>CAWUFW010001601.1:0-1359312 GCA_963921515.1 Calotriton arnoldi | reverse complement strand
GTTGCAACCAATGTTTTCTCAATTTGTAGGTCCTATCAGACAAAGGTTGGATAGCAAAATGTCTGGCACGTTTTTGGCCCACATAGTAGCTGTGCCAAATCTACTTTCCATTTACATGTGCCCAGGGTAATCAATCATCAATAGAAAAACATGTGTGAGCTGTGAAATAGGCAACTTCATTGACATTCAGAGTTAGGTTGCCTTCAAAAGTGAACAACAAAGAGCTTGCTTGCGACTTACAGCACCCCTACAGACCACCAATTCAGTTTAATGTAATGTTGTTAGGCCTGATGTTAGATCCGGCATCCCCGCGTGGTTTTCCCTGACTTTTCGCCTTCTGACCTCCTGTTTTGCTGACTTCATTTTGCTGGCTTTAGGATTCTGGGCACTTTACCACTGCTAACCAGTACTAATGTGCATGTGCTTTATACTGTAAACATGGTAACATTGGCTTATCCACAATTGACATATTTAATTTACTTGTAAGTTTCTAGTAAAGTGCACTATATATGCTCAACGGCCTATATATAAATGCTACTAGTGGTCCTGCAGCACTGATTGTGCCTCTCACTTCAGTAGCCCTTTAAACATTGCTCAGGCCTGCCACTGCAGAGCCTGTGTGTGCAGTTTTACACTGTCATTTCTACCTAGCAAGTTAACCTACTTGACAGGGTTAAACGTTCCCTTTTATTACATATAAGTATCCCCTAAGTTAGGCCCTAGATAGCCCTATGGGCAGGGGTGCAGTGTGTTTAAAAGGTAGGCCATGCACTTTTGAGTTTTACATGTCCTGGTAGTGAAAAACTGTTAAATTCATTTTTTCCCTACTGCAAGGCCTAGCTCTTCCATAGGTTAACATTGGGATTGCCTTAAAACATCTTTTAAGTGTAATTCCCAATTGAGAAAATTGATTTGGAGTTGGGTGTCTCTGGAGTCACAATTTAAAATCACAACTTATGGCGAAGTTGGATTTTAAATTGTAAGTTTGAAAACGCCACTTTTAGAAAGTTTTCATTTTCTTATTTTAACCATTCTGTGCCTCTGCCTGAATCTGAATACACGTCTGGGTTGGGTGACAGGTGGGCTTTGTGCATTCCCTCTAGACAGTCACACAAAGGGAGCTGGGGTGTGACATTTGCATCCTGATGATCCATCACCAGGCTGATGGGCCTTCCTGAGATAGATTGGGAGGGAGGAGCTGACACTTGCACATGAATAGGGCTGTGCCTTTACCCACTCAAAGAGCTGCATGCCCCCTATAGGGCCCACTGTAGTTCTTCGCTATGTTAGCCTAACTGTCAGTTGTAGGCCGCCTTTGCTTTGCAAATGTTACAAAGTTATAAGTTTGTTTTGTGCCACATTATTATTTTAGAAATAGGCTGAATATGTTTTTTGTTATTTAGCTCTTCTGCTGGGATTCAGTCTGAACATTTCGTACAAGGTCGAACAACACTGTGCCCTGTTTTTCTCTGTGGTTGGTAATTCATACATCTAACACATAGACATAACAGAGAGACCCAGCTGTTGTTTTCTAGGATGGCATTTCTTATCATATAAGCCAAGACTTGCCATTTTGAAAACAGAGAGGAGAATTGCTTGCAGAGGAACGAACCGGGGAAGAGCGCACCACCCTTGCGCAATCTGAGATTCAGACCAGCTAACGGCAAGTGCCAGGTATGGGGCCCGGCCATAATCCCAGAGATCTGTAATATATCATTGCCCTCACGTAGTGAGGTTAGGCTTACCAAATATGTTATTCGCCATGAAAGGGCTTTTCAATGTGTATAGTCTGATAATGATAATCACATTAGTAAGCTGAATATGTTCCTAATTGGAGCACAGTTGCTACATGATAGAGCACAAGAGCTTCAAAAAATATTGTAAAATGTCTTCATGTCTTTCAGTTGTTTATTATGGACATGTATGAGTGAGAGAATAAAAGGTGATAACCTGTTATCGCAGTTCCCTTAGGGGACTAGAGTACTGTGTTCTGGGGTGCCAACTTATCTGTTACTCTGGGAAGGTTAGGAGGGCGGGTAAGGCACTATGAGCTAATCAGGATTTGGGCCCATAGGTACTGATGTGGTATGGTGACTCAATCCCTACATACTGACCTTCTGTGATCTCAGGCATAGTTCTGTTTCTAAAACAGAATCCCTGCAGCATGGCTTCATCAACGTTTGGTCTGATACTTATTCACAGGTCTCCTGAGTAGTGCTTGTACGTGTCCATAATACCCTTACACTTACCACTGGAGACGTCTGTGGTGTTGGGGATTAATCCGCCACAGGGTTTAGGAAGCACCTAATTCTGTTGGTTTTTCAAGCTTGAAAGTTTAAAGGGAGACCCCATTTTTGTGTTGCACTTTGTTCCGTTTCTGCTTTCTCATGGCATTGCCAGCACCTATTGCTATTCCTGTTAATTGCAGACCTGCTGTCCATGCACGTGTAATGCATCATGGACTTGCTAATGCGGGTGGTGCTTGTATCTTCCTAGAGGAAACAGACAATGCTCATCGCTGTGAAGTCTTTTATTCTTGGGTTGATTTTCCGGCTGTGGATGCTAACACAAACACATTTCATACATATACAATTCTCCCACCACCAGCACATTACCGAGCGTATTCATTCATGGAAATACCTTTATCTTATTGGGAATATCAAACTTGGTTCCTAGGCACCATCCCACATGTACCCACTCCTGTACGCTTAGGTCCCCTTAGTAATAATGGGCAACCTGACATGGCGAATATTAACTTTTTGCAAAAACGAGCCATATACAATGCTCTAGTTACACTATATAGATGCATGACTCAATATGTTTCGTCACCTTGTTGGCTGTATCAGCAAGGGTTGGCCTGCCAGGGCAAGCCCACTTGCCTGCAGTGCCTCTTAATTGCTCATTCAGTTATGGGCAAAATTATCACTAATTGTGAGGAAATTCCAGTTTGGATCGCCCAAAGAATAGATCAAATTAAAGCTGTGTTTCCCCTTATGGGACCACAAGATAAGCACAGAATTTTTACTAAGTGCTTACCCGACAGAATGGTTCCCGCTATAGGAGGCTGCAATACTCGGGGAACAGCCTTTGCAGCTGTCAGTACCATCAGTCATGGCACTCCGTCCATGTCAGTCTTGACTGGCTTGTTGAAACAAATACAAAAGAAAAACGGGGCAGCTGCTGCCCTGGATTTGGGGATGAAACTAATGGGAAATTTTCTCGTGGTGTCCGCAATGATTCTGTGTAACATTAAAGCTATAAGCCAGCAGCTCGCAGCAGTTGCAAAAGTCGACTGTAAACGCGAGCTGCCTGTTATTAATGCTGATGTGTATACATCCTTAGGACGCAATAATTTGGGGACCAGACCTACTAAACCACCTCTAGGCAAACCTAGCACAGACAAGAAAGTCAAGCAGACATGTAAGTTTGTTAAAGAACCATGGGATAAATTAAAACAAACACCGAAAGGTAAACTTTGCGGAGGTTCTCTACCTCCAGAGCCCTCTGAGAGGCGCTACGATGTTTGTGATCGCACTAAAATGAAGGCTCCAGAGAGGTATCAGATTCCTGATAAATGTTCTTTTCATTGCTTATAGGACTCATCTGACAAGCTGTATGATAGAGGAGGGCGATCTGAGCGCAAACAAGAAGAGTACGTGAAAACGAAAAGGGAGACACAACACTCATCTGACGTGAAGATAGAAAAGGAGGAAAAATCTCCTCAGTATAAAGCCTCTTTTCAGAAAAAGAAAATTGCGGCTATAACCACAAAATATGCCACAGGCACTGAGTACCCTCCTCCTGATCAAGAGTTGGGCGGTGACTCTTCTCGACAGCACAGCAGAAGTCACTATAGTGCGCTGGAATCTCCAGAAGTTTCTGGCAGCAAGAGCAACTGATAGCTTTGTTACAGCTGAAGCCCCAGATAGGCATGTAGATAGATTATATGACTTGAATATACAAATTGAGGGTGACATACAACGCACCACTAAAGCAATATTTTGCAAAAATATAACTTTGTCTTATGACATCCTTTTATCAGAGGTCAATTGACCCCCACTTTTTGTTCAAACATCCCATCAGGGTGAGGATGTAATTATGCCTTCATTTTCTGCTCCTGGCCCTGATGAAGTCAAACAATGTTATGAATTCACAAGGTTCCGTAGACTTCTTAAGACTTGGCTATTCACCCAAGCTTACAACTAGTTCAGACAATTGAATTCAGGAGGCCTCAACAGTTCCTTAAGTTAGCGCCAAGAAACCAACTGGTGTACGAGCGCTCTATAAGAATTTTTAACATAACATAACATAACATGCAGCAGAATGGGCTCTTGCACAAGCCTCAGCTTGAGACCGTAATCATGTCGACTGGGTTAAAGATTCCTCTTATCATGTTATACCCATGCGTTCCAGCCCGCAGATGCAACCACAATATCCTATTAAACGTGATGCTAAGGCACATGTTCCAGAAATACTCTCCCAATTAGAATACCAGGGAGTAATTGAACCCTGTGCCTCTCTGATTAATAATCCTCTTTTGACTGTTTTGAAACTGGACCATTCATATCGCATAGTTTTAGACTGCAGACATTTAAATAGTCATACACAAACTTTTGCTATACAAAATATACACAGTAGGGCATTGATAAACAATATTGAAGCTAGCATTCCTAACGCTAAAGCTCTCCCTCCTAGATGGATACAATGGGTAACATCCTTAATAGCTGTTGATGTAGACTTCGTCTTTGACCCATCTTTACGGACACAAGAATTTCTTCAGTATGAGCATGTATATCCCATGCCCACCTCTGTCTTACCTCTAGAACAATATAAATATATTGATTACATTGATGGTTCAGCCCGGCCTGCTATAGGTTCTAAACAGCAATATTCGGCGACAAGCGCCACTGTTGTAGGTGTTATGTTGGATGGGAACTTCCAACCACAAAAAACATGCACCCAGTCCTTAGGAGACTGTCCTACACAGTTGGTTAAACTGAAAGCATTGGTTTTGCACTAGAACATACAGACCCTGAATTACACTTATCGTGTGTGATTCGTATTATTGTGTACAGTCCTCTAATGATAATTTACATTATTGGCGGCAGAATGGATTCAAAGATTCTAAAGGCAATACAATCAAGCATAAAATGCTTTGGATTAAGGTGGCAGATCTCAAAGACAAGCTTCCACGGGCTCATGTTATTCACACTTTGAGTCATCAGCGTGTGGGAGCACATATTGTAGGGAATTCTCTGACTGATGAAGCGGCCAAATCTGCAGTTGTGACTGCTACTGTTGCTCCAATTACTCATTCTAAAATGAGAATTGATTCTGATATTTTGGCTGCCGGTAATGCTAACAAAGATGGCACCCCTTTACCAAAGGGCTTTCCTTCTAAATATACTTATCACTTAAGTGAACAAAGCATTCCTTATGTTACAATTCCAGGAACTGGCGATTGTTGATTCCCAACTAAGACGACAGACTAGCTGTGCTGATAGCTGCCCCATGAGAGTGTTGCTTCTGCACATGCCGGTGTGGCAGTCACAATTTTGCTGCTACAGCAACATTACTGGTGGCAGGGCTTAGACCAAAAGGCCAAAAAATATGATCTATGTTGTGACATTTGTCAACAAATTAAAGCTTTCACCGTGGCTTGTCCACCACAGACACATCTCTTAATTACCAACAAGCCTTTTGGCTGCATTTATCTAGAGCACTGTGATTCACTGATTTCAGATACTGCGTTTAAATTTATCTTAGTCGCAGTTGATTCTTGCTCCAGGTTCCTCTGGGTTTGCCACAGTGTTCGGCAGATGCTTGCACTATTATTAAAGACCTGCAAGTCTGTATCAGGACATATGCATGCAGTACATTCCACTTGGACCAGGTCCCGGCATTCGCTTCCAAAGCGTACTGGGATACGATGTCATCTCTGGGTGTACAGGTGCATTATTCTTCTCCATACCTGCCCGAGGGTAATTCTGTTGTAGAGAGGATGAACCATGACTTCAAGCAGTTCTTAACAGCTAGAGTATTAGGCACAGGGCGCCGTTGGATCCACTACCTATATGGGGTGCAGAGAGCACTTAACAATCTCCCTAAAAGATCTCTGGGTGGCCGGAACCCATGGCAGGTCCTTTTTGGCATCAAAATGTACATTCCCGTCCTTGACGGTCCAGATATTGTGGTGGAAACCACACCCTTTGACGTAAATGATCGTTGTGCTGTCTTACAGGATCTACAAAACGTCAGTGACACCCAATCCAATGAGCAGATGAATACGTCCACCTCTTCAGAAATCAAAGAGAAACGAGAACCTTCCCAAAAGTTGGGGATCTCGTTCATGAGAAGGTGGTCCTGAAAATGGAGTGTGGCCCATCATACTGAGCATCGGTGCCAGTCCTTGGCATTCATGGTACAAGAACTGTAATCTTGCCACCACTTCCTGGTTCTAAAGATAATCGTTTTGTCTCTATTGATCACATCAAGTTACATCATGTGGCCAATTCTTAGTAGGCCATGAGGAGTCCTTGGTAGTTCCGTAACTCCTCTTGCTACTATACAGGAAATTTCTCTACAGCTAGTGAGCAACACTGAAGCTGTTTCTCCCCAGCAGGAAAGAGGGGAGAATGTGCAACAGTTAATTGCAGCATCCACTACAACTACCAGCAACATGACTGAAGTAAGTACTGTTCTTACTACTGCGTCTTCTGCAGCTAATGTCGTTTGTACAGATCCACCTCTTTTGGATTTTTCTGGTCCTGTTGCTGTACCTGAGGCACCAGTTTTTTGACAAACTGCTTCTGGGTATTATGTGAGTCATGATGATTTTTCTTGGGATTCTTTTGATGATTCTTCAATTTTAGACACTCCTCCTGCACAGATCTGTGTTTTCATTTCATGGCTGAAACGCACTTATGTGGTCCCACCTTTGATATATGTTTGGATAACACTTTCCTTGGGGTTTCTATTCCTATGGTTTGGATTTGGGACTGTTTTTTTCTTGCTGATTAATGGCCACTATCTTCCAGAACACTCTGCTACAGAACTGGTTGACCGGGTGTTGGCCCCCAACTCATCTTCACATAAGCTATAAAGAGACGTGCCCCACGTGAATATTTCAGCTGCTCCAGTAACTGATGAACATGTTTGCGATAAAGTTCCCTTCGATATATATTTGGACCTATGGAGATCTTGCAGACACCATATTTACAAGGGCTTGTGACGTTGAGGTGGTGATAACCCTTTCGCCTTATTTACAAGGCGGCGATAAGCGACTTAATGTTGCTTAATGCCGCATTGTAAATAATGCCCTTTTCACGCAGCACTTAGTTTGAAAGGGGTGGCTAATGGGTGTTGCAGTGGGCGTTCTGCCGCAACACCCATTGCTTTTAGACGCTGCCCCTATTTACATGGGTGGCGTAAATATGGGGCAGCACCAAAAATAAGACCAGGGAAAACCTGGTCTTAACCTGGCACAACAAGGAGAAATGATTAATTTCGCCTCGTTTTGGCTGTTTCTATGTGTGCTGCATTCTGCAGCACACATAGAAAGAGCAAATCACCAGTAGTGATAGTTCAAGTGCAGGAAGCTATCCCTTCCTGCACATAAACAATCATTAGAAAATGATGAGTTGCAACTTCTATGTGTGCTGCATTCTGCAGCACACATAGAAGTTACAAATTGCCATCATTGATTGTTTATGTGCAAGAAGGAACACCTTCCTGCACATGAACAATCATTCCCTGCAATGCAGGCACCCTTGAATTATGGTGCAAGGGTGCCTGCATTGGCGCGAAGCAGCTACATTTAGCACCAGCTCTAGGGGAAATGCAGGGGTGTGCCGTATCATTGGAAATACGGCACATCCCTACGTTTCCAGAATGTCGGAGCACGGCATTATCAATTGTGGCGTAACACAGCACTCCCCCATTCTGTTGTACATATGCCCCCATATGTGTTTAGTGTTTGTATGGGTGATATAATTGTGCGTGAGTTACATTCTGATGATTGGGATGTTATTAATGTAAACCCCATGCCCTTGGAGCGGGAATAAATTACTGTTTACGAATCTGAGGATCTGTACATAAATTCTGTTAATTACATTGAAATGTCTTGTTATCACCATTATGGACATCACTATTTGCACTGAGCTAGTGTTCAACACACCATTCTTAATTACACACAATGGGAACATTGCCCCACTCACCCAAAAGGGAGTTCCAAAACATATAGGGATAAATTCACATATTTTTCTAGATATAATACACCAGACCTGACATCATATTATTTCAAATTAGTCCCTATACTACCAAAGAAAAATATGCTTACAGAAACTAAGCTAATATACACAGACTCATTTGGCATCCAATTAGCTGTGAAAGGCTATGAATATTGGAAAGACACACTCAACATGTAGTCCATTTGGGGTACCAAACCTTGGCAAGTTCAGAGGATGGTAACCTTGTTCCGAGCCTGTTTAATTCCAACACACGTGATTTTTCTAAATGACATTGTACAACAGACCAAGTGTCTAGGATTGGCGAAAATTAAAGACATGAATGCACCAAATATTCCCTCAATAGCTCGCTTTGATAAGTGGCAACTTTTAACAAATTACACTGAAGAACAGCTCAATAGTATGTTGCAGAATGGTATATTTAATTCCACATTTTTAGGTCCTCATGGGTAGTTGTTGTGGCCAGTTGACACAAATGGTTGTCATGCTCATTTCTTGAATTCCACACCGGGGTTTAAGGCAAGCAGACCTGACCCCCGATATTTCCGCTCACAACATTCAGGTATTGTTACCACTTATTCGGTGGGGAAATTGTGTCAACAATGGTTGGAACATTCCACACTGTCTGCAGTTAAACAATATCTTTCTTTCCTGTCCGAAGACATGGACTTTCTAGACTTCCTATTAGGTCTTAAGTCTTCACGTTCAAAAAGATTTATTTATTCTACATATAATGAAATTTGGAAATTGTCACAAATGGAAGCTGCTGCACGTTTAAGACAAATTGACCAAGATCATTTGGATAAAGTGCTTGCTGTGGTTGATAATAGTATTAATACGCTGTCTTCTCGCATTTACAATTTGAATAACATTGTGTCACCTGTAATTGATATCATGCAAAGTGACATGTCTACATTGTACCATGGGCAAAGTCAACTTATCATGCTGTTAAGCTGGACACTTCAAACTCTTAAGAACGGGTGTGTCTCTTGGCATTATCTTAATTCCGGCCACCTATTCCTGCCTTTTAATCCGACATGTACACAACAACTCATGGCAAAAAAAGATGCCACATACACAATGTTACATCTTGAGAAGATAGAACAGCTCCCATTCACAATAGCAGAAACACCTTCCGTTGCCTGGTTAATACATTGCGTAATATCTTTGTCAATTTCAACATTTCAGTTCACAGCTTGCATGAAACATTGCCCTGTTGGTAGATATGAACCCCTAGTAGGCAGTTTCATTCATGAATTATGGTCCCTCTCATTTTCATAGGGTTGTAAATGTGTCAACAAGGAGGCCTTCCTTACTGGAAAGGAATGCAACTCTTCTGTTGGACATTCACTCGTTTGCAAACAAGTGATCATACACAGCGCTTGCAATGCGTCTGTAGCAAATTTGGCCTGTTTTCTAAAAGGAACAACAGCCCCTGCACTATTCCCACTAATTACAGTCCTTTCAAATGGAAGTTATGTAATGTTAAGCAATCAGGATTGTTGCGGAATGAGAGCTGGTATCCCATACATTTTATCGGTTTCCCAGATAGTGACTTGCTGCAACAATGTCCTTTTCCCTCCCAGGCAAGGGGGTATAGACAGCTCAATGTGGCCTTCCAATCCAACTTTGAAGGCAGATTTCAACAAGCTAAGCAGACTCAAAGCACTATTGTTTCAAAAGGAAGTAGCACTAACATATGCTCGAGAAATATTTGAATTACAGGTTGCAAGGGCATCCAGTGAGATACAGCCCTTGTTAAACACCAACCTCCCTTTACATTTCGGTGAATTAGTTCATCGTATTTTTAATGCATTGAATACTGACAGTCTTGCACACTTTTGTAAAGTTATCAGTTCTGACTGAGTCAGTTCCATCCAGACACTCTTTGGAGTAATACCGGCTTCTATTCATTCACTTTTTTCCAGTATGTTCGGGGGCTTCCCATTGCTGTTGTTTGTCATTTGTAGCATTTTGATACTATTTTTGCTCCTCCGCAATGGATGCTCCATTTGCAAGCCCACTGGAACTCCCACCGCTCCAGCTGTGCAGTGAGCACACGCTTCAATTCTTTGGAATCCTCTTGCTCCAGGAACTGGACCTTGATTGGTATTGTCACTCCAACCTGCCTGGTTTACCTGCATGCAACTCATGTTTCACTGTCTCTGGTGCTCCTTTGAATGGGCACTAGATATTTGCCTGGCTCTGCTGACGCTGGCTCCCGTGGACATTGACCTGTTGATGAGTCCCTTGGCGACCCATTTTCAAAGTAGTCCCTTGGGCCTATGGCTTCTTCAGAATGCGAGCTATGAGCCACTTCTTTCAGCAGAAATGAGTGCTTCAGAACATGGATCACTAACAGCTGGCTCTAATAATACAGATGCGGGTAACCTGGTTACTTTCTCAGCATCGGCTGAGAAGAAGGATCATGTTTGTTCTCTGGAGTTAGTAGCCTGGGCTGTCGCACAATCATTGTCTGCAGAGAGGGAATTCCTTCTGGATTCACTGGCTTTCGAACTTGCAAGAGACATCATGGATCACTCCGACACACCTTAATTTGGCTACCTTTTCAAAATTGACAAGTTATGTTTTGTATTATTATTATAATTCATTTAAAAATAAAAGATACTTATTAGCAAACCCTTGAACTTGCTTGGATTGTGACTTAACTTTTTATTATTTAGTTAGTTGTTACTGTCCAGACCAAAGGGGGGGTGTTGTGAGTTCCCTATAGGGCCCACTGTAGTTTTTCCCTATGTTAGCCTAACTGTTGGTTGAAGGCTGCTTTTGTTTTGCACGTTACGTAGTTACACGTGTGTTTTGTGCCACATTATTATTTTAGAAATAGGCTGCAACACGTTTTTTGTTATTTAGCTCTTCTGCTGGGATGCAGTCTGAACATTTCGTACAAGGTCGAACAGCACTGTGCCCTGTTTTTCTCTGTGGTCAGTCATTAACACATCTAACACACAGACATAACAGAGAGACCTAGCTGCTGTTTCCTAGAATGGCATTTCTTATCATATAAGCCGAAACTTGCCGTTTTGAAAACAGAGAGGAGAATTGCTTGCAGAGGAAGGACCCTGGTAAGAGCGTGGCAGCCTTGCATAATCTGAGATGCAGACCATCTAAAGGCAAATGCCAGGTATGGGGTCTGGCCATAATCCCAGAGATCTGTACTATATCATTGTACTCACGTACTGAGGTTAGGCTTAGGCAACTTTATTAGTTGCAATGATAGGGCTTTTTTTAATTGTGTGCAGTCTACTGATAATGCTAATCACGTTACTAAGTTGCATATGTTTCCTAATTGCAGCATAGTTGCTATATGATAGAGGACGATAGTTTCAATAAATATTGTAAACTTTCCTTGTGTCTTTCAGTTGTTTATTATGGGCATGTATGAGTGAGACAACGAAAGGTGATGACATGTTACCGCGGTTCCCTGAGGGGAATAGCGTGTTGTGTTCTGGGGTGCCAACTTAACTGTTACTATAGGAAGGTTAGGAGGGCAGATAAGGCACTACGAGCTAGTCAGGATTTGGGCCCATAGGTACTGATGTGGTATGGTGACTCAGTCCCTACATTCTGATGTTCTGTGATCCCAGGCATAGTTCTCTTTCTAAAACAGAACCCCTGCAACAAGGGCTGTGCTTGTCCCCACACAAAGAGCTGCATACCCCTGTAGTGAGTCTGGAGCCAGGGCAGGAAAGGCAGGGACCTTGTGATCTTCAAAGGCCTCTTTGAAGTCTCCCGCACTTCAAAATCATATTTGAGTATACGTACTGGACCCCGGACAACACCAAATCAGAACTGTGCTGGAATCAAGGACATTCTGCCTGAAGGAAGAGCTGCTGTAGGAGGGACTGCCACTTTGCTAAATGCATTGCTGTGTTGGCCTGCTGCCTGCTGATTGCTGTGCTATAGGAGGGACTCACCAAGCTGCACAGCCATGACTGCTTGAATCCAATGAATCAAATTCATCTATTTTGTCTTTTTAGTTAATCATATTATTTCATCAATACTTTTCAACTTCATGCTTGTCTACTTATTCAATCCATTTTATCCGAGCAAAGTGCTTTGGCACTTTTGGATACGTGATGTCAAGATATTAGAGAGATCTGCATATCATGGTGAGCGTTCAGAAGTGGTTATTAGTTTCTGGGTTTTAAACCAGCAAGATTATTTTCTCTAAGTGAGGGGGTCACCCCAGGGTGAATGCGTCATGTTGAATTTGAGGGAATATCGTGGGTGTTCAGAGCATGGTACTGATGCAGTAAGTTGGGGGTCACCTTTTGGACACGGACCTAGCAAATTAATGGAGGGTTACTGTACTGAATATGACCTTTGGGAAGAACAGTCGTTTTTTAGGTCTCGTCTGAGCCAGCGCATGCGCTGCTCTGGCGAGACTTTTAGTAAGTGGGCTCAGAAAATGCTACCATGGCCGGCCTAGAGCTTGTGGTTACGCGCGCGGGCGCGCGCTTACGAGCAGAGGCGCCATCTGGCTTTCCTCGTCATGCTCATTAACCGCAGCGCTCGCAGCGCGCGATCGCGATGCCGCGATAAAAGCATACTGACTGATGACTCCCCATAACTTAGGGCTAGCTCTAAAGCGATGACATTCGGGACGTTCTAGTTCATTACTGTGCTGGGTTAGATTTGTTGCACGGTCACACGAATTTCACCATAATTTTGTAAGTCCGCAATATCGGCATTTTTAACAGAGAGCAGTATCTTCTCAGGACAATTTTTCGCTGCTGCATTCATCCCTTGGCTATTCATTGCTTCCAAAGTCGGTATTTTCGTGCATGCGCGAGGCTCTCCCCAGCATTTCGCATCCTTTTCTCCCGGCTCTATAACTTAGGAGATGGAAACTGTCCACACGCACAACAGGTAAACAAACCGGTCTTTGTGACGGTCGCGCGCCCCGTGCAGCAGCCAGAGGAGATGCTGCTTCAATTGTTTACCTCATTAGCATACAGCTGACAGACTACTATTTCAGCTGGGATGGCCGCTCCTCTCGTCAGACTCGTCGACGTTTCAATAACTGCGAAGCCTCACTTCAAAATAAAAGGCCGACACACAAGAGGCCAACCTTGACCTCTGAACTCTCTGTCGGCGCAGCCACAATATTCCTGCTCCATCAACCAAGGGAACTGAGGTTCCATTTAACCAGGGGCCTTAATGAGGCTTTACGACTTTACGACAGAAACGTGGCAAGCACAACTAAGGTTACAAAGAACAGATGTACAATATAGTCCCCTCCCCCATAGTCTGGAATACAAAAATGTATACTTTTATAAAAATAGCAGCACCATTTTCCACCTATTCATCAATAACGAATAACTGTTTTTTCACATAATCCACTATCCTCTTCCCCAGAGCCATAGTTTAATGCGCTCAGTCATGAAAAAAACCTGTTACCAACTGTTTAGAATCGAACAGCAAAAATATATACTATCCGTTCCAGCAACCAATGCATGCCTACAACAGAAAATACGTTGCTAATACTGTATATGCATTGATTGAATTTAAATTATGACATTATTATTATTATTATTATTATTATTATTATTATTACATCTTGTAAAGCGCACGGCTACCTCCAACGGAGGTGTCCCGGCGCTGACAGCGATTACGGGGTGGTAGTACCTGATGGAGGAGGTTCTAGGGAAGGCTAAAGAGCCAGGTCTTAAGAGTCTTCCTAAATAGAGGTTCTGAGTTAGCCTTTCGGAGATCCTCGGGCATGGAGTTCCAGAGAGAGGCGGTTTTATAAGCAAATGATCGACCGCCCAGTCTAGCTTTTTTGAAGCGGGGGATAGCTAGGAGTCCCTGGTGATTCGATCTCAGAGTCCTATTTTGATTATATTTGGGCAATCTGTGCTTTAAGTATTTGGGGCCGGTATCTCTGGAGGACCTATAGGCAAGGGTCAGAGCCTTAAACTGAATCCTCTTTTTCACAGGTAGCCAATGTAGGCTACGCAGGTGTGGGGAGATATGATGGCGGAGTGGTACATTCCTGATGAGCCTAGCGGCCGCATTTTGAATGATCTGCAGCTTTCTGATGAGATAGTCTGGGAGACCCAAGTATAGACTATTGGTATAGTCTAACTGTGAAGTGATCAGTGCGTGAACTACCGTTTTCCTGCAGTCCTTAGGTAGGAGATGTAGGAATCTCCTCAGGGTTTTCAGCTTCCAGAAGCATGAGGATGAGACTAGGCATATCTGGGCTTTCCCTGAGAGGGCGGAGTCAAATTTGAACCCTAGATTTCTCGCAGAGAGGACAGGCAGAGGAGGGGGATTAAGTTCCGTTGGCCACCAAAGTTCAGCTTTAGGTGGTGATGGCTGGTTAAAAAACAGAACTTCTGTTTTATCCGTGTTTAATTTCAGACAATTGTCTGTCATCCAGGATGAGATATTAATCAGACATTGTTTGAAGTTAGTAAAAACTGCCTCAGAGTAATCCCTGAATGAAAACACCAGCTGGGTGTCGTCAGCGTACAAGACCACCTTGACACCGTGTTGTTCGATGATTGAGGCAAGTGAGGCGAGATAAACATTGAAAAGGGTCGGACTCAGGGCCGAGCCCTGAGGGACTCCACAGATCAACGGCCGAGCGGAGGAGACATATGGGCGTAGAAAGATTTTCTGGGAGCGGCCCTCGAGAAAGGAGCAAAACCAAGTTAGAACGGTGCCCCCCACGCCCACCTGCTCAAGCCTCTCCAGAAGGATCGGGTGTGAGACAGTGTCAAATGCTGCGGACAAGTCCAACAGCACCAACATATGCATGATATAAACGTGAAAAGTGTTAGGTTCTGCAAAAGAGCTCCAAGTGGGCAGGAAATGAGCCATAGTAGACTTTTCCGAGCTGGATCAAATATTAAAGCAACTCTTAAACTAAAACCATGTCTGTTTCCGCTAATCTCATAAAAAAAATGCAAAGTGACTCATTTCCGTGCTTCTTCTGCCAAGAATTTCTTTCACCTAAATGCAATTTATTCTTTGCCTACGAGGCACTGGCACATTCTAGAAAACACTTTTCTCAAAGACAAAAAATAATTTTGAATTCAAGGAAGCAGCCAGCTATTAAAACAAGAACATTTAGTAATAAGTATTTTCTTTAACTCAAAGCATTTTGAAAATCTAGTGTTTGCAATAATACATTTACACGCACGAGCCATCCCACCTATTTTGATTCTAAAAAATATTGAAATGCGAAAACCAAAGTCCGCCCACAAACCCTGCCAAATCTGATTTGGAATGGGAAAAACCAGATCAAGTTACGAAGGTCTTAGATAAAGCTGATTCTAACACATTTCCCACTATAAACAGGACTGAACACTATACAATTGATATTTTCATTTAGGCCCATTCATGGTTTTCACAAATGTTCACTTTCGGCAATTGTTAGTTGACATTTTACCCAGCCATTACTGGGTGAACTGTAAATGGTCAACGAATGCTGATCCAGATTCACAAGTGAGCGGGTGAGATCAGATGGGAACATCTTTAGGCGAATATCAGAGCAGGTTGCAATGCTCCATAAGACAGTCCTTTGATTTAACAAGCATTGGCATAGCCAATAGGTCTCACCTTTGGGACCTTTTAAGTGTTTAGCCATGCAACAGTTAATGTTGTTGCCCCAAGGATATTGTGCTGCATAACTAAATACTTATAAGGTCCCAAAGGCGAGACCTATTGGCTATGCCAATGCTTGTTATTTCATAGTGAAGTGTAACACCATGTCGATAAATACTGTTTTTTAACAAATATGCTTCGCAAAAAAATATGTTTTTGTGCTTGTACTTTCAGATGCCCCTGACGAAGGGAACCTTTTTTCCCGAAATGCATTGGGTTGTGACAATAAATCATGGCATGTGGAACCCATCTTTTGCTGCTGTTGTTTTGTGAACGTGGACTTTAAGCTTTGCTCGGATAAAATGGATTGAATAAGTAGACAAGCATGAAGTTGAAAAGTATTGATGAAATAATATGATTAACTAAAAAGACAAAATAGATTAATTTGATTCATTGGATTCAAGCAGTCATGGCTGTGCAGCTTGGTGGAACCGTAAAATGGTTCCTTCGTATTTTGTAAATGTTGCAGCGCAACGAGACGAAGCGCGAAGCAAGTTTTGCACGCCGCTAAAGTTTGAATGGAGTACTTTTGGATTACAGGATTGAGCATTAAACAAAGGTGTGCATCTCATCCCTACTTTAAGCCTAAAACGCATTTTTTCGTCTCCATGAGATTGCACCCGCGATAACAAGGACAGTTAAAAACAAGAAGGATTATGTATGAACAATCCATACCGGAGTCGAGGAACAGCGCAGGAGCTGGGTTTCTGACATGAGGGACCATTGTTGACAAGCATAGTCTACTAGCATTTTATTTGAGGAGCATCACCCATGATTACTATTTTCACTATTGTTATTATTTTTGAACTGCATGAAAAACTCGAGGGCATCAGTAACAGTTGAATTCAAATGGAGATCACTTCTTTAATTCTGATGTGAACATGGGTAATACAATGGGGGGTCGTGCATGGATATCTTGGGAACGTGGGACATTGCCTTCTGGGAGATGTAGTAGTATGGAGCACATCATGGCGTAAGAATAAAAGTGTTGTTATGTAGTTCGCTGTTGAGCGCAGTTAACACTTGTGTTTAAACATAAATCACCCGGAAGTAGTTAACGAAGCTAGGAAGTTAAAAACGCTGGTTACAACAGTTTGAGTTCGCTCTGAATTGGGACACACGTGCTTTGGCACTTTAGAAAAAGAATATGGCTCGAATAAAATTTGGCGAGTGGTGTTAATTCAGACCAATCTTTTGGATACGTGATGTCAAGATATTAGAGAGATATGCATATTATGGTGAGCGTTCAGAAGTGGTTATTAGTTTCTGGGTTTTAAACCAGCAAGATTATTTTCTCTAAGAGAGGGGGTCACCCCAGGGTGAATGCGTCATGTTGAATTTGAGGGAATATCGTGGGTGTTCAGAGCATGGTAATGATGCAGTAAGTTGGGGGTCACCTTTTGGACACGGACCTAGCAAATTAATGGAGGGTTACTGTACTGAATATGACCTTTGGGAAGAACAGTCGTTTTTCATTTCATAGTGAAGTGTAACACCATGTCGATAAAAACTGTTTTCTAACAAATATGCTTCGCAAAAAAATATGTTTTTGTGCTTGTACTTTCAGATGCCCCTGACGAAGGCAACCTTTTTTCCCAAAATGCATTGGGTTGTGACAATAAATCATGGCATGTGGAACCCATCTTTTGCTGCTGTTGTTTTGTGAACGTGGACTTTAAGCTTTGCTCGGATAAAATGGATTGAATAAGTAGACAAGCATGAAGTTGAAAAATATTGATGAAATAATATGATTAACTAAAAAGACAAAATAGATGAATTTGATTCATTGGATTCAAGCAGTCATGGCTGTGCAGCTTGGTGGAACCGTAAAATGGTTCCTTCGTATTTTGTAAATGTTGCAGCGCAACGAGACGAAGCGCGAAGCAAGTTTTGCACGCCGCTAAAGTTTGAATGGAGTACTTTTGGATTACAGGACTGAGCATTAAACAAAGGTGAGCATCTCATCCCTACTTTAAGCCTATAGGAGGGACTGCCAGTTTGCTACCTGCTCTGCTGAGTTGGCCTGCTGGCTGCTGATTCTTGCCTGGGAGTGAGAAGGACTGGACCTGTTCTCTACATCCTTGAATCCAAGTTTCTCCAAGGGCTTGCTGGCTTGCCTCCTGTTCTTTGAAGTCTAAGGCCCACAAAAAACTTCTTGCAACTTTGCTGGTGCTGCTAGACTCTACCATCCGTGAGTCCTACCCTTGTCTGAGCCCCCCTCCCTTTCTTGAGCCTCAGAAGTGGGTTCCCCAGCTGTTTTTGACATAAATTGATGCACTGACCCCTTTGCGCCGATCAGAACCAATGCAGTTCCCTCCGACACTGACACAGTGCCTATTCGATGATGATGTGGGTCCCAACTGCGAGGTTTGATGACGACGCAGCACTGATCAGAAGACACCGCTGCAAGGCATGACTCTGATGCTTCGACCCGACTGCGTGAATTGGAACCGACTTATCAATTCTTTGACGTAGATGCTTGTTCCATACCAACACTGGCGTAGCAAGGGGGGGGCGGAGGGGGCGGTACGCCCCGGGCGGCACGAGATTTGGGGGCGGCAGGTAAATTTATCGCCAGCACCCCCCCCCCCCTCCCCCCGCTCTTAGGCGCTCGGCGGCGGCAAAAGGCAGGGACCGCCACGGGCGGCAGAGTGCCTAGCTACGCCACTGCATACCAAAGTACTTTTTCAGCGAGCCCTACCAGGGTCCTGCAGCCAGCCTGCCCTCCATCGCGGTGGCCTGAACTGTGGATTTACCCCGGTCTAGCACGACCTTAAGTAACCTTTTAGCGCTATTAACTTCTATGCACTGTTGTTGGACTTGGCCCTTTTTGCAGGGTCATCCCGGAACTTTTTGCCTTCCTCCTGTATTTTTTCTGACCTGTTGGCTGTTTTATGACTCTGGGCACTTTACCACTGCTGATCAGTGCTAAAGTGCATATGCTCTCTGTTATAAATTGATGTATGGATTAGTGACTCCATGATTGGCTGGATTGGTTTACTTGTCAGACCCTAGTACAGTGCACCGAGTGTGCCCAGGGCTTGTAAACCAAATGCTGCTGGTGGGCTTGCAGCACTGGTTGCGCCACCCACAGAAGCAGCCTGTAAAAGTGTGTCTCAGGCCTGCCATTGCAGAGCCTGTGTGCAGTCTGGTACTGCCATGTTGACTGGGCAAGTGCACCCACTTGCCAGTCCCTAAACCTTCCCTTTTCTTCATATCAGACACCCCTATGGTAGGCCCAAGGGCAGGGTGCATTGTAAGTATAAGGTAGGACATGCCCTGGTGTGTGTGGCATGTCCTAATAGTGAATTACAGCCATTTTCGTTTTTCACTATTGCAAGGCTACCTGTTCCCCATAGGCCAGAATGGGCAGTTTGATTATTACATCTTATAATCCTAACTGACCCAGGGAACATGGTAGAAAAACGAATTTAGTATGCCTGAACTCAGAATGATAAAATACATCTTTTAGTGAAGTTGGTTTTAACATTCTGTGTTTGAAAATACCACTTTTAGAAAGTAGGTATTTTCTTGCCTAACTATCCAAGCCTGCCTCTGCTAGGTTGTGTATTCCATGTCTGGTTTGTTGAGTGCGGGTTAATTTGTGTTATTGTACACACATATTCACCTGTTTTCACTGGGTTTCTGGACACCAATTTTGTTTATCTTTGTTTGCGAGGTAGCAACCAATGATGAGAAACGTGGGCATGACTGGTGATAACTAACCAGTAAGCTCCTTTGGTGGTGCGCACGTGAGGTGCTACCTCGTGTTTTCACAATTTTTCACATTTATGTGTTGAGTATACCTGTTAAAGTACAGGGTATGTTATGTGAACACGGTGACTGTTGACTCATGGGTCGGTTCTTTTATAATTAAATATAGGGCGAATATGATTTGGGACAATACCTACAAAATAGGAAGGGTTGTTGTTGAGGAAGAAAATAAACTTCCATTCCCACTCATGAAGTGAACAGGATTCGTTGGCCCGATCAGATTAGGTCTTTGTTGTTATTCATGATTTTGAGTGGAGGGCGACCTGATCTGCTTTCCCCTCTGTAGCTCCTCTTTGTGTAAATGGTTTGTTGAGTGACAAGGGCTGGGGGATTCCAGGAGACAGGGTGAGTCAGCCCAGGGCTGAATAGAGAGATCTGCATGAAGATGGGTGGGAGGAGTTGCACCTGGGACCTGAATAGGGCTGTGCCTTCCCTCCACAATGCTGGCTCCACCTCCTGTGGTGCGTCTGATGTCCCTGGCCTACACTGTGAATTAAAGAAGGAGTCTTGTCAACAAAGTGCTCCAGGACTGACCGGAACTTGTTTGGACTAGGCAAAGGCCTCTCTGCCTTCATTGAACAAAGGGAAAATGAGTATAAAAGAGGGGACCCAAACCCCAGAACTTTAGATCACTTTTGGGAATCAAGAAGAACCTTTGCTGAGGAGAGGAACCAGAGAAACTGAGGAGGAGACTATCCCTAAGCTGAGTGCTGTTTGGGGGATTGGCCTGGAGTGGTTGCCTGACTGCCAAAGAAAGGAGAAAGGAACTTTGTGTGTACTTTCATCAACTTGTAAAAGATCTCCAAGGGCTTGAGAGAGAGCTTGCCTCCTGCCGAAGTCTCAGGGACAACAGACTTCACCCACCAGCTCCCCAAGAGTTCTTTTGAAGTGCCTGCTGTTGTGTTGGGCCTTCTGAGGGACTGCGTGTCACAAGGAGCTGGAAGTGCGACTCACGAAGAAGAAGCGTGTCGCCGCCGCTGTCGTCGCATCACTGAAGAAGGGTGTCGCCGCTGCCGCTTCGCAACGCAGAAGCGCCTCGCATCGCCGGAGAAGAGGATCGATGTCGCATCAGATGCCGCCGCATCATCGGAGAAGCATGTCGCCGCCGCAGCCGCTGTCATCACATCGCTGAAGAAGGGTGTCGCCACTGCAGCTGTCGCATCGCATCGTCGAAGCGCCTCGCATCGCTGGAGAAGAGGATCGACGTCGCATTAGACGCCGCCGCATCACCGGGAAAGCGTGTCGCGGCTCAGAAGAATCGTTGAGCCGCCGCACGGCCGTCGGGCATGCACGCATCGTGTCGCATCAAAGAGAAGACGCCATTTTTGTTTCATTGCACCGGATCTTCATCGCATCACGGCGTTGCTGGTCGCATCACCACGGAAGCGCAGTAAGAAACCGACGCATCACCTCCCCACGCCGAAAAGAACCGACGCATCCCCTACGCATCAGTAGGGACCCAACGCATCACCGTTCTTGCGTGTAAGGAACCGACGCTTCACCTTCCCTGCAACACTTTCGTTGTATAGCGTTACGCATCCAAAGGTACATTGAACTCAAAGTGTCGCATTTACCATCTAAAGAGAACTAAGCTATTTCTACCATTTTTAAGTACAGTATTGTGGATTTTTGTCGTTTATGGTCTTGTGTTAAATCTATATAAAAGATACTTATTTTTAATATACAACCTGTGTGGTGTCCATCTGTAGTGTTGTCACTGGGTTACTGTATGTGTTCACAAATGCTTTACACACTGCCTCTGAGATAAGCCTGTCTGCTCGTGCCAAGCCACCAAGGGGGTGAGCAGGGGTTATTTTACCATGACTAGACGCAAGGGTCCCTATTTGGTCAAAGGTACCTACCTCTGACAACTAGAGAACCCGAAATCTAACAACTGTTCTTGGATTTTATCTTTAAAAATGTATATCTCAACTTCTACATATTAGATATTTGTCATTTTGTTCTTATTTTACTAAGATAAATATTCTCTATTTTTCTAAACTTATGTGGAGTGTTTTTTAGGTGTTTTTACTGTGTTACTGTATGTTAAGTGTTTCACACATACTTTACACATCACCTCTTAAGTTAAGCCTGATTGCTCTGTGCCAAGCTACCAGAGGTTGAGCACAGGTTAATTTAGGTTGTGTAACTGACTTACCCTTACTAGGATTTTGGGCCCTACTTGGACACCTCTGCCAAGTAGAGACCCAATTTCTAATTCCTGGCCTTTGAGACAGCTCTAGCTGTCTCACCAGACTATTGTTTTTCCAAAAAATCATACATTATATACATACAGGGAAAGACTTTTGATTAACGGGCTCATTCCATTGGTCTTTTAAACTGAAATTCACATTTTACTTCCATCCACCACATCAGACAGCTTGGGGCAGTGGGTCAGCTCACGTTACAAATTGGCTTCCTTCACTATGAGTGACTGCAGAAAGCCTGTGCCCATTGTTAACATTGCTTAAAAGTAGTTCCTCTCTTTTCAGTGGCAAAGCTGATTCATAGTGTGGATTTTTATTTGACTTATTTTCACATATTAGCTTTAAAGACCAGCTATTTATTTTGTCTACATTCCTTTTTAAAATTTATGTTGTTAATGGCCTCATGTAAAAAAAAATAACATAGGAAATTGTAAATTGCGACTTACAATGATTCACTATTTGCAATTTCTTATTTAGAATGCACTAAAATGGAGTTGGTAAAATTCGTCGCAATTTGCACACTGACTTTTATTGAATGCATTTCTATTTTACAAACCATGTACTATAAAAGTATGTAAAAATCAAATTTTTTATTTCAATTGGAAAGTTGAGTTGAAGCTTTTCAAAATTTTGTTTAGGTTCTAAAAGATGAAACAATATGCTGGAATCTAGAACATTGGTTTGTCTTTTTGGCTCGTAATGCATGTTCTCGTGTCACTGCATGTCAGTGCTTCAATTGAGACCATCAATTGTCCATGCTCAATACGGTTTGCTGTACCTGTGTTGTTCCCATGAATCAAATTAAAGATAACAACTTGGGGCCCGATTACGATGTCGTCTGGAAAGCAGTCCAACCGAATCGGTTCCGGAATGCTTTCCGAACGAATTGGGTTGTGCAAGTCTAAATGACTGATCACGATGCTTCCCAATATCGTTTGTTCGGACTCGCATTGACTTCAATAGGAGCCTGTGTTCCGAACGAGAACACAGGCTCCAATTGAAAAAAGGGGTGGTTGGGGAAAACCTTGCACCCTGTGGCGGGCACACCATGGTGCCTGCCACATTGTGCATGACTAGGAAGAGGGGTCCCTTGAGTACCCCCACAGGCCCTAATCAGATGCCTCCGGGTGAAGGGGGGCCTGCAACGGGCCCCTAAAGACAGATTCCAACAGTCGTTTCGTGTCAGGCAGACCAAATCGGAACGGCTGTCCGAATCGGTCATTGTACTCGCTTGTTTGGAAACTATGTCCGTAGAGCTGTACGATTCGGTTCCGAAAGACAAGGGCTGTCAGAATGCCTTTCGGAACAGATTCAGATTACACAAACGGTTTCTGGGCATTGTAATCGGTTGTTGGGAAATGTGTACGATTCGTTCGAACACAAGGGTTCCGAATCGGATTCTTCAATACCGAATCCCATCCGGAGCCCTTCCGGAGGACATCGTAATCGGGCCCTTAATGTTCAGACTCCAGCTTCAACTTCCTTCACATTTTCAGAGTGTTTTAAAACTTGCAGTTTTCAATTTAGCTTTTTTATTAATATATACTTTATTAATCTGCTAATGTTTTTAACTTTCTAAACAGTCACAGGCCACATGAGTAGGAATTTTGGACCCACTGGAGTCTATGGACCACAGTTTAAAAACCACTGCTGTAGAACGTTACTAGGAACTTTGCATTATAATTTAGACAAACATACAAATACCCTGCAAAAAGGCACATCCTTAAAGGTACAGGTGCCAAGATTTTAAGTATGAGAAACAAGTACATGGTCCTAGATTTCATAATTTTGGTACTCAATTCATAAAGCCATTTTGACTGTAAACATGTTTACAGCTGCAAATGGCTGGATTTATGCCTCTATTAGTGCCACAGAACAGTACCTAGTAGACATAACAGTCCTCACTCCTGATTGCAAACAATTATACTGGAGTAAACCCTGTGCAAGGGGTGAGGAGTGAGAGGACCAAGGAACAGTTTATCTTGTGCGTTCACTAATGCCCATTAATGTATGAGTATTCACAAACACTTCTCTGACCATTTTCCAACCTGAACATCGTCAGAGATTTTCTTTAGCAAAGGACTAGAGCAAATCTCCTTCCAGGAAGGGGAACAGAAAAGCCCCAGACTTCTTGGAGGAGTAGGGAAGGTGGTTTCTCCATGGGCAAAAATGTTTTCCACGTTTTACCGGTGGCGAAAAAAAAATCAATTGCATATAAGCTCTGGCTTTCTCCATTGCGTACCTGTACTGTGCTTACAATTTTGCATTGTAGGAATCTGAACAACCAGAAATGTCACATGACTTTCCCAGTAGTACACCTGTAAAGCAGTGATTAGCAGGGCTTTTCAGGTGTACTTGCAGGAATGTTTGTGAATTATAAGAAGCTGTAAATCTGTACATGTTCGTAGGAGTACTACTATGAGTGCAGATCTACAACTTTGTGAATCGGTCTGCACAGACTCAAAATCCTTCACCCTGGTTCTATTATTTATGCAGAATTTATTTATGGGCATGTATTGTATAATGATATTAGTGTTGCCAAGAGATGAAGTGTCCGGTGGTCCATGATAAGCACAATTCATGCTACTTCAAATTAACATTATAATTTTGCCACTTTATTAGAGTTACTTTTAACTTAAGGTTATTTGTATCCCTACAATTACAAAGGTGTTTCTATGTATGCACTAAAAACCAGGACTGGGGACAGTTGTGGTTCAATCTAAGAATACTAGAGGTTTTAATCATGAATCAGTTTTGCATAATAACATATGTGCAATCATATTTTGAATTCACATTTGGAGTTTGAGCCATCACAGTTTTCTGGACAAGTTCCTACATAGCTTTGATAACTCATTATACAAGCATGTATGTAAGGTGTAAGAGGATCCAGCATGCTATAAAGGTAGATTATTGAGACTGATCATAATTTCAATCCGCATTGGATTTACTACCTAGGCTTTGAGCACCAGCTATTAGTGTTGGTAATTTAGGATGAAAGGGCTGGATCCTTGATATACCTATGGTATCAAATCTGATTGATGTTCAGTTATAGTCCACTTCTGTGAAGGAGCTAGGATTTGAAGTAACTTTGACAAAAATGAGCAATATCCCTGCATATCTATAAACTGTAAAGTGATTGGGATATGAGGCATGAGCTTCAAACGGTGCAGCCTTCTTCCTGATTGTCAGGAGATGTTATATACATTTTAGAAATATGCATTATCTCCTGCCCATGTTTTAGCTTAGGAGACATGTTAAGAACCGTAGAATGAATAGAACTGCTTCCCTTTTAGCAAAAATACATGTTTTGTCAAACAAACTATACACTCTAATCATCCTATTCATTTTGTTGTATGAGTTATGTGTGTAAATGTGCGTACCTTTCTAGATTTCAGATTTTTGAAGCTTTCCACATCATTAATCAGCGAGATAAATTCATTATACTAGTCTGCTTCTTGAGACTGATGATAATTAAGCAACTTATTGATTTATAAGCCAATCAGTCCACCAAGTAGCTTTTTGGTTAGTGTTAGACCTGGCACCATTGGCGTGGGTCTCCCTTCCATTTTTTGCTGTTGCCTCCTGTGTTTTGCTATGTTTTTGCTGGTCTAGATGCTTTGGGCACTTTGCCACTGCTATTCAGTGCCAAAGTGCAAGTGGTCCCTATGGTAAATTGTTGTATGGATTAGTGATTCCATGATTGGATTATTTGATTTACTTGTCAGACCCTTGTACAGTGCACCGCGTGTGCCCAGGGCCTGTAAATCAAATGCTGCTGGTGGGCTTGCAGCGCTGATTGTGCCACCCACCGGAGCAGCTTGTAAACTATGGCTGAGGCCTGCCATTGCAGAGCCTGTGTGCAGTCTGGGACTGCCATGTCGACTTGGCAAGTGCACACACTTGCCAGTCCCAAAACCTTCCCTTTTCTACATGTTAGCCACCCCTAAGGTAGGCCCAAGGGCAGGGTGCATTGTATGTGAAAGGTAGGACATGCCCTGATGTGTGTGGTATGTCCTGATAGTGAATTACAGCCATTTTCGTTTTTCACTATTGCAAGGCTACCTGCTCCCATAGGCCAGAATGGGCAGTTTGATTATAACATCTTATAATCCTAACTGATCCAGGGAACAAGGTAGAAATTCGAGTTTAGTATGCCTGAACTCAGAATGGTAAAATACATCTATTAGTGTGGGTGATTTTTACATTCTGTGTTTGAAAATACCACTTTTAGAAAGTAGGTATTTTCTTACCTAACCATCCAGCCTGCCTCTGCTAGGTTGTGTATTGCATGTCTGGTTTGTGAGTGACAGGGGCTGGGGTGGCTCCAGGAGACAGGGTGAGTCAGCACTAGGCTGAATAGACCTATCTGCATAGGGAGTGGTGGGAGGAGTAGCACCTGGGCCTGAATAGGGCTGTGCCTGCCTTCCACAATGCTGGCTCCACCTCCTGTGGTGCGTCTGATGACCCTGGCCCACACTGACAAAGAAAGAAGTTGTGCACTGGCAGAATGCACCCAGAACTGGTTTGGACTAGGTACAGACACTCTCTGCCTTCAGAGACAAAGGATTTGTGGGTATAAAAAGGGGGACCCAGACCCCAGAACTTTAGATCACTTCTGGGAATCAAGACGAACCTTTGCTGAGGAGAAGAACCAAGAAACTGAAGGAGGAGACTACCCCTATGCTGCGTGTTGTTGGGGTTGGCCTGCAGTGGTTACTTTATTGCCAAAGAAAGGAGGAAAGGACTGAGTGTGATTTCATCATCTTGAGGAAGATCTCCAAGGGCTTGAAATTGAGCTTGCCTCCTGCCTGAAGACTCAGGGTTACAAGACTTCACCCCTTCTGTTTGCCTGCATCTAGAACTGCGGTTTTAGCTGCTACGGAAGGAAATTGCAACACCAACGCCGGCGAGCGACGCCGTAATCTGCATCGAAGCCGTGAGCGCTGCTCCAACTTGCAACGTAGACCCGACGCCGGCCGCCGTGCCACATCGACGCCAGCGAGCTACATCGTAACCTGCCATAAGCCGTGAGCGCTGCTCCGACTTGCGACGTAGGCCCGACGCCTGCTGCTGTGCCCCATCGACTCCGAAGCTGACATCATCGCGGAGCCGATCCTCGATGTGGGTGGTCAAGAATCCATCGACATTGTGACCCCGTACGGAACCGTGGTTTCGGCGCCATCGCGACGTCACCTCCTCTCCGGTAAGGAACAGACGCATCCCCTGCTTTGCGCAAGCATCGAGGACCCGACGCATCGCCTCCCCCGAAGCAAGGAACCGACGCCGCACAGCGCCAATGACGCCGCATCTTCCCGACGCTGTGAGCTGTCTTTGTTTTCGCTTTTCCAAGGCACTGTTCTTTGTGGGTCTGTTTTGACTCCGGGCCCGACGCCGCGCACCTCGCGGTCGGCGCCGTACTTTGGGATTTCTTTGACCTCGATGTCGTGATAACTCCAGTTGGGGTTATCTGATGCTAAAGACTGCATTTAAGTGAATAACCTATTTTTAAGCTTTTTCTTCCATCTTGAAGTATTATTTTTGAATACTGTATTGTGGATTTTTGTCGTTTGGGTCTTGTGTTAAGTCTATATAAAGAATACTTATTTTTCTAAACCTGTGTGGTGTCCATCTGTAGTGTTTTCACTATATTACTGTATGTGTTCACAAATGCTTTACACACTGCCTCTGAGATAAGCCTGCCTGCTCGTGCCAAGCTACCAAGGTTGGACAAAGGTGCAAACCCTTGCCAACTAGAGACCCCCAGATCTAACATTGGTGGTCAGCAGAGATGGTTTTGGACTTGCATTTGTGACTCATATACAGTGATTGGTGTACACTACTAGTGAGTGCAGACCAAACGCAACCACATACATTTTAGTAGATTGTTTTTCCTGGGATTTCTATTTTTGCCAAGAACTGCCAACTTTTGACACCATGAGCAAAGCAGCATCCATCGCATCTATGGATTTAAATTTTGAGGAAGAAAAGCTAGAAACCTACACTGTGAAACAGCTGAAGTGCTTCTGCAGGAGATTTAAAGTTGCTACTCCAGGCCTCACCAAGAAGGATGAGTACCAAAAGGCACTGGGGGCCTGGGTGGAAGCAAGAAATACCCATGAGCATGTGGAAGAGCATGAGGAGGGGGCTGAAGAGGCAGAGGGGCAGCTAGATGGGCCATTGGGTCCAGGGGGGAGGAAAGCACCTTCCCCAGCAGGTAGCAGTGTTTCTTCCAAGGGCCTGTCCCCAGGAGAGCTGGAGGACAGGGAGAGAAGTAGGATGCATGAAATAGAGTTAACCAAGCTCAAGATGGGTGGGCAGTTGGAATTGGAAAAGAAGAAATTGGCCCTAGAGGAAAAGAGGATGCAGTTGGAGCATGAAAGAATTTTGAGGGAGTTGGAATTGAAAGCCAGGAGCTTAGAGATTACTCCCTCTGGTGGCAGCACACCGGCCATGCCTGTTGAAGCACGAGTGTATATACCTAAAGATGTGGTGAAAGAATTTTATAAAAATGATGATATTGGTCAGTGGTTCAAGGCCTATGAGGTAGCTATGTCCTCCCACCAGGTCCCTGAGAAGGATTGGGGAGCGGGGTTGTGGGGGTGGTTCCTTAGTGAGGGGCGGTTCCTTAGTGAGGGGCGGGATACCTTGTTAGACTTGCCCTCTGAAGTCCACAATTCTTATGGTAATATGAAAGAATCATTGATGTCCAGGTATGGGTTGACTCCTGAACTGTATAGGCAGAGGTTTAGAAATTGCAAAAAATTGGAGTCAAGTACTTGGGTGGAATATGTAACTTTTTTTTGCAGAGCATTGAATGGTTGGGTGAAGGGTAGCAAAGTGAATGATTTTGAAGCGCTCTTTGATTTGATTGCATGGGAGCACTTGTCAGGAAATTGTTTTCCAGAGCTACGCCAGCACCTTATTGATAGTAGGCTGACTAACCCTAGGAAGCTTGCTGAGGAGGCGGACCCCTGGGTGAGCACCCGGGTCCACAAGGGTCATGTGGGAGACTCTGCCAAAGGTGGGCAGGGTCCCCAGCAGAGGAGTGGGGGGGCAAGGGTAAACAGAGGGAGTTCCAGAAAGGGCCCCAAAGTAATCCCCAAGGGAACCAGGGGAAGGGTTCCCAGCCTCCCCCTGAGAAGAAGGCAGGGGCCCGACAGATAAGCCTGTTCACAGGGGGCCCAAGACCTGTTTTAAGTGTGGTCAAGTGGGCCACTGCTCTTATGATTCAAGATGTCCCATGTATGGGACAACAGCACCCACTGGTGCACCACCCCGGCAGATCGCTAGTGTAGCCCTGGGGGAGGAGTTGGGTGCCCAAGGTGGGTGGGGTCCCGCAGAGAAGTCCCTTGTCTCTTTAGGAGACTGTTAGATGGTCCCCAGGACCCAGCTGCCTGATAACACTAAGAAATACAAGCAGTGGGTGACCATCAATGGCCAGAGGGTGGAGGCTCTGAGAGACACCGGAGCCAGTGTGACAGCTGTCAGTTTTCGGCTGGTGTCTAAGGAGCAGGTGATCCCCATGCGTACTTCCCTGTAGTTGCCGCTGACAACTCAGAGAGCCACTGTGAGGTGGCCCAGGTTCCCTTTGAGTGGGGGGGTCTCAGGTACTCTTCAAGTAGCTGTGAGGCCAGCCATGCCTGTTGACTGTCTGTTGGGCAACAACTTAGAAAGTTCACCTTGGGCTAAGGTGGAGCGTGATGCACATTTGGAGATGTTGGGCTTGCCGGATTGGGCGTGTGTGACCACCCGGTCTATGGCAGCCAGTAAGGGTGTTCAAGAGAACCTGGAGCCTGAAAGAATGGCCCAGGTGCCTGCCTTAAAGAGAAGAGGCAGGGGGCTTGGGAAACCGGTCACCGTGGTTCCCACGGTCCAGGAGGAGGCAGACCTTGAGGGGGATGCCCTGGAACCTACAGGGGAACAGGTAGCTGAACTGGGGGACCTGCCTGAGCTGACCCCTTGGCAGCAGGAAGGAGGCCCCTCCAGGGAAGAGTTCTGTGAGGAGCAGAACAAGTGCCCTTCTCTTGTGGGTTTGCGGCAACAGGCCACAAACCAGGCAGCAGGTGATCAGTCTGGATCACATTGGATCTACTGGGAGAATGGTCTCCTGTATAGCGAGCCTAAGGTTGCTGAGCCTGGGTCAGCCCGTGTGCTGGTGGTACCCCAGCGCTTCAGAGCCTTCCTACTGGGTTTGGCTCATGATGTACCTTTAGCAGGACATCTGGGGCAGGACAAGACCTTTGAGAGGCTTGTCACCCACTTTTATTGGCCCCAGATGCGCAAGAGTTCAGACACTCATTGCAGGACCTGCCAGACTTGCCAGGCAAGTGGAAAGAGTGGGAGGAAGCACAAGGCTCCTCTCCAGCCATTCCCTGTGGTCAGCACATCCTTTGAAAGGGTGGGCATTGACATTGTGGGGCCTCTGGATCCCAAGACAGCCATGGGCAACAGGTTCATCCTGGTCTTGGTGGACCATGCCACCCGGTACCCGGAAGCCATCCCTCTCCGGACTGTGACGGCCCCCGTGGTGGGACGTGCGTTGATGGGGATTTTCTCCCGTGTGGGGTTCCCCAGAGAGGTGGTGTCAGACCGTGGTACAAACTTCATTTCCAAGTATATGAAGTCCCTGCGGCAGGAGTGCGATGTAACATACAAGTTCACCACTCCTTACCACCCCCAAGGTAATGGGCTGGTTGAGAGATTCAACCGGACCCTAAAAGGCATGATTATGGGTCTGGAAGAACCCATGAGGCGTAAGTGGGACGTCCTCTTGCCATGCCTTCTCTTTGCTTACCGAGAGGTGCCACAGAAGTCCCTTGGGTTCAGCCCCTTTGAACTGCTGTATGGTCACCCGGGAACAGGACCTCTGAGTTTGGTAAAGGAAGGCTGGGAGAAACCTCCCAGGAAACTTCCCCAGAATGTATATAGCTACATGCTGGCCTTCAGAAACCAAATCCGGCGTTTCAGGCAACTCGCTCAGGCGAATCTGGAAGCCAGCCAGGAGGAGATGAAGCGGTGGTACGATCAGAATGCCACTCTGATTGAGCTTCAGCCTGGTCAGAAAGTGTGGGTCATGGCCCCAGTGGAGCCCTGCGCGCTCCAGGATAAGTGGACCGGACCCTTTGAGGTGGTGGAGCGCAAGAGTGATGTCACCTACTTGGTGAACTTGTTGTCTCCTAGGAACCCCTTGTGGGTCCTGCATGTCAACCGCCTGAAGCCCCACTTGGAGAGGTCCGAAGTGGGCATGCTCCTAGCCACAGTTGCTGGAATGAAGAGGAGACTGAGCCTCTTCCTGACCTCCTGTGTGCCAAGGTGCAAGATGGGTCAGTGGAGGGTGTGAACCTCTCTAACTCCCTGACCCCTGAGCAGCAGGAGGATTGTCGCCAACTGTTGGGACAATTTCCTGACCTGTTCTCCCTGACCCCTAGTGTCACTGACTGGTGCGTCCATGATGTGGACACTGGGGACAGTCCTCCTGTTAAGCACAAAACTTACAGAGTGACTGACAGGGTGAGAGCTTGTATCAAGGAAGAGGTCTCCAAGATGTTTGCATTGGGGGTGATTGAGTCCTCTAATAGCCCTTGGGCCAGCCCAGTGGTCTTGGTCCCAAAGGCTGCCGCGCCTGGTGCCACACCCAAACTCCGGTTCTGTGTGGACTACCAAGGACTCAATTCAGTCACCAGGACTGACGCGCACCCCATCCCCAGAGCTGATGAGCTCATTGATCGGTTAGGGGCTGCCCGGTACCTCAGCATGTCTGGGTACTGGCAGATGGCCTTAACTGATGGGGCAAGAGAGAGGTCAGCATTCTCCACACCAGATGGGCACTACCAATTCCGGGTTATGCCCTTTGGGATGAAGAATGCCCCTGCCACCTTTCAGAGGTCAGTCAACCAGGTGTTGGCTGGACTGGAAGATTTCAGTGCCGCCTACCTAGATGACATAGCAGTGTTCAGCGCCAGTTGGGTAGAATATCTGCGCCACCTCTGGGCAGTGTTGATGGCGCTGCAGAGAGCAGGCCTCACGATCAAGGAAGTGCCAGATCGGGCAGGGTTCCGTGGTGTACTTGGGACACCAGGTTGGGAGCGGCCAGGTGGCGCCCCTACAGCCCAAGATTGAGACCAGCCTGGCTTGGGAACTCCCCAAAACCCAGACAGAGGTGAGAGCCTTTTTAGGACTCACTGGGTATTACAGGAGGTTTGTCAAGGGGTATGGAAGCATGGTTGCCCCCTTGACAGAGCTGACTTCCAGGAAGCAGCCCAAGAAAGTAAACTGGACTGACACCTGTCAGAAAGCTTTTGATGCCCTGAAGACTGCCATGTACACGGCACCCGTGCTCCTGGCACCCAACTTCTCAAAAGAGTTTATTGTTCAAACAGACGCTTCAGAGCATGGTGTAGGGGCTGTTCTTGCACAGATGAATGAGGAGGGCCTAGACCAACCTGTAGCCTTCATCAGTAGGAGGTTACTTCCACGGGAACAGAGGTGGAGTGCGATTGAGCGTGAGGCATTTGCTGTGGTCTGGGCACTGAAGAAGTTGAGACCATACTTGTTTGGGACTCACTTCTGGGTTCAGACAGACCACATGCCCCTCAGATGGTTGATGCAGATGAGGGGTGAGAATCCAAAGCTGTTGAGGTGGTCCATTTCCCTACAGGGGATGGACTTCACGGTGGAACACCGCCCTGGTACAGAACACGCCAATGCTGATGGTCTGTCCAGATTTTTCCGCCTTAGTGAAGAGAACTCCCAAGAGGTAGGGTAGTTCTCCCCACATTTCAGCTGGAGGGGACACGTGTTAGACCTGGCACCATTGGCGTGGGTCTCCCTTCCATTTTTTGCTGTTGCCTCCTGTGTTTTGTTATGTTTTTGCTGGTCTAGATGCTTTGGGCACTTTGCCACTGATATTCTGTGCCAAAGTGCAAGTGCTCCCTATGGTAAATTCTTGTATGGATTAGTGATTCCATGATTGGATTATTTGATTTACTTGTCAGACCCTTGTACAGTGCACCGCGTGTGCCCAGGGCCTGTAAATCAAATGCTGCTGGTGGGCTTGTAGCGCTGATTGTGCCACCCACCGGAGCAGCTTGTAAACTATGGCTGAGGCCTGCCATTGCAGAGCCTGTGTGCAGTCTGGGACTGCCATGTCGACTTGGCAAGTGCACACACTTGCCAGTCCCAAAACCTCCCCTTTTCTACATGTTAGCCACCCCTAAGGTAGGCCCAAGGGCAGGGTGCATTGTATGTGAAAGGTAGGACATGCCCTGATGTGTGTGGTATGTCCTGATAGTGAATTACAGCCATTTTCGTTTTTCACTATTGCAAGGCTACCTGCTCCCATAGGCCAGAATGGGCAGTTTGATTATAACATCTTATAATCCTAACTGATCCAGGGAACAAGGTAGAAATTCGAGTTTAGTATGCCTGAACTCAGAATGGTAAAACACATCTTTTAGTGTGGGTGATTTTTACATTCTGTGTTTGAAAATACCACTTTTAGAAAGTAGGTATTTTCTTACCTAACCATCCAGCCTGCCTCTGCTAGGTTGTGTATTGCATGTCTGGTTTGTGAGTGACAGGGGCTGGGGTGGCTCCAGGAGACAGGGTGAGTCAGCACTAGGCTGAATAGACCTATCTGCATAGGGAGTGGTGGGAGGAGTAGCACCTGGGCCTGAATAGGGCTGTGCCTGCCTTCCACAATGCTGGCTCCACCTCCTGTGGTGCGTCTGATGACCCTGGCCCACACTGACAAAGGAAGAAGTTGTGCACTGGCAGAATGCACCCAGAACTGGTTTGGCCTAGGTACAGACACTCTCTGCCTTCAGAGACAAAGGATTTGTGGGTATAAAAAGGGGGACCCAGACCCCAGAACTTTAGATCACTTCTGGGAATCAAGACGAACCTTTGCTGAGGAGAAGAACCAAGAAACTGAAGGAGGAGACTACCCCTATGCTGCGTGTTGTTGGGGTTGGCCTGCAGTGGTTACTTTATTGCCAAAGAAAGGAGGAAAGGACTGAGTGTGATTTCATCATCTTGAGGAAGATCTCCAAGGGCTTGAAATTGAGCTTGCCTCCTGCCTGAAGACTCAGGGTTACAAGACTTCACCCCTTCTGTTTGCCTGCATCTAGAACTGCGGTTTTAGCTGCTACGGAAGGAAATTGCAACACCAACGCCGGCGAGCGACGCCGTAATCTGCATCGAAGCCGTGAGCGGTGCTCCGACTTGCAACGTAGACCCGACACCGGCCGCCGTGCCGCATCGACGCCAGCGAGCGACATCGTAACCTGCCATAAGCCGTGAGCGCTGCTCCGACTTGCGACGTAGGCCCAACGCCTGCTGCTGTGCCGCATCGACTCCGAAGCCGACATCATCGCGGAGCCGATCCTCGATGTGGGTGGTCAAGAATCCATCGACATCGTGACCTCGTACGGAACTGTGGTTTCGGCGCCATCGCGACGTCACCTCCTCTCCGGTAAGGAACAGACGCATCCCCTGCTTTGCGCAAGCATCGAGGACCCGACGCATCGCCTCCCCCGAAGCAAGGAACCGACGCCACACAGTGACAATGACGCCCCATCTCCCCGACGCCGTGAGCTGTCTTTGTTTTCACTTTTCCAATGTACTGTTCTTTGTGAGTCTGTTTTGACTCCGGGTCCGATGCCGCGCACCTCGCGGTCGGCGCCGTACTTTGGGATTTCTTTGACCTCGACGTCGTGATAACTCCAGTTGGGGTTATCTGTTGCTAAAGACTGCATTTAAGTGAATAACCTATTTTTAAGCTATTTCTACCATCTTGAAGTATTATTTTTGAATACTCTATTGTGGATTTTTGTCGTTTGGGTCTTGTGTTAAGTCTATATAAAGAATACTTATTGTTCTAAACCTGTGTGGTGTCCATCTGTAGTGTTTTCACTATATTACTGTATGTGTTCACAAATGCTTTACACACTGCCTCTGAGATAAGCCTGCCTGCTCGTGCCAAGCTACCAAGTGGGTGAGCAGGGGTTATTTAGGAGTGTAGCCCCTTACCCTGCCTAGACGCAAGGGTCCCTATTTGGACAAAGGTGCAAACCCTTGCCAACTAGAGACCCCCAAATCTAACAGTTAGGGACATATTTCTCCCCAAACTCTGTTTGATTTAGTGAACAACCCTCTCACATTTGAACTCCACTAATTGGAGGAAATGGTTGCTTTCAAACTGTGCATGCATTAAACATAATTAACATACTAGTAGGGAGTACAACTATATTCCAGAAATGATAGTGAAGTGAAGAACACCTATAATTCTTGAACATTTGTGGCTTGTCGAAGGGAAGGCGTTTAGCATGCACTATTACCTTCTAGGTAACAGTCTAGGGGGATATATCAAACGTTCCTTTCTTTTGTAGTGAAAAAGAGTCCGTTTTAACTACTTTCTCTATTAGTTGCGTAGTTTCGCATCCACTGCAATATGAATTTCAAGGAGAAATTGGGACATTTAACTTTGCAGAGCATAAAAAGTAAACAAATTGAAAATTCCTCTACCATTCACCGGATTTATTCTACAAGAATAGACATCCTATGTGGTAGAGCGTCTTAACCTAAGGGATTTTAAATGTCAGTCTTAATCTTGATGGCACAAGTGTTTTGCGATAAAAACACAAGGATGCTTGATGAAAGTAAATAAAGCTCTACTTACCATCTTGGGTAGATTTAAGGACATTTATTAGTAAAAGTGACAAGATCTGCAAATAGAGACACCCAAAGACAAAACTTATTTTCATTAAAAATCATCAAGTGAGGCAGATATTCTGCTGAAATAAGCATAGGGATAAGAATGGGAACATGGCATTATTAAAAGAATAGTGTGGATGGCCACAGGAAAGGTTGTGAAACTCACAAAGTCATAAATTGAGAGTATATACATAGTGGGTAAATGTTTTGCCAGTATTCACACACATAACTATATTTCCAAATAAGTTTGCTTAGGAGGTGGAAGAGTTCTCTAAATGCTGCCATATTTCATGGGATATCAGGGAGGCAATTTATCCAATAAGAAAATACTTTTTAGGTGGAGAAAAAAAGAGTCATAGAAAAAAACTTCTATGTACTCATGCACATTTCCACTAAATGTACTTATGCAAATTTCCTACTTTCATGACAATCTGCAATAGAAAGTGTACGGCAGCAGGAGTATGTATGGACATTTATGACTGGCATGGATGTCTATGCCTATTTCTAGCTATATTAAAATGCCCTAAAAGTTGAAAATCTACTTGGGTCATGGGAAAAAATTATAATGAGCAGATGTCTTACTTTTAGGTAGATATAAGAGATTTGCTCCCTATCTGAGGAGGATTGTTTTTTATTTTCTTCAATGACCTTTTATTAGAGGTTGTGCATTCAAAATAAAGAGTTCATGTGGTTGGAACAAATACTGTTCTGGATCAGTGCACCTTGGAATAAATGGTCCACATTGGAATCAATAACAAGTAAGACACATTCTTGTATAATACAGGGGGCTGTCAAGAATTTGCAATAAAAGAAAAATGGTTACATTCTAAATTCCAAAATTAGAAACACTAAGAATTTAACTTGTCAGTAAATCTTAAATCTCCAGACCAGTGAGGTACAACTAATGCAATTATAGACAAAAAAATGTGTGTAAATGACCCTAAATTGACACAGTACAAGACATTGCACAATACAGGACACACTAAAGACTTAGGTCCAGATTTACAATTTTTTTCAGGCAGCACAGCATCCACATTTGCTGCTCCGCATTGTGCAAGGTAGAACACACAACACAGTAGTGTATCTACAAAGAAGTGCCTGCTGCTGGTATCAGTCCCTACACTGAAACAAAAACACGATGCCTTTCACGACACACAGTCTCACACCAGGGTGCAGAGGTGAGAATGTGCACTACAGCACACATGCAATGAGTTTTTTTTTTTTTAGACATTGATAGATTTTCTCTTGTTTGCACCTGCTTCAGTTTTTGATGCAAAGACCAGTTAAGCTACCTTAGTGAATTAGACTGTGTGTCATAACCTATGGGGGTTTACGTTCATCTAATTCAGTCATGCTGCATTAATGCACTGTGATGCAAAGTGAAGCAAAGCAGTCTTTGAATTGTAAAGGGTTTACCTTTCGAGCGCAAAACAACTTTTACAATGGACAGTAAATAGCAAGCATGGCTTTGCATCATGCTAGCACCTGCACAAAGCCTTAGTGAATCTGGGGTCCAGGGCAGAAGACAGAACGATGAGATAGGTCTAGGAAGGCGATGAGGGATGAGAGTAGAATGTACCATCTTATCATATGGTATCTCAAAGATTAAAATCCGTATATGATATTGTACTTCAGCACAAATCAGGGAAGGACAAAAAATGTCTCAGACATGTCTTTCTCACCTCAATATCTTATCATCTGAGCCAAAAATGTCTTCAGTTTCTCATTGCCCTTTTCTGTCTTTGATGATTGGACCTATTTGCTTAGGGTCGATGTCTTAGATCTCTGGCCTCTAGGCCATCTTTATGCTTTTCGCCTATTCCCCTCATCTGAATGTGCTAGAGAAGATTTGGGATGAGACAGCAACAGTAAGCCTAGTGACTCCGTTTTGGCTTTGTGGGTCTTGGTTGCCGAGCCTGATTCAGCTTACGGTGGAGCCCCGTCTGCATCTATCAATTTGCTCATCCCCTCTCCAATTTACAATCTGCTTTTAATGGAGGCTTGTCTGTTGTCACCTCACAATGTGCAAGTTGAAAATATTGGTTTACACCCCAGAAGTGTTCCAGAGGAGTAGCCATTTCTTTTCAACATTCTAGCAAGTCTTTTACAATAGCTTATATGTAAAACATTTGAAATATTGTGAGATGTGGTGTAGAGAGAATGGGTTTTCGCCTTGAATCAGTGATCTCGTTTCATTTCAGACTTTTTGAGAGATGTATTCTTAAAGGGTTAGGGTCAAGATGCACTAACGTTGCACTCCAAATTCAATTAGATTAATGTATCCTCCCACAATTCTCCAAACCCACTGCCAGCCATATACTAACAATATGTACAGTACAACTAAATATGGGAAAGGGGATTAGGACAAGAGAGAGTAACAGAGAAACAGGATATTGTTAAACTGCCTAGTTGAACAACTGTGCTTGATCTGCCTTGCAGGAGTGTTAATATCTAAAAACTAAATATTTTTGGATGCAGGTAAGGTATAGACTTTTACATTTAACTTCTGTTACTGAATAAAATATATCTACTGATTATCTCTATTTCCAACTTTCTATTTAAAAATGAAACCTAATCTTCTCCCAGAGCTGAAACGCAATTAGAATTGATACAATAAACTTGAACATCGCCTTGAAATATTTTACATTGCTTTCTAAAGAGAACTACCTTCAAGATAATGTGATAACATCTTAATGTTCTGATTGTGTTCAATGTCCTTGATAACTGTAACATGAAAAACATTCATCAATGTCATAGAGTTCACCTAATAACTAATAATAAACAATAATCATATGTTCACGTAAGCAATCCTTTAATATCATACATGATATAAAATCTGTGCAAGATGAGGTTCCTAACTATTGTAGAAATAATGCAAGTGCAATACATGGTTCTTAATCCTAATGGATTACTCCGTTTGTGAAAAACAAGGGTAAGTAAGAGTTTATAACCCTAATGAATTGCTTCTTGTGTGACTAACAAGTGCAAGCAAGAGTTTGTAATTGTAATGATGACTCCTGAAATAATGTTCAAATGCATGGTCTATTTCTTTTTAATTGTCTGGTCCCAGCTATGTCTTTCATCGACCTTCAAGAACAACAGATTGCAGGGATTCCAAACTTTCAGACAACAGGTCACAACTGCAGTAAGTGTGTATCACAATTGCCTAGAAAGGAGGCCATGGAACAGGAGGAACTTATACTCTAAGCATTCAAGATAACCACCATCATTTGCAAGGGACATATAGTCCTTCTTGTCATCACTCAGGTATTTAGCGTAGCACATCCATCAAAGATGCAAAGCAGGCGGTGCCAACAGTCTCTCCACCCTGCCATGCTCTTCTGCTCCTGAAGATGTCCATATTCAGGAGGTTCAGAATATTGTACCTCTGGTTGGGACCAAAGTACAGAGGTGTGCCCCTTGCATCCTGACTGCTAGCTCCCTCTACCCTGGCAGGTAAATGAGCACCTGTTCAATGCTTTTGAGTACTGGGGTTCAATTGTAGCTATTATTTAGCAGCCAGATTGCAAAAGGGTTTCTCTCTTCAAAAAACCTGTATCCATAATCTTCTTCAATCTTGGAACCTGTTGACAGTATTTAGGGGTTGATAGGGCCCTCCTTTTGAGCAACTGAAATCTACCTCCCTGTGGTAACCACGACGGGCACCAATGTCAATTGAAAGAAGCTTTATTTGTACAACTGTCCCCAGCAGTGGAGGTAAGTGATCAGCCACAGCAAGACCAGAGTCCAACTACCAGACACTTTCAACTTAAACATTCAATTAGGGCATGTGGAACATAGAATACAAGGACATGAGCAGAAGGAATGAAGTCATCAGATCGTGCTCAGGAATAAATACATTTTATTGTTACTTACTTTAAACTGATCTCATTACAACATATCTCCTCCCTTTGAGCATAACTAAAGAACAATGGTCTTAGAAAACTACAAGTTTTAACTGTAGAGGAAGGAAAGAATTTTTTTAAAATAAAATCTGAAAGAATCTTAGGTGTTATAATCTTTCTCTTAGGACAGCAGTCCTTCAAATTATAATCCTCAATGCGAGAAGAATCATTATTTAAAGCAGAAAAAGTGATAGGTTCAATACTTCAAAATCAGAATGAGAAACATTTTTAATTTGGGCAGAATGATCCTTTAAAATAGATGAAGAAGTAGATACAATGAATTCAAAATCCAATTCAGTCAACATCTATCTTATTGCCTTCTTCCAGCTTATTATTAGAACTACCTGCACTTTTTCAGGAGAAAATCCCCCAACATGTAACGTGGAGATTAGTATCTGAAAAAGAAAGTAACTGTGAAGAATACAAATCAATCTCACTTACAGAAGTATCATCATTAATATTGTATAAAAAACTTCAATAACTTTGGCTAGTCTGTTCTTACTCCACCAGGATCCATTGTTGAGTTTAACTTAAGTTTTATCTACCCTAATAATTTTGAAATATTTAAAAAATGTGGATTCACCTTTCTTTACATGATAGGGAAGTTTAATTTGGACACAATCAGCAACAATAACTTCGATTTACTTTTATTAGACCTGTCAAGTTTAAAATTAATCTCGGTCTTGAGTGTTCTTTTCAACTCAACATTCTGTTTAGCTACTCTGTACATTGTTTTGATGTCTAAAATTGGAAACTCCTTCTTGATCCAAGAAGGCATGAGAAAGGTCCATGCCATGCGACTTTTAAGCAATGAAAATGAGAAAAATACTGTACCCAAGTTAGGAGCAGAGTGATATGCCCAAGTCTTTTCTATAACAAACTGCCTGACATCAACCTTGTTGGCTAGTGCTGCCTGCACGACTTCAACTATAACCCAATTAAATCTTTCTACCAGACCATTCATATTAGGTGAGAAAAGTGATGATTTCAAATGGAAGATAACATTATCCTTAGAAACTTCAGAAATTTCAATGAGGTAAATTGTTTCCCATTATCCATGACAATACTGGATGGCGAACCTTCCTTGAAAAACATTCACACAAAAATTGCAGTGTAGTGTCAGTGGTAGGCTGGGACACCTATTTGACTTTTGCCCACCTAGAAAAATAATCAATTAAAACAAAAGCATACACCTTGCATCTTGAAAGACTATCATAGGGCCCTAAAATGTCCAAAGCTAATTTCTCCCAAGGTCTGTTGGTAAACTTCAAATTGATGGAACAGCTTTGTTAGTATAAAGGGACTTGTCAGAGTTGATACATACAAGATATTGCTTGACAAATACAGAGATTTGTTAGCCCATGTAGGGCCACCAAAATACTTCTCTGATTTGTTTCTTTGTGAGAGTCTCTCCCAAATGTCACTTGTGAGCTAACTTGATAATATTGTGTTGAATACCATTAGGAGGAATAACACAATCCTCTTTTAAAACCGTGGGGCATATTAGCAAGACCGTCAGTAAAATTATCGCCGTTTTAGCGGCAGGAAACTGCCGCTAAAACGGCGATAATGGGCTTGCTAATATGCGTTAAAGAATTCCAATAGAAGCCCAGGTTAGATGTCCTGCACATCTAACCTGGGCTTCTATTGGAATTCCATAACGCATATTAGCAAGCCCATTATCGCCGTTTTAGCGGCAGTTTCCTGCCGCTAAAACGGCGATAATTTTACCGACGGTCTTGCTAATATGCCCCATAGTCCCTAGAAACCGAGATAGATTCTCTAACCTTCTACGCAATCTGCATAGACAGACTTAACATTTTCCCATGAGGCCACTCGTTGGTGAATTTCATACTTTTTTTAACTCATCATCTTCATGACAACTCTCCATCCATGCTTCTCTCGATAACACACCACCACATGTAGACAAAACATCGTCCACAACCGCAACCACACATTCTTCAATGATCTCAGCATAAGGCTCTGGTGAATCACTCTGTAATCTTGAGAGACAATCTGCAACACTGTTGCAAAACTCTTGTTTGTAATCTGCATGAAAATTGTATTCATAAGTTTTGGAAAGAATTCTAACCAAGTGGGCAGACGCCTTACCAGTGCCATTACGGTTTAGTAATGTCAAAAGGGGTTTATGGTCTGTTTAGATGGTGAATTTTCTTCCCCATAGATATGTTTTAAAATGTTCAACCGCCCACGTGCAGGCTAACGCTTTCCTCCCAATGGTGGATAATCTGGTTCCGGAACAAAAATTAGGTCTCAAAGCAAAAGCCACAGTGTTTTCCATAACCTTGGCATCTCTGATTAAGCATGGCTCCCAGACCTTCAAAACAACAACATAGTTTTTTATTATAAGGGCTTAGAGGTAGAGCTTTGACGATAGATTTTTTGAGTTCACTATATGCTTCCTGATGGTCCTTAGACCAATTGAATTTTACTCCCTTCTTGAGTAAATTTTGCAAGGTCAATTGTATGTGAGAAAACTTACACACAAATCTGGAGCAAAACTGACACAATCCAAGATATGATCTTCGTTGATCTTTGTCAGTGGGTGTGCGTAGAAATTACAATAGCTTGAACCAAACACGGCTTCAGTGATATTCCTTTGGCAGATATGGTGTGCCCCAAATAATCAACTTTGTGAGGGGGAAATTTGCATTTCTCCATTTGTAACATCATGCCTTTTTCCTGTAAGACTTGCAATACTTTAGACAACTGTAAATTGTGAAATGTTATGGTGTCACCTAAAGCAAGAATATCGTTTTGGAATGCCATTACTCCATCCATACATCTGAAGAGGGTAAACATAAGTTTCTGAAAACTGATGCAGCAGATGCTAGGCGAAAAGGCTTACGCTCATACTGAAAAGCTCCATCAGGTGTGATAAATGTATAGGTGCGTGGTAAACTCCGTTCCAACCAGCGAAGTTCAAGGAGTTTTGCCATGCCGCACTCCGACCTGGATCACAGAGTTCAGCAAGAACTCCGCCAACCACTGCACGGCGGTGTTTACCGGTGCCCGTCATGGCCATACATAATACGGAGCAGTGCTCCTTGATGCACTTGAGCAGTGTGAAGTGTTACCATTTTGTTCCCCGGAAGTGCTGGCACAGACTTACATGGTACTGCGCTTCAGAAGTCTGCTCTGTCTGGGCCTGGCAATTCACAGTCTATTTTACGTATGGTGGTCTGTCTGCAACAGTGTTTAATTACTGGTGCTCAAGTGATGTGGCTGGCATAGCTGATGTTCAAGGATGTCTGCTGATTTCGGGGTCATGCAGCAGCCTTCTTAAGTTATTGTGACTGGCTGCCCAACTTCCTTTGCAGATCACCCTAAATGGCAAACCCAAGTGAACCTCCAGGGGCGAGGTGCAAGTGAGGCTTCACTTCAGCAAATGAGGTGGCATCGACTCTCCCGATGAGAGGACATCTTGGTGAGTTGAGCTGGCATGGAGGACCCCTTGAGTGGCCTGCGGTGCTGCAGGCCAGCCGACAGAGGACATCGAGGAGGTATGGCAAGCGATTGAAGCAGGCAAAGAGGTAAGTCGACCAGTAAGGGAAGGGAGGTGACCAGTTGTGGTTAAGTTACACGTGTCAGGTTTTATTATGTTTTAATAATTCCTTTTAGTGCACAGAGTATATTTGACGTCACGTTTCATTCAGGCAGAACCCCTCAGTTATTTTGGGAGAACGGAGGCTCTATTTGAATAAAAGCAGGAATGAATGTGGTGCAAATAAATGTCTGTGGCAATGCCCTTATGCCCTTAACCTTTGAACAATGAAGCCCCTCCCTGCTGGCCTTTCACATTCTCCTGTGCTCTCTGCTTCTTATGATTTAAATAATACGGAGACGCTTGATGTTTGTTTTAAATGCACTACTGTACGATGACCAAACAAATCCATTTGTTTGCGATGTTGACAGCAGAATATTTTCCAGAGTTGCCCATGGGATGAATGCCCTCGTGGTAAAATAAGGAAAGGATCCTTAGCAGGAGAGATGATCATCAGTTTTGTCTGTAGCATAGCAGGATGCATGCTATTTATTGCCTCACCCTGCAGTTGTTTTGGAGCCAGAGATGCTGTGTGATTTATCTCTACACATGACATGCCGCATTGCTGCCATGCCACAGCATCTTATGATAAACTGGTGATAGCTCTGCATAGACTGGCATACGCATGACTTCAAACCACTTCACCCTCATCTGAGATATTAACCGACCACTTTTAAGAAACATCTAAATGGGGCCAGTATATCGTACTTGAAGCACGTATCCAAAATGCACACTTACATGCCACCAGTGTCGGAACTCCGTCCGCGGAACTCCGCAGAATCTTGTGCAGTTTTTCGGTAACTCCACGGAATTAAGCTGAGTGAAACTCCAAGAGCGCTGGCCCAGGCCTAGATAAATGTGGTAAGGTGTCTGCATCCCTCTTCCAGTAAAATCTGGTGATATGAAGATTTGAGGCCCAATGATGTAAATAATTCCCCCTCCAATTGTGCCAAAAAGTTCTTGTATTTTTGGGAGAGGATGACAGTCAGCAATGATCTGTTTGTTTAGAGACCTCAAATCAGTACACAGCCTTAGAGAACCAAACTTTTTCTTTACCAGCACTATGGGAGACACCCATTCAGATGACTCGACAGGATTCATCCAACAACTGTTGTAATAGGGTATGAGATCCTTTATAATTGCTTCTAGATGGTTCTCCTTTTCTTCATTAAATATCTTGCATGAGCATACTATTCTCTCAATAACTTTTGCCACTTGTAATACTACAGACAATGTTGGGTTCTTATGTCTCAATACTTGTTCCTGAATTTTCTTATTATAAGAATGCATGATCACTTGATCTTGAATATATTGATCAGCAATAATACCAAATTCACAAGTTGCTGGAAAAATGCAAAGAGCGGCAACGCAGCTTTCAAGAGGTTCTGTAGCTAGTTGATGTCTTGAGTAAAAGTTAAAGCGCTCCATCACAACATTTGGCTCAATGGTAAAATGTGACTTTAGCTTTTCTAAAGCTACACAAAATTCATCATATTCCTCAACCCCAAAAGATGCTTGATGTTGAGGTAAGTGATGACATATTTCTTGTGCCTCTGTACCAATAGAGTTCAACAACAAACCCTTCTTTCTTGTGGCAGTGAATGAATTGGCATCAATGGCAATCATAAAGTTATTAAATTAGCCAATCCATTTACTCCATTTCATGGGCAAATCTCCAAGATTTTGGAGTAACGGTGGTGGTGGGTTACAACACTGCTGCATAGTGATGAGAAAATAAATAATAAATAGTAAAGAAATATCTGAGTTTAAAATAATTTGTCCAGAAAGCTGGCGGTGCAAGAACAAACTAGGATGCACAGCTGTGTCTGTAAGAAATGGACGCTTTACCCTAAAACAGCAAGTACACCAAAGTGGCAAGATTATTACTTGAAATCTGTAGCGTAGGCAAGGTAGAAGCTGAAATATGATTTTAATGGCGGCACGTATGTGTCGTGAGCATTGGCTGGCTAGCAGTAGAGAGTTGCTGCACAGAGTTGCTTACTTAGAAAATGGGGGTACATAAACTATGTGAACGCCGACTTGAGCATAGGGTGGCTAGCGGCAGGGGCTTGCGGTGCGAAGCTGCCACACGAAGTTGGTGCGTAGGGAAGCAATGCCACTTACAGTTTCTGTAATACACCCTGGAAGCCCCGCAGGCCCTGAAAATCACCCTCAAAGTCCCCGATCAATGATATGCGCTTAGAAGCTCACTGCTGGTCACGAACTGTGTGGCTGCAATCGGATTGCGGATCAGTGTCCTGAACATAGGTTGAGGCAGAGAACTGGTGCATTTCATGATGGTGGCAGCCATGGAATAAAGATGAGGAGGTTACTCCGTGGTGACAGGCACAGCTGGGGACTGGTAATCCCGACGGACACCAATGTCGATTGAAAGAAGCTTTATTCGTACAACTGTCCCCAGCAATGGAGGTAGGTGACCAGACACAGCAATGACCAGTATCTAACTGCCAGACACTTTAAACTTAAACATTCTATTAGGGCATGTGGAACATAGAATACAAGGACACAAGCATGATGAAATCAGCAGTTCGTGCCAAGGAATACATATATGTTATTGTTACATACTATAAACTCATCTCAATACAACACTCTCTAACATAGTTGTCCTCTAAGGTGGCTTTTTAGTGGCAATAACTTCTGTTTGGAGGTTGATTGAACTGGGCTCCTTATTTATTTCAGATCCCTACATCTGTTTTTTCCAGATCAAGTGGTTCTACTTCCTGGGTCTAGGTTTGATTCTAAGATTCCTTCCCAGTTTCATGTTTCCACCAGATTTTACTTGCAGTTTTTAACCGTTAATTCTAAGGATTCTATTCCCCAGCCCTTTGACGTTTGAAGGGCCTTCCTCATATATTTATTAAAAAAATAATATTTTTATTGTTCAGAGTCTTTCTTCCTCTGGATCTTCTAATAAGGGAAAAAAAACACTGTAGCTACTTTAAGTCACTAATTACTTCTGGGCATATTGCAAGCCTACATTTCATATGGGAAGAATGTTATAGATAAAATTGAAGGTTGTTCCTCAAGAGAACTGGCAGCTTCATAGGCAGAAGCAAGTGTAATTCTCTTATTAGATCTTTGCGAGGCTGCCACTTGGGCTAATTCTCATACTTTTCTTTATTTTTATCATCTAGGTTTGAGGGGCAAAGACAGGATTGTTTTTAGTATTGGTGTATTGTGTGCTGCTTCACAGTCATTTGCTTTATTAAAGTTTTGTGGTTTTGCATTTTACCTGGGTCCTGTGATTTGGTCTTGTGTCTTCAGCTGATATGTATGGCTTTGAATATCCTCACCTAGAAAGGACTGGACATAGTTTGAAGTGGAATTGTTGCAATTACTTACAAGTAATATTCATTAGCCCCGAGTCTCAGGTTTACTTGTCACTATCCTCATCTCTCCATTACTCCCTTCCTGTCCTCATCTGGCATCCTGTAGAAACAGATTATGTGTCTTGGTGTTTACAGGAGTTCTAGAAGAAGGATGTTTTGGGGGTATAGGTGAGGTGTGCAGTTTTCTAGAATTTTAAGGGAAGAAATATTTCCATTGTGGTTATTTTTACCATATCAGCCTTTCTCCCCGACTGTGACGAGGAAGACTAACACTCAGGGTAATCAAGATTACCGTTGTTTAACAACAAAGTTATATAGCATTGCATAAATGATTTACTTTATATCCTAAACATAATTGCTTGTATTTAAAATGTAATCCATTTCCTACAACATAAAGATTCAAACATTGAATACAACACTGGCACTTGGTGTGCATAATGTTCAATCTGGACCTATTAATATTTTGTAATGTTTGTTATTGCTCTTTATTTATTGCTATATTTCTTGATAATAAAAGAGCATGTGGTACTTGATAAGAGAGCTGTAGGACTTTGGTGCTAGAGCTAAGTTGGGCTGGCATTTGATCGGCCTATGAGTCTTTACATCTTGTCATATGCTTTCCTGCAGTAATTGGACCTACAAAATGCTCCAGCACGAAGGCTACGTAGGTGGGCAAGCTGTCAAAAGCCCAATTTGTCCCCCATGTCATCCCTGTGTTACAGTCTGTTAGCCTTATCTCCACTCTGTTACATACACAGACATTGTCAGTCAAGGATGCTGTAGCTCAAGTCCATTCCCAAAGTCATGCCTCGCTAATGACTGCAATTTTATAACACTTATTTTGATTCAGTTGCAACCTCGCAAATTTTCAGCCAGCCAAAAAAAATAGGAGAGGTCACCCACCGCTAATGCTGGAAGCTCTGCGATAGGTTGTTCCACGCGCTGAAATGAAAATATAACTTCTTGGCAGGGAATAACAGCATAATGTCGAATCCCATATGCTGTTATATGTTGCAATCTGTTTTACTGCTGCCTCCTTTCTAACGAGTGACTACTGCCAATAAAGCAATTGAAGATAACACTAATTGCTTATTTCTGCGATCCATAATTTTTATGGCTGCCTGATAGCTCTTTAGTCAAATAGATGTTTTTTGGCCTTGGTGATCCAGAACGCGCTCGCTGCATGAATTGAATTCGGTGCTCTGCTGCAGGCCCATCGCTTTCCCTGCGCTGACGAGAAACAGATCCCCGCACAGGAAGTGAGAAAGAAAACAGAGGGATATAAATTAGTCATAACAGTTCACAACCAGAGGCTCGCAGAATCGACTCCTCTGGCTTGGCTGTTCCTTTATGAAAGCAAAAAAATGTGAAATTAAATTGTCAAACTTGTTAAAGTTGAAGCCGTGCCGCAGTGCACATTCAGATCAAACTGCAGCTAAATTGAGCAAAATTCTACTGAAACTAACCTTTGATATCAGACCTTTTACCTTATTTTATGCAAACCAAAACAGTCAGCGTGTTTGTCAGTAAAAAATAAACTGATATAATTGGATACTATCTTATTCCCCAACAAAAAATGAAAAACCGGAATCTGAAAGTCTCCCTAGAAAGCTTAAACCATTGATCATGTACGGCTTGTACATATATTTTTGTGATACTGTAATTGGATGCATGTAATTGCCTTGTACTGTCCCATATTGGTAGACAGCAGAGCCCTGTTATAACAACACCCCTGAGACTACATCTAAACCTCTCTAAAAGCAGAGTGTCCTTAGGGCTAGATAAATTATTTCATGGAAAAGGAACACGTTGGAACTCTGAAAGGATATTTTAATAACACGACTTTCTTTACATAAGACCCATTATACACACGAACTGTAACTTAGTGGCCATCCATCAATATTTTACTTTGAACTAAAAATGCTAATTTTGGGCCTTAGGAGGATGTCACTGTGATCTTACTTGTAGAAATATATCCTGCAACTCAACTCTGCATATTATATTAGGTATCCAGTCTGGCACGCAGGCTGTCGTGTAGTCATAGGTGTAGTGTCCGGCTGGACACGTTCTAGTGTTTCACCCTGTTCAACATACACTAACACCCACCCATCACAGGCGTCACCAGTCAGGTGATCCTGTTAATAAAAGGGGCCGGGCGCATGTGCCCTGGGCCCAGTTCCAGTACCCCACTACCGTGTCCGTGTGGTTACTTGTCCAGCATGTGGGCCTAGTGGCCCAAGATACCACTTTGGCGACGAGGGGGCTGAGTCCGTGCGTGCAGCAGCCCAGCAGCGGTGAAAAAGGGGGAGAGAGCTGCCCATGTTGAGGGCACCCCCAGAAGCCGGTGCGGAACGCGCCAGAAAGCCCCAGGGTGAAGGCGAGGTGAGCGGGAGCCCACCCCGCACCTAGTGTGCCTGCAGGAAACCCGCCTCCGTGCAGAGGCGCCCGATAGCCCGCGGGGCGTGTGCGAAAGCCCCGGGCCTGCATGAAGGGAAGACGGTGATCGGGAGCCCACCCCGCACCGGCGTTAAGACCCGCGGGGGAGTGTGAAGTGCCCCGGGGAGAAGAGCGAGCCGATCGGAGCCCACCCGCATCGGCCGCGACGACCTGCCAGGCAGGCGGCGAGCCCAGTGAGTGAGCGTGGGGCCGTGGCACGCCGAGAAGAGGGACCCTGAACAGCGGGAGGTCGGGAGCCCACCCCGCCTCTGAAGAGTGGGCTGCCGAGCAATCCGGCGTGAAGAGAGGCCCGGGATGGCGGCGATGCAGCGCGAGCAGGGCCGGACTGCCAGGAGGCCAACCGCCGCCGCAGACTGCCGTGAGGACCAGTGACGCCTGACCAGGAGTGGGCAGAAGGTGAGCCACTGCGGGGCGTGAAAAGGGAGCCGTGGCATGCCTGCGCCACCGGACTGCTGAGGCCCCATCTGAAGCGGAGCCCACCCGCATTGACAGTGAACAGTGTCCCGTAGCGACACTACGCAATCCCCAGCGGCAGCTCCTACCTCCCCCCCCCCCGAGCAGCGTATGAACTGAGAGTGCTGCCGCGGTGAAGGGGACTGCGAAGCGAAAGGGAAGCGACCCCGGCCGATGTGAGGCCAGCGGGAGCCCACCCCGCAACAGCTCGAACCACAGTGCCCGGAAAAGAAGCAATAAATAAACTTACCGGGGGAATGGGAGGAGGCGCGGCTGCCCGATGTGAGAGCCTCCGGCTGCATGCGTGAAGGACAGCAGCCGGAGGTGTCAGTGCCCGCCCGCAGGAACAATGCGCGCGTGACCGGCAGAGCCAGAGAGACCCTGCCGCGCCCGCCTGCTTCGAGGTTGAAGGTGAGCTAAAGGAGCGGCCGCGAGAATAAAGCCGCAGTGAACTGAGCTCTGCAGCATGTGGGGAGATACTGAGGCACGGCAGGAGTCCCTGCATCGTGCAAGAAGGACCGGGAGTAAAGAAGCAAGGTCCCTGAAAGGAAGCACGAAGCCTGTAGCATGTGGAAAGCTGCCGAGGTTTTGGAAAAGAATGCGGCACTGCCACCTAGTGGCCATCTAGCGGTAACACACCCGCTGTACCAATAACGTGCAACAGAACAGGGACAGAGTAACTGGAGAGCACTGAGGTTGCTCAGAGACAGGTCCAGGCTGCCGGGACCCACAGAGAGGAGTTGGCGGATGGAGAGCTGACCGGACGGCAAGTAGGGGCATCAACAAAAATAAATCAGTGCCAGGAAGAAAGACTGGATACTGCAACAAGGAAGTCCATACTGCAGCAAGAGACTGAAGCATCCAGCAGAGAGCCCCAACAAGTTCAAAGTTACCCAGCCACGGCAGCTGTCAAAGAGCACTAGCAGAAAGGAACCCTGAAAGCAACACTGCATCCACCCCAGCGAGGAGTGTGCAGGACACTGGCAAGTAAGGAGCACTGGACAGTGAGGACTGCCAAGTGCATACAGTGAGTACGCAGTAAAGCTGCCATGCCAGAGTGGCGCCAAGCCATCACACAGCCTAAGGATGGAAAGACCATGCGCTGGAACGCGCCAGGAGTAAACGAAAACACCACGCCAAGCAGGTGCGCAGCAGCACAGCAACAGCTGCTACAGTCCAGGTGCGAAGGACGGAAGGAGATGCGCAGCAAGTGCGTCCTATGAGGCAAACGAAGGGCGCAGTCAGAAGCGCGCCGAAGCAGTGCGACTGCGGAGAGAAGTGGTTGCGCAGAACACCAGAAGCACGAAGACCCGCAAGGAGGAAGAAGCCGACCAGCCAGATGGTCGCAAGGAGGAAGAAGCTGACCAGCCAGATGGTCGCAAGGAGGAAGAAGCTGACCAGTCAGTTGGTCACAAGGAGAAAGAAGCCGACCAGCCAGATGGTCGCAAGGAGGAAGAAGCCGACCAGCCAGATGGTCGCAAGGAAGAAGTTGACCAGCCAGTTGGTCACAAGGAGGAAGAAGCCGACCAGGCAGATGGTCGCAAGGAGGAAGAAGCCGACCAGCCAGATGGTCGCAAGGAAGAAGTTGACCAGCCAGTTGGTCACAAGGAAAAAAAGAGAAGCCGACCTACCAGACGGTCGCAGCGAAGAAGCACTGCTGGAGGGAGATCCCCTACATCTCCACCGCCTCAGCGAAGCCCCGTAGTGGGCCGAAGGCAACACAGTGTCCTCCCTTGCACTGCCTCGAGACGGAGTCGGCGGTGACCCAAGACGGGCAAGAGAGGAGTCACACACTCCATGTGGCAGGCCGCCACAGCAACAGGCGCTCCGCCAGCATGGCAACACGTGACCGGACGTCACGGCGCACAGCGAACAAGGAGCCCATCACGCAAAGTGACCAGTCCGGACAAACGCACCGGAAGGAAGGAAGAAGCAGACGCCACGACGGCGCAGCCTCGAGGCGCAAGCATGACGCCCTCGAGCGAAGAGAAGAGGGACACCGCGAAATCCGGAGGGGATGGTGCCGCTGGAAGTCCCCAAGAAGCACATGCAAGTCCTACAGACAGGACAGGCCTGCAACAGGCCCGCAAAAGGAAGGAGAGAGACCATCACAAGATCGACGCGACCAGTGAGATGTCCATGTGGCGCAAACATGACAGGTGGCAGGACACAACATCCAAGGGAAAACCTGGTCGGAAGAAGAAGAGCGTGGCACGATGCCACTCAGCAAATGAGGAAAGAACAGTGGCACAACGCCACAGGGCAGACAACCACCACAGGCGCGCAAGATGGAACAGAGAAGAGCGACAGGACCAAGGACTCGCACCAGCACTGAGGAAGGTGGTCATCCACACAAGCCAGCCACCGGGGTGCAGAGACGTCACTGGAGACAGCTCCGCGGGAGGACCTACCGTAAGCCGCTAGCAAGCGCGATCTGCGTCCTGGCCCCACGCTTCGCAGTTCGACCGTCCTCTCACCTGTCACCGGCTGCTTGGTATCGACAACACCACACCTCGCAGTGCACCTGCCTGATGTCAACGGAGCGGTGCCACGAAGTCCATCAAGTCCTTCTCACTCCCTAAGGTCACCCCGACAGAAGATCACCGCCTGTCTGCCCACTGAAGCAAACTAACATCCTGTTACCACCTTCCAGGTGCATCATCATCAAGGAGCATCGCACCACCCGAGTGAATCCACACACCCCGAACAACCGGAGCTCAAGGAGGCGAATCACCCAGGAACAGTCTGTGCACCCCAGTCAACCTACAGCCTGCCGAAGTCGAGCACACCCGGCCATTGGAAGATCCGCCCTTGGGGACTATACAAGACTTGGCCGTGGCCCTGTTGGGAGTTCTGCAGCGACCCCCTAAGTGTGGCCTACGCAACGGCCCGCACAGCCCACGCGGTCATGTGGCAGTCCAGGGGACAAGGGCCTCGACGGAGTTCCCGTGCGAAGGGAGTCCGAGTAGGAGAGATGTGTCGGCCGTAGATCCAGGTCAGGCGCAGGAAACACGAAGGTCACGGCTGAAGACTGGTCACCCACAAGATCGCCAGAGGAAGGCGCAGAACCAGAGTCCAGACGGCGAGGACGCCCAGACAATGACACCACCCTCGGAGGCTACATGAGCGACTTGGCTGTGAGTCCGTTGGCAGTTCCCCAGCGACGTCTTCGCGCGGTTCACACGAAGCCCTGCACGGTCCACACGGTCCCATGGCAGCCAGCAGGAAAGCCCTCCCAGAGGCTTCAGTGGCAGAGGAGTCCAGGCGAGAGAGGCAAGTCTAACTTCGCTCAGCAGTCAGGAGTAAGGAGAGTCACCGGAAGGCCTCACTCACAGAGATCGTCTCCGACACCAAAGTGGATTTCACCACAGCTCCAGATGCACAGATACTTGAACTTTGTAAATAGACTCCAACACCACGAGACCAGGCCGGTCTGAAGTACATCGCCAAGGCGGACTAAAGCATCCTGACCATGCGGTCCAAAGCTCCAGCGCTGCCTGGCTGACGGCCTGAAGAGACTCATTTGGGGCCATGTATTGTTTATTTGTTTTCTTATAGGTTGGACTTTTGTTTGTTTCTTTTCATTAAAGTTTGGGAGGGATGTAGTGTCCGGCTGGACATGTTCTAGTGTTTCACCCTGTTCAACATACACTAACACCCACCCATCACAGGCGTCACCAGTCAGGTGATCCTGTTAATAAAAGGGGCCGGGCGCACGTGCCCTGGGCCCAGTTCCAGTACCCCACTACCGTGTCCATGTGGTTACTTGTCCAGCATGTGGGCCTAGTGGCCCAAGATACCACAATAGGGTCACTAGGAGCCTGAAGCAAGGATCCTTCTAGTTCTGCAGCACGTGCACTGTCCTCCACTTCCTGCTCCAGGGAACCGACAGGAAGTAGGACGAACAAAGTGGATATTCCAGTTGGGAGCAAACTTCCCGAGAATTGGTTGAACAATGCACCCAATATAATATCCACAGTAATGAATATAGTACAAATATCCATCCTCATGTCATCCCTTCCCTTCCCTTTATGGGAAAAATACCTTATTTTCTAGGTCAGTTTTTACTGCATTTATTAATGTGTGTCAGATGCATAACCACAAAAATCCTTATGCTGGCTCATGAAATAATCATATATATTGGAAGCCAGTGTATTTATTCACCTCAAAGCATTATCTACAAATTAACAAGCGTCTTGAAATGTACCATGAGGAATTTCGGCCACAATGCTACACCAAATCTATGTTGTTGACCTCTGCCACAATGGTAAACTGAGTCTATGTTGGTGAGATCTGTGTAATGGGCCCGAGAAAGCTGTCCGCAACCGAAACAGATGCGTTGCGGCTGCCTTTACAGGACATGGGGACCCAGTCCCCGTTTCCTGGAAGTACAAAAATATTATGATATCAGGGGGTAGGGCAGTCATACCCTGACCCCCTAATAGTTATGGGGGATCCTAGAGGGAAGCCTCAGATCCAACATAAAACGCAAACTTTTTTTCTGCATCATGGGTCCTTGGGTACTCCTGTGGGACCCAGCATGGACTCTGCAAAATCACCTGGTCCCGAAGGAGTATCGCAGGACCTTAGAAAAAGTCAAGAAAAACCAACCTCCTGTGGGCACAACTCATGGAGAGCACACTCCCCCTAAACACCTAAGTTCCCTTAGGTTGCCAAGCCCCTACTATTCTGTCTTCGCCCTAAACCAAACCCTTTGTGGATAGCCAACCTCTTGTGGGCAACCAACCACATATGGATGGGCTAGTACCTGCTGCACAAGGTTTTCACCCTGTGCACAGCCCTTCAGAGAAAGCCCACTTTCTCCAGAGACACAAGCCCCATCTGTGGTGAAGCCGCTACTCCGCACAGTCCTTGCCTTGTTCCGAACCCTATATGGATAGTTTTCCTCTCATGGGCATTACCACCTGTGTGGTTCATAATAACTGCTGGGCACTGTCTTTGCCTTGCGCACTACCTGTCACAGAGAGCACACTTTCTCTAGACACCTAAGTCCAGAAAGGTGGCGAAGTCCCTACTATGCACAGCCTTCGTCCTTTACTGAATCATTCATGGATAACTGACCTCTCATGGGGATCCGACCACACACAGGTAACCTAGCTGTGCACGGTCTTCGCCATGTGCACAACTCTTCACGGAGCGCCCACTCACTCCAGACACTGAAGCTCAAATAGGAGGCCAAACCCCTACTGTGCACAGACTTCGTTCTGCATGAAGCCCTTTGCAGATAGCCAACCTCTTGTAGGCAATCAACCTCACATGGGTGGGCTAGTACCTTCTGCACACAGCTTTCACCCTGTGCACTACCCTTCACGGAGAGTCCACTTCCTCCAGACACACAAGCCTCATTAGGTGGTGAAGCCCCTACTACTCACATCCTTTGCCCTGTATGGAAGAACCCTACAAAGATAGTTTACTGCTCGGGGGCTACGAACCATATATAGGTGGACCAGTAACTGCTGGGCATGGTCTGCACCTTAAGCCCTTACTGTGCATAGCCTTCCCCCTGCACTGAACCCTTTGTAAATATCCAACCTCTCATAGGGAACAAAATACAAACTGCTGTGCAAGTTCCTGCTGTGTTCAGTCATTGCCCTTTGCTGAACCGTTTGTGGTTAGCTGACCACTTGTGGGCAACCAACCTGACATGGGTGGACAAGATGCTGCTGCAAAAGGTTTTTGCTACTGTGCACAACTCGTCATGGAGATTACACTTTCTCTAGGCATCATAGATCCTTTATGTGGTGAAGTCCCTACTACACTCTTCCTTCTCCCTATAGTGACCTGTTTTGCAGGTAGCTGACATCTTGTGGGTAACTCACCATAGATGTGGGGGCAAGTATATCTGCACACAGTGTCCACCTTGAGCACAATTCCTTATGGAGAGCCCATTCCCTTCAGACACTCAAGTCCCTTTAGGAGGCCATGCACCAACCTTGACTACTGGAAATTTTCACAGCTCTTTGTGTGTGTATGTGTTCTAGTAACTACCACACACACATCAAAACCTTAGAGAGCTACTCAGACTTCACAGGAGCAAGGGGCTGTAAAGCTCCTGTATGTTCCTAAAGTACGTTTTGTTGTCTATTAGAACATTTTGCAGTTATAGAGTGGAATGTTCTAATAGTTTTACATGCTACGATAGTAGCACATAACAGACATTAAAGCCCGGCTCTCTTATTCTAAGTCCTCATTTTTCCCTTGGGCAAATTACTCTAGAGTGAGCTCTTTATGGCCAGTGTATTCTACTGCAGTATAATATAAGTACATACAGTTATAGCAGAATGTTCTTTTATTTACATTTTGCTGTTGCATGCTATTTTAATCATTAAAGTGGAAATCTATTGTTATAGGTCTTTGACTTTAGCTTCCACCTATAACAGTAGATTAGCCTTTTATTGTTATCTGTAGCCTGATACACCAGACTATATGAACATACTAACATTAATAGTCAGACATAACAACATATTTTTTCTATTTTTAATCCTGGAAAGGCAGTTCTAACAGGAACCTTTTTTTTAAGACAATGTTTACTTTTTTTGTTTTTTTTCCAAAAATGTTTTATGTAATAAAGAAAAAGGGAGAAAATAAGGGATCAAAACTGGAATATAAAAAAATATATTTTTTTTCCAAACTTTCTCATTGGCAGCTAACAATCTGTCCCTTTCTTGTGTGCAGTACTCTCCGGCGTAAACAAACGTTTTAGAGTGCACACAGTATAGGGCAATGTGCTGATAGAGAGGATTACTCTCTTGACTCAAAGCAGCAGTAGCGTATGAAGGAGCTGGGTCCACAACCTGGACTGTTCGATGACAAGCTGTAGAGGTTGAAGCTCCATCATGTTCATCCCGCTTCCATTTGACTGCAACAAGCTGTCTGCTGTGGCAATTGTGCAAGTGATTTTACATACCTGAAGGGCCAAACAAGTACTTTTTTGAAGTAGCTCTTGAAAAGCCCCTTCCACGTTTTTTGCACATAACTATTTGTGCAGATACTTTCGTCTGTCCATGTGGAATAGAAAATAATTCCCACACAAGGCACTCTTGAATGGTTTGTGAACTGGACTGCTCTTCACCTTCTTCGTGGACTCTTCTTCTCTATCGCCTCCCCAGATGCTATAGATGTAGATCGCCCAAAATATTTTTGAAAAAAAAGTTGGAGAGAAACAGCAAAGGCTGTGCAAGTGTGCTCCACTGACAATTCCTATTACCAGAAAAAGGGTGGGAACTTTCTCTGTATACATCAAATAAATTAAATTAGCCAATCAGATGGTGTTTCAATATGAGTCATAGGTACTGCAGTACCTGTTCCAGGTAATGCTGTATCCAACACCTAAAAACGTAAACATTTCAAAAAACACTTCAAGACATCTACTTTAATTGTGTCTGTGAGTAAACCTCTTGGCTCAAACTTAAGTTAAAATCGCACATTCATACCAAACACAACTTTTTTAAAGATTCTATGATTCCTCAGAAATTCACTGAAAAAAACAAAGGTTAAAGTGTCATTATAGGATGCCATCAATGATGTAATTTGAGATGTCATCAATGATGTCACAGAAGAAGTCACAAGTGACACACGTGGTCACAATCAGTGCATTATAGTGGTGTAAGTTATACTTAGGTCAGTTACAAATAACTGGTGAACTTCAGTGTTTTGTTGTTTTTCAAACATTAGGGGCCATATGTACTGTACATATGCTAGTTAGTGGCAGTTTTCCTACCACCGCGTACCGCTGAAAACTATCGCGCTGTTTGCGACGTATTCACAAGACGTCGCTACATGGTGATAGTTTCAGGTAGCTGCGGTGAAAACTGCCGCTAACACTAGCGTGAAGGTAATAGGAATTCTGGCGTTAGCGTGCGAAAACTAACGAAAGGCCCATTAGCGGCAAAAAAAACGCACGTTAGTCAACCCAACGTGAGTTTTTTTTCCTCTATAGGCAAAAATAGCCTATCAGTCCACCTCCAATGAAAAATAAGAAAAAAAACAATGGAATGCAGAATGGAGCAGCCAGGGCCAAGTGCAGCACAGATCAACAACCCCCTCAAGCCCCCCAACATCCAGGATGACCAGCCAGAGTCCCAGGGGAAGAGGAAATTCAGGGCTACATCTATGAAAAGAGGCACATTGCGGTGCAAAACCAGTGATGCATCACTCTTCATTGCACACTCCTTGCAACACCATGGTATCCAAAACCCTGAAAGCGCGGACAGTCCCCGGGGCTTGGAGGCCTCGCTGGGCCTGCGTCTGGGGCCTGGAGGCCTTGCTGGTCCTGCGCCTGGGACCTGGAGTGGGATGCGGAGGTGCTGTGGAGTCGCTGGACCGTGGCGGTAGACTTTGAGGCGTGGCGATCACCCTTACCTGGTGGTGAAGTCTGTCAGGTTGCCTGGAGACACATTGCTGACCTGTGTGAGAAGACCGCCTTGAGCCCCTTGGAGCTGTGAATGGTAGAGGCGCACCTGCGCACCAACGTAGGGAGGTCTGCATCGCATGCTATGATCTACCACTACACCGGGGTGCACGGAGGAGATTACCAATGGTAGGCGGCGCCTCTGTGCATCACAGGCCGGTTATTTTGCAATGGCCGGACGCTGTGGAGGGTGAGGCCCCCGCTGAACTTGTGTGGCGAGAGCGCTGCAACTTCACGCCTTAGGGGGCCCTGTTGCATCACCTACATCAGGAGGTTCCCCAGCAGACTTGGCGGAGACTGCTGTACCCAGGCTTGTGAAATCCCACTTGGCTGAGACTCCTGCTGGCTGAGTCACAGATTTGGAGAGAGTGCAGCGGATTGCGCCACAGTTTCAATGTTCAGGTAAGGAGAAGGTGGGACGCGTAGCGGAGGAGGCTCAGGGGTCGAGTCGCCCAGGCCTAGCACCTGTGGTTGATGCAACCCCAGTGGCGGTTCATCCACAATGGTGGAAGAGCACCGCCCCACAGCTTTCAAGCAGCGCAAGAAGTGGCAAAATAATAACATGATAACTTTCTGATGCACACATGCTATGTTTCCTTTGCGGGTGGGAGGGTGAGTAGGGCTGCTCCACTCACGGAGCAGGGATTGGGCGGAGTGGTATGCCCACTCAAGTGCGTAATGACTGTTTGGTCGGCCCTCTCAGGCCGCCTAAAGCAGTCATGCGCACTTTCCTGTTCGCAATGCAGGCTGCATTACAGCCTGCATGTGGCTGGAGAACATGCCCACCCCTCCAGCCCCTGGCTGAACGCCTTGTCACTGCGCTCAAGAACAATCACAACGCCACATTGCAGCGTTGTGATTGGCTAAGGGGAGGGAGCCTGGCTGCCTGCTTCCTGTTCCTGGTAGCAGACTCAGGAGAGCAGGAGCACAGAAGACGCGGGACCTGGCCTCGAGGTAAGAATTCATTAGAAAAAATATTTACAACCCCCACTCACACCCCCCCGCGTCCCCATCCTCTCCAGTATCCTTTCCCGTGTTTCCTGCCTCCCAGCTGGCCAGTCCCCCCCGCAGCACTTCTCAATGGCGGCCGGTGTGCGCCCATGCGAAGCGTGCATACCACTGGTGTGCCAAAGGAATATATGACGTTACAACGCATACCATTACATCGCATTCCATTACAATGCATACTAATACTATGCATATTGCAACAGTAGGGAAAGTGCTGGATAGCGGAGGGCTAAAAATTACTATTCCCACTCCAGTGAGTGCAACCCTAAGACTAACCCTTGCACCCCAAAACCCAAACACACCCTGAACCCTAAAATTCACCTTTGCCCCCCAAAACACATGCCCAACCTGAACCCTAAAATTAACCCTGGCACCCCAAAACCCATACCCACCCTAAAACTTAAAATTCTCCATTACTAACCTTACAATGCGTTGTAATGGCATGCGTTGTAATGGCATGTGTTGTAATGGCATGCATTGTAATAGCATGCATTGTAAAGGCACCTGCGTTGTAAAAGTTGCCTTGTAAAGGCAATACGATGTAATGTCTGCATTGTAATGGACGTCTCCCTTGCCAAAGACAAGTCATAGGCAAGCCCATCTGCGTCCGTCCATCACTGGACCGCACCCAGCACCAAGGGCCCCTCCTCTTGGACACTCCCCCGCTACGACACCAGCACCCTCCTCGCCATCAACCCTGGACGCCACATCACCTGCCATCTAGCAACACTGTGGAATTCTCTTGAACCCTGCGCCTGTCGAAACTACAAACGCACCTTCTGCCATATCAGCACACCAGTGCCTTGTGCGCCCAGCCGACCAACAGTGCACCCGACCGGCTCAACTGCATCCTCCTCAACGTGCGGTCACTCCCCAAACACGCAACAGAAATCTAGGACCTCCTCGACGCAACCTCTTCAGTCATCGCTTCAGACATCGCCTTCTTCACGGAAACCTGGACCAACCTCTGCTCCGGACAAGACATCGCCATCGCCATCCCTGATGGCTACTAAATCAACCGCAAGGACCACCCCGACCGTCAGGCCCGACAGGCATTGCCATCTCCTACAAAAGCACACTCCGACTGACCACGCACTCTATTAACCCAACGGTGACCATAGAACACCTCCACTTCCAGATCCGGACCAACCCCAACCCCATCCTCTGCGGCACCCTCATCTGCAGCCCCCCTGGGCCATGGACCCCCATTCACCGATACCATTGTAGACCTCATTGCACCCCAGGCTCTCCCATCCTACTCGGAGACCTCAAGTTCCACCTAGACAACCCCAGTGACCAGAACCCCACCCCCTCCTAGGGAAGCTCGCCAACATCAGACTCAAGCAGCTAGTCACTGCACCAACCCACATAGCAGGACACACGCTCGAGCACGTCTCCTCTGCCAGCGGGAACTTCAACTACAGCCACACCACCGTACTCTCCTGGACCGACTATCAATGTATACATCACATCTTCACCATGCCCACCGTACACCACCGCCATCATCGCCCCCCCTCGCAGCTGGATCAAGGCCACCGAAGAACTTCTCGTCAACTCCCTCAGCACCACCACTCCGCCAATGCTTACAGACGATAATGCCGCAGCACGCAACCTCCACCGATGGATCTCCAACTGCACCGACACCCTGGCAACCCATAAGAAAAGACCAGGCAAACAACACTCCAAGAAGGCCAACTGGTTCACTCCTGCCCTCCACTAGTCCAGATGCTCTGCAGACGTCTCGAGAAGTGATGGAGCCACAACATCAATCAACTCCGCAACACAGTCACCCTTGCACCATGGCGCAAGGGTGCCTGCATTGGTGCATGGCAGGCATTGTACACCAACGTAGGTGATAGAGACCGGGGGGCTTATTCATGAGCCCCTTCTGACAGTTTCACCCCGACAGTGCGTCAGTTTCTTGACGTATTTGCAGTGTGATTCTTGCACCACGTTGCGCCGTATTTGCAAAGTGGCGCATGTAGACATATGCGTGACCTTGTGAAGCCCTGTGCCACATTATACCTGCATCAGGTATGATGTATGCAGGGTGTGCGTTCCTACGCAACAAAGCCTCATAGGAGTGGCAAAGTGAAATCCATCAGATTTCACTGTGACAATTGTAGGACAGCACTGCGTCTGTACCTTACGCCTGCCTCATGGCAGGCGTAAGGGTGACGCAGTGCCACAGGGATAGGCTGGCCCCATGCATTGCTGGAGTTGCGTCATGCTAGTGACACAACTGCAGCAATGCGTGACTTTAGCGCTGACAGATATGTCAGGATTCCAGATGTATCTGTCATTATTTGTGACATGGAGCGCTGTACAGTGAATACAGCGCATCCATGGTGTCGCAAGATGTGCGTAGTGAAAAGTGTTGCAACGCTGTTTTGTCGCAGCGCTGCAACACTTTTCATGAATGAGGCACAGGAATGCACCCTATCTTATTGATGGTGCGCATTCCTGCCCTGTAGTTTTGTCACAGGGCAGCGCAGCAACATTCCTTGCAGTGCAGTCCAGTACCAAAAACTGCTGAAATGAGGCAGTTAGAGGCAGTTTTTTTGGTCTTGCTCCATACAAGGAATTCCTTGTAAATATCGCGAAGTGGGGTTAGCGGCCGTTTTTGCACGGGAATGCCTACCTTGCATCTCATTTTCATTAACTATCGCTAACAGAAGTGGCGATCTTTAAAATGCACGTTTTCACCGGAAAACTGCAGCTAACTGAGGTTAGCGACAGCTTGTACATATGGCGATAAAAAAATTGCAGCCGTACCATCAAAAAAGTGCCGCTACAGCGGTGTTAACTCCTTGTACATATGCCCCTAGGTTTTTTATTTATTATTAGAAGACCTAGATATGACTCCACTTTGACCTTTGTTTTTTTCAGTGAATTTCTAAGTTTTTTTTTAACATAAGTTAAAATCTTACTACCTTACTTATGTATAACTCCAGTTAACCTTTGGTTTTTTTCAGTGAATTTATGTTTTTTAACGCAAACGTAAAATCTTATAACCATATATCTGTGACCAATCCCCCACAATGTATCCAACACACCAACAGGCTGCCAACCCTATGCCATGCACTTCCTTTGATGATGTGCGGTGTGGGGTTGGCTGCAGGGCCTGAACACACCCCCTGTAGGTAGCCAACTCCCCAAGAACGGCCAACTGGCCACTGACCACCGCACATCCCCCTCCCCACCCCCCAGCACTTTCCATTTAAATTTTTTTTTTTTCGTTTCCACAGAAATGGCATTAAATCACAAAAAGCATGCTTCCTGGGTAAAAATCTGGCTTTCCGCCAAATTTGGTTTAATTTTGTTCAGCATTTTTTTCTGTATCATTGTATTAAATCCCCTATTCAAACTGCATTGCTAAAAGGTGATTTGGGTCCCCCCTCCCATTTTCTCAACCTCTGCTTGACAGATCACTCAAAACTTTCCATTAAGGCGCTGAGGTGGATTGCATTTTTAAAAAAAGTTTTGTGAAGATTTGTCAACTAGTGCCAAAGTTATTAGAAAAATAAAAACGCTCTTCCTATGGAAAGTTTAACTTATGTATAACTACACATATATGCATGGATATCTCTGAAGACTAAATAGTGTTGCACTGCAGACTTTTTGTCAAGCAGGGGCCGAGAAAAAAGGGGGGGGTAAAAAAATGTGGGTTTCCAATGCAATTTCCCGTAGAGATTTTAAGCACGACTACAGCCCGAACTGATGGACAGAATTACACCACATTTTGCAGAGAGGTAGCTCTTGATTTGATGTAAATACATTCAGTAGTTGCTGAGTTATCAAAGGAAAAACAAAATTGTATATCTAGGGAGGCAGACCCTCCGCGGATCACTCACTGCAGATCCGCCAAGTCACGGGCCATTAGCAACGCCGTGATTGGCTGACCACAACCTGAGCGGGAGGTTGTGGCCATCATTATAAGTATCGGGGAACGGTCCCGGGGTCTTAAAATGTATCTGCATAATAATTAAAGGAGTCAGGGTAGCGGTACCCTGACCCCAGGGGTGTGTTAGAGGAGTGTCAGAGAGACCTATGTTGCGTACAAAATTGAGTTATATAGCTTTTTTCAACTTCTGAAATCTGCAGATACTCCGCAATCCTCAACGCGGCCCCCGTGTATCCACAATGGGTCCGTGAATCTTGATACACTTTGGGAAAAAAATGCTTTCAGACCCACTCAGACACTCACACAGGTACTCTCACACCCATTTACAGACCCACACAGGCAGTCATGCACCTACTCTCAGACCTATGCAGGCATTCACACACCCACCCACAGAGCCATGCAGGCACTCTCAGACCCACTCACAGACCCACATAGGCACTCATATACCCACTCACAGACCCATGCAGGTACTCACAGATCGACTCACATACCCATGAAGGGACTCACAGACCCACCCACTCACAAACCCACATAGGCACTCACACACCTACTCACAGTTCTATGTTCTATGTTGGCATTTACACACCCACTGAGAGTCCCACACAGGTAGCCACACACAACCACTCACAGACCTATGCAGCCACTCATAGACTCACTCACAGACCCATGCAGGCACTCCAACACCCATTCCCAGGTCCACTCAGGTACTCACACACCTACTGATAGACCCACACAGCCACTCACACACCCACTCACAGACCTAAAGAGGCACTCTTACACCCACCTACCTGTTATGCTTTCGAAGATATTGCACAGTCCGATATTTACCATTGGGCTTCTGAAAACCCATGATTGGAGAGTTGCACAGACTTCCAACAAGTTCCCTTAAAAGCCCTTTACTCAATATGTCTTCAATTACTGGTGTTATTCCTGCAATGGTTTCTGGGGTCAAATTGTATGATAAATCCAGTCTTAAGCACACGTTTAATTATGCAATAATTCAATAAGTAATAATAACACAGAAAACTTCTTCCTGGTCTTTGTCTTTAATTGTCTGTGCCCAGCCAACACGTGTTTCTTCGTCAGGGGAGTACCCCTCGACTTCTTCAGTGCTAAAAAACGTAATGAGACCATTTTCACATATAATTACACGTTCAACGTGGGATACAATGAATTCAGAGTGTGGTAGAAGGCAATACACCACTGTGAAGTATCACTCCAATTTAAATATAAACACAATTCAAAATTTCATAAGTGGAAACCCATGCACAATATATTTATGGTCATTGCATAACGATCTGTTATGTCTGCAAACTCTTAAAACCTCTAAATGTCATAACCATCTATACAATCTCTGCCTATGTGCCTGAGAGCGTGGTGCCCTTCTGCCGTCAGTGCCATATGTATAACGCTGAATTTTAACTTAAGTGAGCTAGAAACAACCAAGGGACATACCCCTTGGTACCCAATTCAAGTCATGGAGAAGCATACCTGTAAGGCTGACAGACTTTAACTTCTTGTCACACCTGTAATTAAGAGAAATTCAAGGCAAGACCATCTATTTGAGTCCATTCACGAAATTAACCATTCATAAATCTGCCACATCAAATCCAAACTCTCATGCTAAATCAGTATCATTACCTCTCCGCCGCTTCTACTTCCGTCCCGGCTGTGTTAGAAAATATCCTCTGCCACGTGCAGTGTCACACAATTAATGTATTCACCTGCAAATAATATATAGTATATCACTCTCTCTGTTGAGCCGTGTGCTTTAACATGTTTAAAATCCAAAAGCTGATGTCGTCTCAATCTTATCTTACCCGTAATGAGGGTTGACGATCCATAAATCTTCAAAAAAAGTTATTTGTTTCACTCCCTGGTATTATATGTGTCCACAAGCTTCTCCTGCAATTAATTATACCAATAATATTCTAAATTAGAGCCCAGCTAGCACTGATTCTTTATTAAATGCCCCGTTTCAGATCTTCTCACATACCTGTTCGCGACTACGCTTACACTCCGGCTCACCGCAGCCGTGTTGCTGTGTATGTCGACCCGGAAGTGGAACTTCCAGCTGAATCCGGTCTTGATACAGCCTATTCCACCCCAACCACTAGACCGTACCACACCTATCCATTATGGTATGAATTCGACACTCACAAGAGAGCATCCAATGTGGAGGGGTCAGTGAGCCTACCATACGCATTTCATTGTCGTGAAACACATCAATGTTTACACCTTTGACATATTCCGGGCACCACATCTCTAAACTGCTTCCCTGTCGCCTTCTGGCTACCGAGTGTCGCACTGTTGCATGTGCCATGCATTACACTCTGTTCAACAGGGGCAGTAACCACAGAGTACTAGTTGCATTATTTTCAGCATTAGTTGTAGAGACCACACAAGATTACGGTCCCTTGGCTAACAATGCATCCAATATTTCATCCCCTGAATCTCTATCTGTATCGGGCTTCTTTTCATCTTTTAGACCTTCTTTTCCTTGTGTTTTAAACTTTTTCTGCTTCTCGGGTTTCTCAGTAGTAATAGCTGGGTATAATCTAGTTCCCTCGACTATGGCCTTCCTTCATCTCTATTGTTCCTCATCCATCGAGCATCTGCATAATTACACAATGCTATTCTAGTCTTACTCTGGTATTTCTCTCTTTCCTTTTCGCGTGCTGCATTTTACCAAATAATTAATGCTTATTACTGTGTTGATCTAGGTGGGGGCTTCATTTCATATAACTTTTCGTTCAATCTATCAATATTTCTCAATTCAAATGTACTATATTGTGGAAAACTCAAAGGACCCTCATCCTCAGTGATCTTGCTCATTTATGAAGCCAAAAACGTATGCAATCCCAATTTCATTGTCATATAATGTGTGAGTGTATCCTCTGGAGGTGCCTCTTCAGCGTCCCATACTAGAATTGTAACATCACCTCTCAAAAAACTCTTAGATCCTTGATTTCATGATTTTCGCAAAGTTCAACAACAAAGGCTCACTGATTCAATTCAAAATCAATGTTTTGATTCTATTCAGTAAATGTCAGATTTCTTTTTCTCCTGTAATAGCTTTAATTCTTGAAGACTCATTAACCCCTTCGGTGCTCATGACGAGCTGGACTCGTCATGGCACACAGTGCTCGTGTGCTCATGACGAGTCCAGCTCGTCATAAGACTCCACCCACGGGGAAGCGCTGGCGCTCCCCCGTGGGGATACGATCGTTGTTTTTTTTTCGGGGAAGGCAGGGGAAGGGCTTCCCTGCCTCCCCCGCCCCCTTCAATGACGCCAGCGCGCGAGGCGCGCTGACGTCATTGGGGGTTTCTCCTAGTTTCCCGACGCGCTGGAAGCCATTTGCTTCCAGCGCGTCGGGGAATAAGGTAAGTTTTGGCTCGGGAGGGGGGTTTGAAAGAAAAGAGGCATCGAGGGAAAGGAAAACCCTTTCCTTTCCCTCGATGCCTCTTTGTGCATTCCTGCTGCACGATCATGCGATCGTGCAGCAGGAATGCCCACTAGACACCAGGGAATTTCTTTTTTTTTTTTAAATGTATAAATACTGTTTCGGGGAGCGGCCCCTGGGCAAGGGTCGCTCCTCCTTTGGGGGCCATATGTATTTGGTGCTCTGCCCCCTGGGGGCAGTTTTTCCTATTGTAGCCCACTAGACCACCAGGGAGAAACGGTGGGGAGTGGCCCCTTGGGCAAGGGTCACTCCCCTTTGGGGGCATTGTGGCAGATCGACCAAATGATATAGTGCCCACTATTTTATTTATTTATTTTATGTAATGCGTTTTTATATAGCGCAGACTTTACCCGAAGGTGTCAGAGTGCTTCACAATAGGGAGAATGGCAGTGCATACACCACCCCCCCCGTGTGAAACAAAAGAGGCATCGATGCCTCTTATGTGCATTCCTGTCTAAATACTGTTTCCGGGCACACACACATGTGCATGATATAGAGATTTGAGGTCAGCTTTGAAGATCCGGGTAGAGGAGGTGGCACGGAGCAATGGGGGAAGCGATTCTCACCGGATTGCGCCATCGATCTTTCCCTTTTGAAGAGGGGGGGGTGCGCAAGCAGAAGCTTTTCCGCATTGCGAGCCACCGGACAATTTCAATTTATTCGCCAGGTAACGAGAGGAGGACGTGTGTAAAGCTTTGTGTGTGATGCAGGCAGTTTTGTAAATAGATCTTGCCTCGATCGGAAGCCATCGAAGAGAGGACAGGATAGGAGTGACGTGGTCTCTTCGTTTAGACCCTGAAATGAAGCGAGCTGCTGAATGGAGGATGGATTTGAGAGGGGAGAGGTGGGATTTGGGTAGGCCCTTCAGAAGAGAATTGCAATAATCCAGTCTTGAGAGAACCAGAGATTGTACTAAGGTTTTTAAGTCTTTCTCTGGGAAGAACCGACGGATCCCCCATAGAAGGCGCAACTGGTAACGTGCGTTCTTAGCAATAGAGTTGATGTGGGAGATTAGGTTGAGTCTTTTGTCAAGAATGACACCAAGGAATTTAGCGCTGTCGACAATGATGGGTTTGTTGTTGAGTAGGTTCAGCTGATCCATCCAAGATTGAACAGGAGGAGGTGAGAGAGAGGTAGAGAGGAGGAGGAATTCAGTTTTGGCGGGATTCAGAATGAGTTGGTGAGCTAACATCCAGTTGTGAATAGAGTTGAGAGTAGAGTTGAGTAGTGAGAGATCGTGTGCGGAAGATAAAGGTATCTTCCCACTAGTCCACCAGGCATTTATTTGTGGAGAGTGACCCCTTGGGTGGCAGAATAGCAGTATGTTTTTAGGCCCATCTGCCCCCAAGGAGGGCAGAAGCCACTAGACACCAGGGTTTTTTTAATTTTTGTGTTGGGGAGTGGCCAAAAGGGCAAGGGTTGCTCCCTTTACGGGGGTGAATATTTTATTTATACTCTTTGGCCCACCTACCCCTTAGCTTGGCTGGTGGATTGTGTGTGGACTGGTGCATTATTTGCATATGTGATTGTAATGTTTTTTTCTCCTTTTTATTCTAGTGTAAAGCTTTTGATTCCTGTTTGCGGTTTCGGCAGTGGTTGTTCTGCAGTTTTGCGTAATTGCATTTATTTGGTAAGAAAAATATTTTTGTTGTGTGTACTCCAAATGAGTATTATTGTCATGCATGAATGAATTTTTTTGTAAGTGGTGTCATAATGGCAGCATATTTGTTAGTGTTCAGAGCATGAAATTCTTTGCAATGTTTTGCATTGTCTTATGTGTAATTTTTTTCTTCTTCTTTTTAGTGGGATATTGTTGATCCTTACTGTGTCTGTGCAGAGTAGGTGGTGGTGAGTCTAGCTGCTTCTGTCACGTGAGTGGTATAGTGTTGGAGTATATAGGTCTTTGTGATAAAGCTACATTTTGTTTATTTCTTTTTTTACAAAGGGTTTGTTGTTGTTGACTTGTTTGACAAGTAACCTTTATTAGTAAGCATTATGGCTAGCCGTAGAATTACTGCTCAGCAGGTGGTTGGTTTGCTTCTTGAATCTTCCTCTGAGCAGGATTATGAGACTGACAGTGCGTCTGAGGGAGAGGAGGGAGGGGAAGATTCAGGCAGTGAGTTTTCTCTCCACATGGAATCATCGGATGATGAAGGTACTCTCAGTGCAGATGAAGTGCCTGATTTAGAGGAGGATACTACTGTGCCGATGGTGCAAGAGGCATCTGGATTGCAGCCTGGGGCTGCTAGGCTTCCTACTGGAAGTGCTGGACTCTGGGTTGATCCAAACATGGTGCAGCCGGTGTTGCCTGCCTTTAGTGGTTATGCAGGGTGTAGAGTGGATTGTGAACATTATTTGCCTATACAGTATTTTCAGTTGTTTATGGATGATGTATTTTTGGGTGAGATTGTTGAGCAGACTAATTTGTATGCTGAACAGTTTTTGAGGGACAACAGTGCCAGACTTAGGCCCCATTCTAGAGCTACCCGGTGGAGTCCCACAAATCTGGAAGAGATGAAGAAGTTTTTGGGTTTGACTTTTTTGATGGGTTTGATAAGGAAGCCGTCCATGGGTTCATATTGGTCTACCAGTCCCTTGATGGCAACGGCCATATTTCCTGCAGTTATGACTCGTGATCGGTATTTACTTTTGCTTCGGATGCTGCATTTTGTTGATAATGGTTTGGCGTTGCCACGAGATCACCCTGAATGTGACCGTCTTTTTAAGATTCGGATTGTTCTTGATCACTTTGTAGATCGATTTTCAGAGATCTATACTCCAGGGAAAGAAATATCTATTGATGAGTCTTTGGTCCTGTTCAAGGGCCGTTTGGTTTTTAGGCAGTACATTCCTAGCAAGAGGGCACGCTATGGAATTAAGCTGTATATGTTGTCTGAGAGTAGGACAGGATATGTTTTTAATTTGCGTGTGTACACTGGTAGGGATTCCACTATTGACCCCCTGGTTGTCCGTCCACTTTTGGAGTTTCAGAGAGAATTGTGTGGGATCTTGCTAGAGGACTGTTTAACAGAGGCCACCATTTGTACCTTGATAACTTCTACACTGCTGTGCAATTGTTTAAGGAATTGTTCAAAGTGGACACTTTTGCTTGTGGCACAATCCGCTCTAACCGTAAAGGTTATCCAAAAGAGCTTGTTTGCAAAAAACTTCAGAGGGGACAGTGCAGTGCCTTGCGTAGTGAGGAACTGCTAGCTGTGAAATTTGTGGACAGGAGGGATGTGTACATGCTGACTACCATCCATGATGAGAGTACTTCACCTGTGGCTGTTTGGGGTCAGATTGCTGAAGTGCGCAAACCTGTGTGCATTTTAGACTACAATAAGCACATGGGTGGTGTTGATAGAGTAGATCAGAGGTTGGAACCTTACACTGCTATTCGTAAGTTTTACATTTGGTATAAGAAGTTGGCCATCCATCTCTTCAATTTAGCAACTTTCAATGCTTTTGTTGTGTTCAAGGAGTGTTCTCCTGCGTCAAAGTTGACTTTTGTTCAGTTTCAGGAGTCTGTCATAGGCAGCCTTGTTGTTGTGGAACAGGCAAGTGTTCCTAGAGTTGGAGTGGTGGAGGATGTGGCTCGATTGAAAGATCGCCACTTTCCTGATCACATTCCTCCTACACCCTCAAAAGACTTTTCCACTAGGAGATGTAGAGTCTGTTGGCGAAGAGGTACACGGAAGGAGACTCGTATGTACTGCCCTGAGTGTCCTTCTAACCCAGGGCTGTGTGTGCCTGCTTGTTATAGAGCGTACCACAAGCAAAAGAATTATTGGGAGCAACCATGAGTGGTAAAGTGAACTGCCTGGTCTGTAATGTTTAAGAATTGTTGTTCTGTTTCAAGGTTGTCATTAGTGCAATGTATTTAGTTTCTGATTTTGTGTTAGTAGATTTGTATCTATTTGCAATTTGTTTGTGTTTTCTTTTTGTATAAAAAAATCCTAAATGTGATGGTGGTGTGTGTAGGCTGGTGCTTGGCTGGCGGTGTGCGTGGAGTGGCGCTTGGCTGGCGGTGTGCGGGGAGTGGCTCTTGGCTGGCGGTGTGCGTGGAGTGGTGCTTGGCTGGCGGTGTGCGTGGAGTGGCGCTAGGCTGGCGGTGTGCGTGGAGTGGCGCTAGGCTGGCGGTGTGCGTGAGTGGCGCTAGGCTGGCGGTGTGCGTGGAGTGGCGCTTGGCTGGCGGTGTGCGTGGAGTGGCGCTAGGCTGGCGGTGTGCGTGGAGTGGCGCTAGGCTGGCGGTGTGCGTGGAGTGGCGCTAGGCGGGCGGTGTGCGTGGAGTGGCGCTAGGCTGGCGGTGTGCGTGGAGTGGCGCTTGGCTGGCGGTGTGCGTGGAGTGGCGCTTGGCTGGCGGTGTGCGTGGACTGGCGCTCGGCTGGCAGTGTGTGAGTAGTGACTTGCTGCTGGTCACTACACACACTGCTAGCCGAGCGACACTCCACGCAATCCATCAGCTTGTGTGGTTGCTGTGTTAGGAATGTGGGCGTGTGAAAGTGATGGGCCCTTGAATGGCGCTGTCTGCTGGTGTGAGTGTTGTAATGTGATGGGCCCGCGGCTGGTGGTGTGAATGGTTTTGTATTTGTCACACGTATGAAAGGTGTATGAATGGCCTGTAAAGAGGTTGGTGCCTTGTCGTGGCTTTACAGCTCACGAGCTGTGAGTCAATGGTTCAGTTTCTCGTCCTTTCAATTATTAACAGTGCATTTCATTTTTGTGAAATCACTTGTTAATACAATTGTATATACTGAACCATCACTCACCCTCGTGCCAAATCCAACCAGTATGTGTGTGTGTGCTTGAAGATTAGATGGCTGTGCAGTAATATTTTTTTTGTCTTTCTCAAGCAGGGTGTACCTTGTCCCTTTTTGTGAATGTTGTAATGTGTTTGTTTCGTGCCTGGGGGTGTGAATGGTCTTGTGTGTATCACATTTGAAAGGTGTGTGAATGGCCTGTAAAGCGGTTGGGGCCTTGACGTGGCTTTACAGCTCACGAGCTGCGAGTCACTGGTTCCGTTTTTGTCCTTTCAATTATTGACAGTGCATTTCATTTTTGTGAAATCTCTTGTTAATAAAATTGTATATACTGAACCATCACTTGCCCTCGTGCCAAATCCAACCAGTATGTGTGTGTGCTTGAGGAATAGATGGCTGTGCAGTAATCTTTGTCTTTTAGTCTGTGTGCCAAGGTGTACATTCCGTCTAAGAATAACCTACCAACTGTAGATATTGTCGTAAACGAAACACCCATGGGAGTACATGGTGATATCTCTCTTGTGGATCCCAACAAGTTATGGTACCCACAATGTCCTGCAAACCTCAAAATGTCTGTCACATTTTCCTTGCAATATTGTGCCAAAATTTTCACGCTGCAGAAATAAACAACACATTATCTCAAAATGACCTGGTTTTGCAAGGGGGGTCACCTGGGTTTTGGCCCGGGCTCGGCGGCCACATAGGGAAACCTACCAAACCCACACATTTCTGAAAAGTAGACACCCGGGGCTTCCAGGGTGGTATGGCTTGCGTGGATCCCCAACGTTTCCTTACCCAGAATCCCTGCAAACCTCAATTTTAGCTGAAAAATCACTTTTTTCACACATTTTTGTGTGGGAAAGTGTGGCATCACTGGCCTCACACAAATTTCCTACCACCCAGCGTTCCCCAGGTCTCCCGATAAAAATGGTGCCTCACTTGTGTGGGAGGCCCAAGTACCCGCGACAGGCAAGGGCCCACAACGTATTGAGGCGACCTCAAAATGGCCGTTCACAAAACCACCTGGTTTTGCAAGGGGGGTCACCTGGGTTTTGGCCCCGTGCTCGGCGGCCATCTAGGAAAACCTACCAAACCCACACATTTCTGAAAAGTAGACACCCGGGGCTTCCAGGGAGGTATGGCTTGCGTGGATCCCCCAACGTTTCCTTACCCAGAATCCCTGCAAACCTCAATTTTAGCTGAAAAATCACTTTTTCACACATTTTTGTGTGGAAAGTGTGGCATCACTGGCCTCACACAAATTTCCTACCACCCAGCGTTCCCCAGGTCTCCCGATAAAAATGGTGCCTCACTTGTGTGGGAGGCCCAAGTACCCGCGACAGGCAAGGGCCCACAACGTATTGAGGCGACCTCAAAATGGCCTTCACAAAACCACCTGGTTTTGCAAGGGGGTCACCTGGGTTTTGGCCCCGTGCTCGGCGGCCATCTAGGAAACCTACAAAACCCACACATTTCTGAAAAGTAGACACCCGGGGGCTTCAGGGAGGTATGGCTTGAGTGGATCCCCCAACGTTCCTTACCCAGAATCCCCTGCAAACCTCAATTTTAGCTGAAAAATCACTTTTTCACACATTTTTGTGTGGAAAGTGTGGCATCACTGGCCTCACACAAATTTCCTACCACCCAGCATTCCCCAGGTCTCCCGATAAAAATGGTGCCTCACTTGTGTGGGAGGCCCAAGTACCGCGACAGGCAAGGGCCCACAACGTATTGAGGCGACCTCAAAATGGCCTTCACAAAACCACCTGGTTTTGCAAGGGAGTCACCTGGGTTTTGACCCTGTGCTCGGCGGCCATCTAGGAAACCTACCAAACCCACACATTTCTGAAAAGTAGACACCTGGGGGCTTCCAGGGAGGTATGGCTTGCGTGGATCCCCCAACGTTTCTTACCCAGAATCCCCTGCAAACCTCAATTTTAGCTGAAAAATCACTTTTTCACACATTTTGTGTGGGAAAGTGTGGCATCACTGGCCTCACACAAATTTCCTACCACCCAGCGTTCCCCAGGTCTCCCGATAAAAATGGTGCCTCACTTGTGTGGGAGGCCCAAGTACCCACGACAGGCAAGGGCCCACAACGTATTGAGGTGACCTCAAAATGGCCTTCACAAAACCACCTGGTTTTGCAGAGGTCACCTGGGTTTTGGCCCGTGCTCGGCGGCCATCTAGGAAACCTACCAAACCAACACATTTCTGAAAAGTAGACACCCGGGGCTTTCAGGAGGTATGGCTTGCGTGGATCCCCAACGTTTCCTTACCCAGAATCCCTGCAAACCTCAATTTTAGCTGAAAAATCACTTTTTTCACACATTTGTGTGGGAAAGTGTGGCATCACTGGCCTCACACAAATTTCCTACCACCCAGCGTTCCCCAGGTCTCCCGATAGAAATGGTGCCTCACTTGTGTGGGAGGCCCAAGTACTCGCGACAGGCAGGGCCCACAACGTAGTGAGGCGACCTCAAAATTGCCTATCTCAAAACCACCTGGTTTTGCAAGGGAGTCACCTGGGTTTTGGCCTCGTGCTCGGCGGCCATCTAGGAAACCTACCAAACCCACACATTTCTGAAAAGTAGACACTCGGGGCTTCCAGGGAGGTATGGCTTGTGTGGATCCCCAACGTTTCCTTACCAGAATCCCTGCAAACTCAATTTTAGCTGAACAAATCACTTTTTCACACATTTTTGTGTGGGAAGTGTGGCATCACTGGCCTCACACAAATTTCCTACCACTCAGCGTTCCCCAGGTCTCCCGATAAAAATGGTGCCTCACTTGTGTGGAGGCCCAAGTACCGCGACATGCAAGGACACAAAACGTTTTGAGGCAACATCAACATTGCCTATCAAAAATGTTTTGGGCCCTTGCTTGTCGCTGGTACTTGGGCCTCCCACACAAGTGAGGCACCATTTTTATCAAGAGACCTGGGGGAACGCTGGGTGGTAGGAAATTTGTGTGAGGCCAGTGATGCCACACTTTCCCACACAAAAATGTGTGAAAAAGTGATTTTTTCAGCTAAAATTGAGGTTTGCAGGGGATTCTGGTAGGAAACGTTGGGGGATCCATGCAAGCCATACCTCCCTGGAAGCCCCCGGGTGTCTACATTTCAGAAATGTGTGGGTTTGGTAGGTTTCTAGATGGCCGCCGAGCACGGGGCCAAATACCCAGGTGACTCTCCTTGCAAAACCAGGTGGTTTTGTGAAAGGCCATTTTGAGGTCGCCTCAATACGTTGTGGGCCCTTGCCTGTCGCTGGTACTTGGGCCTCCCACACAAGTGAGGCACCATTTTTATCGGGAGACCTGGGGAACGCTGGGTGGTAGGAAAGTTGTGTGAGGCCAGTGATGCCACACTTTCCCACACAAAAATGTGTGAAAAAAGTGATTTTTTCAGCTAAAATTGAGGTTTGCAGGGGATTCTGGTAAGGAAACGTTGGGGGATCCACGCAAGCCATACCTCCCTGGAAGCCCCCGGGTGTCTACTTTTCAGAAATGTGTGGCTTGGTAGGTTTCCCTAGATGGCCGCCGAGCACGGGGCCAAAAACCCAGGTGACCCCTTGCAAAACCAGGTCGTTTTGTGAAAGGCCATTTTGAGGTCGCCTCACTACGTTGTGGGCCCTTGCCTGTCGCGGGTACTTGGGCCTCCCACACAAGTGAGGCACCAATTTTATCGGGAGACCTGGGGGAACGCTGGGTGGTAGGAAATTTGTGTGAGGCCAGTGATGCCACACTTTCCCACACAAAAATGTGTGAAAAAAGTGATTTTTTCAGCTAAAATTGAGGTTTGCAGGGGATTCTGGGTAAGGAAATGTTGGGTGATCCACGCAAGCCATACCTCCCTGGAAGCCCCCGGGTGTCTACTTTTCAGAAATGTGTGGGTTTGGTAGGTTTCCTAGATGGCCACCGAGCACGGGGCCAAAAACCGAGGTGACCCCTTGCAAAACCAGGTCGCTTTGTGAAAGGCCATTTTGAGGTCGCCTCACTACGTTGTGGGCCCTTGCCTGTCGCGGGTACTTGGGCCTCCAACACAAGTGAGGCACCATTTTTATCGGGAGACCTGGGGGAACGCTGGGTGGTAGGAAATTTGTGTGAGGCCAGTGATGCCACACTTTCCCACACAAAAATGTGTGAAAAAAGTGATTTTTTCAGCTAAAATTGAGGTTTGCAGGGATTCTGGGTAAGGAAACATTGGGGGATCCACGCAAGCCATACCTCCCTGGAAGCCCCCGGGTGTCTACTTTTCAGAAATGTGTGGGTTTGGTAGGTTTCCTAGATGGCCGCCGAGCACGGGGCCAAAACCCAGGTCACTCCCTTGCAAAACCAGGTGGTTTTGTGAAAGGCCATTTTGAGGTCGCCTCAATACGTTATGGGCCCTTGCCTGTCGCAGGTACTTGGGCCTCCCACACAAGTGAGGCACCATTTTTATCGGGAGACCTGGGGGAACGCTGGGTGGTAGGAAATTTGTGTGAGGCCAGTGATGCCACACTTTCCCACACAAAAATGTGTGAAAAAAGTGATTTTGTTCAGCTAAAATTGAGGTTTGCAGGGGATTCTGGGTAAGGAAACGTTGGGGGATCCACACAAGCCATACCTCCCTGGAAGCCCCGGGTGTCTACTTTTCAGAAATGTTTGGGTTTGGTAGGTTTCCCTAGATGGCCGCCGAGCACGGGGCCAAAACCCAGGTGACTCCCTTGCAAAACCAGGTCGTTTTGTGAAAGGCCATTTTGATCTCGCCTCACTACGTTGTGGGCCCTTGCCTGTCGCGGGTACTTGGGCCTCCCACACAAGTGAGGCACCATTTTTATCGGGAGACCTGGGGGAACGCTGGGTGGTAGGAAATTTGTGTGAGGCCAGTGATGCCACACTTTCCCACACAAAAATGTGTGAAAAAAGTGATTTTTTCAGCTAAAATTGAGGTTTGCAGGGGATTCTGGGTAAGGAAACGTTGGGGGATCCACGCAAGCCATACCTCCCTGGAAGCCCCCGGGTGTCTACTTTTCAGAAATGTGTGTGTTTGATAGGTTTCCCTAGGTGCCGGCAGAGCTAGGGTTCACAAACTACAGCTAGGCACTTTGCCAAAAAAGGGTCATTTTTCACTGCGAAATTGAGGTGTGACCACGTTGCGTTTTGCGCCGTTTCCTGTCGCGGGCACTAGGCCGACCCACACAAGTGAGGTACCATTTTTCTCAGAAGACTTTGGGGAACGCGGGGTGGGTGGAAATTTGTGGATCCACGCAGATTCCAGAACTTTCCACCACAGAAATGTGGGGAAAATGTGGTTTTTTTGACAATTTTTTAGGTTTGCAAGGGATTCTGGGTAACAGAACCTGGTGGGAGGTAGTCCAGTCACCCCATCCTGGATTCCCGTGGGTGTCTAGTTTTCAAAAATGTATAGGTTTGCTAGGTTTCCCTAGGTGCCGGCAGAGCTAGGGTTCAAAAACTACAGCTAGGCACTTTGCCAAAAAGGGTCAATTTTCACTGCGAAATTGAGGTGTGACCACGCTTGCGTTTTGCGCCGTTTCCTGTCGCAGGCACTAGGCCGACCCACACAAGTGAGGTACCATTTTTCTCATAAGACTTTGGGGAACGCGGGGTGGGTGGAAATTTGTGGATCCACGCAGATTCCAGAACTTTCCACCACAGAAATGTGGGGAAAATGTGTTTTTTTTTACAATGTTTTATGTTTGCAAGGGATTCTGGGTAACAGAACCTGGTGGGAGGCAGTCAAGTCACCCCATCCTGGATTCCCCTGGGTGTCTAGTTTTCAAAAATGTATAGGTTTGCTAGGTTTCCCTAGGTGCCGGCAGAGGTAGGGTTCAAAAACTACAGCTAGGCACTTTGCAAAAAAAGGGTCATTTTTCACTGCGAAATTGAGGTGTGACCACGTATGCGTTTGCGCCGTTTCCTGTCGCGGGCACTAGGCCGACCCACACAAGTGAGGTACCATTTTTCTCAGAAGACTTTGGGGAACGCGGGGTGGGTGGAAATTTGTGGATCCATGCAGATTCCAGAACTTTCCTCCACAGAAATGTGGGGAAAATGTGGTTTTTTTGACAATTTTTATGTTTGCAAGGGATTCTGGGTAACAGAACCTGGTGGGAGGCAGTCCAGTCACCCCATCCTGGATTCCCTGGGTGTCTAGTTTTCAAAAATGTATAGGTTTGCTAAGTTTCCCTAGGTGCCGGCAGAGCTAGGGTTCAAAAACTACAGCTAGGCACTTTGCCAAAAAGGGTCATTTTTCACTGCGAAATTGAGGTGTGACCACGTTGCGTTTTGCGCCGTTTCCTGTCGCAGGCACTAGGCCGACCCACACAAGTGAGGTACCATTTTTCTCGTAAGACTTTGGGGAAAGCGGGGTGGGTGGAAATTTGTGGATCCACGCAGATTCCAGAACTTTCCACCACAGAAATGTGGGGAAAATGTGGTTTTTTTGACAATTTTTTATGTTTGCAAGGGATTCTGGGTAACAGAACCTGGTGGGAGGCAGTCCAGTCACCCCATCCTGGATTCCCCTGGGTGTCTAGTTTTCAAAAATGTATAGGTTTGCTAGGTTTCCCTAGGTGCCGGCAGAGCTAGGGTTCAAAAACTACAGCTAGGCACTTTGCCAAAAAAAGAGTCATTTTTCACTGCGAAATTGAGGTGTGACCATGTTGCGTTTTGCGCAGTTTCCTGTCGCAGGCACTAGGCCGACCCACACAAGTGAGGTACCATTTTTCTCGTAAGACTTTGGGGAACGCGGGGTGGGTGGAAATTTGTGGATCCACGCAGATTCCAGAACTTTCCACCACAGAAATGTGGGGAAAATGTGGTTTTTTTGACAATTTTTTATGTTTGCAAGGGATTCTGGGTAACAGAACCTGGTGGGAGGCAGTCAAGTCACCCCATCCTGGATTCCCCTGGGTGTCTAGTTTTCAAAAATGTATAGGTTTGCTAGGTTTCCCTAGGTGCCGGCAGAGCTAGGGTTCAAAAACTACAGATAGGCACTTTGCCAAAAAGGGTCATTTTTCACTGCGAAATTGAGGTGTGACCACGTTGCGTTTTGCGCCGTTTCCTGTCGCAGGCACTAGGCCGACCCACACAAGTGAGGTACCATTTTTCTCGTAAGACTTTGGGGAACGCGGGGTGGGTGTAAATTTGTGGATCCACGCAGATTCCAGAACTTACCACCACAGAAATGTGGGGAAAATGTGGTTTTTTTGACAATTTTTTATGTTTGCAAGGGATTCTGGGTAACAGAACCTGGTGGGAGGCAGTCAAGTCACCCCATCCTGGATGCCCCTGGGTGTCTAGTTTTCAAAAATGTATAGGTTTGCTAGGTTTCCCTAGGTGCCGGCAGAGGTAGGGTTCAAAAACTACAGCTAGGCACTTTGCCAAAAAAGGGTCATTTTTCACTGCGAAATTGAGGTGTGACCAGGTTGCGTTTTGCGCCGTTTCCTGTCGCAGGCACTAGGCCGACCCACACAAGTGAGGTACCATTTTTCTCAGAAGACTTTGGGGAACGTGGGGTGGGTGGAAATTTGTGGATCCACGTAGATTCCAGAACTTTCCACCACAGAAATGTGGGAAAAATGTGGTTTTTTGGACAATTGTTTAGGTTTGCAAGGGATTCTGGGTAACAGAACCTGGTGGGAGGCAGTCCAGTCACCCCATCCTGGATTCCCCTGGGTGTCTAGTTTTCAAAAATGTATAGGTTTGCTAGGTTTCCCTAGGTGCCGGCAGAGCTAGGGTTCAAAAACTACAGCTAGGCACTTTGCCAAAAAAGAGTCATTTTTCACTGCGAAATTGAGGTGTGACCACGTTGCGTTTTGCGCAGTTTCCTGTCGCAGGCACTACGCCGACCCACACAAGTGAGGTACCATTTTTCTCGTAAGACTTTGGGGAACGCGGGGTGGGTGGAAATTTGTGGATCCACGCAGATTCCAGAACTTTCCACCACAGAAATGTAGGGAAAATGTGTTTTTTTTGACAATTTTTTATGTTTGCAAGGGATTCTGGGTAACAGAACCTGGTGGGAAGCAGTCAAGTCACCCCATCCTGGATTCCCCTGGGTGTCTAGTTTTCAAAAATGTATAGGTTTGCTAGGTTTCCCTAGGTGCCGGCAGAGCTAGGGTTCAAAAACTACAGCTAGGCACTTTGCCAAAAAGGGTCATTTTTCACTGCAAAATTGAGGTGTGACCACGTTGCGTTTTGCGCCGTTTCCTGTCGCAGGCACTAGGCCGACCCACACAAGTGAGGTACCATTTTTCTCGTAAGACTTTGGGGAACGCGGGGTGGGTGGAAATTTGTGGATCCACACAGATTCCAGAACTTTCCACCACAGAAATGTGGGGAAAATGTGGTTTTTTTGACAATTTTTTATGTTTGCAAGGGATTCTGGGTAACAGAACCTGGTGGGAGGCAGTCAAGTCACCCCATCCTGGATTCCCCTGGGTGTCTAGTTTTCAAAAATGTATAGGTTTGCTAGGTTTCCCTAGGTGCCGGCAGAGCTAGGGTTCAAAAACTACAGCTAGGCACTTTGCCAAAAAAGGGTCATTTTTCACTGCGAAATTGAGGTGTGACCACGTTGCGTTTTGCGCCGTTTCCTGTCGCAGGCACTAGGCCGACCCACACAAGTGAGGTACCATTTTTCTCGTAAGACTTTGGGGAACGCGGGCTGTGTGGAAATTTGTGGATCTACGCAGATTCCAAAACTTTCCACCACAGAAATGTGGGAAAAATGTGTTTTTTTTGACAATTCTTTAGGTTTGCAAGGGATTCTGGGTAACAGAACCTGGTGGGAGGAAGTCAAGTTACCCCATCCTGGATTCCCCTGGGTGTCTAGTTTTTAAAAATGTATAGGTTTGCTAGGTTTCCCTAGGTGCCGGCAGAGCTAGGGTTCAAAAACTACACCTAGGCACTTTGCAAAAAAAGGGTAATTTTTCATTGTGAAAATGTGGTACATCCACGTTGCATTTTGAGCCATTTCCTGTTGTGGGCACAAGGGCTACCCACACAAGTGAGGTACCATTTTTATCGGGAGACTTAGGGTAACACAGAATTGTAGAGCAACTGTTATTACCTATTGACTTTCGATGCATTTCTGCCTTCCAAATGAAAGACAATGTGTAAAAATAAGTCATTTTGAAAAATGACCTATAATTCTCATGCTAGTATGGGTACTCCCAATTTCGGAAATGTGCAAATATCTACTGTTTCTAAAATCTACATTTTGTTCCCATTTCAGAAATACATAGGTGTCTTTCATAACAATTTTTCCATGTATACATTTTCCCAAAATAATTGCTATATACCCGGTACATAATAAAAAACCATTGCAAGATGCTGCTCAATTATTGGCTCTGGGTTCGTCGGGTTCTTGGTGAACCTACAAGTCCTATATATCCCCACAACCAGAAAGCTCCAGCGGATATAACGGTATATTGCCTTCAAATAGCTGTCATAATTAGAAGAAGTTACAGGTGAAAACGTTGACACAAATGGCTGTTTTTTTCAACTAATTTTCAATTTTTCCTTTATTTAACTGTTAGTTTCTATAAGGAAAGCTTTAAGGATCTACACAAATGACCCCTTGCTGAATTCAGAATTTTGTCTACTTTTCAGAAATGTATGGCTTTCCAGGATCCATTATTGGTTTCATACCCATTTCTACCTCTAACTGGAAGGAGGTTGAAAGCACAAAAAATAGCAAAAATAGGCTATGTCCCAGAAAAATGCCAAAACTGTGTACAAAAAGTTGGTTTTCTGACAAAAGTCTGCTTGTCCCTGAAAGCTGGGAAGATGGTGATTTCAGCACCACAACCCCTTTTTTGATGCCATTTGCAGGGAAAAATCAAGACGCTTTCATCTGTAGCCCTTTTTTCGCATTTTTCCCAAAAAAAACAAAATTTTGCTGTATTTTGACTAATTTCTGGGTCCCCTCCAGGGGAATCCACAAACCCTGGGTACCTTTACAATCCCCATGATGTTAGAAAAAAAGGACGCAAATTTGGCATGGATACCTTATGTGGTCAAAAAGTTACAGGGGCCTAAGCGCGCACTACCCCAAATAGCCAAAAAAAGGCTTAGCACAGGGGGGGAAAAGGCCTAGCAGCGAAGGGTTTAACGACACTTACACAACAACTGACCTATCATAGCACGGCACTCTGTATCATCATCAACCAATAACAGCACGGCACTACACCAACCAACCAATCTCAGCACGGCACACTAGGACGTATGATCTCACTCCTTGCAGCGGTTCACCCTCCTTTACAATTTCCTCTTGTTCACATAATTCTACAACTTTAAACAAACATAAATAAACAATCTTTGTCTGGTCCACTAAAGAAAATCAAAAGCAATTCAACAATCGGAATATCAAGGTTTTTCACACCTTCTGACTTTATCACACAAGAGTTTTCACACATGCAAATGAAATCTCGAACAATGGAAAATCACCCTAATCAATGTAGCTTCACCTTTTGCGCAATTAGGTTATGCCAACACTGATCATTATTAGCACATTCACAATAATTCGTTATTGTCCCTATCACAATTGTGTAGTCGATGGTATCTCATGAACTACACCACAATATCTTAGCAGGCAAAAACCATAAAGTGTATTCCACACTTTTCTCAGTATCTATCTCAGTATCCGGGGATCTTAGGTTACGTTAAGTCCGATAACTTCTTCAACTTCTTGACAATAAACACATAAACAACATTAATTCAATCAACATGCATACTCCAATATCCCATAAATAAACAGACAAAAATTCACAATTCACAACGTATAACCCTGCTGATACTCACACCTCCAATAGAGCAACCATCTTCTTTTTTTTTTTTTTTTTTTTTGTCCTCATCTCACCAAAGCGTCTGCAGAGTAAAGCAAAAATAACCACCATCCGACCTGGGCACCCCGGTCTTCTGCTACTGCATAGGCTTCAGGCCTGGCCAGGCCAGCTTCTTTGTATAAAGCTTGGTGTAATCATTGGACCAAGAGGCATTGGACTAATCGCATTTCATTACCCCATGATAATAACAATGCCCAAATGTTAGAATTACTGTCTTGATCCAAACGAGCCATGCCAAATGCAGCATTCAACCAGTTCTCATATAGAGGAGGCCTGGAATCTTTCCAAAGTTTACATATCTCCCTCCGAGCAATGAGAATCAGGAGGAGTAACAGGCCTTTTTGCGTTACCGACAACATATTAGTCAGGTCATTATCCAAGCCAAATATAACTAATGGGAGATTCAAATTCAACTTAACTTTAAAAATTGCTCGTAAAGCACACTCCACATTCTTCCAAAAACCACTTAAGATAGCACACTCAAAAAATATGTGAATATCATCCGCCGCGATAAAATCGCATCTTGGGCACTTCGGGGAAGAGAGAGGAGCAAATTTTGCTATTTTCATGGGGGTATAATAAAGTCTGTTTATAACGTAGAAGTGTTTTTTTTTAAGAGATGCTGGCTTAACGTACTTATATAGTATCTGTAGGGAAAGACCATACAGATCAACAGCAATATCGTCCAGAGCTGACATATTCCAAACATGATAATGTGGAGGAAGATCTGCGACATCTGTGTCTACTAGGTTTCTATACCAATACCCAACCTCCTTCTTAATGGGTTTTGGGTTTTGAAGACGAAGCTCGATTTCCCAATTTCCCACTATATTTTCTTTTTCAGCTGTATACCAGGAGGACAGTTGTAGATATTTAAATTTTGAAAAAGAACTTCCTATTTTTGATCTTAAAACCTCCCATGGGTGTACTCCGTCTGATGAAGTAAGATCGGACCAGATCACTATACCAGCGTTTTTAATAGGCAACGCAAGGCTATCTTCCAACCATGTAGGTAACCCAGGGGAGTCCCATATGGGAGCAAAATCAGAATAATAACCAATCCCCAATTTCCTTCTGATCTCATACCAGACTTTAAGAGCTGTTTTTAAGACTTTTAGACGAACCTTTTTAAAAAACCTTGGAGCCCCAAACTTATATAGAAAACCCAGTCCTCCCCCTTCCAGCGTGACCATCTCGCCCAAGATCTTCCCCCAGTTGGTTTCAGGAGTGGTAATAAGCAATGAGCGTATATTTTTAAACTGGAAAGCAAAAGAATAACAAAGCAAATCCGGGAGAGCTAAACCTCCCTTCAGAAGCTTACGTCTTAACTTCTTCCAGGATATTCTGGCATTCTTATTAGACCAAATAAAACTTCCTATTTTGCCTTGTATTCTACTTATAGTCTTACTAGGGAAATCAAGGGGAATAGTGCTGAACAAGTATGTTAATTTTGGCAAGACGACCATCTTTATAAGATTGACCCGACCATAGATAGTCAAAGGCAGATTCTGCCATCTCGCTAAAAGGTGGTCAATTTCTTTAGACACCTTCTTCAAATTAATCTGAGGGATATCATCAAGATCCTTAACTATAGTAATCCCGAGGTATCTAAATTCCTTGCTCATCCTCCCAACCCAATTGTTGACATTCCAGCACATTACCTCCGTCTTAGAAGGATTAACCAGATACCCTGAGTACTGACCAAATTCCTTCAAGAGGGATTCCACCCTTGGAAGTACCTCAATTGGATTATTAGTGTAAATCAGCAAATCGTCCGCATATAGAGCTAACTTACTACTATAATGGTGTACTTGAAATGGAGTGATTGAATCTTCCAATCTGATAACTTGAACGAGGGGCTCAATGTAGATATCAAATAATAAGGGCGAGATGGGACAGCCCTGCCTAGTTCCCCTTGTTATATTAAAGCTTGATGTTAAAAGACCGTTCAACAAGATGACTGCGGAGGCACCCTCGTAACATCTAATCAGAGTCTGTATAAAAGTTAGACCAAATCCCATTGTCTTGAGGGTTTCCCAAAGAAAAACCCAACAGACCCGGTCGAATGCCTTGGCTGCATCATATGCTGCCACCGCCAAAGGCTCTGACCGCGCTACTGCTAGGTCAATACTACCGATCAACTGCAGCGTATGATCTTGTATAAACCTCCCAGGAATAAAACCCTTTTGGTCAACGTTAACCAGCTGCGGAACTATCTTGACCAATCTCCCCGCTAAGATACTCATAAAGAGCTTATAATCAGCATTTAGCAGGGAGATTGGTCTGTACGAATCCACTTTAAGGGGATCTTTCCCTGGCTTCAAAATAAGCACGATCGTAGCACCCTTCCAGGAACTAGGGACTTTACCTTCCGAGCTGTAAACATAATTGAATAACTCACAGAGTCTGGATACTAACTCATCCTGAAAGACTTTATAAATCTCCCCAGGAAGAGCGTCGGTCCCTGCAGCCTTGTTGCTCTTAATCTTATTTATATAAAGTTTTATCTCGATCTCAGTAATGGGAGCATCCAATGCAGTTCGGCTATCCTCTGATAGCACCGGTAATGCCTTACTTAAAAGCCAGTTTTGAATGCTCCCAGGACTAGGTGTTATCTCTTCTCTATATAAATCAGAGAACATAGCGAGGAGGCATTTTTGCATATCCTCCTGTTTACAAGAAGTTACCCCACTCTCATCTATGACCAGTTCACTTATATTGTTTTTGACGCGATCCCCCCTCGCCTTCCAAGCCAAAAGGGCACCCGCCTTTTCCCCATACTCATAGTTTTGCATATTACGGGCTGACCACTGAGCCTTGATCTTTTGGTCCAACCTCCCCCTATATTCCTGACGCAGACATTCGAGATCTTTAAGAACTTGCGTCAGATTTGTCTGGGGACAACTCATTCTTTCTCCTTCGAAATTTCCCTTTCCAGATTCTGGAATTCTAAAGCCTCTTCCCTATTCTTGGAACAAATCAGACTATGCGACTGTCCATGGAAGTGCACTTTAAATGCGTCCCAGACAAAGTCTAGCGATGTCAAACCCATATTTATTGCAAAATAGTCCGTTATAGAGACTTTAAGGGCACTAATTATTTCGATGTTAGACAGCATTGCCCTTTTGAATGTCCATCTAGGATTTAGACTTTGCTTTTTTCCTGCATATAGGAAAGAAATGGGGCGTGGTCCGAAAGAATACTTGGAAGAATAGAGATATCTATCAGATTCTCTAAACCAAGCCTATCAGTGAGGATGTAGTCAATTCTAGAGGCATGACCACATTTCTTACTGAAGAAGGTGAAGCCTGATGCTACACTCCTTTGCCCTCCACACGTCGACAAGCCCAAGATCATGAATCATGTCTATCATTGCCCGGCGAATACGAGGGGCACCTACATAGTTACTATGATTAGATCTATCCTGTAGGGGGTTAAGAAGGACATTAAAATCACCTCCAATTATCATTGGAGTTGTGATTCCTATCAATTTGGCCTGTATTTTATAGATGAAAGCTGGATCGTCAACATTAGGGCCATAGAATGAAACTACAGTCAACTCAGTCCTCCCAACTTCCAACTGGGCTATTAGCCATCTCCCAGATTGGTCTGACAAAACTGATTTAATGATACCTCTGGCACCTGACCTGATTAATATCGCTACCCCCTTATTGTGAACTGTTTGATCAGATGTACAAAAATTCTCGACCCACGGATATTTACCAAACCAGGCCCTACTTTCCAGGTGGCTCAGGTGTGTCTCTTGTAGGAGACAGACCTGTGCAGACGATTGTTCCAGAAACTTCATAACTAATCTTTGCCTGCGTAGACATCTAAGCCCATTAATATTCCACGAGATGAATTTAATTTTTGAACCCATTAGGGCTTACAGTGTCTATCTACAGACAGGGCTTTATTCAAACATTCTGGAAATGGCATAAATCTTAAGGCATGGTTGAGATTGAGGATATTTTTAATATTTTTTCCCACTGCAGCCCCACCCATGCTCCCCCACCCCTCGACTCCCCCCCTCCCCCAAGTGCCCCCTTTAACCCCTCAATACCCTGGGGAACCCACCCTTCTCCTCTGCGCATGTGCCCTATAGCGAGGATCCCAAGGCGTGATAATTCCAAGAAGAAAACCCTTCGATTTGATACGACCGGTCTCTCCGAGAGAGCACAGCAGGAGAAGCAAGTACTTTCACCCCGTTCTAGTTATACCCCACTCCCATTCCTTATTTTATCTATTAAGGCATCTACTTCCTCAATTTGGCGAAGATTATGCATGTGGTTATTCCACATAATCCGGAGGGATGCGGGGAACCTCAGTTGTGTCTTAGCCCCCAGGGAGTTTAAAATTGTCATTCTTTTGCCTAACTCCCACTGTTTTGTCGCTGTGATATAGGAAACATCCGATCTAATAGAGAAGGAAAATGAGCTAGAAGAGGACTCGCTCTTTATCTGACCTGCTTTCAAAGCCAGCGATAAGATTTTCTCCTTTACAGAGTATGTGAGGAAGTTGCCTAAAATTTTCCTGGGCTTTTGTTTTTCCATGTTCCTCCTGTAAGGGTCTCGGTGCACTCGCTGAATGTCTAAATCCAGGTCCAATTCCGGTGAGTCTTTAAGAATTGTCGCCTTTAGAAGTGAAATGAATTTTTTTTTAATGTCTCCCCCCTCCAGATCTTCCGGGACATTTAGTATTTTCAGATTGTTTCTTCTTGAGTGATTTTCAAGACGCTCTATATCATCTTTCAGATCCCTATTTTGGTGGACTAATTTATCCAACTCAACTGAGGAAGAGAGTAAAGTTTCCTTGATTTTAGGAATTTCAGACTCAAGAACGTCCGTTCTCTGGGAAACCTCTTCAATTTTTTGTGCCAAAACCTCACATGAGGCCTGGATTGCAGCTTGGTTAGACTCTGAGATTGAAAACCTTTTCCCTATGTCCTCCTTTAAACTTAATAAAATATCAGCTAAAGATCCAGGCGAAGGTGTATTAGGTAATAGGCCTGATGTTGAGTCAAATGGTCTGGCTAACAAGGCTACCGAGGATGGTTCAGGAACAGCCCTCTTCTCCACCGTTGGTAAGGGACCTAAGAGGGAATCCTGGTTGTCCAGGGCCGAGAATCTGTTCGAAATCTCCACAGACGAATGGATAACCACTTGCTGGCCCGTCGATGTATCTACACCGCTCGTCCCCCCTAGAGAAGACACGACAGGGGGCTGAGGAGGGGGAGGAGGAGGACCCACCTGGACACCAGTAAAAGCCATGGTAGTTTTTTTATTCTGCCCCTTTTCCGGTGTGGTGGATAACACCTTATAGTATGTTTTCAGAGACGGAGTTATTCTAAGTTTAGAGGACAGAACTTTCTTAGCTTTTCCTCTCCCCCTACCACACAGGGGGGAGGTACTCTCCGTGATAACTCTCACTTTGCCCTGCTTCACAGTGGCCCTAATAACTGTTACCTGGGGAAAAACAGAAGTGGATTCAACCAGATTGAGGAGCCCTATTTCGCAAGGTATAGCGACAAATATCTGTCTTAACAGTTTGGTTGGTAGTGGATAAAGTGCTGAAAGCACTACAGGGGGCCCTATTCCCACCGTTCTCCATACAGTACCGGGAACCCCCCCGTGAAACAACAGTCCGAACCACCCAGTTAGCGCAACTCTGTACTACAGGTACCTTACTGTGAGAGCTTAGGGGCAAACCGACCAACAGAAAAGCCTTCGTGGGAGGATTTGAAAAAACAGCTTCATCCTTGGATTCAGAAACATTGACTGTCCCTTTTAGAGGTTCCCGAATCACATTGACCTCATTATCACCCCCAGAGGCAGTCCTGACACCTGAAAAGTCTGTTGAATCCTGAATGGAGTATTTCAGAGTCTTACCTCCGCCTTCACCTTCCCCTTCACCTTCTCCCGAGCTGACACCGGACTGGAAAGGAAAGAGCAAGCACACTCTCACCACGCGCTCATTCTGCAAGACGCCTCCTCGCGTCTGCACTCCAAGGCTCCCAGAGACGTGCCCGAATGTGCTGACTCTACCATAGGAGACCCGGAGCTGCAAGCCCGGAGTCCACCGCCTCGGGTCACGCGCCGCGCCGATGAACCGCAGCAACGAGGGCTCCAGGATCGCCTCGCCCCGACCCCCGGGCACCATCCAGCATAGAGAGCAGGCCACCCAGAAAAGAGAAAGGAACGTAAGTATATATATTTTTTTTAGAATTTTAGGAAAATATAGCCAACAGAACGGGGATATTAAGCACTAATTGCTTAATTTAACATTATTATGCCACTGAGAAAGCTGTATACTCTGTGCCACTCGGAGAGACCGGTCAGTGCACGCCAAGGAAACTCCGCCGCGACCGTTTAGCTTCCGGCCGCCATGTTCCCCCGAGCAACCATCTTCAAAATCGCACCTTGTCATTGTCAGTCTCCAAGTTCTTGGCATTGGGCTTTGGAACTCAGACATTACTCTAACTTGGGCAATTACTTATAGCTTCTCTTCTCAGAAAGTAAACCTTCCTCCTGCTACCAAATTTTGCTGGAGCAGGAATCAGTTTAACTAATAACTCGGTTTACCATCACACAGGCTGATCCCCGCTGTGTCCTCTTTTAGGTCAAAGGGACCTTTGCCATTGTTTTAGAGAAGGTCAGGAGCAAATCATCACATACATTCTTTATCACAATTTCTATTCTAAGTTTAGTCAATAATGAGAGTTTGGGTGTACATTTTAATGGTTTTATTATTCAAGTTTAGTAATTCATCTTTATACAAAGCCTTAAATTGTATTCATATTAATTTTATTAAGTCAATCATGAACAGAAATCAATAATAAAAATGTGGTTAGACATGAATAATAATAAAATGTATAAAGCATGTTCCATAAAGGAAAAAATCCCTATTCTAAGAATCAGGTGAAAAGTTGTCAGTTAGAACCCATAAAGAGTTCAAGCTTGAGAGAGAGAATTAGAGATGAAGCATAAAGCTCATAAATCAAATCAAAATCAAAAAGCAGAAATTCCCATGAAGGGAGGTTCAAGAAACTCAGTAGATTCTCAGAGCAATGTAAAATAATGCAGGGTAAATGTGCAGTAGCAGCTGCAACCGCAAAAGGCAATGGGGCAAAAGATGTGGAATGACAAGTGGAAAAGTGTGTGTCTCTGGGAAAAATGTGTGTTAACCTACTCCAGGAACATGCACTATTATAAATAGTCAAAAACTATGTTGCAGTTCATGTTGCATCTTCTCCTTTTCTCTTGCAATCAGCTTTCAGTGCTCTCCTGGGAAGAGAATCACTCCTTTTCTTCTCACACGAATACAATAGTCTATAGACTGAAATGCTAGGTTTGCTACTTTCTACATGGCAATTAGATTCTTACAGAACATTTAATCATGCAGGATTCCTTTCCCCACGTCTAACTACATGTCTAACCTTCTACAATAGCAACATATCATATCAATTGCTAACAATTGTCTATGTAAAAGCTGGACCATCTTTATAACAAAAAGAAAACATTTCCGCACAACATCATCCTTTGGAAATAAGAAAAGTATGTTAAAAGATGTCACATGCAGTTTAAATGCTGCATTTTTATATGAGATTTTCTTCATTATTTTACTAAACGACAATTTCTAATCAAACAAAGGTCAAGAATTAAACAATTTATTCGTGTTTCAGCAAAACTAGTCAAACTGCTTTCATGCAAAATGCAGCTTTAGATATTTGAGGCCTAGTACGAGTAAATATGGCGGCATACTACAATTTTTAAACAGATTTTATATTCATTAAAGTTTGAACGCTAATATTGCAAATATATTATGGATATTTTATTTTGCGTTTTATTAAAAACGCCCCTTTAGTTACAATATACAAAGACCTCAAAATAGACCAACCAAGAGTCAAAATGACTGGGTGTGATGTCGAGGTAGAAAGAGTTTTTAATTAGAGCTGGCGGTTGCAGGTGAGGCCCACCTGTACTCACTTTTGGAGACTGGCCCTTATTTTTCCTCATCAAACTTTGACCCAGAGGAACAGAGAGAAAAACACAAAAGAAGGATGAGGAGAAATAAGGAAAAGCAGTGATAAAAATGAAAGCAGGTATGAAAAATAAACTGCAATAGTGAGATAAAGGGGCAGGGAGTGTCTGGTGGTGGAGCTGGAATCAAGACTACGTGCTAGAGACTTGGAAGAGTACAGCTTGCCAGAGCACATCAAGGGTTTCACTGTTGTTGGTTAGGCTGTTTACCATGTCATTATCAGAAACGTACCTTGTGTTCTTCTCATTGTGCAGGAGTACAACAGTTTGTTTGGAATGCATATTGTAGGAGAGTAGGATCTGCCTCTTATGTTGCCCCCACTTTTTTTCTGATGTTTACACTGGTTTCTGGCTATAGTCTGGCTGGGACCCTGCCAATCAGGGCCCCAGCCTCTCTGTTCTCTCTAAACGATTTGGAGTGCACTCTAGGTGCACAAGTGATTGGATACTGTGGTACCTTATGAGTCCCTAGTATATGGTACCTTAGGTACCAAGGGCATAGGTACTTCACAGGCCTACCAGGGGCTGAAGCATGTATTATGCCACCCCTGGGAAGCAGACTAAATCTGACACCACAGGCCTGCTACTGCAGCCTGGGTGAGGAAGTGCTAGCACCCCTCACTGAGATATAGGTCCCCTATATCTCTCCTGCACACACATTGAGACTTATCAGTCACCCCTAAAGCAGGCCCTATCAATCCTGAGGGCAGGGTGCTTAGTTTCCATGTGAGGGGGTGCCTCTGCCTGAGCAGGGCCCCTCTGCAGCTCTCAGAGTCCATTCTCTGGGGCTGTTTGTGGATGCGGTTAAACCATATACTTTAAGTGCATTATATCCTCGCGGTAGAATGCTAACTTTGGAATGGCTGCATCGAAACATGTCGTGTTTGGTGTCAAACATCTTGGAATACTACCCCCCGCCAGTCCTGGCGGCGGGGGTAGCATTCCACCCTTCTAGAGGGATAGACATGTACCTACTGTGGAAACGCGGTAGAATCCTGCAGAGCCCTGGCATCACAAAATGGATGCCACCAGTCACAGACACTGGGCTGCCCTCCTGCTGATGACCAACACTCGCAGTGGAGGAAGCCCAACAATAGATATCCTGTCCCAAGGGGGTGTGACCACCTCCCAGACAGGGTTTAGTGTATTGGGGCTGGGTGGGTGCACTCTTAGAGTGCTTTGAAGTCCTGCACTGGGGGAGCAGAAGGCTCCTCTGTGCATACCCCAGTTCAAACCGGCTCAGGGGCTACCTGCCCCTGCTCTGGCGCGAAACTGGACAAAGGGAAGTAGGTGTAACCACCCACTCCCCTGACCCTCCCATAGGTGAGGTCATAGATCTAGTCCCTCCCTTTCTTTTAGTATAAGAGGGGGAACCTGTGCATTGCACCCTAGATACCCCTGGACGACGCTCTACAAGAAGAATCCCGGACCTTCGACGTTCCACTACCTTTGGAAGACTGAAGAATCTCCTTGGAGTCAAGGAGTGACTCCCCTGCTTGGCAGGCACCAAAACTACAAACGATGGTCGCAAACTACACCGCTCCCGCCGGAGTCCGAAGTCCCTGCAGCCCAAGAAGTAGATTTCCTGACTTCTCAAAGGCCATCGTGAGTCCCCAGCGAAGCTGAGGCCAGTGGACCCCAAGAGTGACGAGGAACCGCAGACCCCTGGGTACCGTGCACTATTGTCGAGTGCAACCCCTTCACGACGTTCTACGAACTTGTGCTTTGGACCACGTGTGGTCCCAGCCTCCAGCAGAGATCCCTCCCAAAATCAGAGGCCTACACCGTCCCGAGTGACCGTGGGCCCCTGTTGAGTGAATCCTCCCGAGGCGTCTTCGCGATCCCTTGCCAGCCGGCTTGTGGGTCCCCAGAAGACTTTCTAAAGAAACCAAAGGGCTCCCCTGGTTGCTCCAGGCCTGCCCTCACCTACCCTCGCTGGGTAAGTTCCTCAGACCTTGCTGGTCTGCACCATTGACTTTTCCGTTCCACCACAAGACTTGCTGCTACCAAGGCTTGTTGGCTCCAATCGAGTCGCCGACACCGCAGTAAGCTGCAGACATCGTGGGACACGCCGAATCCAGCTCCTGGTCATCGTCGACGCCTCCTGGACCTCGTGGTTGAAGAGTCAAGGCACCCGTGAATGACCTGAATCTATGCGACGACGGTGGGCATTCATCTTCCTTGCCCCGAGTCACTGCCAAGTGCCCTTGAACACTGTCCCCTCTGCTTTCAGGTCTTCCATCTTCCGAATCCAGGCTTGGATTCCACCGGACACTTCTTCTGTCGCCGCAAGCAGCAAGTCTTCACTGGCTCCCATTGAAAACGACGCCGTAACCCGACACCAAAGGACACCTATGCACCCGGCTCCCCTGGGTGAGGTAACTCTAGCATTACGGTGCTCCCGTGGGTGTGGGCGCTAGAACTACTTACCCTGTAAGTGCCTTGCTTGTGGCTACCCTAGAAGTGCCCTAAAACTCTTATTTTCTAAGTGCGACCATTCCGCTGACTCGTACAGGGTTCGCGTCTGTGTTAGACACACTCGCGTCCATCTCCCTTGTAACACTATCTATAACCGTGTCCTTCGACTCGTACTGAGTCCGATCGGTGTTCGCCTCGAACACACAAGGGGCCTGTAACATTGAAATCTCCATTGCGCTGACTCGCACAAGGTTCGCGTCTGTGTTAGACACAGCGCGTCCATCTCCCTTGCTACTCTATCTGTAACCGCGTCCTTCGACTCGTACAAGGACCGATCGGTGTGTTCGCCTCGAACACGCAAGGGACCTTTAACATTGAAATCTCAATCGCGTCTGTGCGCATAGACTCGTACAGGACTCGCACCGGTGCCAGGACACCGCGTCCGTCCCCTGTGGGTCTCCTACAACTACCTGGGGTGGTTCTTAGGGGTCCCTCGATTCTAGATGCCCTAGACCTAGGTCTAGCCAAACTAAGATTGTGATATTCGATTGTGCTAAACTTATTTTGATAACAATTGACTTGTACATATGTTCCTGACTTCTAATCTCATAAAGAGATTAGTAGAGAGTGTTTATTAATAAATACATATATATTTGATATATATACCTGTGTGGTGTCTTTTCATTTGGTGATTCAAGAGATTGTGTGGTAAAACAAGCTGCTTTACATTCCTTCAAGACTTAGCCTGAAGGCTGCTCTCCACAGCTACCACTAGGATAGCTTTCTATAAAGGTTGTCTTAAACCTATCTACCATAAGAGTCGAATTGTTCTGGTGCAAGGTGTCCACTTTAATTAGTGAACAGCATATACCAGGCCAACTTCTCACATTGGTGGGCAGCGTGTGGGATTCCAGCTTGCTATTGTTTTACCAGAAAATCTCTATTTGAATTACTAACTGAAAACCACTATAGGTACTTAAGGTACATATAAAGTCAAGGTTAGTATCAATAAGTTCTACTGAACTTAGAGCTGTGTGCCAAGGGATAGCACACCCTTTCTACAGCTCAAGCTAGTATCAGTAGGCCACAAACTAGTGTAGGTAGTACAACACTGCACAACACTAGAATGTCCTTAAAGGGTGGAACCAGTGGATCCACTCAGCCTCAGTATAAGGACATGGCTTTCTCTGACTTGAGAGCCATGTGTGTTGAAAGACACCTGAAGCTAGGACAGAGTCCCTCCACACTACACCTGATAGATCTGCTGACAGCAGATGATCTTAGATTGGCTCTAGGAGCTAATGGGTCTGAATCAGGGGTGGGTCAATTACAGTGTCTGGGTCAGATGATGAAAATCAGAATGACCAAGACTCTGTGATTGAAGGGCCAGGCTCCAAGGGGCCTGAAAAGGACAGAGGAATTCTCCCTAAGAGAACTGACAGAGTGGATGAGAGGCATAGGTCCCCTTCCAGGGAATCTGACCACTCTTATCACTCTGGCAGAGAATTTGTCCAGCAGAGGAACTCATACTTTCCCATAAGAGAGAGCTCCTCTGACAGAATGTGCAAACTGCTGCAGTATGAGGAAGCAAGAGTTGCCCTCAGAACCAAGCAGTTGGCACTAGATAGAGAAGCCCTGGAGATCCAGAGAGCTTCTAGAAGAGAGGGGTTAGAACCCCTTGGTGGCAGCAACAGTGTCCCTAGAGGCAGAGAATCTATTCCAGACCATAGGAACCTGAGCAAGGTTGTTCCTCCCTACCAGAGTGGGGATGATATCCACAAGTGGATAACTGCTATGGAGAGGGCCTGTAGAGTACAGCAGGTCCCCCAAAAGCAGTGGGCAGCAATCTTGTGGCTCTCCTTTTCAGACAAAGGTAGAGACAAGCTCCTCACTGTTAGAGAAGAGGATGCTGATAATTATGAAGTCCTGAAGAGTGCACTGATAGATGGGTTTGGCTTAACCACTGAGCAGTACAGGTTGAAGTTCAGAGACACCCAGAAGGCACAGACTCAGGACTGGACTGACTTTGTAGATTGTGCAACCAAGGCTCTGGAGGGTTGGCTGGTTGGCAGTAGGGTTACTGATTTCAAGGGATTGTATAATCTGATGATGAGAGAACAGATCCTTAATAATTGCCAGAACCAGTTGTTGCATCAATACCTGGTGGACTCAGATCTGACCTCTCCCCAAGAATTGGGAAAGAAGGCAGACAAATGGGTCAGAACCAGGGTAAGGCAGAAACCCCAGAACCAAGGGGGTGACACCAAGAAGCAAGATCCTAAGGGCTCTGAGAAAGGTGGGGATAAGTCAAAAGACCAGAAGTCTTCACAAGGGCCCCAAAAATCTGCATCTGGTGGGGAGTCACAATCCAACAAGGGGAAAGGCCAAAAGAAGCCCTGGTGCAAATTCTGTAAACAGAAAGGGCACTGGACTTCTGATTGTAACAAGTCCAAAGACCAAACCACCACCACTCCTGCCCCTAAGGCAACTGTTCCCCCTAGCTCAGCTACTGGTGGAGGTGGTACTCAGAATAAGGGTGTAGTAGGGTTGACCCTGGGTTCTGAAGTGGACTCTGACCTAGTCAGAGTGCCCACTCAGGCAATGCTGATTTGTGAGGGAGACCTTAATATGTCCTTCCTAGTAAGTCCCAGTAATCTGGGCAAATACAAACAGCAGCCTGTAATAAATGGCAAACAGGCTTTGGCATTTAGGGACACAGGTGCTAGTGTCACCATGGTGGCAGAGGATCTTGTGGACCCTGGACAGATCATCCTGGGCGAAATGTACCAGGTGACCAATGCAAGCAATGTCAGGACCAACCATAGTCTGGCAGTTGTGAATTTCTCCTGGGGAGGGGTAACTGGCCTCAAGAAGGTTGTAGTCAGTGCAGACCTCCCTGTCGAATGTCTATTGGGCAATGATCTAGAGACTTCAGCCTGGTCTGAAGTAGAGTTATGGACTCATGCTGAGATGTTGGGCATCCCTGCAGAGGTATTTGCTGTGACCAGGTCACAAGCAAGAATGCATAACACTGAACCAGCTCTGGATCCTGGAACAATGGACCAGATGCTTCCCAAGAGGAGGAGCAGTAGGGTAAAGGCAGTGCCTTCCCCTCTGTCTCAGATCACAGATTCACCCCCAGAGGGAGGTGAAGCAGATCCTGAAGAAGGAACTGCCCCAGAGGGACTTGAGCCTGATCAGGTTGAGTTCTTGGGGGCAGGGGGCCCTTCTAGGGAAGATCTGAGTAAGGAGCAACAGTGCTGCCCCTCTCTTGAACCCCTCAGACAGCAGGCTGCTGCTGAGGCTGCTGGGAGTGCTAGTGGGTCCCATAAAGTTTATTGGGATGAGGGACTCCTATATTCTGAGGGTAGAGATCCAGCCCCTGGAGCCACCAGGAGGATGGTAATACCTCAGAAGTTTAGGGGGTTCCTCTTGACCCTAGCACACGATATCCCTTTGGCAGGTCACTTGGGCCAAAACAAGACCTGGGACAGGCTTGTTCCACATTTTCATTGGCCACATATGTCAGAGGACACAAAGGAGTTTTGTCGCTCCTGTGTCACATGCCAAGCCAGTGGTAAGGCAGGTGGCACAACAAAGGCCCCCTGATACCACTACCTGTGGTGGGGGTACCCTTTGAAAGGGTAGGGATTGACATTGTTGGTCCCCTTGACCCTCAAACTGCATCTGGGCACAGGTTTATCCTGGTGGTAGTGGATCATGCCACCAGGTACCCAGAAGCAATTCCCCTGAGGACCACCACAGCCCCTGTGGTGGCAAGAGCCCTCATTGGAGTTTTCTCCAGAGTGGGTTTCCCAAAGGAGGTCATTTCTGACAGAGGTACCAACTTCATGTCAGGATATCTGAAAGCAATGTGGAAGGAGTGTGGTGTGACTTATAAGTTCACCACTCCCTATCACCCACAATGCAATGGTTTAGTTGAACGCTTCAACAAAACCTTGAAGGGAATGATTAAAGGACTCCCAGAGAAGCTTAGGCGGAAATGGGACCTTCTTCTTCCTTGCCTGTTGTTTGCATACAGAGAGGTTCCACAGAAGGGGGTTGGTTACAGCCCATTTGAGCTTCTGTTTGGGCATCCTGTGAGAGGTCCATTGTGTTTGGTAAAAGAGGGCTGGGAGTTACCTCTCAAGCCCCCAAACAAGATGTGATGGACTATGTACTTGGTCTCCGCTCCCGGATGGCTGAGTACATGAAAAAGGCAACCAAAAACCTGGAGGCCAGCCAAGAATTACAAAAAGCTTGGCATGACCAAAAGGCTGTACTGACTGTATACCAGCCAGGACAGAAAGTGTGGGTGTTGGAGCCTGTGGCCCCAGCAGCCCTCCAAGACAAGTGGAGTGGCCCCCATACAATAGTTGAACAGAAGGGAGAGGTCACCTATCTGGTGAATCTTGGAACTCCCAGGAGCCCCTGAGGGTGCTCCATGTCAACAGATTAAAGCCATATGTTGACAGGGCTGACATGGGCTTGCTCATGGCAACTGATGAGGAACAGGAGGAGGAGAGTGACCCTCTCCCTGACCTGCTCTCGCAGAACCCTGATGATGGGTCAGTAGATGGTGTTGCTTTGGCAAGCAGCCTCACTGACCATCAGCAAACTGAGTGCAAACAAGTTCTGCAACAGTACAGACATATGTTTAGCCTGACCCCTAGTCAGACTTCCTGGTGCACCCATGAGGTGGACACTGGAGACAGTCTGCCTGTCAAGAATAAAATCTACAGGCAACCTGACCATGTCAGGGACTGTATCAGGACTGAAGTCCAGAAAATGTTGGAGCTAGGTGTAATTGAGCCTTCAGATAGCCCTTGGGCTAGCCCAGTAGTCCTGGTACCCAAGCCTCATACCCAGGGTGGTAAGAAAGAAATGAGGTTTTGTGTAGACTACAGAGGCCTCAATGCAGTCACTAGGACTGATGCCTATCCCATACCAAGGGCAGATGAGCTGATTGATACTTTGGCCTCAGCCAAGTATCTAAGCACGTTTGACCTAACAGCTGGCTACTGGCAGATCATATTAGCTGATGATGCAAAAGCCAAAACAGCATTTTCGACCCCTGGTGGGCACTACCACTTTATGGTGATGCCCTTTGGATTGAAAAATGCACCTGCCACTTTTCAGAGGTTGGTGAATAAAGTTCTGACAGGGATGGAAACTTATTGCTCAGCTTATCTAGATGATATTGCTGTCTTTAGTTCCTCCTGGCAGGATCACCTGGTCCACCTCAGGAATGTTTTGGAGGCTCTGCAGAAAGCAGGCCTCACTATCAAGGCCACTAAGTGCCAGATAGGGCAGAGTCAGGTTGTGTACCTGGGCCACCTTGTAGGTGGAGGCCAGGTTCAGCCTTTACAGAGCAAGATCCAAACCATAATGGAATGGGTTGCTCCAACCACCCAGACACAGGTGAGAGCCTTCTTAGGCCTGACTGGGTACTATAGGAGGTTTGTCAAGGGATATGGATCTATAGTGACCCCCTTGAATGATCTGACCTCAAAGAAAATGCCAAAAAGGTTCAGTGGACAGCTAGCTGTCAGAAGGCATTTGAAGACCTAAAGCAGGCCATGTGCACTGCCCCCATCTTACAGAGTCCAGACTACACCAAAAAGTTCATTGTCCAAACAGATGCTTCTGAGCTGGGTGTGGGAGCTGTACTGTCTCAACTGAATGATGAAGGTCAAGACCAGCCAGTAGCTTTTATTAGCAGAAGGCTGACCCCTAGAGAGAAACGTTGGTCAGCTATAGAGAGGAGGCCTTTGCTGTGGTGTGGGCCCTGAAGAAGCTGAGGCCATACTTATTTGGCACTCACTTCATAGTTCAGACTGACCACAAGCCCCTCCTATGGCTTAAACAGATGAAAGGTGAAAACCCAAAACTTTTGAGGTGGTCCATTTCCCTACAGGGGATGGACTATACAGTGGAACATAGACCTGGGACCCAACATGCCAATGCAGATGGACTCTCAAGGTATTTCCACTTAGAACACGAAGACTCAACTGGTCAAGGTTAGTTTAGTGTCCCTGCGTTTGGGGGGGTTGTGTAGGAGAGTAGGATCTGCCTCTTATGTTGCCCCCACTTTTTTTCTGATGTTTACACTGGTTTCTGGCTATAGTCTAGGCTGGGACCCTGCCAATCAGGGCCCCAGCCTCTCTGTTCTCTCTAAACGATTTGGAGTGCACTCTAGGTGCACTAGTGATTGGATACTGTGGTACCTTATGAGTCCCTAGTATATGGTACCTTAGGTACCAAGGGCATAGGTACTTCACAGGCCTACCAGGGGCTGAAGCATGTATTATGCCACCCCTGGGAAGCAGACTAAATCTGACACCACAGGCCTGCTACTGCAGCCTGGGTGAGGAAGTGCTAGCACCCCTCACTGAGATATAGGTCCCCTATATCTCTCCTGCACACACATTGAGACTTATCAGTCACCCCTAAAGCAGGCCCTATCAATCCTGAGGGCAGGGTGCTTAGTTTCCATGTGAGGGGGTGCCTCTGCCTGAGCAGGGCCCCTCTGCAGCTCTCAGAGTCCATTCTCTGGGGCTGTTTGTGGATGCGGTTAAACCATATACTTTAAGTGCATTATATCCTCGCGGTAGAATGCTAACTTTGGAATGGCTGCATCGAAACATGTTGTATTTGGTGTCAAACATCTTGGAATACTACCCCCCCGCCAGTCCTGGCGGCAGGGGTAGCATTCCACCCTTCTAGAGGGATAGACATGTACCTACTGTGGAAACGCGGTAGAATCCTGCAGAGCCCTGGCATCACAAAATGGATGCCACCAGTCACAGACACTGGGCTGCCCTCCTGCTGATGACCAACACTCGCAGTGGAGGAAGCCCAACAATAGATATCCTGTCCCAAGGGGGTGTGACCACCTCCCAGAGAGGGTTTAGTGTATTGGGGCTGGGTGGGTGCACTCTTAGAGTGCTTTGAAGTCCTGCACTGGGGGAGCAGAAGGCTCCTCTGTGCATACCCCAGTTCAAACCGGCTCAGGGGCTACCTGCCCCTGCTCTGGCGTGAAACTGGACAAAGGGAAGTAGGTGTAACCACCCACTCCCCTGACCCTCCCATAGGTGGGGTCATAGAGCTAGTCCCTCCCTTTCTTTTAGTATAAGAGGGGGAACCTGTGCATTGCACCCTAGATACCCCTGGACGACGCTCTACAAGAAGAATCCCGGACCTTCAACGTTCCACTACCTTTGGAAGACTGAAGAATCTCCCTTGGAGTCAAGGAGTGACCCCCCTGCTTGGCAGGCACCAAAATCTACAAACAACAGTCGCAAACTACGCCGCTCCCGCCGGAGTCCGAAGTCCCTGCAGCCCAAGAAGTGGATTTCCTGACTTCTCAAAGGCCATCGTGAGTCCCCAGCGAAGCTGAGGCCAGTGGACCCCAAGAGTGACGAGGAACTGTGACCCCTGTGTACCGTGCACTATTGTCGAGTGCAACCCCTTCACAACGTTCTACGAACTTGTGCTTTGGACCACGTGTGGTCCCAGCCTCCAGCAGAGATCCGTCCCAAAATCAGAGGCCTACACCGTCCCGAGTGACCGTGGGCCCCTGTTGAGTGAATCCTCTGGAGGCGTCTTTGCAATACCTTGCCAGCCAGCTTGTGGGTCCCCAGAAGACTTTCCAAAGAAACCAAAGGGCTTCCCTGGTTGCTCCAAGCCTGCCCTGACCTATCCTTGCTGGGTAAGTTCCTCAGACCTTGCTGGTCTACACCATTGACTTTTCCGTTCCACCACAAGACTTGCTGCTACCAAGGCTTGTTGGCTCCAATCGAGTCGCCGACACCGCAGTCAGCTGCAGACTTCGTGGGACACGCTGAATTCAGCTCCTGGCCATCCTCGACACCTCCTGGACCTCGTGGTTGAAGAGTCAAGGCACCCAGTGAACGACCTGAATCTATCGACGACGGTGGGCATTCATCTTCCTTGCCCCGGGTCACTGCCAAGTGCCCTTGAACACTGTCCCCTCTGCTTTCAGGTCTTCCATCCTTCCGAATCCAGGCTTGGATTCCACCGGACACTTCTTCTGTCGCCGCAAGCAGCAAGTCTTCACTGGCTCCCATTGAAAACGACGCCGCGACCCGACACCAAAGGACACCTATGCACCCGGCTCCCCTGGGTGAGGTAACTCTAGCATTACGGTGCTCCCGTGGGTGTGGGCCCCAGAACTACTTACCCTGTAAGTGCCTTGCTTGTGGCTACCTTAGAAGTGCCCTAAAACTCTTATTTTCTAAGTGCGACCATTGCGCTGACTCGTACAGGGTTCGCGTCTGTGTTAGACACACCGCGTCCATCTCCCTTGTAACACTATCTATAACCGTGTCCTTCGACTCGTACTGAGTCCGATCGGTGTTCGCCTCGAACACACAAGGGGCCTGTAACATTGAAATCTCCATTGCGCTGACTCGCACAAGGTTTGCGTCTGTGTTAGACACAGCGCGTCCATCTCCCTTGCTACTCTATCTGTAACCGCGTCCTTCGACTCGTACAAGGACCGATCGGTGTGTTCGCCTCGAACACGCAAGGGACCTTTAACATTGAAATCTCAATCGCGTCTGTGCGCATAGACTCGTACAGGACTCGCACCGGTGCCAGGACACCGCGTCCGTCCCCTGTGGGTCTCCTACAACTACCTGGGGTGGTTCTTAGGGGTCCCTCGATTCTAGATGCCCTAGACCTAGGTCTAGCCAAACTAAGATTGTGATATTCGATTGTGCTAAACTTATTTTGATAACATTTGACTTGTACATATGTTCCTGACTTCTAATCTCATAAAGAGATTAGTAGAGAGTGTTTATTAATAAATACATATATATTTGATATATATACCTGTGTGGTGTCTTTTCATTTGGTGATTCAAGAGATTGTGTGGTAAAACAAGCTGCTTTACATTCCTTCAAGACTTAGCCTGAAGGCTGCTCTCCACAGCTACCACTAGGATAGCTTTCTATAAAGGTTGTCTTAAACCTATCTACCATAAGAGTCGAATTGTTCTGGTGCAAGGTGTCCACTTTAATTAGTGAACAGCATATACCAGGCCAACTTCTCACACATATTTTGCCATAGCTGCTGTGCCTACATCTAGAAGCTTCGAATGGATTTATTGCTTTTTGGTTATGGAAGTACTGATTGGTTGCTTGGAAACATTTAGAATATCATTTGTTTAATGGTTTGTCTATCATAAATTGCATCTTTGTAGGCGAAATTGATGGCAACGTCATTTGCGCCTGCTTCAAACTGGATGTGACTTTCAAATTTACCATCAGAACCCTTGTCTCTGTAATTTGTAACCATACTGTGACAATGTACATGTAATTTTAGTGTTGGTGGTGTTTTGCATGCAGTAAAATAACATAGTCACAACGGGCCAGGATGATGATGTAGGCATTGCAACCATCCTCGATGAGGCACACATCCCTAAAGTAGATGAGGACGCAAGAGTTACACTGAATGCAACACCTGACAAGTCAGACATAAGATGGGTCATCAACCACATGAATACGGGGAAGACACCAGGTATAGACGGACTTCGCTTCGAGTTTTACCAGGCATATGTGGATCTGCTGTGGGAGCCACTGCTGGCCATGTACACAGAAGCCTTCGAAAAGGGAGTGCTACCAGCATCTCTGAGGGAGGCCAATATCATAGTTCTGCCCAAATAAGGCAGGGACCCCACAGATTGTGAATCTTCTGCTCCCTATCGAGGATCAGTATGGATGTGAAAATTCTGAGGACAATAGTGGCACAATGACTATCTAAATTGGCTGAGGGGGCCAAACACATGGATCAATTGGGGTTTGTGGGTGGTCGTACTTCCACCACTAATATTCAGAAGGGCTTCCTCATTATGGAACAGGCAATAAAAGGGATGGAGCCCTATGCAGTGGCCAGCTTGGATGCCCACAAGGGCTTTCACACTTTCAACTGGACATTTATGAAACAAGCATGGCGCAGATATGATCTGGGAGCGGATTACTTGAAATGGGTGACGTTGCTATACACTAACAGCAAGGCCAGAGTGAAGGTAGGCCCAAAATTCTCAGGCGACTGGCCGGTAGAGAGGGTTACTCGACAGGGATGCACCCTCTTACCTCTGATATTCGCCATGGTTATTGAACCATTGGCCCAACTGTTGGAATGAAAATGTTTTCGTTACTTTGCCTGTACATTGTTCTATGTAAGTTAGCATTCGCGGCACAATTTTATGTTTAGCCGCCATTTTGAACCATGCTCGACACTGCTTCTTGCCTCTTCGAGAAAACGGGTTGTGGAAAGTTTCTTTTCTCCAAGGTTGGGTCTTGCTTTGCTAATGAATACACTGTTCTTATTAGCGCATATCTTTCCCACTAGATAGAGGCCTTCTCCCACTAGTCTAGTGGCAGGCACGGGCAGAGTGGCCTTGGGTTGGAGATAGTGTGTGCCCGGCCTCACAATCGAAACCTATCCTTCTGTACTTCTTTGGTTTAGCTGCATCTGTTCGGAAAATTCCATTATGGGCGTGCCTTCATTGGTTCTGAATTGTACATAATGTATCTCCATGTTTGCTGATGTCAGTCCTCTCTGCAGCACCCCTAAGAGACTGGGCAGACGGGGCTCCGCTCGAGTGTATCTGAATAAACATATATTGGTTTGTATTCTCTACTGCCTGACTGACTCTTCATTTGGTATGGAAGGCTGCGAGGTGGTCCTGAGTGACCTGGGTCACCCTAAACGGGCCACTTCCTTCAGTTGGAGCCCAAACAGGGACTCCTTCAGGTGAGTGACCCATCCCCTCCCACGGACGGGTGGGGAGGTCGGGGCCATTGTCGGGTCGGACGGACGGATCAGGGATCCCTGCATGAGAGAGTTCCTGTACTCGCAGCTGCCCCTTCTGTCCTGCCGGACGGTACCTCACCCAGTGGTCATCCCGACTGGAGTCCTGAACGGCAAAACCCTTGGATCTGACCGTTTGGTCTGAAGAGTCGGCAGTGGAGAATAATTTGTTTTGACCTGCATATATCAGGTGAGTTGGTTTTGGTTCTTTGTGGATATGGTACCATTTTGACTTGTATTTGATACGGTCTGAGGACCGTCTTTGGGATCAAGGCACTTGCAATTGCTTTACCAGGCAACATAACGAATTTGGGTCTGATTTGAAAATGCCTGGGATTAGTCGATTCTTGGTTTCTTGTTGTCGTTGTTGTTCTGCAGTTGCTCGATTGGAAGAAGCTCAGCCGGCGCCTCCAGAAGGCACTCCTAATTTTGATATGTATGTGAAACATGGTCTTGGCCCTATTATGTTTAGTACATTATGGGACAAATATATGAGGAAAAACGCTGAGTTGCAGTGGCCGTTGACGGGCACTTTTTACTAACAGAAAACTGTATTTTTACAGGAAAAGTTGTTTGCGAAACGAAGTAGGCAGTCTATGTTTGATTCTCTTCGAACGTGGCAAAAGGAGGCTAAACAGCGACGATTAAAGATGGAAAAGGAGGCACGAAAGGGGAGAATGCAAACATTGACTTAGAAAGCTGTAGCATATGATAGAGAGAAACAGGATAGGGATAGAACGTGAAGATAGGAGGTTTCGATTGAATATTGATAAATCTTATGTGGCCCAAGAAGAAAAAGATACTTTTGTGGAGGAGTTATTAGATAATAGACCCCCGCCCCCATACGCCTCACAAAGAATATACCCCACTGTTCCATTGCCCTCACAACCGCCTGTTACTGTTGCGTCTACTGTCTCTGTTCCTGTATCTACTGCTGCTTTCCCGATGGCCGTGGCATCGGCTCCTTCTCTTCTTTCTCTTTCTTCTGCTTCTTTGCCATCTGCAGCAACTGTGACTGTTAGCACCCCCCTCACGCCCATTGTTTCAGCATCTTTCTCGCCAGCCTTTTCTCCTGTGATGCAGTCCTCAGCATCGTTGATACCTGTCACTCCGGTTGCCTCTCCTTCCTTGATTTTTCATCCTCCGGTTTCCTTGAGTGATGGAGACGGAGATTGGACAAAGTTTAAAGAGTGCATGGGTCCGTATGTGCGATCTGAAGTGGGGGATGCAGAGAAAAAGGTAGTGGCTAATCAGGCTGCACAGTGGGCCCGAAACCCCATTTACAGTGTGGAAGATGTGTGGAATGTGATGAAAGATTATGAGCCTTTTGTACAACAGCATGCCCTTAAGCATATGTCTGCTACTCTGATCGGTCTCTGGGAGCAGTGTTTCAAAGATGCACCCCCACAGATTTTATATGATATTAAGGATCATGTATATGTCACTAATATGGGACCTGATCAAGTTTTTGGGAGTATTACGACATTGATTGCTTACCGGGGTAGGCTACTTGAGAAGAGCCCCACCCCAGTATCTCAGTTTCCGATGCAGGAGGTTCATCCCATATATTATCCCGAAATACCAGAGTTAACGGAGCACGGTATTGTCACTAGACCAGGTGTGGCGACCCGTTTCCAAGAACAATGGGTTTATACTCCATGGAAAAGGAGTGAAGTTTTGTCTCTTAAGACTCAATTACCTGATCTTAGAAAAAATCCGACTGCATATTATAAAGAATTGACTGAAGCTGCCTCTTCAACAGTAATGGCACTTGCAGATATTGAAATGTTCTTTGGTTTATTGGTTCCAGTTGATATTTGGAGGCAAGTACACACACAAGATCATGTGGCGGAATTGGGTGGTACATGGGATCAAATTAAAGTATGGGATCAGGAGAGGAAGCCCGGTGAGAAGCCTAAAGCAGAGATACTTGCTTTGCCAGGCCGCATTATCACGTATATGCATTCTCTTATTCCACCGAGAAAGGTTGATTGGGACAAGTTAAAGGCTTGTCGCCAGAAGAAAGATGAGAGTGTGTCTGATTTTTTCACTCGGTTCGAAGATGTGTTTCTGGATTATAGTGGGCAGGATTTGTCTATTGAGGGAGGTGTTCAGTTATTTGTCAATAGATTTGTTTCTAATTTGCTTCCTGAAATAGCGACTCGATTGCAGGCTTCCGAGAGCACTTGGTCCACCTCTTCCCCTTCTGTTATTTTGAATATGGCGCAGTATTATGAACACAGGGAAAATGAGGATAAGGAAAGGACGGAGAAGAAGCATAAGGATTTGAAGACGAAGGTGTTGTTACAGCAGGCTTCTAGAGGGCATGGTAGAGGACGTGGTGGTTTGGCCCGACAGCTTCCACGCACTAGCAGGCAGCCTAATACTACGCCTTTAGGGCCGAATCAGTGTGCGTATTGTAAGGAGGAGGGACACTGGCGTAACGAGTATCCTGTGTTGTTGCAGAAGGTGGCGGCCCCCAGAGGGCGAGGTTCTCATGGACGGGGTCGTGGAGTTGGAGGAGCGGACAGGGTTCAGAATGCTGCAGCCTCACAGGGTCGTTCTGATCATAATTATTTTGATGACCCTCGGGGCGGACAGTATTATCCTGATGACTATGACACAGATGAGGTGACAGGAATGTCTTATAGCTAGGACAGCCAGAGACAGAGTGAGGGGCCAGTTCCGATACCTGTAGATCAACGCGGTCCTTATGTTACTGCGGACTTGCATGGCTCGGCTAAGGAATTTTTGGTGGATACAGGTGCAACGAACAGTTCTATTTCTCACTCTTTGGTCCCTGGGGCGGCTCTGTCTGGCCATAATAATGTTTCGGTAGGTTTCTCTGGTGTACCGGTTGTAAGCCCCATTTCAAAACCTCTTGCGTTGACTATTGGCCCGTTCACTGTGGATTTGCCATTTTTGTTGACATCTAATTGTGGAGAAAATTTGATGGGTTTGGATTTGTTGAAGAAATTGCATGCTACGATTTACTGCTCCCCGGCAGGTGTTTACATGACAATGGGTCTGGATGTGGTACACGCTACGCAGTGTCTGTCCAAAGATGCATCTCTTCCCGCTGAGTTTAAAGATGTGCCGCCCACTCTGTGGGCAACAGGTGACACAGATGTGGGGCTGTTACAGATACCGCCGGTTTCGATCCAAGTTAAAGACAATGCTATTTTGCCTCATATCCCTCAATATAAAATACCGCAGGCAGGAGAGCGAGCTTTATTGAAAATTGTACAGGATTTGATTGAGAAAGGTGTGGTCAAGGAGACGACTGCTAATGTTTGTAATAGCCCTATTCTTCCCATTCTAAAACAGACACCTTCGGGTTCCTCTGATGATCAGGCAGATGTTAATCATTTTGTGATTGATTTGCGCTGAAGTTAATAAAATAGTAGTTCCCCAGTTTCCTGTGGTCCCTGACATTACCACTCTTTTAACAATGATTCCTTCCACTGCTAAATTGTTATCCCTCATTGACTTGAAAAATGCATTCTTCAGAGTTCCTATCCATCCAGATAGCAGGTATTTGTTCAGTTTTACACTAGCTGGCAGAAGTTTTAGATTCTGTCGAGCTTCTCAGGGCTATACTGAGAGTCCAAGTATCTATAGTCAAGCTTTAAAGAGCCAATTGGACTCCCTTTCGCTTCCTACAGGTAATGTATTGCTCCAGTATGTTGACAATCTCCTCATCGCTTCTGACACAGAACAAGGTTGCAGGGATAGTACGGTTAAATTATTGTTGCATTTGGCACAACACGGACATAAATTTCAGTATTGTCGACAAGAGGTCACCTACTGTCGAAGGAGGGTAGGAGATTGATTCCTGAGCGCATCAGTACCATTGTTTAAATGCCCGCTCCACAAACTCAGAAAGAAGTGCGCGCTTTCATAGGTATCACTTCCTATTGTCGCAAGTGGATACCTAACTATTCCTTACTAACCAAGCCCCTGCTCGCACTAACCACTAAAGATGTGCATGAGCCCCTGCCTTGGACTCCTGAATGTCAGCAGTCTTTTGAGCAACTAAAAAGTGCGCTTTGCTCGGCTCCAGTGCTTGGCACACCTAACTACAACAAGCCATTTGTATTATATGTCCATGAGACGGCTGGTTGTGCGCTTTCTGTTCTAACACAAAAATTTGGAGATAAGCAACGGCCGTGTGCTTATTTCTCCGCTGTTCTTGACCCTGTCGCAAGAGCCCTCCCGAGCTGTCTAACAGCAGTCGCGGCTCTGGCTGTCTCCATAAGACAATCGGCTGGACTCGTACTTGATACTGACCTCACAGTTATGGTATCCCATGCTGTGGATACACTTATGAATAAGACCAAGACACAGCACCTCACCAGTGCACGTCTGACAGGTTATGAATTGACCCTATTTGCAAAACACATCACAATCAAAAGATGTGCCACTCTGAACCCAGCCACATTACTGCCCCTCCCTTCTGAAAATGATGAAAATGAGAAACATGACTGTATCTTCCAGACGGAAGAAGAGACGAAAGGATGAGTAGACTTGACTGATGTTCCCTTATCTGACCCACAAGGGGAACTATATGTCGATGGCTCTTGTTTCAAATTACCAGATGGCACTACAACTGCTGCTTATGCTATCACCACATTGCGTTCAGTCGTAGAGACATCACAAGTCCCTTATCAGTCAGCCCAAGCAGCTGAGTTAGCCGCACTCATTCGAGCTTGTGAATTGAGCGATGGACTGGTTGTCAATATTTATACTGACAGTCAGAATGCCTTCGGAGTCGCGCACAATTTAGGGTGACTCTGGGCTGGGAGAGGGTTCCTTACTTCCCATGGTACAAAGATCCAACATGGTCACCTTATATTGAGGCTTTTGTCTGCTTTGACACTCCCTAAGAAGTTGGCAATAGTGAAGTGTAGCGCCCATAGGAAAATTACTGATGAAGTAGGTAGGGGGAATGCTTTTGTTGACCAGACAGCTAAGGAAATGGCATGGACTAAAATTAAGAAAATGTGTGTAGCAGGTCCCGCTAGGTGGGTACCGGAAGTCACTATGTTTGAGGATACGCTTGAGAATGTGAAGGAGATACAGAGTGAGGCTACAATAGAAGAATTAGCAATATGGCAAGAAAGCACGGCACAATTGAACGATGAGGGATGTTGGATTGACAAGTCAGGGAAACAGAGATGAATGTTGCCAGATGCATATGTTCTCCCTGTGGTCACAATGGCCCATGGCCCAGCCCATATCATCGCTAAAGGTATTTGCAAGTTGTTAGACCCTGTATGGCAGAATGACAGCATCCCAAAAACAGCTGCACATTTAGTGAAATACTGTATGGTGTGTATGATGCACAATCCTGGAAAGGGTACCCCTACACCACCCGGTTATTTTGCACCACCTACTTTCCCCTTTGAGGTTCTTCAGAAGGACTACATAGAGCTAGACAGGTGTAATAATATGAAGTATGTGTAGGTGGTTGTCTTTGCATTCAGTAAATGGGTTAAGGCTTACCCCACTAAAGACAATACAGCTGTTACTACTGCAAAGGTACTCCTGAAGGAGTTCTTTCCTCGTTTCGGCTTGCCCCGTTTTATTTGGAGTGATAACGGAAGTCATTTCAATGCCAAGGTCATTCAGCTGATTTGCGATGGTTTGCACATAAAACAGAAGTTTCACACTGCAAACCACCCACAGTCAGCAGGCTTGGTTGAGAAGTACAACGGTACTCTCAAACTAAAGTTGGAAAAAATTTAAGAGACTTCAGGGTTACAGTGGCCAGATGCTTTACCATTAGCTCTTTTGTCAATAAGAACAACGGCACATTCTAGGACAGGATTGTCACCATACAAGATCGTGTTTGGACGCCCAGCAAATGTCTGGGGCGTCCCGCGCCCTCGTAGGTTTTCAGATATTGAGTATCCATTGCTGATAGACTATCTTTGCCAGTTAACTGAAAATTTGCGTTCTATTCACCAACAGATCCGGGAGTCCCTTCGAGCTGTACCACAGGGGCTCGGACACGATATCCAGCCTGGTGATTTTATTTTGGTTCACAATTTCCAGTGGAAGAAGAGTTTAGAGCCGAGCTGGAAGGAATCCGAACAGGTCCTCCTGGCCACACGTACCGCCGTGAAGGTCGCCGGCCGAAAGAACTGGATCCACGCCGCTCACTGCCGCAGGATCCCTTTGCTCTTGCCCTATGATCAGTGGGTGAGGGAAGGAATTGGGGACTCTGAGAAGGTGCCCCAGTTCGTACCCTTCAGTGATGCAAAGCTAACTTGGACCCAAACGGATTTGGAGAATGATGAAGTGCTGAATGCAGCGGTTCCCCCAGAAATACGAGCTATTAAGGAGTCGTTGTTTGTTGATCCAACAATGCCTGGGGTTGCCAGGTACAATTCGCGGCCCGACTGGGGAATAGTGCACAAAAGGAAAAGTCAGATTAGACAGGGATGGACTGTGCAAGTTAGGATGTACTTTGCTGTAGTACCAACGGAGTTAGTTTAGGGTGAAGTGAGGTTTGTGCACTGTTTTGACATTGGACAGGATAGATTGAAAGTACTCCCTTGGAGGGGGGTACATTATCCTGATCGACGTGGGATACATCACAAGCTTAGGACTGAGCAAGCTCCACCGCCGGTGCTCAAGAGCACCAACGTATTGATAAACAGTAGCAGCCTGTACCAGTGAGGCTCTGACGGACACTGGGAACGCTAATCTTTACTATCATTTTTGTTGCACCCTCATTTTTGTGGCACTTCTTTCCTTGTTTAATTATGCATCCCTTTGGCCGGCCTATTGGTGAGGAGGAACAGCCATTTGCACCGCCGCGTTCAATGAGGGGTTGGTCGACAAAGAGTAAAATAATTGGCATATTAATAGTTGTGATTGCACTAGTAACAATACTTGGAATATCTTGGTTTTTAGAGGAGAAATTTCCTGTACATCCCTTAGTTGGTACAACTCCTGCTCCCTCTGAACATATTTTTGTTACTCTAGCCCCTCACAAAGAAGCACATAGAAAGTCCTACACAGACAATGTATTTATACAAATGTTGCATCAGGCTCATAATGTGTCCAATACAACTAATTGTTGGGTTTGTGGGTTACTTCCTTCGGTCACTCATAAGAGCGACAATTTGTTGTCAATGCCACTGTCGTATATTGGCAGCTGCAACGGTTGGTACGAATTGTTCCGACTGGCGTACTTCCAATTTCATCTTTCTACCTTGAATATAACATCCACTGATGCTCACACTGCGAATGAGTATTTATGCTTTTATCAAGGGTTCACCCCCATAGGACCAGCAGGACAAGGGACTCTAGGGACACTGTCCTCAAAGTCGTGTCTGAAAACGTACCATAGAGTAAAAGATAGTGCCTGGTTTCGCATGGAAATGGCAGATTTCCAACGGTTCAACACATCTGAGTATTTTCAATCCTTCCAAGATCGCAATATTACCAAAGATAAGCCGATACGACAGCTAGTTTTTGTGTCCAGGGGACTGGGGAGATAAAGGTGGGGGACAGTAAATGCAATTTTACTTACAGATTGAATACGACTAATAGTCCGCCTCTGATCCTACCCCATAATGTCTACTTTGTCTGTGGATCACAAGCTCACTTCTGGCTCCCGAGGGGATGGTTTGGCACATGTTATCTCTCCTTCCTTCTTCCCTCTGTATATGTTGCCCCGTCTAACTATCACAGAACTCATCGACTGCAACGTAGAAGTCCATTCCTGTCCCGAGTCAAGAGGGTTGTTGATACGAAAGATATAGATCAGACTGACACCACCGCACAGCAATTTGGGGACGCTGTGAAGGGCCTATTACCCTAATGGGGCCCCATGGCTAATAGCCTTCAAATTTGTCAGCTAACAAGAGTTGTTGAAGGGGTTATCAATACGACTGCTGGAATAGTGACAAATATCACTGCTGAGCTCCAGGCTACGAGATTAGTCACTTTGCAGAACAGGATGGTGCTAGACGTTATACTTGCAGATAGTAGAGGGGCCTGTCGCGTCATTGGCAGCAGCTGTTGTATTTACATACCTGATAACGCTCCCAATGTTTATTCAGCTATACAAAAATTACATAGACTATCCGCTGAAATACACCACGAAGTAGGTACTTGGACACTGTCGGGGTAGTCCTGGAACACGCTAACTTCCTGGGGTTGGAAGATCCTCATTTTGTTGGCCGTAGTTGCCGGTATCTTCTTCACATGTTGCCTCAGCATACAATGTCTCCCAGCTTGTTGTTCCTATTGGATTAATATCCTCATTCCCAAAAAGAAAATGTCAATTCATGATACTAATGCTGCGATTATGTTGCAAAAGGATATTGATGATTTGATGCAGATTGACGAAGGTATTTTTGAGACTACATCTTTTCTTGCAGCCTCCATCCCTGATGCTGAATATATGGCCTGCTCCTAATACTGATGTTCCTTTGTCCCCAAATATGTTATTTTTTCTTTGAATAAACATATATTGGTTTGTATTCTCTACTGCCTCACCGACTTTTCATTTGGTATGGAAGGCTGAGAGGTGGTCGTGAGTGACCCGGGTGACCCTAAACGGGCCACTTCCTTCACAACTTATAAGCCTTAGGCATGAAGATGTCGGGATCCTGGTGGGAGGTAAACGGGAGGTCATCTCACTTTATGCAGATGACATATTGCTGATATTGAGAAACCCAACGGACACATGGAGCGCGATACACAATACACTAGTGGAGGTCGGGGTCCAACAGGGTTCCAGCTGAATGCAAATAAGTCAATCCTTTATCCCATCCAGACAGCAGTGCCCACAGAGACAAATGTAGCCAATATAAAAGTACGGAGAGCACCTGTTTAGTATCTGGGGATTTACCTAAGCTCAGACATGGCTGAGACATATGTCTCAAATGTCGGGGTACTCCTCGACAACCTAGAAAAGAGTGTATGAAGACGGCTGTAATTCCTGATGTCCCTGATGGGACAAATAGCCATAAGCAAGATGATAATGCTCCCACAGGTGCTCTATGTGCTACAGCACATGCCAATCCATATTTCTAAGTCCTGCTTCCTCAAACTAGATGAGTTACTCTGGCTGCTATACTGGGAACATGGAAGAGTGCGGATCAGCCTGTAGGTTCTGCGACTCCCATGGGATAGTGGGGGATTACATGCTCCGAACTTCAGTGTGTATTCCTGGGCAGCTCATATCCAACACACGATACCATGGTTCCAGGGAGGGGATACCCACACTGTTGCAGGGATGCTGGCTTGACTAACCAGGCCCGTAAACTTCTGTTGCTACCATGGGCAATGCACCAATGTAGTCTGAACCTACCAGAGCAGATCTGCACACTATTGAACAACTGGGACCGCACAACGAGGTGGAAAAATATCTACTTGTAACAGTTGGTCCCCTGGTGCACTATCATAAGCCCCATGATAACAATGCTCCTAAGGCACATGAGGGAAGGTGGTGGCCCACTGTGTTTGGGGGACATATATGCGGATGGACGGATGCTAGGATATGCAGACTTTTGCATCCAATGGGATGTCACGGGTAGCTGCTTCCTCACATATGCTGGGTTGGCGACGGCTATAAGGAAGGTATATCCGGGGTCCCCGCAAGAACCTGACACTCATGTCTTGAATCAGACACCGCCAGACATGGTGGGGAATGCAAGCTAATATCACGCCTGTATGCCCTCCTCGTTCCATGTGCGGCCTCCCGCATCATGACACTGAAACCACAATGGGAGGGGGATATGGGTGAGGTGCTGAGTGGGCATGATTGGGCTTCTGTACTGAGTAATTGCAGATGGGTGACTCGTATTGCCCGGTTAAAGCTGATACATTATAAATATGTACAAAGGGAATATGTGACACCACAATGGCTTCACAGATTAGATCCGACCAAGCAGGAACACTGCCCCAGATGCCGGTCAACCCCTGGGACTTATATCCATATATGGTGGACATGCCCTACTGAGGAAGCTTTCTGAGATTAGGTGATTCAGGTGCTGGGGGTTTTGACTGAACTACCATTGTGGCTCGTGTAGCAGCTGTGCCTTTTGAGCCTGGTGACCCGATCCAAATGCACTAAATATGCAGAGGAGGTAGTAGAACTGGGTATAGCTGTAGCGAAGAAATGTATAGCAATATGATGGATGACTAACCGGTCACACACTAAGAAACAATGACTATGGGAACTCGCACGATGGGTGTGAGTGGAATGTGGGGAAAAACACAGATTGGTACACAGCGGGACTGAACAGGGGTGTAGAATGGAGTGGGACATGGTGGAGATCCGCTTACAGCAAGAAATTGACGAACCTTTTGTAGAGAATGGAACAGACTCTAGAGATAATGCCGGAAAGCTTGAGGGGAGGTGTACTCACAGGGCATCAGCGCCACCATGTGTGCTGTATACAGTTCTATTTATGCTGCTGGAATATCATGTCCTGGTTTCCAGCAAAACACGTTTGCAAAGTAATACCTCTCTATCTGGATCTGTTGGGGTGGGGGAGGGAAGGAGGAATGTTATCATCTTTTGTATTGTTGTCTGATTGCAAACATAAATAAAAGAAATATGAGAAAAAAATAAAACATTACACATAGTAAATGCTTGTGCACAATATATATGTTCTAAAATCCTCTCTAATGGCGATGTACTTTAGATGAGCGCGTGTTCAATTGTTATGCAGGATTCTCGATTGTATATGCTTTTGGAAATACTCTCAAAACATAAACTAAGGAGGACATATAACTGTACTTTTTCAGAGGAACAACCCTGTAGCTGCATCCTTTGTGTAATTTAGCACAAGATTCTGTTGGATTACTGTCCACCACAACTCAGACACCTAATTCCAAAGGCAGCTTACAGCACCAAAGGATAACAATGCCACTTGTAGTCAAAAGTGCCTTCTATGTTGAATCTCACCCCAATTAATTATTTGAAGAGATGCCCATGAATTATTATACATTCTTTTTAAATATAGATCTTAATTTTCAGCATCCGTTGTTTATTATAAGCATCCAATTCATTTTCAGTTTTCCGATTCCTATATTGCAAGATGGTGTGATGGAGTAAATACTTGTTTGACACCGTGATTGTATTCCTGTTCATCCCTTCTTGCAGCAGCACCAGTGAAACTCTGAAACTGCATGTAACCTCCTACAAGATTTCACATATAAAACTCAGCTAGGGCACATGTCTGATGACCACAGAAGACGGAAGTAGGGATTTTATGCCTTCTGCTAAAGCATAAAAGGGAAACAGATTGGTGAAAACAGCCCAAGACAATGAGTGGACACATTTGAGGGAGCCTGAACAGAGGGAGTTGCCAAAACTATATATGTCAGAGGAACAAAAGTGGAGAGGGGTCCAAAAGAGGAAGCCAGAATCTGTATAATCCAGGACATCCTTACAGATAGGGAAAAGTAGAAAGAAAAGAGGCACAAGGTGACTCAGAAGGAGAGAGGGGGGAAAACTAAGGCAGAAACCAACGGGAACAGTCCAAACCAGAATGTGGTCTGAGGACCCTCAACCATTGGCATAGCCCATCCCAATGATATTTCTTATTGTTTACCCAAGTCAAATACAGAGCGTCGGCAACCGCCTTCTTGGTGCTGCTCTGGAATGGGAAAAGCAAAAAGAACAGATAATGGATGGAATGCTGAACAATGCAAACATTCACCCCCAGTCACAGATCTGGGTTTAATCCATCGTGTTTTTGCTCACCACGCCACCCTAGTTTGGAACCACCCATATGCAAATCAGTCTTGACCCTGCTCCTCATGGGGAATAGTCCTACCTGAACTGCCAAGCCAGGTCCTCCCTGGACCGGAAACAAGCCTCCTGGGACCAGTTTTGGGGTATCACCCCTCATACACTTCCATGGCCAATCCAACTCCCCTGTTTTTCAAGTCCTTAAACGACATGGCTCTATTAAGATTGTATTGCTTTTTTGGATTATTCATGTTTTACAGTTCAACACCTTTGCTTTGCCCAAGTTGAATAAGGAAGTTGAAAAACCTAAGCAATGCCATCTGATGGGCCGACTCACAAAGGCATTTTGGAGTATATAAAGTAGTACTTCGGTAATACCCTTTTACGTACGCGTACATACCTATGCGAATTAGCTCGAAAACATCTCTAATGGAATATTCACAGAAGACTCATATACAATAAGTAAAACTAGCAAGGACTGTGCCCTCTTTGCACTTTCACTAATAGTGAGTTGAACATTTCAGGGCAGATTCACATAAGTATGTGAGAGCATGTGAAGAGTACTTCTTCCTGTAGTACTAAATGCTTTTGTGAATCAGCCCCAGTACTTCCATGTTATAAGCCTATTGCTAAAAAATGTGAAAGGGGCGTGTCTCAGAATGCAAATGAAGCTGATAACAGCAACTCCTTTGCAAAAACAGACAAGATTTGGGATATGTTGATCTTTTGTTTAAAATGGTAACACAAGCTCAAATAAGGGCAGTGACCCATGCAAAGAAAAATGGTAATAATCACAACCTCAGACACAGGGGCCAATTCCGATCTCGGCCGGTAGGGCTCCGAATCAGATTCGGCTTTACCGGATCCGATTCGGAGCCCTGTTTCCCGACCGATTCGTACGTGCGTCCGGGCGAGCGAGTACGATGCGAAATCTCCGACCGACTCGTTCGCGAGACCCAACCGCACCAACCGACTCGTACGCGAAAGCCGACCGCTCCGACCGACTCGCTCGGACACGCCTCGCACCGTGCAATGGAGACGTTTCCTGGCCGGGCAAGTACGATGCGCGCCGCGAGCAGTCCGACCGACTCGCGGGCTCGAAGGAGCAGTCGGAGCCGTACTTTGGGGGCCCGTGTCGGACCCCCCTGTACGCGTAGCTGCGTGAGTTGCACACGGGGGACCCATGGGTCCCCCCTACCTGTGCGTGTACGGCGCGAGTCGCTTCACCGCGTACACGCTGTAGGGGGCGCCCTTGTTCGCCTCGCACCCATTGAGTCAATGGGAGCCTGCGTACGCGTTGTACGACAGGCTCCCATTGACTTCAATGGGAGTCCGACCGAATCGAGTCCGATGGCATACGTGCGCATCGTACTCGTTCGGTCGGGCTGCTAGGGTCCGATTCGGTCGGAAATCTCTCCGAGTCCGGCTCGGTCGGAGAGATTTCCGGCCCGAATCGGAATTGGCCCCACAGTGTTTTACGTAGGCAGGTACTTACTATCTGCACTTCCTTAATTTGAAATGGAGAGTACTTGCACTTCTCAGCAATGCTACAATACATTAATGGGTGAGTACCGGCAGTTTTCAGGAGCAAACAGGTCCGCTGGACAGTGAGTACAAGCACTTCCATTTACACCACTGTTCAGACAAGAAAATGCAATTTTCGCTATGTTTTGCATACATTAATACAATCGCACAACAAAAAGGAGAGTCCTAATGTTGATACACAAGCTTAAATAATCTTTACCTTGGTTCATCTGCACACAAGGTTTGATCATCACTGGGAATAAAACGCAAATTTGTATTTCTTGAGAAAATGACCTGCTGTCTCTAAGTAAACAATATCTTCCGGATATTGGGCAGAGGCAATAAGTTACGAGGAAAATGCAGAAAAAATAGGACATCTCATCAGACATGGGTTTTATGACTACATAAAAACACATTCAGAGAAACGGATATACGGTGAAATGCTAAGTGCACAGATGGCAGGAAAGTTGAAAAAGAGTGAAATTAATGATTAGAGGGATAGGAAAAAACAGCATTGCAATGCAGTCTGCTCGCTTCTAAGTTTGTTATACAGGCTTCTGCATTTGAAATTCAAATGTGTCTTTTTATATATACATAATTGAAAAAAAAATTGATAAACAAGCAGGGCAAAGCAGTGAAACATAGAGCTGCAGGCTCAGTCGTCCTGCACGTGTTTGCACGTGCCAGGGCATTCTTTCAAGTACCACTTTCTGCGGAAAACAGGCACGCGAACATGGCACGGGAATTAGATAGTGCGGAAGTCTGAAGACGTGTAGTTTACCCTGGTGATTTCACTGTAGGGTTCTCTTGTTACGTTGGAAGTGGGTGGGAGGGTACACGCTGTAGTGTACTGGTATGGGAATACAATGTATTCGGGAAATGTAATTTCGCACTGACCTCTCCTGCGAACGGATACGAGACCCAGCCTTATTTTTCTTGTCTGAGAAGATGCTCTGGCAAGCTTGACTTTAGTGAATCAAGAGATTTGTTTTGGCAAATAACAGTGAATGGTTTTGTCCTTGTCAGAACACCTGCTGTATTCTCCCGGCAAACACTGGGGCCACCGCGTTTTCTCTTCTAATGACACCTCATCAATCCGCTCCTATCAATGTCCCAGCGACGGAGGTGACTTGGAGCAGCGGCAAGACGGAGACAAGTGTCGTCGTTTTGGGAGAAAAGGTCAGCCGCTGCTCCCCCCGCCTCCCTCCGCTGCCAAGCCACAGTGGGCCCGCCGTTCATTATCCTAATTAAATCCAGCAGCTGAACATCTTCTTATCTGTAGGGGAGGAGAGCAGGGGCATGATGCAATAGGCCTGATTTGCATATCCAAAGTTAATTAGTGTGGAGGAGCAGGTGTACAGTAATAATAATTATCACACATGACAATCACCTGTGACCACTTCCCGAAGCCCCTTCCGGGATTTAGCGCTGTGATTGCTAGTTCTGTTTTTAGCTTTTCACTCGCTCCACACCCGTCCTGAGCTGTTGATGTCCTTGGGCCTTCGCTTAGTGACCTGCTGTGAAAAGCGCGCGTGCTCTTCCGCCTGGCTTCTGTGTGGTAAATAGTCCTTGGGTCCCCTTTGTTCGAAGATGAGGGAACTTTAGCGCGCAGTGTTTACAATACTCCTGCCATTTCTGGCACTCTTCTGGGGAGAGAGAGAAGGTGGAGTTGCGTGGCCATTAACTGTTTATTAGACAATATATCAGAGGATGATTGCGTGGTATAGAAATGCAACCCAAATGGCATGCTTTGCATGTTTGTTTATTGACCAGTCGGATCCAATACATGTTATAGATACAGTATGCGGCTTTTATATATTTAAAATGTAGCTATGGTTTCGCTGCGATGGAATACTTCATATCAGGTCACACCTCTCTGTGGCAGTCCTGAGCCTTACAACATAGTCCATATATAGGAGTATGACTTGCTGTTACATTCTAATGCATAGCAAAGTGTTGTGGGCTACTGGAAAGAAGTAAATGAATACTTAGACGCATGCATGTTTAAAAATGCCATAGTACTATACAATACCCAATAACGTAAACAGTGCATGGTACAGTGTTCACTAATTTCTGCTTATTGTTTGCCAGTTTATACATGGATGCCAAATAGCCCCTATTGATGTATGGCAGGCTGTCAGAACCCCAATCAGAGGGCCACGGGGCAAGCAGGAGATACTGGGTCCAACCATGGGGTTTGAGGCCATTTACTCCTGCTGTCTAGGGGTCCGACCTACAATAGGTCCTGAGCAACTGGGCCAAGTACCCCTTCAGCACTTGACTTTCAGTGGTAGTGAGGGTCGACCAGTCCAAGGCCTCTTAGGAGAAGGTAGACACAGGGGGAGTGAACACAGGCTCACAACTTAAAATATGTTCAGCAGCAGCAATAAATGATTGTCCAGTCAAATACTTGCTTATATGAAAAAAGGAGTATTTATGTATGAACACAAAGTAAAATACAGCATTCACAAACAATACACACAGTGCCCTGAGGTCAGGGCTCTAATGTTCTATAGGCGGATTCCTGAGACCCATTCCCCTCTTGCTAACTGCAGTCGTTATTCCCCATTCACCATAGGTGACTTTCAGGTTAAGCCCCACTAGGAGTCCGAATCTCAGGAGTCCCAGTCTGATGCTGCATTAAAGTCAAAATTGTTCCAGTGCCGAAGCGCTATATGGCGGATAAGATCCCATGGGGCCGCCTGACCTGTAGGTCAGTCTTACCCACAGCGATAGAATCTGAATGACTGGGGTCTCTGAGCACACCACCTTCGTGGGCACTGAAGCTGTAGCGGCTGTCTCCGGTAAGTTCTTCACATTTGGCCCGGGAGGGGCAGTGTTTGGATGTCCTTGAGTTCCTCACACAGGGTCCTGCTGAGGCAGTGGACGGAGGAGTCCTTGATGTTCTTCGATGCTGGTAAGTTTCTTTGGATCCTGCCCTCAGGTGGTGGGGTGCAATGTTCCTGGCCTTCAATCGGGGCTTGGGCCTGCTTGGGTCACCACAGCTGCCTTTCCCTCATTATAATGGTCTAGACCAGCCAAAGCCCCTTGCCTGGTCCGGGAGCCCCCCTTGCATACGGGGTCACCGTCCTCACTCTGTACATGGGCTGTGGCCCATTCGGCATTTGCCAATCTTCACAATTGCCCCACCTGGCACACAGGGTCTCTAATTGTGCTCCGCACAATGGCTATGGCCCAATCGGCATGGCAGCAATCTTTATGGCTGCCCCACCTGACATAAGGGGTTGCTGACTTTGCTCTGCACATGGCTACTGCTGATCAGCACAGCAGCAATCTTAATGGCAGCTTTACCTGGCATATGGGTTTGCAGACATAAAACCTGAACACGTGCAACAACCTGATTAGTGCCACATCATCCATGGCTCACTTCTCAATGGCCCTCCTCTGGCATAAGGGTTTTGCACACTTTTCCCTGCACACGGGCATCAATCTTATTGGTGCAGCAGCCGTCTCCTTACAGCTTGCTACAGGAATCTAATAACCAGGAATCCAATAACCAGGATCCCCCAAAGGACCTCACTCCCTCCAACGCTCTCCTCTTCCTTACAGGGCACACTGGTCTTGGCCAGCAGGCAGGCACTGGTGCTTCAGGTTCCAGGGGCAGGTGGTCTTGCATCCCCTAGGTGATGTCCCCTCACCTAGCTGGCAAACTGGCAGGCTATGGCCCCCAGTCCAGGTCACAGGCTGAAGTCTTGCAGAGCTTCTCCTAGTACAGCTTAACTGGCTGCTTGACAGTTTTGGGAGCCTCAAGCTCCCCTTCTTATAGTCCATTTCTAGGCACCAAATTGTCCAACCAACTGTCTGAATCGTTGAAATTTATGTTGGGGGTCCCCGCCCTTTTGAAGTGACTTCTCCTCTGCCCTGCCCTTATTTCAGAAGGCAGTCTGTCACAGCAGGATGGACTCCACATCTGATATCCCCACAACACAGGCCACCGGAGTGACTAGAAGTTCACAGCTTCATGTCAGCCACAGTGATATGTGTATCAAAGGGTTACCCTCGTGCCTCAGCCCTACTCTTTATGATTCTCTTATCAACCCCATCTACTTTCTGAGATGTGCCCATGCCCCTTCTGAGTGACCTCTATCTGAATCAAAGAGCATCCTTTGAAGTGTACTGGAGAGCCTGGCTCTCCCTTCCTCCAGTGTGTCCCATCCAGCTTATAGGAATGCAGCAATGCACAAATATGTCTGGGGAGATCGTATATCTCATCATGTTCCTCCAGTTAGCACTGGGCCTCCCAAAATGGAATCCAGAATCTTTCATGTATTGTAATCATTCACAGAGACACATACACCCAGCACATGTATATAACATACACTCACTGCACAGCACTGCATCATCCGTTTATTGCTCCATTCGCAGGAGCACATACACCCAGCACATGTATAACAAACACGAACTGTGCAGCACCACACACCAAGCTGATGTAGCCCATGGTAGAGTTAAGCATACAGCAGCGGAGCTACGGATATGTGAGCCTATAGGCCTCCAGTGACACAGTTAAAAAGGCTTGTCCACCGCTACTGATTGCTCCATGGTATGAAGCCACCACCTCCTTTGTGCTGCCTAACTCCTGACAAAGGAGTAACTTTTGGTCAAAAGAATACATTACCAGGAGGTGAGCATGAAAGAAAGCCGGGAAGCTCGAAAGGACTGTGAAGTTTGAAAAGGTGTGGACTGATATACCAAGAGAGAATTTGTGGGGATGCTAGACCCAAGTTGGCAACCATAGCTATGTCCTACATGTTGGCTATGATATAGCAGGCAAATAACATTCTAACATGGTGCCAAACAGGCTGCAGACTCTCAGCCTGGTGCCACTTCCAAGTGCCTACTGCTGGTTTCCGAAATGCAGGAGCTTCAACGGCCCTGCATAGAATTACTATGTTAAAGCATAACCTGAAATGCCCAGTGCAGGATTGTAGTACACAGATGTAGCCTCAATATCCTGCTTCCATTCTATTTTGCCTCAATTCCAGCTCTCTTGCCTAAAATCTCCTAATGGTGAATCAGGATGTGGAGTGATTACAGGCTGTTGGGAACTACAGGAATCTATCACATGTGGCCTATGACAATACTTCTCTCTACTATCCCATACTTGTATGGAACGCAGCACCACATGGGTAGAGACTGTTGAAGCATTCTCCAAGTGTCATTGCCATTGCACAAACTTTTTGTCCTTTCCCCCTTACTGATGTGCCAGAAGGAGAAGGAGCTTCAAATCATTGCCCTTCTCCTAGCCCATAAGTAGCAAACTAGGAGGCTGCTGAGGAGCTCAGGATTGCAGCTCTTACCACTTCTACACTTCGGCCTCCATTACAGGTAAAGTGGGATTACCACATTGGGATTCATGCACCCAAATTAACAAATACCAAAGGTGTTGGCCATTTTGGAATGCATGAATACTAGGGGAGTTCAAATATGCTCCAGATGGTCCCATGAGAATTTAGAATAACAGAATCAAGAATTGAATGATAATACAAATGAAACTGTCTATATACAGGGGTGTACCTTCACAGGGAGAGTTTGGAGTGAAATGCATTTGATAGTTGACAAGTCTCTCTGATGGATTTTAGCCGTTGACACAAGTTCTTCTGAACCTTGGAAATATTCTTTTATGCCACCCCTTACCCACTTTCTACCCCCAGTAAATGTCCCAACATGATGCTACCCTCACCTCTTTGTCACATCCTTTTGTAAGTAATCTGTTTTAACTAGACCCCATGTACACTATACATTTCTATGTAGAACAACCTACGTGTGAGATTTTTCTGACAGAATATGTTCTCTGTAAAGACCCCACTGTTTCTTGGGTTTAGATTTATGCTACGTCAAATATCTAACATAAAATTAAAATAATATTGAGGTTACACTCACAGAAACACACACACACACATGAACGTGCATGTATGCACTCACTCATGCATACGCACACTACAAAACATCTTACTGGAATTTAAATCTGTGATGCGCAAGTTACACACATAACAGATGGAGGGACATAAGTGGGGCAGTGGATGACGTGCTTGGTGGAAACTTCATGCTGATATGGCTGTTCGGCTTGGTGGCCCTGGCTCTGTGTCAGAATCAGTGCCTGGTGGAGTTACTTGGCCCAGAGAGAATAATGGGGCTTTCCAGGGCCATATGGTACCAAAGCACTATATTATTTCCAAAGATTACCTTCCTTAGGGTCCACAAGCTAATGCTTGTAAAAAGGGATTTCCACCCTGGTACCAGACCTATAAAGTATCAGAATCTATCCTAGAGGAATGTTATTCTTGTGATTAGCAGGGTGCCTTTATTTAGGCAATAGTGGAAGTGGTAGCCTGCCAGCACCCCAGCATTGTCAGGCAATGGCTCCCGGCAGTAATTGTCCTTAATTACAGAGGCAACAGGGCAATTGTGGGAGAATGGCAGGGCAGTGGTGGACCTCAACACTGCAGTACAACAACTGGTGACCTGGTTTCACCTGGTGGCACTGGCTGCCTAGCAGAAACAGCACTTAGCAGAGACCCTTCAGGCACTGCAGAATCTCTGGAAATGGCAGATGTACTACAGTAGTTGTTCAGAGGAGGGAATTCAAGAACCTCCACTGGGCTCAGGGTCGTAAGATACTATGATATTCCCAAGATTACTTGGGGTGTGAAAGTGTGAAATAACCAAAGGACAATCCCTCTGCCAGTACCAATGTAGGGGTCCCAAGATACTCAAGGATAATCCCAAGGACTACTCTGCTTGGGGTTTGCAGCTACTACTGACAAAGGGGAATCTCATTGGAAGTACTCCATATATGTGTAGTATTGATAAGAGAATGCAAAGGTTTTCTTTTTTTGTCAGGGGTGTTTGCACATTTTAGGAAAAGTAATGCTTGAGTCTGACATGGTGGCTTTAGGTTCAGGAGCAGAGCCGGCTACTCCATGTGGGCGGAGGAGCGTTGCCCCACTGCTTTCTCGCAGTGCGAGAAGCAGAATCATAAAATGGTATTTTAAATACCATTTTATGTTTCTGCTTCTCGCACTACGAGAAAGCAGAAGGCAGGATTTGGTTGGGGGCGGGCGGGTGTGTGGTCCTGCTCGAGGGCAGGGGAGGAGTGGCTTGCCCACTGTTGTGGGCGCTGACTGTTTGGTCGGCCCTAGGGCCGACCAAACCAGTCTGCATGCAGCCTGCAGCCTGCATGCAGCCTACATAGAGAAAATGGCCTCCCCATAGACGCCTGTGGGGTCGGCGTCCCAGCCAATCACAACGCTGCCATTGCAGCATTGTGATTTGCTTAGGGGAGGGGAGAGAGGCTGCCTGCGGCTGCTTCCTTTTGTAGAGAGGACGACACAGACCGACGACGCGGGACGGGCCGGCAAAGGTAAGTTAACTTGACTTTTATTATTTTTAAATTAAACCTCTCCCCCGCGCGACCTCCTCCATGCGTGCCCCGACCTACCCCCCACCCGCGAGTCATACCGGCTGCGATTGTGCAGGAGTGCCATCTCCCTGTCTTCAGGGCTTAGGTAAAACCTGCAAAACCCCTCTCTGCCAACATGAACGTGCAGCAGTTCAAGGGAGATTCCTGGGGCTTTCTGACCCCTTAGAGCAGGGTTCTCCAAAATCCGTCCTAGAGGGCCAGATTCATGCCAGATTTTTAGCAAACCCACATTTAGATAAATGTAGTTATGTTAAAAATCTGGCATGGATCTGGCCCTCCGGGACTTTGGAGAACCCTGCCTTAGACACTGGGAGGCAGATCTGAGCTGGTAAGCTCCACCACCATCTTTCTGCTCCAACAAGACTTTTACGTATAGGGTGGCATTGTTAGCTAATCACCTCTTACATGGCATTGGTCTGGTGGACTTGAGTCAGAGGTGGCCAAATCACACTATCCCCTCCTCTACCTTTTATGTGCCCGGTCACTGCACCTTGCTCTGGAGCTTTACACCAATGTTGAAATTGCATCCGAAGGTTCAGAGGCAGATTTTTTTACATCTCAAGTTCTTTCTGTATCACATACATGTACTTCAGTGGTTATGTAGATTTTAAGCTCTTTACAAATAAATATTTACTTTTTAAGCTTTAATTTACCCACCCCATTACCACTTCTGCCTTGTCCCCCAATGCTCCTAAATGTTCCCACACCCTACATGTCACATCGGGAAACAGCCTTTACAACAGAAGCGTTGCAACGCATGCCATTACAACGCATGTCATTACAACGCGAAAGGCTTGTTGCAGGGGGTAGAAGGTGTTGGAGTTAACTCCAACACCTTCCCTACTGTTGCACACACTGGAGTTGGAATACTAAATTACACTATTCCAACTTCAGCGCACCCCGACAGCAAGTCGGGGTAAAGGTATGCGTTGTAACGGCATGCGTTGTAATGGCATGCGTTGTAACGTCATACAACCTGTCACATCATGTCTTTAGTTGGGGACACCACAGTGATTGTTGGAAAATCTCAGGCGCGCACCACCTGCACCATTCTCACAGACCGGGATACACTGCACCCTATTTACCTGCATGTGTAGTTTGACAACCCAATTCAAAAATAGTTTATTTTGAAAAAAAATATTTAGTGAAACAACAAATACAATACAAAATATGCATGTATTCTGCTTGCACATATTATGTAAAACATCTAACACCATGGGATTTAAAACCAAACATTCATCAATTCATTCCTGTACGTAATATATAAATAAAGGGAAAATTGACATAGAAAAATACAATTATAATTTGTATGCAAGGTTGAACGTTTTTATGCCAATAAATATTTTGCATAATTTCAAAGTGATAAAATTCTCAAAGTTCTTCACGGAGTAAACCAAGAACATTAAATTGACCTTTCAATTTCAAATATTGTGGCCTCTTTTTTTGTCATCATACAAAGGATTAAGATCTTACATACATATCTTACATAATTATTCATATATAAGTGAAGCAGAGCAGAATAGTAGGTTATAACTTATATTTTCTCTAGCCAGTTTGGAGCAGATAAAGCACCCAAAGAAATGTGGATCCCCATCCAGTTAATATGTGTTACTATAAAGAGAGTACATCGATCCTGTAACAAACATACAGAGCCCTCATCTGTGGAGTATACATTAGTACATACAGATAGATTTACCACCCTGAAACAAATGTGGTTTGAGCCCAAGTTGTTTTTGTGTCCCTAGAAGTGATCAAGGCTGCATGCTGAGCTGAGACGAGTTTTCAGTTACCAACCAATAAACATCTTTACTGCACAGTGTGGATCGATCTATCTATCTATCTATCTATCTATCTATCTATCTATCGATCGATCGATCTATCTATCTATCTATCTATCTATCGATCGATCGATCTATCTATCTATCTATCTATCTATCTATCTATCTGTCTGTCTGTCTGTCTGTCTGTCTGTCTGTTGAAAAAAAACAAAGGTTAAAGTGACATTATACTTAAATATGTTGCAAAGATGTTGACATACAGTAAAAAAAACACCCCGGAAATGCACAAAAAAAATCTAAAGTTAAAGCAACGTTATAGTTATGTGTTAAAATACAACTAGGGCTTACTTTTAAGAACTGGAAAAAACACTGAAATTTGCGAGTTATAATTTAGCAAGCCAAATATATCTTGCACACCTGACATACAGTGCTTATGACCTCACATATTGAATCTATCATGACATGTTAAATGACATCATTGAAGACATCACTCATGACATCTCAAATTACATAATTGCAGACATCACCAAAGGCAACATCCAGGATACATGCTGCTTTTCACATTACTGCTTAAACATTTAGAACATTATTAAAAAAAAAGTAAGTTGGTACTAAAAGCCTACATTCATATATAGCATAGAATTCCTGTGTGTATATGAGTGCCTGTATAGACTGGAAATGGAGTCAAGTCTTCTTCAGTGTGCTCAAAGTTATATGGTGCAGAGTTTACCTACCAGTAAAGTTTCCAGAACAAGCGGTATTCCATGTTAAACAAGGTAAAGCTAGTGCACAATTGTTGGGGGTTGCAAAGACACGTTTCAAATAGGCTTTGGTTTAAATCTAAAGCCTGTTGCCACAAAGGTGTGTGAAAACCTAAAGCTTGCCTTTATAATAGATTATCAAACTGCAGATGTCTGGGCACATGCCCATTGTAAATAGTTATCATGCAGTGTTACGGACCATTTCTGTATAAACTGGGGGTTTATAAGCTGTGAATATTTATATGCAGAACTTCCCTGAATATTTTCAGGTATTATACATTGTTAACGAATATTCAATGTATAGGTGAGCCTCTTAGATATGGTTTAACTCACAGTGCAGTTAAAAGTGTTGTTATAAGGTTGTACACCATTCTGCTAATTTCAGGAATGTGTGTAGTATAGTTTAACAAACTATGCATGGTTGTACAACGGGCATGACTGAACATGTCTTATCAGTGGCTTATGGGTAAGTTAAATATGCTAATTACCAGTATGCCAATTTCATCATGTTGAAAGAAGAAGCATAGGCACTTTACCACTTGGTAGCAGGGTAGTTCGTTGTGCCCTTGAAGATGTTGATGATAGCACAATGATGTCATGATCCTGTGATGTTCCAGCCCTGGAAGGGCGAGTGGATGGTGCGGTGCGTGGCTGCTCTTCTGGAGTTTCTTGTGAGTCCATGATAGACTCGAAATTCTTCCTCTGCATTCTCACTCTGTAAAACAGCAATGTGCTAATGCTGTTCAGGAATTGGTTTCTACTTTTTTTCTGAAGCCTGTGGGCTTATTTGTTGAGTAGTGTTGTGTGGGAGGCCAATCAGATGGCTGCTGTATTTGTATTTTGTCTTTCCATCCTTACCTGGGTCCTGTAGTATCTATAGAAGTACAGTGGGACTCAGAAGTTTAAAAAAAAGTTAATTTTGTGAATAAAGGGGAATTCTTTCGAATTTAGGCCGAGTAATTTCCTTACAGGCCCAAATATCTAAAATGTTTTGTAGTTTGTATTTTAATATCTGCATTTATAAATGTAATAGTATCACATCTGATTGGTTGGTGAGACTGCATTCCTGCAATTTGAAGTATTTCCATCCCCATTTCCTGAATCAAGGATGAAGATATCTCTTGGTTCTCTCCCTACGCATCTGTCTTTTTTTGTTTGAACGTTTCCCTTTTTTAGGGGAATACACAAACAATAATTTAGAGAATTGCAACCTCAAGACCCGGAAGAGGTGGAAAAGCAACGCAGAGGGAATCTCGTATCCACAGTATGAGAATTATTTCAAATTCCACATTGCGAGAAAAAAAGATCTCTGCCAAAAAAGTCACTTGTGGCAAAGAGTTCAGCTGAGAAATGGGTGACGAAGTACTCTTTCGGTACTTCCAGGATATATAAGTATCTTAATGCATGGCATTCCCGGCAGTCCAGTGCTGCAAAAAGGAGAAGGCAGGAAGTCTTCATTTTCGACTGCCCTCCAGCATGTCTTGGCTCCTGGAGACACACTTCCCTTTGATGTCTTTGTAACCCAGAAGCAGGATTGTGATTTGTGCTTCGCCAGGACAAGGATCTTTTTTCTGGACTTCCAAAAAGTAATATCTGTTGATGGCCAGAGTGCCAATGCTTGGACGAACCAAGTGGTAGCTTATCAGGCCACTTGAAACAAGTGCTTTTTTTTGTTCTCTTTCCAGGTTCGGAGACCTTGTTTTTCAGTTATTTTTAGTTGAACCCAAAAAGAAAAGCTATGAAAAAAATGTTTAAAAAATGCCAAGAAATGGTTAATTTTTGAACCGCCTTGAATTTGGTTAAAAAACTATTAAAAAATTATGTTGTTTCCCTTGCCTGTCCCGAATTATTAAAGTATGTGTAAGAACTTGGGGTTATTGTGTAGGATGTGATTCCTTCCCAAGTAATAATAAGTCTGAAAATTCTAGTTACTGGAAACCAAGTACCCCATTGAAGCACCCAACTTTATCAGGCGAGCTAAGCAGAGCAGTCCAAGGCCTATTCAAGGGAGCTAGTGTGGGCTAGTAATCCCAGCTGACTTATAAGCAATGACAAAACTATAAATTATTGTCCAGTCAGTGCTTTCTCTTATGAAAACGAAAGTATTTTTATTACAAACACACACTACTAAATGCTAAACATTTTTTACAAATAAATACAAGTAAGTAGGTGGACATACCTATGGTGACACCTGCATATCATGCTAAACCCCTAGTGGGTCCTGAACCAATGCTCTCCATCTATACTAGATGCAATATCACACTGTGGGGTTGTGTCATTCTCCAGAAAGCAGGCCTACCGGCTTTTTCAGAGGGTCACCACTTATGTAAAAGCAGAAACATGTAATTCACCATTTCAACACCATTGAAACCAACAGTGTTAATATCAGCAACAAATACTGTCCATTATGATGTCAAGCCTTGCAATGTCAACCATCAATATTATCAATAAAGCATTGTGTTGAATATGTACCCCTTATCTTATTTCTAATTTTACTATACTGCTACTGCTACTTTAGGACTAACCAAAGGGGGTCCTCACGCTCCAGAGCTTATGAGAAAAAAACTCCAAATCCACGAGTGTTTAGAACAATGTGAAGATTCTACTTGGGTGAGGAATGTAAACCCCTGGGAGGCATAGGGTGATTTTAGAATAACTTCTGGGGGAGCTGGTGCTGGCACTTCTGCAGCCCCATAACGCAGTTTGACAATGTGGATTTTGTCTTTGTCTCTCTTGGGGCACCATGAGGAGAGCAATATGCAAATTGAAAGGGTTTCCAGGGGCTTATGGGGCTCTCCTTCACCCGACAGCCTCAATATTTTATTAGTGGCTTCACTACTTCTGAACAAAGGCTTTTTCCGTTGGATTATGCAGCCTCGTGAAGCCTAGCTTTTTCAGTACTACATGCTCCGGACACATCCGGGGCAACAACAGCCAGAGTTTCTGTTAGGGGCTGCAGGGGAGGCCCAAGGCCCCTGCAGCTCCTGTTGTCTACCCTTGCACATTCACTTGACTGATGCAGGAGCCAGCAACATCCTCGTTTGCTCCTGCCTGGGGCTGGAGCAACCCCCTTGTCTTTGGCTCCTGCCCAGAGGCAGAAGCAACTCTGATTTCTCCTGCCCGACAGTGTGCTGCATGGCCTGCCAGCCAAGATGTGGGCATGAGAGGTGGACAACTTGCCGGTTATTGGTTGTATTCTTTTCTGTTCCAGGAGCATGCTGTCCCTGGCATTCTTTGCATTGCATTCGTCCCCATGGGATGGGGTCCACAGGGCCAAGGATGGTTCAGGAGGGGGTACCACCCATGCCCCTTCCCATGAGAATTTTAGAAAGGTCGGTTGTGCAGACCTCAATGGGCTTGGCCGTCTCTGGGAAAGTACATGAACTCCTCAGTAAAGTACCACTCACTTTGTTCTCTGCCCGATCACCCAGAGGGTCAGGCTTTGTATCTTTTATTCTTCAAACCTGAAGGGCAAATTCACATGTTCTTGAACTCATTTTGCTCCTGGTGACAAGGCCTAGCCACCAAAAGCATTTTCTTCAGGCCTCCTGCCCAATAAAGGGTACTTTGGTGGGGCTTGATCTTGTTTGCCCCAACTGTTCCACAGGTAACATATGAGAACTAGCCTCACTAGTCCTGGACAGCCCCATCCAATTCCCAGGGGAGAGCAATAGTCAAAATCCTTCAGTTCATCCTTGCAGTGGCATCAGGTGGCTTCTTCTTCTAGAGCCAGTTGTTCCCCATCACAGTTATCCTGAGTTGGCCTTCCTATACCAAAGACCACCCACCTAATTCAACCATTAGGGTACCTCTATCTCCACAGGAAACCTTGATTGCACTAAGAACCCTCCTAGCTCTGTGTCGGAAGCATCCACGACACTAAACGCCTACCTGGCCTAGCAGAAGTCATGCACCCTTGACCAATCCTAGGGTTCAACATCAACACTACGCCCCTTGTAGCAACCCTCCTGCACAGCATTCTCAGACATTTTAAGATAGAGTCTTGAAGTGGTCTATGAAAAAACCTTCTGTGGGAGTCTCAGCTTCATCCCAACTGACACAGCTGCCTGATCCCTTCCCACCAAAACCTGAATGGGGAGGACCTCCTTTGTTTGGCTCCAGAGGTCTGACTTTCCTCCTTTGTTTCTGTGGTCTTGGGCTTTCCCAGCCCAGGTGCAGTGTGAGGAGTTAATTAGCAGATGCAGATTTTGTCTCCACTCTTTCCTTTCCCAGGAACTGGGTCAAGGACTGTTAATGCCTCTATGATCCAGGAAGCCTTTGATCATCCTGATGGCTAGCCTAGTAATTAAATTTGCCCAGTAGGGGGGGCAAAGGTCTGGAATCTGATTATGGCTAAGCCATGGAAATATGAACTTTCTCAAAGTGTTATAATGAGTGTAGATATGCCGAAAGTGACTGCGGATCTACACTAAGGGTGTATGTCTACCCTAAGTTTGATACCTCACTGGACCCTTTAGCCCTCAGTGGGCTGAAACTAAAGTTTGATGCAGATTTTGCCGACAATGTGTAATTCAGTTAAGCTCCACAGCCTTCAGTAAGCACTAGAGACTGACACTATGAATGCCCACTCCATTATAAGGCCTACCCCAGATCAGCACCAATCCTTGAAGGGTCCCTTCTGCGATAAGTTACTTTTACACAGATACTGTACCTGCACAAGACGGTAGTCTCTCACATCAAGCTCACACATATGCGTTCACCCATGGGCTTACATGTTCGCGTATAACTAGCCCAGAGCATCTTACTCTAGCTGTGCAGCAGTGGCCTTTTCTTAAAAGGTGGATGCTGATGGTTAGCACTTTCAATCCATTTCCACAGAGTTTACAGTGAGTGAGAATCCAATGGTGAAACCTACTCAGAGTAAAACCCAAAAACCAGGTAGTTAAAAGTAAAAAGTCCAGAGGGCTAACTGGGCGGAACCCATTTCCTACAATATCTTGCTATGGACTTGAGTCTAAGAGTAGTAATGTTAAATTTACAAAAAGGGGTTGCAATATTTACATGAACGTTTTGCAAATCCAATGATTTTTGGCACCAACCAATTTACTAATAGGTTGGTTCTCAAAATACTGAATCATAGTCCTTGCATTCCTACTTCCATCATGAAAATTCATGAGATGGATTAGTAATTACAACCTACTATGATTTTCAATCATCATACTGATTGTGACTTGTTGTGGTGAGTAGACCACTATGTTTGTGATAACTTCACCTAGTTGCGTAGCAGGGTTGGCCACATGGCCTGGTGTTCAATTTGATGCATGGGTGATTGTCCTCAGGACCTTGCTGTATGCAGGCCCAGCACACAAAACCCCTGGAAGTGGTCAACCCCTGCTGCCGCCTACCCCCCAGGGAGCAGCCATCTCCAGATGAGCACTGCCTTTCTCCTGGGGCTCAGGGAGGGGGTGCCAAATGCCCCCATCCCTTTAATATTTATGCCTGGGGATGAAGTCCCAGGGGACATGATTGACTCGGGGAGGGAAGCTGCACATCCCATCTCCTCTTTGAATACTATGTGAGCCCTGGACAAATGGGTCCCTGGAGCCGTGAACGACTCAGTGAGGGAGGCCCCATGTATGCCCCCTCCCCAAATAATCATGTACATTGACTCATGGGCTCTGGCCTACCCTGGGAGTCATATTTATTTAAGAAACATGGTGCTGCCATTTTGTATTTTGTATTTGCCCATAATTCCACTGTAGTACTGGAGGAACCCAGAATAAAAAATAATCTTGGACCCAGGGACCCTCCCCTTAAGGTTTAGGAGACAAGTTATCCCTATCTAAGTCCCTGAGTCCTGTAATGGGCGCTGCAACATTTCTTTCATTTTGCGGCCAGCCAATTGGACCGCTCGCTCCCATAGGACCCTCACTCCCGCAGGAGCGAGCTGGCCCAAACCAAGGGAAAAAAAAGCTCTGAAGGGGATTGGGCAAGGGATGTCATTTATGATGTCATTCAATGATTCATCAGTTTTCATTTAAAATAGTATGTTTTAACTGATACTTTCGCCTAACTATAACATCCCTTTAACATTTGTTTTTTTCAGTGAATTTATGATTTTTTTAATGCAAAGTAACAAATTATGACAATTCCTAACGATCATCTCACTTTAATATGAGCTTTTTTCAGTGCATATTTTGTGTTTTTTTTTAACATAAAGTAATATGTTATTACCATATATAATGCCAACCCCATGCCCTGCGTCGAAACCTCCAGGCAGCCAATCCCACACCGCGCATGGCTCTGCACCCAGCCCCCAGCTCATGCCCAACTCCTTGCTGAGCATGGCCTTCAGACGAAGGTTGAGCATAGGCCTGGTGACCAAATGAAATGCCCACAGGAGCGCACAGCTGGCTTTGTGACGTTCCAATATAAAGGGTGTAATTTTAAATAAGGCAAGCCTAAATTCAGAACACCAAAATATAAACAGTGGACCTATTGGCTTAATGAAGTGATCAGCATATCAACATACATAAAGCAGGCCTATTGTATTTCAAAATCATCATCAATAATTCAGTAATTTTAATCACGTATATTTCAGTATTCACAATGCAATGTTTAATAAAAGTGTTTATCAGAAAAAGTGTTAATAAAGTTTTATTTAAAAAAGAAACATGTCTTTGAGTCTTTATTAAAAAAGACTTTAGGCCACAAAATGCAGTCATAATAACAATGACAAGAGGGCCCTGCACTCCAGCTGAAAAGCACAAAGCACCAGCTAGAAGGGTTTTTAAAATATGGTAAGCTCTCTTGGGGTCATGGATTTAATGTCCTAGAAGATTTACTATTTTTTTTAATGTTTCTGGAGGTGTGCTGCACTTCCTGCAGACCCCAACAACATAAAAAAAAATCTTGCTGGTGCTATAAAATATCAGTAAAAAGCCCTCACAGAGCATTAGCATTGCTTGGAGCACTGAATAATAATTGAACCGCGCAGGAGCCGCAACAAGTTTTAAAAACACTTAAAAAAAAATACTTGGGTGTCACAGTGCCCACCCTGGGCACCCCAGAATAATTTTTATCTTTTTGGATCGCAGAGGGAGCCCTAGGGCCCTGGTGGCCCTGCTGTCTCCCTGCAAGTGCAGGAGCCAGAAACTTAAAAAATAAATTGTGGGGTGCTCTAGTGCCTACCAAGGGCAACCCACAATATTTTCCTTTTTTGGGGCTGCAAGGGGAGCCTGCAGCCCCATTGGCTCCCTTGCCAATACCTATCCCAGGAGCAGTGGGAGCCGGCATTGCTCCCACCCGGCGACAGGAGCTTTCCTTTGGCTCCCACCGGGAGAGGGAGCAATTTTTTGTTGTTTCCCTGACTGAAAACGCGGGCAGAGAGAAACTTTTACTTTTGTACTCCCACCCGGTGGGAGCAGCTTTCTGCTCCCATTAAATGGTGGCACAAAAATACTTCACTGCAATGAATGGGGAATGGGGTCCCCGGGGTCATACCATGACTTGGGGAGGGGTCTCCTCCCCTTTGTTTAAAATACCATCTTGAAGAGGAAAGCTACAAGCTGCCTCCCCATTTTAAAAATATCATCCCCATTAGATGAGGAACCTGGGGCATCATTGAGGCTCAGGGAGGGGGACAGCATGCCCCTCCCCATTTATAAAATACCAGCCCTAGATGACCAGGTCCCCAGGACCTAATGAAGGTTTAGGGATGGGGGCGTACAACCTCCTCCTCTTAAAAGCAATTTACCACCCCCCCTGGACCATGGCCCACACTGGGGTAGGGAGGGTTATAAACAAAAAGAGAGAGTTGAGGCGCTGATTAAAAAAAAAGAAGCTATTTTTGGCCTGGGGGACCCTTGCCATGTGTAGGGGGAAGGGCATCTCTACCCTCTCCCCATATGTTATTTTTTTACTTTGTTATAGGACAGGGGACTGAGTTCCTGATTCCCTAAAATGGCAACCATTACATCTTTGCTGATGTGATGGCAGACTATTGGATCCCATCAGAGATCTGTCGGATCCAGGGATCCTCCATGGCATGAAATATCTATATTTGTACCTTAATTTCTTTGAAACCATTGCACGTAATTATACCAAATCACAAAAAGCACGCTTTCTGCAGCAAGATCTTGCTTTCTCCCAAATGTGGTTAATGCCTTTCAACCGTTTGGGCTTTAGGTGTGTTTAATTTTCCTCTGGAAAAATGAATGGGGAAAAAGTGATCTGACACCCCCCTTTTTCTGGGCCCCCACTTGACAGATCAACCTAAAGCTTTCCAGTGAGGAGCTGAGGAGGAAGAACATTATTTAAAGTTATAATCAAACCAAATATATATATATATTTTTTCCCACTGAAAAAAAGCAAAGATTACAGAACGTTATAGTTAGGAAATAAAATTAAAAAACCTCTTAGAGATTCACTGAAAAACCAAAGGTTACAGGGACGTTCTAATTAGGCTCAGATTCCACTCGTACAAAACAATAGAAATTCAGCAGTTATAATTACCAGAGCTAACTATAAATTCACCCCCACAATACACTGCTTATGACCTCACATAATTCATCACTTGTGACATGGTCAGTGACATCATTGATGACATCTCAAATGACATCACTGATGACATCATCAAGTGAGTGTAAGTGGTTTTAGGGGTTTATGGGTGTTAAACATATATACTAACCTACTACCAAAGATAAATTAGCATGTTAGGTGCACTACTACTGAGTGACACTACTTCTAACATATATTATGTGAGTGGCTATGGGACTGTATGTATCCTTGTGTGTATGGGTTTGTGAGTGGGTGTATGGGTGTATAAGTGGGCGTGTGAGTAGCTATGTGGGTGAGTGAGATGCTGTGTGAGTGGCTGTATTGGTGAGTGAGTGAGTGTGTCAGTGGAGGTATGGGTGAGTGAGCAGCGCTGTGAGTGGCTCTATAGGTGGGTAAGTGGGTGGGTAGTGACTGTATCAGTGAGTGAGTGGGTGTCTGAATGGCAGTATGAGTGAGTGACTGGGTGTGTAAGTAGCTGTATGGGTGAGTGAGTGACTGTTTGAGTGCATGTTTGGTTAAGTGAGTTGGTGTGTGAGCGGCTGTATTGGAGAGTAAGTGTCTGTGTGAATGGCTGTATAAGTGAGTGAGCGGATGTGTGAGTGCTTGTATGGATGTGTGAATGGGTATGTAAGTGGTTGAGTGGGGGTGTGAGTGATTGTGTGAGTGCTTGCATGGGTGAGTGAGTGGATATACACCAAATCTCAAAATGGCATTTTCCTGAACCAACATCTACCTTTCTGCCAAATTTAGTGTAATTCCATTCAGCAGTTTGGGCTGTAGCCGTTTCTAAAGATCCTATAGGAATTAACATGGGACAAACTCGTTTTGGAACCCCCCCCTTTTTCCTCGGCCCCCACATGGACAGATCACCACGAAACTTTCAAGACAGCAGCTGAAGTGGGCATTGTATCACTTTTGAAAATTTCGTTAGGATTTGTCAAACGGCACCAAAGTTATTGGCAAATGGAAAAACCCTCTTCCTATGAAAGCTAGTTCCTGACTATAATTACCTACTGGCAACCGCTATATATATATATATATATATATATATATATATATATATATATATATTATCTACTGGCGGTCGCCAGTAGATAGTTAAGGTTAGGACCTAGTTTCCATAGGAAAAGCGTTTTTTGTTTTCCCAATAACTTTGGCGCCGGATGACGAATCATCGCGAAATTTTCAAAACTAGTGGGGCGTTCCAGTCAGCTCGTGTCTTGAAAGTTTCGGGGTGATTCGGCAAGCGGGGGCCAAGAAAAATGGGGGTCCCAAAACATGTTTTCTCCATGTTAATTCCCATAGGAAACTTTAGACACGGCTACAGCCCGAACTGCTGAACGGAATTACACCAAATTTGGCAAAAAGGTAGTGCTTGGTTCAGAAAGCGCCCTTTTTTTTAAATGGTGTAAATCCGTTCAGTAGTTGCGGAGAAAATCAAAAAATAGAGGTCAAAAAATCAATTTCCCATAGGAAACTTTAGACACAGTTACAGCCAAAACTGCTGAACGGAATTACACCAAATTTGGCAAAAAGGTAGTGCTTGGTTCAGAAAGTGCCCTTTTTTTAAATGGTGTAAATCCGTTCAGTAGTTCCTGAGAAATTCAAAAAATAAAAGTTTCGATATCTATGGCCGCGGTGGATCCGCGCACCCTCCCGATCACGAGCTTCATGCTAATTGGCTGTCAACACTCCAAACCAGGAAGTGTTGGCAGCCATCTTGTGCCTCGGTAACCGAGGCACAAGAAAACAGAAAAACTAAGGCGCAAAACAAGAAAAGGGGACAGGGTAGAAACACCCTGACCCCCTAGGCCGAATTCGCGCTGGGTGAGCGAATACGGCCGTGAAAATTAAAAAAAATGAAGCACGGACTCCCGCGCTTCGTTAATAATTAGCCCCCGGTTGGGCCAAGTCCCGGGGGCAGTGACAAAAAAAATGTGTTGGGGGGGCCCCAATACCCCACACACTGCCCCGGGGACTGCCACCTCCCCGGGGCTTCTATTATGAGTTGCGGGGAGGCACGCAGCCCCCCCCGCAGCCCTGGGGACCGCCACCCCCCGGGGCTTCTTTTTTAATGAGAGAGGGGGCCTCCAAGACCCCCCAAGCCCCGGGTACCGCCACTCCCCGGGGCTCTTTTTAAAAAAAACAAAATAACCTGTGTGGGGGGGCTCGAGCCCCCCCACACGCCCCGGGGACCGCCACCTCCCCGGGGCACTAAGAATGTAAATTTGGGGGTCCGTAACGGACCCCGAGCCCCGGGGACCACCACCTCCCCGGGGCTGTGCAAGTGAAGGGAGGGGGGCCGCGCGGCCCCCCTCCTGGAGCCTGTGACGGCCCTGGGGACCGCCACCCCCCAGGGCCGGCTCCTGCAGTGTCCCGGGGTGCCCACCCCCGGGACACTGCTGTTTGCTATGGCAGGACGGGAGCCTCGCGGCTCCCGTCCTGCCATAGCAAACTTGCTTTGGATTTTGGAAGAGAGAGCAGGAAACCTGCTCTCTCTTCCAAAATCTAAAGCAGATTGCTTTTCCACAAGGGGAGCTGCATGTTAGCAGCTCCCCATGTAGAAAAGCAATGCCGGCTCCTGCAGGACGTGGGGAGCCGGCGGGACCGTGGGGGCATTGGGGCTCCCCCCACGGTCCCCAACGGATACGGCCTGCCCCGGGGGATGGGGTCCCCGGGGCTAGTAGTGGCCCTGGAGGGGGGCCACGCGGCCTCCCTCCCAAAATTTAAAAAGAAGAAATTTTTAAGCTCTGTGGCGCTTACTGGAGGTACCTGGTGGGCTAGTTGGACCCCAGGGACCCTCAGGATTCAAGGGGACTTTATCCCCCAACTTAAAACGCGCCACGGGGCGCGTTTGCACTGTGGTGAAGGGAGGGGGCGGGGCCTGAGGTGACATGTGTGCAAACACGCCCTGTGGCGTGTTTTAAGTTGGGGATTAAGTCCCTTGAATCCTGAGGGTCCCTGAGGTCCAACTAGCCCACCAGGTACCTCCAGTAAGCGCCACAGAGCTGCGTTGCAGAGAGGTGTAAAAGGGCGTGGCCTCGGACCACCTCTCTGCAACGCAGGCCTGTGGCGCTTACTGGAAGTACCTGGTGGGCTAGTTGGGCCCCAGGGACCCTCAGGATTCAAGGTGACCTAATACCCCAACGTAAAACGCGCCACAGGGCGCGTTTGCACAGTGGTGAAGGGAGGGGGCGGGGCCTCATGTGACATGTGTGCAAACACGCCCTGTGGCGCGTTTTAAGTTGGGAATTAATTCCCCTTGAATCCTGAGGGACCCTGGGGGCCAACTAGCCCACCAGGTACCTCCAGTGCACGCCACAGGGCTGCGTTGCAGAGAGGTGGTCCAGGCCATGCCCCTTTTTACACCTCTGTGCAACGCAGCTGTGTGGCGCTTACTGGAGGTACCTAGTGGGCTAGTTGGACCCCAGGGACCCTCAGGATTCAAGGGGACTTAATCTCCCAACTTAAAACGGCCACAGGGCTTGTTTGCACACATGTCACCTCAGGCCCCCCCCCTCCCTTCACCACTGTGCAAACGCGCCCCGGGGCGCGTTTTAAGAGGAAGTTTTAATCCCCCTGCCCTATTATGTACTAGGGCCTTACAGAGGAGGTCATGCTAATGACAGGGGTACCCCAACGCATAGTGTTCCCTAGTGTATGTAGGTGTTTTCACTGTATTCTAAGTGTCTTTTAGCATAGCACTGGCTCCAGGCCTGGTTAGTCCGAGTCAGTTACCACCAGTACCCGTCTGAAAAAGTTGTGGGCACAGGATGATTTTGCAACAAGGCGTCTTTCTGCTCCTCTGTTGGTTCTTTCTGCACATGTCTTGCTTCTTCCTGCTCTTTTCTTCGTCTTTGTGGACTTCTGTTGCTTCTTTCTGCATTTCTTTTGCTTCTTTCTGTGCGTTTTTTCTTCTTTCTTCACATGTCCTACCTCTGTAGGCATAGTTAGAAACTAGCATTTAAAAAACCTTTGAAATTCACTTAAAAACCATAGGTGTCAGGCACGTTATAGTTAGAAATTAGCACTTAAAAAACCTTTGAAATTCACTGAAAAAACCATAGGTTTCAGACACGTTATAGTTAGAAATTAGCATTTAAAAACCTTAGAAATTCACTGAAAAAACCATAGGTTTTAGGGACAGTTATAGTTAGTTGGACATTTCACTCGTACAAAACCATAGAAATTCCCCCGTTATAGTTAGTTCAGCTAACTATAACTCGCACCCGCAATGCACTGCTGATGACGTCACATATTACATCACTCATGACATGGTCAGTGACATCACTGATGACATCTCAAATGACATCACTGATGACATCACTGATGACATCATCCATGTGATAATTTGATGCATCTTCTCACACCCTAATATAACCTTTGATACACCCACTCTAAATTACAGACTGCCATTCTCAAAACCATAGACACTCCAACACCAATAACTACATACCCACTCACTGATTCTTAGGTCTACACACACATCCACTCACTCACCCGTACAGTCACTCATACTTACGGTCACTCAGTACAGGACTATCATATGCAATCATACACCTACATAGACACTCACACACCGCCACTCATCCATAGAGGTACTCACACACCTAGTCAGTCATGCAAATAATTAATCACACTGCCATTTACTCACCTATACAGATATACACACTCCAGCTCACTTACTCATACAAATACTAGCACATTCTTACGCTCTTATACAATCACTGATACAAGTACACACTCATCCATACAGCCACTCTCACAATGACACACTCTCACTTATAGCCATTTATATACTCCAACACACATATATACTGCCGTTCCCATATGTAGTTACTCACACATGTACCACTGAGATATACATTCACTCACTAACACACCCATACACACACTCACCCACCCATACAGTCCATCACAGATGCACTCTTGAAACCATGCACCCAGTGAATCACCCACTCACAAATCTATGCACAGAGTCACACACACCCGACCCACACAAACACTCAGGCACCCATACAGATACTCAGAAAACCAATCAATATCCCATGTAGACACTCATGTAGCTATTCACAAACCCATGCAGCCGCTTACACACCAACAGACAGACGGATACAGACATTCACACAGTTTAGTCACTAACCCATGCATTCAGTAAGATACGTTTAATCACTCACTTATAGAGTCAGTCATGCACCTACTAAATCATCCATTCAGACACTTATACATCCACTCATTCTTCAATACGCCTTTCCCTATATATATTAAACATATTTAAACTTTACAGAAACACACCGTCACTGGATGACGTCTTCAGTGATGTCATTTGAGATGTCATCAGTGATGTCATCAGTGATGTCACTGACCATGTCATGAGTGATGTAATATGTGACGTCATCAGCAGTGCATTGCGGGGGCGTGAGTTATAGTTAGCTGAACTAACTATAACGGGGGAATTTCTATGGTTTTGTACGAGTGAAATGTCCAACTAACTATAACTGTCCCTAAAACCTATGGTTTTTTCAGTGAATATATATATATATATATATATATATATATTTCACACGAGAGATCCTCACACTCGAAATGAGGAAACACGAGCCACTCCAATAGTTTACAAGATATTTAATTTTCAGGCAGAAAAATATATATATATATTTATTTTTTCACTGAAAAAACCAAAGGTTACAGGGACATTACTCATGACATGACCAGGGACACCACTGATGATATCACATCTCAAATGGCATCACTGATATCATCCAGTGATTGCAAGTGTTATCTAAAAGTTTGAGTGCTTAACATATATACTAAGTTACAACAAAAGTTAAATCATTATACTTTGTGTACTACTAATGAGTGATACTAATTCTAACATATATTATGTGAGTCACTGTGTGATTGTGTGTATCCATGTGTGAGTGGGTGTGCGAGTGACTGGGTGACTGGGTGTGTGAATGATTGCATGGGTGAAGAAGTGGGTGTGTGAGCAGCCGTATGGTGAATAAGTGGTTGTGTGAGCAGCTGTATGGGTGAGTGAGTGGCTGTGCGAACGGCAGTATTAGTCAGTGAGTAGCTATATGGGTGATTGGCTGTGTGACAGTGAGTAGCTGTTTGGGTGAGTGACTGGGTGTGCATGTGGCTGTATGGGTGAATGAGTATGGATGTGTGAATGGGTAAGTAAGTGGTTGTGTGGGTAAATGGCTATGCTGAGAAGCTGTATGGGTGAGTGACTGGGTGTGTGAGTAGCTATATTGGTGAGTGAGTGGGTGTGTGAGTGGCTGTATGGGGGAGTGAGTGTTTGCATGAATAGGTGTATGGGTAAGTGAGTGGCTGTGTGTGTGAGTGAGTAGGTGTGTGAGTGGCTCTGTGGATGAGTAAGTGTTAGAAATGGGGGTCTCTAGTTGGCAGAGGTATGTACCTTTGTCCAAGCTGGAACCCTTGCTTCTAGTCAGGGTAAGGGGGATACACACTTTAGATAACCCCTGCTCACCCCCCCTTGGCATCTTGGTATGAATAGAAAGGCTTATCCCAAAGGCAATGTGTAAAGTATTTGTACTCAAAACACACAGTAACACAGTGAAAACACCACAAATGGACACCACACCAGTTTAGAAAAATAAAATATCTAAACTAAACAAGACCATAACAACAAAATCCAACATACAGATATCAAAATATCACTTTAGAACAGTTATTGCAAAAATAGAACTTGCAGAAACAAAATAGCTCCACCTGGGGCTATTACAACATTGTGACAGGCATAAACCCAAAGTACGGCGCTGACCGTGAGGTGCGTGGCGTCGATCACAGTCACATGGACCCAGAAACAACAGTACCTTGGAAAATGAAGTCTATGGACGATGCACGGTGTCGTGGAGGAGAGGCGTTGGTGCCGAGGTCAAGGCCGATTCCCTGGTTGCCATGGGGGAGGCGAGGCATCGTGTCTGTGAGGAGGCGATGCGTCGAGTCTAGGACAGGGGAAGTTGGTGGCATCAGTGGTGAGGCGTCAGTTCTAGTGAGGATATGCGAAGTCGAAGAGTTCGTGAAGTCACCCTCTTCAGTTCTCGGCTCCCCGATAACTTGATGCTGGTGCTGGCAATGACGGCGTCGGTGCAAGTGCTGGCGTCGGGAAGGCCGAAAATTGCAGACGTCAAAGGGTGTCAGAGCTGTGGTGCAGGTAGGGTGGTGCGTCGTGTTCTTTACGAGCGGTGCCCTCGGCCTCGGTGCAGGTCATGGCGTCACTGGCCAAAGCTATTGGTTCAATAAACAAAAAACGATTTTCCTATCGAAACTAGGTCCTAACTATTACAGCCTACTGGTGACCGCCAGTGTGTGTGTGTGTATATATACATTTATATATATGTTTATTACCTACTGGTGGTCGGCAGTGGGCAGTTATAGTTAGGAACTACTTTCCATAGGAAAAGCATTTTTTGCCAATAGCTTTAGCGCCATTTGATGAATCTTCATGAAATGTTCAAAACTAGTTTGCCAGTCACTTCAGCTGCTATTTTGAAAGTTTCAGAGTATTCCGTCAAGTGGGGGCCGAAACAAAAAGAAAAGAATGGCTTTGTGCATTACATTTATAGAGAGACTACATAAGTTACCTTACCTTAATTTTTTATTTTTAGCTTTAATAATATATAATAAGAATGAATATGTGAATGAAATTCCAATTTCCATTTTAGGGTCAGCAAAGGTTTTATCCAATTTAGTTCATGGTCTCAAATAGGGCATACAACATGGAAATAATCAACCAACGCGCCTCGGCGATAACACACGCCTTGCTCACGGATAATGTGCTTACTCACTCATGCATATTAAATACAAACCAAGTGAAAACAATAAAGAAAGGACTCACAGGTCCACAACATTTCATCATCTTTTGTTGGCCATCTTAGCATATGTTTGAATGCACACTAATTATAAGAGCTTGGAGGTACATTTGCCCATAATCGTGAAAAACTTAAGTACAGTATGCAAATTCAAGAAAATGCAAGAGCATACAAGGAAATGTAGCATACCATATAAAGCGAGTTATAGAGTGTTGCAATCACACTAAGGAAATATGAATTCATGCATTCAACCTTAGCCTTTAATCGTAATAAATGAAATTAGCTTGTAAAAAGCTCCTGTGTGCCACAAAGCACTCTGGCAGTCGACCACTTGATAATGCGCCGTAACCATTTACACAGATGGCAAAGTCTCAGTGGTTGTCTCACTTCCAGAGAGCGGGAGATATTATTGCCCAGTTGCAATCTCCCAGAAGACAACACTTACTTACATAAGGGCAACTGGGCCAAGAAAGGAAGAAATGGAACCAAAGCTCTACTGCCTTCCATGGGTATCCAAAAATGTTGGAGTAGATGCCTCATTCACTTATCGTGACATGCTTCATTATTGGCACCTATCTACACCCTGGTTGGGTAGTACCATCAGGACGGACTCAACTAGAAGAAGATCTCTGGGAGTTCTTAGCTAAAATATAAACTGGATAATGCAGGGATCCAGAAGAGAGTGATGGGTAGTGAGTTGTTTTAAAAAAATACCACACAATATATCCCAAGACAGTTTCTTTATTGGTAGGATACTGGGGGTATGGTTAAAACTAGAAACAAGGAACCCACTGAGATTTAATACACAATTATCCTTAAATAAAGAGTGCCGAAATGTTTTGGACCGTGCAACAAGTTCAAACGGATCTGGGGCCTTCCTCAGGGTTAGAATCATATCCCTGCGTAAGGAAAATTAGGCATTCATTCCAGTTGGCTGTAAGAGACCTAAACCTCTCACCAGAATATATGATCAGTCTGTGGAGCATACCCTAGTTATGGGTTATTAAGGCATCATGCATATCTGGTGCCTGGTGCCATCCTGTAGTCACACTTGCATCAAGGTACTGGTACCGCCCGTGTACCTGCTGCTGCTTCAGATCGCTGCAGAACTTCAGCGGTACCTGTGAACTACATGGGCGTCTGCTAGAAAGTCTTGACTAGTGGGTTCCCGGGCCGATATACAGCGCAACATGTGGCCCCCAAGAGGCGGGATTTAAAAATGTAACCAGAAGATAATGAGTATCATGGTCCAAGGTGTGCAGAACCTTTAGCATAAAGGCCAATATAATTACACTCATATACATAACTAAAATGTGATTATAAATACACATACTACCTTAAAGTAAGAGACCTCCTTGTTAATACTGGCAATGCAGTCACAATTGAGCCCAAGTGGGCATATAATACAACAGAGGTGCCGACCGCTACCTCACCCATTTTTCTTACTATAAACCTAATGGGAGATTTCATGTAAATATACAGTTTGAGCATCATAATTTTTCCAAAATAGGTCCTACCACAACCTCCAATCTACAAGGCAATGGGGGGTTCAGGTTGGCAATCATTCATGCTTCACAGTGTTGTTCAAAGTAGGCCGAAGAGGAGTGTTCCGCATTTTATACAGGCATGGAGCCTGTGAAGAGAAAAAGAAAAAGATAGAGAAAATGTGTCCCAAAAGTGGAAAACAGTGAAACAAAATAAAAGTGCATGAGAATAAGAAGAGTGTAGGCATTAGATTAAAAGCATATTTACAATGGTACAATATTTAAAAGGATCTTAAAACATTACTGTATGGCATCCCACAAGACTGAAGAAGAGGGAGAGGTGGAATAGATATCAATTTAAATGATGGTGCCAAACCGACTCATAGAAGAGGGGGAAGAACAAATAGCCCATGGATAAAGGTTTAAAGGGCCAATATTAACCTAGGTGTACAAAAAGTTCCTCAAGCATATTGAGACCAGTCAGAGTCTTAGTGTTAAGACTGATGATGCACTGTGATTCCAACCGCCTCAATGTTTTGATCCCATTACCTCCCCTTTTGGGAGCAGGGACCCGGTCAATTATGAAAAATTTCAATTTAGCTATATCCCTATTATATAGAGTCAAAATGTCTTGCCACAGTATATTGATGGTCTCTTTTTTGTAGACTGCACCGTGCTGCCTACATACCAAAGGTCACAGGGACATATAAGTACATAGATGGTATAGTCCGAATGACATGTGCAATGTGATTTAATTTTGGTGCTGCAGCCAGTGAGAGGTGAAATGTACTCTGTGACACTTGTGCTGTATTTGCATGCTTTACAAGATGTACAGGTAATTAAACCTTCAATTCTCGTTTCCCTGATAGAAATAGCCCCCACATCACTCTTACTCAGGTGGTTTTTCATGGTGGTCCCTTTCCTAAATGTAATCTTAGGATTATCATCAATGCAGTCAGTAAGACTCCTCTCCACTGATAGGATGGGCCAGTGCTTTCGTAGGATTTTCTTTATGTCATCTGCTCTATTGTTAAATGTTGTTATAACACTCCCCACCAAAATGGATTTATGTTATGTCAAATGAGATTGTATAGTGCATGGGTACCCTAGGGTGTCCCGATGCTGACTCTTAGACAACAGCAGTACGGTCCCTGACAGTTTCTAGAGGTTGAGTAACCTGGTTTTTAGTTCCTTTCTAAAGATGGAAAGACTGGGAGACGATCTGATATAGGCAGGCAGTGTATTCCAAGCTTTTGCAGTGGCCAGAATAAAGCTTTTTCCACCCCAGTTCACTTTCTTGAACTTGAGGACCACTAGGGATTTTGCATTTGAGGAATGGAGTACTCTGTTGGTAAATACAATTTGATACTCTGTCTGAGATGGTCAGGTCCGGTATTGTGAAGGGCTTTAAAAGCAGTACACAGAGCTTTAAAGGATATATGGTGCCTAATCGAAAGCCAATGTAGCTTCTGAATTTCAGCTGTAACAGATTTGAGCCTGGGTAATCCGAGAAGCAGTCTGGCTGCTGCATTTTGCAGCATTTGCAATTTTTTTAAATGTTGTTTCTGGATATTAAGGTAAAGCCCATTACAATAATCTAGCTTCAACATCACTAACAAGTTCACCACTGTTTTTTGTGCCTGAAACGGGAGAAAACAAAGAATTTTCTTGATCACTCTAAGGGTATCAAATGTGGAGGAAGTAACTGCTTTTATCTGATCTCCAAAGGAGAGCTTATTGTTCATGAGGGCTCCAGGGTTTTGGCTTTCCTTACCGGCATAGGTGGAGAGCCTAGTTCACCAGGCCACTAGGATGGTGTCCAGAAAGAGGTGTTATTTCCAAACAGAACAACCTCTGTTTTTCCCGCATTTAGTTTCAAACAGTTGTTGTTCATCCAGGTGCTAACCGCCCTCATACAGTTACAAAATCTATTTTCCGTGTCAGAATCATGATTTGAGAGGGAGACAACAATCTGCGTGTTGTCTGCATAGGACCAAGAGCAAGAAGCCAAATGACCTGATCAGAATGACAAGAGAGGACACATAAATATTAAACAGCATCAGGCTGAGCGTTGATCCCTGTGGAACACCACAGGGAAGAGAGAAAGGCTTAGAGACAGATGAGCCCAGAGCAACAACCTGTCTTCTGCCAGTAAAAAAGGAATGCAGAAGGTTAGTGCACCACTATTGCAGCTAGTCGGTCCATTAAAAGTTCATAATGAACTGTGTCGAAAGCCGCAGAGAGATCCAAAAGTAGCAGTGTTTCCCCCAGCATCCTTGGCCAGCCTGATTTCCTCTGAGGATTTAATCAGCGCTGACTCCGTTCTGTGCCCGCTCCTGAATCCTTATTGCATGGCATCGAGCAGTTGGTTAACCAAGATAGACTCGGAGAGTTGAGTATTCATAGCTTTTTCCACTAACTTAGCTGGGAACGGGAGCCTGGAGATGGGACGGTAATTATTAGGGTCCTCAGGGTTTAGATTTGGTTTTTTCAAAAGGGGTTAGATAAATGCCATCTTCCAGCCTGGTTGAAGAGCATGGTGAGCTTTTCAGCCAGCATTTCGGGGACCAGCTTAAGGATTAAAGGTGGGCATGGATCCATAGGTGTCAGGGACTGTCCGGGACTATGTCGGGAACACAGTCAGGGACTTGGGCAAGGACTAGGAACTGGGTAGAAAACGTACACAGAAAGAGTATTACAGCGCTGCCCAGGATCACACAGGAAGTCAGAGGAGAAAAAGGGATCCAAAGGGGAAGCCTGTACAAGTGAACAAGATGGGTGAGACTCAGAAAAGACAGGCACTCATGAGGCGGCTCAGCATTCAGAATCACTACACCCAGGACAGATGTGCAATACACTTATATATAAAACAACATTAACAATAAAGGGAATGTGGGGTAAAGCACTCGGGAGCTCCACACGGTAAGACTGAAGCTCAGTAAGTTCCTCACCCACCATTGCTGTTACAGATACTGACTGCAAATACCCACATATAGGATATGCATGCAAAGGCAGGGTCTGTGGAGCTGATACCAATGGTGATGTTATAAATGCAATTCAAAGACAATACTCACAGTGAACAAGAAACCCACCTAGGTAGTCAGCTGTGCCCATGGATCCTGGCGATCAAACAGGAACATGCAAGGCAGTAACAGCAAGGGGGCAGAACTAAACACAAGCACAATAGACAAGGAGCTAGCAAGGAGGAGTGCTTAACAGGAAAGGAAAGAAATCACAGGGAACACTTGGCAGAAAGCAAGTAACAAACATACAAGGTAATAGAAGCAAAACAGCAGAATAGAGAGACAGCAAACTAGGAACTGGAACCAAGGAAATGGGAAGAAAGGCAGGGACTAGAAAAGGATATACAGAAGGGGAAGCTACAAAGGTATACTAGAATAGTGCAGGTTCAGGAATCAAGAAAACAAAGCAGCATTGAAGGCAGTGCTGAGACAGGAACAAGAGTTGAGCAAAAGCTCAAGAGTCAAGGTAGCACTGCAGGCAGTGCTAGTTCAGGAACAGGGAAATTACTAAAGCTCAGGAGTCAAGGTAGCACTGCAGGCAGTGCTAGTTCAGGAGAAGGGAAACTGCTGCAGTTCTGGAACAAGGAATGCTAGGGCTCAGGAGTCAAGGTAGCACTGCAGGCAGTGCTAGTTCAGGAGAAGGGAAACTGATGCAGTTCAGGAACAAGGAATGCTAAGGCTCAGGAGTCAAGGTAGCACTGCAGGCAGTGCTAGTTCAGGAGAAGGGAAACTGATGCAGTTCAGGAACAAGGAATAACTAAATCTCAGGAAACACTGGAAACAAAGATATCAAAGGCTCAGGAAACACTGGAACAAGGATCGGTCTCACCGGTTTACAGCTACAATGACCAACACTGGACTGAATGAAGTTGGGGCTTAAAAGAGCTCACAGTAATCACATGCATCAGGTGTGAGCAGGCTAGCAGCAGCCAGCCACAGGTGAGCTGAATTCCTCCACCCATCCTTGGCCTGCAGGGGTGGAGACGAAGCAGTGAGCAGGGAATTCTAGGTAATGGAGTTTCCAGCATGAGCAGACTGGCTTCCACAAAACCCGGCATGGATTGGGAATGGATGTCAATTCCTAAATGGTGTCCAAATGCCTGGAAGTCAGGATATGCATACAGGGGAGTGTCTGGAAGCATATTAGAATACTGGAAAGCCCCACAAGTTGGCCCCCTGGTGGTGGGCACGAGAGCACAGGGAGTGAATCGTGACAATAGGTGAACCTGACTTAACTGTTTGAAGCTGAGAACAGAGTTCATCGAGAGAGCAGCAAACTCTGAAAAGATGGCTTGAGTTTGGCTAATAGCCTGTTCAGTCTCCAATATTGAAGAAAGAGGGAAATCCCCAGTTGTATCCTTGGTTCCATTAAATGCATTTAAGATATCCTCAACTTTCTTTAGAAAAAACTTAGCGATATTACTGCAGAGTAGGTGACTATGATTTATCTAACTAGATCCTGGGGGATTAATAAGATCAGCAACTGTTTTAAACAGTTCTTTCGAAGAGTTTGTTGCCAAATTGATCCGATCAGTATAGTAATTCGATTTTTCTTTAGTTCAAAGATCATTGTCATCTTTAATACATTGTTTATATGTCAGTTTTTCTAGGTCGCTGTATTTTTTCCTTCATATACGCTCTTGGTGCTTACATAGTTTCTTTTGGGCTCTGAGCTCATCAGAGTACCAAGGTGCTGAGGGGAGGGAGCGTTTTGATAGTATGCATTTTTCATGGGCAAGCTTGTTGGCAGCTTTATCAAGCCATCTATTGTAGAGAGGAATGGCAGCTTTTAATATGTCAGGAAAGTTGGGCTGTGATATTGAAAGCTGATGGGCAAGTAGGTCAGGATTAACTTTGTTCCAGGCACAAACTTTCAGTGCCATGGGAGCAGAAATTGCTGTAAGCCCATTGGAAGGCAGAGTCAAGTCAAATAAGACTGCATGTTGGTCACACCATGTAAGAGGGAGTCAGCTTAGGAACTTGAGAGCAGAGTGGTTGGTGAAAATACCATCCAAGGTATGCCCAGCTCCACGAGTAGGTTCTAATACCACTTGTTTTAGGCCGCCGCTGGTCATTATGTCTAAAAGTCCTGCTGTGTCTGGGTCAGTAGTATTTTCAATATGATACGTAAAGTCACCTAAAACAGTGAAATTGTTCGTCACTAGCCCATCTTCTAACAGGTAGCCTAGGTTTTCTGTAAAAGGGTGTCTATTACTTGGGGGGCGATAAATAATATCCCATTGAAGAAGTGCTGCCTAAATAGTTTGAACTTAAAAAATAATCCTCCACAAACCTCTGACTGGACCATATTGAAAGAGGCTGTGAAAGATTCTTTATAAAAGAGTACTAGACCTCCTCCCCTCTTCTTGGACCTGTTTAATTCCCGGTCTAAATCCCGGTGGAACAGCCTCAGTTAGGATGGGCCCAAACTATCATCCAACCAGGGTTCTGTAATAAAAGCAAAGTCTAAATGCTGATCCTCTAGGAGAGCAGCAGAATCCAAACTGTGTTTAGCTAATGATCTGCAGTTAAAATGCGCTCCCTGTAATACATTAACTAGATTAACTTTGTTGTCAGCGGCAGTCGCTGACCGATAATTGTTGGCAGTCGACGAAAGCAGTATGGGCATGAGTGAGTGACATTGCTGGCAACATGTTTGGGGTATACTAGCACTTCGACTAACATTTATACACATGCAATTATCTTTCTTAACGTTGGAGTTCATGGTATGAAGTTGGGCATTGGAGTAGCAGAGGGAAGCCATCAGGTCTGATATAAAACGGCCATGGGGGATGGCGCTGAGCATGGTCCGAGCACGTATGGGTGCAGACATGCTTGCCTTAGGCGCGCTAATGGCGCGCTCGCTGCGCAGACATGCTCTAGCTTGGTTTACATTCCTTTCCAAGTGGACTGGGCATGGCCAAAGCAGTGCTTCATGTGCAACACTAAAACATGTGGGGAAATTAAAGGGTGCACCTACCTAGGGTCCAGCAACCCCTCCACTCCTTCATAGGCTCCCCTGCGAGGGAGTTGCAAGGGCGAAATTAAAACAAATTAAAATAAGTGGGTGAAAGTACAAACACATAAAATCAATTAAAACTGGAATTTCCTTTCCAGTATGGCGCCCATGTTGTAGGAGCCAGGCACCTCCTGGATGCACAGCGTGCTGCAAAGAAATGAATGTGCAAATGAGCAGAGATTGGTATCCGATGTCTGAGAGCTGCACGGAAGCGCTCTAGCTTGGTTTAAATGCCTTTCCAAGCAGACTGGGCGTGGCCAAATTGGCACTTCATTCGCGTCACTAAAACATGTGGGGAAATTAAACTAAACTTGGGTCCAGCAACCCAAACCTATCAGTGAGAGATTTGTTGGTGACAAGTAAGGTTTCTCTTTTTACCATAAGTGCTTTTGTCTTTGCTTTGTTGAGGATATTTGCCTTGTAGCCCCTTTGTAGGAATCTTTGAGTCATGATTTCACATTCCCCATGAAAAGCACTGTCCGTGCTGAGGTTTCTGTGGGCACGTAAGTATTCTCCATAAGGAATACTGTCAATGAGGGCTTTGGATGACTAGTGGTTGCGTGGAGCCCAGTGTTACCAGATGTCTCTTTCCTATGAAGTCACATGGTAAGTTCATTACCCACAACTTCAAGAGTGATGTCCAGAAACTCAACCTTTTGTCTGTCCATGTGAGATGTTAATCCTATGTTAAGATGATCCTTGTTGAGTTTCCAGATGAATTTGGAAGCCTCTTTAGTGCAGCCCTTCCATATGATGAATAAATCGTCTATGTAACATACCCACAGCATCACCTTGGTACTGAATTCCACAGGAACTCGGATACCTGTTGCTCCTACCATCCCATGAAGAGACACACGTAACTGGGAGCAAAACAGGTACCCATCGTGGTCCATTGTTTCTGCCTGAAAAGCTTGTCATCAAACATAAAATAGTTGTTTTCCAGGTAGATGTGTATCATCTGAAGTAGTATCTCTGTGTGAAAGAATAGGGAGATGGATCTAGCCCTTAAGAAATGTTTACATGTGCCAATGTTGTCTTCGTGCCTGATGCTTGTGTAAAAGCTGGTAACATCCAAGGTGAGTAGCAGAAAATCTTGTTCCCATATGATGCCTTCAGTTATCTTCAGAAAGTCCCTGCTGTCTTGGATATATGATGGTAAGTCAATGACACATGGCTTCCTGGTCAATATTAGTCAAATTATACCATTTCCAGAAGCTCTTGCTAGCCAGTTTCTTAAGATCCTTTATGACCAAAATCTCAAAAGTATCAATAGCGTTGCACTTCATATTGGGATTGAAGGTAGATTTTACTATGAAATTGTTGGGGCAGTTCAATTCCAAATCTATACCCATGTCATCCAAGTTCAAAAAGCAATCACCTGTATAAGTTTGTTTAGTGTCTAGTTCAGCCAATGTGAAGAAGGTATCTACATCACTGATGGCCAGATTGCTGGCCCTCTCCCTGTTGCCTGTGGGTTTGGGGCCTGATAGGTTCTTCATAGTAAACCATTTATGTAGTTTCAATTAACGGGTGAATTGGAAGAGGTTGATAAGGCATTGGGCATCATTAAAAAGGTTAGTCGGACAGAAGGAAAGACCACAAGATGATGAAATGTTGTGGGCCTGTGAGTCCTTTATTGTTTTCACTTGGTTTGTATTTAATATGCACGAGTGAGTAAGCACATTACCCATGAGCAAGGCGCCTGTTAATGCTGAAATGCGTTGTTTGATTATTTCAATGTTGTATGTTGTATTGGAGACCATGAACTACATTGGATTAAATCTTCGCTGATTTGCAAATCCGTGATGAGTGCACGTCATCATTTTTTGACACGGCTGAGCCAAAAGTTGTGCAATTTATATATATTGGTTTATCTGCCTGCCAATACTTCTTAAAGAAGAGACCTATCCACTGCTACAGGTATAATGATCTGATTTTATTCTTGATTGAGTGGTGTTTGCACAATAATTTCTTCATGTTCGATAAATCAGTTTACCAACAGCTCAGGGGTGTTGCCATGGGAGCCTGTTTCTCCCCAAGCTACGCATGTCTCCATGTGGGCTGGTGGGAGGAGCAGGTTCTCATGGCAAGACACTCTGATGCATGGAGCAGCCATATTGTGACATGGCTGCGTTACATAGACGATGTGTTTGTAATTTGGAGAGGCACCACGGAAAGTGCCAGGTCATTCGTCTCTGCTATCAATTCCAATGAACTTAACCTTGAATTTAATGCTAATATAAGTGCTGTTCCTGTTGAGTTTCTTGATGTTCTGATTTACATCTCCAATGGCACACTACAGTCCAAACTACACAGAAAACCTACTGCAGGCAACTCCACTTTACATGCATCCAGCTTCCACCCCAGACACTTGATTGCCAGCATCCCTTACCTTGAAATGCTCCGACTACGCAGAATTTGCAGCTCTATCTGTGACCTCGCACTATGTCTGAGTGAGGTGCACCAGAGATTCAGAGCACGTGGTTAGTCTGAAAATAACATAGTCACGGCCACTACCAGGGCCAACTCTATACCTAGAGAAGAGCTCCTGACAGGCAGACCCGACATCAGCCTCAGTAACACTGATACTCCTGTTGAGTTGACCAGCACAGGTGTAGTTAATACTCGTCTCATTATCACATACAATAAAGAGGAGCGTGCCATCAGATCTATCATTAACAAACACTGGAGGATTATAAGGTCTGACCCAACCTTGGGGGCACTTGTAGCTCAACGCCCAACCATCACTTACAGACGTGCATTTTCTATGCATGACGCTTTGGTCAGGAGCAGCCCTGAAGTCATCTCCAAATCCAACTGGCTTTCTAACATGAAGGGATTTTTCAAATGCAATAGCTGCAGAGCATGTAAGTTTGGTATCAACACCACCCAAATCAATGCCACTTTTCGAAAAGTACCACTGACCATCAAAAGCAGACTCACATGTAGAACTGAGTATGCAGTGTACGTACTACAGTGTAATTGTGGCTTAATGTACGTTGGTAGTACAAAACTCCAGGTCCATCTTTGCATCCTCCAACATTTACGTGCCATTGTCAACAGTGATCCCACGTACCCTGTAGCTAAGCATTTCAAGGATGTACTCAACAACAATTTAGACCATCTCAAATATTTTGTTGTTGACAGTGTACCCCCACTCAGACGTGGTGGCAACCGGGAGAAACAGCTTAGGCGGTTAGAAACACGTTACATTCTTGAACTCAACACGAAATCACCAGCGGGCCTCAACATTAGTGAGGATTTACACAATTTTCTATAGATTCCCCAGATTGTGGGGTTTTGTGTTGCTCAGTCACTTTACCATTTGCATTTGATTCTATGTCTGTCCCAATCACATGATTGGTAATCCTTATCCTGCCTTCTTCATTGTGACAGTATGATTTTCACACCTCCAATACATGTTGGTCTACCATTTAGTGTGGTACATAGGATTATTTGGAATGTCTATTTGTAGATTTGATACTTCAGTCACACTATCCAGACTTATTTGTGGATTACTCGTTCCGGCTGGAACTGGTATACAGTTGTTTCTCTTTAAGATACTAGTTCTCTTTGGTCACTTCACCGTGGCCATTTCGAAGATCAAGTTTTTAAACAAATTTTGATTCGCACACCATTGCACTACATTGAATTTTTACTCTACCTTTTAACTCAACACGCATTAGCTCAATACTCCAGCTCTTCCCTGCCCCTGCCCCTTATCCTTTGACCTTTATCTTTTTCATGCTTTCACTTAATTGTCTTACACATCTACTACTGTTCTTTCCAGACGGTCCCCACTGAGGTTACATATCCGACTCCCGTGCTGCCACGCATTTGTGCGTTTTGATATTTTCACTTACTTTTTTCCTAGAATCCACTCTTTATGCTTCACTGATTTTACTAACTTTACCTTCTGTGCACTACCAGGAGTCCATTTCTTTGACCCTGGTGATATGTTTCTATTGAGTGCCCATTAGATGTTAGGAACTTGGGGCATACGTCTTTGCATGATACGAGTTTAGGCTATAGTCTTTCTACTCTTGTGTTCATCACGTTTCCCAATATTTTTGAATGTTGTTCCTAATACGTCTGTCATCTACGTATTCACAACTATTTTAATTTACATGTCCTTAGTCCTTTTATAGATGTTCAGTGATGCATTTATACTCTGTGGATTTTAGGAGTCTGTTTATCATGTCACTCGATATTTTTGATGTGTCAGCACTGTAGTCATTTGCATATGACTCACTGGGAGCCGGTCTCAACTTACGTTGCAAACATCGGAAATAGGACGTAAATTATGTACCAAAATTGTAGATCATGTAAACATAGTAGAAACACTTCCAGGTCTATATATAGCTGTAACCTACCTGCAGCGGGTTATGTGATCAAGGCCACAGTCCGGCGGCCGAAACACGTAATTTGGACTTGATGAAGTTGTAATAAACCAACTTTCCATCCATCAAACTGGAGTCTGTGCCAGTGTGTTCTCCCGGCGTGGCCGAACCTTGGGATTTTGCCTCGATATATATATATATATATATATATATATATATATTCACTGAAAAAACCATAGGTTTCAGGGACGTTATAGTTAGTTGGACATTTCACTCATACAAAACCATAGAAATTCCAACGTTATAGTTAGTTCAGCTAACTATAACTCGCGCCCCGCAATGCACTGCTGATGACGTCACATATTACATCATTCATGACATGGTCAGTGACATCACTGATGACATCTCAAATGACATCTCAAATGACATCACTGATGACATCATCCAGTGAATGTAGCTTTCTTTAAAATTTAAATATGTATTATATATATACCAAGCTGTATTGAAGAATGAATGGATGTATACGTGTCTGGATGGAGGATTTAGTAGGTGTGTGACTGACTGTTTAAGTGAATGATTAAATGTATCTTACTGAATACATGGGTTAGTGTCTAAAGTGTGTGAATGTCAGTATCACTCTGTCTGTTGTTGTGTAAGCTGCTGCATCGGTTGGTCAGTAGCTACATAAAAGTCTATATGGGTTATTGATTAGTTGCCTGCGTATTTGTATAGGAGACTGAGTGTGTGTGTGGTTGGGTGGGGGGTGTGTGACTCTGTGCATAGATGTGTGAGTGGTTGATTGACAGGGTGTATGAGTTTAAGAGTGCATGTGGAAACAGTTGTATGGGTGGGTAAGTGTGTGTATGGGCGTCTTGGTGAGTGAATCGATGTCTCAGTGCACATGTCCAACTAAGTACATATATAAAAGGAAGTGTATGTGAGAGTTGGTGTATAGAAATGACTATACGTGAGAGTCAGTGATTGTGAGAGTGGCTGTATGTATGAGTGTATACTTGTATTAGTGATTATATAAGAGACTAAGTATGCGTTACTATCTGTATGAATAAATGAGGGGGTGTGTGTATAACTGTGTAGGTGAGTAAATGGAACTGTGATTGATTCTTTGCATGAGTGACTAGGATGAGTACATAACTGACTAGGATGAGTGCTGGTGTGTCAATGTCTATATAGGTGTATGAGTGCATTTGATAGTGTTCTATTGATCAGTGACTGCATGTATGACTGATTGTATGGGTGAATGGGTAGATGTGTGTCTAGACCTAGGAATCACTTAGTGGGTATGTAGTAACTGGTATTAGTGTGTCAATGGTATCGAAAATGGTAGTCTGTATTTTACAGTGAGTGTATCAAAGGTTATATTAGTGTGTGATGAGGTACATCAGATTGTCACATGGATGATGTCATCAGTGATGTCATTTGAGATGTCATCAGTGATGTCACTGACCATGTCATGAATGATGTAATATGTGACGTCATCAGCAGTGCATTGCGGGGGCGCGAGTTATAGTTAGCTGAACTAACTATAACGGTGGAATTTCTATAGTTTTGTATGAGTGAAATGTCCAACCTAACTATAACGTCCCTGAAACCTATGGTTTTTTCAGTGAATTTCTAAGGTTTTTGAAATGCTAATTTCTAACTATAACGTGCCTGAACCCTATGGTTTTTTCAGTGAATTTCAAAGGTTTTTTTAAATGCCAATTTCTAACTATAACGTGCCTGAAACCTATGGTTTTTTCAGTGAATTTCAAAGGTTTTTTAAATACTAATTTCTATCTATAACGTCCCTGAAACGTATGGTTTTTTCAGTGAATTTCAATGTTTTTTTTAATGCTAACTTCTAATTATAATGTTTAGTTAACCTATAGTTTTTTCCGACACCCAAGAAGGACACAACACCCACTGCCACAACCCTCAGGACCTCCCCCCCGTACCACCCCTCTCCCTACTGTAATTTTTTTTATTTGTTATTTAAACTATATAATGTCTTCTTGTTTTTTAAATATTAAACAACTACATACAGTATGAAAGGGAGCCCAGCCCAGAGCCACATCTGAAGACCAACACATGTCATAGACCTACTGATCAAGCAGCTCTGACACCCAAGAACGCCACAACACCCACCACCACCCCCAGGCCCCCCCCTCTACCACCGAGGCAGCACAGAACAAGACAGCGAACTTTCTGAAAACGGCATGGCCCCTCAGCCACACAATAGCTGAATATTGGGACAGGTGTGAACAAACTATATGTGAAGGAAGCAATTCACCCATGTTTAACAATGCACACAATGCAAAGTGTAGCGGTGATGTGCTGGACACATCTCAGTATGCAGAACACACACCTCTCCATGTGCACAAATACTACTGGTGCTTGTAGTATTGTGGACAGTGGACCTAACCATGTTACATCAAACACTAGGGAAGATCTCAGTCATGTAGCTGTGTCGTCCCCCCCGTAAGCATAAGCGTAACCGGAGTGGGCTGGTCCGACGTACGCCACTTCAGCATAGGAGTGTGAATAAATAGGCCGGAGCTCTGGGCGTGGTTCACTTGTGGGAAGGCCAAAGCGTCTGCCAGGGCGGCGCCCCTCACCCTGCCACGAGGCCGCCAACATGACCGCCAGCCTCCTCAGCCGATCGCTGGCTTCTGCCACACAGGCCCCCAGCGGCACAGCACCGCAGACTTATGTCTGTACAAACTACTGCCTTCGATATACACTGCGGACAGCAAGGCTCACAATTCAGATCGAGTCGCGATTGCAAATGACGCAGTCTCGTAGGCAGGAGACATTGCTGAAGTCAACAACACATGGCTGTGGGCCCTTCCTGACCGCTGCCTCTGGCCTACACTGCGGTCAGTAGGGCTCACAATTCAGATGGAGTCGAGATTGCAGATGACGCAGTCCAGTAGGCAAGAGACATTGCTCAAGTCAACAACACGTCCCTGTGGGCCCTTCCTCACCGCTGCCTCCTGCCTACACTGCGGTCAGTAGGGCTCACAATTCAGAGCGACTCGCGATTGCAGATGACGCAGTCCAGTAGGCAACAAACATTGCTACCAGTGCGGCCAGCCCGGACCACGCATCATCGCTGACTGCGCACACGCTAAGTGCTTCAAGTACCACTAACTCTGTGCAGCTCAAGTCAACGCCACGTGGCTGTGGGCCCTTGATGACCGCTGCCTCCGGCCTACAATGCGGTTAGCAGGGCTCACAATTCAAGATTAGTGACGATGCAAATTGTGTAAGAGAGTATAATCGGTTAAGAAGACTGTATGCTCCCAATCTGTGCAGCTCAAGTCAACGTCACGTGGCTGTGGGCCCTTGCTGACCGCTACCTCTGGCCTACACTGCGGTCATCAGGGCTCACAATTAAAATTAAGTCTTGATTCATTAATTACAGAGTCCAGTAGGCAAGTAACTATCACAGGCCTAAAATCTACATAATATCCTTTTAGTATCCTTGCTTCAAGAACTTTTTTTATATCAGTTGTAGCTTTAGTACAATCACCAAATTCATCTTCAAGTGCAAACGAACACTCATTAGCAGTCTACACTGCGGGCAGCAGAGCTCGCAATTCGGACTTTGGACACGTGGTGCCACTAACCCTGTTCAACACAAGACGCAACACGTGGTGCCACTAACCCTGTTCAACACAAGCCGGTGACACGTGGTGCCACTAACCCTGTTCAACACAAGCCGATCCCACATGTGGAACTGTGTCCTGAGTCCTGAATGGCAGTGACCCCAAGTCCGTGGCAGCGACCACAGCACCAGACTCCCTTCGATCAGTGAGGCATATTTCCATATGCAAGGCCAGCTACAGGTGGTGCCACTAACCCTGTACAACACAAGGCGCGACACGTGGTGCCACTAACCCTGTTCAACACAAGCCGATCCCACATGTGGAACTGTGTCCTGACTCCTGAATGGCAGTGACCCCAACTTCGTGGCAGTGACCACAGCACCAGACTCCCTTCGATTAGTGAGGCATATTTGCATATGGAAGGCCGGCGACACGTGGTGCCACTGAACCTGAACTACGCAGGCCGGTGGGGCCCCCAACCTATGCACGTGGCTGTGGGCCCTTGCTCACCGCTACCTCTGGCCTACACTGCGGTCAGCAGGGCTCACAATTCAGATACAGTCGCGATTGCAGATGACGCAGTCCAGTAGGCAAGAGGCGTTGCTCCCAGTGCGGCCCGTCCGCACCAAACAGCATCACAGGCTCATACATTCTCAATGCTTCTGGTGCCACTAACTGTGCACCTCAACTCAACTCAACGCCACGTGGCTATGGGCCCTTGCTGACCGCTACCTCTGGCCTACACTGCGGTCATCAGGGCTCACAATTAAAATTAAGTCTTGATTCATTAATTACAGAGTCCAGTAGGCAAGTAACTATCACAGGCCTAAAACCTACATAATATCCTTTTAGTATCCTTGCTTCAAGAACTTTTTTTATATCAGTTATAGCTTTAGTACAATCACCAAATTCATCTTCAAGTGCAAACGAACACTCATTAGCAGTCTACACTGCGGGCAGCAGAGCTCGCAATTCGAATTTTGGACACGTGGTGCCACTAACCCTGTTCAACACAAGCCGCCACACGTGGTACCACTAACCCTGTTCAACACAAGCCGGCGACACGTGGTGCCACTAACCCTGTTCAACACAAGCCGATCCCACATGTGGAACTGTGTCCTGAGTCCTGAATGGCAGTGACCCCAAGTCCGTGGCAGCGACCACAGCACCAGACTCCCTTCGATCAGTGAGGCATATTTCCATATGCAAGGCCGGCTACAGGTGGTGCCACTAACCCTGTACAACACAAGGCACGACACGTGGTGCCACTAACCCTGTTCAACACAAGCCGATCCCACATGTGGAACTTACAGAGTCCAGTAGGCAAGTAACTATCACAGGCCTAAAACCTACGTAATAGCCTTTTAGTATCCTTGCTTCAAGAACTTTTTTTATATCAGTTATAGCTTTAGTACAATCACCAAATTCATCTTCAAGTGCAAACGAACACTCATTAGCAGTCTACACTGCGGGCAGCAGAGCTCGCAATTCGAATTTTGGACACGTGGTGCCACTAACCCTGTTCAACACAAGCCGCGACACGTGGTGCCACTAACCCTGTACAACACAAGGCGCGACACGTGGTGCCACTAACCCTGTTCAATACAAGCCGATCCCACATGTGGAACTGTGTCCTGAATGGCAGTGACCCCAAGTCCGTGGCAGCGACCACAGCACCAGACTCCCTTCGATCAGTGAGGCATATTTCCATATGCAAGGCCGGCGACACGTGGTGCCACTAACCCTGTTCAATACAAGCCGATCCCACATGTGGAACTGTGTCCTGAGCCCTGAATTGCAGTGACCCCAACTTCGTGGCAGTGACCACAGCACCAGACTCCCTTCAGTTTTATTTGTTGTTGTTTTGTTTAAATAAAATGTTTTATATGTAAATCTATACATGACTAAGATTCTTGTTTGTCCAACTGCACACGGACAATTCCGGGCCCAAGAAGGTTGTTGGGGGTATGTTGCTAATGTGGGAAGAGGGTGCGTTACCTGCTGATGTGGGGAGAGGCAGCGTGAAAGGGGTATCTCTCACAGAAAGAACTCCGGTATGTTTTCAGAAATGCCTCAGACAGATGCCAGCTGACGGACTGAATCACAAAATGGCTTTTCAATGCTTATGTAGTGTGACTTATGAACAGTTCGCACCCAGGCTCGCAGAGGGACAACTGCGGCCCGTCCGCTCGACTCACAGACGCAGTACTACGAGCCGTCCGCTCCCAAAGGAACAGCAGCGTAGTAGCTCGCAGAGGTACAGGCACAGCAGCGCACTAGCTCGCAAAGGTAGACAGCTGCGAGCCGACGCACTGGCTTCTAACGGCATAGCTGCGAAGTGGTGATGTTGGGCAGAGGGAGCATGAAAGGGTTATCTGCACAGACAGAGCTCCGGTATATTAAATTGCCCCCGGGACCTTTCTTTTATATTTTCACTCGATGCGAGAAAGCGCGCTTTCTGGACCAAGACCTTTCTCCCTACCAAATTTGGCGTAATTCCGTTCAGCAGTTTGACCTGTAGCCTTGTCTAAAGTTTCCTATGGAAAATCCATTGACAAAACACGTTTTCACACATCCCACATAGCTACCTGTCGCAGGCGTACTCGCTGTTGGTGTGCAGGTCAGTGGTCTAGTTGTCAACATGTCACGGCCACTCCCTGAGGGCAGGTTTGCACACACACAACACACCCATCCGGCACATGCGTCACAGGCCATGTGACCACACAAATATAATGGATCGACAACATCACATCCTTTATTGCCCGTGGTGACTGGATGGCGGACGCTCCACGGGTCTCAATCATAAAGAGTCCATGAAAACTTGGGCAGAGGGTTAGTCGCACCCTGAGCTGTATGGCCTACTACCACGTGGCGTGGACTTGAGTTGCACAGGGTTACTGCCACCCGAAGCTGATGTGGCCGTCAGGGGCCTACCACCACGTGGCGCGGACTTGAGTTACACAGGGTTAGTGCCACCCGAAGATGATGTGGCTGTCAGGGGCCTACCACCACGTGGCGTGGACTTGAGTTGCACAGGGTTAGTGCCACCCGAAGCTGATGTGGCCGTCAGGGGCCTACCACCACGTGGCACGGACTTGAGTTGCACAGGGTTAGTGCCACCCGAAGCTGATGTGGCCGTCAGGAGCCTACCACCACGTGGCGCAGACTTGAGTTGCACAGGGTTAGTCGCACCCTAAGTTGTATGGCCGTCAGTGGCCTACCACCACGTGGCGCTGACTTGCGTTGCACAGGGTTAGCGGCACCAAAAGCTGATGTGGTCTCCGCCATTGATGACTCAGGACTCAGCGACATGTGTGGGATCTGCTGGGCTGGGGAGCGGGTCCACATAATGTCCACCAAGCCATGGTGGCGGGACCGGGCCCTGGAGCTTTCACGGGCACGTGGAGTGCCCACTGGTAGACACTCCGGTGGCAGCAGGTAATTATTTGGTCATGGATGCGCAGGGGCGGCAGTGTCTCTCTCTCTCTCTCTCTCTCTCACTTCCCTCTCTTCACTCTCTCTCTCACTCTCTTCCTTTCTTTCCTTCTATCTCTCTCACTCTCACTCTCTCGCCCTTCTCCCTTTCTTTCCTTCCCTCTCATTTTCTCTCTGGCTTTTTTTTCCTTCTCTCTTTCTCTGTGTCTCACTCCTTTGATATGCGCATTACACACGTCCTTATTTTGTGCTTTATTTTCCAGGCTGTGTCGTCGACATTAATGGACCCGACAGGAGTCTTCCGCCTTGTTGTTTTGTGTTCAGTTTGTTAAATTTAGTTTATCCTCTATATGTACGGAAAAAAAAAGTTTTGAAAAAAAATTTCATTAAAGTTTTTGGTTGTTACTTAAGTGCTGTGTGACTCTTTCTCGTTCTTATTACTGTTATTTAGTGGTGTCCACCATGGTGTTAAATTTTGGGGCAGTTATCGCGGGAATACTGGTGATGTCTGCAGTTTGCACCAGCTTCTGAATAGTGTGTTAGATTTATCTCAACTTTAGTTGCATTAAAGTGCTGATAATGAGATGCAGAGTAGGCGTTCCCGTGCAAAAACACACGAGGTGCACCTTTGCGATTTATTCTAAATACTAAAATACTGTATTGAATTGCACTGTGGTAGTGAGTGCATTTACAGTGTACACACAAAATCAATGAAGAAATCTCATTGTATTTATATTGATTGGGAATAGTGGGTCAGGTGCTGAATCTTGACGGGATACACTTCCCAGTTCGTTTATTTTTCTGTACACGAAAAAACCACATCACAACTTTCACAACGAAAGGCAAAAACTGCGATGCGAAACAAATTCCGGCGATAAGCCGCGTTAGCACCAGGGATTTTACACCTGCTTTCTGCTGGTGTTAAGCAGGACGACTACCTTGTGCATGAAAGGGAACACAGCCAAGAGCCACACCGGAACACCCACAGGTGCCATAGAGTCAATGAGCATGATACACGGATACCCATGAGGGCCACAACACTCATCGCAACAACCCCAGGACCGCCAATGCCCCCGAACCCGCATCTGAGCAAGTGTCTCCGTGTGGTCATTGTGTTAGCATGATGGGCACGGGCCCTGCAACATCACAGTGTGCTGTCTTCAGCGGACGTTACCATGTCACCTCAGCGTTGGCAGTGAGCCTGGACATGTAGCTAGGCACGCATCCTCCTGCATGCACAAGCGGCGTGTGCTGGTCCGGCGTACACAGGTCAGCGCAGGGGTGTGCCTATCCGGCAAGGGGAACGGGGTGTCTCGGACATGTCCGTGTGCAAGAAGTGCGGTAAGTGTGTCTCTGTGTTCTGGTGTGGCCGCCACAAGGGCTGCAGCAGTCGATGTTGTAAAGTGGCATGCACCACCTCCAAACGGCAGTGTCACGGTGTGATTGGAATGCCGCAGGACATGCGCGAATAGGCATTACAATGGTGTGCCGTAGGAGTGCACAGGATACAACAGCGCAGCGCACAAAAGTGTGGGGGCTCGTGGGAGGGAGGAGCAGCTGTTTGGCAACGTAACACACAGTGAACCCGCCCATGTGCCACGTGCTGGGCATCTCATCCATGATGACCAGGGTCGCAGACATCCCACAACACCCACGACCGGCCTTTGTACACATCCTGTATGAATGCAGCTGGAGAAGTTACTGTAGGGATGAAAGGTTCTTTGTCTGAGCTATCTTGCGCTAACACATCTGCTGCTCCGAGAAGGAACTTGCAAGTGGCCAGCCCCCCCTGACAGATACGATAATATTTGCATCCATCTCCCACACTACGCACTGCCCGATTTGAGAACAACGAGTACACATCCCACACTAAAAAGTCCTTCGTCGTAGTTAGCGTGCGTGAAATGGCCTTCATACATACTCCCACCACACCCCTGCCCTGCACCCATTGCACACAGACCCGGCTCATTGCACCAAGCTGTGCCATTTCATCCACAAGACTGGCACACGGCAAGCCAGTGCAGCTACAAGCAGATCCACTGACGCAATGGCAGGGCATCCCGAACACATGGTCGACTCCATTCACGTCCACCTATTCCTTGCACGTCTGCTGCATGTCCGGGGTGCACTGCCTTTGGATCACTTACCGGCTGAGCTTCCGCATTGCGGACGTCACCTGCGTTCAACCTGTATTGCAATGTCGCACATGCCTATCCGAGTGGTGCATGGACGTGTGCCTCTCCAACGTGTGCGTAGCTGACATGGATTACGATGGGGGTGAGCGCCCCCTGTTGGCCCACGACCAGGAGTGTCATGGTGATGCCCGTTTATGGCATGCATGGATGTTTGGCATGCATGTTGGGAACTGGGCCTGGGACATTGCACGTGTCGTAGTATGCAGTGAGCAAATTGACCCACTTCCCGATTCTGCTTTGGTGCACATTGGGTACAGTGGTTGGAGTCAGCACATCTGTCCCGGTCAGCTGATGGATTACGTCAACGACATGTCAAATATTGTGGCCAACCATCACTCATTAGAGATAGTGGCTTACTCAGCTGCACTCGCGTTCATGGACGAGTGACAAGGTACCTGCAAGCACGACTCGATGTGCCACATTGCACGTGTCCCGCCGCATCATTGCACGTTGTGCATCTGGTCACATGTCCCAAGACGACAGTGGACATGGCTGCATTGGTGTTGACTCATGTCCGAGGTGCGGACAACCAACGCTGCTTGACACTGACGTGTGTTGGTGATGGACTACCCCGAGGTGAACATGGACGTTTTCCTACGCTCCTTATTCAGGCACGCTGCTGCATTTGTCTGCATATCGTGGCACTACTCTTGGCCGTACTGACACGCACTTTTTTTAATAAAGTTTCCACATTTTCACTTGTCTCCAAATGTGTTGTGTCTTCATTTGTATGCCAATGTGTGTGTCACGGACTCTCTGGCTGCCTGCCATACGTGAATTGCTACCCCATCCGGACTGTGGGTTTGTACTTATGCGTTCTCATGTGCCTGTTTCATACTGACGCTTTTGGACGTTTATCCGCCACAGGCGCGTGCATTTGTGTCCTGTGTTCGATTGTGCGAATGTTTGTGTTTGGACAACATTGTGTTGGATGTTGGTGTGCTCTGCTTCCTATGTGTGTGTGCTACATTCTGTGTGAGATGTCCCTTCATGTGAGGTATTGTTCACCCTTCTCCCTTTCAGGCAGTGTGGTTTTCACTTCTGTGCTTGTTCAGTGGTGTGATGTTGGCGGGTTGTGTGACTTGTGCTCCTTGTTGGTGTATTTCATTTTAGCCATGGTTTGTCTGTAGTTGTGCTGTACTTAATTGTGCATGTGTGCCACTGTGCCCATCTCCCCCCATCCCCCCACTCCCTGCTTGTTCCTCTTCCTGGTGCTGTTGTGTCTGTAATTTTGTTACTCCACACATAAATACATGTAAAGAACAAATTAGAATAGTTCCTTGATTCTTTTAGATTGCAAAACTTCTCTCTATTGGTTATTTTTAAAATTTCCATATAAACAGTTTTTTTTTTTTTAAATTCTTTTTATTAACAACTCGACCAAATGCACATCAAGTTTAACAGGCAGGTAATTCCGTCTTTCCTCAACGACATTTAATACAATTCAAAATAATACACAGTTAAACACTCGATAGATCAAGGGGAAGCGTGTGTGTCAGTTTCTCTCGGGCGGAACGGTGGGTCACAAATGTCCCCCCTATGATGGTTCCAGGCGTCCCATATCCTGCTCCACTTCCCGGGGCATCCCCTTGCAATGTATACCGATTTCTCCCTAAACATACACCAATCTAGATCCTCTTCCCACTTCTCGGCCCGTGGTTGGGCGATGTTTCGCTTCGCCACCATATATGCCAGCGTAGCCCATTGTGTTGTGTAGGCAGTAAGGTCTGTTGGTTCCCAAATGTTTAGGAGGCATCTACGGGCCTCTGGCTGTAGGTCTATCCCTAGGACCGCCCTCAGTGTGTGGTGGATCTTCCCCCAATACGTTTGTATGCTTTGGCAGTTCCACAGTATATGCATAAATGTCCCCGGCTCCCCGCAGCCCCTTCTACACTCTCCACTGTCTGAGCGACCCATTTGAACCAGACGGGGTCCTGTGATATATATTCTATGCAATATCTTTAACTGCACCAGCCTCAACCTCGTCTGTATCGCCACCACCCGTGGGGAGGAGACCGCCTCTCGCCAGTCCTCTTCGTCCAGTTCGAGGCCAATCTCGTTCCAGTAACTTTTTATTTTAAGCAATGGATCGTCCATATTATTAATTAGTTTCCGATAGATCAGTGAAATGGTCTTCTCCGGTAGATGTCCATCGAGCACCCTATCCTCTAGGGGGGAGGCGTCCGGGAGGGCGGTACCCCTCGGGACCTGGGTAAGTAGCGCATGCTGCACCTGGAGGTAGCGGAAGTGCTCGCGATCGTTCAAGTTGTACTGCAGCTTGAGTGAATCAAATGTCTGTATTGTACCCTCGCCCCAGATGTCTTTTATTTGTGAGATCCCAATTAGGTCCCATTTGTCAAATCCCTTGGACTTCCAGAGGCCTCCCAATTTCTCCGAATTCCACAGCGGGGTGGCTAGTGTAAATTTGCCTTCCCATTTGAGGTGTCTGTTGGCCGCGTGCCATACCTGGACGGCATGCGCCGTGGGCCCAGTAAGGTGGAATCTGCGAGGCCTAGCATAGAGCGCTCTTGTATAGTCTCCCCGGGGAGTTGCCACCTATCCATCGCATACCCGGGTTCGTTTGGCTGTCCATAAATCCCATGATTGACTGCCGCCAACTGGGATGCCCAGTAGTATTTTCGTAAGTCTGGCAACCCAATTCCTCCGTCATACCAATTTAGCGTGAGCTTGGAAAACGCTATTCGGGGTTTACCATCCCAGAGGAGCTGTCTCTGGAGAGATTCGATCTCCCTGAAATAAGTCGCTGGGACCGGATCCATCGTGTTTTGGAGTACGTACAAGAACCGTGGCAGTGCCATCATTTTAAAAAGTACCGCCCTTCCCAACAGAGAGAGCGGGAGGGCCTTCCAGCGCATCACGTCATTTTTAAGGCGCATTAGGAGAGGGCTCAGATTATTGGAGTAACGAAGTCTCGAGTCTGACGTTATGTAAATGCCAAGATATTTAAAGCCTTCCTGCGCTATTTGAATCGGGCAATTGCCTGGAATAACCGGCGGGTCACCTCCCAGGACATATAGCACCGATTTGGACCAGTTTATCGCGAAGCCTGAGTATCTGCTAAAGATTGCCAACACATCTAAAAACCGGCTCAGCGACCCTCTTGGGTTGGCGAGATAGAGTAAGACGTCGTCTGCGTACAGAGAGATTTTGTCTTCCCATTCTGGCGACCATTGCAGTCCACGTATGGACCGGTCCTGTCTGACCCAGGCCGCGAGCGGCTCCAGGGCCAGTGCAAAAAGAAGCGGGGACAGCCCTGTCTAGTGCCCCTACTCAGGCCGAAGTCGGGGGATTTGCGATTGTTTACTACCACTCTGGCCAGCGGATCGGAGTATAGGAGGCGTATCCAACCCGTAAATTCCGGGCCAAAACCCAGTTTATCCAATACTGCAAATAAATAAGGCCATTCAACCATATCAAATGCCATGGTGGGATCTAGTGACACAATTGCCGTCGGTTCCATAATGGTAGGGGCTCTACCCAGCACTCCATGCAACCGTCTCAAGTTAAGGGCGGTGTTGCGATGTGGCATAAATCCCGATTGATCCGGGTGGATCAGGGTGGTGATGACTTTCGTCAGTCGGGTCGCCAGTAGTTTCGCAAGGATTTTGGGTTCTGCATTTAGCAATGAAATAGGCCTGTAGGATGCGCAGCTTGTTCTAGGTTTGCCTTCCTTATGTATGACCACGATGTTGGCTACTCGTTGGTCATATGGGAGTTGCCCCTTTTCTCTACTGTCCTCGAACATGGACAGATATATGGGGTGATTCTATTGGGCCGTAGTTTATAAAGCTCGACTGGGATACCATTGGGCCCCGAGGCCCTCCCAGAGTGTACTCCCCTGATAGCCTGCGCCACCTCGTCGTCCGTTAGTGGGGACTCCAGATAGGCTCGGTTGTCGTCTGTTAGGACTGGCAGCTGGATGTCTCTAATCATCTCCCTGTTGACCATTTCTGTAAATTTGCCTGCCGTGCTATATACTGTGCGATAATGTTGTGCGAACGCATCTGCTATAGCTTGCAGGTCTGTGTGTGTGCTGGAATCTTCCCCCCGTATTTCAGGTACCACCCTCGACGCCCACTCCCCTCTCTCCAACCAAGCAATCAGCTTCCCCGCTTTGTCGCCATGCTCGTATATTCTGCTCTGGACCTCTCTGCTCTGCATTCTGGCTTTATCTCTGGCAATACTATTAAACTCATCTTGCCGTAGTTTCAGATGGTGTAGACCCTCGGGGGTCACTTCCCGAGCCATTACCTCTTCTAGTTTTAACACTTTCTCTTCCGCCTTTTCCAGTTCAGCCTGCCTTTCCTTTTTCCTCCCCGCAATCAGAGAGACCGTCTCCCCCCGGATAACAGCTTTATATGCCTCCCACAGTGTCTGTGCTGATTCCACCGTACCCTGGTTCTCCTGGAAGTACCTGTCGGTTGCCGTGATAATGCTCTTCTTTGTGGAGGGGTCTCTCAAGTGCCACGGACTGATTGGGGCTATCCTCCCTGCATTCATCTGGTCAAAGCCCATACTTAGCCATACCGGGGAGTGATCCGAGATGCCTCTACCCAGATGGCGAATCTCCCGGAGAGCACAGGCCTGCATGGCCGGGACAAGTACGTAGTCTAGTCGTGACAAGCTTTGGTGTGCACATGACACGTGTGTATATTGCGCTTTGCCTGGGTTACGTATCCGCCAGCCATCTACTAGCCCCATTGTGTCCATAAAGTCGGGTAGCCACCTTTGTGCGGGTCGTAATGTGCGGGCTGGAAACCTGTCTATGTCCCTGTCTATAACCGCGTTAAAATCTCCTCCCAACACCATGTGGCCTAAAGGTAGCGTCAGGTAAATGGAGCCTAAGTCCTGAAATGTGTCGGACTGCAAGCCCGGTGGCACATATATTGAGACGAATGTAGCTACTTTCCCCTCCCATTGCCCCGATATCCCGACATATCTGCCCCGCTTGTCGGACCATGTGGCCTGTATTAGAAGGGGGAATGAGTTTTTAACCAATATGCCAACCCCCCTGGACCCCGTGGTAAATCCCGCGTGCGCCACGAGTCTGTAGCCTCCTTTATGCAGGGCCATGCACTTATTCCCGATTAAATGTGTTTCCTGCAGGAGTACCACGTCCGGGGCGTGTCGTCTGATAAACTGAGCTACCATCCCTCTCTTTATTTTGTCTCCCAGTCCGTTGACGTTCCAGCTCATCACGCTAAACCCCGATCTTCGGTTAACATTTGCCATAAAACTGGTGTAGAAACGTCGCCTGCTTTACATTTTCACTCAATGTTGTCGAAACAATTAACCCTACAAAACTACTTACAAACCAATTAACACTAAAAATTATATTCATGACATATCCCCCCCTTCACCCCCCCTCCCTGCACCCCTGCTCGTGGCGTTTGCCCATCCCCAACTGGCAGAGTGCCTGTCGCCCCACACACTAACCTTACTATTTAACTAAAGGTAGTAAAGAGGAGGAATGCCGGTGCCCCGTCCCCCCGCCCCCCAGACTCAGTTCAGGTGATCTTCACCGAAGTCCACCCCCTCCATTCAGGTCTCAGTAGTCACTGGGGTTGCGCGGCCTCCCATCCGTGGGCCGAAGCCCCCAATACCTGACAATGAACGTTAGTCCCGAGTTTGTGCCTCCGCTTTCATTCCTCCGCCTGCTGCGTGTCTCCTCCGCTCCGGTCCCGCTCCCCCGACCCACCAGGGGGTCGACTGTCAATCCATTCCGCCGCTGCCTCCGGATCATCGAAGAACCAGGCCCTCCCCCCGGCCTCCACCCTCAGCCGCGCCGGGAACATCATGGCGTATTTCAATCCCCTGCCCCTTAGCTTTTCTTTTACGCCGAGAAAGCTCCGGCGTTTTCTGCACTGTTTGCGTGAAGTCCGGGAAGAAGGAGAGGGTGGCGTTCTCGTACCTCAGGGGGTCCCAGGCGGGCCGCCTGCAGGATTGCGTCCCTGTCTCTAAAGTTCAACACCCTGGCGATCATCGGACGCGGGGGCCCCAGGCTTAGGCGCCCTCCCGGGACTCTATGCGCCCGCTCCACTGTAAAAGGTTGCTCAGCCCCTTGGGTTTTAGATGCGTAAGGATAAGATCTTCCACGAACAAGTCTGGGGCTGGACCTTCTGATTTTTCGGGCACCCCCAGAATTCGGACGTTATTTCGTCGGGCTCTTCCTTCGTACTCATCCAGCTTGCGCACGGTCATATCTTGAGTTGCTTTGAGTTCCTGCACTTCCTGTTGGAGCAACGCCACATCGTCGGTCAAACTGGCAGTCTTTATATCTAACGATTTGACCTTTTCATTGACTTTCGTAAGGTCCGCTCGGATAAGGTTGACCTCTATAGTGACCGTGTCTAGCTTGTTGTCGAGCAACTCCATTTTCTGTCCCAACGATGAGTTGACCCCTCTATTGCTGCCATCACATCGAGCAGCGTCGGTTCCAGTGCGGGACCGGAGGAGTCGCCCCTCTATGTAGACTTTCCCGCAAGTCCGTGGGGGACCCCCTGGGCACTGTGTATCTGTCCAATTTGTTGGTCTGGGTCTGTCTCAACCCCTTAGACGATCTTGGCTGGTGCCTATCCACCTCCGGCTTAGTTGCCATGACGAGCTATTATCGTGGTCTGCCCGCGCCGTCCCTCCTGCGGAACGCGATGTGCCGTACTCGGCCGCTTCCCTGGTGGCTGGCCTACCGTGCCGTCGCACCTCCGTCTGTACCCACCAGGGCGGAACCAAGCGGGGTCGGTCGAGTCCCCCCGCCGCGCAGTTCTCCCAATATCAGGCAGCAGCAAGGCGCTGCGGGTCCGGTTTCGCCCTGTCAACGGTATTTCTTCTCGCGGTTCCCAGGCAGCTCGGCAGGCACTCCGGGTCCAGGCGCAGCCGTCGGCGGGTCCGCCGTTAGTCGCCCTGCGATTCCGCGACCAGGCACCTCACCGCACGCGGCCCAAAGGACAATCACCACCCTGGCCGGATATTTCAACGACGGCCGCCTTGCTCCTCGCGGCCCGTGTCGGCGTTGCGACCTCTGCCTTTCTTTTCCCTGTCGGGGGGGGTAGCGGGGGCCCCCACCTACGCGTTTCCACCAGTCTCCACTGCCTCCGGCGTCCGCCGTCCAATTTATCCCAGGGGATGGGCGGGGGCGGTGACCTCCGGCCGGCCGCCCCAGCGCAGTGCAGCCACGTCCCGGCCACAACCTAGGCCAGAGTCCCCGGCCCCAGTCAACACGGAGGCCGCAAAGCGCAACAACGATATCCCCGGTCTCCGATGTCGTAGAGGAACCGGAGCCGCCGCCGGGAGCGCCGCTGCTGCTCCGCCGTCGAGGGGCACGCTTCGGTACCAGGATAGATTACAGGATCTTTGGGCTGGGGGACGGGTACTGCGGAGCCGAGGTCTTACGCGGCCATCTTGGACCGGCGCGTGACTCCTCCTCTCATAAACATTTTTTTTAATATTCAAGGACACATAGAAGGCAGAAGTGCAACGTATTCTATCAACACACTTTCTAGAACATTCTACAACACGTGCAGGTTAAAAGTTCATCAATTTTTTTTAAACGAAACGATATTTTTTTGTAACATTTTCTTGAACATTTAACGGCACGTGCAGGTTAAAAGTTCACGATTGTTTTAAGTTCGAACAGTGCCTTCCAAATGCAAGTAGCAGGTGTGGTTGAGTTGACCACATTTTATCCTATCATATGTACTCCACGTTTAAACTGCTTTTTCTTAACCAATCACAAAGATGCTTTTCCACAAAACGAATGTGCACCCTACTTTTTAAAAACAATGCTTTTCATCTCCCAATCAGTTATCGTTTTGAATGAGAAAAAAAGTAGTTCCCCACCTTTAAACATATCTCTTATTCTACGAACGGACTGCATGAGCTACAGACATCTATCCATACTTCCCAGCCATACCTTCAAAATGCTAGTGTGGATCGTAGGACATAGCTATGTTTTCTGGTGCAAGAGGTATGCAGAACAGAGACGTATTGACTTAGACCTAGGTTTACAAAATGTGGACTTTAAATGGTTTGGACAGAGAGGATTGAAGTGGCATCAATTGTTGCCTTTGGTTAAAACCTGTTTGCATCTCCAACACCCTGACCTCATGATTGTGCACTGTGGTGGAAACGACCTAGGCACATTGACTGGTGTAGGTTTGGAAATGCTAATGAAAGATACCTTTCGACAATTGATGTTGCTTTTGCCTCAAACTGTCTTTGTATATTCCAATATATGCCAAAGACAGAAGTGGAAATGGTCAAACCAATTTTGTCCTCAGATTGAAAAATCTAGGAAGAATGTCAACAAAGCTGTGTCTGCATACCTCAGAGACCATAGAATGGGGTCGATCTACAACAACAACATACGTTTTGATATGGCTGATATCTACAGAAGTGATGGAGTGCACTTCACAGATCAGGGAAATCGAGTTTTTCTGAATAACCTGAAGCTGTGCATCCGCACTTATATGTAGCTCCAACTAATAAACACAAGGGCTCTTTTTAGAGCCGCCTTATATTCCCAATATCGGTTCGCAGAGTGACAGCTGCGATCCGGCTAGCACAGGGAGACCTGCGGGCCGTCGGGCAGGCTCGCAGAGGGAAAGCTGCAGCCCGTCGGCTCGGCTCGCACAGGGAGAGCTACGGGCCGTCGGCTCGCAAACCGACACCAGCGTGCTGACTAGCAGAGGGAGAGCTCGTGTCTAACTCGCAAGGGGACACCAACGGGCCAACAGCCCTGCTAGCAGAGACACACCTATCACCTAACGGACTGGCTTGCACATGTACAGCTAGGGACACGACGGCTCGCAGACGCAGACCTGCGAACCGACGGACTGGTACTGTTTTATGCTTTAGGGTAGTACAGTGGTGTTTGTGTACTGTAGGGTGTTCGTGCTGGAGGTAGCGTTTTAGGGTTTAAGGTAGTGCACTGCTGTTTGGGTAGTGTAAGAATGGTGCTGGAGGTAGTGTTTTAGAGTTTACGACAATGCAGTAATGTTTGGGTACTGTTTTGGGGTCATGCTGGGAGTACTGTTTTGGGGTTTAGGGTAGTGCAGTGGTGTTTGTGTAGTGTAGGGGGTCATGCTGGGAGTAGTGTTTTAGGGTTTACGGCAGTGCAGTGGTGTTTGGGTAGTGTAGGGGGTCATGCTGGGAGTAGTGTTTTAGGGTTTACGGCAGTGCAGTGGTGTTTGTGTTGTGTAGGGGGTCGTGCTGAGAGTAGTGTTTTAGGATTTAGGGTAGCACAGTGGTGTTTCTGTAGTGTGGGAAGTCATGCAGCGAGTACTGTTTTAGGATTTAGAGTAGTGCAGTGGTGTTTGTGTACTGTTTGGGGGTTCATGCTGGGGGTAGCGTTTTAGGGTTTAAGGTAGTGCAGTGGTGTTTGGGTAGTGTAAGAATCGTGCTGGAGGTAGTGTTTTAGAGTTTACGAAAATGCAGTGGTGTTTGGGTAGTGTAAGGGGTCATGCTGGCAGTAGTGTTTTAGGGTTTAGGGTAGTGTAGTGGTGTTTGTGTAGTGTAGGGGGTCAACCTCGGAGTAGTGTTTTAGTGTTTACGGTACTGCAGTGGTGTTTGTGTACTGTAGGGTGTCGTGCTGGGGTAGTCTTTTAGGGTCTAGGGTAGAACAGTGGTGTTTGGGTAGTGTAGGGGGTCATGCTGGGGGTAGTGTTTTAGGGTTTAGGGTAGTGCAGTGGTGTTTGTGTAGTGTAGGGAGTCATGTTGGGAGTAGTGTTTTAGGGTTTAGGGTAGTCTAGTGGTGTTTGGGTAGTGTAGGGGTTCATGCTGGGGATAGTGTTTTAGGATTTAGGGTACTGCAGTGGTGTTTGCGTAGTGTAGGGGGTCCTTCTAGGGGTAGTGTTTTAGGGTTTACAACAATGCAGTGGTGTTTGGGTAGTGTAGGGGTTGTGCTGGGGTAGTATTTTAGGGTTTAGGGTAGTGCAGTGGTGTTGGGTAGGGGGTCGTGCTGGGGGTAGATTTAGGGTTTAGAGTAGTGGAGTGGTGTTTGGGTAGTGTAGGGGATCGTGCTGGAGGTAGTGTTTTAGAGTTTACGACAGTGCAGTGGTGTTTGGGTAGTCTTTGGGTAGTGTAGGGGATCGTACCGACAGACTGACTCACAGAGCTCCGAGCCGACGGACGGGCTTCTAAAGGCATAGCCGCGATCTGGTGATATGAAGAGAGGCAGCGTGAAAGGCATATCTCACACAGACACAGATGCCAGTGTTGCCTCACAGAGGTAAAACTACGAACCCGATGGCTTCTACACGGAGAGATGCGAGCTGACGGAGTAAATCACAAAATAGCTGCCAACACTTCCTGGTTTCAACCATTCACAGCCAATAAGCCGCAAGCTGGTGCTTGTAACCCCTCAGCCAATCACATGTCAGAATTCTCAAATATCGATATCTGTAAAATTTGATATTTCTCAAAAACTACTGAACGGATTTACACCATTTAAACAAAAGCGTGCTTTCTGGACCATCACCTTTCTCCCTGCCAAATTTGGCGTAATTCCGTTCAGCAGTTTCACCTGTAGTCTTCTTTAAACTTTCGCATGGAAATTGCATGCAGAAAACACGTTTTAGGACCGTCTTTTTTCTCAGCCCCTCCTACACCATTCACCCCCAAACTTTCAATATAAGAGCTAATCAAAAAAAGAGAAACTTTTTGGATAATTTCATAAAGATTCGTCAAACGACGCCAAAGTTACAAGCACATAGAAGGCTCCAGAAGGGGGGCCGCGCAACTACCCTCCCAACATGAGTGAAGCCCCGGGGCTGCGCGGACCCCAGTGCACCCCCGCAACTCCTGCGAGCCCCTGCTATTATTTTTTAAGAAATACCCCTGGAACCTAGCCCACCCAAGGGCCTCATTAAAATGAAACGCAAGAACCCGCGACCCCAGCGCGAATTTTTGCTGATTTTTTATTTATTTTTTAAATGATTTTTTGGGCCCTGGGGCTCCTTCTGGGACCCCCTGAGCAGGCCTAGGGGGTCAGGGTTTTTCTACCCTGCCCCCTTCTCTTGTTTTATACCTTAGTTTCTCCATTTTCGGGTAACTCGCCTCTACCGAGCCACAAGATGGCTGCCAACACTTCCTGGTTTGGACTACTAGCAGCCAATCACAGTGAAGCTCGCACCCGCGACTTAGGCTCCGCCCAGATATCAAAACTTTTATTTTTCTAATTTCTCAGCAACTACTGAACAGATTTACACCATTTTTAAACAGGTCGCTTTCTGACCCAAGCACTACCTTTCTGCCAAATGTGGAGTAATTCCGTTCAGTAGTTTCGGCTGTAGCCTTGGACAAGGTAGCCTATGGGAAATTGATTTTTTGACTCTTATTTTTTGAATTTCTCAAAAACTACTGAACGGATTTACACCATTTAAAAAAAAGGTCGCTTTCTGAACCAAGCTCTACCTTTTTGCCAAATTTGGGGTAATTCCGTTCAGCAGTTCGGGCTGTAGCTCGTCGCAAAATTTCCTATGGAAATTAACATGGAGAAATCGAGTTTTGGGACCCCCCTTTTTTCTCAGCCCCCGCTTGACGAATCACCCCCAAACTTTCAGGATAGGAGCTTACCTGGATAGACTTTGGAGAATTTCAGGAAGATTCGTCAAACGACGCCAAAGTTATTAGCAAATCAAAAAATGCTTTTCCTATGGAAACTAGGATCTAACTATAACTACCTACTGGCGACCGCCAGTACGTAATATATATATATATATATATATATATATTCACTGAAAAAACCATAGGTTTTACAGATGTTATAGTTAGAAATTAGCATTTAAAAAACCTTAGAAATTCACTGAAAAAACCATAGGTTTCAGGGACGTTATAGTTAGCTGGACATTTCACTCGTACAAAACCATAGAAATTCCACTGTTATAGTTAGTTCAGTTAACTATAACTCGGTCCCCGCAATGCACTGCTCATGACGTCACATATTACATCATTCATGGCATGGTCAGTGACATCACTGATGACATCACTGATGACATCTCAAATAATACAACATAATATAACATTTTCAAAACATATTTTTCTCCCTTTTTCTGCTGTTATCAGATTCTACTTAACTTCACTATTCACAGTGATGTCAGTGTAGTATCATCATAAACAGCTGGGAAAAAAACAATCAACTAGATTGTTAAAAAAAACAAATGACTAACTCTTACAACCACAATAACAAATCAACACAAATAACACATCCAATACTATTTCCAATTTTTAAATGTTACCTTTACTGTGTACTTTCTGTTGACATTTTTCCTCAAGGCCAAATAATGTGTGGAATTTTTTTTTTAAATCATTCAGTATCAATTCCTTAAAGCATCTTCCCATTTTCCCTCTAGGCCGAATAATGTATCTAAAATTTTTGTTTCAGAAATATCAAGTATGAGTTGGGTAATTCATAAGGCAATCTCCAAGTGTGTATCATTGCAGTGACTCCAACCATTTTTGCATTTCAAATATACAGTATAATGTCCACATGTGGTAGTACCTCCAGCATGGAAAACAATAGCCAGTGTTGTGAAAGTTCTTCCAGAAATAGATACTTGACTAGCAACAACATTTTTAATTTTCGTTTCCACTTTTCTTCCATTTGGTCTACAGCGTTGTAGCATTAAAATTACATATTTTCCATATCTTTCTAGGCATAATGTAGATAACATTTCTGATTGACAACGAGAACACTTCATATCATGATTTGCTTCTTTTACTAATTTCGGAAAAGGTACAGATTTGCAGTCAGGTATTGTTAAATATAGAAATCGTTCTCTGTCAACTATAGTACTAGAAGTTAATGAACACTGTTCACATTTGTGATCCCATTTGTAACTGAGTCCAAATAAACTCTCAATCTGGATTCCTTCATCTTCTAATACTCCAAGCATAACCATCAGAAACTCTTGTGCATCTTGTTGTATATTAGGACTGAACGTTAAAGATCCAGTACATGTATCCAAGAGTTGTCGAATACCAGAAGCAGTATGTATCTTACTTCTGTCAGTTCTCAATTGTTCAAATAAAGTATAAAGTGCATAACATAATCTTTTTTCCTGACTTTCCATAATTTCACCATACAGATCTTCTAGATAAAATATAACGTTTAGAATAACATTACCATAGCAGTTGACACCAGAAGCATTTTCTAATTGGTGTCCCACAACATCATCACTTGTTTCTATTTTCTGTTTCTTTGCATCTTTTCTTTTCTCTTGAATTTTTTTCTGCTTTTCAACCACACTTGATTCATCAACATGTTTGCGTTTTGAACACACAGCACGTTTTTCATAAATAGGATATTCACCTAAAGTTGGTGCATAAAGTCTTCTTAAACGATTATATTCTCTTACACAATTTACATCAGCACTAACCTTGTTTTCATCGAAATCAATTAAATACAAACCAGACAATGTTCTAACTTGAGATAATGCAACGTATGCCATTCCCTCTTTAAACACAGTTCTTCCAACATTTACTAAAGCATTCTCTACACTTAAACCTTGAGATTTATGAATGGTTATTGCATATGCTAAACAGAAAGGAAACTGTTTTCTACGGTCATACAAGTCTTTCACCAGCAAAAAACGTACAGCACAACGCCCAATTTGATTCACCTCTGCAATCTGATAAAATTTAATTTTCAAGAATTCAATTGCATTTCTGTTTTGATATTTTACAAATTCAACAACGTTCCCTATTGCTCCATTCACTAAACCTTGTTCTATATTCAAATTACGCCTCAAAATTACCCGACAGTTTATACATACATCTAAATTTTTTTCTAAGCCAGCAGTTTTTGATACAGACTTTTCCAAAGAGTCCAATTTAGTCTGTAGTTTATTTGAAAGAAGAATTGTTATACCTTGATGCTCGATTTTATCAATAGCTTCATTTTCCAATTTCAGAAGCTCTTGATTAAATGTATAACACTCTTCCAGTGTAGGCATAAAGCAAAGTATAGACTTTTTTTCTGCAATGTTCTTGTACAGTACTGCTGCTGGTGTGTTTTCAGTTGTAAACAAGTTCTTTAGTAGACGACTTTGTAAAGCTTGTTTACCATGTTTGCTTAGAACACCAATTCTTACATCTTACAGAATATTTCCATAATCTTCATCACTTGCTTGTCGCATATTCTGAGTGAGTTCTTTATATTCAAAATTTAACCAGAGATTCACATTTCCAATACTTTCCAAAGATTTCCTAGTGTCTTCATGTAGAAGAGTTTTAAAGACGGGCTCTCCTTTTACAGGAGTTAGTTGTAGCAGATCTCCAAATACAATTAAATGTTTTCCTCCAAAGAGAACGTCGTAATCTGTTTTTAATACCTGTTGCATTCTTAAATGCACGAAAGCAAGCATTAAGTTTGAGACCATGCTCACCTCATCAATAATTAAAAGTTTTATCTTCTTCAGCACTCTTGACACTTCATAAGAAGCTTCTCCAGACAACTTCTGATATTCTAATTTATTATCATGCTCAACTGGTAACATTAGTAATCTATGCAAAGTAATTCCTTTAACATTGTGCGCAGCTAATCCAGTTGGAGCTGTTACTACACAAGATAAATGTGAACCAGTAGTTTTTTAAGATAATTGGTCAAAACTTTAATTAAAAAACTTTTACCCATTCCAGCTTGACAACTGATGTACATCAGAATAGGTTTAAATGATGAACATACACATTCTTTTTTCATGCAACAAACCATGTTCTATCTGTTCTCTCACTTGTACATATATTTCTTTCTGTTCAATATTTACTTGTTCTTCTAACTTTTCCAATGTAATATTCTCCTCTTGTGCTTGTTGCATTGCAATTTCCACTTCATGCATAGCAATCGCTGCTTCATTTTCCACTATTGGTTCTCCAAGTGGATCTTGACTACACAGAACTTTGACTATCTTGAGAACTTTCATTTGCAACTTCAGCTGTAATAGTCTTTTCCTGTTCAACTTCATCATTCAACATTTTTAAATATGTAGGGAAAATTGAACATGCAATGCTATCTTTACATGCATTAAAAGAATCTTCGTAGCAGTCGAAATCTCCAAGTAATTCACTTTCGCTACGCCATGGTCTGAACAGTTGGAGAAGTGCTAAATAGTAAAATTCTCGCTTGTCTGGAGTTTCACAACTGAGTTTCTTGTGGTTGCTAAGGTTACCTTTTGTGTGTTTTACTAAACATCCATGACATCCAAGTACTGCATATTTTCCTTGTTTTAAATTCTGTTTAACATTTCTTTTGAAGCTGTAATGTTGAAGTACTTCATACAGACATAGCTGTTCCAGATGTCGACTCCTTTTCGGATAGTATGTATCCAACATATTAGTTTTAAGAATTTCTGTACTGTCTGGTTCATTTGCTGCTAAGTATTCAATTTCTTCTAATGATTTCAACACTTTATTTCGTGAGCATGCAAGACCTAAACTTACCCAAATGATCCCTCGTGATTTTGAATATAAACTTGAAGAGGACAAGCGGTCTGAACATTCATACGATCCAATTTCTCTGTGGGAAAGCATTTTCAAAGTAAAGCTGTACAATTTTTTGCTAAGGCTTTTCTCTTGTGCAATTTCTTCCCACATTTGTTTCATCTCGGTTTTTTCTGATTTCGTTATATATGATGTAACGTAGCGTGCAACAGCAATTGAGTTGTCTGCAACATACTGGATGTCCATATTTGCATTCCACATTTTTAAAATAACAGGATTGTAGTCATTAATATACTTTGACAGTTCTGTTCTTTTCAGTTGCAGGTATTCTTTGGAGATTTGCGAGTTATTGTGTGCCTTACAGAAGAAAAAAAAGAATTTACTCTTCCTTTAGAAACTACTGGACGTGGAAATCCAAACCGACACTTGGTATAAAATTTTCCTTTAGACTTGTATTTTCGTCGGCAGTACTTTCCACAACGGTGACTTTGGAAACGTAAAACTTGCTGTCTCAAGCTTCTATCTCCTCCTTCTCTTGGAATCTCACATGTCACATACTGTTCAATGAAAGACAATACTATTTCATCTGAATCAGTTCCAAATTTAGGTGCATCCTTGATCCACAATAGCATATGTATATGAGGAGCACCTCTCGCTTGGTACTCCTTTCTCCAAAAGAAATCGGTAACTTCTCCAAGAGGTGGATTCTTTTTATTGCAGATGAAAGACATCATAGCTTGAAACCTATGATTAAAATATCTGCACACATTTACAGGATCCAAAGAACACAGTTCTCCAGGTGTCTTCATTTCAACATTCTTTATATTGGAATTTGCTTCTCGTAGAAATTCAAGCAAATCTTCCCATGCATACTCTGCACAGCTAAGTGTCACAAACCATGTTGGTGTACCTAAGTTCCGTAACATACACTTCAGTTCTCCATGACGACGATACCAATACTCATTTGTTCCTCGTTGACATGCCATCAAATTAATTAACTATGCTTCTAAACTTTCATCTGCTTGTTGAACTTTCTCCACAAATTCTTTCGCTGAAAGAAGTGATTGATGAACTCCAGTTTTTAGTATGTGGTTCACTGCATAGGACAGAGAAGACAGATCACTTTCAAACAAAAGGTGAAATATATATGGTATACACTGCTGGAATCTAGAATCTTCAGAGTATAATCTTGTTGAGCGATATTCTGAAGCTGGAATACGTACAGGTCGTCATCATATCGTCCACCTTCTCCAGTAGGAAACAGCTGTGGAAAACAACGAGCTTCTAAGCTTTTCTCCCATACACTCATTGGAGTTTCCTTTGCTTTTTTCATTTGAAATAACTCAATACTGTATCCTATTACTTCTTTTGAATGTAGAGGACATATTGTGTAATGTTCATAAATCTCTTCACTCCTTGACTTCTTCACTTTCTCTATTTGACCACTTGAAATTTCAGATTCATCTTCCAAACTTATTACCTGTTGTTCCACATTTACACTTTTATAATAAATATTATTCTCCACAAGATATAACGTAGCCTTTTGAAGTTTTTTAACATCCACAAATTCTTGCCATATTTTCCGACACTTTGTTGGTACTCCATTTACTAGAATGACTACTGCTTCATTTTCATCTTTGTCTCCACCAACAATTTCAATATTTTTCTTAAAATCCAAAGGTAAGTACACTACTCTTCCTTTCAGCCCTATTTGTAAGTCTGTTGGTGGCAGTTTACCTGTTTTAGGCTCCATGCGAATTATAGTTTGAAATGGATGAACAGATTGAATTAGAACTGACTCATATGTATTCAAATCTGCCAGTTCCTCCGGAATAGCTACTAATTCTAACTTATTATGTACTGCTCTAGCGGGCATTTTGTTCTCTTCTAATTTGTTATAACAATATTTACAAATACGTTGATCACTGCCTAACTCAAATTGACCTTCCACTAACAAGTAAGTTGCAAATTCTTTCCATTTATCATTATTCTTCTTTTCAGATTTCAAATACAAATCAACATTCCTAGTTTGAATTTTATAATTAGTACGTCGACAACAAACACAAACATAGTTTGGAATTTCAGAGCACACTATGTTAAACTTTCCAATTTCTTCTTCAAACTGATCAATTATAATCACTTTCCCATCTTCTTCAACATCTGTAATTGTCAAACTTTCACTTTCTATACACTGCTCTTCTGAACCAAAATATCGGAACTGAATATCATCACACTTTTTTTGTACATCTGATAAAGAACCGTGTAAAAGAGCTGTATTTAGTTCACCTAAACATAATGCAGGACTTTTTACATAGTACATTTCTGAATGGTGTACTGCTAACATCCTTAAGTGATGAAAAACACTTTTACACACTTTTCTTGAAAGACAAGCCAGAGAATGCCCATATTTCTCAGTATATTTTCTTACATTACAAGGATCAAGTGTTTGTAACAACCTAATCTTCTGTTTTACACTTTTCTGTGTATATTCTCGTAACAAATTTTGCATTATATCAATAGATTCCTGTTTAATACTACAAATACTGCTACAACCCCACTTATACACAGCAGCTTGTCTTCGTTTCCCTTGCACTTCTTCAGCTATTAACTGTTCTGCACTAATAGTAACCATTTCTTCTTTTGCAACAGGACAACCATTCTGAACTTCGTAGCAATGACCTCCAGTATCAACTGCAAATGGTAAACTATTTTCTTGGAAGTAACTCTCTTCATTAAAAAAAGGTTCACTATTAGATGTATGTTTCCATTTTCCACTGAAGATTTTACAAAAGTTGCTTCTGTTCACACGTCTTTTTTTTTACTTTTGTCTTTCAGAATCTTCATTGTTTTATCCAACACTTTCATCCTCTTCAAAATGAAAATGAATATTTTTGTTTTAACTTAAAAGCAGTATCCACTATGCTTTCAACACGCTGTTTCTGTTTCAATTGCAGCACTTTCTTTTTATATTTGCGGCATCCTTTTATTAAATTCTGAATTACTCTATTTCGAAAAACTCTTCGACGAATTTCTTGAAATTGTTTTTGTCTACGGGTAACAAATACTCTTTCCTTATCATGTTTTTTTTTCTTGCAATTTGAAGTCGAAGTCTGCTTCTCCTTACTTGAAATTTTTTTATTTTTCCTTTGTGTGATGTTATTTTCATTAAATGTTCGTAGTACTTTTTTTTAGAAATTGTCTAGTGTTTTTACCAGAAGAAACTATTTTTGTAGTACTCTGATTTTCTTGTAATGCACATTTTTGACTTTTCTTTAAGTAGATTTCCTTTTTGTTTTTCCTTTTTTTTTCAGTTCTTCTAGGCATTTTCAATTTTTAATCAAAACAAAATAATTTTCTGCGAATGAAAAAAAAGTTTACATTATTTGTTATATCTGTTCAATATGTCAAAATAATCACATACAATTACATAAGTTCCAGTGGCGGCTTGCAGAGGAAATGCTGCATGGTACTGGAGCGGAATAAGGGAACAGTAGGGTGGCAGGTAGTGTCATCCGACATACAGCACGTATTTATTGAATTATTTAGATTCACCTTCCCATTTTATATGTGACTCCACTACCTCCTACTTTTCCCCTCGCCCCGCCGCCCCACCCCCCGTCCCATGCACCCCACCGTCCCACGCCACTTCCTCTGCAACCCACTACAGATAACTTTGTAGATACTATTTTGTAAAATTGTTATCTGTATACTTAGAGTGATATTCTCAACTAAATGGCACATGTAAACGTTACCCTTATTAGTTTAACACTTCTATCGGCAACTTAGCAAGCATAACACTGCACCATATTAGCAAAAATATGGTACAGGCTTACATTTCATTGTGGATGTACATAAACAAGTACAGATCAACTGTTAGACAGCAACAAAAACCACCGACATGGAGATGGAGAGGGGGAAAGATTAAGGGACATATTTACAAGGAGCCATCGCCGAATTAGCACTTTATCGCAGCCAAACTCATGATAAATGTACCCCCCCATTCACAAGCCGGTGTTAACAGCCCACAGCACCAGTATACCCGCGATAGCAGCCTCAAAAAACATCGCCACAGACGACCTTCGCAAATGTCGCTAATGAGATGCAGAGTAGGCGTTCCCGTGACAAAAGCCGAGACAACAGCACACCTCAACATTCACAACGACCAGCCACATCCGCGATAAAAACACAAAACGGCCGATAAGGCGCGTTAGCACCAGGAAATTTACACCTGCTCTGACCTGGTGTAAAGTTGGACGGCAGCCAGCACCACAAAAGGGAGCACAGCCCAGGGCCACATCCGAAGGGCAACAGATGCCATGGAGCAACTCATCATGCGGCCCGGATACCCAACAGGGCCACAACACCCACCGCCAACACCCCAGGACCCCATCCCACACCCGGAACCCCCACCCCCGGTACCACCCCCAACACCGGACTAAGAAATTGCACACCAACACCACCAACCCCAAAACAAACATCTTGCCTGATGTCGCACAAGCAGCAAAATAAACATACATGCGTGACCAGAAAATGGAGAATCATTCATACAGCGATGCAACCACCAACACAAAACACCACACAAACAAAAGCAGAAACAACCCCTAGGATGAGTCCTAGCTGCTCCCACTGGACAATCCGTAGCACACAGCCCGGTAGACCAAATCCAAGACAAGATGGTGTGCCATGCGCGCAACAAATGAAACAGACAGAGAGAGCGAGGGAGAGAGATGGAGTGAGATAGCACAAGCAGCGCAAGGACGCACAGGCACCTGGCTCCACATGCCAACATATGTGTGTGCATCACCATCCGTACACCATGAGCCCAAGGCCGTGTCCCAATCTCAGCGCCAAAGCCACATCACATTCCCAAAACGAAAATAGTAGTGAGACAAACATCAGGGAAGAAAGCACCATTGTCCCAATGCAGAAGCCGGGAGGACACCTGCACCTCTGACCTTGGTCCCGAACGCGCCTGGAACACCCTGATGGAGATACAATGGCAGATGGGGATGACTCCCACACCACGCATTCCGCAAATAAACCATCCGACTTATCCACAGCCCACACATAGAAGCCCCTGCCTGTGGTACCCCCGCATGGGAAGGCCTTGACACCCACGGAAACAGCAACCCATGTCCCACAACGTTGCACACACATTCAAATTATTGCTCAGAGCTGTGGCATATCCTCCACACAACAGCCGCAGTCCAGAAGAGTGCCTGTTCACGAGACGCACCAATGCAATGGCAGGCCATACCGGGCACACGCACAACACCCGTCACGTGGAACAGTACAGTGCACGTATGCTGCATTTACTGGGTGCACTGCCACTGGCAGTGCTGCGGATCAGTTACAGGCTCAGCTTCCGCATTGCCCACGTCACCTGCGTCCAGCCCTGGTTCCACTGCCGAACATGCACATTCAAGTGTCCCATGGATCTCTGCCCATCCAACACAACTGTTGATGAATTGGACTATGACTTGTGTTTGCGCCCCCTGTTGGATCACGAACAGGAGTGTAACCGAGACAGCCGTGCATGGGGTGCCTTGACATACTGCGTATGTATTGGTAGTTGTGCATGGGAGATGGCACAATTTCTCGTCTGCAGTGACCACATCAAGGCGCTTCCCTATTGGGCTGTGTTGCGGATCGGTGACACGGCGTGGGCTGAGCACACCTGCCTGGACCACCTAATGGATTGGCTCACCCTGGTGTTCCTTGAACACGACAACGACGTACTATTGGAACACATTGCACATGAAGCTGCACGGGCATTCATGGACGAGTAACTACGTATCTGCAGCCACATCCTATTGCCACCCACAGCACATGGCCCAACAACTTGTTGCACAGTGGGGATTGCTCACATATCCCACCAAAACAGAGCACACGTCTCCCGTCGGTTGGCCTCTGGATGCATGTGCGTGTAATAACGCGTGTGCACACACACCTGTCCAAGGCGACGCAGGTCCATGGTCTGAGCAACACAGCGTCATTTCGCAATGTTGCCAATTGGGACACACTGCTGGGTGAGAGCACACACATGGCAATGTAGCACGACTTGCAAACCTATCGGACCCTCACACCTAATCACTGTTGGCAGAGCAGACAATTGCCGCACCCTGGAGGCAGAGCACCATGCAGACCCCACGTACAGTCAGTCATGCCCCCTCACACGGGGCACTGTGCAGACGCCAAACAACACATGACTCGTCCAGCAAGGCAAGGTGGGCTGTGAGTGTTGCCATATGTGATCAATATTGTCCATTTGAGCCCCAACATCATCTGCCCCTCGACATGTACCCATGCTGCGTGTAAGTGTCTTAAGCATGTCCATGCCTGTTGTGGCCGTTGCCTCGTCCGTACTGACACACACATGCCAATAAAGCCTATGCCACTCCACTGGTGTCTAACTGTGAGGTGTGTTGTAAATATTGTCCACTCGTGTGCCACAATGAGCCTCGTCCCAACACAGGGAAGAACTGACTGTCGCATGTGCAATGGGGGTGTATCCCTTTGGCAAGCTCCGCCTCTGTGAGCCAGACATTGTTTTGCATAGGTGCTGGACGACATCTGATGCAGCCCCATCACCTACGCAGTCTGATGTGTCAGGGGCACACAGCCATGCAGCCATCACCCCGCCATACACACCGGACACAGAACCCGTATGTGGGGAGTTTTGTACCACATTGCCTTCATTGCTGATGTTCTGTGATTGCTATGTGTGTGGGCTGCATTGTGGGGGAATTGGCCCTGCAGCTCTGATTTCGTGTAGCCTTCTCCCCTTGAGACGGGGTGCCTTTGGATTGTGTGCTTTTCGGGGCCTGTTTTGCTTTTGACTTGGGTGATGTGTGCTCGCGGACTTATTTTGTGGCCTGGTGCATTGTTGGTCTGCTGCGTGTATTGTAAGGCACAGGGTTGTGGTTGCACGCGGACACGTCGGAGTGTGACCTGCTCCTTTGAGGATGTGATCCGCACTTGGCTCCGTCCATGTCGCTTCGTGGGCCATGTCATTTTCTTTGCACAGCTGCTATGCTATCCGAAATGCAGTGTTACTTGCATAGTCAGTGTGGGTCACGGATCTGCTGGTTTGCTGGATTCAGCATATGTGCAAGGGTAGGTTGTGATATTGGTGATAGAGGGGGGGTACTCTGTCCACATTGTGGATGGGGGCCTACTTGGCGTTTGGATGTGTGCTGCAGTGTGCCAAGGCATTCAGGGACATGTTCCAGGGTCATTGTGGGTGTACTGTGTGCTTCACAAATCAACACCGTATCTGATTTACAAAACTACATACTCGTTTAAACATAACAAACGATACTGTTTATTTGTTACCTCTATACCTTACTCCTAAAACCATGTAATCTTTCAAACATATGTTACGTCACTTTTGTACCATTGAAACTGATTACGTCCTTTTCTTTACACTACAGATCCCATGAACATGCTAATAAAGGTATAAGTGCTATTCTCATACTAAATAAAGCTCTCTTACTTAATTTTTATAAACACTACTGTTTGGTGCACAAAATGGGGATGACACATGAGGAGAGGAAACGGAGGTGTAATCCCTAAACTTTTATTGTACCGTTCCTTTAATATACGTATATTGAGGGTTTTAAGTGGGATGAAAAAAATGCGGGTGTCTAAAAGGGGTAGCAGTGTTCAGCACCGGTAACACCCAGTCCACTTAAAGTCCTGCGTATATTCAGCACAGAGACACACCCTAACAATTGTCATCACTTATAATCACAGTTAGTTTACTAGTGTGAAAAAATCGTATAGAAAATTTACTAAGAACATTTTTTATTGTTTTTTATCTCTCACACATTTATAAAATATCTCTTGTAAAGAAACGCCCTCTCCACCTTTATTTCGTACTGAACGAGCAATAAATAATACCTTTACCAGCATCTAGTCACTAACTACTAACACTGTGCACTGTCCCCAATTGTAAAGCAGAAATAGTGTTTAGATTATGTCTTAAAGTATCATCAAATGATTCAAACCATGCATACATACACAAAGCAACATGCACGTTTACTTTGTCCATTTACTCTCTTTGTAATCTGTGAACATTCTGAACGGGTTTGCAGTATATCACCTTTTTTCACTTATACTCAAATGTACCTTACAGTAAAAAAATGACATCACAACCTATGCATATGTAATATTTCCTACATAATACAGTGCATTTCTATACCATTGAAACTGATTGCAACATTCTATATATAGTACAAATTCTACCAATATGCCAATAAACCTATAAGTGCTATTTTTAAAATACAAAAAGCTGTATTAGATTATTTTTATAAACAGTACTGCTGGGGGCACAAAATGGTGGTGCAAGGTAGACAGAGTAAATGAAGGTGTAATTCCAAACTTTTTATGTATCGTCCATTTACTATACGTATATTAACACCTTTAGCTGGGATGAAAAAATTGGCGGCTCTCTTAAAGGGGTGGCGGAGCCTACTACTAATAACACCCGGACCACTTAAACGCCTGCGTATATTCAGCAGAGGAACACACCGTGAGAATTACTATCACTAATAATCACATTTACTTTACCACTGTGAACAAAATCGTACAGAAAATATACAAAGAACATTTTCATTTATTTTTTATCTCTCACATATGTAACAAAAATGACTTCTGAAGAAACGCTCCCTAACAACTTAGATTTCTTAAGAACACCCAAATGCAAAGCCTCGCAGTAACACACCAGCCTTGACTGACATTGAAATCTACCTCTCAGTGTAAAAATGAGACCACAAACTGTGCACATAACATTTCTTCTTTTTTCCATCTCTGTTAACTTAATAACACATGAATTTTCTACTGTGACCCCTTCTCCACTATTTCCAGACTGAGCATAATTTCCAAACGTGCGACATTCTGTTTATCTCGCCGGAATAGATATATAAATCGAAATTAACGCTACATTGAATTTCCAAACCCATACAGGGCTATATTCACAAGAATGGCGATAACATTATCGCCGCTTTAGCGGCAGTTTCCTGCCGCTAAAGCGGCGATAATGTTATTGATCGTCTTGAGAATATGGCCCACAGTCTTTCACAGATAACAACTTACACTTTTTCTTTGTGAAAACTCCTAAACATATATAAAGTACTTGTTTAACAACTAGTTACACATTATGCATATTTTAGAACCAATAAAACAACAGACTTTACTAACACTATGTTATTTAGAAATAAAAAATACTTTCAAAGTTAAAAATATCGTCTCAAATACTTAACCACTACTACAAAACACATAACACACCTTCTTAATTTCTAATTTACCTTCGTAGTTGATATGCAGACTTCAAATGTCACAAACGCATGCAATTCTTTTCTTGTCACACAGTATATGTAATGCACCGCTTTCATCAAGAATGGAACCAGTAATGGCACAATTTCCCTGTTGCTCCACACATAAATACATGTAAAGAACAAATCAGAATAGTTCCTTTTTTTTTTTCGATTGCAAAACCTCTCTTTATTGGTTATTTTTGAACTTTCCATATAAACATTTTTTTAAGGACACATAGAGGTGAAAAGTTCAATGTATTGTATCAACACTTTCTAGAACATTCTTCGACACGTGCAGGTTAAAAGTTCATCATTTTTTTAAACCAACTGATATTTTTTTTGCAACATTTTCTCCAACATTTAACGGCACGTGGAGGTCAAAAGTTCACCATTCTTTCAAGTTTGAACTGCACCTTCCAAATACAATTAGCAGGTGTGGTTGAGCTGAGCAAATTTCATCCTATAATATGTACTCCACGTATAAACTGCTTTTTATTAACCAATCACAAAGATGCTTTTCATCAAAACTAATATACACCCTACTTTTTAGGACACAATACATTTCATCTCCCAAACGGTTAAGGTTTTGTATGTAAAAAAAAAAGTAGTTCCGCATGTTTAAACATATCTCTCATTCTACAAATGCAGTGCATGAGCTACAGACATTTATCCATATCTTCTAGCCATACCTTCAAAATGCTAGTGTGGATTGTAGGACATAGCTATGTTTTCTGGTGCAAGAGGTATGCAGAACAGAGACGTATTGACTTAGACCTAGGTTTACAAAATGTGCACATTAAATGGTTTGCACAGAGAGGATTGAAGTGGCACCAATTGCTCCCTTTGGTTAAAATCTGTTTGCATCTCCAACACCCTGATCTCATGATTGTGCATTGTGGTGGTAACGATCTAGGCACATTGACTGGGGTAGGTTTGGAAATGCTTATGAAGGACACCTTTGGACAATTGATGTTACTTTTGCCTCAAACTGTCTTTGTATATTCCAATATATGCCAAAGACAGAAATGAAAATGGTCAAACCAATTTTGTCATAAGATTGAAAAATCTAGGAAGAATGTCAACAAAGCTGTGTCTGCATACCTCAGAGACCATAGAATGGGGTCGATCTACAACAACAACATACGTTTTGATATGGCTGATATCTACAGAAGTGATGGAGTACACTTCACAGATGAGGGAAACCGAGTTTTCCTGATTAACCTGAAGCTGTGCATTCGCACTTACATGTAGCTCCAACTAATAAACACAAAGGCTCTTTTTAGAGCCGCCTTATATTCTGAATTTCGGCTCGCAGAGTGTCAGCTGCAGTTCGGCTAGCAGAGGGACACCTGCGGGCCGTTGGGCAGGCTCGCAGAGGAAGATCTGTGGCCCGTGGGCTCAGCTCGCAGAGGGAGACCTACGAGCTGTTGGCTCGCAAAAGCACAGCACCGTACTGGCTCGCAGAGGGAGAGCTGTGGTCTGACTTGCAGAGGGAGACCAACGGGCCAACAGGCCTGCTAGCAGACACACAGCTATCAGTTAACGGGCTGGCTTGCAGAGATACAGCTGCGAGCCCTCCGAGCTGCAACCCGACGGGCTAACTGGCAGAGTGAGAGTAACAGGCCTACGGGTCTGCTAGCACAGACACAGCTACGAGCTAACGATGTGGTTCAGAGAGTTAGAGCTGCGGGCCCCATGACTCACACACACAGAGCTGCGAGCTGATGGACTGGCTCTAAAGGCATAGCCGCGAGCTGGTGATGTGGGGAGAGGGACCGTGAAAGGGGTATATCGCACAGACAGAGCTGTGGTATATTTTTTGTGTTGCCTCGCAGAGGTAGAACTACGGACCTACGACTCGCAGACACAGAGCTGCGACCCGACGGACTGGCTTCTAAAGGCATAGCCGTGAGCTGATGATGTGGGGAGAGGCAGCGTAAAACGAGCTAACGAAGTGGCTCACAGAGGTAAAGCTGCGGGCCCGCCGGCTTGCAGTCACAGAGCTGCGAGCCGACGGACTGGCTTCTAAAGGCATAGCCGTGAGCTGATGATGTAGGGGGAGGGAGCGTAAAAGGAGTATCTCGCACAGTCAGACCTGCGGGATATTTTCAGTATTGCCTCGCAGAGGTAGAATTACGGATCCGATGCCTTTTAGCGGGAGAAATGCGAGCTGACGGACTGAGTCACAAAATGGCTGACAGCTCGCAGTCGCACAGCTGCGAGCCGACGGACTGGCTTCTAAAGGCATAGCCGCGAGCTGGTGATTTGGGGAGAGGGACCGTGAAAGGGGTATCTCGCACAGACAGAGCTGCGGTATATTTTTAGTGTTGCCTCGCAGAGGTAGAACTACGGACCTGATGCCTTGTAGAGGGAGAGTTGTGAATAACAAAATGGCTGCCAACACTTCCTAGTTTCAACAGTTCGCAGCCAATGAGCCGCAAGCTCGTGCTCGTAACGCCTCAGCCAATCAGATGTCAGAATTCTCAAATATCGATATGTGGAAAATTTGATATTTCTCAAAACCTACTGAACGGATTTACCCCATTTAAACAAAAGGGTGCTTTCTGGACCAAGACATTTCTCCCTGCCAAATTTGGCGTAATTCCGTTCAGCAGTTTGACCTGTAGCCTTGTCTAAAGTTTCCTATGGAAATTGCATGGAGAAAACACGTTTTGGGTCCCCCCTTTTTTCTTAGCCCCCCCTTGACGAATCCCCCCCAAACTTTCAGGATAGGAGCTGACCTGAAAAGAGGAACTTTTTGGAAAATTTCGTAAAGATTCGTCAAACGACGCCAAAGTTATAAGCACATCAGAAAATGCTTTTCCTATGGAAACGTGCTATAACTAACTATAACAATCTACTGGCGACCGCCAGTAGATTATATATATATATATATATATATATATATATATATATATATATATATATATATATATATATATATATATATATATATATTCATTCCAAAAGCAAAAAACCTCTGAATGCGGGGGTAAAATAAGTCCACCAGTTGGTTTAGTAGTCATATTCCTTTATTGGTAGAGAATTCTCACTGGGCCTTAATCATATGCGACACATGATGTGAACAGTTGCTTGCCTTTTAAAGTTCACAGCACATAGACATTGAAGATGGACTACGGACGTTTTCACGATGTCAAAATGCAATATTTACACTATAAGTAGATATTTCTTCGGGTATAATGGTCATTAATACGTTGTTTTATGCCAAATGGCATATAATACTCACCATAAATTGGCATCTGATTTAAAAATGATTACTCTTTTTTACATGCTTTCATTCTTGACCACAATAACCACAATACATTGCAAATGTCTTTTCACATCCGTATACTGTCCGTTCCATTTTCCATCATTTAAATTCAAATGTCTAATCATTGCTCCTTCTGTCATTTCCACAAATTCGCATACTTAGTCAGCCTCAAAGACATCAATTTCGTATTGGGCCAGAGTAGTAGTCAAATCCGTAAGAATACCGAAGGAGCTGCCTCTGTCACTACATCTGTCAATGTTCGAAACTTTTTTAAACATTTCAAACAGTGTCCTCCAACATGTTTCTCATCTTTAAGCTCCCGGCATGTGCAGAGGTCCTTTCCCCCGCATATCCTAACTGGCATCAATAGTTTCCAGTACAATGTACCTTGAGCAGGCCTCCCCTCCGTTTAGGCAGTGGCCTCATCTCCGTCCATTGACAAAGTCACCACTCTGCAGTCGGCGGGAATCCTTATCCAAACAAATCCAAAAGAAGATTGACGCAGAAGGACGCCCTTCCTGGCGGACCGGGGCTCGTAAGCGGGCGTCACCGCCAATATATTCCAAAAGCAAAAAGACTCTGAATGCGGAGGTAAAACAAGCCCACCAGCCGGTTTAGTAGTCATATTCCTTTATTGGTAGAGAGTTTTTGCATAACGAGTTTCAACCCTGACTGGGCCTTAATCATATGCGACACATGATGTGAACAGTTGCTTGCCTTTTAAAGTTCACAGTCCATAGACATTGAAGATGGACTACGGACGTTTTCACGATGTCAAAATGCAATATTTACACTATAGGTATTGATTTCCTCGGGTACAATGGTCATTAGTAAGTTGTTTTATGGCAAATGTCATATATATATATATATATATATATATATATATATATATATATATATATATATATATATATATATATATATATATATATATAGCTAAAACCAAAGAAGCTTCTCCTGGATCCAGGACCCCTGAGGAGTGGAGCGTGATGTCGGTGGAATGTGCTGGTTGTCAATCCCAAAGCACGAAAGGAAATGTGTTTTCCCGATGCAATTTCCCATAGAGATTTTAGACACAACTACAGCCTGAACCGCTGAATGGAATTCCACCAAATTTGGCAGAAAGGTAGATTCTGGTCCAGAAAGATAGCTTCCTATTATTTGGTGTCAATCTGTTCAGTAGTTTTGGAGTTATTAAATTAAAAATAATTATGTATATCTAGGGATGGATCCATGGATCCACGCAAAAGTTTCAGCGCTCCTTCCATCATCTCTTTGTGTTTGCTTTGTTCGCCCTAAGTTGGCAGGGTATGGACGTGGGCCCCTTGTTCACTTTGCCCCTGGATTCAAGCCAGCCTGGCTGATGAGGGGTGTTACCCCGAAACTGGTCTCAGGATGCTTGTTTCCGGTCCAGAGAAGACCTGGCTTGGTAGTTCTGGCTGGACTGTTCCCATGAGGAACAGGGTCAAGACTGATTTGCATATGGCTGGGTCTGAACTGGGGTGGCGAAGTGAGCTAAAGAACGATGATGGATTCAACCCAGATCTGTGGCTGGGGGTGAGTGTCTGAAAAATTTCAGCGCTCCGTCCGTCATCCCCTTGTGTTTGCTTTGTTTGCCCTAAGTTGGCAGGGTATGGATGTGGGCCCCTTGTTGACTTTGCCACTCGATTCAAGCCAGCCTGGCTGATGAGGGATCTGACCCCGAAACCGGTCCCAGGATGCTTGTTTCCGGTCCAGGGAAGACCTGGCTTGGCAGTTCGGACTGGACTGATACCATGAAGAACAGGATCAAGACTGATTTACATATGGCTGGGTCTGAACTGGGGTGACGAAGTGAGCTAAAGAACGATGATGGATTCAACCCAGATCTGTGACTGTGGTGAGTGTCTGAAAAGTTTCAGCGCTCGGTCCATCATCTCCTTGTGTTTGCTTTTTTTGCCCTAAGTTGGCAGGGTATGATCAGACGTGGGTCTCTTGCTTACTTTGCCAATTAAAAAAATAAATACACCCATTCACACACTCTCTCACAGCCCCATAAAACCACTAATACACCCACTCACAGATCCATACACCCATTCACTCACCTATACAGTCACTCACACACACTCATACGGTCAATGATAAATCCACTCACAGACCCAGAGAACCACCAACACACCCACTCACTGACCCATATATGCACTCACACCCACAAATGCTGCATGCGGGTGGTTGGCTGCAGGGCCTTTGGCTAATCCCTGCCGCACACTGCCAAAGACCTATGCAGTCACTGACACAAGCACACACTCACCCATAAAGTCACTCTCACATTCACTCACTCACCCATACAGTCACTCACCTACCCCATCACACACCTATACTGCCTTTCACATACCCAGTAACTCATCCATATACCACTGACACATGTACTCACTCACTAACACAGCCATACACACAGTCACTCACCTATACAACCCCTCACACATGCGCTCACTATCCCTCCCGCCATTGACTCACCCACTCACTTATCCATACAGGAAGTCACACATTCCCTCACCAACCCACACAGACACTCTGACACCCATAGAGGTACTCAGTCAACCAATCACTCACCCATACAGAAACTCATGTATCCACTCACAAACCCATACAGCCACTTAGACACAAAATGTCAGACTGATGAAGACATTCACACAGCCAGTCACTCACCAATACATTCACTGAGACAACTAATTACTCACTTATACAAATTATTCAAACAGGCACTCATACACCCACTGATTCACCAATACAAATTGATATATATATTTAACACTCATAAACCTTTTAAAAACACTCACAATCACTGGATGATGTCATCAGTGATGCCATCAGTGATATAATTCGAGATGTCATCAGTGATGTCATCAGTCAAGTCACTGACCATGTCATGAGTTATGTAATATGTGAGGTCATAAGCAGTGCATTGTGGGGCACAAGTTATAGTTAGCTCACTAACTATAACAGCTGACTTTCACTTTTTGTACGCGTGAAACCTGAGCCTAACTATAATGTCCCTGCAACCTTTGTTTTTTTCAGTGAATTTTATATATATGTGATTAAGACTGCATGTTGGCAGTCGAAACGCGTCATGGACGAGGCAGTGACCTCTTTATGTCAAATGGGTAACAACAAATGAATCAACTTTCGCACTTTGGTGGAGTCTGTGCCTGCTTTGTTTTTAAGTACACACATTAAAGGATTGGAGTTGGGATCTATATATATATATATCATGTCATGTGATCAAGGCCCAGGTGGGGCTGAAACGTGTCATGGCGGAGATGCAGGGCATACAATAAACATATTGCACAAAGAACTTTGGGTCCGCGTTCGTCTGTCCGAGTGCAGTGGATGTTTGGAGACGAAGCCTGCAAAATATATATATATATATATATATATATATATATTTCAGAAGAAAACAAAGGTAAAAAGTGAAGCTATAGTTTGGTGAAAATGTCAGTTAAAATGTAAGATTTTAAACTCAAAGAAACACTGAAATTCACCAGTTATATTTAACTGAACAAACTATAGCTCACACCCTGCTATGCACAGTGTTGTCATCAATGATGTCATTTCAGATGTCATCATTGTTTATTAATGATGTCATACAACATTTAATGAGCGAACTAATAAGTAAGATCATAAGGAATGCATGGCGTGGGCATGAGTTATAGTTTCTTCATTTACCGTTAGCTCGTGAATTTCAGTGTTTTTTTACTTTAAAATGTTACATCTTAACTTACATTTTCACCTAACTATACAGTCACTTTAACCTTTGTCTTTTCAGCAAATTTCTAAGGTTTTTCTTTAATGTAAAGTAAGATAACGTTGCCATGCCTGACTATAATATCATTTCAACCTCTGTTTTTTCAGTGGATTTTGTCGTAAAGTAAAATTGTATTTCCAAACGTAACTATGCTAGCCACCTCCCCCCAGCATACAGCATTTTGCAATGCGTGGCGTGGAATGGGCTGCACAGCCTGGCTGGTGGCCAGGCCCTGTGCTTTACCCCCTGCGGGTGGCCAACCCCCCTTCTGCACACAGCCTTTGGCCGTGCCGGCACCCAATCCCTTGCGGGTGGCCAAGTCCCTGCGGTGCATGGTCCTTTTAAAAAAAATTATTTTCTTGATCCCACTGGACTCTTGTTAGAGTCTCACTGGAGCCAGTGAGTCCACCTGCTCTCTTGCGAGACTCTCTTTTTTGCACAGGGGCCCATCAGGTTCCAGAGAGTCTCCTACACGATCTTGTTGACGTGAATTTTTTTTTCCAAATTTGACCCCAAGAATGGTGGTGGGGTCCACTATAGACCTCCCTCACAAGGGGGTATTCCTACCCTTATACCTTAATTATTTTTAACTTTCAGGACACAGGGACCCAGTCCTTAAGTCCTGTAAGGCGGCTACAACATTTCTGCTTGTGTTGCTGACACACTGTAATTTTAAGTAATAACTAATCCCTTAGAATTTCTAAGATTTGTGTAGTCTAAGATGGTTTTATATAAAAATAATAAATTAAGATTTCCTAACTAAAACTAATCTTTTTGATATTATTTAAATTTCAGTTAATATGCAGTATGCAATTAACTTTGTTGCTAATTTATTTGAAAGACAGTTTTGAGAATTTTGTATTTTATTTTAATACATTTTATTGATATTACAGATGCATGTTTACTTAAAACCATTAAATAGTTGATTATGGCCTTTTTAAATATATCTTACTTGCTCCTGCATGCCTTATCCACTCTTCGAGTGCATAAAAGGTGATTGAGTAAGTAAAGGACGCATGAGTAAGGTACGCGTGATTAAGATACACTGCGTAAGTTACTCATTCTTGTATACCTCACACCAAAAAATGTAACTGACAATGCCAAGTTGTTGACAAATGAGGCATAACTGGAGTTGTCTAATGAACATACCCAATATTCATGAGTAATATTGAGCGTATGATCTTGCAAATAATAAGGGCATGCGTATTTTGTGTTGTCAGATTTTTAGGCAACAAACCCACTCTTTTAAAGTTAATAAAAATCGGGAAAATTCTTAAATTCATTCGTTCTTACTTGTGCCAACTCTAAAGAGTCAGGGAAAATATTTTTGCTTGATAGAAAAAAGTATTTTTTATTTTTTTGTTTTAAATGGTAAAAAAGAATATTTAATCAACGGCATAAATGACATCACTTTCATAAGTTACAAACACTAGCCATTCATGTGTATTAACAAAATATACATATTTTTGTAAATAGCATGAGAATAAAAGGAAATCTTAAGAAAATCATAAGATAACTCTCAATGACTGAAACATTTTTGCGAATTGCAATATCAGCCTTATGTTAGGATCACTCTTAAAATTTTCTTAGGATTCTTTTAGCGTTAGAGACTTTGGTAAATCACCCACTTTATACTTAAAAATAAATGTAAACAATTAGATACAAGTATATTAAATAATATATAATTCAATGAAATTATTCTAAAAAATATATAATTTACTAAACACTAATAATCATGAGAACATTTTAAAAATAGCATATATATATATATATATATATATATATATACATACATAAAATAAGCAAAACATAGAAATTGAAACTATACAATATAATTTGAATCATTAGATTAAAATAAAAAAATGCATCACTAAAATTCATATTATTCCAAAGCAAATTTAAAAATAAAATTGAAATATATAGGTAAATTTAAATATATTTTCAAATAAGATCCCCAAAATGGATCCAATAAAATCTAAAACAAATGAAAAATAAAAATAAAAATTTAAAGGAAAAGAACATAGAGTGTATTTGACAAAATCTCGCACAGGGTACTACATCTGCATTTAAAATTCCTGGTGTCGGGTGACTCAAGTTCTTCTCATGGGCCGCAATGTGAATCAGTAGGTATAAATTTACCTGTATAGCTTTTAAACTTTAGTTTAACTATTGATATCAGGCATTCACTGGCAAAGCTAATAGGTCTTGCCTGGGATTCTGGGGTGTAGACCTATAGGCTTTGCTAATGTTTTATTTAATTTGCCATTGTTTATTTAAAAAAAACATTTTAAGATGGCCTTCTTGTAATGTAAAACTGAACCAAAATGGCCGCCCACATGTGAGCATGCAAGGCAACCATAATGGAATGATCTTTCTTTAAGAAGAAGCAAAAGCATTCCAAGACAACCGTAGTGTGCATGCATGCATGTGCATATACGGTGTCAATATTGGAATGCTTTTTCTTTAAACAATTCCAAGAGGGCTCCTGAGCGTGCACGCATAGATTGCCTTCTTGAAATGGTTTAAAAACCTTTAAAAGATAGCACCATGCCCCTGCAGCAGCAGGCAGCAGATGTGGCATGTTGGGGGCCAAGTGGGCACAGGGGGAAATCTAATTTTTATATAGAGTGTGGGGTGGAAAAGGGGAGGGGAAGTGGAGAAGCAAGGTCTTCTTATCAGCCATGGAAGGATTCAACTGATCCAATCAAAACACTGTGAGACCAAAATGCTCCTTTGATGGGACCAACCTAGAATAGGGAGGAAAGGCATCAAAGCAGGAGCAGGGAACTTTGAAAGACAAGAAAGTCATCCAGCACTGAACAAGGGGCAGACCCAAAGCCCCCTCTAAGTCTGTATTGGATATAATAAGTCTGCCGCCCACAGACACCTAACACTGTTGGCAAAGCCTAAAAAGTGAAGTTACAGCAGAAAGGCACAGGGCTTTCTACACTACGTTTTATATTTCTAGAGATACCTCCTTTATTCCATTTTGTGCTTTATTTTATTTAGAACTGCAGAGTAAATCTATATTTCCTGTTTAGAGAGGTTGAAGCACATGACCATATTCAGAAAATAAGAAAATATGAATATGTGTTCATTCAGAAGATATTACTAGATGACTTTAAGTCACCAAGTACTAGATGCGCCAATTCTCAATTCTCCTTTACCAACCTAGTGCATTCAGCTCTGGATCCATTTGGTTGACTCAATTGTTCTAAAATACCTGGATGCAGTGAATTGTAAAAGAAAAGGCCATGACAGGAGCGCTGTTTCTTTGGATACATGTACTTATCTAGCAACCTTAACTTTTATGCGAAAACAAATACAAATATTCATTACTCACAGGATGATAATCAGTATCATTGAATCATTCAACAATTTGAAACAGAGGGGGACTCATTTACAATATTTTGATGCACGGCCTTCCAAGATACAGCACATTCCTGTCCTTCTCCCCGGCGCCGGCGTACAAACAGGAACGTGTGCCAGCACAGACACCCTTGCATCATTTTGCAGAGGTGCCTGTGCTGAAGGAATGATTGTTTTTGTTCAGGAAGGGATACCTTCCAGCACAAAAATAATAATTAAAGGCATTTTCCTCTTTCTATGCATGCTGCAGAATGCATTCCCAGGTTTACAAAATGTTGTAAATCTGGGAATGTGTCACGTTCCATGGAAGTTGCGTGGTAAAACCCACAGCAACACCCATGGAATGCCCCTTTCACGCAGAGTTATGCGTGAAAGGGAAACATATTATAATATAGGGAAGCCCATTGCGCTGTTGGTGCGTCCATAAAAGTGACACACCAGTGGCACAATGGGCTTGTAAATAAGCCCCTTGATTTATATGCCTTCACGACACACAGATTTATCTGTTGGAGAACTATTATTTCCTTTACATTAAATAAACTTAGATTAACCCTTGCTCGTCATTCGTTGACTTTCTTGTCTGTCCCACTTTCCGGCTCCGTATTTATTGGATTTCCTCCTTATTCATATCTTTGTCCAACCCAAGATCATTTTGGCCTGACAGTGTTTTGACTGGGTGATACATCCTTCCACTGCTAATGTCAGACCTTGCATTGGAGTGCATATGATGGGCTGTTGGGACAGAAAAGTTCTCTGCATGGTTAAGACATGTACCCCTGACCTGAATCCCACGCTGTACTGTTGTCTGGATTCCTAATGCTGATTTTTGTTTTGTCATGGGAAAACACGGATCATGCATGTGCTCCATAACATAGACTGTCTCATGGATTGTGGTTCCATAGTGGTGGAAGGCTACTGCCTTCACCAGGAGTTAGGCAGCTCAAGCGCTGTGGTGGCAGCATACCGCGTAGTTATTAGTAGTAGTGAACAGGACCTTTTTACTCTATGTCATTGGAGTAAGGCCTATAGGCTCACCCACGTGTTTATAAGTTCCCCTGCTGTGTGCTTAGCTCACCCCTGGCCTACAACAGGTAATATGTGGAGTGCTTTGCAGTGCAGGAGTCGTGTCTCTGCGTTGATTGTATGTGTGCCTGGGAAGGGTACAGTACAAGGACGGAGCAGTACTGTGCAGTGCGTGTGGTTGGTACATGTACTGAGGGTATGTATGTCTGAGAGTAACACAATACATGAAAGATGTAGTGCTGTGCAGTGTGTGTGCTGGGAAAGCTTGTGCTGGGTGAATGTGTGCTTGCCTGAAGTACAATATATGAAGTGTGAAGTGTTGTGCAACGCACATAGTGAGTGTGTGTGGAGGTAGTGTGTGTGTTTGTAAATAACACACCCTGATTGCTGAACAGTACACACAGATTGAATGTGAGTACTGAATACATGTGCACATGTAAGGGTACAATGCATAGAGGTAACAGTGCTGGACCCAAAGTTTGCTGTGAATGAAAAGTGAGTGAATGTGCCTGCAATGGTACATTGTATGGAGGACCATGGCTTCCATTTCAGGAAGCCCAGGCCTGCCTGGTGACGACATGGGGAGGAGAGGGATCCCCCCAGACATATTTGTGTATTGCTGCATTCTTGTTAGCTGGAGTGGGACACACTGGAGGAAAAAGGAAGAGAGTCCCTTTACAATTCAAAAGACTGTTCTTTGATTCAGCTATGGATCGCAAGGAAGGGGCCTGGATACAGCTCAGGAAGGGAGATGGGTCTGATAAGGAAGTCATGAAGAGTAGCGCTGGAGGTCTGGGATTAACCTTTTGATGCACATATCACTGTGGCTTACATCCAGGTGTGAACATGGCCACTCCAATTAATTGTGTTGTGAACGATCAGATTTAGAGTCATGCCAGCTGTGACAGATAACTTTCATGAAAAAAGTTGAAAAGGAGGAGTGCCCACGTAAAAAGAAGCAGAACTCCATCATAAAACTTCAAAGACCCAGACCCTAAATCACATTTGGTGTCTGGAAAAGGACTATAAGAAGATGAGGTTCGGCCCTCAAGATTTGCCATCTGCCAAGCAGCCAGACGGGCTGTGTGAGAAGGGGAAGCTCTGTAAGACTTCTGCCTGTTACCAGGACTGGGGGCCAAGGCCTGCTAGTCTCCGTGCTGGCTGAGGGGACATCACCCAGGGAAACCAACACCTCCTTCCTTGGAGTCTGGAGCACCAGCACCTGCTTGCTTGCCAAGACCAGTGTGCCCTGTGAGGAAGAAGAGAGTGTTGAAGGGAGCAGGATCGAGTCGGGAGCCCTACCATGAGGGCTCCCTGTGAGAGGTGTGAGGATTTGGCTGTGCACTGATCTGGCCATAACCCATGTGCAGGATTGTTTTCAGCGACCCCCCCCCACCTTATGAAAGAAGAGGCCACCGTTGACTGAGCTGTGTGGGTCTTGCTACACCTGTAACTCCACGCTGTGGTGACCCAGTATGCCAGAGGGGGCCACTGGTAAAGTTACCACTTTAAGGAGTGCCAAGACTTGTGACTGTCTGGGCCAGGACACTTCTGCTGGAAGAGCCTGCGCCCATATACCCATGTACTGAAGCAACCCCGTATGCCAGGAGCGGCTGCAAGTAACAACATTGCCAAAGGATTCGGGCTGCCACCCAAAGGAGACACCGAGGCTACAATCCAAGAGTTAGACTTATAATGTGAGGGAACTTCCCCCTGACTTCTGGAGACGCCCTGGACAACATTTCATCCTGGCTGGCCCTAGTTGGGAGATGAAGAAAGGATTCCACAAGGAGCTGCTCTGACATCTGAGAGACCTCTGGCAGCGTCGCTCAGAACAGAGAGCCTGTGCTGCCGGGTGCTGCTGTGTGGACCGCGAGCAGCCTGACTTCTCCGAACTGAGCAGGGCACGCAGGTGCGCATTGAAGGCCCCTGTTGCATCGCTGAACTCTTCTGTGCTGCAAGAATGGGTTAGATGTGAACTGGGCCATGTAGACCCCAGGGGACTCTTGGCTAATGGTGCTTTGGCATGATAGACACTTTTGACTAAATTCCTAAAGAGTCAATGGGAGAACTCTTGCATACGGTCTAATAATTTGCATTCCCTGATGCTTTCACCAGTGAATGAGGAATGACCCTGAATATGTTACACAAAGGAGGGTGGGACAGGGATTCAACTGACAACTACTAGAGCCCTGGCCTCAAGAGGGATTGTGTTGTTGCTTCTGAATGTCGTACTTCGTTGCATGTATAGAGTTAGAAATAAAATACTACTTTTCTAATAAAAGCAAGTATTTGACTGGCCATTGATTTTTTGTTTGTACTGTTTGCACTTTAAGTTGTAAGTCATGCTCACTGACTTGTATCTACATCCCCCCTCAAGAGAGCCCTGACTGCTCAGCTACAGCCACCATTGAGAATCAAGAGCAGAAGGGGTATTTGGCCCAGCTGAGCAGGATCCATAGTAGGTTGGGCTCTGGGATATCAGGACTAAAATGCTTCAACCACCACGGTTGGACCCAGTAACCCCTGCGTGCCCTGTGGCCCTGTGAAAGGGGTTCTGACATGGGACATTTTCTCCCCTCTTTCTCACCCACCTTCACACCACCCCCATCTTCTCAGCCCACTCACGCTTTGAAGGCCGACCAGCACACTATCAGCAGGCAGCAATTTAAAAAATGCTTTTAACCATTCCAAGATAGCCACGCACATGGGCACATGCATATGCATGCACACCAGATATCTTATGATGCATTTTGTTATCTTGTAAGAATTACCATACAAAGATAGCCTCTGCAGATGTGTCAAGATACAGTAACCTTGCAATTTAGATCCAAAGAGAGCAATATGGTCTTTCATACTTCTTCAGAATCCCTTCCAACAATACACTGACAATATGTTAGTTAGAAGTAGAACCCGGTAAAGGAAGATGGGACAGAAGAGGGCAATAAAGACACTTAGGGGCCGATTCCGATTCAGGCCGGAAATCTCTCCGACCGAGCCGGACCCGGAGAGATTTCCGACCGAATCGGACCCGTGCAGCCCGACCGAACGAGTACGATGCGCACGTATGCCATCGGACTCGAGTCGGTCGGACTCCCATTGAAGTCAATGGGAGCCTGTCGTTCAACGCGTACGCGGGCTCCCATTGACTCAATGGGTGCGAGGCGGACAAGGGCGCCCCCTACAGCGTGTACGCGGCGAAGCGACTCGCGCCGTACACGCACAGGTAGGGGGGACCCATGGGTCCCCCCTGTGTGTGACTCGCGCGGCTACGCGTACAGGGGGGTCCGACACGGACCCCCAAAGTACGGCTCCGACTGCTCCTTCGAGCCGGAGTGCGCGGCTCGGTCCGACTGCTCGCAGCGCGCATCGTACTTACCCGGCCGGGGAACGTCTCCATTGCGCGGTGCGAGTCGAGTCCGAGCGAGTCGGTCGGTGCGGTTAGACCCGGGAACGAGTCGGTCGGAGCGGTCGGGACGCCCGGACGAGTCGGTCGGCGATTTCGCATCGTACTCGCTCGCCCGGACACGCGTACGAATCGGTCGGGCAATAGGGCTCCGAATCGGATCCGGTTAAGCCGAATCCGATTCGGAGCCCTACCGGCCGAAATCGGAATCGGCCCCTGAATAGCATCATACTTATATTATAGAATTATAGTGATTCTGTTATCTAACTTATATTGTATATGATATACCTTTTGACAATTTCTGTAGTTGAATGGAATGCTCTGTTTTCCTAGAGATGAAACTCAATTAGAATGTATATAATATATGCATGTAATAATCTGAGGTATTATGTGTTGTTTGTGAAAGAGATATTTAAAGTTTTGTGATACTGTTCTATGTTTTTTATTTCTTTCAATGAAACTGGTTTATTAACTGCAACATGTTAATTGTTCATCAATATCATATAGGTCTCCTAAACAATCAACCATCACTTGCTCATCTAAGCAATAATAATTTAATACTGGAACAGCAGAAATGAGTGTTCTGTAATCAATACAAATCGTATGCTAATCTGTGAGTTAAAATACTAATGTATGTGTTAACAAGTGGCAGTATATCCACATAAAGAATCTGCATGTGATATATTCGTAGTGTAAACATTAGCTTATGCTGTATGCACGTCAACTAAATGCCTTTTTGTAAACTCCTAACTACGGTTAGGCCTCAGATATACAAAGTTTTCCATTGTAACTCAAATGTTAATTCCAAAATGCTTTCACGTTTCTTTCCTCTCATTGCAGCATGCCTTAATCTATGTTGTTAGGAAAAAAGCTCATTGTTTGTTTTAGCAATGATAACCTAGAAATTAAATGGGTATTTGTTATGATTTACTTGGTGTGCTAGTATGGGATTGAGCTTTCTACATTAGGTGGACCAGACTGTTACCATCTCCAAGGTTGTGCAGCTGTGTGACCATTTATTTGGCGATGGGAAAGTAGAAAGTCTACCTACTTCCAGAAGATGCGAAACCTGATTGGCTCCAAGGATGGAGAGTTAGGGGGAAGAAGTTCAGAAGGGAATGAAATGAAATGAATGAAATGAATTTGTACTTGTAAAGCGCACTGATACCCTGAGGCTTCCTGGCGCTGTACGCATACCGCTGTGGAACCCTTCCTGGCTTTTCCCTGTGAAATGTCCACTCCTGGGCACCCCCAAGGTGAAGCCAGGCATCCCAGCGCTGGTGGGGCCGTTGTGGAGATTAAGCAAGCTATTGACCAGAGTTGCAGAGTGGGACCCATGATTACAATAGGCACTGAGGCGAGAATTATCAGGTCCGAGGACGTTGAGCCCAAGACCCGCCGAGGCGGGAATTGAACCCTGGTCCCGGGCCAGATCTCTGCATCAGGGTCTGCCGCTCTAACCATTGAGCCACACGTCTTTTATTTGAGTGTTTTAAGAAAGGTTTAGCAGATCCTGACTTGACTTCAGTAAGAGAAGAACTTTCCTTAACTCTGCTGACATTCCTTATCTTTGGATCCTGGGCTTGTCTCTTGAACATGTTAGCTTTCCCCATGAACTTTAATTAGGTTCACTTAAGACTGACACCTTCCAGTTAAAATTTCCCATTGCTAATTTTGATGCTTTAGAATAGGGAAGCTCCTTTATGGAACTAATTCTAACTTTATTCTGCATACTTTACATTATTATGGCTTGCATTGCTATCTATATTATATATAACTTCTGATTGAATAATCAATTTCATATACATTCTTACTTGATAGATTGACTTACTAAAGATTTATGTTTGTAACTTTGATTAATCTGCTAACAAGCCTTCATGGTACAGACACCATCCTCTCTGTCGTTTTTGGGGCACCAAATTGGTTTCATTGTCATATAACTTGCTGGCTGATGTTAGCTCCTTCAGTACACTTCCAGTCGCTAATCAAAGGTCCATACAACCAGAGGCACAACTTGTTTGACGATTACACCAGAGCATACAGGTATAGAAAGGTGCACCATATCAATACCATATGAATTCTAAGGAGGATATCAGTGTAGAATAAGGTTCCTGTTAACTTCTTCCTAACAAGCAAATGTAAATTAGAGTTTGTAATCCCATCAGATGATTGTGAAAACAAAACAAGTGAAATATAATAATTCACAATCCTTAATGAGGAAATCCTGAAATAATGTTCAAATGCAAGTCTACAATTTTTACCACAAGTGTTGAGTTGAATACTTCTCTAACTCCACTTCTGTCTTCCATTGACTTCCAAGAAATAACAGATCATGACGTTTCCAATATTCTGACAACAAAGGCCCAGCTGCAGCAACTATGTATCATGATTGCCTTCCAAGGATGCTAGGGACCACAAGGAACTTATACTCTAAACATTCAAGATGGCCACCACATTTGCCAGTCTTGTGAGAGTACTCTCTCGTTCCATGGGACGTGTAGTCCTTCTTATATTCATGCATGTGTTCAGCGTAACTCGGCTACCATAGGCAAGAAGGCTCTTTTCTGGTAGTGCATACTCTGTGCACCATGCCATCCTGTTTTGCTCCTGAAGATGCTTATGTTCAAATGAATTGTGCTGCCGCAACAAATGATGGACGGAATGCTGAATGAATCAAGCATTCACCCCCAGTCAAGAGATCTGGGTTAAATCCATCGTTTTTTTGCTCACTACACCCCCCCAGTTTGGACCCAGCCAAATCAGTCTTGACCCTGCTCCTCATGGGAACAGTCAAGTCCAAACTGCCAAGCCGGGTCCTCCCTGGACCGGAAACAAGCATCCTGGGACCGGTTTCAGGGTAACACCCCACATCAGCCAGGCTAGTTTCAATCCAGTGGCACAGTGAGCAAGGGACCAACATCTGGGCATACCCATCCCACTTAGGGCAAAAACTGCTGCGGCAACAAATGATGCACGGAATGCCTAATGAATCAAACATTCACTCCCAGTCAAGATATCTGGGTTAAATCCATTGTTCTTTTGCTCCCTACGCCTCCCCAGTTTGGACCCAGCCATATACAAATCAGTCTTGACCCTGCTCCTCATGGGAACAGTCCAGTCCGAACTGCCAAGCCGGGTCCTCCCTTGACCTGAAACAAGCATCCCAGGACCGTTTTCAAGGTAACACCCCTCATCAGCCAGGCTAGCTTGAATCCAGTGTCACAGTGAGCAAGGGACCAACATCTGGGCATACCCATCCCACTTAGGGCGAAAAGTGCTGCGGCAACAAATGATAGACAGAATGCTGAATGAATCAAACATTCACCCCCAGTCAAGAGATCTGGGTTAAATCCATTGTTCTTTTGCTCACTATGCCACCCCAGTTTGTACCCAGCCAAATGCAAATCAGTCTTGACCCTGCTCCTCATGGGACCAGTCCAGTCCGAACTGCCAAGCCAGGTCCTCCCTGGACCGGAAACAAGAAAAGAAATGTTCATTTGAAGACACTTATGTTCAAGTGCTTTGAAGTAGTAACGCCTCTCCGCAGGGGACTAGTTCACAAAGTTAAGCGGGCCCCTGGCATAATGGCAGGATGCTCGCACTTCCACTATGGCTATCTTGGAATGTATTTTCTTATATTTATATCTTATATTTTTGAAGATGTCATCTGCGGATGAGGACACATCCACAGTGGTAATTTTTAAATTGATTATTATACATATAAAACAAAATGTATTCTAAGATGACTACAGCCGATCTATCCATTAATAATACGCACACATTCACAGAGACCATCTTTGAATGGAGTTTCTTAAAATGTAAAAATCTATTTGAAAATGGCCACAACAGATTTGTGTGCATTTGCAGCAGCAATCTTGGAGAAATAAAAATTTGCAAAGCCAACAGGTTTCATTGCTAAGACCTAAAGGCTTTGCCAAATACTTGTTTTTAATTTGTTTTCATTTGGCATATCCAAATCAAATCCAGATCAGAATTCCTTTATTTAGACAGTCAAGTCGAGTTAAAAACGATCGGTACCTCATTTTTTACAGAAATGTAGATGATTAATCAGAGAAACCAAATATCTTCATACAGGTTCAATCAATGGAGGTAATGTGAATGATTTAAAGTATGTTTCAATAAGCAGCTTCAGACTTAGTCATGTGGTCAGTACATAGTTTTTTTTTAGGTGCTGTCAAAAATTGTGGCCATGTGATTTAAGATAAAAATGATAAAAATCTTCAAAATTAGACCATATAATAACTTGGTATATCGAAAAGATAGTTTATTATTAGCAATCCCCTTATCTTCCTTGCTGTTGAAGCAAATCAGTGAGCCCTAGTCGAGGCAATTTATGTGGAAATGATTGTTGACCATATTCGAAAGAGGCCTGTCTTTCTCTGACAAATCATGTTTGAAGTAGCACTGCGCTGAGGGTGTGATCAGGGCCACTGTGATTATGTGATTCTGAAGCGATTTTCACATAATTAAGGATTTGCCATGTAATCCATCATCTGCTGCATTATCTGCGGATTTTAACAAAAAAATAGTTTCTAGCTCAAATTCATCAGAAGTTACAAAAAATATGTTGACCCAGGTTTGTGCGCGCAGGAAGGCTTTTACCAAAGATTGACTAGTCATCTTTCAGTTTCTTATTGCTGTATTTGGATGTTAAATTGATACTAGTTAAGGTGAACTCTTTTCTCAGACACTATTAACAGGTATAAAAATAGCAAAATAATAAAGTAAAACTATAAAAAAAATAGGCCACATTATGCAGCATAATGTGTCTTTTCTTGCTGCATAATTTAGTCAACCTTGCCACATAATATGGTCCTTCTCTGCCGCATAATTCCAGTGGCCTTGGGTATGATGTAATTCAGAGGTTACACTTATAAACATAAACGATAAAAGACACCGTCACTCAAAATATGCATTTTCACTATTTCTGCTCTTAATTCTTATAAAAGTGGTTGAAAGTGGGCTGCTGGGTGCTGCGTGGTCTACAGATGCTCGCAACAAATATTTATTTTTAACTGCACACATCAGCGATATTTAACTGGGTATATTCTATAGTATATTTTTTAGCTTTCCATCACAAATCTTGGTATTATGCAAAAATAAAAAGCTGTGGACTGAGTGTTAAATACACCAAAATGTACGTACTGTTAAAGGCCACCCATTAATGTTAAGTCATCTATGAAGCTATAGCTGTTTCTATTTCTCCTCCTTCCTCTGTCTGCCATTGTTTTTTTATTTGTCAGGCTATACTTTTACCAATCAAGTTTATTTTAGAAGGTAGCCATTTTCTTTCACGCAGCTTTAATGATAAGTGACAGGTCTGGCAAAAGGCACTCAAGCGCCTGCAAAATGCATTAAAAATTCAAAACTTCACGTATCAGTCGTTTATTAAAACTTTCTGTATTTGTGCAAAACGATTCCCCCACTGGGCTAGCTTTCAGTGTGGAGTGCAATTATATTTCTGACACACAAATAATTGCAGTTCATAAAAACTAATCGTGGGGGAAGGCTATATTTATGTTTTTAAGGCAATGCAAGTATTCACACTGGTGAGGAGTGAACGGCAATGAACAATTAAGGAATTTACTGGGCTCCGGCTGTGGCTTGTACCCTTTACTAGTCTGCTTCAGAAGGGTGGCGTGAAGCTCAGGTTAGAATGCAGCCTTACGAATGTGCAGTATTGTGAGTCTGCAGGACTTTCGAGGCTTCCTCGGGAGTGTTTGTAGCCCCACAGCAAAGATAGAGTGGGCGTCTTTCATTTCGCCACTTCTGATGCTCTGAGAAGACGAGCTGACCTTATAAGATGTTTATTTTGTTGTATATATATATATTTTTGTAAACCATTTTATTGGATTTTTCATATTCAGACAGGGTATACACTTTACAACATCATTTGCGATTGTTTAACTTTTAGTGTGTTACATTGCCATTATATAGTATATTTTGTTGTATATTTACCGCCGCCGGTACGTTACTTTTTCCCATTTTAAAAGTGACGCACCGGCGGCGCAAGGGGCATGTAAAAAAGCCCCTTACTTTATTTTGTAAACCACTTTTTCTGCTTCCATTCCGCGCTTTCATTAGTTACAATGTCCAACCAATATAGGCAGTGTTGACAATAATTACTACACTTTCATAGCGCACTCTACTCTTTGTCGGGTTTCTAGGCACTAGAGTGTTCCTTCTAGGATTCTAACCTGTAAACACATCTTTACAATGGGTGCATTAGTCTTACGAACAAGTAGGGTGGTGATACAACATTAGTATTAAGATTTAAAAAGGTTTAGAAAGGTGACATCGGAAGGCAAGAGGGAGAATGTATAGTTTAAGATAAGAGTGCAACTGAAACATGTAGGAGATGGAACAAACAGAGTGTTGGTATATGGTAGGAGAAATAAGAGAAAATAGATTCAGGGTGAGGGTATGGTGCTGACAAGAAGCTTCGTCCCCTAAGTGCTTAGGAAGTGTTCAGGAATAAACTAAAAAATCGGAGATGCTTCGAATGGGGAGAAACAAATGCATGTATATTTTTATAACAATACAAAATCATGACAGGCGACTGAGAAATAAGAATATTCATTATGTCTTAAAATGTGGAGTGGTTTCAGAGAAGGTCAGTGGAAGCAATGAAACGAAGTTTTAAAGACAGTCTGTCAGCCCAGGAGATTTGTTTAAAACAAGTTCAGAGATTCTGGATTCAGAGAATTTCCACCACAGTAACTGTTTCTGACGATTGTCTTGTCTGTGAACATGATATCCCCGAGAAGCTTCCTCGGCTCCTGACACAGGAATGCCCTCCTTGACGATGTTAGAGCCATTCCAGGCAGACCAAACTTTACCAGTATTTGTCTAATTGCCTCCATGTGACCCTCCAACCCAGGGCTGGCTTTAGGTGTGGTGGCGCCCAGTGCGACAGTTTTTATGGCTTATCCCAATGACATCCTTCTCCACAGATTCCCTGACTATCACCATCCAACAGTGCCCCTCATCCTTCCATAGTCCCTCTCTCACATGTATTTCATTTGTTTTATAGCGCTACTTATACCAGTGTAGAATGTCAGAGCACTTTACATCACACACACTTTAAACAGAGACAATGAATCATACATGTGTAAATCAGTCTATAGGAAATGGTGCATAAGACAACGAGAGCTACAAGGTGTAGGAATCACATGTTGTCCTGTATATTTTAAGAATGCTTGGTCTGGAGAAGCACAATCTCAGGATTTAAAACGTACCACATCAGTTGGTATTGGCTTTACAAATATGAACATATTTCTATCCACTAACCCTTTGAAAGACTGGGGGGAAAAACATAATGTTCTAAACTATACCTTGCAGTTTGGATTCAGTTCTTTAAAAACAGTTCATGGCTCACTATACTATCAGTGGCGTAGCAAAACTTTAGGGGGCCCCCCTGCAAGGTACAAGGAGTCCCCCCCCCCCGGACTCAACCAGGAGCTCTCAGACCAGGTACTGTGCTGAGGGGGCCCCCTGGAGCTTGGGGGCTGCGGGGCCTATGTTATGACACTATATACTATAGTAAGATGGCAACTTAAGAAGTGCAAGTAACAAAAGGATCTCTGTGTCAAAAGCAGTAACTCACAGAGCTATCCACCTAAAATACAGTTCTGTGAACTGGATGGTACACTTTTCTTTGCAGTATGGATATTAACCCTCTATGCTCCTTTATAATGAGGCAAAACTGCGACTAGACAAAACTATCTATCTCCAGAAGGAACACTAATCACCAGAGTTATCTTGATATTTTTATTGTTGCCTGAAAACTGCTGGCCAAACAAGAAGCCCATAAGTTATTTCTAAATACAGATCTCCTCGCAACACCCCCCTATCTAAGTGCCAGGTGGGACTGCACCGGTCGCACTGCCCTAAAGCCAGTCCTGCTCCAACCCTCTTTTGACTTTATGCACAATGATTCTCCATCTCTGTACAACGTTTCTGATAGAAATGGCTAGACAGTCGTCAACTTTAGCCACTACTGATGAACATAAAACCGAACTGCTGAGGTCCTGGTCTCTTCGCTCTGACAACCACATCTCTGAGAACAGTGGGCCTCAGCAGCCCTGTTTTTGCTTCATCAGTACAAGCTAGAGGTGAGGCCCTATACTTAACTTTTGCAGATGACTTTGCCGGTGAACGATTACTACAAAAATTGTCAGTCATGCTCTACATCATTAGAAAAAGTATTATTTGTATTCTTTACACCTTTAGATTTTACACAATTTGCAGAGTGACTACCCGATAGACTGGTCCTGAAGAAAGCGCAAGACCAATTTATAAGGACACCTGATGAGCAGACACATATTTACCCCTCATTTCAATTGGGTTGAAAGTATTCAATCCATTATTAGTTTTAATCTACCCATTGGGGGCATTGAAAAAAGCCACTTATTAGTCCACCAAGATATTGCTTCTCGTGCACTATTCTGCTCTCTGCTCTCCTCACCCACATACAGGCCCTAATCATGTAAGAAAACACTTCAAGATCTCCTCCTCTGTTCTAAAGGAGTTGTAGCCTTCACCAGAAACGCGGGACTACAGTGTGATCAGGGACCCTATGATGAAGCATGCCACTTATGGGTTGGTGGGGGGCTTCGTCCTAAAAATAAGTTATTGTTGATAGTCGAGATACATTTTGGATGATACATTTGGGTTGATACATTTTGGAAACCATCAAACTGGATTGGGTGCATAGACCATGTGCGTCCTTTTGTGCTTTGAATTTGTTGTTGGCGAGTGTAGAACTGTTTTCTTAAAAACTCCCTTGTGACCCCCTCTATGACCAATTATTATATTAACACATTAATAAGTTGGAGTTTGTGCAAGGTAAATGCAACCAACAACGTTATATTCCAAATATGATTTTGACTCAAAACACCCACATCTGTTTTCAAATTTGAGGCAACTGCAGTAGCCACGTGAGCTGCATACTGCACACTTCTATCTGGCAGTACTCATTTGAACTCTTCTCTTGATGTGAGGTGAAATGTCTAACAGTGAAACACATACAGTGAGCAGGAAAGGGAATGAGACCCTCCTTTAACATCTACAACTGAATAGACGCAATAGCGTTTGTTTTTTTAAAAAGAAGAGCTTTGACAGACCCCATGTCTCCAATATCTAGCACTCATTCTGAAATAGTATTGACAGAAGGTGCGGGAATCCCTTTGAGCTAGAGTGAGTGGATTGGACAGTATTTAGTGAAATTGGAAGGTAGTGAAGAGCACAGTGATCCTCAAACCATTGTCAGGCATCTTTGATTTTTAGCACACAAGGAGCCTGATTCTGAGTCGGTAGAGTATTGCCTCCATGAGAGATATTGCCTCACCTTATTCTGATTTCACCAGATACCAACTCATACCAGGCATCTCTTCCGCTATTTCAGTGCACAGATTTCTATTGCTGAGCACAGGAGGAATCTGTGTGGAAAGACAACTGTATTTCGGAATAATAAACATAAGGTAAAGTGCCCAATTATTCTATGCCCTGTATGGTATTTGTAGTAACAAGGCATGCTGGTAGGTGAAAACTCCTGAAATTTATTTGTAAAATAAAGCAGCCACAACACACGCAGGTGTGTGGTTAAACCGGTCTCTGTAACCGTCTCCTAGCCGAACCTCCCTTACATTCTTGACCCTACTTTCATAGAACATTCCATCACCAAGGAATGACGTGAAACACAACACACCTTCCCTCTTTCGAAAGAAAAGAAACTGTATACAATAATATAAATATAAATAAATATAATGACTACCCAGTGTAGGTAGCTGAAAATAGCACAGGAAAATAAAAGTTCACAAGAATAATAATACTCAAAACATTACAAAGTCAGAAAACTTTGCTGGACATTTTTTTGCTCTAGAACTTCTTTTCACCATCTCCTCCATCCTCCTGTCCTGCAGTTCCTCACACTCACCAAACACACCATTATTTGGTACTTGGGGTGTTGTCATAGGCACACCGCTTGGCACACATACATCCATGTTCGCTCGTACATCACCTTCCTCTCATAAATCCCAAAACACATTACCATCATCATACCTCTTAGAGCAACTATCCTGATCTACAGTCTTTTTATCGACAGAACCCCTGAACACAGAAATATGACTCATATTCCAGATTTTACCGCCCTGGACTTTAACTGCCTTGTCATAAACGTGCACTACTTCAGTAGGCTCTGGCCATTTGGGCAACTCTTTGCTGCTAGTGACTTGTTTCTTAATGCGGACCCAATCACCCACCTGAATTTTACCACACATGTTCCTGCATTTGTTTTTATTCATGTTTTTTATCATTTTCCCTTGGTAAATTTCCACACCCTCCCTGATTCTTTTGTAATCTAAGCATGTCTCGGGCACCCCGCTACATTCCTTTAACCACCAGGGAGCCAATTTCAATCCTGGTTTCCTACCACGTAACAACTCCAAAGGTGTGCAACCAGTTATGGAGTTTGGCATGATGCAATATGATAATAAAGTAGCGTGCAAAGCTTTCTTCCAAGACAGACCTTCCTTGGAAGCTAACTGAATGGATTCTCTTACCACCCGATTGAACCTCTCAGTTTGACCATTAGACTGGGAATAATAGTTAGCGGTTCTTTTGTGTTTCACACCACACCTTACCAAATTATCTTCAAATGATTTACTAACAAACTATGGACCATTGTCAGACACCAATTCTTCCGGTAAACCCTCTCTTCAAAATACATCCTCCAAAAACTCTACGATGACCTCAGAAGTCACCTTCTCTGTCATTTTGACCTCAGGCCACTTAGAGAAATTGTCCACCAATACTATGGAAAATGCTTCCCTCCTTGGAACGGTACAAAATGGCCCTAGAATATCTATGCCCAGCTTCCTCCATGGACCCACAGCCAACTCAAAAGGTGATGGCTCCGTACTCAAAGGCCCTACCATCTTATCACTATTGGCACACAAACTACACTCTCACAAATTTCTCAATCATGTTGTCCATGCCCGGCCACGACTAAAACTCACGAACATGCCTCTTAGTAGCAGACATCCCGATATGACCTACATGACCCAACAGAAAAATAGTATTCCTCATTCCAACAGGAGATACAACTTTGCCGCCACGAAACAGACAGAATCCATCATAAATCAATTCTGCACTTTGAAGAAAACTGCTGTTTCCCCACTTAACTTCCATTCGTCAGGCCACCCTTTAACCATATAGTTGCACACAAAAGAGAAATCCACATCTTTCTTACATTGATCCATCCATTTTTCTTTGGAAACAATTTCTTCATTGCCTAGTGTAGGACTACCTCCATTAACGTCCTCCATTGTATACGCAACTTCACAATCACTATCCCCTTCATTCTCCTCCATTTTGGAGTTAATCGGTAAACGTGACAGAAAGTCTGCATGAACATTTAACCTTCCAGGTATGTGCTCAATCCTAAATTGATAAGCCTGCAACTTTGCTGCCAATCTCGCCAATCTAGCAGTCAAATTCCTGACCCCACCTGGAGATAACACATAAACTAACGGTTTATGATCCGTTCTCAACACAAATTGTGTACCCCAAAGGTATTGCCTGAAATGATCGGCCGCCCAAGTACAAGCCAATAACTCTTTCTCTATTACAGAATAGTTCCTCTCAGGTTCTCTCAACACTTGCGAAGCATACGACACCACATACTCCTCAGAGTTACTTTTTTGTATGAGGGTGGCCCCTAAACCACAGTTACTGGCATCCACAGCAACAATGCATTCCCTCTCAGTATTGAAAGACTTAAGAAAAGGTGCATTCACCAATTCTTTCTTAAGATCAAAAAAAGCTTGATCTTGCTCCATGTGCCATAAAAACGAATTGTTCTTTCTCAACAACTTACGCAAACATTCTACTTTAACAGCATAGTTGTCAATGAATCTAGAATAAAATTCTGTAAGACCTAAAAATGATAACAATTGTTCTTTGGTCTTTGTAACTGGAGCATCTACCACAGCTTGCACATGATTTAGTTTAGGCTTGATCCCATTTTTAGAAATGCTGTGTCCTAAATAATTCACATCATTGCAATTAAACTTGCATTTAGAAACTGTGAGTGTGAACCCCTTTTGTCGCAGACTTTGAAGAACAACTCTGAGATTAGCATTATGACCATTTCCGTCCTTTCCATAAACTAGAATGTCATCTTGAAAAGCTATAGCTCCAGGCCCTCCTTCTAAAGATTCTTTCATCAGCCTCTGGAAAACGGGCACAGTACTAGCTAATCCAAAAGGCATCCTGCAAAACTGGAACATTGCTTCAGGTGTAATGAATGCAGTCAGGTTACATGATTCTTCCATAAGCTCAATCTGATGTTATGCGCTGGCCAAATCTAGAGTGGAAAACACTTTTGCGCTTGACAAAGTAAAAACAAATTCATGTAGATTAGGTAACGGATGTTTGTCTACCCATATTTCATTGTTAAGACTTCTAAGGTCAACATATAGTCTCAAATCTCTTGACAGTTTCAAAGCAATAACAACTGGAGACACACAGGGAGAAGATTCTATCGGTTGAATTACCTTCTTGTCGCACAGATCCTTAAACATCTCCTTCAACTTTCCTCTGAATGTCAAAGGAACATTGCACACTTTGTGCCTAACGGGAACTGCATTGTCCAATAAAACTATTTTGTGCCTAAAACCAATAAACTTTCCCAACTTCTCGGAGAACACTTCTGGGAACTCTGATTTTAGCTCCCCAACCCCCATGCTTCTTCAATTCTTCTACTGCATAAACTTGTGGTACTGCATTTGGGTCCAGTTTCATATTAAGTTCTTGTTGGTGGGGCCAACCCAAAATAGGATCACCTTTAGTGGCTATGTAGATTTTTCCTCTGGTTTTCCTGCCTTTAAAACTGCTATTTGCCCAGAAGTAACCCAATAAATCAATTTTATGTCCAGTATATCCCCCTGGACGTACATCTAGATCAATCGATTTTTTATTTTCCCATTTAGCCTCCCACAAAGCCTTGCTAATTATAGAGTACCAAGCACAAGAATCCACCATGACCTCCACACATTTTTCATTTATGTGCACCTGACACCTGGGAAAGTTATTCACTACCCCATCTCGCACACAAAGTATAGAATGGGGATATGACTAACTTCAAATTCCTCTTCTCCCACACAACTGACATTCAACTCTAGTTTGCTTCTACATACCCTTCCAAAAATTACCTTTTTCCCTACAACGGCTACACATTTTGTCTATCGCTGGACAACCTTTGAAGTTACCTATGTGAAAATTGCTACCACATCTGTAACATATTTTTTTTAGTAGGAAACATTTTGTTTTCTTTTTCATTTTTTAACCACATTAATCCCATTGAAATCCTCTTGTTTCTTGTCATCTCCACTACCTGTAGTATTGCCTCCTCTTATTTCATGGACAAACCTCTCTGACTGCTCTATACTCTTTGCAATGCTCACAGTGGCACTCAAGGTCATATCCGTGCCAACCCAGAGTCTCTCTTGTACCTTCTTGTTTTTGGTTTTCATCATGACCAGCTCTCTTAATACCTCGTCATATGTTATAGTTTCAAAGGCACAAGACACTTCCAAGGCCCTAAGAGCAGACACATACTCTTCAATGCTTTCTTCATCTCTTTGAGCCCTAGAATAGAACTTGAATCTTTCCATGACAGTGTTCATTTTTTTTCCATACCTTCCTGAAAGTTGTTACACAGCAATATCAAACACATCCAAATCTTTTGGATTTTCAAGAGGAGGTAATGTCATAAACTCTTTAAGACCCACCCTCCTAAAGTGTGTTTCAATAGAGTTAACTTCCTTTGAGGGGTACAATCCTCCCCTTCCAGCACATCAACATAAGCTAGAAATGCAGGAAACCATGACTCCCATTCCATAGGAGGCTCTCCTTTGGACTGCAAGTATGAAGGAGGAGGCACAATACTGAACATGGTGATACCGCCAAACAACTAACTTCGTAGAACGTATGGAAGTTATAATAGGTAAAAAATAAACTAGAGTCACAACTTGCAAGAACAAGTTACTCACTTAATGCTCATTTTAAAAAAAAAAAAAATGCATGCATTAATATAAATGCCAGACCACACTAAATAGAGAGTTTTAGGCTTGATTGTACCAAAATCACCGTATAATTAGGGAGGAAACTTTCTAGACAGGGTGAATATAACACTGTGTGGTGTATTCACAGTGAGCATGCTGCAGAAGGTGTGCGTTTCACTGTGCTGACTGTATAACCATGCTGCCAAATTCATATTAAATGATGAGCGTGTCATTGTGATGAACGCCCTTGAAATGGTGAGCGTATCACCGTGACAACTGTAAACAAACGTAAGGTCACCTGATTGGTGTGCGATACACCGTCTTGAAGTATCCTCCCTCCTGCGCGAGGCGTGCGCACGGGATCACCAGCGCTGATAGCGTAACGAGGAAATGCCACAAATGCCAATAAATTTGTGGTCAGCAGGATGAAACATTGCAAAGACGCAGGAAACACGCACTCTCACTGTAGCGGCGGTGAATCAAATGTCGATACTCCATCGAAATTACTATGATGCAACACCTATCCGCTTGCAGGAAATAGTGGAAGAACAATGATGTTGTGGCTGCCTCTCTCCCGGTCGTCTCCAACAGAATGTAGTAATGAGGCACGCTGGTAGGTGAAAACTCGTTAAATTTATTCGTAAAATAAAGCAGGCACAACGCACGCAGGCATGTGGTTAAACCGGTCTCTGCAACCGTCTCCTGGCCGAACCTCCCTTACATTCTAGACCCCACTTTTATAGAACATTCCATCACCAAGGAATAACGTGAAACACAACCGTATTCCCAGTTCCAACTATCCAAACTCAGGATTGCACATTGAAGAGATGGAAGTACTGACTGGAAATGGTCATTTTAGCCTCTAGTTCCTGTGTCTTCTATATTGGGCACCTCAGAATCAGGGCAAAAGAGTTATGGTGACTTTTTGGCACTGGTCTTAGGAGAAACATTTGACTCAGATAAAGAAGAGGTGAACTGTAAGGCATGTTTTCATAGTTTGGTTTAGGGCTGCCTACCAAGAGTATGCTTCTTATCCTTCTAAAATCCTCGGCATAGTCCACGGGACTTTCAGAACCAACTTCAAACAATGAAAAATAAAAGTGACCCTGACTGCTACGAGAAAACTTTCTGTAGTCAGGATTTTGTTCCTGAACTGAGGGATCCAGTTTACGAGAATGGATGGTTCGTTCATAGAGAGATATGGACCTGTTGAGGGATCCTGCTACAAAATTGTAAGGGCTAAGCAACAGCTAGGCTCTTCGAAGCAGAGTACGTACTGACCACTGTAAATCTACACAAAAGAGACTAGATTTGGTAGTACCACTCCTTAAGAACTATTACAAAATTATATAGTAATGCTGTGTTTCTACGGTGCTTCATACTTTAGATGAAACACCTAAAATGTCTAAGTTGAGGTATCTTGTTAGGGAGGCTGACTGTTGGGTCAGTGCTAAAGTATCCAGAAAGTCTTATGTGGTCACAGAAAGAAGACTAGGACAGGACATCACTAGTAGAACCAAGTTGAAATTGGGAACAAAGATGCAAACAAGAAGGACCCGTTTAATACTTGTAGACCTTAGTAGCTGTGTTGGGGTGGTCAAAACCCTGACCATCTAAAGGAAGATGTGCATTGTTCAACTAAGTCCCCCATTTGTGGGCATTCTATAGTGATAATTAGGGTGCAGCTGGGGTGGAGAGTGAGATAGGAGTACTAGAGAGCATTGCAAAATTACCCTTGCTTCCATGTGTGGGAATCACGTTAACCCTGAGACCATGGCTAATGTGCCTGCTAATAATATTTAGTAATATCTCAAGTCCTCTCCTAATGGGATCCCTGTGACTGTTGTGTGAAATTCTGAAGCCAGCCACACCATGGTGGAGGCAAAAAGTGTTAGTCCGGAGTAATTCATATCTGCACATTTGTACAAAATTATCAGTGGTTCAAACAAAACCTAGACCTGTCGTCTAGTGTTGGCCGCCATGAAGTGGAAGGATTGTTCATTGCCTAGAAGCAGGTAGCTTTCTCTCAATTCCTGTCTGTGACTCTCTGTTGGGAATTGTTTCATCAAACACTGAATGGGCTGCTATCAACATTCAAGAGCAGGTAATCTTGTAGAGGCTGTGTCTTTTGATCTGATGAAACCCATGAGTTATTCAAACTTTACTGGAAGAATTATATTTTCCACCAATAAGCTTACAGATTTCAAATATGGTGCAGCCATGAGGATGTTGGTGTCCCAGTGCTACAAGAAGATCTTGTTTGAGTTAGCTTATGATATACAGGTGATTTACATCTACAAAAGGCTGATAAGCTAGTTTTACTGACCCCATATGAGAGCAACAATAAGAGTGTTGTAAATCCTGCCTGACTTGCCAACCCCTAGGCAAGTCAAAAGGTCAAGCAAAGGCTCCCCTCATTCTGCTACCACTAGTGGGATGTTTAGTAAGGATTTTAAGAGGGTGGAAATGAACACTTTTGAATTCCTAGAACCTAAGGTCTCTTTAGGAAACAGAATAAGTGTAATGCTCGAAGGTAAAGTCACAAGGTGCCACTCAAGATTGTTATAGCCTCATTGCTATCCAGAGCTGTGCTTGGTATTTTTAGTTGAGTGGATTTCCCCAGAAGGTGGTCTCTGATAAAGTAACTGGCATAGGGTGGGCACGGGGGTAGATCGTTTGCCTCTTTCTTGGAGTTTCTGATGAAATTTCTATCTTTTCTGGAAGACACATGTTTTGTCTTGGGCATAACATGGGTTGTAGAGTGAATGCCCTCTGGGAAGTAGTGACTGACAGCAACAGGAGAACAAAAGCCCAAAGGAATAAAAACATCCAAGGCTCTGGGTCTCAATTTTTACAAAGTTGAAGTGCTAAATCTGGATCTGGGTTATACCAGAAATGCTGCAGAACTTGAGCTAGCAGGACTGTAGCAGAGCCTGAGCCGGTAAGACTGGATCAGAACTAGAGCTGGGAGAATGGGTGCAGAGCATGAGCTCTCAGAACTGAAGTAGATCTAGGACTGGGGCATAGCAGAATGGAAGTTGGTTCCTGCAAATCTGCAAAAACAGCAAATGATCCAAACACAGGAGCTAACCAGTGGAGGGTTGACACCAGTGTACTATTTAGAGACACTTTTTATGCAGGTGGAACAGGAATATCTGAATGCTTGCCACTTGCTGCTAAGTCTCTTGATGTCAATGAACTATATCAGTGTTCAGCTCTCAGTTAGTCTACATGAAGCTGAGTGGGGCAATTGTGTGAAAACCTACACGCTCTCCCCTGTGTTGCATCCACAAACCAATTGACTCATTGAGAAAGTCAACAGAAAAAGAAGCTAGTGAAGAAGCATGTTACATTCAAGGCTGTCTGTGTGGCCCATAAAGCTTTGCACAATGCTAGACCGGAGAACTTAAAATCAAGCTTCTGTTGGTATGTTCCCAATAGAACTCTATGCTCTGCCTTCTCCAAAACCTTAAGGGTCCGAGGTTCAAAAAAGTAGTCTGGGGTGGGAAAATCTTCTTTCTGCCCACTGGAAAAGCATAGAACAAGCTGCCCTTGCATTTAAAAAATACAGTCTAACCTGTTAGTCTTTAGAAAGAGCATAAAACCTGGCTTTTGCTAGTTAACCAGTTTGGGTTTTCTTGCTTCTGACAGTTCACTAGTGGCAAGACAACTCTGGGCATTTGCACGCTCTATAAAACTAAACTTAAACAAGATCCTTAAAGTCATTACTGGGGTACTGGATAAGTTCCACAGAAGGAATATTCTGTTATCAGATTAAGCCTTTGCGAGATGCCACAGAATTGAATAGGTTTTAGTCCTCTCTCAGGATTCTGCTCAGCCACTCAATTAAAGAAACTGATTCTTGGAGAAGAAGGGAGGGTAAACAATTCCAGGGCACTCCCACTTGACACAGTGAAATGTGTGATGCTCCCCTGGGAAAAGAGGGCTCTTAGGGAGATTACCTACACTGAGATGCTCAGAATTTAGTATGGTTTAGCCTCTTCAAGATTCTGTTCAGACACCCAGTTAGAGGACCTCTGAGTTTTGCGGGAGGAGTGTTGGAGGGAAAACAGTCCCAGAGCACTCTGATGTGACAAAGCGAAATATGTAGTGAGTCTCAGGCTGAAGATGATCCAGTCCATGAAAAAGCCTAAAAATCAGCCTGAATTTGATTCAGCTGTGATTTAATTAGGGCACAATGACTGAATAGAAGCTACAACATATGTCTCATTGAGTTTGTGAAACCCACAGGCCTTCAAGACTAATTGCTTTGATCTTTAACAGTAGTGCCAGCAAAGTTCACTACCCAGTGGAACCTGAAACTGAGATGCAACCCCACAGAGTTCTGCAGGCCAAACACTTTAAACTTCTATCGGACAAGACTCACAAGGTGATGTTAATGGTGACAGTTAACGGTGACAGATGGAGGTGCGGAAGAGGAAAGTGAGCCCATCAACAATGTAGTGCATGATAGTGAAAATGAGGCTCTAAGGAAAGAGAGTTCTTATTAACAATGTAACCTGAAGATCAAGTGCAAGACATCTGGCAATTGCTAGAAGAGTTCTCTAATTTGTTTTTCTTTGGCACATGTACTCACCTACCTGCTTTACCCATAACACAGATAAATAATGTAGCATTCCTCTTAAAAACAGGATTTATTAGTTATCAGATACTGCAGGGGCAGTTATTAAGGATGAAGTGTCCAAGATGTAAATGTTTCTTTTTCTTGTATCGCGCACACTGCATAACTTAATTTCTGCTGGGGGCATTTGAATCCGCCGGTAGTCAGTACTGGTGTTCAGTTTCACAAGTTCCTTTGAAACAATGTGACGTTTGGTGAATGTAGCAAGCAACGTGCCATTTTTGGTAGTTACAAATGGAGATAAAGATCAGATTACTGGCAACTGATCTATGGTCTGAACAGTGTCTGAGGCCCAAAACCCTTTCTTGGACTTATTTATGTGGCAGCCTCAGTGAGACAAAATTGCTACAGCACTGAAAATATGTAAACTAATGCCTAAGACAGATGTTAGGGTTCCACCAGTGAATATACAAGGAGCTGGCCCAGCTAATGTCTTCCACATATAACATACCAAGACCCTGATTCTGAGTTTATCAGAATTCTGAGTTTGGTGGTATTTACTGCGCCCAGTAAATACCGGCTGCATTAAATGCCTGACTCTATTTTACATTTCAGCAGATCAAACTTGCCAGATTTTAACAGGGAAAAACAGTATGATATTTACTGTGACATGAAGATTTTGGTGCTGTAAATTCCCAAGTCTGCATGTTATTCCCCATAAACTCAGAAGATGTGTTATTTATTGCACAGGATAAATTCCGAACCCTGGGGGGTCTGATTTAATCAGCCGGGATAAATAGCACCTACTCCTCTGACCAACTTGGAGCCAGGGCCCCAGTGTCTTCAGTTTATAGTTGGGGTACTGAGGTTCTATTTAGGTCTGGGAATTGCAGTTATAGCTGTTTGTCATATATTTTGAACAGAGTACACCATACGTCATACACAAACAAAGAGGCAAAGAGTCAGCTCCCCCTCCCCAACCTATTGCTCCTTTCTTCACATCTTAGATCAGTCAACCGGAGTTGCAGCATTCACCGTGATGTATGTTTTTCCTTGTTTAGTGCAGAAATCGGCAAAGTGAAGGATTGCCCAGATGGACTGGACAGGGCCAGATTGGCATTGGGAATGTCAGACAAACCCTTGGAAGGATGGGAGCATGGGGACTGTAGCTAAGACCTCTCTCGCCCCCAGACTGAAGTTTCCTAAGGATTGTTGCAGGGCCGGACTGGTCGCGGGCACCGGGCATTTTCCCGGTGGGCCCGAAGGGTGGGGACCAGTTGTGGAGCTGGGGGGCCGTTTTTGTTAGTGGGGGCCAGTTTTGCCGCAGTGCTGCAATATCGGCCCCCTGTAACAAAAGCACCAGCAGTGTTTCCCACCAGCACTTCTCCCCCCCCCAGGCCGGTATGACGTAATTGCCAGGGCTGGTTTGCGTTCTCAGTCCGGCCATGGATTGTTGCAGTAGAGCTGCTCAAAGCACCCTCAGACAGTGAAGGGCTTATTTACAACCCCCTTGCGCCACTGGTGCGTCACTTTCAAATTGGAAAAAGTGACGTACCGGCGGCACAAAGGGCTTGTAAATAAGCTCCTGAGTCTTTATATCTCTGCTACCATAATGCTCTCACAGTACCACAGTACAGGGTGGCTGCGCCACACGGAGTCCACAGCCGGGCTTCACCTGTGCTGTCAATCATGATGCATGCCAGTGAGGGGCTGAGTAATAATAATAATAATAATAAATAATACCGATGCTTATAAAGCGCGACAGCTACCCCTGATAGGGGTGTCCCGGCGCTGTAATGGCAGAAGACTCACTCCTCCACTCTTTCTCCACTCAGTTTGATCTGTGTGCACTGTTTGTGCATATATGTTGGACCTCGTGCAGAGATGGGGAAGATGAGTGAGCGCCATCTTTGTTGCACGTCAGCATTCACTGGTTGTTTCTGAATCACGGTGTAAACCTGAGTAACTGTTGAGAATGAGTTAGTTATCATGTAAAAACAAACATGTTTACTGACTGAAAGGGAAAAAATAAGAGTGCATCAGAAATTCTAAGTGATGTTGCAAATCTGAACGTGCACCAGGAACGAATGAGCGGTGGTGCAATTGCGGTCCTACAGCCAAGAATTCGAAGTGATGGCACAAATCTGGGCAGCACTCAAGATATCTGAGTTCAAAACTAAACATGCATTCAAATTAATGAATGAGGCTGCAAATGTGAGCTTTCACTAAAGAATAGTGAATAAAGAGGCAAATTAAAATATCAATATTACTGGGTAGTGGGGCAAATCTAAACATGCAGTTTGGAATAATGAGTTAGTGAGCAAATCTGAACTTCCACCAAGGATTATTGGTGATGGGGCCATCAAACTTGCATAATGGTGGTAAATATTGGGCATTGTTTGCACAATCGAGCATATCGATGTGTATTTCTTGCACTGGCAGAATAGTAGTAATTCATATTTTGTCAGCACTCTTGACAGAATAGTGCCGAGCCCTAGTGCAATGCTTGCACTGATATAACAGTGGTGCTGAGCTCTAGAGTAAGGAGTGCATGGGCATAATATTAACATATAATACAGATAAAATCTTGGCATATTTATAAAATTATTACTTTTCCTGCCTGAGGTCTCAGCCTGAAACATTGGTATCACCTGTCTAGACTCATCCAGGCACTTACTCGTCCACACAACCATTCATCCAGTCCTCCACCAACACAGCCATTCCTCAAGCATGGACCCATCTATAAAACCAACCATTCACTTGCCAGCCCATTAATTTTTTTAATTCAATCAGTTATTCACTCTTTCATTCAACCATTGACTCATTCCACATTCACGCTCTCAACCGTCCATACAACCTCACAAGCAAATTTGTCAATGAATGGAGAAGCACTTTCACTTTCAAATAGACAGACCTTTTGGTTTTTCCAATACTTGTTTAAAAAGGAAGGGGGGTATAGTTGTGATTGTTTGACTTGAGTTGGTAAGCATTTGATCCTGATGTAATATGGGTCTAGTTACGGACTGACTGCAGAAACTTACAAACGATTATGATGTTATGAGGTTTTTCTTAATGACTTTAGGCCCAATTCCACCATAAAGCCATAAACGTTTGGGGAAAGTTTTAGCTCTCCAACCGAAAGTACGTTTTTTTCATTTTTGGGGAATTCATTAACGTTCCCAGTGGTACGCCTGGAGAGCTGTACCATGCACAAGTTTTCAGGTGAAATGCTTAGAATGTCACGTGACCGTTCCAGTGGGCTTCTATTACTGCTGTGCAGATTTCTACAAAGCATAGAATTCAACACCTACTCAGCGCCTGGATACCCTCACAGGTGACAAGCAGCTCTCTGCAAATCCACCTTAAATTACATTATACTACAAAGGAATCAGATTTCAAGAACTGCCTAGCCCACAGGACCATTCACTGAAGTCATTGTGTCATAAGTGGTGTAGAAAACATTACACAACAGGTTGTATTACATAACTGACAATGATGAAGAGACAACATCACACTGCAACTAGGCGTGCTATATGTTTGCTCGGTGCTTATATGGAAGGTGTGCATAAAGCACATACACAACTGCAATGTCGAGCATACATGTTTTTCCTGCAAGGATCGGCGGCGTCTAGGGCACACAATAATGTGGCACACCGCATGCATTCTTCCTCCCTCTCCTGAGTGTTGGGCTTCTGCACACCTGTATAGTACGTGTCCATGTATGCAGGCTATTGATGTGTGGTGGCTTCATGCTGGCTGTGATTTTAGTGAGGGTCGTGGGTAAATTACTTCGCACAGGCAAGTGCTGCAGTTTTTTTTTCAAACCCCTCCTGCGATGACTGGCCTGGATCCATATATTTGCTCCCCTGTTTCTCTGCCATCCGGGCTGGTCTCTCTTTGCGATTTACCCTGCTGTTTTGCCGCATGACATAGCTTGTTTTAATGTATACATACTTTTCTGATGGTATTATACATTTTCGTGACTTTGTTTTTCCTTTGTCTGCTATAAATTGTTTTCAATGCGCGTGGTGTGTTTAATTTCACAGGCCAGTGCTTCCAGCTCATCTGCACTAAATACTACTTTTCGTTGTTTTTCAAGTTATGTTATTGCTTGTCTTGTCTGATGGAACATCTGGTGGACTCTTAACTAACTGGTTTATGTACAGTCATGGTACTAATGCTGGTGCTGGTATAGGCACCTATATTTGTATTGGCTATTTGTAAAGCGTGCAACTCATTCCCAGAGGGATATCCCGGCGCTAGACTGTTATCAATACTGGTTCTGATCACAGACCTAAAGTGGGTGTAGCCATGTCTTCATGTTTTTTTCCAAGTGTCAGCAAATCTGACACAGTGCGCAAATCCTGAGGGAGCTTGTTCCTGTGAGTGGAGGCTAAAAAGTTAAAACATGGCCGCCCATCCAGGATTTTTTGATTCTTTTGCAAGATATCAAAGCCGTATTGGCCGCCCTGAGGTTCCATATAGGGTCGCGAAAATTGACTTTGTTCAACAGTAATGTATGGCCGTTTCCATTAAGTGCTCTGTGCGCATGGCACATTAACTTAAAAATGTCTCGTTTACGGAGCGGAAGCCAATGGAGCTGGTCAAGGCAGGCCGATGCTGAGCTCCTTGTGCTTTTTTTTTACAAATAGGTTTAGCAGCTATGTTTCGAATAGTCTGGAGCCGTGTAAACAAATACTCAGCCACACCTACATACCATACACTACCTGTGGGTCCCTCTGTGACTTCCTGGTCACAGACTGGATTGCTCCCACTGTAAACAAGCTGTTTGTTTTGTTGCTACTGGTGTCCTTAGAGGTGGTGCTGCTTCTCCAGTGGATAGCACGAGGTCCTTTGGCTACAATGCAAGCAAGGACAATGTCCTTCACCAATTTTTAGTTGGGGGGGTAAAAGACAACAATAATTGGGGTGGCATGGGCCACTCAGTCTCCTAGCCCTCGATGCCATTGTACTATTGGTAGCAAACCCTGTGCTTCGCCCAGTTTATGATTTGCCCTCTACATTTCCTCCACAGTGTCTGTATGCTTAGGGTAGTTTTGGATTGCTGCAGTTAAACTGCTGTTTATGGTGTAATTGGGGTGATGCCCCTGATGATGACATTTGTTCCACTGGGTGCTACTTTTCCTGCTGTGCGCGTACATTTAGGACGCTATGAAAAGTATCTGCTGTGTTGAAGTCATAACAGTATTTTACAGGGAGTGGTTCAAGTCAGCTAGTATTTTCCACTTGGCTGTGCCATTTATGTAGAAGGATTTGATTACTGACACATATCTTACGGCAGCAGTATAGTTTTACTACTACTGCTGTTAGTACGTCACAAGCCAGTGCTTAATTTGTAAAAGATGAAGTGCTCTGCTAAGAAGCTAGCGACTGGCACCATCAAATATCGGTTCGCCAAATCCCAAGGCTGCATGGTCTTGAATCCACCTCCTCTTTAATCCACTGCCAGACACTCCCTGCGACTTTATCTCATGCTTGCGGTTTCCTGTTTTCTCCATTTGTGAAGAGTTTTCTGTCTTTCTCTTCCTACTTCTTTCCCGTTTGTGTGTTTTTCCCTCTATTGCTCTGGGTCAAAGTCTGAATAAGAAAAATAAGTGCCAGTTCCCGAAAGTTAGTGCCGGGGCCAATGTTATAATGGGCGTGGCTTAAAACACATAAGCTAAAAATCTGTGCATAGCATAGTGTGCCGTCCAACAGGTAATTTGCTGCTTCTGTCATTGCATCCAGATATGTAATACAACAAGTAACATTAAACCTACAACAAGCCAGGGCTATTGGCTTTGCCAATGGTTGTTAGCTGCATGAGATAAATAAGCAACAACTATGGCTTCCTTGTACAGAATATTGAAAATGCTACAGTTCTGAAATGATGAGTCTGTGAAAGAAATAAAACTAGTCTTTTTGAAGTTACATCAAAGGCAGTGAAGGGTGGTACTGCTGCAGAGTTAAGATTTTTTTTTCCACCCTCAGGGTGAGAGCAAAAATGGAGAGCCCGATAGAGACCCGTCTCAGCACCTGCTTTTTACAACTGCCGTTGCTGAGCTCCGGCAGGACCCGGCCTACTTAAAGCCCTGGTTTTAGGATAACCAATGATTAAATAAAAAAATTTTTTTGCTTTACATTGATCGTATGTCAATTATTTTCTGTGGATATACTGAACCACCGATATGGAGACGGCCCTAATAGATCTAAGTCGGACACCTATGAATTAAAGGAATTTTTTTGTGATCTCTCCTCCACTGTGTTATTTTTGGAACGGCAATTTGAATTTTTGTTAACGCGGATCATCAAGTCATCGAGTCGTGAAGCGATTTAAAGAGTTCGCATCCTGCGTGACTTGCTCATCTACACATTCGTATTGTTGTGTTTGATTTAACATTAAAAAAGTCCCAAGGAGGCACTTGCGACCGCATGGAGCGCCATATCTCCTTGACTCTGCCGCCCTTTGTCTTTCAGCAGCGCCAAGAAAGTTCTCTGATGGGACAGAAAGAGTGATTGCCGCGAGCTGACTGATATGCAACCGTACCGCCTAATTAAAAGCATTTTGTGCCAGTTGCTTTTGTTGGGCAGGATCCATCCATAATGTAATGTTAATCCTGTTTATGCAGGCCCCGGGGACAGATCTGAGATCAACATTGCCATTTAAGTAAGGTCAATGAAGCGCGCGCGCCTCAATGCGAAAGGTGACTGCCGTGGATAGGGCTCGGGCTCGCCCGGTCACTTTGAGGGCTGACTGGAGTCGTGTCAGCTCGTGAACATCGGTGTGAGCGAGTTTTGTCCTGCCCAGTGCCTGGAATTGGTACAGCTGTTCCAAGCCGAATAAAAACAGGGAGGCGATAAAGCGGGCAGTGTTAACAAGAGGAATAAAACATGCAAAATATAAATACCGCTGCCCTCTAAAAAACACAATATACCTCTTTTCTGTATCCCTTGCACACTTGTGTATGCAAAAACAGAGCATTGGATTATAACAAAAAATACCCCGGTAAGAATCGTTCTTCAGAAACCATGCCGTCGACAGCCGTGACCTCTGCGAGTTCTCCATGTTTACCCGTAATTCATAATTAACAAAGACATTAGACCTGCCACTGGAGGGTTCCGGGCCTTATTTCATTCTAACTGGGCAGCGTTAATGCTGGAAGGGCTCCCAGTTCAGCGATTTAACATTTCTGGAAATCTTGGAGCGGCAGACGGCCCTTCGCGCACTTTATACTCCGGGACGCTGCTCACACAGGCAAGCCCGGGATAATTATTCAGCTCTTGTTATTGCCGCGCATCAGCACCTGATCCCCGCGCCGTTAGAGCCTCGGCAGGTTATTACAACTGTCAGGCGTCAAGGACTCGCTTCCGGTACTCCTGGGAGGGTTACTCTCTTCCTGAATCCTTCTTGCTCCCCTTCTTCAAGGAAAGCCACAACACCAAACATTGGCAATGTTTTTAACACTGCGACAGATGAAACGCACACACATCTGCCATTCTGTGTTGTTTTTCTTCTTGTCTTCTTTTGAATGTTGCACTCGTACAGTCTCACATTAAATATACACGTTTTATTGATCTCTGTTTAATTGTAACTGACACAATTGTGCCTATTATGTTTCATATATGTGTTCATATTCTGAGCAAAAATATATTTTTTATACAACTCTTAATATCACAGTTTTCCCTTGACCCAGTGCTGTATATAACTATTGTTCATATAATCCTATTTGTTGCCTTTCGATTTAACAACCTCGTAAAGATAAAATTCGTGGCTAGCTTTTTTTTTATTTAAAGTTTTAAACTTGTAGTCTGAAGATGACGTCAGATGCCAGCAGTGATATCCCTCAACATTTTGCACAGTTGTAGCCCCGAGGCTAGTAGTGCACAGTGCCTTGTGCGCGCTCATTCAAAGCCTTTCCAAGTCGATTGACACTTGTGTGCCTGTCTAGAGTATAGTCACTTAGGCTGTGCACAGGTGCTAAAAAACACAATCACTTACTAGATAAGGGCTACTTCTCAATATGCAGAAAACCAAAGAATCTCCACAAACAACTGGTCTCTGACTGACAGCATTAGGACTTTCATGATGCTGATGTGGAATATAACTTATGTGAGAATGTTGTCAAAACTCGAAATCATTCACCTATATATTCCACTCAATGAACTGGGCTTACACTTTGTAGGTTCATGAACTGACCACCAAGTTTGCCAAATTTCATCACTTAAAAGGAATGCTAACCTGATTTGGCAGATCTTGTGCCATTGTTTGAGGTCTTCCATATTGGATGACAAAATAACTCCAAATCTATGTTTTATAACACGCAAAGTTGCCTTTTATTCACAGAGAAACAGATTTCTTTTCCCTACTGCCCTGTCACTGCTAATGCTTATTTTCATTGCCACAGAATTACTGATGAGACAGATCTCTCCTTCAAGATAGGAAGTCCAGGCCAAATGCTACGAATCTGAAGGTGCGTTTTTAACAAAAATGCAAAGTAATATAGTTATAATATATGCAGTATGAACGTGCAAGCTTTAACGAAAATGAAGTGCAGTTAAAAACACAAAATCTTGTAGAATGCATTCACACTTACCTGCACTACGCCTCAAATGTCTAAAGCAACATTGCTTGACAGCTGGTTGAATAGAAAATGCTGAAACACACATAAAATGTTTAATTTCTGACATTTCCATACTCTTGTTCTTAATAAATAAATAGTTGCATAGATGTTTTCATTTATAATCTGCAAAATATTTCTGCTTAGGCAAAGAACACTGTTAACGCATGATTAGAAATCATCATTTAATAAAGTAATGTAGAAAAACATCACATAATAATGCAGCATTTAAACGTGAACTTGACCGTTTTAACTTACTTGGTCTTTCCAATGAATAGGTTTCTGCCTGATATTTCTTTTCATTAATACAGATGTTTGAGTTCTACATAGATCATTTTTAGAAAAATGTACCAAGTTGATATTTTAGAAGGTAAGTCATGTAGATAAATACGTGGGAAAGCAGTCGTGAATGGGAAATTATTCCACATAAACATTGAATGATACTTTAATGTAAAACTAACTTCACTGTCTGTGAACTATTGTATTTGTGTGAGAGGAAGAGGAGTGATCCTGTTGCCAGGAGAACGCCGAAAGCTGATTGGATGAGAGGAGGTGAAGATGCAACAAGAACTGCAAGATCGTCTCGACTGTTTATAATAATGCGTGTTCCTAGAGTAGATTGCCATCTTTTTTCCCACACTTTTCCAGAACATTATTCCATGCTATTGTCTTTATTACATTCCCAGACCCTTTTTACCCTGCCTTATTCCACGTTGCTCTGAGACTCTACTGAGTTTCTTGAACTTCTCTTTCTGGGAATTTCTGCTTGATTGATTTTGATTATTTGAACTGCTCTACATGCTGAAGTTTCATGATTTCTCTCACTCTCTCGAACTAGGACTCTTTATGGTTTCAGACTAACACCTTTTTCTCCTGATTCTTAGAATAGGGATTCTTTCCTTTATGGAACATGCTTTCTGTAATTTTGTTATGATTATTGATTAACCATTTTGATGATTGATTTCTGTTCATATTTGATTATTGAGATTAATACGAATAAAATTTATGACTCTGAATAAAGATGACTTATTAAAACTTCTAATAAAACCCTTTAACTATACCAAACTCTTATTATGGACAGAATAGAAATAGTATTTTAATTTATGTGATGTGTTGCTCCTGATTTTCTCTAAAACAACGGTAAAGGTCTATTGACCAGAGAAGAAAACGTTTCAGTGGGGATCAGCCCATGTGATGGTAAACCGAGTTTTTCTTTAAACTGATTCCCACTCCAGCAAATTTGGTAGCAGGAGGACGGTTTACATTCTGAGAAGAGGAGCTATAAATAATTGCCCAAGTTAGAGTAATGCGCGAGTCCCAAAGTCCAATGCCCAGAACTGGAAAAAAGACAATGTGCGATTTCGAAGGTGGTTGCTGTTTTGGAGGTGTGAATATCAATAGGGCTATGCATTGTGAATTATTGTTGTATCATATTTTTGAGGAATGGGAGTACACATGTTGAATGAATTGGTGATGTTTATATGATTATTGTGAAGAAGTTGAGGAAGCTATCGGGCTCAACATAGCCTAAGATCCTAGGAAATTGATACTGATATTGAGATAAGTGTGGAATACACTTAATTGTTTTCTTGTCTGCTGGAGATTTGTGGTGTAGATCATGAAGTACCATCGACTACATCTTTGAGATAGGGATTATAACAACTTTGTTGTGACTGTGCTAATATTGATTGTGGTTGGCAGAATCTAATTGCACAAAGGGTGAAGCTAATATTTATTAGGGTGATTTCCCCTTGGTCGAGATTTCATTCGCGTGTGTGAAAAATATTTCTGCGTAAAAAAGTTGGAAGGCGTAAAAACCTTAATATTCCGATTGTTGAAATGCCTTTGATTTTCTTTAGTCGAGCAGACAAAGATTTGTTTATTTACATTTGTTTAAAGTTGTCGATTTGTGTGTACAAGAGAAAATTGTAAAGGAGGGTGGGCCACTGCAAGGAGTGAGATCATACGTCATAGTGTGCCGCGCTGAGATTGGTTGCTTAGTGTACTGCCATGCTACGACTGGCTGATGATGACACAGAGTGCCAGACTGTGATAGGTCAAATGTTGTGTAAGTGCTGCAATGAGATTGGTTAACGAGTCTTCAAGCATTAAAGAAGTAGCAGGGTTGGAGAAAGAGATCTGACATTTACAGAATAGAATCAAAACATTATATTTGGAATTGAGTTACAGGACATTTGTTATTGAACTTTGCGAAAATAATGAAATGTTTTAAAGTATTTAAGACTCTTGTGAGAGGTGATCTGACAATTCCAGTACGGGAAGGTGCAGAGGCACCTCCTGAGGGTATAGAAGCACATTATATGACATTGAAATTGAGGTTGCATACATGTTTGTAGCTTCGTCAATGGTGCAAGATCACTGAGAATGAGAGTCCTTTGAGTTTTCCACAAAATATGGTACATTCAAATTGAGGATCATTGAAAGATGAAGAAAAAAGCTATATGAGATGAAGCCACTACCTAGACCCACACAGTACGAAGTATTACATATTTTGGAGAAAACAGCACATGAGAAGGAGAAATAGAAATACCAGAACAAAACTAGAAGAGCAGTGCATAATAATGCAGTTGCTCAATGGGATGAGAAAAAACAGAGATGGAGGAAAGCCATAGTCGAGGGAACTAGACTATACCCAGATATTACTACTGAGATACCTGAGAAGCCAAAAAAGAATAAAACACAGGGCAATGAAGATTAAAAAGATGAAAAGAATCCAGATACTGATAATGAATCAGGTGATGAAATATTGGATTCCAAATCTATCGCCCCTATAAGGGAATAGGTGAGCTCATGCAGTGCCCCCCCTTTTATAAAACCCTTCTGGTCTTCATGAACAAGGTCCCCCATAACCCCTTTAAGTCTTTCCGCCAAGATTTTAGCAAAGATCTTATAATCGCTATTCAGAAGTGACACCAGCCTATATGAATCAGAACTGTTTTTGTTCTTCCCAGGTTTCAGAATTAAAGAGATTGTGGCTTCTGACAATGACTCTGGTTGGGGAGCCCCTTCCATAAAAATCTCATTGAACAGTTTAGTAAGAATCGGAGTTAATGCACCCGCTAGTACACTGTACAAATCCAGTGGGAGACTATCTGGACCGGAGGCTTTCCCCGTTTGCTGTCCTTTAATGCCTGTTCCACTTCCCCCATTTGGATCTGAGCGTTTAAAGACTTTCTTGGTTTGCCATGCTAGTAGTTTCCCACAATTCTCCCCATACTCAAACTGTGCTAATTTGCTTACTTCCCATCTCTCCCTAATTCTCTTTTCGAGAATGGTAGCGAGTTTGAGTTTCAGATCAGATAATTCAAGCTGTCTGGGCTCTCTCTGACTTGTGCTTGCCATTTCTTCCTCTGCTAGTCTCATCTTTTCCTCCAACTCCCTGATTTCTTCCCGAAAGACTCTCCTCTTAGCTGCTGAACAACTTATTAGCTTCCCCCCTTAAATAGACTTTAAATGAGTCCCACACTACTCCAGCGGGGCCAGAACCCCAATTAATCTAAAAATATTCAGCAGTTTCCTCTTTCAATTTCTCCACTACTGCCTGATCCAAAATCAAAGTCCAATCCATAGTCCACCTAGTAGTTAAGCTGTCCTCCACGAGGGATATCCCCAGCAAAACCGCAGAGTGATCTGACAGGTGAGCCCCTATATGTTTAATAGCTTGTACATGTTCTCTTAATCCAAAGCCTAGCAAAAAGTAGTCTATCCTGGACTGATGACGATACTTCCTGTTGGAGTATGTATACCCTCTGTTATCCCCCAATCTCCATCTCCAAATATCACCCAGCCCCAGTTGATTCATCATTAATTTTATCTGCGCCACCATCTTATGATTGACAGTTGCTCTACTCCTTGTCGATCTGTCCAACGTGCTATCAAGTACCTCATTAAAATCACCTGCCCAGATAATCGGGTCGGAAAAGCAAGGTAGCTCCACCAACAATTCTTTCAGAGGTGTTGTATCATCTAAATTTGGCCCATAATACCCTACCAATGTAAAACCTTGTCCCCCTACTTTTAATTTTGCTACAACCCATCTACCTCTGCTATCTGAGATGCTGTCTGTGATAGCAATCTTTGGATCTCGTTTTATCAGAATCGCCCCCCCTTTGATTACTAGTGTATGCTTAGTACATATCAATTGCTGCACCCACCTTTGAGACTTAAATACCTCCTTACACTCTTTCTCTGTCAGGTGTGTCTCCTGTAAAATAAAGACCTGTGCAGGGAAATCTTTAATATATTGTAGGATCCGTGCCCTCCTTGCCCTCACCCTTAACCCATTTACATTCCAAGATAGAATCTTAAGATTTAGCTTCTGCCCCTCTCCCATACTCCTTTCTTGCTACTCTTTTCTAATGGCAAATCGGTGGCTCCTGAGGAATTTTTTCTATTTTTCTCCCTAAATGCTACCCACCCAGTGACCCCTTCCCCTCCCCCCATGGAGAACCTACCCCCTTCATAATGGCCTTAGCCTGTGGGTAACCATCCAAGTGTGCCTTACTAAAAAAAAAAAAAAATGAATACACTTCAGGAGGACTTTTCTTAAACACCATGCTTGCTTACATTATATTCGATCTACCTATTTACAGGACTTTATAAAATCGTCAAATTCATTCACTGCTCTAAAATTATGCATCTTGTTGTTCATCACCACTTTTAACACTGCCGGAAATTTCATCTGTACAGAGGCCCTAACTCCTTCAGTTGGTCCATTCTCTTCTCCAACTCCCATTGCCTATTGGAAGTGATGTAGGAAATATCAGACCTGATTTCACAGGAGAGCCCATCTACCTTAACTACTTTCATTTTCAATGCTCTGGACAAAGCCTTCTCTTTCATGGAGTAAGTAAGGAAATTCACCAGGATCTTTCTTGGTTTAATTCTATTTGGATTTAGCCTGAAAGGGTCCCTATGCACTCTCTGTATATCTCTGCCAATCTCCTGATCTGACTCTTCCAGATGCAACCCTGTTTTGATCAGCCTAACTACAAAGCTTTTCAGGTCATCCCCCTCCGCCCCTTCAGGTACGTTTAAGATCCGTAAATTGTTTCTCCTTTGATTGTTTTCCATCCTTTCCTTCCACTCCTGATGCCCATACTCTTTCAACTTTAAGGTTTTTATATCCTCTTTGTTCATTTGCACCTCGGCCTTAAGCTCCTCCACTGTCGCCTCTAGGACTGTTGTTCTCCCTGCCAGGTCGTCGATCTTTTTTTCCAACGCTTCACAAGCCTTCTTGATCTCTTTCTGATTCTCGTCAGAGACTTCAAACCTACTCCTTATCTCCAGGGTGAGAGCTGCTATCAACTCTCCCAGGACTGCACCCCCTGGGTTAGCTTCTACCTGCTCGCTCTGTATCCCGTCCTTCCTCCCTTCCATGGTCAAGCCATGTTGCGAACCAGACTTTCCAGCCACCCCGTTCTCCACGGCCTCCCCCACCTCTGGTTCTGGACCTGATTGAGGGGTGCTACTGCCATTTAAGTTATCAGAATTTTCTGGGTTCTCCAAAACATCTGGGTCATCTGGATCATCTACCCGTAATGGTTCAAACCTGTTGGGGCTACAGACACTCCCCCACTCCGCCGGTACCTCCGCCGGTACCTCATCAACCGGGAGATCTGGCTGTCCCGCTCCGCCCTTACCTCCTTTCACCTCCTTCCCCACCATCCCTGCCTCACTCAATATTAGGGTCTTCGGGAGCACTTTGAAAAAAGTCCTAAGAGAGGGGGTAACCTTCACTTTCTGGGATAAGTTCATCCGCTTCTTCATCAGCCCTTCTAGTTTATCTGGTCTCTGTTTTATTACCACAGGTTTACTTACTACTGGGACTCTCTCTCCTGCCCTCTCTCCCTTTACCCTTCCACCAATGTGGCCCCTCCCACTGGGCCTTGTTCAAACAGGGCTTTTCCCTTCCTCGTACTCCTCAACATGTATCTCCCCACTCCCTGCTGATCGAGCTCGCTTATGTTTTTACTCCTGACCTCAGTTGAATTGTCCTGAGCCTCTTTAGACCTCTTTTTCCATCCTCCTCTAACCTTTGATCCCTGCTGCACCTCCTGACACCATACAGCGTTTTTCTCCATGTCCTCTGAATCCCCCACGTCAGACTTTGGCGATTCTCTGAGGCTGTCCCCGCCTCTTCCCCAAAAGGAGATCCTCGAAGCAGCCTTCCTCCCTCTCCTCACCCCCAGCGCGGCTCTCGACCAGCGCTGCTTGCTGCCTTCCACACCCGCCGTGGCTGCCGCTTACTTTCTCTCCCTGGCAGCTGCTTCACAGATGTTAAAAAAAAAAAGGAAAAACAAAAAAGTCTGCAGAGCCACTCAAATCACTCGAGCCAGCAATAGCTCGACCGCGCGACCCCCGCGAAGAACCTCGGCCCGGCGCCCGGGATTTGAAACCAGAATCACCAAACTACTCAGCCCCGCTGAGAAGACGCCATACGATCTCCTGGCATCCATCCACAATCCACGTCCCGCGTTCGAGGTATGTCACGGTCAGCCTCTTTATTTTCCAATGCAGTTTCCTTAACTCAAGAGAACTGACTCGTTATATTGCAACAGTCCTGCCTTCTTCACCTGCTTAAACGATGCAGCATTGTAGCCCGTGTTTCCACGATCACAGTCCAACTCGCGCCTCCCCTAACTTAGTCTGCTTGCACACTTCTGGAGGAGCTCCCGCGACCCGCCGCTAGCCGTCCGCCATGTTCTCCAGTGGCCACTACAACAAATGCAGGTAGTGATACAGTTACTAGTACTACATGGGCTACTGCCCCTGTTGAACTGAGTGTAATCCAGATTGAGAGACCATTTCGGACATTTCAGATTGCTCCTGCACCTGTTGGTGTAGCACCAACCGTGGTAACACCTTGGGTTACTGCTTTGATTGTGACTGTTCCTGTACAAGCACCACATGCTGTGACAGCACATTCTGTGGCAAAGGCCAACTGCAAGTGCCCCAATAAATATTGCCCCGACTTTAGGAGCTCAAGGACTGTAGAAGGAGTGACTGTAACAGGGTTCATCCCGACATTGCAGAATTCACAGATTGTTGCATGGAAACCACCACAAACAAGTCAGTCATTGAGAGAAGGAGGAAGGAATGTCTTTACGACACCAATAGCACAAGGAGAGACAAATATATTTGAAGATGGGATTTTTCCACAATGATTTGAGGAAGCTGCAGTAAATAACAAGCATTTGCAATGCAATAGGTCTCGCATTTGCAAGAGTTAGAGCTATTGGCGTTGTAAATGATAATGTCTTTTAACCATGCACTCACGCACTTATAAAAACATAGCCATTTTTAGAGCAAGATAGCAGGGCTGAGCACCAATGGACATGGTGAGGGGGTGCTTCAGAAACTCCGATAGCTGCAGTTTGAAAGTGATACGAGGGGGACAGAGCGCTGAAGATTTCCGGACCTATGCACTTTGCCTAGGAGAAAGAATGTGCGTGCGTGCCCTGTTGACCTCATTAAGATTATTCATAAGCAGGCACAATAAACAGATACCCGCGAGGATGGGCATAACCCAAGAAGGTATGGCGATAATCCCAGGCACCAGGGGAGTGTGTGCGATAAGTATGCAAGTGCTATAACTAACAGTAAAACGTTTTTGCTATTACAGAACATTTTAACATTTTAAAAGCCAACACTGGTGCATTTGATTAGAGGAGACATTTCGCTAAACCAATCTACAAAACCGTGAGGGGTAGTATACACAAAGCAGATAAAAGCTTGCACTGGAAACACACTGTAGCCAATCACGGCTAATGATGTGGTATGCAGACACTATCAGCGACTTTATGAATGTAAGCATATACACAAAGCAAACGGCGAATGATGACTGCAAGTCCATCGCCATCTGCAAAATGTAGCTGGGCATTAACCATTGTAGCTGGACCGCGGTTTAGCACTGAGATGCCCATTGAGAGTTGTATTGCAAGAGGTGCTGAATTATGATATAATTCAGTGATCCTCAAGAGAGGAAGAAAGCTGAAAAAATATATAAATGTTCATGTGTCCTGGAGGCTTACAAGCCTCGAGCTTCCAGAACCGCTCCCTTGGAAAGTTGAAGAATGGTACTGCAGTGGGCAAGGTTTACAGTGTGCACACGTCACTCTTTGGTGAGGGAGCACGGGCATACAATCAAATAAAAACATGTTTACTTATTGTTCTATGATGGCATGTGTATATACGCCATCATAGAACGTGGATACCTATTACAAAAAAAATAGAAGAAATACATTGTACACTACAGGGAGTCAGCTGAGAAAGACCCGCTCTGTTGGAGTGCTTAAATCCAAAGACAAAAAGTATCACCTAAATAAATGAGTAGTGGAAGGACACAAGTAATGCTTTCATGCCCCAGGCAAGAGACAAACACACGAAGAGGAAGGAAGCCTAGGCAGCTGACTAATAAGAAGCAAGCAAATGAGAGTAACATTGAAGCCAACCAATGGTAAGCAATGAGCAGGCTCTAAGTCCTCTGATAGAAAACAAAAGGTCTCGAAGAGATAGCATATGCACTGTCTAGGGGAAACCTAAAAAGTACAGCAGGGCAGCAAGAGAGCAATAAAACACACTTACCTGCCTCTGATAGCTGCATGTTATGATTCTGTATCCTTGAAGTCAATAATGCAAAGCTTTTTTTTAAAGATTTCTTTAGTATTTTCTTTAAGCAATCATTGTTCTCTTTAAAGTCATCAGCAAATTAGCCAATATATTACAACACATATTGCAACTTAACTTTCGTTTTGCCGCATGTTTACAACTGGTTCGAGCATTTTGGTTCATAGCTGTAGAGATCATGTTTCCAAACTCCCTGTTCCCAACTCCCAACTCGATACCCCACTCTCCCCCCCCACCACCAGCTCCGTCTATCTACTATTCATTAGGTACAGTGGGTGTCTTCTTGATAGTCTTCGTTCTGTTACGGCTCAAAATCCAACCCTGTTATTCAGCTTCTAATTGGTTAACTCTAGTGTGGTCGTTTTTCCCCTGGGTGTCCTTTGCGTCCTGACTCTCCTCCTGACTTGCGTCTTGTTGTGTATGTGGGGTTAGTCCTACTACTTCTTGAATCATCAGCCCCCAGGCCTGGAGCACCTCTGGTAGTTTCTCATCCCTCCTAGTTTTCCTCATGTGCTCCTCCTCTACCCTTGCCCACTCCTTGAGGTCTGACCTCCACTTATCTATTGCTGGGCCCATTGGGGATATCCAGTGTTTAGCTATTCATCTCTTGGCTACAGTAAGTCCTAGTATCAAGAAGCGCCTGCTAGTTTTACGTTTAGGGTTTCTGGGTATCAGTCCGAGGAGAAATCTCCTTATTTTCAACGATACTTCCCACCCTGTCACCCTGTTAAGGTGTTCTAGTATTTTCGTCCAGTAGTCCTGTATTATGGGGCAATACCAGACCATATGTACAAAATCCGCCCCCTGGTGGAGGCACCTGGGGCATCTTTGGTCCCGCACTGTGTTTATAGCGTGAAGTCGCCCAGGGGAGAGGTAAGTCATATGCAAAATATTATATTGTATCTGCCTAAATCTGGTGCTTATTGAAACTTTATGGACTTCCTCATGTATTTTTGTCCAATCATTAGGCATCAATGGCACTTCACTGGCAGTTTGCCATCTCTCTTATATCTTAAGTGGCTTACATTGTTTGTCCACCCTTAATGCCCTGTATAGGTGTGTTACAAATTTCTGTACCCCTGCCATTGTGATCATAGTGGCAAGCGTTTGTGAGTGTTCAGGGGCATCTGGGAATGTCGGACAGTAGCTGCCATCTTTTCCATCTTTGCGTACTGCAAAAATTATCCTTCACCCAACGCGAATACCTCCATTGCGTCCTGGTACGTCATGAACCTGTCCTCAGGGTATAAGTCTGTCAACATTCGGCAGCCCCCCTCCTTCCATTTCTCCACTGACATCGTCTGTGCTACTTGGGCAAACTGCGGGATGTTCCAGACATCTGAGTCTGGCGCATAGGGTATTCTCTTAAGAACTGTTTTTACTGCCCTGTCCGATATCTTAGCGGTTAGTTGTATCAGCGGTGGGAGCGTTTCTTGGATTCCTCGCCCTTTCATTAACAGGGCCCCCAGTTGCTGTCTTCCATAGGTGCCTACGAGTAGGGTTCTCTCCCAAGAGGGGTCTGTATCTAGCCACTGTATTACGTGCTGCAACTGTGATGCCAGATAGTATAGTTCCAGCTCCGGAATCTCTAGTCCCCCTTTACCCTACTGCCGTTTTATGACTTCAAATGCTACTCTGCTACGCTTTCCATTCCACAACAGCCGTATTAACAAGGCATCCAATTCCTTAAACACTTTACGTGGTATTTCATAGAAGGACCCCTGCATAACATAGAGGCATCTAGGGAGGACCACCATCTTGATCAGGGCAACTTTGCCCATCAGAGACAGTTTCAGCGTGTTCCAGAACTGTACACTCCCTTGTAATCCTTTTACTACCCTGCACATATTTAATTCATAGAAACGGTCTTCCTCACTGGTGATCTGTATAACTTGATACCGGACACTTTCCGTTTCCCAGGGGAGCTCTAGTCGTGGAAGTTGGGATGCCGTAAGTCCCCACGCTCTACCTATCGGGAATAGTTGAGATTAAGACTTACTGATTCGGAGGCCCGATGCTTCCTCGAATTTTCCCAATGCGTGGATTTGCACTGGGATAGAGTGTGTCAGTCGGCTCAGGTATACCAGGGCATCGTCCGCATAGAATGACACTACATTTTCCTGCTCACCGACTTTTATACCCTGTCCTTTCAATAGTACTCTTAGTTGGCATGCAAAAGGCTCTATTGTGAGAGCCACTTCTTGTTGAAACAATAGCGCTTTGAGTCTGCTTAATTTGTTGAAATCTGTTTTCAAAGTCGGAACGGAAGGCCAAATGGAACAATCTACTTTCTCATGCGGGGGCGGAAAAAGCACATCACTACAAGTAACACGTTGTGAAACTGTTACTATATACGGGATTCCTGCCCGTAAACCACAGCAGTCGTGGTTATTCAAAATACGATAACTGCCGTTAGTAAGCAATGTAAAAGCGGGAATTATTACTGGGACGGGACTTCCTTTTAAAAAACAAGCAAGATTAGGTGCGGAAACATTGCAAGCGCCATGCAACTTAACGCGTTTACAAACTAGGGAATGTCCCACTGTGGAATCGCAGTCCTCCGCTGTTAGGAAAACTTCCTTATCCTCCCGATGACATCTGTAAGTGAAAAGTAGGGACTACAATTCATGAAGAAACGTACTTCCCAGGGGTTCAAAGCAGCCAATTGGGAAATGTTTCATGCAAGATTTAAATTGAAACAGTGAAAAAGGGAGAGAGATAACCCGATGAATTAACTATACAGCTGAATCTGTCTCCACCACAGAGAATGGCAAGTGTTCTTATTGTTCAATGTGTAATAGTGTGTGTGTAGCGTCTTTCATGAACATAAACCTTTGCTTATCAGTTAGATTAAATAGCAAAAACAAAGCGGAAACATTAAAATAATCCCAAGGTACTTTTCCCATTTTAAGAGTCTGTAACGTCCATGCAAACTGCATTACTGCTCGTAGTTGATTTTGACCATGATATAACACAGATACATCATTCTGAACAATATCAATAACAGATGAAACAGTATTATCCAAGGTAAAAATGCGTGAAGACAGTGTATTAATGTTATTGTCGACCACCGCAAGGACTTTTTCTAAATTTGCTTTGTCAATTTGGCGCAGACGAAGCGCAGCCTCAATCTGCGAAAGTTTCCATACTTCATTGTAGGCTGCATAGATAAATCTTTTTGTTCTAGGGGTCCTAGGACCTAGAAGAAAATCAGCCAAATTGATGTCACTCGACAAGAGTGTCAAGTGTTGTTTAACTGACGATAACGTGGAGTGTTCCAACCATTGTTGGCACAATTTACCCACCGAATATGTGGTGACTGAATGTGAGTGCGAAAAACGTGGATCTGGTCTAGTCTGTGTGAAACCAGGCATTATATTATAAAAGCGCAGTTGGCATGAATTTGAATTAGTTTGCCACAGCAATCAACCGCTAGGGTCAACATCAGAGACATTGAAAGTGCGATTTCGAAACAGAGTTTGCAAAACATCGATTGAATAATTTGTGTGTGTGCGCCAATCATACTCTGCCAATGATGGAATGGATGGGATATTTATATTTTTCACAGTTGCCATGCCAAAGCAAGTAGTTTGATATACTGTATCATATAAAAATAACATTTGCGCTGGTATTAGGCAGGCACAATGTAAAGCTTCAGTTCCCTGAACCTGCCAAGTCTTAGTGCCCCAAATTGTTTCCAAATCAATGGTATCACTCCAGTGATCATAACCCTGTGTGGCCAATTCAGATCTAAAGGAATTGGAATAGATTCATTTAGTGTGGGTCAGAATAAATTTAGATTGCGACGACAATTGTAATTTAAAGAAATAGGATTCAGGATCGAACGTGTCATAATCTGTGAAATAGGTGAACTTATCCCTAAGTGTTTTAGAACTCCCCTGTAAAGGAGGTGGACAATGTTCCCATTGCGTGTATTTAAAAACAGGTCTTAACGTGTTTGTTTTGTGTAAGTAATGATGCCCATAATGTTGATAACAGAATAAATCAGCATAATTGGCAGAATTTTAATATAAATCTTCAGCATCAAAAGCAGCATAATACTTTAAATCTGAAAACAATGAATGTACTGCTTGTACATCCCAATCGTCGGAATGTATGTCCGGTGTTACCACGTCTCCTAAAGACACGCGATAACACGTATGGTATCTTGAGGACCTCCGTCGGACCATGGATTTCGAAAGCTGCTTTATCCCAAACGATGCCATCTGCAACTGGGAAAGCTGAAATGTTCACGAGGGCTTGATCACGTTTCATTATATGGGATGATGTATGAGGGGCCAGAATTCCATCAACCAATTTGACAGCAGAGCGTTCTGGCAAATAATGACCATTGATGAGCAAGAAAAATACTGTCACGAATCCAATCGACATAAAAAGGAAAATCAGGACAAGTATCAACCTGATGTAGGTCCAGGGTGGGACCAGGTAAGTCTTTTTGAACCAAGAGATGAAAATACTTGTTTTTGTCGGTGGAAGTGCTAAAGTGGAAAACGAGGAGGAAGAGTCATAAGAGAAGCTCGCACAGTCTCCAAAATAACCTCTTGCTCCCACATTCAACAAAGGTGGTAGGGCGGCATCATCTTGTCGTAGTCGAGGACTGTCCGGTACTTCACTGTGGGACTCTTCCGCAGGGTAAGCATACTCAACTTCTACCTTGGAAGAGGATGGAGTCAGGACAGGCAAAAGGTCAATAGTAGTTTCCATCTCACCCTCAGCGATACGAGGATGAGTCAAAGAAGTTGAATGCACCGGATTCATAGAGATAGCGTTGCATGAAACTGCAGGCGTTACACTATTCAGAATTGGCCAAACGTTGTAGCTTGACATTGTCCACTGAAATGTATCTGTTGTCTTTGTGACCAGGCAGAGGTGGTAGAATCACTGTACGAGTACCCTTCAATCCAAGAACTGGGACCGGTGCACGATAAGAGGGACCAAATTCTTTCTTGTTCGCCAGCTTTTCTCGTACCAGATCTCCAATCTTAGGAAGCCAACCGGCGACCGGAATCAGCATTGCTGTGTCATTGGAAGAGGGCATAAGATCAGTTGCGTAGCCGTCACAGGTCTTTTGTAGGTCCTGTAACACAGTAGAATGATTATCTACGTCAAAGGTTGCGGCAGCCGCCACAACGTCTAGACCATCAAGGTATGGCACAAACATTTTAATGCCAAAGAGCATTTCGTAGGGGGTCCGCCCACCCAGAGATCTTCTAGGGAGATTATTAAGTGCACGTTGAACCCCATACAAATGGCCAGCCAGTTCCTGCCAGTACATAAGACCCTAGCTGTCAAAGATTGCTTTAAGTCACAGTTCATCCGCTCCACTATAGAATTGCCCTCAGGCCTGTATGGAGACGAAAACTGCACCAGCACCCCCATCGACTTCATCACATCCTTGTACGCCTTAGATGCGACCACTGGACCTTGGTCAGAATGGAAGGTGCCACAGGCAAACATCCCGACAAAGACACGCAAATCTCTAATGACATTTCGAGCGTCAGCAATGCGTTGTGGCCAAACCCAAAGGAATCTAGTGCACGAATCAACTGCAACAAAGATGTATTTATATGCAGTATCAGAAGACAATGGACCACAGTGATCAAGATATACACAGCCAAATGGTTGATTAGAAATACATAGCTGTGTTTGTGGTGGGCGTGAGACCGTAGACGGTTTGATTTGTTGACAAATGTCACAAGAAAGTACATAATTACGGGTTTGTTTATATAAACCACGCCACCGATAACGTTGCTGTAAAATAGAGACAGTCGCAGACATCCCGGCATGTGCAGAAGCCATGCCCTCGTGTGCGGCTATGATCAAAGCCAGTCTGCGGTCCATGTTGGGAATCAGCCGATCCCCAACTGATGGAATTTTAGCATAAGGAACTTGTTCGGGAGATAAATGATAAGAATACTTTGAAGGGAAGCCCTGCGGATAAGCAGTTCCATCCTTCGTAGCAGCTACAGCTGCCAGAATGTCATTATCTATCTTAGTCATGGACCTTGTAACTGCTGCAACGGAACACGTGGCTACTGCAGATTAGGCCGCCTCGTCAGCCAAAGAATTACCAAGAGCATGTGCTCCCACACGCTGATGGCCAAGAGTATTTATAACTTGTGTGAGGGGCAGACGTCGTTTAAGTTCTGCCACTCGAACAAAAGCGTTTTATGCTTGATTGCACTGCCTTTAGAGTCTCGATAGTCATTTTGAGACCAAAAGAATAAGTTGTCAATAAAAGACTGAACACAGTAGAAAGAATTGCATGCAATAAGAGTATTCACATTAGGATCAGCAAACTCAAGAGCTAGAACAAGAGCACGCAGCTCCGCCAATTGTGCTGTACAGTCTCCAAGTGCCTGAGTATGCACTATAGAAGACTTGAATTCTCCATTTACAATTGAACCAGCCACAATAGCGCAAGCTGCTGAATAAGCTTGTTTGGAACTGGTGGCCGGTTGAGCCGAGCCATCGGTATAAATGATACATTTGTACTCATCTAAAGGAAGCAACGACAACGGAGGAAGATGAACGTGTTCATACTGTAAAAACTCCTGTGTCTGAAGAGCAGGATCAAAGATAAACGTGACATCAGCCGGTGTCAAAGAAGTAGCCCATTGTATCCAACAGGGATGTAGTGCCTTAGAGTTGGGTACATTTCACTTAGTCACTGCTTCTAAAGCAGGGAAAGGCGTGATCATAAGAATGCGTTTTCCTTGCGCCAGTGAGCGTTCTTTCAGAATCACCATTTGGACTGCCGTCAAAACTTTTTCAACATTCGAAAAACGCATTTCAGCCAATGTGTACAAATGTGATTTGTATGCAATTGGTACTGTGTCTCCCTCATTGAACGTTAAGTAAGTGAAACCCACCATCCTTGGTACTATACGTATCACCAGGTTCGTGGAATTATCATGCATCAACAAGTAGTTAGTTGCAAGCATATCTGATTGCAAAGATTGTAGAATAGTGGTTTGTTCCGGAAGCCAGCTGGCAGAAGAATATGTTGGTTGTATCAACGCATAAAGCGGTTTGATATGCTGGGCATAATCGGGGATGTATGTCCTTCCGAAATTAAAAAATCCCAGCAAAGACTGAAGTTTCTTCAGTGTAGAGGGAGGTTGCAATTTTGCACATTTCTCCAGAAAGTGGGGGGCTAACCCCCTACCTTCATTGTTGAGCTCATAGCCCAAAAAGAGCACCGCAAAATGAGCGATGTGTGATTTAGCAAAATTGAATTTGTATCCATAGTCGGCAAACGATAAAATGATGCGGTCGACTCGGACAAGATGCGGCATTAGTTAGTCGTCCGTCAGATAAATATCATCTACGTACGAGAACGCATCTGGATCTATGTTATGCAATAAAGACACAACACGCGCAGCAAAAGCCCCGGGGCTGTTCTTATACCCCAAGGCAAGCGCGTAAAGTTTTTCTGATTTCCGACTGTGGTGAATGCTGTCAAGTCACGGCTCTCAGGAGCCAGATTATGACTGTAGAAACCATTGGATATTTCCAGTGTAGTTTTGTATTTCTTATGAACAAGGTTGTTCACCAGCGCAGAGCTGTGCGTGTTCTGTACCGCAAATGTACGACAATGACTATTCAAATTTCGATAATCCAATACAATGCGATATGAACCATCAGGTTTTGAAACCGGAAAAAGAGGATTATTCAACGGTGATACACAGGACTCAATCATTCCTTGATACTCCAACTGAGTTAGAATGTCACAAATGGGAGCTTTAGCCTCTCGTCTGATAGGATACTGTGGCTGTGGTTGTGGCATAGACCGTAATGGTATCTCATGTGCCGGTGAATCAATATCCCAGCCAACCTGATTACGGTACACCGGTGGGGCAAGGGCCAAAGCCCACTCAGCTGCGTAAGCCTTTGCATGTTCCTCAGGGACGTAATGTGAAAAACTCGGAAGTATCACGTCCTCCCCTCTAGAAGTGGCTAGCACAAATGGTGGAGGCCAATCTGCCTCCACCAATAAAATGTCGTATGAGGAGGTAAGATTTTCCCAGATAACCACCATGATTGTATGCAGTATATCACCTTCATTGTGGAAGACAATCTCATAGAGTCTATCCGGTGGGGCAACCCGGGTATCTGCTGTTTCTACTGTAATAAATGTATCAGTTGCTCTTGCCTCCAGACAGGGACGCAGTACCTCCCGCACTATGGTAACCTCCGCTGCCCTGTCGAGCAGAGTCACTGCCCATGTCCAGTCTAGGAGTCGCGTTCTCACCGTCTGAGGCATACTTCGCTGATAAAGCGGCAACTTTTTTCTTCTGATGCGGGGGTCGAAAACGAGGCTGTTCCTCTTGTTTGGCTTTAACATCAAACTGTTGAGGTTGATCCCATCCCTGTTGTGTGGTTGGACCTTTTCCACGATCCTGGCGTTCCCCACCACCGACTTGAGAGTCCGATGTGTCCTGTAGTGAATGAAGAGAGCGCTGATCAGGGATCGTGAAATCGATCAGGAGTCTTAATTTTCGCGCAGTCGTGCAAGTCATAAGTACGCTCAGAAGACTCAGGTGTCGGTGAACCAGCATGCGAACCCTGCTTCTGTTGTTGCTGCCCCTGTTTTGTATTCCTCCAGTTCTTTTTAGGAAAGAACGGGCGCCCATCTTTATCAGTTTGGGCTTTTTGTTGAGTTTGAGATTGAGTTTGCGTTTGAGTAAAAGGCTTAATTCCCAGACTATTGCGCCCTAAGGTTTTATATGCTTTAGCAATAATCTTTGGCTATTCGCGCTGTTTGTCTGCGTCTGCCACAGCCTCCAAGCGTTGCGCCACTTGCAAGCTTACAGCATCACCCTTAACATTAGCAAGGATCATATCGGAAACAATGTCGAACACCCCCACCAGCCTCATCCCTAACTCCAGAGCGCCTCGGCCCCATGTTCATCCTGAACACGTTTTATCACGGAAGGGAGTACGGTCATTGAGGTGGTGCCGAAACACATCGAATATACCACTGCAAACACTCTATCCCGAGTGTTACAATCAGCTAATTCGGGAACTAGGCCTTTAGGTAAACTCATGGTCAGGATCCTGTGTTTCTCCACAGGCGTGGTATTTGGACAAACAGCTTCGAGTTGTCCAAATTTTTCAGCAAGCCAATATGGAAATTCATCCTTATTTTGCGGACACTTGCCCATCACTGAATTAACCATGACAGGACTGATGGGTACACCACCAGGTCCAGGTGGTTGCGCAGCTACGCCAGGTGGTCCCACCTGGAAGTTGCGCGACATGAACTGTATAACAGCTCTCTGTACACGTATCAACGAAGTATGTAATACGCGGAGCTCTGTGACTGTAGCATTGAGATAATTTGGATGCAGGATATACCCAGCCGAAACGGGCCACGTGGCCCCATCTATCGATAAAGGGCCTAAACGGACCGGCGTTAGTGGGTGAGGAAGGGCGCCATTAAACCATATTTGATGTTGCCAAGCCGTTAGCTGAACTTCAAGAGACCTATAAGGCCAATAATTCTGAGGAAGGGCCGTGGCAGTATATTCGTGAAACAAATTATCAGTTCCATTGACTGCCGGAAAGGTGACCCAAGAATAAAACACCTTGAAGCGGTAAGCTGCATCCGCTCCTACAACAAAAATGAGTGCAACACCAGCATTTGGGACCCCATGTTGAGTGAAATAAGCTGTGACTGCAGCCCGGTTAGGCAGTGCAATGACAACCGCCATAATCAATAGTAGAGGATAACAACCTATGTGTGGCAGCGCAACAACGGGTTAATTAGAAAGAGAAAGACCTTTTAAAATTCAAGCTTGAAAAACCTATAAAACATCAATAGAGGAGGCTACACCGTCACAACTGTCTCCAGAAACAGATGTGAGGGGATTGTGGACAAGCACAAGCACTACTCAGGAGTCTTGCAGATAAGAACCAGACCAAACGTTGGCGGCGCCATGTTGCGGGGATTCTGCACATACACAGAACTATGCGCAGGAAAACAGGACCTCGGTGTATAGGGGTTGTACCTTCCTACCACCTTAGTACCCAAAATCCCCAAACCGACTAGCTATAGTGTCTCATTCGTTCTCCTACATAATCATGAAGCTACAAATGATTAGACAACCCAGAACACATGACTCTCTCAGGAATCGCGGTAGCAAGACATACCCTTTCGCTCGCTTACTCGTACTTGTCCACAATAAGAATGGTCAGAGTCACTGTTATAGTTCAAAATGTTTATTTTAACTATTGTGCTCTATTATGCAGTATACTACTAGCAGCGAAATGCATAAACCTAGAACAATTAGCATTGTTATAATTCCATAGAATATAAAGGGGGATGTCATCATATACAGACAGTGGAAAAAGGACTATAAGGCCTAACCACCCTCACCTTGGTAAGGTCAAGTTTATTATATAAAGGAAGATCTCTGGGCTTTGTCAGCAGACCCCATACCTTAGTGCCTAGATGGAAGCTTCACATCATAGGAACAGCATAGCTCTTCTCCCTGGAAAGGACCCTCTCCAAGTGTGTGTCAGAACAACATGCACCCCCGTATTATCAAAGCACGATTTTCCAGTAGCGCAGCTGTGTTAGCATATTTTGTCTAGATGCTAGGGACTGACCAAAACAGAATAACAAGGGGCATTGTTTATCGACCTTGCACATCGTGTTCAGACTACACTCCAGGAACAGGCAGAGAACGCAGAAAGCAGTCAGTTCTCATGTGAACGGCACAAACAGAGTCTTGCAAAACAAAGTCATGTAGTAACGTGCGCAAAAGCAGCATCATGGCAGCAGAGCTCATGCTAACTTAGCAATGTCGATAATGACCCTAATGGCCATATAACAAGCACATCTGCCCGGCCATCTTGTCAGGCCACGCCCCGTCAATAATACAAAGCTATTAGTATGCTATTTCAGTCTGCCCCTCCTGAGGCCATTGACCCAACGTAGACAGTAAAAAAAAAAACCAACAAAAATGTTGGGAAATCCAGCATCCTTTTTAAAGCAATCAGAAAAGGTTGGGGCTTGCCTTCTCAGCATTTGTTCTGGAGTTTCTGTCCGAGATGTTGGGCCCATTAATTTTTTTTTGGGGGGAAATCTTTTTATTAACGTTGCTCAAGGTCTCATACAATACACAGCAGTGTTCAATTGGCATGCAGGAGAACAACATTAATCATACAATCGAAGGCAAACTTGGCAGTACAATGGACCAATTACACTTATTCCCCCTGCCCACCCCCACCCCGTAAGGCTCGATACTTCCGCCAAGGCCCCCACACCTTCTTCCATTTTTTAACACACCCCCTGGACTTGTAGATCGTTTCCTCTGTCCTCTGACACCAGTCCAGGTCTCGTAGCCATTGGTCCCATTGTGGGGGTGCCTGCGACCCCCAGCAACTGGCTATATTACGTTTTGCCACCCCGGCTGCCATAGCCAACCAGATCTCATTGTATCTGGACCAGTCCGAGGCTCCCTTGATCATAAGTAATAGCCACCTGGGTTCCACCGGGACCGGCGATCCCACTACTGTTGCCATCGTATTTGCAACTTTGGTCCAGAAGGGCACTATATACGGGCAGTCCCATAAAATATGGTAAAATGTACCCTCCCCCTGGCATCCCCTCACACACAGGGGGGACAGGCTCCTGCCCCATGAGAACAGGTGGGTTCGCGGGTAATACACTCGATGCAAGATCTTTAATTGCACGAGACGGAACCTAGTCCGAATTGCAATTTCATGGGGGCTTTGCAGGGCATCCTGCCAATCCTCATCTTCCAGGCCTCCGACATCCCCCTCCCATTTCTCCCGCAAGGACACTAGGGGATCAGGCATATTGTTTATGAGCTTGCGGTAGATGGTAGACGTGGGTTTTCCCAGGATGGGGTCAAGTAAGAGCCTGTCCTCCATGGGAGAATATTCCGGGACTGAGGTGCCTGTGTGTATGTGGGAGTGCAGAGCATGTGTAAGGCGCAAATAGTGGTAGTGTTGGGAGTCGTGTAGGTGGTACTCTTTTTTGAGATAGTCAAAGGATCTAGGGGCGCTCCCTTTCCACACGTCGCCCAGGTAGTCAATCCCGATTAATTTCCATCCCCTGAAGCCTGTTAATCTCGTCACCTCCGTTAGTTGATCTCCGAGCCAGAGTGGGGTCCTACCCGTCAGGGTGCCTGCCCACCCCAGAAATTTATTGGCCTCCCTCCAGCATTGAAGCACCACCCCCGTGTGCGAAGGTAGATCCCTGCGTTGTTTTCGTGAGTACAGAAGAGGTTCGCAATTGCCTCCCGGCATGACATACCTATCCACCCTGTAAGCTGGCTCCGACCCTACCGTATATACCCAGTCATTAACCACCTGCAACTGGGAGGCCCAATAATATAGTTGGACGTCCGGGAGGGCCAGCCCCCCGTCATACACCCCTCTTGTGAGTTTTCGCTGCGCTATCCTCGGGTTCCCACCCTCCCAGAGCAGCGTCCGCAAAGCCTGGGATATGCGCCTGAACACCCCACCGGGGACCGGGTATGGTGTATTTTGTAGAATATATAGGAGTCGCGGCAGCGCCAGCATCTTGAATAGCGCAGCGCGCCCCATCAGGGAGAGAGGCAAGGACCTCCAGTGGGTAACGTCCGATGCCAGCCGCGCCAGGTGGGGCTCCAGATTTTTGGTGAAGAACTCCGCCCTGTCTCTGGTGATGTATACCCCCAGATATTTGAATCCATCAGTCACTATCGAGGCAGGACACCTCGTCGGAATCCGCGGGGGAGGGCCCGACAGGGGGTAAATCAGAGACTTGGCCCAGCTTATCGTGTAGCCGGAGTAGCTACCAAACAGTTCGAAGAGATGAAGCGCCTGCGCCATTGATTGGTAGGGTCTGGTCATATAAAGGACAATGTCATCTGCGTATAGAGATATACGCTCCTCCCATTCATCAGAGAGTGACAGGCCCCAGAAAGACCTGTCCCGCCGAATCCAGTGGGCCAGCGGTTCAAGGGCCAAGGCGAAGAGGAGGGGGATAGGGGACACCCCTGCCTGGTGCCCCTGCGCAGGGAAATGCACGAGACATCGCACCGTTAACTCTCACCCTCGCCACCGGTTGTTCATACAACAGGCGCACCCAACTACAAAAACGGCCCGAAGCCCAGTCGCTGAAGGACCATAAATAAGTACGGCCATTCGATGCTGTCGAAGGCCATTGAGGCGTCCAGCGCCATCAATGCCGTTTGGGTGTTGCCCACGTCTTCCGTCATGTATAGAACCCCGTAGAGCCTACGCAAATTATGCCGAGTGCTCCTGTGAGGCATGAACCTCGACTGATCAACGTGTATCAAGTCTGGTAGAACAGAGAGCAGTCTCGTCGCCAAGGCCTTAGCCAAGACCTTAGCCTCCACGTTGAGGAGCGAGATGGGCCGATAAGACGAGCACTGGTCAGCCGGTTTCCCGGCCTTGTGAATGACCACAATGGTAGCTTCTCGCTGATCAGGCGGGAGCCTCCCCACCTTTCGTGCTTCGAGGAACATCTGTCGTAGGGGGTTAATTACAACATTAGCCTGCTTTTTATATATTTCCACTGGGAGCCCATTGGGCCCCTGCGCTTTTCCGGCCTGGAGGGAGTTAAGGGCTTCGCCCAGTTCCAACCCCGTGAGGTCAGCATCTAGGCAGGTTGGGCCCATTAATGACTTGGACCAGGAAGAAGGACATAGAATTAATATCTTTTTCCTAGTTTATTTACTCTCTATTATTTCCTGTTCACAGTTTTCGTTGTGCAATACTCGTTATAACTTTCGTTGAGCACTCAAGTCATTGACCTCTGCTAATTTAGCCACGTTTGTGTCTCTATACGCCCAACATGCGCATAACAAATCTCTTCAAAACTATAAAAAAGTGAGTCACTTAGCTATGAAAAATAAACTGAAATCATACACGGTGGTTGCTCAATTTTTGTGCAGCTGCACAGCCATTTTCTTGTCCTGCATTTTATTTTAATACCTCTAAATAATCATAGGCAAGACAAAATCGGAATACTTTAGGAGGGTCAGCAGAGAGGTTTAAAAACAGACCTTTGAGCTGGGACTTTCTCACCTGTTCAAAAGAGCTAACATATTTTCTTTGGCATTTAAAAGGACAGTCGGGCCTAAAAGGATGAACCACTGTATATATTCGGCTCTTCTCTAATGAAAATTTAGCTCCACAATCAGGTTGCATCTCAGCAGCCTCGTTCAGTAGCCTTAAAATAATCAAAAGACAGGATGCTCTGAATATTCCAAGCACTGTTCCGCCTGTCACAGGGCGGGCAGTCACTTGCCATGATCTATAAAGATAATACTATAAATTAAGAGTCCGAGAAGCCGGATTCTGCGGATTGCATTTTAAGTGAAAGCGAGTGTCCCTGCTCTGTCTGTAAAACTTGGGTTTTGTGTTATTCGCCAGCAACACAAAGCCTGTGAAACTTTTTAAAGATTTCCTGCTGACACAAGGCTTGCCCTGAGACCTAGATCAGATCACATAAATCTCAGTGGTGAGGGACCGGTTCACAGTGACATTTTGTACTGACGACTAATGCAAAAAGCCTCTGCAATGACGGTCTGCTGATGCTGGGGAATTTGGTACCAGCTGGTCAGTGCCACTGGTATTCAAGACTGGTGCAAAATATCCCAACACCAATGATAAACAGACTACCGCCATTGTAATGTTTTTCAGCATCAGTGTAAAAGTACTCAACTGCATGGTCACTGCGAGAATAACATGATTGTTTATAGGTCAGACTGGAAAACCTCAGGTTATCAAGTCTTCAAAAAAGTGTATATGTAGAAGAAATATAGACATCAACGTTTTGGTGATGGGGTGTTAAATAGTCCCTTTGTTAGACTGAGGCCAATTTCTGCTCTATCATGTATTTATTTTCCTTACACAACACATTTGGAGTACTGTTTGATCCGGCTTTGTTTTTTTTTTCTTGTTGTTCTTGCTGTTTGGATGTCTTAGTCCGTCATAAAAACAAAGGGGGATATGTACAAGGAAGTGGCGGAGCGCAACGTTAGCCTCCTTGGCTTAACCCGCACTCCGCCACTTCTGAAACGCAAGGCTGCCCATATTTACAAGAATGTGGTGCAGCCTCGCATTTCCCTCTGCGATGGCGCTAAGTTTAGCAACTTAGTGCCAACGCAGGCACCCTTGCACCATAGTGCAAGGGTGTCTGCGTGCAGGGGAGGATTGTTTATGTGTAGGAAGGTGTCCCTTCCTGCACATAAACAATCCTAAAATGCCATTCTGTCACTTTCATGTGTGCTGCTTCATGCAGCACACATGAAAGTGACAAAATGGATTTTTTTTTTAAAGATGGTTTATGTACAGGAAGGGACACATTCCTGTACATAAACAAACCATGGCATTTTGCTTTTTCCATGTGTGCTGCACAAGTCAGCACACATGGAAAAAGCAAAAACAAGGAGAAATAATGCATTTCTCCTCGTTTCGCCAAATTTTTGAAAAAAAATCGTCTTTATTGGTTTTCCACAGGTTATGCATAGTACAGTTTGCCAGCTTTATTATACAGAACAGTACAGTGACATTTACCAACTTGACACTTGGTGGGGAACCAGACTGCATTGCATGCTGTTGACAGAAAGCGTAACTAACATTTTGTATATGTCTTTGTATGTTATCCACTTTGTGATCATCAAATAAAGCAACAGACTTTCTTTGTCTCTATATTTTCACACCAACCAAACCGCAATGAACACAGAACTATACGATTTTAACAAAAACAGAGCAATTGGTACACCACCTTTTGAACAATGTCACAAAATTACAAAGTCTGTGTCCAAAGTTGTTCTTCAAGTCCTCCTTTTTATTTAATTACAATTTGATTTGAACATATCATAAACCGTGTTGAGTAGACCAGCCAACGCGTTTCGTCCAAAACATTGGACTTCTTCAGGGCAGTAGAATAACAAATATATACACATATATAAATACATTAAAAACATTTAAAAACATATAACTAACAATATAACCAACAGACAATTTATATTGTGACAGGACTAACTATACAAATGTTCATTACGGAAGAGAGTGCTTCCAAATGATCTTATTCCATGTAAACATAAAAATTAAATAATATAACATATAAGTGACCCACCAAAACAACACATACAAAATAGTACATTGAATTTTGAGTTCCAAGTTCACGTAAATGACATGAAGTTTGAGACACTGAAACACTCCCTACTTCAGAAAATAGCTTAAGAAAATTTTATATATTGGATTCTTGGTGGCGAATGCGCAGTTTGGCTGGGTATTGCAGCACATATTGTATCATATTGTATCATATCATATTGTAGGCATTGCTTAACCTCTGTATAGGAGGATCTACGGTGTTGGACAGTCAGGATGTAATCAGGGTAAATATGTACTGTTGTGTTCTCCACCTTCCAGGGGCCCCTGGACCTAGTCACTTGGAGGATATGGTCTCTGTCTCGGTAGTTAAACAACCTTGCCACCATTGGCCGCGGCGGGCTGCCTGGATGTGGAGGGCCACCCCGGACCCTGTGTGCCCTTTCTATTGAAAAGAATTTTGAGACCTTACCCTGTAGGATTTCGTTGGAGATCCAGGTTTCCAGATACAGTTCCATAGCTGGTCCCTCCATTCGTTCCGGCAGCCCCACAATGCGAATATTGCTCCTGCGGGAGCGACCTTCGTGGTCCTCCACCCGACTCGCCAAGTATTCCACCTCTTGCTGCAGGGATTTAAGTTGGTCTGTGGCCGTAGACATGGTGGGGCGCAGGTTCCGACTCCTCAACTCTGGCCTTGAGTTTTTTATGACTCTCTCTCAAGATTCCCATATCAACGCATAGTGTATCTATTTTGGGCCCTAACGTGGTCTTAATGTCCAGTATTGCTGCCATCAGTTCATCGAACCTATGTGAATGATCTGGTGGGGCACTCACATTGGGAGCACCTTGTTGCGCGACGTTTCCTCCATCCGCTGCAAACGTCGTTGTTTCAGCCTGCTGGGGCTGCGATTTGTCCGATCGTGGCTTTCCCAGTGTGTTTGGGTGCTGGTTGGGCCCTCTAGCAATGGAGGGGTGCAGAGACAGAATATTGATTAAAAAATATCGAATTGCACAAATATCGTGTCAAAAATAGCGTGGGTCAGGAATACCGACAGACAAATTCTCGTGGTCAAGAATATCGATTTTAGGTAAGTAATATCGATTTAAAAAATATCGAAGTGTTTAATATCGTTTGCAAAAATATAGTTGTTCAAAAATATCGATTTTTAGGTCTCGCCTGAGCCAGCGCATGCGCTGCACTGGCGAGAGTTTTAGTAAGCGGGTTTTGGAAGTGCAAACAGCAGTGGCTTTTGCTGGCGACCAGCTTGCGTTCACGCGAGCGTGCACGCGCGATCAGGCGCCATATGGCTTCCCTTGCGATTACTTTCACTTTCGCGGCCGCGCAGCCGTGTCAGTTTCATGGCCGCGCGGCCATTGCTTGTTTTGCCGGTTGTTAAAAATGTTTTAAGCGACCAACCCCACTGTTTTTCAGCATAAAGTTAAGACTTTTGAAGGGAAACGCAGAGTAATCAGTTACCTTAGGGGCTGACTCACCACCCAATTTATAGCGAGGTCTGTCTCAATATGTCTCATACGTCAGCATTGATCAGATGAAGTTTTCATGTCATGTGCACAGTGTCAATCCTGAAGAATGGGAAAATAACTCCAACAACGTCCGTGTATGCAAAGCCATTGTGTCTGGGGAAATGCTATGTAAATCCGTCTGATTACGTTTCCACAGCACAGCACTTGGCTCTGGACGTCTGCGTCGGGTGGTTGCTGCTCCGTTTCTTGCAGGGTTTTTACAGCGTTCATTGCTCTCGATGTAGACTTGTAAATCGCTTTTCTGATGAATGCTTCTACCGCAGATTCCTCACATTTTGAATCCCCCCGGCACCATACTAGATCCAGCACGTTCCTTAGCATTTACTCTCGCACGCTGACAGGGGGCGCCTTCGACTCTGTGGCGGCCTCACACTACCTCTGAAAGTGATGGCATGGCTCCTCATATGGACACCATCCCTATGCGCTGACATTGGTTCTTTTTCCACACCCTTTGATGCTCCGAACTTATGTTGGTGTCTGACTTCAAAAGCATTTTTTTCGCAGACCGAGCGCCATGGGAAATGTCTGCCCTGAAGATCGCAGGCTGTAAACCGTGCAGCGATTGCAGGAAGCAAATGCAGTCAATGATCACACGTCTTCCTGCAGTGTCTAGGGTGTGAGAGCAACTCGGTCCTGTGACAGATGCACCCAAAGACCATCAGGAAGTGGGAACAAACTTTTCTATGTCTAGCACAAACAAGCATTGGCATAGCCAATAGGTCTCGCTTTTGGGACCTTATAAGTATTTAGTTATGCAGCACAATATCCTTGGTGCAACAACATCAACTGTTGCATGGGTAAACACTTATAAGGTCCCAAAAGCGAGACCTATTGGCTATGCCAATGCTTGTTTTATTAATGTTATGTATTTTAGTATATATTTTATATGTGTGTGATGTATGTTTTTTTGTATAAGAATTGTTTGTATGTTTATTATATGTGTTAAAATTTTAGTAGTTATAAAAAAAAATTATTTGAATTTTGCGTTTTTAGTTCCGTAGCGGGTTGTGGGTTTATAGGGGAATAGGGTGGGAAGTAATTTAATTATATAAAATTTATTGTTTATTTTTAGTAGTTAATTTTTTTATTTTATTAGAATTTTGCGATTTTAGTTCCGTAGGGGTTGTGGGTTTATAGGGGAATAGGGTGGGAAGTAGTTTAATTATATTACATTTATTGAATAATTTTAATTTATTAATATTTGTTTAATTGAGATGTTATAGTGTTAAATGTGTAAATTAATTTATTATTAATTATTTAATAATTAGTTGTTAATTAATTTTAATTAATTAATTGGCAATTAATTATGGTAATTGTGTAATTAATTTTAGGTGTGTGTTGTGGTGTTTATAGGTGAAAATGGTGGGAAGGATGGGAAGTAATTTATTTTTAATTGATGAATTAATAATTAGTTGTTAATTAATTTCATTAATTAATTAGTAATTAATGATGGTAATTGTGTAATTAATTTTAGGTGTGTGTTGTGGTGTTTTTAGGTGTAAATGGTGGGAAGGGTGGGAAGTAATTCATTTTTTATTGATAAATTATTAATTAGTTGTAAATTAATTAAAATTAATGAATTAGTAATTATTTATGGTAATTGTGTAATTAATTTTAGGTGTGTGTTGTGGATATTATAGTGTTAAGGAATGTGTACTCAATTAATGTTTATTATTTGTTTTATTAATAACAATTTTTTAATTAATTCTTAATTATGTTAATTATGGAAATAAATTTAAATAACTTAAATAAAAATGTTGACGTCTTTTTCTATTGGTGTGGTGTTATAGGGTAGAAAATAAAATAAATACATTTATGTTTTAAATAATTTGTTTGTTTGTTAATATTTGCTCCTTTTAAATAAATATTGTTTATACATGTATTTATTAATTTATTTTATATCATATTTGTACCTTTTGTTATATGTAATTAATATTATAATGTGTTCTTTTTATATGTTTAATATATTTAATCGTATATTTTTAAAATATTGTTTATTTATTTTTAAGATTATTTAATTTTTTTAAAGTGTTTAAATGTTATTAGTAATTTTTGTTTCTCTGCTATCCAACACTTTCCCTACTGTTGCACTCATTTGAGTGGGAATAGTAATTCTTACCCCTCCGCTATCCAGCACTTTCCCTACTGTTGCACTCATTGGAGTGGGAATAGTAATTCTTACCCCTCCGCTATCCAGCACTTTCCCTACTGTTGCACTCACTGGAGTGGGAATAGTAATTTTTACCCCTCTGCTATCCAATACTTTCCCTACTGTTGCACTCACCGAAGTGGGAATAGTAATTTTTACCCCTCCGCTATCCAAAACTTTCCCTACTGTTGAACTCACTGGAGTGGGAATAGTAATTTTTACCCCTCTGCTATCCAAAACTTTCCCTACAGTTGCACTCACTAGAGTGGGAATAGTAATTTTTACCCCTCCGCTATCCAGCACTTTCCCTACTGTTGAACTCACTGGAGTGGGAATAGTAATTTTTAGCCCTCCGCTATCCAGCACTTTCCCTACTGTTGCACTCACTGGAGTGAGAATAGTAATTTTTAGCCCTCTGCTATCCAGCACTTTCCCTACTGTTGCACTCACTGGAGTGGGAATAGTAATTTTTACTAGGGGCAGGCAGAGAACTCCGCTCCGCCAGCGGAGTGTGCGTAGATTTGCCTACTCCGCGCTTCCTAACCCTAGGCCAGGCTGGGGAGAGCCTTCCCGGGCCCCGATGGACCCCCTGTCCCTAGCGCCTGGACCCTCGGCTGGCTTGCAGGACGGGGGGCTCCCGCACCCCAGGGCCTGACGGACAGAGCTCAAGCCCCGGGCCCGGTCCCAGTCCCAGCTTCCGAACCCTAGGCCAGGCCAGGGAGAGCCTCCCTGGGCCCGATGGACCCCCCGTCCCCAGCGTCCGGACCCTCGGCTGGCTTCCAGGACAGGGGGCTCCCGCACCCCAGGGCCCGCCAGATGGAGCTCAAGCCCAGGGCCCGGTCCCAGCTTCCGAACCCTAGCCAGGCCGGGGAGAGCCTCCCCGGGCCCCGATGGGACCCCCGTCCCCATCGCCCGGACACTCGGCTGGCTTGCAGGACAGGGGGGCTCCCGCACCACGGGGCCCACCGGAAGGAGCTCAAGCCCCGGGCCCGGTCCCAGCTTCCAAACCCTAGCCAAGCCGGGGAGAGCCTCCCCGGGCCCCAATGGACCCCCGTCCCCAGTGCCCAGACCCTCGGCTGGCTTGCAGGACGGGGGGGCTCCCGCACCCCGGGCCCGCTGGACGGAGCTCAAGCCCCAAGCCCGGTCCCTGCTTCCAAACCCTAGCCAGGCCGGGGAGAGCCTCTCCAGGCCCCGATGGGACCCCCCGTCCCTAGCGACCGGACCCTCGGCTGGCTTGCAGGACAGGGGGCTCCCACACCCTGGGGCCCACCAGACGGAGCTCAAGCCCCGGGCCCAGTCCCAGCTTCCGAACCCTAGCCAGGCCGGGGAGAGCCTCCCCGGGCCCCCGCCTCACCGGGTAAGTGAAAAAACGATAAAAGTAGTGGTATTTCATCGCGACCTGAGGGCCTCCCACTTATCCTACACCTCTCATGTCTCTTCACAGTGCCAGACTAGAGTCAAGCTCAACAGGGTCTCTTTCCCCGCTGATTCTGCCAAGCCCGTTCTATAAAAATACACATCTATAAATTGCACATCTAACTAGAAAATGCACATCTATAAAAATTCTTGAAAATTCACATCTATAAAATTCACATCTGTACTAATTCTTGTGTCAACTATAAACTGTTATGTAACTGTTTAACCACATTTAAATATTAATGAATCAATATTTTAAAACAATATGTTTTATAAGGGTGACTGTGTGCTGCAAGAAAGTGTACATCTCAGCATAAGCTTGATATTTAATTGTCCATAAATACTTGGCACATTTTAAGAGTCTCCATTAAAGTAGTCAGGCAAATATTTTTATTGAAAGGGAATGACATTTGCAGACCTAGATCAGCCAGAGCAACATCATTACATTGAGGCTAAATACCACGACATCCAACAATAAAGCCATGAAATTTTACAGTGTTACATTTGGTAAGATCTTTGATTTGCTGTGATAGATCTTGATAGTATTTAACTTTACTCTCAAACGCTAATTCAAGGGAATTCTGTGAGTTTTCATAACGAATTGAAACATCAATGACTACAGCTGTACCATTTTTGGTAAACACTACATCTTGTTTTCGTAGTTCACCTTGATTATTCTTAATATGAGGTTCCCTATATGCCATCCAACCACACCTTTTTGCTCTATCAATGAGCAATTCCAAAATTTTGTTATGCCTTTTTATTCATGTCCTTGGTTTTGGGACATGCACCTGAAATATGTGAAATTGTTTCGCAAACATCTTTGCAGTACCTACATGTAGCAAATGTACGATTTCTTCCCCTAGTGATGGTTTCTCTAGTATATAAGACATTTGCTCTTAACATCAGCGCAGCTATGTACTGATTTTCTTTCATTCTGTTATGCTTGCTGATCCAGAAATTTGAGGTTGGATTACTTGCTAAGTATTTTATACCATCACCTTGGACAGGGAGATTTGCCCATTTCTCAAATTCTTCTTTTCTCCAATCATATGTTGCTAACAAATTCAAATTATAACTCAGAAACCTACTGTCTAAAATGTTGAGTTTGTGTGTTTTGATGATGTTATCAATTTTTTCATTAATTACTTCTCCTGCATACATGAATGAATGAGCTATGTACAGATCTGGAGCTGCCCTGAGATACAATAAACTATTGACTTTGTTTAGACCAATTGTTGTACATAGTTGTGGTATACTGAGGCCCCCAAAGGATCTTTTCGAATATAGGAGACCATCACATGTGTATGCAGGTAGGTGTAGAAAATGTTTGACATACTTTTTTATTGTTTGATCCAGAATGTTTAAAGTTTTAGCTTCTGTTTCTGTAATTTCCAATTTAAATGACAGTTTAGGGATCAAGTACTGACACAAAATTTCTATTTTCTGTGTGGGCTTAAGTGGTAGATTATCAAGTTTTTGAGCCCAATTAACAAGAACCTCATTAACTTTGTTATTGCTTGTATGGCCAGTGTGTGGATCAAAGTTCAATCCGTGCCTGTCTCCCCGACCGGCAACCTTCGCACACCCCTCCCTCTCGGGAGCCTGCTAGGGGAAGGAGCCCACCTGCCTGGGCGGGAGGGCTCGCTGGAGGGGTGGAGAGGTGCGGTCGCACGTGCACCGGCGGGCCCAGCCGTCTCCCCCGGAAGGGAGAGGCGGGCCAAGGCGCAGTCTGAGCGAGACGCAGGGGTGCCGAAGCCTGGTGGCGGGGGCACCCCTCGGAATGGTTAGTCCGAGCTGCTGCGGAAATGCGCTGGGCGGAGAGGGGTGACGGCGTGGCGCGCAGGGCCTACGGACCTGCCGGGCGGCAGCGTCCGAGGGCCTGGCACCACCCAACCCCTTCCGCTCGGGTCGGACCACTGGGGGGCGTGAGCTGCCGGAGCTGCTCGACCTTCGCTCTGCTGGGTAGGGTGAAGGGCCTCCCGCCAGTCGGCAGGCCCTCGAGTAGGACGGTCCATGCGGGGTAGAAGCTCTTTGCTTGAAACAACAGCCGAGGCTGCCCAAGCAGTCCATCCCTAAATGGACCGAGAGTGCCCAATCGATTGGAGTACCGCCGGGGCCTCCCCTGGCAGGCCGCCCTGCGCAGGGGATGCCGGCTTCGCGTCCCTGCCCACTCCCGGGGCGAGCAGGCTCGGAGGAAAGGCCCATCGGGAAGGGGCTGAAAGGCAGGCGTGGACCTGGGCCCCAAGGGGCCCCGGCAGGCGGGCCCGGGTCCTGCCTTCCCCTGTCTCAGAATCGCCGGACCTCACGGAGGTCTGACTGACCCTCTCCCTAGTAATCCAGAGGAAAAATACCCCCCTTTCTTGTAATCTGTGCGCACCGGGTGACGGAGGGGACCCAAGGCGCGAACGTGCGCGACCTCCTGGAGCCCTCGCTGGGATTGGGGAGGCACATGAGCCCTTATTGGGACCTCCAGGTCAGCCCGGCCATCTGGTCGCCCTATTGGAAAGCATTGCGCGCGACCAGATGGCTGAGGGTATAGGTGCGACCAGATGGCCGAGGGGAAAGGCGCGACCAGATGGCCGGGCTTGAAGGGCGGCCATCTGGTTGCTCTGTGCCCTAACGAAAGGGCGAGCAGGCGCCGGGGCCCCAGCTGGGCCTCAGCCATGGCGCTGCGAGGGGGGAGCTGATGGGCCCTCCGACCCGGGGCCCGCGGACACCTTGACAAGCAGGCGAAGCGGGGGAGGTCTGCAAGGGATCGACGGACCCCCGTCCTGGGCCCTTGGCAGAGCGGCAGGCCAGAGGACGGGGCCCAGGGTGGGAGCGCCCGACCCGGGGCCCAGTGGGGCCCCTGGACCCCATCGGGGCTCCAGGGCCCAGAGGCACAGGGGAAGCCTCCCCAGGCCCGCGAGACCCCATCCAGGGCACCCTGCCATGCGGCAGGCCCAAGGACGGAGCCCGGGGTGAGGAGGCTGCCCTCCACAGGGCCCTCAGGGGCCCCAGCTGGAGCTCCTGAACCCAGCCAAGCAGGGGGAGGCTCCTCGACATGACGGAACCCTGTCTTGTGCCTTTGGCAGAGCGGCAGGCCGGGGCCCAGGGCTGGAGCACCCAACCCGGGGCCCGGCAGGGCCCCTGGATCCAGCTGGGGCTCCCGGGCCCTGAGGTGCAGGGGAAGCCTCCCCGGGCCCGCAGGACCCCGTCCCGGGTGCCCTGCCACACTGCAGGCCTGAGGACAGAGCCCGGGGTGGGGAGGCCACCCTCCCCAGGGCCCTCAGGGGCCCCAGCTGGCGCTCCTGAACCCAGCCAAGCAGGGGGAGGATCCCTGGGCATGACAAAACCCCATCTTGGGCCTTTGGCAGAGGGGCAGGCCGGGGGTCTGGGGCCCAGGGCTGGAGCACCCGACCCAGGGCCCGGCAGGGCCCCTGGACCCAGCCGGGGCTCCTGGGCCCAGAGAAGCAGGGCAAGCCTCCCCGGGCCTGCGGGACCCCATCCCGGGCACCCTGCCATGCAGCAGGCCCGAGGACAGAGCCTGGGGTGGGGAGGCCGCCCTCCCCAGGGCCCTCAGGGGCCCCGGCCAGAGCTCCTGAACCCAGCCAAGCAGGGGGAGGCTCCCAGGCACTACGGAACCCTGTCCCGGGCCCCTGGCGGAGCGGCAGACCGGAATACGGAGCCCAGGGTGGGAGCTCCCCGGGGCCCAGCAGGGCCCCTGGACCTCGTCGGAGCTCTTGTGCCCAGAGGCACAGGGTGGGGCTTCCCCGGGCCCACAGGACCCCATCCCGGGCACCCTGCCATACGGCTGGCCCAAGGACGTAGCCTGGGGTGGGGAGGGCACCCTCCCCAGGGCCCTTGGGGGGCCCTTCAGAGCTCTTGTACCCACCCAAGCAGGGGCAGGCTCCCCAGGCCCGGCGTAACCCCGTCTCGGGCGCCTGGTGGAGCGGCAGGCCAGGAGACTGAGTCTGGGGCCCCTGGACCCGTCAGGGCTCTCGGGCACAGGTGAGGCCTCCCTGGGCCCACAGGCACCCATCCCGGACACCTTGCCACACGTTGGGCCGGGGGACTGAGCTCCGGGCAGGGGGGGAGTTCTGGCCCGTCCGGCTGCTGGCTGAGGACCGCTAGGCCGAAAGGGGTTCCGGAGTACCCTGTCCCTAGTAATCCAGAGGAAGGGTACCCCCCTTTCTGGTAACCCGTGCGCACCGCAAGACTGAGGGCACCCAAGGCGCGGATGCGCCCGACCTCCCGGAGCCCTCGCTGGGATCAGGGAGGCAAACGAGCCGTCATCGGGACTTCCAGGGCAGCCCGGCCATTTGGTCGCCCCATTGGAAAGCATTGCGTGCGACCAGATGTCCAGGGTAAAGGCGCGACCAGATGGCAGGGCTCGAAGGACGCCAATCTGCCTGCCCGAGCCTTCGCGGGAGGCCTCCCGCCTACCTTTCGGAGGGCTCGGGGGCTCTGCATCCTGGGGGCTCGGAGATCCCGGCTGGGCCTTGGGCCCGGGGCTGCGGACAGGGGTCCCCGATGGACCTCCGACCCGGGGTCCCCCAGGCTCCTTGACAGGCGGGCGAAGCAGGAGGGAGGCCTGCCCAGGCCCGACGGACCCCCGTCCTGGGACCATGGCGGAGCAGGGGGACGGAGCCCGGTCCCCTAAGCCCGGCTGGAGGTCCTGGGCCAGCACTCGCAGGGGAGGCCTTCTCAAGGCCTGCATCCCAGGCGCCCTGCAACGCGGCAGGCCTGAGGACAGAGCCCAGGGTGGGGAGGGCACCCTCCACCCCAGGGCCACCAAGGGCCCCTGCCGGAGCTCCTGAACCCAAACCAAGCTGGGGAACGCCAGACGGGCCCCGGGCCCATGGCGGAGTGGAGGATGGAGCCCAGTGTAGGGAGCGCCTGGCCAGAGCTCTCGGGCCCGGACGCCCAAGTGAGGACCGTTCGGGCCCTTTGGCGCCCGTCCTGGGACCATGGCGGAGCAGGGGGACGGAGCCCGCTCCCCTATGCCCGGCTGGAGGTCCCGGGCCAGCACGCACAGGGGAGGCCTTCTCAAGGCCCGCATCCTGGGCGCCCTGCCACGCAGCAGGCCCGAGGACAGAGCCCAGGGTGGGGAGATAATTTACGAATAAGCGGTCCGAAGGTGACGCTTATATTATGCAAAGGGGTGATAAGGAGAAGGTTCTTACTATAGATGCAGGGAGTGAGACAATTAACAATGGAGAGGAGCGGTGTCCCAACCAAGGCTGACAGTTCCAGCGCGGACTCAAAGGTTCCGGGTAGACTGTCAATTGAGAGTCACAAGGAGAGGAACAATGTCCCATCCAAGGCGGCTAGTTTGTGTGCGGCAGGGTTCCAGGTAGACTGGTAAAGGAAGGTCAATTAAGGAGTGATTAAGGAGATGGCAGAGGCACCTGAGGTCACAGGACCAAAATTGCAGTGAAAGTGTGAGAGCGCTTACCAGCATAAGGTCGTAGGGGAGAGCAAGGTCTCAACCCCAACTAGATCCGTAAGTGGGTGTGAATGGGTACTGGCAGTGCATAAAAGCTGTAAAACAGATAGGCAATACATGAGGGTCTGTGAATCCAGAAGGGCTATAGAGGAAACGAGGACGTGGTCTCATGCTGTACTTACAACGCTCGGCGTTCGGGGAGAACGAAGTCAGGGAATTAATCCAAAGAATGAGAGGCCTGAGGGGTGGAAAAGGGAAAGAGAGCGCTGAAGTGAGAGCGCTCGCTGAAGTGAGGCGTGAGGTCCTCCAGACATCCGGTATACGGAAAGTGAAAGTGAACGAGCTTACCTGCACAGTGGCTGCGAGGATCGTGGTCCGGAAGTGATAGAACGCTGAGTGCCTGCGCCGTGGGTCGATTAAGTATCAAGGCGTGATTGTGCGCATGCACGTTGGCGGAATAGCTAGAGCGGCATTAAACCGATTAAGCCCGGCAATTGGTGGGCGCCATGATGGGTGATGTGCGCTGCTAGATGGTAAGGCAGAGAAGGGGGTTTGAAGAGAGCGGGGTTTGGAAATGGAAATGAATAAAGGGGTGAACCATTCTCACTCATCAATAGTAGAGTATACAGTCAGTCAACAGCATATAAACGTAACGATATTGCATGAGATCTAGACAGAGTAGCCCAATTTGAATTAGGACATTATGTAACATTCTGACTCATCATTAGTAGACTTAAAAGCCAATCACCAGCATATAAACGTTACGATATGGCATAAGACTAATAAAGTGTGCCGATTTGAATTAGGACATAAGCATATGAATACAGTTACATTAGGCACAAATTGGTGGTGCACCGACGTTGGTAATCATGGTGCAATAGCTGTGTTATCATGAAAGTAGAGAGGGAAGTCATTCTACTTGGATCAGATAAAGCATTGTCCTTTTTTAGATCAGGTTAGTCCAGTCCTCCATGCGGTTTAATCCAGTATGGAGGCTATCCGTGCGTAAAATCCATTTAAGTTCCTCCTTGTTTAAGATACGACTGCTGTCAGAGTTACGGGGTGGTGATTGGATCACATTAATTACTTGCCACCGCAGGTCGTCTTCTGTATGCCCTTGGATGGTGAAATGTTCCACAAGTGGCGCATTGGGTGTTTGGCATCTCCGGTGTTGACATATTCTGATTCTGATTTTTTGCGTGGTTTGCCCAATATAAATTAGATTGAATGGGCATGTGATTGCATATATAACATTTTGAGTGTTACAATTGGAGAAATTGGTTAAGGTTACATCAATGTTTGCATACACAAATTTCTTAGCATCAACTGTTAAATGACAAACACTACACCCTCCACATTTATAGTGGCCCCTTGTAGGAGGGAGGCCCCATATCTCTGTGAGTGTCTGCATGGTTTTCTTGGTGGCCAGAGCTGCCCTGACTAAGTGATCTTTTATGCTCTTATTCTTTTTAAAGGCAAACAGTGGCCGTTCTAATTTCAATTTACCAGCATTGAGCACAGGCCAATGTTTTAAAATACATTTCTTGACTGAATTAGAGATCGGCGAGAATGTGGTGACACATACCATCTTCTCATCACTGTTTCTAGCTTTAGGGGTCAGGAGTGTTTCGCGAGGACAGTACCACACGCGCTTCAGTGAGTTCTTGACGAGTTTGCGGGGATAGCCTTTATTGGTCAGCTTTTTAGAGAGGTTTTGTGCTTCCCTGAAGTAGTCCTTTTTTTTTTTTTTTTTTTTTAGTTTAAGAGCTTTATTGAAGTACTTAAAAACATGGGTACAATAAGTATCAATGCATATGAAACAAGAAACATTAAATAATCAGCTAAATATATAATCTGGCTGAATAACTAATCCAATAAAACTATCATAAAAGAGAGATGTGCCAAAAGGAGAAAGCAATAAGAGAAATATGTACCTAAAAGCAAGTAGCGTTTTACGTTTTTTAATTTTCAGAGGAAGGAAGAGTCTAAATAAAAAGAAAGGAAAATAGAAATAGAAAAAATAGGAAAGATAAAGAAGATAGAAAAGAAGGAAAAGGAAAAGAAAAGAAAGAAAAAGAAAGAGAAAAAAAGAGAAAAGAAACTGGAGGTATATTATTATCATTCATCCAACATTATATTAAAAAGTAAGTCTTAAAATAAACACATTGGTTTCCAAAATCAGAATAATGACTGTATAAATAGTATAATAAAAGACAATAAAATAAAAGAAGAAAGGAGTAAAATACTCATGGTGGTTAATAAACAAAGGAAGTGTCTTGATTACGCAATGCCGCTGCCGATACGTAATTAGTAAGTGGAGACCAGAGTGCTTCTTTACGAATAAGTTGGTGAGAGGTTCTGGCAGAAGCTCGATCCAGTCTGTGGTGATAACATAGAAGGTTCCACCAGGCAGAGAAGGAAACCTTGGAGGCGTCTTTCCAATTAGAAGTAATGACCTGAAAAGCAATAGCTATTAACAAATCCACAAATATGCCCACCTTGCGTGATCCAAACCAAACTTCAGAGTTACTTCCCAAAAATATGGAAAATATATCAAAAGGGAAGTTAATAGTACAAATAGAGGAAATTGACTCACATACCCTAGTCCAAAATCGAGCTATATTGGGGCAAAGAAAAAAGGAGTGCATGAAAGAACCGGGACTAGAGGGGCATACCCAACAATTCGGGGATAAATTGGAGCTATATTTGGAGATTGATAAAGGAGTTAGGAATAGTCTATGGTAGAAATAATAAAGAGTCTGAGTGGTACTAGAATTACAGGAGGTATGATGTATATGTGTCCAGATAGAGTTCCAAGTATTCACAGAAAGAGTACGCTGTAAATCAGACTCCCATATGAGTTCGATTTTACTTTTAGAACGTCTAGGGGTAGAAAAATGTAAATATTTGTAAATATGGGAAGCTTTAATGAAAGAAGAAGTGGGTAAAGGTTCTAACAGAGGATCATGAGAGGAAAGAGACGATCCACGAAGTAGGGAAAGCTGTTCTGTTAGGAGCATACGTAAAGATTCATATCTTGATAGAGAGGATGCAGATAAGTCAAAAGTGGATTGAACTTCTTGTAAGGAGAGGCATCGAGAATCCCAAATTAATTGTTTAACCTGAAAGATCCCTTTGGCAGCCCATGTCTTCCAAAAAATAGTACGATTAGACAGTTTGATACTTTTATTATGCCAAAGAGGTGAATCCAAAAATATCTGTAAAGAACTTTGAGATTTACAATTAATAGGATGAAAAGTTGAAATAAATTTGGAAATCATTGGACAATTAAAAGATCGAGGAGAATGGGTAAAACCAGTTAAAGGTAATAGGTTGTTCCACAGCTGATATATATGGTAACATTTGGCGTATTAAAAAGGAGGAGTGATACTGTCGAAAGTTAGGAAACTAGACACCGCCCCGATCTTTAGGAGCAGAAAGAAGGGCCAAAGAAATACGAGCTTTCCGACCATTCCAAAGAAATTTACTTAAAATGCTATTTAGGGTTTTAAAAAATTTTAAAGGTATTTTAACAGGTAACATAGATAAGTAAAAATTAATAACTGGGAGGATCATCATTTTGATGGTGTCTAATCTACCCCACCATGACGAAAAGAGGGGAGACCATCTGTCAACCATACTTTTAACTTTAGATAAAACCTCTTCCAAATTGACCTGAATCGTTTTTGCAAAAGTAGAAGAGTATTTAATCCCTAAGCAAGAGATATTGTTGGTATTCCATTTAAAATCGATAGCCTCAAACATACTTTTTAGACAATATTTATTTAACGGGAGCACTTCAGATTTGGAAAAATTCAATTTATATCCTGACAGAGCCGCATAAGAGGAAAGAAGATCGGTAAAAGCAGGCAGAGAAGTAGAGGGATCGGAGACATATAACATAATGTCATCCGCGTAAGCAGTAAATTTAATTTCAACAGATTTGTGTATGAAACCTCGAAAAGTGGGGAATGTCGTAAAGAGTGAAGAAATGGCTCAAGAGAAAGGATGAAGAGTAATGGGGAAAGAGGGCATCCCTGACGAGTACCTCTTTGTAAAGGGAAATAAGGGGATTGAGATCCATTAACGAAAACTGAGGTAATCGGAGAGGAATATAACAATTTAATAAAGGAAAGAATAGAAGGGCCAAAACCGTGCCACTTGAGGGCTCGCATCATAAATAACCAGTGAACACGGTCAAAAGCTTTTTCCGCATCCAAGGCTACAGCGGCTATAGGAGAGGAACTTTTAGAGGCCAGATGAATTATATTGAGAAAAGTTCTGGAATTATCAGAAATAATCCTTCCCTTAACAAACCCTGTTTGTTCAAAACCAATCAAGTCCGGAAGGACTTGATTAATGCGGAGGGCTAAAATCTTGGCAAATAGCTTACAATCAAGATTAATTAAAGATATTGGGCGGTAATTAGCACAACGGGAAGGATCTTTATCTTTTTAGGAATGAGACAGATCATAGCTTCAAGAAAAGAACCTCTAGCCTCTCCATTTAAAGCAAAATATTGAAAAAGAGATAAAATATGGGGCAGAAGAACAGACGAGAAGGAAGAGTAAAACTCTGCAGTAAGACCGTCAGGACCAGGAGCCTTATCCTTAGGTAGCATGGACAAAGCAGATTTAATCTCAGATAAAGAAATATCCCCTTCTAACATAGAGCAGTCCGGAAGAGAGGAAGAGCGAGGAGGTAATGAATCAAAAAGAAGTCCAAATTAGCGTCAGAAGGGGAAGATTCAGGGGTATATAAGGTCTTATAGAAATCTGTAAAACACGTTAATATTTCTTCATCCTTGAAACGAGGAACTTCATGATCGTCAATAATCTTAACAACTCTAGATCTTTGAGATTTCACCTTCAAATAATTCGCCAGCAGCTTACCAGCTCGGTTACGACCACCATAAAATTTAGAGTTTATTTTTAACAATGTCCCCGAAGCCTCTTCGGTGGATTTCTTATTAAAATCAAGTTTTGCTTGAATCAAAGATTTAAGGGAATCAGCGTTTTTGGATGAATAATACGCATGTTCTAATTTTTTAATAGAAGAAAGTAAAGAGACTGATTCGTTGCGAAACTGTTTCCGTTTTGTAGCTACATAATCTATAATAAACCCTCTAGCTGTAGCTTTAAAAGAATCCCAGATAATATGAAAAGGCATATCCGGAGTAGAATTAAGATGAAAGAATTCAGAGACAAAATCTTTAAAGCGGCTGAGAAATGTGGGATCTTTAAGAAGGTAGTTGTTAAAACGCCAACGGCGAGATTTGGGAGATGAAGAAGGAAGATCCAAACTTATCAGAACGGGAGCATGATCAGAAATAAGAATAGGGCCAATCTCTGCATGTATGAGGTTTGAAAGAAGGTGTGGGCTTAAAAATATATAATCAATTCTAGAAGTAGAGTTATGAGTAGGTGAATAAAATGTGTATTCTAAACTGTCAGGATTGAAAATTCTCCATGCATCCACCAGACCCCTTACAGAAATGGTCCTAGCAAAGGTTTTTTGCATTTTATTAGGGATATACTTAGAGGAGGATTTCCTGTCTGTGAAGGGATCCATGACTTGGTTACAATCACCACCCACTATAAGGTTGGGGCTCGTACATGCATGTAAAGTATGGGACATGGATAGCCAGAATTGTGAATCGATGCCTGTGGGGCCGTAGATGTTGAGTAAGGAAACCTGAGAACCATTAATAGTAGTATGAAGAAGGAGCCAACGACCCTCCTCGTCCTTTTCTTCTCCTTCTATCGTAAGGGATAAGGATTTGTGAAAAAGTATTACAACACCATTTTTCCTGTCTTTAGAGGGAGAGCAATAAACATGACCTACCCATTGCTTTTTAAGGGAATTAACATCACTAGTAGTAAGATGGGTTTCTTGTAACATAGCAATTTTGCATTGGAGTCTAGATAAATGGGTAAGTACACGTTGCTTTTTAACAGGATTACGCAGACCTTTTACATTCCATGAGATAATCCGAACAGTATCAGTCATTACCAGTCAAATTAGTTAGTACTAATATTAATAGTAATAAACAATTCAGCCAGATTATATAAGCAATATAAAGGAAACCAAGAACAAAACCATGAAAGCGTTTAAAAATGAACCATTGGACATAAAAATATAGATAAATGCAATATAGTGAAGATAAATGAACAAGAAGAAGAGGGTGACAGGGGAGAAAAATCAGGAGAAATATGAGGAACAGAGAGAAAGGGGATATGAGAAAAATATGTAAAAATAAAGAAATAAGACCAGAAAGTAAGAAAGAGAAAATAAAAGGAAAAAAAAAAGAAGAGGGAAAAAGAGAAAGTACAAGAAGCAAGTGATAGAAAAAGAAGAGTTGACTAGAAGCCGAGAGACTTCAGTCAAGAGCGACGGAATAGATATCCATGTTGAAGAAATTAACATGTGGAGGCGGGGAGCTGCGAGAGAAGAGAGACGACTAAATCGATACCAGCATCGAGATCCATCAAGAGAATAACCAATCAAGGGAGACCAATAACATGAAATGGAACGGAATAAAGTTAGCGGACAACTACGACCGAGATAACAATAGGAGACACAACACTTACCAGACATAATAGACATCAATGAGTCCTAGGGTCGGGTTGAAGGGGCAGGGAGGAGGGACACATCTGGGAGAAGAATCAAAACAAGAGGAGGAGCAACTATAATGAAAGACAATGAGAAAAAAAAAAAAAAATACAATGTAAAGTAATGCTGAAAAATAAAGGCCACAGACCATAATAATCAAAGGAGACCAGTAACGACAGATCCTAAACTACAACAACATAAAGTAGAAACCTCTTCAGAACATTAAAATGGAAATACTGTTCTCAGAAAAACAGACACATAACAGAACAACAGTATACTTCAAGACCCTCCAAATTCCATATCATCCCCTTTATGGCGAGATATAAATTGTTGCAGATCTTCAGGGCGATCAAAAGAATAAGATCTCTCCTTAGAAGTAACTTTGAAAAAACAGGGGTGAACTAGTCCATATCTGGCGTTCATGGATCGAAGCGCCGGACGAAAAGAAAGGAAGTCTTTGCGACGCACAGCAGTAGCGCGGGCTACGTCTTGAGAGAAGAAAACTTTTTGACCGGACCACAACATCTGCTTCCTCAACTTTGCTGCTGAAAGGACCATTGACAACTCAGTGTATTCCAAAAACAAAACAATTATCCCTCGAGGACGATGTACAGGCGATGACGAAGATGAATCTGCAACTGTGGGGCCGATACGATGGGCACGCTGTAGATTGAGATTAGTGCCGTCCTTGAGACCAACAATCTTGGGAATGTGTAATTTTAGGAAGGCCAGCATGTCGGACCCTTCTTCACCTTCAGGAATACCATAAATTCGAAGATTATTGCGCCTATTGCGATTTTCTAAGTCTTCTGTTTGAATCTTGAGGAAAGCAATCTCTTTGGACATGGCCGCTACTTGAGGTATCAAATCCTGAGTATCACTGATCCTCTGTTCCATCTCAGACACTCTTGAGTCCAAATTAGACCATTTCTCATCTAACCTCTGAAGGGTGGCATTAGTGTCAATGACAAATGGTTTCAATAACTTAATCTCCTCCATAAGGTCTTCCATTGTAATGGGTAGTGGCGACTTGGTAGGCGAGTTAGGTTCTTTCTTCTGTCTTTTAGGCAGAGCGGCCAGGTTGGAGTCTTTGCGAGAGGAAGACATGTTTGTTGAAATTAATTTCTGACCAGTCAAGGAAGAAGGCTCCATATGTAGAAAATTATTGAAGCACTGAGACCATCAGAAATATGCAGCACAAAAGGAGAAAAGAGAACCTTTATGAATCTACTTATTTTGCACGACCCCACTATGGCGGAACATAAATTCCTGGCATATAACCAACTTCATAAAGGACAGTCACAACGTAGGACTATTTTAGTCAGAAAAATTGTTGTAGAAGCGGTAGCAATAACCTACCATTTGGCTCGGTAGTGATAAAATAGAAAACCAATTGAAAAGTGTTAATTAGTCATACAACCTCCTCAGAAAAAGAAAACAGAAACATTGTGAGGAGAAAACCTTCACCAGAGTAAAGGAGGTTAAGGGCACTCAAAATGGCGGTCGCAGTGTCTAGTTGATGAAGCACACCTCATATTAAAGTTAGCTTGCTGGATACTTGGAGGTGGAGGCATGAAAAGTGATGGGCAACAGTCCAGCTCATAAAATGCGGTAAAAACGGCGTACCTGCATGATGCCAACTGCCAAATTAATGCGGAGCCGCAATATACACAAAATGGCGGCCGCGATCCTCTCATGAAGCGCGCCACATTTCCGAGTCGAATTGCGGGTGATTGCGGGATCCGTGAAGCAAGAGAAAAGTGTCCTTGTGCTCAGCGGACACTCCGATGTCCGCGTCTGGCTTCAAAATCCGCCGTGAAGCGACTCCATCGGCCGCCCTTCTTAATTAGCGTGATCTCGATCCGGAGCGAGATCAGCCTGCTGCCATTCCCGTCGGCGCTCAAGCCACGCCCCCGAAGTAGTCCTTTTTAAGAAAACAATTGCGTCTGATGCGCATGAATTGTGAGTAAGGTAGGAAATCTTGCAATGCCCGTGGGTGATGGCTATTGTAAGCAAGTAGAGTGTTTTTCTCAGTTGGCTTGCGGTAGAGGGTGGTGTAGAGCCTATCGTTGTCCGTCATGATTAATAAGTCAAGGAAGGCCACCTCTTTTTTGCTATGTGTTAAAGTGAATTTGAGACCATTACAATGCGCATTCAACCATTCCTGGAACTGAAGAAGGGATTCTTCAGATCCTTTCCAAATTAAAAAGATATCATCTATGTACCTTCTCCACTTCAAAACGTTCAGAGCAAATGGGTTAAGCGGGGACAAAATCTTGTTGGTTTCAAGCCAGTCCATGTATAGGATGGCAAAGTTGGGTGCAAAAACTGCGCCTATGGATGTCCCTTTAATTTGTTGGTAAAAAGTGCCATCGAATAGAAAGAAATTTCGGGACAGACAGATTTTGAGGAGATGTAAAATAAATTAAGTCGGGACTGGGTGGGGACGGGGTCTTGAGTTTAGAATATTCTGAATGACATCAATACCCTCCTCCTGCGGGATGTTGGTATATAATGACTCCACATCCAAAGTACAAAGTATACATTGCTCGGGGTCAAATGAGAGTACCTCAACCAAATTGACCATGGACATGGTGTCCTTTATATAGCATTGTGTTTTGGGGACAAAATCTTTTATAAAGTAGTCAACGTATCTGCAGAGAGGCTCTAAAATAGAGCTGCATCCAGATACAATTGGACGGCCCAGTGGGGTCTCCGCATTTTTGTGTACTTTAGGAAGGGTGTAGATCACCGGTGTTCTGGGTGATTTCGTGTTTAAGTACAAGAATTCATTTTTACTGAGGAATCCTTTGGATTTTCCTTCTTCTGTGATGTCATGAATGAGGGTCTGTATCTCCCTCGTGGGATCAGATGTGAGTCTTATGTAGTGGTCAGCTCTGGACAGTTGATTCTGAATTTGTGTTTGTATGCATCTACGTCTTGGAGTACGATCTCTCCTCCCTTGTCCGCAGGTTTGATAACTACGGCTCCATTTTGTTTTAAATTAAGTAGGGCATTCTTCTCTTGCAAGGGGAGATTGTATGGGGTGAACTTGTGTTCTTTTTCTAGGCCCATAATCTCTTTAAGGACCAGTTTTTCAAAGGCCTGTACCTCTGTAGGTATGCTGTTTTGAGGTGGGGAAAAAGTGGAGGGAGGGCGAAACGATGTGTATGCTGTGTGTGGTACATATGGTTTATCAAGAAAGAAGGCTTGTAGGCGTATCTTTCTGAAAAACCGTAGAAGTTCAATCTGTAATTCGAGAAAGTTGGGTTTGACAGTAGGGACGAAGGACAGCCCCTTACTAAGCAATGCAATCTCTTTTTCCGAGAGTTGGTAATTGAACAGATTGAAAATCGGAATAGATTCCTGTTCGGGCATATTACACATATTAGTAGTAAGGATTACGTCTGTGTTGTGTGTGGGTGATATAGTTATATTTACCACTGGTAATATCTTTGTCTTTTCTGTCTGTCTCCTGGTGCACTGTACCATCTGGGGGGGCGGGTCGTACCCCGATTGGCTTGACGTCCCTCATCTTTGTCTAAAAAATTAGTGTTATTGTTCCTGGATGTGCTTGGGCCTTCGCCTGAGTCAGAGTTATCGGATGACTCGGCGGATGTGTCAGAGAAACCTTGTTGTTTATTGAATCGCCCCCACGGCGCTGTGCTCGGGGTGCCGAGTATGATCGGTTCAAATAGAAGTCCTCTGATAAGTAAAGGTAATTTCTCTCGATCTTATAATTTTTAACGTCTTTTTTCACTTTGGTTGTTTTTTTATTTTGCTCTATCCTATGGAATTTGGAGACTGTCTTTTCTACTTTTTCCAAAAGTGTCTTTGCGTCTGTGATACAACTATTTTCCTTTATTTGTTTTTCTATGTCCTTTATTTCTACCTCAAGTTTACTAATTTCTTCTGTTGCTATATCAATGCCCAAGACCATCTAGTGTCTCGAGCAGGTTGTCCCAATGTAACTGAAGCCAGTCAGGTATTTCTTACTGTCAGTGAAGACTCCGGAAATGTTGCGTACTTGTAGTCCAACTGGGATTGTGTCTGTCTTTAAATATTCTGTCAACATGCGTACCATGAATTGTAACCTGATTAATTTCTTTTTGGATTTCTCTAGCTGGTCAAATATAGAACTTTCAGTTAGGTTCGGGGTGTCTGGTGTTTCTGAGAAGAGGGATGGTCCCTCCAAAATCTTTGTACATAAGGGGCAGCCCCATATCGCCACCACAACGTCGGTAAAAGTGACATTGTGGTGGCGATAGGGGATCGTACATACGCCCCAAAGTTCTCTATGATAATCACTCTTGTGTGTTCATTTGTTTTACTTTGCAGTCATAACCTGTTGTTGAATTTGCAGCTTTTTTTTCCATAAAGATGTGCAATAAAAAAAATGGTCCTTTGTCTTAAATACCTCCTTTGTGATATTTTGCTGTGCATGCTTTTTAGGTTCACCAGCTAGAACACTAACTTCATTTTCTGACTCATTTTCATAAAAGTATTCTGTGGGTACAGTTTAACTCAGCTAATGCAATATTTTCAGCAAATGGGCCCTACTCCTAACCCATATTGTTACAGACCCAGATGAAGCTTTATTGTGGGATTTTCATGCTAGGACAATTGGGGGCAACACACACAATTGTTAATCTATTACCAAACACTCCCCCTAGCAAAAAGCCAGAACTACTGGCTTTGCCAATTTCGGTTTCTTAAAATTAATTCAATGCCCCTGTATAGTTCTTATTAATGTTTTGATATTAAGGGAATAATAAGACTAACTGTAAATGTTATATGTAGCAAACATGCTACATTCAATCAGAAATTGAAGTATGTGAAGTATGAACTCGGCTTAAAGTGCAGATAGGATCCCCAGGTAGGGGTAATTCTATCTTTAAAAAGGTCAAATCCAATTATATGATTCAAATTATGATTTAATTTCTCTTCATTTCAAATTATTCATTCCAGCGCAGGCCGGTCCCTAAACACTGATTCAGAAACTGGAAATCCTTGTTATTGTCACCATGTGCTCATTACAAATTGTGGTTCAAATTACTGGTGTCCCAGTTGTGAAGTAAGAGTTTACGGATTACAATACATATTGCACTAAGAGTGTAGAGTCCTTTTAGGGATAAATAAGCTCCTAAATGGAAGTGTGTAGAAAAGGACCTTAAATTTAAAAAAAACATTGTTTCATGGAGTGAAGCTTGTTTCTTCCTGATACCCAGCACTGCAGCTGGTCTTACTTTATGCTTCACTTTATTGGGAAAACCTGTACTACAGCAGATTTTTATTGAGTTTAATGGTTTATTTGGTAGTTTATGCCCTTGGGGTATCTCATTGGATCCACATATAGAACTAGTGCCCTATAGAGGTGATCCAGAGAAAGCTTTTTTCAGATTTTACTATCTACTCTAACCGTACTGGGCCCTCTATGATTTGTCAACTCCTCATTACTGCACCTTACCACAGAGGTGATGGTCCTCTGATGGATCTTTCTCTGCTAATAGGAGGGATGAGAATTAGGATATCCAGATCCACGTCAGCCACCCAATGAGGACCATTCATTTGCACCCAACTTACAAATTCGAGATCAGGATCAAATACACCACTCTTTACAGCATGTAGTATGAAACCACACATTAAGTCAAAGGTTCTTCTAATCCAGAAGAGGATGGTTCAAAAGGTTGCAGATTCCTGCCACCAATGAAAGGCAGCGGATGGTTTATTTACAGAATAAACTCACAGCGAACAGAAATTACAGATTCCTCCCACCATCAAAGGCAGAGGATGGTTTTAGGAATCACATCAAATAGAAGCTACAGTTTCTAACCACCATCAAGGGCAGAAGGATGGTTCATTCTCTTAACAGCATTCAGAAGGTTTTAAAACAAAGGGCAAAAGGATCAAGTTTAAAATCCTCTAGGGGTGAGTCCGTAAGCATGAGCTAAAGGAGAAAGGCAAATCTGGTTTCTCACCAGAGAGTCCAAGAAAGTTCAGCGGACAAAGGCATTGGCAAAGACAACAACATGGGGCACAGAAAAATCAGGCTTGTTTGGCAAAAAAGAATTTAAATCAATCTGCCAAAAGGTAGTAGCATCAGCAAATTAATCCAAAAGCAAAAGGATGATTCTTTAAAGCATAGGTGAAAAATCGAGCATGTGTTGCTGCACCTCCTTTGCAGTCTCTCCTTTCATAAGATTTGAGACTGTCCATATGGTCAGTCATCACACCTTAATGATCAGATCATCATGTGATTGGTCCTTTAGTCATAAGGTACAAGATTTTGATACTCCAACATGGTTTCCCATACATGTCATGGGAAACAATTCCTCCTTCCGTCCTCACAGGTTAGTCGGGGGAGAAAAGGTTACATTGTTGCAGACCATGAGGTCTGTATAAAGTTCACATTCTCAGTAATTCACTATTCAGTGAATACTTGAAGAATGTTCTCAGCTGTACTAAATGTTGCATATGTAGACCAGATAAAGCAACATTCGAAGAAATGTGAAACGAATGTCCTTTGTATTAGGCTATGAAATAATGCAGTTCAGAAACGTGGAAAAAGGCATTTATACTAACATTTCATTTGCAATAAAATAAACTCTTAATTAGAATCAAACATAATGAAATATATCAAGCAATTTATGTAAAAAAATAATGGCAAAATTGTCAGTATATCATCACAGTAAGATGACTAAGGTTAACTATGGCCTATTGCCATAAAAGTTCAACAATCATATATGTAAATTATTCTCAAAATTAATTTTACTAAAATTGTTTTAGCTATTATATAATTTTTATGATGTCTATAATCGCTACTGAAAATATCAACGATGTAGCTAGTTCTAACTTTTTGCACCACATTCTTTTTATGATGCATTACAATGAAAGGCAATAGAATGCTAAGTCACATCATTAGAATTGCATTATTTTGTCAGCAAAGGCATTATAAATCATTTCTTTTACAAGTAAGCTATTATTACACCTTTTTAGTAAACCTTACTGTTTTTGTATTTATCTTTTCTCTTTTTCTACATTCTTCAAGCACGCTTTTGCAGTGCTGTTTCTCATTTCTGTGTTGTTTTTCTCAACGTGTACACATTTAGGTTTCTGTGTCTAAATCGGTAAATATGTCATGTATAGATTTATCTGATTTGGAGCATCATCAGAGGCAAATCTCAGATGCTTTATTTGATGTTAAAAAACATTTACAATGATAGCACACTTGTGCATGCATTGCCTCCACCCTTTCTGTCAAATAGTGTGAGCCTGATACACGAAGGTAAACTTCCACAGGTATTTTACGAATAGCATCTTTATGACTGGGGAATCTCCACACATAATAGATAGAACTGCCCTATGTTTGAATGGGCAAAACTCTGCAGTCGTAAAGATACTACGCATAAAATATCTTTGTGAACAGCAAACAATCGTAAACTTTCACAAAGTGTAAGTGTACCTTTGTGAAACAGGCCCTGAATGTCTGCATAGTGGAATAAACTTCAAAACAATGATAGCACCATTTGTGAATCAAACAAAGGACTAAGAGAGAGAGAGAAAGGACTAAAAGAGACAAAGGACTAAGAGAGACCAGACTCAACAATACTCTTCAGCAAAAGTATGAATGTCAACCATCATATATTGATCAAGCATCATATATTGACCATGCTTCACTTGCTTACTTAACAGCCATGTGCTTCCAAACTTTGACTACAATTAGCAAGCTATATAAAAGCACCTTAATTTATTATTTTTGGTATACAGGAACACATATGCTCATACACATGCATCTGCCACCTATAGCTGGTGCCCATAGAGTTTTACATGTGACCTAGTTACAGCTAAGAATAAAGAAGTATTTTGTTTATGATTGCATGGACTCAATTATAACTGCAACCCTTTTCAGTTCAGTTTGCCCTAATGTCTACTGTCACTGAGCTTCTGGAAAGTCACTCTTATGTTCCTCTTGCTACAAAGATGTGTCAGTGCAATTCAAAGAAAAGTAGCAGGAACTTGACTGTAAGGCATGCATACATGCCACAATGTCCTCTCTCTTGCAGACCTCCATCTGAAATGCTTAGAGAGTCTTGAAATGAAGCCAAAGGGAGTTCATTGGTGCATGTTTAGGCCTTTTGTTAGTGACCACTTTCTGTTCTGACCATGACTAGACTGGTGATGCTCTGTCAATATTTTATGCTTTGTACAACATTTACATTAATTTGCACCACATGCATTTAGATATAAAGTGTGATTTCCACGTTAAACTTGAACAAAGCTAATGTAGGCCTCGGGTTTATATGATTTACACTAACATGAAATGCTCTTTTGGCTGCTGTGCACCTTTTTCTCTTTCTCTCATTTCAGGAGCCACGTTGAAACTGCCAACTTTTATTTAAATGTATGTTCATGTTTAAAGTTTCTGTGTGAATGCTCATCTGTAGGCATTCAGTGTAGAGATGACTAGTAAACCTCTGCACCTGCAATGAGAACATACCAACCGCAATGTATCATCCTACTATGGGATATCTCTAGAAGGTCATGCAGCAAAGACTTCCAATGTGTGATGGCTGGGAATGAGGCTGAAATCACTTTATCATGGAATGTTCAATCCAGATTAGTTCTTTTCATGGAAATCATAGGGGAGTTGCTCTACACCGTGAATATTTGTATGATTTAATTGTAAATTGCTGAGTTGGTTAGATTCAGATGCCCTATCAACTCTCTTCAGATGAGATGCTCCTTTTGGTCCTGCTATAAAAAAGTTAAACTCCTGGGCAAGCTCTTACTCCTGTGCCTGACTGAATTGTCGTTTGATTCTGCCTTTTAGAGGCTTTATTTGCTGACAACTTCTGCTTGTCATCTCCACAATTTAAATGTCTTCTTTATTTAGCATAACAGGGAACTTCCCTTCATGGGAAGCTGAGCCTTCTCAATTTGCTTTATGCCAACTTTACGCATTTTGTTTTTTTTATTTTCTATAATGCATCGAGTTGAATATTACTAATTGATATTTGTGTATTGAATACGGAATCTTGACAATATTAAATGATACGAGTTCTAACTTTGCTAATCTGCTAATAAATCTTCATGGTTTTCAAATCCACTACACTCTGTCATCATTGTGGGGCTTAAAGTGCTTCACTGTCATTTGATGTAGTGTTGATTTGTTAATGGCACACCTCAGTCCGGCACTTAAGGTCCATCCACTCGAGTGCAGCTTGCACTTGAGTTTGCACCAAAGAACTGCACTGTGCAAATCCCATCCACACTGCAACAAGACCAATAGTTGTTCAATGAGGTCATATGTGGTACTTCAGGGGCCGACCTGCCAAGAGCTGCAGGTTCATGGCAAAGAGGCAAAACAGATGGTCAGCCTTTCTGCTATGAATGTTCCAGACTGCCATGTGACACAGGTACCCATCAACACAGCAGCTGTTGAATCAGTCTGCCAAACACCTTTGTGTGGATGAAACCACATGTGCTCTCTGGGCCAAGAAAGATGGCGCAGATTGTGCACCATACATCGGTTTTGCTTACAGGCTATCGAAGACGTGGAGGCATATGCTTAATAAGGCACTTCCTGGTGTCATCCCTTACCTTCGTGTCATTGAACATAGGAGAAAGGTCCACTGAGAATAGAAATGTGGGCTCTTCTTTGAAAGAATAATAAATAAACACGATTTATTCTTATTTTAATGTAAACATTGGATACAGTGATATTGGCAGGTGAGAGAATCACAATTCCCCTCCCAATTGAACTTGGAGTGCTTAATGTTTTCTACAGTAACTCTCTTGGTTCATCCCTGCACCGCATGGCAGGCACCTCATGGTGCCTGCCATACGGTGCAGGGATGCCCCCAACCGAAGGCCGCAAGGTGAATGGGGCCCTTCTAGGGGCCCCCAGTGTAACTTTCCGAAAGGCTTTCCATGTCGGAAAGCCTGACATGGAAAGCCTGTCGGAAACCGACATCATTCATAGGGATTACAGGTAGGCCTCCGACTGGCCAACGGGCTCCTTGAGTCTGCCGGTTTCACTTTCAACCACCTGCATCGTAATGTGGTGGTCAAAACTGAAACCCGCGATGAGACTCAGAAAGCCTCTGTCCGTAGGTTGGAGGCTTTCCGAGTCTCATCATAATTAGGCCCTGTATATCTGCTCAACCAATAGTATATTCCTCTCAACCCCATCAGACAACCAGAACGCTATGTTCATATGTCTGCACCCACCAATATATGTACATACATCACATTAAATGCCCATACAGCCATTTCATAAGCCATTACTCATGCACATGCAGAGCATCATAATCTCCCACACCCATCATCATACGTCAACACACTGATAATCATACACTCACAAAACTACAATTTACCAATACTCTCCTCTGTCACTCTAAAACGTTAGTCACACTACCATGCATCCTTCTGCAAACATATAAACTGAATCAATGATTGTATTGAACACATCTCAATTTAAGCTTTCCCAATAACAGGGGTAGCGGTTAAGGCTGACTTAGGGCTTATTATGAGTCTGGTGGTCCGTGGACCACCGTCCCGGCGGTGGCAGTCCCACAGCAGTGAGCCGTCCACCGTATTATGAGTTGGGCGGATTGGCTTTGCAAAGACCGCAACTGGACTGCCAGCACCGCCAGTACACTGCAGACCGCCGGGGTTGCGGTCGGGAGGAAGGTATACTCCATTGGGCAGTACAGAGGGACAACACCACCGTTCGTATTTCGAGTTGACTTCCCGACGAGCGGACAGCGGCGGTTGGACCGCCGCCTTAAGGTCTGCGGAGATCAAGGATTTGGGGTGCATACCCCTCTGCTGTTCTTCCCAGCAGATTTTTACGTGGATCCCTTTCTGCAGGTCCTCCCAACAATGGAGCATCTTCATCCTGAGGAATATGACCCCTTCTTTGGCAAACTACAGGTAAGTGATTTGGTAGCATGTACCCATTACTGGGACTGCCCACATATGAGTCGGACTCTGTCAATGGGTAGGTGGTATTTTTCCACATATATCATGCATATGTGTGCATTCAACACATATACAGGTGGAATGTTCACACAGGCATCGATATATATACAAATACATTGCCCACCGCCACAACAACACCTCTGGCCCCCCTGGAAACTTGGAATACAACAGTAAGAAGGCCACAGGCGCAGCGGTCTCCTAGCGGTCATGGACAAATTCCCTAATTTCATTTAAATTCAAGCTCAGTTGTGATGTACCAAATTCAATAATATGGCGGAGATGGGACTTTCTTACATTTTTATTATGAAGCACCTTTACACATATTTGTCTATCTTACCTCTCTTTCAACTGTAATGTTTCCAAGAGAGAGACAGAAAGAGAGAGAGAGACAGAGAGAGAGAGAGAGAGAGAGACTGGGAAAGAGGGTACATAATAGTGAACCATGTGATATGGTCCTATATTGTCAATGAAGTGTACCACTGACACAATAAACCACAAAGCCAAAGGTCAAACGAGAGTAAATATTGCTGAGATGGTAATATAGGACCACAAGTTATCTGATATGTGTTTTTCGTATTCCATATTAATTTTGGGACAGGGACACTTAGCTTAAAAAGATGATTTTTGTACAGGGAAATCTTCACTGAAAACCTATGCAAAATACTGGAATACGCTATTTGCTCGTCTGTAGAAGAAAATGAGAAAAATACTTAATTATTTACTTACAAATGTGAAATTTTAGAATAACCACCCTTTGCTTTGTTAAAAATAATTCTGTCTGTAAAAGGAGAGACTGCTGAGCATGTCCTCTGCAAGATGCAGCTAACAAGGTGTCTTGATTGAAATTAGAATGTTCCAGCAAATGTAAAACAGTCTAGTGGTTCAAGCCCTTGTTTGTGATAAAGAAACCCATATTTCACAGCCAATTCCAAAATATTTTACATATTTCCCAGGGGCCTTTGAAGGTTTTCTTTTTTATGGGTCCCTAAATTACAAGGTTTTTTTATACAAATAATTGGTGTGCAATAAAAGCACCCAATCTTGTAATTTATACATTTATGTTTTTAACAAATATATGAACTCCTTATCGAATGTCTCCTTAAAAGACCTGCTAGATGGAAAAAGAAATAGCCGCAACATTCAGCCAGGTGTTCTTTATGTCTGTAACATTAATGCAAACACGTCCAGTTTGCAGAAAAGTAGCAACTTATCTTGCATGTGAAAATGCTTTATTTACATGTGACTCAGCCAACTATCAAAGGACAAAGTATTTTCTTTTCCAAAACATAAATCCACAGCAAATGGACGTCCATTGTAATGAATCTTGACGGAGGGACACAACATTCTCGGTCACTGTCTTGGGCCACTCAGGCCTCGCTGTCTCTGCTGCTGCTGAGCAGGGAAGCTTGCTGGCACAATATTGCAAAGTGACACTGCTGGGGTTGGATGACTTCCAATCAGCGATGAACCACAGCCAAGAAACGCCAATATGGATAATGCAAACAAGAGAGAATTGGGGCACATTTCGATTTAACCATCTGATTTAATTGACAGAATAAATGCACCTGTCATTGAGCAATATTGCTGTGATTAGTTCTGGCCGCAAGGATGAGCTGGTGCTGAAGGAAAAGCAGAACAGCTTGTTCTGGGAGTTTTTAAAGCAGGACTGGAGAAGGTCAGTGCTTTTCTACAGTACAAAAACACCGTCTTTTTCAACAATGGCAGGGCGATTGAAAACAGTAAATAATGACCTGATGTCTCCCTACCTGATTTTACCTTATGCCACACAGAGGGTAGTACAGATGCGAACACTAACATGCTCTAACTAGCAAGAATCGGTTGCCTTCAAAATGAAACCAGGGGGGCATATCTACTAATAGTTCATACAATGCAGGGCGGCAAGCAAAGTTGCTGCTCTGCGTAAATGGGAGAATGAACAGTGCTGTAGGAAAGGCATGCTTTTTGGCCTAATCACACACCATTTGTGGACAGATGCTGGTGGTTACTGACTCTGAACATGTCCTGGGATCTGTTAACCAGGGCCAGAGCCAGAGCTCTATCCTCTAAAGGTATATGCTGATTGGTATAATTTAAATGGGTAAGGACAGCCTACAAGTAAGTCCCTAGTATATGGCAGGGCATGTAGTTTTAGAGACCCTAGTTGCCTTAATGCACTTGTGTGTGCACTGTTGTGGTGTCTGATGTCATTTTAAAGTCAAGTCTGCCTTTAAGGCTGCTTTTAAAATAAAACTGTGTCCAATTTTGACTTTGGAATTTAAAGCAATTTGAAAGTCCAAAACTACCTTTTTAGTTCTTAGAAGTCATCCATAAGGTCTGCCCTAGGTGCCTCAAGTGTAAAGTGCATAGTTATAAAAAGCAGAGACAATATAAAAGATGTTTTTTTGCCCTGGTATGGAAAAACAGTCAAAACTATTTTTCCCCATGGTAGTACTGCTAGCCCCATAGGCTACACGGGGAGGATTTTATTAAATTAATTAAAGTCTAACTTTGGGTTGGAACTAGCTAGAAATATCATTTATAGTATCAAATTAATAGTTGTGTTAAATCCACCAGCTTGTCAGGGTCAGATTTAATATAACTATTACAGGAAAGTAGTTTTAGAACTTACTATCCTGAAATTACCTAAAGCAGCCATGTAGCAGCCTCTTCTGATTTGTCAGACTTTGACAGCCTTAGGAAGCTGCTCCCTGAGTAGGTGTGAAGAGGCTTGGGGATGCAACAATGCAGCCATTTGGTGGGAGGAAATCTCCTTCCTGGATAAGACGTGTAGAGAAAGTGGGGTGGGTAAATAAGCTGGAATTGAAAGACAAGAACTTCTACCGAAAACAGATGCCACAGGACCCAGGCCACCCCCACCCTACTTCCTTGATCAATAGGCAGATGGGAGCCCCCCTAATTAGATTAAGAGAGGGGCTGGAAGGGGAGTCTAGTCAGTTGTTCGCCACACCTCTGGGTTGGGTTACACAGACGTACACCAAGGAGAGATTCTCCCTATTTTGATTTTTGGGAAAATGTTGCATTCTGGGCTAGAAGTTTGCTAACCTTCACAGGAAGCGGTCATACCAGAGAGAGGTAGCTTAATTCCTAATGGTTGGGGTGTCTCACTCGGTCAAGTTCAGAAATGAAGGATAAATAAGGCAGCTCTGCAGAGCTCACCAGGAGACTGCCCTGCTGGACCCCTGGACAGCACCAAAGAGAGGATTACACTCTGAAAGACTGCACTGCTGCACTCACAATGCTCCACAAAGAAAGGATTGTGCCTGACTTCTAAATGTAAGGAGTGGACTTCCTGACCAGCTGGTCACCTGCAAAACCAAAGAAAGGACACCCCAGCTGACCAGTTGTAACTGGATTTGTCCTGGACTGCACAAGTGCATTGTGAGAGATTGAGTCCTAGCCCCCAAGTGGCATCCCAGAGCCTTTGAACCCTTGGCCAATGCAAGAAGCCACTTATCTCCCCAAAGAAACCAAGAAACAGCAAGATCTGGAAACTTAAAAACTTTCTGCAAAGTTTTGCATAAAAGCTCCAGTAGAAGACCGGCTCGATGTTGAGAGTGAAGCCACCAACGATGACTCTTCGTTGGACTGACTACGCAGGTTTGTCCTGCTGAAAAGGTCCAGTGGACCAGAAAAGTTTCTAAGTCCAAAGGTAAAGGAGAAGATCGGGACCTACCTGGAGAAGCAAGCCACCGTAGAGAACGCCTTCACGGACTGCGACCGCTGACTTCACCTGCTCTGTAGTTCTCCTCATAGTCGATGTAGAGGACCCGACTTCCACCTTTTCACTAAGCCACCAGACTGCAACAGGCCACTGTCATCGATTCAAACTTCTGATCCAACCAGTCCGCGGACCCACTTTCCTACAAAGCCATATCCACTAAGACATGGCGCTTTTCAGCTCTCAACCTGTGCTGATGCAATTGAGGATGCCTAGCACGAACACTTGCACCATGCTGCGAAAGGAAATATTATTTGTGCCCTCACCATGCAATGCTAATTATCTCAGATATGACATCACTCACAACATCTTCTATGGCATCATTGATAAAATCACTGCTCCATCTAAAATTACATCATTGATGACAACACTGTATAGCAGGAGCTTGAGTTATAGTTACTTTACTGCACAAGTTATAGTTACTTGAGATATCTATAACTGTTGAATTTCAGTGGTTTTGTTAATTTGAAACGGCATGTTTTAAATGGCATTTTCACCTAGCTATAACATTCTTTTAACCCTTGTTTTTTTATTTGAATTTCTAAGTTTTTTTTATGTAAAGTAAGATATTATTACAATTTCTATTTGTGATGTCATTTCAGCTTTTGTTTTTTTCAATGAATTTCTATGTTTTTTTTAAAGTAAAGTAAGAAGTCCATTGCTTTCTGTGATGGGGCATAGGGCTTTTTGTGTTCTCTGTTTGGGAGAGTGCAGGCAGGGAATTACATTTCTATTCCATGCACACACTCTTACAGGCAGGGAAAACTGCTGCCATCAGTTCTCTGGAGATGGGATCCTCCGGGAGTATATACACATTCACCTAGGAAATGGTTGCTGGATCGCATTATCAAAATTCTCTAAAGGAAGGCAGCAGCACTCTGGATAGCTCATTTACATTCCTTTTTATTAATATTCAAACGGACACAGCCAAAGCCAAAAAAGCCCATACATTTCCACCCAGCCACTCTTCATGACAGCAGTGCATGTCCTTTCTTACTTTGCCTGCCATTTCAGTTTTTGATTTTAGAAGGTCCATCCAGCGGATTTTGGGTCTTGTCGTTTCAGGCACAGTTAATATTAATTTATTCACTATGCATTTCTGAGTATGAAGTATCAACCATGCTATCACATGTGTAGCATGCCTGTATGACAAGATTCAAAATATTGACTTTCAATGCTTATAATGTAAAATGTGTGTATATTTTACATCGTTGTAAATAAAAATAAAAAATGAATTTAAAAAATGTAATATATTTAGAAATATATATAAAACAAAAACATATTATTAATATAATATCATAAAAAATACATTCATTTAAATACCCATTACTTTAAAATGATGTGACTACATTTTTAAATTAAATTATACATTTAAATCTATTTTATATTAAATGAATAAAAGCACTTTTTAAAAAAGAGATAATATAAATAATTTAAATAATATGAATATAAAATTATATGATGACTATTTAATCTATAAAAAGTTAAAACTAAACTATATAATTAATAAACCATTAAAGATACATTTGAAAAAAGTTACTAAAACTCATATATGTCAGCGACTAAAATAATTGAAAAAATAATTTTGAAAAAGCAACCACAATTTAAAAAAAGAAAATATCTTAAAATATATATTTTTTAAATTAAATGCAATATTTATAGAAATAGTTAAAATAAAAACATACAACAAAACTCCAATCCAAAAACATTATTAAAAACATCTCAATCTACTACTGTAAGTACAATCGCACAAACACCGCAAGAACGCTTACATTTTAGGGGGAGAGGAATCAAATTTACTATTCTAAATCCAAACTGAGGGGGTCATTAGGAAGTCGGATGGAAGGGCATCAGTAGTGCTGGCGGAAAACGGAGAATTCTCTGCACCCCATGCGGTTATTGCGACCGCCACATTACAATGGGCCAACATAGGCCATTTACGTACCTCCGCGGTGTTTCTGCGTCCGCACGTGTCGACCTCACGTAAGGGTGGCAGATGGAGCCAATAGAGCAAGAACAGCGTGCGGAATCACGTCTCCACCGCCAACCACATTACGATGTACCAAACAGCCAATCCCACCGCTGCGGAAACCCCACCTCATCGCGGATGGCGGAAGCACAATAACAGCGAGGGAATATCCAAGCCCAATACACATACACCAACGGAGCCGCAATGGATCCAGCCCTACAGGCCTTACCGCTGCTGTACCTGATGCATTACCAGCAGATCAGACGCCGCCGCGCACAACAGCAGAGGTATGTCCAACACCCATACACGCATGCAACCATGCTACAACAACAACTCACTGCAAGCGTGCAGGCAGGGCCTGCACAACCATGTCTGGGGAAAGATGCCTCCCCTATTCACATCAGTGATACACTCAGGGGCCAGAAGGTTGCCTGTGCTGACGCCTCCTGCCACTCAGCTCCCCTCACACCCACCCACCAGCACCACTCACACAGCTCGAATCCTGATCAAGGTGACAGATTAGCATTGGTGATGGGAGTGCATACACTGCAGACTGCAAAGTGACCAAGATGCCTGCCCAGGATGGCTAGCAGGCACAAGGGAAACAGCTACACATTTTGCAAACATCCACTGCCACACAACCCTGGCAAACATCCATTCAGGAACAAGACAACAGGACTGTGCTGCCAATCCATCTGTACTGTACCACAGCAACCATTACTGAAAGCAAGTAGGTACAAATATCACACATCACACACTGAAACAGTGCCGCTGGCCAGCATGCCAATGGAAACAGATCATCAGCACACAGTACAGTGCCAGAACATGGAGGGGAGTGGAGGGTCAAACATGTGCATGGCAGCCACTGTCAAAGGTCACGAATGAAGTGGTGTATACACCAGATCTGTACAGTTGAGGAGTGTCCCGAACAAAAATCCAAGTTTAAGTCTGACTCAATGTGCATGGCCAAATGCAATTACTTTCACAGCTATGAATCCGAACAACTCCAATTTGGGCAGAGAAAGTGTCAAGTGACAGGTATGCCTGTGAGAAATCACATATCATGTTCGCAACCCACAGACAGGCAGCACAGTGCAAACAAAGGTAAGAAAGACCAAGGCCATATCCCAAGACACACAACACAGACATTGCACTGACACACTCTGCATACACACCAATGATGAGTCGAACATGCAGGTGCACACTAGGCCTGCGAGGTCACAATGACACACAGCACACAGCTCCTGCAACAACCCCAACATGTCCACCAACACCCCACAAGGTGTCTGACCATGGAACCAAACAGGCACACATCACATGGATCATACATGAGTGAAAGAGCAATGACCAAGAGCACACACACATCAACATCTCAGAGAATTACAGCACACTCACACTGTACGATGACTCCAATAAGAACATGTACCTCCATCCATCTGACCATGAAGCCATACCCATCCAAGATGACAACATACCCACACTGGTGTGTACACATCAAGCTAGACCACACAGATATGTAGTACCCTGCCCACCCCTCAAGTCATCATGTAAATTGGAAGACATTCACATGATGGAGATCCAACCCATCTGACATGTGTGAAGAAGGAGAGCACAGCCAACACAATGAACAGGACCAGAGTGGACCATCACTGACAAGTAGCCCGCCCCCATCAATACTCTGAGTCAAAACATGACAGCATTCTGCGGTAACCCCTGTAAGATCTAGTACAGTACATGAGAATGGCAAAGTGTGAATTCAGAGCATTGAACCCATGAACACATGCACATACATTGTACAGCAACATTTGTAAGGCCAGCGACAACGTCAAGAACATGAATAACTTCATTCAAACACAAACTCGGCATCAGCATGTAAAGTGCAAAACATGAAGGGCAACTGCCAGTCAAAACTCAAGTCCGCACATGTGTGCTTTGGAAATACACACAGATCAATGTAACACAGTCCACAGCCATGTAAACATCACCAGTACAGGGCTAGCAAATGGTCAGCTCAGGCACCGCTCAGGGAGGAATGGGCTGGGAAGAGGGACCAGCCATCAAATATGTGGGGAACTGGAACTGTGTGGGGGATGACTGTCTGGGGTAGTCTGAGGACTGGACCTGGGAGGGGGAGAACTGGCACAGGCAGAGGGATCCCTGGATGTGGGAGCCTGAGGGCTTGCAGGACCCGGTGGAGTCGTCGCACGGGGAGGTGGTGACATGCACTGGTGATGCTCAGTGGCTGATGTTGCATGTGGAGGGCTGGGCTTCACTTGTATGGGGATACGATAGCCCACAAGTGTCTTTGGACAAGGGATAGGTGAGGTGCCCACAGCTGCTCCCTTCCCCCCAGAAAGTGGAGCAGGTGGCAATGGATCCTTTCTTGCGAAACCCTCAGACCTAATTCTACGCTGGGGGGGCTCCTACCCTGCCTCCCCTGTTGTGGAACAATCACAACCTCACTGCTTCTCTGTCCATGCTTACCAGGGGGGGTTTTGGTGGGAGTGGAAGTTCTGGGCACAACATCCCTCTGAACGGGGGGCAGTTGTGGAATGCAACAGCCCCATGGCAGCCAGGGCAAATTCTTGTGCTGAGCCTGGATCAGTAGTGAATCCTGGAGGGGTCTTGGAGTGCTGGGACTTTGACGTCTGCAATGTTGAGGCATGTCTTTTGTGTTTCGGCTCTGCACTCTCAAGTGAGGTTATTATGGTGGTGCTGGCATCTGTGCTCCTTGTGGATAATGTCTCGTATCTCTGTCGCTTGGACTCCTGTTGTCATGTGCTGCATGGGGATGACCTGGTGCCTGAGTGTACAGGTGTGTGGTTCCTCTGATCATGTGGTGACACTGGCAGGGTGGTTGAGGAAGGGACAGGAGCCAGACTTAGAGCCTGTGACTGCACTATTGCAGCCATCAGTGTGGAGGCCAGACACTGGACACTCCAGAGCAGGCCACCTACGTCAGAATGGATGCCCTCCATGAACGCCATTACCTGTGACAACTTGTTGCCATGATCCTGTAGGGCATTCAATAGCAAAGTCTGACCCACAGACACCTGACGCAAGATGTCAATGGCCTCCACACTGAGGGTAGCAGGGGACACAGGGGCTGGGGCAGCTGTGCCTGGGGGAAAAGATACCCTACCCTTCTTAGGGCATCGTGCACGGATGACATTTGGGGGAGCATCAGGGACTGTGGACACAGGATGGGGTGTGTTGGACGAAGAAGCATAGCTCGATTCTCCTCTGCCGGACCACACCGAGGAGTCACCACCTGAGTCTGAGGAAGTGGAGGTAGGCGTTTCAGGAGCTGACTCATCCAGGGCACTCTGGTCCCCCTACAATGCGCTGGTACCATCAGTGTCACTGTACTCCAGGGGAGCAGTGATACCAGTAGGTACACCAACTGTTACGTGCCCATCACCTTCTCTGATCTCGGTAGATTCAGCAGGAGACAGAGACACTGTTCAGTGAAGTGGCCTGATAACAAACATGATAGGCAAGATAAAAATAAAAGCATGTACCCAATGCACACATGTGACTGTCCATGCACAGGCTGCATTAGTCTACAAGTTTTCCATGCACAGCCCATGGATGTTAACATGCAAACTGGCAGTCATGCTTCAAGTAGCCATCATACAGCAAAATTGCTCGTCATGTGGTGCCATATCAACATCACATCCTAATGTCTGTAGGCACATCCACATGCCTACAGCTAATAGAGCTACACATCAGTATACACTTAAACTCGTTTGGCTACACAGTGAACACGTATTCATCATCCTTTCTGTAAGTAACACGTGTGATGTTTCTGACATGTTGAGCAGCAACATTGAACAGTGTGCCATCCTCCCACACACTCAAGTGCATCAAGTAGGCTGAAATGAATGTGAAATGCAGAAAACAAAATCAGAATGCTGCCCTTTTGGCAAGCAGTCCGAGGCACACAGCACTGTACAGCCACATGTTTTGACCCTCGTGACCAACATAAGTAAGTGTGGCATACACTTTCCAGTCCCTCTGGAGCACCATATGGCCTCCCGTACTGTCCAAGGAACTCTCCTACCAGGACCCCCAGCTCCTCTGTGGTGAAGGGACAAGCCCTCGGGTTCTCTCTACGATACATGACTGGTTCCAGAGATGACGTACAGCCGCTGTTCGAGCTGAGGAATGGCAGGCAGCAGTGTCTCTAGGTGAGTGACAGGTGTGTACATATCACAGGCATATATATAGTGCCCTAGGCTCGTTCAAATGTTGGTCTGTTGTTACCATTGGCCAGCCGGCTTAGCATCCTTCATATGGGGCCAATGTTTGGCCCCGCAGAGGCCTACCATGCCTACCGTGACATTCCAAAATCACTACCACTGCTGGTTCCCATTGGCTGATGGCTATACCTCATTGGCGGTCACGCCCCGCGGAGGTCACGCAGCGGCCACCGCTATCCGGCACCATTCCATTGGGGCCAATGTTTGTTACCTCTGTGGATGCCAGCTCTAGCACCTGTAAACACAATTTAGCCTTAGCATGCACGCTTTGCTAACTGCATCATTCACCACACAACATTTGCATAAGGTCAAATGTGCAAGCTGTTAAGGTTCCATGGCGTGTGACCTATGCCTTACGTCCTGACACACATGGAATGTCCATGAAAAGGAGAGTGGGAAGACATCACTCGTATTGTGTGGTGGCCAGCATGGCATGAAAAGAGTAAATGAGTCCAAAAGGACAAAGGCCACTATCACTGTACTCACGTTGTGTACTGAGACATAAAAGATGTTAACACGTCTGGAGTAACACTTGCTACTTGACGGTCGGACAGTTGTCCATGTTCTGTCTCATGAAATGCCAGTGATGTCGGCTGACATCCCTAGTTGGCCATTGTCATTAAATCAGACCTACTCTTCAGCTCCACACTTTCTACACACGCACTGCTGTGCCATGCTGTGTGCTCACCTGCAATTGCCTCCATGTGTGTACACACTTCAGGGCAATGCACATGTGTCTCAACATACATTGCTGGATCCAACATAAGTTGTGCTGTCAAGCTATGTGTGCATGTATACACTAAACACATGTATCTGTTCAAATACACTTTGAACGTGGCAATGTGTGTCACGCAGATTCATCACACAGTCCTGATGGACTGACCACATAATGCACATTTGAACATGTCTACTGTGCTGCATACTCATGTGATGTCGTCCAGGTGACACAGACTGCCCTCATCCTGTTGTGTTGCTGTGTATTGTCGGACTTGAGATTGAGGACGTGCAATGGCCGAAGATACATGCAAGTCAGCATTGATGCTGGTAACCACATGTGCTGTGCCAAACACACAGGGCTGATCACACCCTGATGTAGCAGGGTACGACATGTCATACATAATGTCATATTGTTGATGTACTAGTGCTCAGTATGAGCAGTGGGTGGAGTGAACCAAGGTCTTAATGCATGGCACTTGTGTCTTTTCACGTGCACAAGAGTCATGTCAATGTTGTGGCCGTGTGAGTCTCTGGTGAAACTGTCACACACATCACATCAATTTTTAACGACTTCTGCATGTGTCCCCGGCCAGAGTACGTAGGAGGAGCACACCTATTTATCACCTTGTCCCAGTCCTGGAAACCATGGAGGACATTACAATCAGCATGGAATTCCGTCAGGATCGCCTCACAATACGAGAGCTATGTGCTCAGTTGGAGCCCCACTTGAAGTCCAGGTGAACATATCCTCCGGCATTGTCAGCAAAAGTCAAAGTGATGGCTGCACTGCATTTTTGGGCAACTGGGTCTTTCCAGTACACCATGTCCAGCGCTGGAGGGATGTCACAGCCTATGTCCAGCATGGTGTTGCGTGATGTCCTGTCTGCATTAATGACATACAAGATTCACTAAAATACAGTTCCCAAGGCGCAATGATTTGGCAGGTGTGAAGGGGGATTCCTATGAACTTGGACGCATTCCATATGTAGTGTGCGACATTAACGGAACCCACATTGGCCTAGTTCCACACAGGCACGTGAAAGCATTTATACTAACCGAAAAAATTAACACTCCAGAAATGTGCAAGTGGTATGCCAAGCGGACCAGACCATTTCACACGTGTGTGCCAAGTATCCTGTGTCAGTACATGACACAGTCTTTCTGCACCACAGCAGCATACCACAATTGATGGATAATCTACACCCAGATTGGGCCTGGCTTGTTGGTGAGTGGGCTGTGTCAATGAGTGTGACGTATGTGTGACATGCTGCTCCACTCACATGTCAAAGTTACATTTTGATAAATGTGTTTATCCAGGATAGGTGACTCTGGCTATCCCAATCGTCCCTGGGTGCTAAGCCCACTGCAGAATCCAACTACACCAGGGGAGGACCACTACAATGATGCCCATGGGAGAACACGTCGTGTGGTGGAGCGCACTTACGCACTTCTGAAATCGAGATTTAGGTGTCTGGCCAAGACTTGAGGGGCACTTCTCTACTCACCCAAGAAGGTGTGCCAGATAGTAGTCGCATGCTGCATGCTGCACAACCTGGCCTTGCACAAGAGGATACCCCTGATTCAGCTCGATGATGACCAGCAACAGCCCCCCGCTGCAAACCCACACACGCCCAGGGACGATGCCAGTGGTGAGGAAGAAGGTCTTGACCTGCATGACCAGCTCATAGCCAACTACTTCCAATGAGTGTAAGTTGTCATCATGCAACTATGACTGTGTCTGTGCGCATTGCTGTTGTCTCCCAAACTTGGTGGATTGTAGCTGTGAATCTGGACACATACACATGAAAAAGAACATGAATATGGGATTTGGGCAGGCAGTTGAAGAGTCAAACAAACAACTGGGTAAGCATTAGCACTGGCAACATTGTGTGTCCTGCCACAGTAGCTCTGTCACTCACCGACAGTGTCACAAGCGCCAAGACACCACATGACCCAACACTGCCTGATCCCTCTGTAATCCAGGTAACAGGACACACACTCTCATCCTCACTCTCATACTGCTCAACACTGATCACAGTACAATACAAGTTAATGTGCGAAATGTTTATTACTATTAACGTGTCCTAACGTGCAAGATACGTGCCACAACATGCAGAACAATGCATCAGACCGAAACAGGCAGCATAGGAACGTGTTCAGATGTCATGGAGGGAGATGTCACATTAATGAGCACTCAGGAGGGAGCACTCCGATCTGATCCCCCCTTCCCTTGCTGGACAAGTCATGTGATGGATCACATTAGCTCAATGCCCTTTGTCAGAGGAGCCCACTCCTCAGCCCATATGATTTGACATGTACTGTACTCCAGGTCAGCGCTGACTGAATGTTCTGCTGACAGTAATCATGTGAAAGACTCAAACTAAGATACTTGCAGTACAACAAAGGCATGTAAGAACTAGCTCAACAGCTGCATGATGGCAGCAAGACTGGTACTAGGCGACAATGTCCACTACGGGCAGAAGACAGCCTCACCTTGCACAGGTGTGTGCCAACAAGCGATGCAGGCCGCAGAGGTAATCAGAGTCCAAGCGAATGCAGACATGTCCATTGTCACTGCTAAATCTGTAATCAGTTCCGAAAGATGCTACTGTATGTTGATACATCTGTAATTAGTCCCAATCAGTTGTGGATGCAGGTAAGTAGTTACTCATCCAATAAAGCTATTGCAGCTTCATAGGCAATCAGTTCCAAGAGTAGATCGTGATCAGCTTCAGCAAACAGGACGGCCGCCCAATCCAGTAATATGAATGAACAGATGTGCTCCTCGCACCCCGTGTCCGTAGCATTTCAGGCCAATAGGGGAGAGGTTCAATGTAGTCATTGCACACGAGAAGTTGTGCAATCGCACATGACCAGCTGCCAGCACTTATGCCAAGTTGTAAGGCATTCCATAGACGGGTATCCCGGGCACAGTCCCGGTCGTGGACCAACAAAGGACTCAACCACATGTCATGATCCAGTTCAGCAATCGATGTGTTGGATAGGCAGACATCCATGGCCCATTGAAAGGGGCAGCTGCGACAGTGGAACACAGGTTGCACACAGGTGAAATAGCCATAGCGGAAGCTTAGCCTATAACTGATCCGCAGCACAGCCAATGGCAACGCTCCCAATATATTCAGCATTCATTCACGGTACAGTTGCACATGACCGGGGATGTGCAGGTCGACAGGATGTGCAGCCATTGCGTTGTAGCTGTCGTTGAACCTGCACTCTTCAGAACAGCGGGAGGAATGTTGCTGAAATGCCACATGTCCGACAAAAAGTTGTTTGAGTGAGCACCTGTTGTACTCCTGAAATGGTTGGAACGGAAGTGACAAGGCCATTCCCCACAAGGGAAATTGTGATATGAGCAAGGACTTCTGTGTGTGGAGTGTATGAAGCTTGGTGTATCAGTTGCACTGAACCTAGTGGGAGACTCGTATTCAGCTGTTACAGTATCTTTCAGGAGGTAACAGCCACCTGGTATTCGAAGGTCAGAGGGGCGGATGTGAGTCCGCCTTCTTGTTAATACAGATGGGCTTTCTGCCCTGTTGATACTTTGAAGTCTGCTTACATTGTTGGAATGTGAGCCCACAAATTACTGTTGACATTCACATATGGGGGAGTGATGAGTTCATACCTATGGCAATGGACAAGTTGAGAAACTCTTTCTGTGTACGTGAGCCTTGTACGGGAAATACCTCTGTTTGTGATGTACATGACTCCATCAGTTCCTTCTGGTACATATGAGGGGAGTGTGAGCCTGGTGGCTGGGACTGGTGTACATTGATGTATATTGCCGACAATCAACTTAGATAGTTTACAATACACGTGTGACTGTACTTGTCTTGCTGAACGCAATAATTTCCTCAATCTAGGTTTGACATGATTCGTTTGGTTCGTGCCTGTTCTTGGGACACTGCTGAGTGCTGCATTGTGATGCGCTGTGTGAGTCATTGACACTGCAGTCATTCCCATGTGGATGGTTGTATGGGGGTGGGAGGACACTGATTCACCTACCAGCACAGTACATCCCTTAGCATCCATGAATGTGCACTTACGTCAAATGTGCATACTTGTGATGAAGCAGAAGGGTTTGACTTCAGTTTGACAGGGAGAGGTACAGGGAGCTGAGACAATGGCGGCTGCTTACTCACCTTACACCTATTTGCTGGATCTGTTCCCTACTGATGAAGGACAATATCCATGTACACATGTGACTTGAGACTGACAACACTAACCCGCTAATACCTTGGTGTATCACCACGCACGGGAATCTAGTTGGCATTTAAGCTGAGGTGCATTTCCCAGGTTGCTAAGGTGTGTACTGTGCTGGGAGATGTAGTGCTGTGCTCCCATCCCCCTTCTGTCCATGTTGATGTAGTTGAGCAGTGTAATCTGGATTGCACGTGTACAGTGTTGCCTGGTGCTGTGCTTTGGCTGTCATGCCATCATATGTCAACCACATGTCATGTTCTTGTGTCTTTCTAGGTACCTCCGCTCACACAATGGATTGTGGCATTCAAATATGGAAAGACATTGCAATGTGAGTTAACATGCTATTTACTCTGTGAAAAATGGTACTGACACAAACGCTCAGTGTTGTGAATGGTGTTTATTTGTACATGAATGACAGGTGAGGGGTGAATTTGAAAGTGCTGGTACAAGAGTCATCAGGGTAGGACACACAATGCTGGTATGACACAGTCCAACAGTACACTGCCAACATTGTGGAAATGTGGGGTCTGATCTGCAACAAAGTCAATGCTGGAGCCAACACTGCTGACATCATAGTTGGCGCATGGAACGGGTTTTGGGAGGTGGTTTGCCACGTGATCCTCCGTCTGTCTTCCTCGGACGTCCCCTCGACCGTTTGGCCGGGGGGGAACCTGCTGCATGCTCGCAGGTGTCTGAGGAGTCTGTGCCTGCTGCCTCACCCTTCCCTGTGGCTGCTGTGGTGGTGTTCTCAGTATCGTCCGGCTGGCCACGGGGTGGGCGGTTGGCTAGTTGAGCAGCATGGATGTCCCTCAGAACACCCACAAGCTGGCCCATGGAATCAGCAATGACACCCAAGCTGGTGTCCATGGCCCGTTGCAGCAGGTGGAGTTCGCGCAGTTCTTCGACGACCTGGCCCATCTGTCCCTGGGTCTGTTGGTATGCACCCAGGACAGTGTTGACCGTGGCCAGGGCCTCAGTCTCGGTGTCACCCTGGGACTGTCCCAGGGGGGCCCTCCCAACTGCCCTGCGTACACCGACCTGTGGCAGAGCCTGTCGCTGCCCCCGCACACTGGCCCCAGCATCCTGGGTGTGGCTGGTGGGATTGGGTGCAACTGTCACGGGGACAGTGTTGGAGGCAGTGGTACTGGTGTTGGTGCTGGCTGGCACACAGGTCGTAGTCGCAGGGATCAGCATTGTTGCTGCTGTTGTGGGAGTTGAGGTGGTGGTGGGGACAGTAAGGGCTGGAGACTGGGGTTGCCTGGCCACGCCTGAGGGGCCAGGTCGGTCCTCCTCGTCCGAGGAGGGGAGCAAATCGGCATCCGTGAGTTCACCTTCATGGGGGGAGACTGGCTGGGCTCGTTGGTCACACTTCCGACAGGTGTTGTGATCGGATCACTTGTTAAATAGAGGTCATTATGTCAGCATGTTCAGTATACAGCACAACTTATATGTTAATGTATTGCACATTTCTATTGAGATGACCAGAATTTTGACAGTGACATTACTTTACATTGTCCACAGTTTTGCATCAGTCGAACATGATGTTGAGGTACATGATTTGTCAGTTAGCGATGTGACATTGCGTGGGCAACAATTTCATATGTGTGGATCTTGTTTTTCAATGGACATTTCCTCGGGTATCAACTTGATGCACATCCAGTGCAGTTTATGCTTGGACCTTTCTGACATTTATCTGACTAGCTGTCTACTGTGCCGCCACTTCATGATTGGTGTTGTTGGGTTTTTGGCTGACTCTCGCGGTGGACGTGCTCCGCCACTGCGGTGCCAGGCATTGTGCGCTCATGTTAAAAATTCACATGACTTATGTAATTGCCAGTATGCCCCAGGTGCAATATTTCAGTTGTGCTGTTTTGTAGTGGCCTCCTCTGTATAGTGATGTGTGGCTGAGTCTCCATGTATGTGTGTAGTTGATGTGTGTCTTTATGCTTATGGACAATGTGACATCGACATTTGAATGTGGCTCTTTGCGAATCTTGGATTGACTATGCAGTTACATGTGACTTCTTGGATGACAGTGTGATGAATGTGACCTCTTAATGGCATTAATCTGTGTGTGCACTAGCTACAACTTATGTTGTTTTGCAGACTTGGCAAACATGTGCATGATGTGCTGGGCATATGGCACCATGCTATTTGGGAGGGAGGCCAGGGTGCATGAGCTGACTATCTACGTGTGTAGTGCTGCAGAGGTGGGTGATGGCTGCCACGTGCCTCTGGGGTGGGGGCGGTGCTCCATGCTGTTTGGGAGGGTGGGCAGGGGGCCGTGTGGGAGTTGTGGTCTTGCTGTCAGGTCTCAACGACTCCCTCCACAGTAAGATGGCTACCTACCTGTTATGAGGCACCGTCGGGGGTAATGGCTGCCACGTGTCTCTGGGGTGGGGAGGGTGGGCAGGGGGTTTTGTGGGAGTGGTGGTCTTGCTGTCAGGTCTCAACGACTCCCTCCACAGTAAGATGGCTACCTACCTGTTATGAGGCACTGTCGGGGGTAATGACTGCCACGTATCTCTGGGGTGGGGAACGTGGGCAGTGGGCCTTGTGGGAGTGGTGGTCTTGCTGTCAGGTCTCAACGACTCCCTCCACAGTGAGATGGCTACCTACCTGTTATGAGGCACTGTCGGGGGTAATGGCTGCCACGTGTCTCTGGGGTGGGGAGGGTGGGCAGGGGGCCCTTGTGGGAGTGGTGGTCTTGCTGTCAGGTCTCAACGACTCCCTCCACAGTAAGAAGGCTACCTATGTGTAATGAGGCACTGTCGGGGGTAATGGCTGCCACGTGTCTCTGGGGTGGGGATGGTGGGCAGGGGGCCTTGTGGGAGTGGTGGTCTTGCTGTCAGGTCTCAACGACTCCCTCCACAGTGAGATGGCTACCTACCTGTTATGAGGCACTGTTGGGGGTAATGGCTGCCACGTATCTCTGGGGTGGGGAGGGTGGGCAGGGGACCTTGTGGGAGTGGTGGTCTTGCTGTCAGGTCTCAACGACTCCCTCCACAGTGAGATGGCTACCTACCTGTTATGAGGCACTGTCTGGGATAATGGCTGCCACGTGTCTCTGGTGTGGGGATGGTGGGCAGGGGGCCTTGTGGGAGTGGTGGTCTTGCTGTCAGGTCTCAACGACTCCCTCCACAGTGAGATGGCTACCTACCTGTTATGAGGCACTGTCGGGGGTAATGGTTGCCACGTTTCTCCAGGGTGGGGAGGGTGGGTAGGGGGCCTTATGGTAGTGGTGGTCTTGCTGTCAGGTCTCAACAACTCCCTCCACAGTAAGATGGCTACCTACCTGTTATGAGGCACTGTCGGGGGTAATGGCTGCCATGGGTCTCTGGGGTGGGGAGGGTGGGCAGGAGGCCTTGTGGGAGTGGTGGTCTTGCTGTGAGGTCTCAACGACTCCCTCCACAGTAAGATGGCTGCCTACCTGTTATGAGGCACTGTCAGGGGTAATGGCTGCCACATGTCTCAGGGGTGGGGAGGGTGCTCCATGCTGTTTGGGAGGGTGGGCAGGGGGCCTTGTGGGAGTGGTGGTCTTGCTGTCAGGTCTCAACGACTCCCTCCACAGTAAGATGGCTACCTACCTGTTCTGTGAGGCAGAGTGAGGAAATGGAGGTCTTGTGAGACAATCATTTTTTTAATGTGCATTCTCCATGTGTTTGCTTGGGTCTGGCAAGCGAGGCTCACTTGTTGTGCACAACAGTACGTTACAGTGGTATGTGAACATTTACTTTGTACTTACCAGCCTCCTCTCCCCCCTCGATTCCGGTGAGACTCTCGGGATGCAGTATGGCAAGCACCTTCTCCTCCCATTCTGTGAATCTCAGTAGTGGAATTGGAGGCCCTCCGCCCGTTCTTTGAGCCAACTGGTGGTTCCTCTGTGCCCGTGCCTTGACCCGGAGCTTGAGGTCGTTCCACCACCTTTTGATGTCACGCAGTGTGCGTGGGATGTTCCCCACTGCATTGACTTTGTTGTAGATCCTAGCCCACTTCTGATTTTTGCACACATTGGGTGTCTGTTGGACCAGGTTTCCATACAAATGTGGTTCTACCCTGATGATCTCATCTACCAGCACTTTCAACTCTGTGTCAGTGAATTTAGGCATTTTGCTATTTGGCATGGTGCTAATGGATGTGAGGTGCAGGGTGCAGGGTGAATATGTGGATGAGTGAGGTGTGTTTGGTGTGTGGTTGTGAAGGGGATGGTGTGTGGAGTTGTGTGGGTGTGATTGTGTGCTGTGTCCTCTCTGTGCTATTTGTTCTGGTGTCCCTCTCTCTCTCTCTCTCTGTGGATGCCCCTCTCTGTTCCTAATTTGCTAAGGATGCTGGTCCAGGAAGGGGTTGGTTTATATACTGTGGTGTGTGGGTGTGTCCACATGAGTGATGTCCACCTGGTGTGTCGTCCATGCTGTCCATGTCTTTCGTCTCCGGTATGCATTTGTGGTGTGTCATTCTTGCGTGTCTGATGTAATTGAGGGCTGATGATGATACAGGCACACTTTGTGACTTGTAGTGCATTTTGTTACTTCCGCCATTCTTTTGGCCTGGGCGCCACCTTTGCGGTGGGTACTGCCATGATCCTTACACCAGCTCCGCGTACTCATCGTAATTAGCCGTGCAGTCGTTCCGCGGGAGGTGCGGACGTTTTGGGCCATTGACCAGCTTTCCCCGTCCGCCGAGGTAGCATTTTCGGCTATTGCCACCGTTACGGATGGTTTTGTTCTGTATTCTAGCCGCCGCGGTGGGACTTTACGTGAGTTGCATCGTAATCTGACCGGCGGTATTGCCGCGGGACATGCGGACGGTCTTTTGACACATGCATGGCGGTCGGAGGCCTTTTCCGTCCGCCATCGTAATCGGGCCCTAAGAGTCCCGGAAGTAACACATTCATTAGGGGTCAAAAATACTATTATAACTCCATTCTTGCAAACATTGGGTAAAGTGCATACATTGGGAGCATGGATCAAGATTTGCTATTCTAACTCCAGTCTAGGAAACATTAGGGAAAGTGCATACAAATGTTAAGGAAGGTGCGTAAATTGGGGCAGGCTTACTGTTCTAACTCCTATCTAACAAACATTTGGAAAAGTGCAGACACTGGAGGAGTGTGATTTACTGTTCTAACTCCACTCTAACAAACATTTGGGAACATGCCTACATGGAAGGGGGAACATTTACTATTTTTACTGCAATCTAATAAACCTTGGGGAAGTTGCATGCAATGGGGATGAGGTCACTATCCTATCTCCAATTTAACAAAAGTTGAGGAAAGTGCATATATTGGGTGATTTAGACTTACTATTCTAACTACTGTCTAATAAACTTCTTGGGAAAGTGTATACATGGGAGGGGGCAGATTTGCTATTTGAAATCCAAGGTAACAAATGTTGGGGAAAGTGCAACATGGGGGAAAGGTGGCAAATACATTATTCTGCCTCCAGTCTAACAAATGTTTGGAAACGTGCATATATGGTGGGAGGGCAGAATCACTATTCTAACTTCAATCTAACAAACATAGTGGAAGGTGTATACATGGAGCAGGCCAGCTTTACTATTTTAACTCCAAAAACACAAACATTTTGGAAAGTGAATAAATTGGGGAGGCCAGATTTACTAATCTACCTCCAGTCTAAAAATTGTTGTTAAAAGTGCATGTAAGGGTACTATTGTAATGCCAGTATAACAAATGTTGGAGAAAGTGTATACATGGGGGGCAGATTTACTATTCTACTTGCAATGTAATTAGAGTATGAGAAAGTGCATGCATTGTTACTATTTTAACTCCAGTCTAACAAATGTTTGGGAAAGTGCATTCATTGGAGTGGACAGTTTACAATTCTAACTTCAATCTAACAAACATTGGGGAACGTGCATTCATGGTGAGTGGAGGGGTCAAATATACTATTCTAATTCAAAAATAACAAACAATGGGGAAACTGCATAAGCTCTGTGGCGGGAGGTTAAATTAATTATTCTAATTCCAAAATAACAAACATTGGGGAAAGTGCATACACTGGGGATGTCAGATTTACTTTTCTAACTACAGTCTAACAATTGTTGTAGAACGTGCATACATGGGGACTTTGGGCTAGGGTCACATTTGATATTCCAACGACAGTGTAATAAAGGTTGGGAAAAACATATTTGCCAGGGGTCACATTCAAAACACCCAAATAAAACAATTTCTCCTGAAAAATTAAAAATTAATTAGTATATATTACATTAATTTTAAAAAGTAAATTTATGTTTTTTCATTTATATAAAACCATACAAATATTTAATAAAACATGTCTTAAAACAAACAACATACCTCAAACTCACACCTTAAACATAAAACAATACTCTATATCACAAAATCATTTTTCCTCAACATGTTTATAAAGAATAAATTATAATACAATTAAAACATCAAACCCACAATTACCACCCAAATATTAAAATAGCTGTAAAAAGTATATAAAATAAAATAGCAATATTTTTAAATATTTTTTTTGTTGCAATTACATATATAGATATAAAACGATACAATAATAGACCATATTAAAAAAGATATTAGTGTAAATAATATTTTAAAGTTAGATACAATACAAAAACAGATAAAAACAATATATTTACTCTTAATGTTTTTGTCCACGATATTTTTGTACTCATAATAATCTGACCACATATATTGATCAGACAGTATTTTTGAGTCAATTTCTAGGTGGAACACCATATGACATATAGTTAAAAGTTGGTTTTCCCTAAGCTTGATGCCCAAAATTTCTCAAATGTCTCATAGAAAGAGCTTAGTCAAAGAACTCTTTACAGTTTCTGATGAGATTCCCCTCAAGGCTTTGATGGAAGCATGTGTGCAGGTGGTTTGACCATGTTTGCTTTTCTTCCACTATATTCGGGCTTGGTGTTGTAGGTTTAATGTAATAGTCTTATGATTTTACCAACTTAGGCAATGGGAGATAGTGTTGACAGCGCCATTACTGTTGTTACTTAAGGCCTGATTACTAGTTTAGAGGTTCGATTGCCTGAAGGCTGAGTCCGCAGCTGTCAGTAGACCACAGCGCTGGCGGTCTTCAGACCATGTATTACAAGTTTAGCATGGTGCCGGCGGTGTGGCTGCGGAGATCTTGTGGTGGTGGTGATCATTTTTTCCATATGTATCGATTCCTGTTTGAAAATTTCGACTGCATATGTGTTGAATGCACACATATGCATGATACATGTGGAAAAATACCATCCACCCATTGCCGGAGTCTGGTCCATATGTGGGCAGTCCAAGCAATGGGTATATGGCGCAGAAAGGTCTCACCTGTATATCGCCGCAAACAGGGTCGTAATCCTCGTGGTGAAGATGCTGCTGTGAAGGGGGGACCTGAAGAAAGGGATCGAACTCTGATGGTAAGAACAGGAAAGGGGTGAGTGCGCACCCCACATCCTTCGTTTCCACCAAGTTGAACCTGGCAGTCCCACTGCCACGGTCGGCTTGTCGGAAAGCCAACTAGTAATACGGACAGTGGTTAAACTCCTCTGTATTGCCCTGTGGCAGTTGTTTTTCCCTAACCACGACCCCAGAGGTCTGCGGTGTGCTGGCGGTGTCGGTTGTTCAGCCGCGATCTTTGTAATAGCAATCCACACAACTCGTAATACAGCAGTTTGACCGCCAAGCTCGTTGTGGTGGGACAACGACTGTGGGTATGGCGGTTCACGGACCGCCAAACTCGTAATAAGGCCCTTAGTTCAGTCAAACTGTTCAGTCAGCATTCTCAAATGTGAGTTCTTCTGTGGATAGAGTGTCAGAAATGTGGATAAAAAGAACAAAATTTCCTGTAAGTATTTTATAGGTCTTTCACCTAGAAGTAACAGCATATAAAATATACAATATACCATGTAATTGAAACATAAATGCAAGTTAAACCAGTAGTGATGTATATTTATAGTGCTATGTGGTCCCAGCCTGTGACAGAAAGCTACATGAATATGTAAGTCGTTATTTTAAAAATGTATTGTAAACAATATAAGGTAGGCTGCAACAAAATCTGCAAAGCCAGATTCATTGTTTGAGATAAATCGAGTGGTTTCAAAATAAAACTTTTAGTAATACATGATCTGATTGTACCTAATGGAAACCTTTTTTATTAGTATCCATACTCCCCAGAACTCTGCTGGTAACACCCTTGCTGTACCCCTTTAAAATAATAAATCTTTGTCACCATGAAGCTTCAAATGACTCAATTAAATCCTATACTGGCTCCCAAACAGCCTTTTGGTTTACTGATGAACCCATTGCACACATTTACATTTATTTCATATAGCAAGCACCCAGGAGAGAAAGCCTGCTTCTTCTGTAGCTGCAAGTCCCACCTCTCGCTTCACAGTACATGAGACCTCCTCCTTCTCTTTTAGCCTGTGGCAGCTCAAAGTTTTCATTGGCTGTTTAGGAACTTTGAAAAAAATGAAACATGTTTTTAGTAAAATTAAAATATGTGGGAACATTGTTTCCAATAGATCCTGTCCTCTTTGACTTGTGAGTTTGATGTGTCACTTATGGTCATAGATGGTTTTATGGCATCCTTCTCCACTTTGCCCAGAGATAAAATCTCCCACAGCACTAAATTCTTACTTTGGTTTTCCTAAAAGAATAAAGGGGCTTATTTACAAGCCTCTTGCGCCGCCGGTGCTTCACTTTTAATATGGGAGAAAGTGATGTATTAGTGGCTCAAGGGGCTTGTAAATAGGCCCCAAAGTTCATTTAGAAGTACTTTAGCTTTGTGTATTGCATTCTAATTTTATGTTTTGTAAATGTGCCTGTGTAAATTTGCGTTGTTATATCATACTTTCAACAAAATCCTTCCCTTCAAAGAGCATATGAAGACTATTCTCAAAGAACATGAAACCCTAAATACCCGAAACAGACTCCATAAATGCAGTGCAAACCTTTATCATTTCTCATCTCCACGGGGGCTGTGCTTGGCTGAATGGCCCGGCTCTCGCCGCATTGGCTACCCAGAAAGGCACATTACACGCCATGGCTCAGCTCATCCAAGACATGAATTTGTTCAAACATATATAAGTCTGTAGATACTATATTGACTTGCCCTGCAAGGGTGCATCAATTGGAGATTGACTGTATCTCCTACAAGGCCATCAAAAAGAAAATGTCTGCATACTGGCTGAGAAACGTACCACTTCAGGTGGACATCTACTCAACAGGTGCCAAGACATTGCTAAAATTAATACAAAGATTAAAATAAGGAAAAGAATCAAAGGTAGGCCTTATTTGTCCATTCACCCACGACCTGGAATGACATTCTATCAATATCAGAAATGAAGGGGGGGTGTGGCCCAGCCAACCAAGATGGCGGACGTGTTCGCCTAGGGTCTGCGACCCGGCCTGAACATCGACCACAATCCGAGCCGGAGGGGCCACCAAACGGAGCCATCGGGTTCAGACCCACCGACATTGCCAGTGATCGACCATCTGCAAACCCTGAGAGCCTGCCGCCACGGGTCGCAAAGCAATCCCCACGAGCGCTCCCTCCCAACATGGCTGCACCCAGTGTAACAGGGGACATCTGAGGGCCGCAGAACCAAAAGGCAGCCTCGCAGTACTCACCCCGTGCCCATCCTACCAGAAGATACCCGCCGGTGCTGAAGAGAAAGATTGGGCCAGCGGTGCGGATGTCTCTTGACATTGTTGTTGCGCGGCGGTGAGCGCAGAGGCCTCCCCGCACAGTCAAGCGGGGAGATGAAGGAGCGACGCGACTGGAGACGGAAGCACGGCCGAACGGATCGAAGGCCTCAGTGCATCCGGGGCAGCTGATGAAGTAGCATACCACTACGAATGCGGAAATAGAAGAGACTGGCACGTGCGCTGTGGGGCCGCCTCGGGAGCAAGCACCCAGCTGCCGTAAAAGGCACCCCCTGCCTAGAAGGCCATCCAGCAGAAAAGAGAACCAGAAAACCATCACCACGGCGCATCCCCACCCATAACAACAGCGGGCATGGGAAAAGCCAGGCGAGCAGCGGCGGGATGGGTGCCTAACCCCCAAACGGGAGAACAGCATACGCAGGAAGCTGAGGTAGCAGACAGGCCCACCTCCATTTACTTCACCTCAGGGCCAGAAACGCGCTCGCAAACAAAGCCTTAGCCTCTCTTCATAGATCCCTGCAGGGGCAACTTACTCGGGGAAAACAGACACGGATGCAAGCACTCCAGGTGAGGCGTCCGCTCCGGCCCCTGCAGCGATAGTGCGAACGCTCCCCCTGCAGGAATCCAGCGCACCGCCCTGAACCCTCGTCCGGAACCCCAGGCAGGGGCCCACGAGTCATAACAGCACGACCCCAATGACTCGTCAAAGCGCAGCAGTCCATGGGAGCTAAGGCCATTGCAGAAAAGCATCCTAACTCAGCAGAAATCCAAAGTGTGAGCAGAGCATCAGTGCATGAGGCAAGACCGCTCCCTCTCCCATCGAGGCCTCTCTGCTGAGCCGGCGAAGCCTCCATGACCCATCGTAGCCCAGCACGTTATAAGGGCAAGAGAGACCAAATAAAAACACACGCCATTCGGCACCATAACCGAGCCTCAAGCTATACCGACAATTCAGAGTCTCCGACGATCGGGAGACCCAGACCTAGAATCTCCCTGCTACAAACTTGTACCCCAACAAAGTGCACGTGAACATGCTCACTTGTAAACCCAAAGCCGGCATTACACTAGAAAGAGACACAGAATCCACAAATTACATAGCTCACCTCCTAAACAGAAGACAAAATCAAGTGAAGATAATACACCACAGTGACAAGAGGCACCCCACACAGCGAATCTATGGGGAGATTACACTCTAACACCGGGCCACAGGGGTCCACTCCAATACAAAGTCATCCACAGACGACGAAAAGCCAACAAGAAGATATGAAGGCGCCATCCACCCTTTCCATGTCTCACAAGCTAGACAAGGTACTAGCGGCCATTGAACACTCCAGGGTTACCATGGAAGATTGATTCGAGGCCCTGGTCACAGATCCCAATCGACTACGCGATGACCATCGCAAATTAGCTGACAAGGTTGCGAATGGTGAGAAAACTCTCTCTACCTTACAACCAGTGGCAAAATCGCAACAAGAAACGTTGTGAACGTTGCGAGATCGAGTAGCAACCCTGGAAGAACGAACAGATGACCTTGAAGGACGCTCGAGGAGCTGCACCATTAGCGTCCTCGGCCTACCCGGAGGCATTAAGGGATCAGATCCTATCAGTTACAAAGAGACATGGCTTCGCTCTTTCACGCCGAGCTTAGAACTGACTGCCTTCTTCTTGGTGGAGAGAGCACATAGAGGGCCAGCCCGCCGCCTACCCCAGAATCCCCCCCTCGCCTGCTACTGGCGAAGCTCCTTCACTACCAGGATAGAGATGCAGTGCTTCGCGCAGCCAGACAACATGGGCCAATCCAAGTCGAAGATAAACACATCATGCTCTTCCCCGACTACTCGCTGACAGTGCAACGTCAGCGATCCTCATTCCTGGAAGTAAAACAACACCTTTGTCAAAAAGGAATCCAATACTCGTTGTTATTCCCAGCGCACCTCAAGATAGTGCATGATGGGACCACTACGTTTTTCACAGACACTGCTGAAGCATGCGACTGGGTGGAGCAACATCACCACAGCCTCTCACACCTGACCTCAAAGCTTAATGAACAATCGCAAACACTTAAGAATAGATGCTGCCGCGGCAAGAAACCCAAGTTATACTCCAAATCCCTACTCTGTAACACTGTTGCAGGATCCCCTAACCTGGAGCAGATCCTTGCAGAACGCAGAAAAGCCCTACAAGCGGCAGCTGACCTAGGACCAACTTCAGCGGCCACGGACGACGAGAGGGGTCCCCACATCTTCACCTCAGAAGAGGAGGGTGGCGATGTGAATACATCCCGAGCAGAATCTGTGACTCCACCACTAGTGACCCCGCAAACTGCGTATATTCTCATCTGAAATGTGGGCACTACCGGACATCCACTCCCATTACACATTCTGCTATCACTGCACTAATGTTAGGATTAAAACGCACCATAAATAGCATGAGGTAACTCGGCTTCAGGCCTCACCACCTACACGGATCCTACAAAGGCCAAATGCATGACCAGCTCAGGTGTAGAACCAGCCTGTCCCCACAGTACACTAGAGAATTAGTATCATGATGAGTTTGGACGTACCGCCGGTTGCCATAGGTCCCATGTATTGGGAATACTCCCCACCCCAGTTCATACCCCTATACCTGACACCCTCCTATACACTGAGCATGATTTCTTTGATGAATGAGTGTCACAGGCCTGGGTAGGTCACCACAAATTGGAAAAGCACAAGGCTCGTCCGGCCCCTCTCTCCCGCTGCCCCCATGCCATTACACACATACCCTATCATGACATGTAACAGTGATATCAATATCCTCACGCTAAATGTGAGAGGCATGCACACAGCACGTAATAGATATGCTGTGTACGCATACATTAAAAGGCAGCAAGCACAGAGAGCAATACTACAAGAAACACACCTAACCGCTGGGGAACTAGGCAAACTGCGTAAGTGCTGGCGAGGAACATTCTGTGCAACCACATACTCTGCATACGCATGGGGGGGCGCTGATCTGGCTTCGACCGGGGGTCCCATTCCAGGAAATGCGCAGGGCGATAGATTCGGCCCTAATGGAGGGACTCCTAGATGGCCAACCGATCCTTATAGGTAGCATCTATGCACCAAACTCTGAACAGGGGAAATTCTGGGACTCCCTATCAAGCGTTCTCGCCCAGTTTGCCACATCGCCCTGGGTACTAGGAGGAGATTATAATTGTGTAATGGACCTCTCTATGGACAGGTCACACCCGCCACATCCTACCTCTCTAGCCATTGCACAAATGAAACGATATAACACATGGCCCACCACTGGTCACTAGTGGATGCCTGGCGCAGCAGACACCCTACGGCCAAACTATACTCCTTCCACTCCATTCACCTCATTCTTCGGGTATTATTGGATTGATTTTTATGTTCACACCCATTATCCCCATGATCCAGGGTGCAGACTACCTGGGGCGGGATATTTCCGACCATGACGCGCACATGATCACTCTAGCCAGGCAACTCCCACCGCCCCCAGTCCACACCTGGCGCCTACCCCGTGAATGCCTAGAGGGTTAAGTATTCCAGCATGACCAAAGCACAAGCATTTGGAACTACTTCCACGAAAATGCCACTACGGCAACCACAAGAACGCTAGAGTGGGACGCGTTTAAAGTCATCATAAGAGGGGCATGTGTCCAGTAAATCTTGGGGGTTTGCAAGATCCTGGAGCGACGTATACTAGAGGAGGACTGTAAGCCAGCAGCCCTGACGCAAGCAGCAGATAGGGGTGACGCATCACCAACTCAGGCAGCGGATGCAAAAACCACATACGCAGAAGTGCTAGCAGACCTAAGACGATACAACTTCAAGGCACATGCTGCCAGGGTGCACAGAGAGGGGGATAGAGCAGGAACACTGCTGGCATGGCTCATCCAGCAAGACACCGACACACACCCCATAACTGAAATAATCACCCCTGCGGTAACAACGGCCCGTTCCCAAGCAGACATCACGCAAGCATTCTGTAACTACTATGCAGAGGTATACCCAGCCCCTAAACAGGCAGATCCTGCGATAGTGGACCGATTCCTTGCCACCCACCCGCTGCCTCATATTACCCCACCCGACAGGACCACCCTCGACGCGGTAATCACATCTGCGGACGTGACACAAGCGATAAGGGTCGTGGACAGAAACAAGGCCCAGGGTCTTGACGGCCTACCACTGGAATATTATCACACTTTCTCCACACTTCTAGTACCGCAACTGGTAGACATGTACGGGGTAGCGCTGGAGGGTGGGAAACTTCCAAATACTCTCCGAGAATCACTGATTGTATCTTTTCTAAAGCCGGACCGTATCCTATCGTTCAATTGTACTGCTATCTGCAGACTATAAAATCTTTGGCAAGATACTTATAGATCGCTATGCGATAATCCTCCCAACACTAGTGCTCCCAGATCAATGTGGGTTTGTTTCAGGCAGATGCACCTCCCAAAATATCCGATGCTGATCCACGTTCAGGATCAGGTGCAGGGCCGCTATCCCTGGGCCGCGTGCCTGATCCTGGACCTGGAGAAGGCCTTTGATACCCTATCCTGGCCATATCTCTTTGCTGTACTCCGGTGTATGGGATTGGGACCAATATTACAAGCAAATACAAGGCTGATCTACACGAACCCCACATCCAGAGTCTGACTAGGCCGACACATATGACCCCCATTTGCAGTATCTAGGGGCACAGGACAGGGTGGCCCACTCTCCCTTCTGCTCTTTGTTCTGGCGATGGAGCCATTGGTGGTTCATCTTCGAGAGGAGGGCAGGGAATGGTGCATTCCATTGGCGGGTATCACACATAGTATATCCATGTACGCAGATGACCTACTACTTTATGTGTGTGACATCACAATGGATCTCACACCCATTTTCACTACCCTGGCAGACTTTGCGACAGTGGCGGGCCTAAAAGTTAACTGGACAAAGTCCACAATATACCCACTCACTCCCGATCCCCCCCGGTATGCATCAGAGGCGTTGGTCTTACCCGGAGCACCCACGCCCCTTGATACTTAGGTGTGCGACTCTACCACACCCCACAAACATATATGAGCGTAATCGTCGTAAAGTGCTGATGGACATCCGTACCTCTATTGGCTTCTGGAAGACCCTCTCATTAACCCCCCCTAGGCAAAATCGTGTTAGCCAAAATGGTTTTGGTCCTGCGTCTTCTTTACCATTTTGTAAACCTCCTGATCGTCCCCCCCAATCTTTCTTTCAAGAACTGGACACTCTCCTATGTACCCTCATATAAGGCAATGGACGCTGATGAGTTACCCTGACCAAAATGCAACTGCCAATAGATCAGGGTGGACTGGGAGCCCCATCATTCGAGGCATATTTCTTGGCGGCCCAGCTCCATTGGCTATCGTGCTGGACTGCGGGACGCACTCTGGGAGAGACCAGTACAGACACAGGACCATTACCACTCCCAATGATCCGATGTCTGCTCTTCCCAGGCTCCAGACCAACGACAACCCACTCGCTACAGTTGGCAATGGCACGATCTAGCATGACACGTATCCACTGATTATCACGAGAGACCCCGCTATATACCTTGCTGTTACCCCTCATGGGTCTACCCCGGGGCCACAAGCAATACACCACACCAACCCTCCAATGTGGACAGATCACTCGATCTTAGAGATAGGATCCCTCTTCGCAGACGGTCACCTCCTTCCATTTGAAGAACTAGTGGAAGAAACTAGCCTCCTGCAGGGTCAATTCCTTCTCCACAGACAACTGGTGGTGGACAGTCGTACCTGGAATATGACTGACAGTGAACCAATGACTCACCCAGTCCTCCACGCTATCCTGCAAATGGGCCCCGGGCGACACATAATTACATGGAACTATAGAGCCATACGTGACCTTAAGGCAGTAGCGCTTACCCCACTATATCATAAATGGGAAGAGGAGTTCCAAAGACCGCTACATGACAAGGAGTGGGAACAGGCACTAGAGTTCCCGAAGAAGGTATCCCGTAATACCCGGTTTAAAAACATAAAATTTTTCATTTTACATTGTGCATATTTAATGCCTGAGCATCTCCAGCGCAACTATCCCAATTCATAGTTCTCTTACCTTACTGGAACACAATACCCCACACAGTAGGAGAAGTAACAGGACTCACTGACCTTACCACATGGGACGCCTGCGCACTCGGTATAATCTGTCACCACAAACACCGGAAAGTCCAAACACGATTTGCATCCCTGACCCTCTTGTTGGCAAAACGCGGAATTGCCATGCCCTGGCGAGCACCGACAGGGCCTCCATTAGCAGCCCGGATAGGTGCGGTCTTCAAATGGGTAGCGTCTGAAGAAGATGCCCTCCGACATGAATAGGTCCTGTGTATGCACAAACACTGTATCTCCACGCAGTGGGCGGCACTCCTACAAGACTTCAAACGTATCACCGAAAAAGCCACATCCCCCCTGCTATCGCCTGGAACATCGCAAATACTATTGGATGCACCCGCGAACGCATGCAGAACCACCTCACAACAGACTGATGCACAGAGAGTAAATAATTAGCTATTATAAGCGGCCTCCTCCGAAACCCAATGGAACCAAGCCCCACCTATACACATTCCTCGCGAACACAAACATAAGAGACCTATACCCGCTCATCCATTTATATCACTCTCTCTCTCCATACCCTCCTCAGTGTATACCCAGGTAATAACCAACCACAAGAGTTACATTCCCCTCACAACTCATTCCCCACATATACATCCAAAGGAGATGTCATCATGAAGGGGTAGGTTACCATAAATAATAGAGCATATTACCCACACTATAGCCCAGTATTAATAGGGTACCTGTTAAATCACAAGACTTACCACATACCAACTGATACTGTATATGTGAAATCAACAGCATATATATGTCTCTGTGTTCATCTCAATCAACTATGATGTATTGTTCTTCCCAAAATTTTTTTCAAAATCAAATAAAAAAGTTTAATAAAAAATCAATATCAGAACTGAATTTACTCTCCTGCAATTTAGAAAGAAATGTGAGGCTTTCCTCTATTAAAAGCTCTTTCACTGCACAATATAAGAACTTCAACGCTACCTGCTTTATTGTAAATTATTCTGACTCATATTCTTGAGCTGCCACCCTCTATTCAACAACAACAACAAACAAACTTTATTCGGTTCCTTTCACAAAAACCATAAAAGCACATAAATACAATACAGATAAAAAAAATCCTCAAAAACCAAGCCATACCAGTTAAAACAGTGTCCAAGCCTGAAAAATAAAGGAATTACAATCACGTCTTGAAGCAAAGTGCACTTTTCTCACACAGTCAGCACCAAATGCAAGAAAGAACTATATTTAAAACAAATAAACTCATCAGGTAAGAGCAATTATTAAAACAGTGGCAAACAGGCTTGAGCAAGGTACACTTCTATAAACAGTGGTGTAATGAATGACCTTCTTTTGTTTTTGTAAAAAGTGCAAAACATGGTAAAGTGCATCGTGTTCTAGGCTGACTAGTTGTAGTGACTACATTAGCAAGAGGTAAAACCTTGTGAGCTGCCATAAAACAACTGCTGAAAGAATAGGTGGGCGGTTCAAGTTGAGATGTATCTTAGACCGCTTAGTTCGGCTTTTGCAAAAAACCATAAAAATCCATGAACAAGCATTGCACTCTCGGGAATGAGGGGCATGAGGAACATGGCGGCCGCAATGTAAACGATTGCGGACCGCTGGGGGAGGAGATGTGAGATAAGAGCGTCTGGGCCCTCCGCGCTCCCTTTCTTTTTTTTACCCGTATTGATTTACAGCTTGTACAGACTACAGCGAAAACAATTGTTTAGTCTCAGAATTGACTATACTCACTAGAATCAAGGCTTTCGATGACTCGGCTAACCGGCGAGGGCGTCCCCGGCTCCAGAGACGCGGGGATTACGCCGACGTGGCTGAAGGCAGCGGGATTGCTGCAGCGGCTGAGAGCGGCGCGCGCTCAGAGTGGAAGTGGCAGCACAAGTCTCTTAGCGTCGTATGTGGCGTTTCTGAGTCACCAGAGAGCAGGTTCAACACGGACCCACTGCAAAGCGGAGCCCCAGCTGGATGGCAACAATAGAAGGTGCTGGGAGGAGAATCCTGCAAAACGCTTTCCACCCCCTATGGAGAAGGAGAGCTTGATACCTGTAGGGAAGAGAGGTGAGCAGAAAGGTGAGACCTCAAGTCAGGACCGGATTTCGAGGTACACGCTCCGTACCAGGGCCCTCGGAGTGGTGGAAAGCGCAATAGGGGTAAGTCAAAACTCAAGTTTATTATCGGCCACTGTGGGTATATCCCCTGGTAGAGTTCCACCTAAAGTTACAAAAGTAGGAAAAGTTGCGAGGCATCAGGGGAAGAGCCCCCGGGGCAGGGGCAGGGGGAAAAAGATCTCCCCCTTACAAGCCAAAATTACTCCTTCATTAAAAGCTTATTATAAAGTGCTGACACAAGTAATGGCATCAGGAGACAATGAAGGAGGTGCAAGTGGCGGGGCGCAGAAACAAATGTGCGAACAAGAGGGAAGTCGTCTGGAACCTGTTAAGCCCTCTAAGCCTTCTAAGCCTTCTAAGTCTGCAAGTAATCTAGGAGTGGAGGAGCAAGGGGTCAGGAAATACAAGAAGAAGCACAGGAAGAAGGGGTAGCTGGTATAGGGTCCCAAGTAACAACGCAGAATAGGTTTAGCATTCTTCAAGAGAACGAGTCTGCTGAGAGCGAGGAGACGGAGCAGGCATGTGGGGGCAGGGGTACCATGGTACAAGTAAAAGATTTGTTAGCACCGTCAAGTTCATTGGCACCAGTGGGCCCCTCAGTGGTACCTCAGCAGCTCCCGGAAAACTCAGATGAGACATTGGCCTCTATTCTTATGGGTCTTAAGAGAGAGCTTAGAGGGCGGTTCAAGATATCAGAGGCGAATCAAGCGGACATACAAGCTTCATGTACGGTCCTCGCTCAAAAGTTGGATGATGTTGCTACCCGAACAGGGAAACTCGAGGAGGAAGTAAGCACTATACAGAAAGATATTTCAAACAACACAAAAGGAGTCAAGGCCTTGGCTAAAGAGAATGCAAGCCTCAGGGAAGATTTGGAAAGATTAGAAAATAACTCCCGGAGAAATAACTTGAGGATCCTAAACATTCCGGAGGGGGAAGAGGGGTCAAATCTAAAGGCATTTGTGATCAAGTTATTACTGGAGACGGCCCTGAAAGATAGATCAGATATTGACTTGGATCGAGAGATACAGAGGGTCCACAGAGATCCATTTAGGAGAAATACTCAGCGTCAGAAGCCGAGGAAAATTCTGATTAATTTTCTTTCTTACTCGGTCAAGGAAGCTATCCTGTTGCCTGCATTGAGAAATGGTCCCTATGCAATACGGAGCCTTCAGTTCACTATTAGCTCAGATTTATGCCATGCAACTGATCAGAAACAATGGGAACTAGACAAAAGAATGGGGGAACTTAATAAATTGGGGGCCAAGGCTCAACTAAAATTTCCAGCTATGTTACGAGTCATGTGGAACAATCAAATGCGTAATATCCGAATCATAGAGGAGGCAGATAGCATGATTGAATCCATAAGGAAAGAGGGGCGCCCCTGGGTTGATGAGTCTGTGTATTTAAGAAGCTAAGAGTGTGAAACTCAAATACCAAATACCATATTCTTTCAAATACTAAAAAAAAAAAAAAAAAAATGTGTGAAAAAAAAAGAGAGGGAAACACATAACATAATCGCAGACACATAATTATCACTGAGGGTGGGGGGAGGCGCAGCATAATTATAGATAGGGCTCCTCCCTTGGGCGGTTCAATAGGCTTTATGCCTGATAGTTTGGGGAGGGTTCCTAGGGGGGGGCAAGGGTGCACTGGGTGGGGTGCAGTGGGAGAAAATAAAAAACAAGTCCTCATTAGACATTTCAGATATACTACACATTTTATCTTGGCTGTCCTGTAAAATAAAGACCCTGAGATTCTCGAGTCCAAGCGATTGGGACACATTAAAATAAATGGCAGAGAGAGATAACAAAGTTAGAATTGTAGCGTGGAATGTGAATGGTATAAGGTCAAAAAACAGACAAAAGTTGGTAATGAGGTATTTAGAAGAATCTAAAGCCCAAGTATGTATCATACAAGAAACCCATTTAACGCTATGTGAGAGTAGGGGATTATACTCCAAACAAAAATGGAAAGGGAGCCACATAGCATCAGATCAATCAGAATACTCGAAAGGTGTTGCTATATTTGTTAGGAAGGGGTCAGGAGTAGAAATGATCACTTCCAATACTGACAATTCAGGTAGGTGGGTTACGGTCACTCTGAAATGTCTGGGCACTGAGTTTGTGTGCGCTGGCTTTTACGGCCCGAATACGGACGACCCCCAGTATATAGTGGACATGCAATTAAGACTAGCAGGGGCAACATCACCTATAATAATAGGGGGTGATTTTAATACTCTTTTGGACCCAATATTGGATAGATCCACAAGTAGGAGGGGGGTCCAGGCCCAAGCACCAAAAACAAGGCAGGCCCTTAAACATATGTTAAAGGAGCTGGGGATGGTCGATTCTTGGAGGCATTTAATGAAAGGTAAAAGAGCCTATACTTTTCATAGCAAAAAGTACCACCATTTTTCACGTCTGGATTATATATTGGTAGACAGAGAGTGGGTTGGGAAAATAAAAGAGGTGCATATATTCCCAGGACACATTTCGGTTCATAATATGGTCAGTATCACATTGGGGGAGATCAGTGTTAGGAATAATGTTAGATGGACACTGAAGAGAGCCATTTTATTGGATTAAGACGTGGTTGCCCTGTTGAAAGAAAAAACTGTAGAATTTTTCCGGATTAATGCTCACTCAGCATCAATTGGAGTTATTTGGGACACTTTCAAGGACTATATTCGGGGGTTTTGCAAAGTCAGGTCTCATATAAGAATAGAGTGGAACGAGCTGAATTAAAAAAGTTGGAGGAGGAGATAGGGTCATTAGAAGGAAGGATGCAGCAGGACACACAGTATAGTGAGGAGATGGCAAAAAAATTGGATGAAGCCAGATTGAATTATAGAATGAGATTAGAAACAAAGAGCAGAGAAAGGTGGGAGGCGAGCCGTATGCAACACTTTGAGTATGGCGAAAAAGCCGGAGCATTATTAGCCTGGAAGGTGAGGGCAGATAGGGAGAGAAACCACATTGGAGAGTTGGTTATTAATCCCGAGGGTGATGTTACAAATAATGAGGAGGAAATTCAGGAAAACATAGTAAAACTCTTCTCAGAATTGTATGCAGAGTCAGGAAGGCCGGATGTAGGGGCCTTAAAGGGATGGTTAAATAACATCAGCCTCCCGGTCTTAACAACAGAAGGGAGGAACAGGGTCAGCGCTCCAATTACGGAAGAGGAAATAAGAGAACAACTTAAACACATGAAGAATGGTAAGGCGGCAGGCCCCGATTCAGTTCCGGTTGAGGTTTATAAATTGATAATAGAGGAGATTGTACCGGAACTGACGACTCTTTTTAATGCTGTCTATAGGGAGGGTGAGCAGATCCCGGATTCGTGGAATGAGGCCATAATTATGTTAATCTTAAAACCGGCTAAGGATCGAGAATTGCTGATTCATATCGACCAATCTCCTTATTAAATGTGGATCTTAAAATTTATACAGGCATACTGGCGGGGAGACTGGCTAAGGTGGCCCCTCAGTTGATACACACTGACCAGAAAGGGTTTGTCCCCAAGAGACAAATGCAAGAACTCACGCTCACATTGATAGGGACAATAGACATTGCGGTTGCGAGATCGATCCCTTTGGCGGTGATCACAATTGACGCCGCCAAAGCTTTCGATCGTGTTAGTTGGTTATTTCTTTGGGCGGTTCTAGACACAATGGGTTTTAGTATGAATTTTATTCAGGCACTGCAAAAACTATACGAGCAGCCCACGGCCAAAATTTTGATAAATGGCGCTTTGACAGGGAGTTTCAAAATTAGGAGGGGAACGAGACAGGGGTGTCCCCTGTCTCCCCTTCTTTTTGATATATATATGGAACCATTTGCGCACAAGTTAAGAACAGATGAGCAGATAATCCCTATCCACCAGCTTCCAATGCATAGTAAAATTGCACTATACGCAGATGATTTGGTAGTCTATACCTCCGATCCAGCGCAAACATTGACGAGGATAGAACAATTGACAGCTGAGTTCGGGGCACTTTCTGGATATTCAGTTAATATCTCAAAAACTGAAGTAATGTGCTGGAACATGGTAGGGTGGGGCGGCAGAGTTTGTTCAGAGATCAAATATCTGGGGATAACAATTGTTGATAAAATCGATGAGATCCCTGCTCGTAACCTGAAGCGAGTGATGAAGGAGGTAGATAGAAAACTAGCTAGGTGGAAAAATCTACCCCTGTCAATATATGGGAGGGTTAATTTTATAAAAATGTCTGTTCTCCCAAAATTAACTAACCTTTTTAACTGCATTCCACTTAGTTTCCCTAAAGATGAAATTAATAAAATACAAGGGAAGATATCTAGTCTTATTTGGGCATCCCGGGGGATATGGCTCTCCTGGAAGAAACTAAGAAGTTGTCTAAAGAAGGGGGGCGTTGGCACTACCTGACCTTAGACTGTATTGTATGGCCTTTCAATTTAAGAACTTTCGCATGCTGGCGGGGGAGCCTGGGAATACTTCATGGGGTCTAATACTCGGTGAAATGACTAAAGAAGTGGGAGGAGCCTATTTATATAAATTAGGAGCCCAACATTTTTTCAAAAAAGTAAGGTTAAAGGTGTTGAAAGCAGCTTTAAGTCTCTGGCTTGCGGTGAGACGGACCTTAAAGATCGGCTACTTCTCCGAGTTTGCCCCAATTTGGGAATCCCCGGGGACGCCAGAATGTCTGAATGATGCCTTGAGCCTGCCTTTAAAGCAGGCAGGGATAACAAAATGGGGAGATCTAATAACAACAGGTGGATTGGTCCCATGGGAGGTCCTGAACATCAAGACAGGCAACAGGCTATCCAGGTTCAAGTATTTGCAGCTTACTTCATGGGCTCTGGTTGCAGAAGAGGAAGTTGGAGGCAACTGGGAATTTGAGACCTCGCTCCAGGAGTCAGGTCAGAAAGCTAAAGAAGTGGCAATATGGTACAGATATTTGCTGGAGGCAGAGGAAGAGAAAATGAAGGATTTATCGGAGGTCTGGACAGATATATTGCAGGAGGGTAGTGTACAATCTTTGTGGAGGGACTCTGTGAAATTACTTTATGCCACAGTTACATCAGCAAATTTTAAACTGCACCATTTTTTTGATATCCATAGGTTGTACTGGACACCACAGAGACTATCTAAATTTGTGTTACAACCTGAGCCAAGATGTAAAAAATGTAACTACCCAAAGGCTAACGTTTTTTTTACATGTCCAGAGCTAAAAGAATTCTGGAGGTTCGTGGAAAACACCATAAGGGCCATCTTAGGTGAAAATATAATTTTAACCGAAACATTAGTGCTCCTCGGGGTGGATTATGTATCTCAACAGGCTTTAAACTACAAGCAACGGGGTCTACTATTTTACTTGATCCTCCTGGCTAGACGGGAGTTGTGTAAACACTGGCTGGATCCCCAACCTCCGAATCCAGTCTCCTGGCTCGGTGTGGTCAAATGGACATGCAGGTTAGATACTAAAGGGATCCCACGAAGGTCTGCAGAAGTGTGGGAGGATTTTCTGAAATGGTCAGGTTGATAAATATTTAGAGGGGTCATGGATACGGAAATCTAGTCCAATGATTACATCAAGCCATGGATTGGGGCGGTTGGAGGTATTAGCCCCACCCCCCCGTGGGTAGATCGGTGCCGTGGAAGGTACTGTCCGAATCTGCTAGGACCATAGACGGATCGAGGGTGTGTAAAACCGGTCCAGAATGCAGTAGCCATGGTGTAATGAGGACACATAAAAAATAAATAAATCCATGAACAAGCAAACTCTACCGAGCATAAAATCTATAAAACACAGCTACCACCTCTGATGCTGCATACCTAACTCTTCTAACTAAGCTTGTTTGAATAGAGACAATTAAGAAGAAAAAATTACATGAACAAAGTACGGGTCAACAAAATAACAAGAGGGAATTACCCAGCTCGGGTCCTGCCATACAACACCCACGTCTGATTAATCACAACTGGATCTGAGCCTAACTGCGGACTTTAAAAAACTAAGAACATGAAAAACTGTATTGCCTGTAAGCATTAATAAAAAGATAAAGGAGGGATGAACTTGCCTAAAATTTGCCTTTTCTAGGATCGGGAGGATAAGAATCTTCCTGGGTAAGTCATAAAAACTACAGAACGTTAAAAAATATAGCATGTCCTGTGGAGACTTACTGTAGCAGCCACAGGGCAACAGTCTCTGGCCCTTGCTCTGCCCCCTTGGTTGAGCGAGAAGGAAATAAAAAAGGTCAAACCATAACCTGGTCAATAGAAAGCGATCATAAGAGCTTACAAGCCCTAATAAATAGGGTTCAGTTAGATGCTTGGTTCTTAACATACTAACTGCGTACGCTGGGCTTCATTAGCTCCTGGTCTTCCCTGGCTGCTGACCGCTGTCTGAAAAAGACCTCCTTTAACCAACCCAGATCCTTCTTGCTATTCGATTCCGGGTTAAAAAAAAGTTCTGCTCTACCCAGCTCAAAAAGCACTCCTTGATATATTTGAGCCACGTGATCCGGGAGGCATGATCAAGGGCCATGCAGTCCTTTAAAATCAGCCCCCCCTCTATTCAGCGCTTCACTGTTCTCTAGAAAGACCTGTGCTTTATAAGTAACACTCACATTTGCACAATGCATGATATGTTTTTTAACTACTTTTTATTTTCAACATAATCGCAATTAGCATGTGAACATAAAGCTTATCCAGTGTGGTGTGTTGAATTATTCAGAGGTGAACAAGTACACCAACCAGGTTGGTTCAATAAGTCACAGGTTCCTTTTCTCATTATGCGGTCCCGTTATTTTCAATATTCAATAGCCAGTAGTACATATCGTTGAGGTTCTTCATTTTCATAGGGTTTTCATTACAATTCGCATACAGAAGTTGCATCAAGGACATTTATGAATTTGCTACTCAAGAAGGCAAGAAGGATAGATGTGTTCTGAGTACAGCAAAATCCGTCGAAGCCATTTATAAAGCAAAAGGTCATTTTTGAGATTTAGCATCCCTCACCATTTTCATAAATTGTTCTTCAGCCACACCCGTTTCCTGTACCTTGCTTAGCTAATTCTTCAATTGTAGGCCCTCTGGGATGAGTCACCTACTGGCAATTCTGTGTTTGGCCAGTGTAAGGGCAAAACCATCGCATTTTTTCCAATTTTTAGGTCTTGATTACAGGAGACCTATTGTTTCCTATACTTTACTTACAGTGGAGTTTAGGTCAGTCCCTTGTCATGATTGGATGGTTTGTTTCTCTGTCTCTGCTCTTGATTCAATGTATTTCCTCTATATTCTTGTATTTGTCCCACCCAGACGAATTTTGGTCTCACAGCCTTTTATTAGGTGAGTTGAATCCTTCCACTGCTGACTTTAGGGGGACTCTTTTTTCTCTCCTTTTTAACACTCCTAGAGTGCCTATGTTTCCTCGGCTTAATCTATTTTTTACTTATTTTGCATTTATATCATGATGTGATTGATCTAATATATTTCTGCTCCCCCTGCCTTGCCTGACCATTCTTGTACCCGTGAGTGCCTTGCAGGACTCGTGCTGCAGATCGCTCCTCTCGGCTGACACATCGTGCATTTCTCACTGCTTCTTCCTCCAGTGCAGACACATATTGCAGCTCCCGCCTCTCCTCCCACTGCTGCTGGCACATCATGCAGACCACATACCACACTTCCCCTCTCTCCCCACCACACCGCTCCAACACCCACAAGCACCACAAATCCCTATCTGCCGTCTGATTGGCTTAGCACAAGCCATGTCAAACTCTAAACGTGGCCCTTAGAACCACTCAACTCGCACACTCACAACAAACCCTGACGCATTCTCTCCACTGACAACATTGTTCCCTGAACACAACGTTAAAAATCCCGGCTTAAAAATCCCTGCATAACAAATTTAAAGTGTCTCATGTCAGTACCTTCGTTCTTAACTGATCCCCACTGCTAGTGGGGTTTTCTAAATCTGTAACTTTGATGAGGAGAGTATATGTTTTACCACATAGGTTTGCGAGTTTAACGTACATATATTGTTGGAATGAAAGTACAGCTTTTTGCCGTGTTTTTCTTTTTTTCCTGAGTTTAGTCTGAGTTTTTACTGGTGTGCCCTTTTACTGTTATCTGTATATTGTGCAATGTTGTCTTTTGGCTTGAAAACAAACATTTTACTTTGTACAATGCAATGGATTGAAAGAGGGCTAGTACAGCTAAACCAACATCCTCATTAGCTGTCTGTGGTGCAACAAGAGCAGCGCATGACTGTCTCATTACTGAGTAGGAATCCATAATGATTGACATGGATAGAGGAATACGTTCTTTAAAATGCATGTATGTATATGTGTGCATAGTTATTTGAGGAGTATGAACCTAGCTTGAGAGCAAAAGAGTACTGACTAAGGATAGGGACCATAAGGTTATGATTCAGAATCTTTTATAGTGAAGCAGGATGTTCGATGATGTTAAATCCTTTTATGTAGAGACTTTGGGGTAGATTTACAAGCCCCTTGCGCCTCCTTGCGCTGCCATTGCGTCACTTTTTTGACGCAACGGCAGTGCAAACAATGTGGCCAATTTACAACGTGACGCATCTAGGGAGATGCGTCACGTTGTAAAGCCATGCGTCACATTATACCTGCGCCAGGTATAATGGGGCGGATTTACAAGGAACTGACGAATCTGCATAGATGCGTCAGTTTCCTTGTGCCAGCGTTAAATGTCCTTGCGCCACCATGGATGCGCTGTATTTACAATACAGTGCTCCATGGCGCAAGGATTAACAGATGCGTCAGAAATTCTGACGCATCTGTTGTCCCAAAAGTCATGATTTGCTGAAGTTGTGTCGCAAGCACAACGCAACTCCAGCAATGTATTTTGAGGCCTATACTTACTGTACTGCGTCACACCTTATGCCTGCTTCAAGCAGGCGTAAGCTTTTGACTCAGTGGCGTCCTAAAAGTGGCACAGTGAAATCTTGTAGATTTCACTGCGTCACTTTTACGAGGCCTTCCTGCGGGGGAACGCCCACCCTGCATACAGTATACCCGACGCAGGTATAATGTGACGCAGGGCTTTACAACGTGACGCATCTCCCTAGATGCGTCACGTTGTAAATAGGCTGCATTGTTTGCACAGCCGTTGCGTCAAAAAAAGTGACGCAATGGCGGCGCAAGGAGGCACAAGGGGCTTGTAAATCTGCCCCAAGGTATGCAGGCTAGGCGTTCCCACGCAAATAGCCATGTAGAACTGACGCAGTGAAATTAACAACGTTTCACTGCGTCACTCTACGCCGTCACTGTGTCAAAATCCCTACTCCTGCTCAGACCAGGCATAAGGAATGACGCAGCGCTTTTTGTATGGGACTCACCTATCTGTTGGGGCACATTGCTGGAGTTGCGTCACTTTCATGAGCAACTCCAGCGATGCGTCACTTTTGTGCCAACAGATGCGTCAGTATTTCTGACGCATCTGTTAATCCTTGCGCCATGGAGCTCTGTAATGTAAATACAACGCATCCATGGTGGCGCAAGGACATTTGGCACTGGCGCAAGGAAACTGACACATCTATGCAGATGCATCAGTTCCTTGTAAATCTGCCCCTTAGGGGCCGATTCCGATTCCGGCCGGAAATCTCTCCGACCGAGCCGGACCCGGAGAGAATTCCGACCGAATCGGACCCTAGCAGTCCGACCGGTCGAGTACGATGCATTCGCATGCTATCGGACTCGAGTCGGTCGGACTCCCATTGAAGTCAATGGGAGCCGGTCGTACAACGCGTACGCGGGCTCCCATTGACTCAATGGGTGCGAGGCGAACAAGGGTGCCCCCTACAGCGGGTACGCATCCATGCGCATCGCGGCGTACATGCACAGGTAGGGGGGACCCATGGGTCCCCCCTGTGTGCGACTCGCGCGCCTACGCGTACAGGGGGGTCCGACGCGGACCCCCAAAGTCTGGCTCCGACAGCTTTTTTGAGCCGGACGGCGCGAGTCGTTCGGACTGCTCGCGGCGCACATCGTACTTACCCGGCCGGGAAACGTCTCCATAGCGCGGTGCGAGTCGTGTCCATGCGAGTCGGTCGGAGTGTGTTGAAGCCGCGTTCCAGTCGGTCGGCGATTTCGCGGGTGCTTGTATCGTACTCGCTCGGCCGGACCCGCGTACGATTCGGTCGGGAAACAGGGCTCCGAATCGGATCCGGTGAATCCGAATCCGATTCGGAGCACTACCGGCCGAGATCGGAATCGGCCCCATAGTGTTCTCTGAATAGAAGAACCATCAATTCCTTTCTGATTTGCAGAAGGTTGGGATACGTTGATTCGTGTCCTTGGAGCATAGATGGAGAAGGTTGGTCTTCTAGTTTCTACTTTTTTGCAGGTTTTTGCTTTTCTGGTGTTGTCTTGGTGTCTGGTGCTTTACTGTTCATTTGAGGCAGTTAATTTCCCTGCCAAATATTAATGGATGCCGGTTCTGATAGCCTTTTATGTGATGCAGTTTATCTTGAAGATGATGCAGGATTGGAGGTGGAAGCCAGTGTAGTTCCAACACAGGTGGAGTGACTCACTCAAACTTTGGTGACATATACTGCTGTGGATATAGGAAGCTTTTCAGGAGAGCCATTGTGGTGCCAAGTGCTGCCTCCTTCTCGGTCCAAGAGCACTATGGTGTGGATTGTTGTTCTGAAGTCAGTTTCCAGGAAAGTTTCACTTTCTTCAGGAGGTAGAGATGGTACCAGGCTGTTTTGATTTTCTTGGCAATATCGTCTTTGAAGGAGAAATCAGTGTTGGGGTGAAACCAAGTGTGATTTTGTGCTTGGCATTAACCAGAGGTTGAACCCGTCCAAGATCGTTTCAGAAAGCAATGTTTGAATTTATTTTTGCTTGTTACAATTGCTGAGCAGGAGGAATTCTGTCTTGGTCTGTATGAGGTTTATGTACGCCCTGTTTATCTAATTGTAAATTAGATAAAGGCAGATTTTATATCAATAAAGGTCTAGAGTGGTGGAAATTTTCAGGTAAAGATGTGTCATCCACATATTGACAGATCTTGATGTTGCTCCCCCTACATACTGATCCGATGGGTTCAATGTTGAGGTTGCAGGATCATTTCTGAGAAGCTTATACATGTTGGCGGTGTGTGGATTAATGCTTGGTGGTCGACTGTTGAAGGCTGCAGAGAGCTTCTGTAGATTCAAAGGGAAGGCTTCATTAGGTCGAGCCCGAGCCAGCGCACAAGCGCTGCTCTGCGAAGATCTGTGGTAGTTCAGTACGGAGAGAAGCTTCGCCCACTCCCCCGCCCTTATTTTTCATTGGCTTGTTTGTTTGTCCTTTGTAAATGCTGTCTTCTGATTCAATATGAGGCTTGTTAGTCCTGCCTTAGTACAGACATGTCGTCATTTGTATCCTCCCATGGTTACTGGCCCCTTTACTTAGTTGTTATACAGTACGTGTTCTTTTTGTCGACTCGTTGGCCGCCGGCCACTCGCAGCCTGTGTTCCGGGTCCCTCCCTCTGCAGCACTGCCTGAAGCTCCTGGAGCCCGTCTCCCTCCCTCCCTGCCCGGCTTGGACCTTTGCTGGATCTTGCTGCAGGACCTTCCGCCGCTGCAGGTAAAGGAAGCGGGGCTTGAAGGGGTCACAGTGGGGTGCTGCGCTTGCAAGTGGCAGAAATCTATGGTGGGGGGGTCGGGCTTGTTCTAGTGTAGGGGCTCGACAACCATGTAAGAACTTTGGGGCCGATTCACAGAACTAATCTGAGATAAAATCCTAAACTTACTACTTTTGGTATTCACAGAAGGCATTTAGTAGTAGTAAAGTTAGGACTCCTAACTTTACTACTACTAAACTGAGTCAAAATCCTAACTTTACGACTTTCAGTATTCACAAGTAGTAGTAAAGTTAGGATTCCTCTCTCCCATTGGGCGTCATCCGTGTCAGATGACATCGTCCAAACCTATCCCTAGCCCTAAGCCTTATTCTCATAGATAAATGAAACCAGGTGGGACTGCTCCATGTTAACGGTGAAGCCCGGGCGGCCCTGAGCAGACATGTGACATTAATCCCAATAGAAGTAGGTTTCTTCAATGTTATAGTTGCTTCTCAGTTACATGGTTTGATGTAACTGTAAATATTGAGAACGAGGAAGGCGGGTACATACTGCACACATGCACCAGGTTGATGGCGAAGCCTGGGCTGCCCTAACACTACTGCCCGGCATGGAGACTTCTCTTTCCCACCCCGCTAAAAGCTGCTCCATCGCCCCACCCCCCAAATCCCTGACACTGCAGTGAGTAATGTGAGACTATCTGCCGTCAGCCGGAGACGCAGCCAGGGCCATGAATTGTACTTCTCCCGGTGCCCTCCCTGCACACCCTTCTCGTGTTTTCTACCAGACCTGTGCTTCTCTTTCTCTCAAACCCCTCGCTGTCTGGCAAGGAATGGCTTATCTGCTATGATATGGGTAACCCGAGCCCTATTTACAGCTGCTTTCCTTACTTCTAGTATGCTTTTTTTGTGCATGCGCAGCCCTTTTTTTGTTTACTGCAGTTTACGAAGAGCTCAGGTGTGTACACAACAAAGCTTTCAAGAAGCTCTGACTCGGGATCAGAAAGAAACCAAAGTGCGCTGGATCGGGTGTCACAGGGGGATGAACGGAGAAACTGACGAATGTTATGGCATCCAAACATTGACTCTGAATTGAAAAAAGTAATACGAGTGGAAGTGAAAATAGTAATTGTCAAATGTTGTAAAAATGACCTACAAACAAATAAAATGAATTAGGGTCATATGTGTTGTCATAAGCATTAATTACATCTAGTGATTTCACCAATTATCAGAAATGTGTTCAGATGCAATCGATGAGAACCACTATGGGGCATATTAGCAAGACCGGCGATAAAATTATCGCCATTTTAGCGGCAGGAAACTGCTGCTAAAACGGCGATAATGGGCTTGCTAATATGCGTTATAGAATTCCAATAGAAGCCCAGGTTAGATGTCCTGCACATCTAACCTGGGCTTCTATTGGAATTCTATAACGCATATTAGCAAGCCCATTATCGCCGTTTTAGCAGCAGTTTCCTGCCGCTAAAACGGCGATAACTTTATCGCCGGTCTTGTTAATATGCCCCTATATTCTTTTGTACTAAGAGAAATGCTTGGAAACGTGATCCAATTGGGTACCAAAAGTGTAAAACTACTTTCTGTGGAAGGAAATGGCCTGTTATTTCAAAAGCTGAACTGGTTTCTCATTCACTATTGGCCCTTTTCGTTCCTCTGACTCATCTCTCTGTCAGCCTTAGCATCCCCACATAACTGCAGGACTCCTTCCTTCTCCAAACAGGTACTAACTTGAAGGAGTTTAGCTGCCTCAAAACTGCTGTTTGACCTCTCACCGGTTCTTGTACACTTAACTCCATACAATAAAGGAGGCAGTGTGATCTGCTGATGTTCTGACAAAGGCAGACCCTTCGCAAATGCTGATATTGTAACACAGTATATGTAGGTTTGGCTAAAAAAAAGGGCTTGGCATCTCTACCCTGAGCAGGCATTCGAGACTGAACACTGTTGGTATGGTGTGGTCTTCTCTCTTCTTGGGTGCAATATCATTCACCCCATAGAATTGTCCCTTTCATATCGTTAATATGTTTAACTGGTCATTTCTTCTTAAAAGTCAGAAGCTCTTATTGAAATAGTCTGGCTATTCGCCATTGAACAGCTTCTAGCCACTCGAGTTATGTAACTTTGTATCTGAAGTATAGTATACACTAATTACTTAGCCTTTTGGCTATTTGTGCAGACGTCACCCTACAGTTGTAATCCAAGATTCTGGCACAATGTATTTCCTTCACAGAGGTCTTTTGTAAAGGGAGAGGGTAGAACCTTCCAACCTAACCTGTGTCATTGTCAGGTGTGTAGACTGTGTCTGTCTAACGTGTTTTCTGTGTCAGTACTGTTGTGTACGGGCAATGACCCTAACCTCTCACTGCAACCGATTTTGCTGTTTTAGAGCTGTTAAGCTGCATTTCCCTATCTCGATTGCACTTGTATCATCTTCAGAAGCATTAACGGCAGAGGTAACCCTGGTGAGATTCAACATTTACCACAGACTAAACCAAGATTTGCCTAATCAGGCAAACTATCCCTCTTACAGAAAAAAAAACACAAGCAATACGTTTAACTTTCCTAAAACGTTAAAACACATAGGCACCACAGATTCTATATGTGTTCCTTCAAATTATGAAGAGCACATTTCCAAAAAAGACCGTCAACCTCTCACCCAGCTCCCTTCCTCTTGCCCACCATAACATTAATCTTGAGGTATTTAAACAACCTGTGTACCTCAATGCACATACTTTTATTGATTTTACAACGCCAGTAGCTCTAACTCTCACAAATGCGAGACCAATTTGCATTGCAAATGCTTGTTTTTCTAAGCGATCAGCTGCATGTTGTTAACTATATGAAGGATGGCAGTGTCTGTGCTGCAGCAAGGCCTGAAGCGATATTGCTAGCATGGTCAGAGGTTATTTTTGCACTCAATCTTATAATTGAATGAAGACTCCTTTCTTGATGATTTTGTTCTATGAAAGGTAGGTGGGTGATTGGCAGGGGCTGGCTAGAGCATTTGTGTCCAGGATAGACATTTTCAGCAAAGCAAGAATTTCTTCTGTTTTGAACTGAGAAGGTTTCTTGACTGAGAGATTTTTTAAATGATAAAGAGGAGGCGTAAGAAAGTGAATTATTATTTGGGGTTGATGGTAGTCTACCACAAGTAATAAAATCACTAGTGTTTTAGGCTCAGACAAAGGTTTCAATAATTTAAACCTAAGCTCAACCCCGGCTAGCTGTGGCACAGAGCAGACAGACTTAACTTAGAGAAATTGTGTAAAGCATTTAGAAGTACCAAAACAGTTAAAACGTCCAAAAAACAATAAAAATCTCTAATTCTAAAAATAGAGACAAATGTAATAAGCAAAATGACAAAATTCCAATATCGGGAACCAGAGATATGAATTTTAAAAGATTTAAGAGAAAAAGTTGCATGTAAAAGTAACGCTCCAACCGAAATTACTTTTTACCTGTGACCAGGACCTAGGTGAATTTTCAGGCTGACTACAATGGAGTACAGGCTGGACATGTTAAGTAGGTTTTACCTTCTGAATTAGTCTCTGAAATGGAACAAACTCAAAATCATCTAGTGGGGAAGGTTCCAAACTGTATTTGAAGAAATGCTCTTGAAGCCAAATAGCCATTGCACGAGGTCCTGCAGAAGCATGGGCTTTGTTAGGAAAATTTACAAATAGGCAAAGTTCAGATTTTGCACCCAGAGAAGTCCTCTCATCAGCTGGATGCTTTTCGCGCCTTTCCTTGGTCAAAATTTCTTCATTCTGGCTAAGGGCCTGATTACGACTTTGGCGGTGCGACGTCGGGTCCAACCCACCGCCACACTACTGAAGCTGTGGTCGGGCCGCCTGCCAGATTAGAGTTTCCTCCTGTCTGGCGGGCTTTTTGTTAGCGTTCCAATGGCGGTGTATCTAAAAATAGAGCACCGCAATGGAAATGCCAAAATCAGTTCCTGCTCTGCATGGACTGAAAAGTCCATGTCGTGCAGTAACTGGTGTGCATGCACACAGGGAGGCACATGTTGTGCCCCACTGCATGCACCCTAGGGTTCAGAGGCACTAGGGGGCCCTAGGGCCCCGTTTGTTTTCTCTCTGCCAGGGTTTTCATGGAGGAGGAACCGCGACGGTCCTGCAAAGCATATTGATGCCTCCTGACCGCCACAGTACCGCCAGGGAAGGGCGGTTCCCTGGTGGCTGCAGTGGGGCAATGGTGGTCCGGCCGCCCTAATTGTAATGTGGGGGTCGGGAGACCCCCACCACGCGCCCACAAGTCTGGCGGTCTGTGGACCTCCAGACTTGTGATAGAGCCCTTTGTCTCTTTTTGGGAGCTCAGAATCTGCCAGTAGGGCAAGGCTGAAGGCTGTGTTAGGTAAAGTCACACTGAGGTTGGATAAGCTTGCTGAGAGGGTCTGCTAAATAGGTTTTTCAAGTGGCAAAAAGCTCCAAGTGGGACCAACTTGAAATCTTCACCCATGAGGACGGCCCTTGCTCAGATTGTCTCGGGTAGCTGGTTGGGCCCAGTCCTCTGTAGGTCTGTAAGTCCAAACTTTCAGCAATTTCAGAATACATCCTTCAAGACACCACTAAGGCTCCCAGTGCCTCAGGGTCAGGAATGAGTCCACCAAAGGCCACCAGCCAGGCCCATTTCCCTTCCAGTTGCAACTGGTCACTCCAGAAAAATGGCCTCTTGCAGCTTTTGATGTCCCCATAGCCACACAGGATGCCAGCCAACTGATCCTTGCAGTTTACTACTTTTTCCTGGGTACAGGTGTAGTCCTTCAGGTGCCCTCACAGGTCTCAAACATCAAGTGCAGTCCTTCTTCTGTTCTTCCACTGTCATGAGAGCCCCGCTCGCCGACAGGCGTCAGCGGACGGCGTGGTGCCTAATGCCAATAAAAAGGGCGGTCTGTGAATGGAGCGCGCTTCGCGTTCCATCACAGATTCCAGCTGAGCCTTACCCGCCCTCCAGTTTTTGCAGCACTTACCTGTTTCCTCGTTGTTGTACCGCTGTCGGGTACTGGAGACGTCTCCAGCACATTCTTGCTGCGACGGGAGGAGTCTTATCTTCTGGGTCGCAGTCTTCTTTCTGGGGTGTCAGCTGTTCTTGGCGTTCCCTCGCCAGCTGTTACTTGCGCATTACAGCTTCTCCTGGACAGCCCTGTCAAAACTCTTATTTCTTCACCAAACCTGTAAGGAGAAAAAGGGAGAAGAATTTATTTAAAGAATCCTTGCCTCCTAACTCACGGTAGAATCGAGAAATAGTATTTCTATAATATATTTCACTTATCTGATTTCTTGCTTGGCACGCAGTGGGGTTTTGGAGCCTCTCCTTTGGTTTCTTCTGCATCTTCTCTTATGCTGGAAAATAAGAGAATTGTAATAGGTTATTTTCCTGTACCCTAAGGATAGCCTATTCTAATTTGACCCAGCACCTTTTTGTGTAGCGTTTCTCTTATTTGTATCCTGTCTAGGAAAATATGTTTTTGGGTTTTTCCTAGTCGTATCAGGGTAGATATATTTTTGGGTCTTGTGGATATTATGGTGGCCTTCGTTAAGGTTAGTACTGTTCACGCTTTTCATAAATTGTATACCAGGTTCTGCAGCCCTAATGTTAATGCTTAGTACCTTTTATGCTTGTAGACTCAACAGTTCTAAGTTAATTACTGCACATCTATAGCTGAAAATGAATTGGAAGAGGGATGTTCATCAGGTATATCACTTTTAATATACATCACATTATTATTAATACGACCTTCCTCTGTATGCATGAATATACTTACCGTGTGTTATTTTCACATAGGATGTATCTGCAATCAACCCCGTAAGGATATCGTGCCATCACCCTTTCCTTGTTTTGTGTTCCCCTCTACCCCACTCTACCCCACTTTCACCTCTTTGGCTTTGACTGTGTTGGGCTGATTTGGTGGGTGAGGGAAGGTGGGATTCGGCCTCTGTTCATCCACCTCACCTCTGTAGAAACATCAGGTGAGCTCCACATCGTCAGATCCAGAAAGTGTTCTGAGGGATTGGTGGTGAGTTCCACTTTTGTGCAGTTGAGTAGCCAGTGGGTGGGGTTGGCTCATGGACAACTCCCTAACCAATGAGAAAAAAGTTCCTAGGGTCAACTCTACCCACTTTTGCAGCACATCCTATTTTCCCAGAGTGCACTATTCTAAGGGGAACCCAAGATTGCACAAGACGTCTGTCCTTGAAGAGAGCTTGTGTGCCAGTTAGGGCTCCTATGTAGGTTGGGACCAAAGGTTCCTCTTCCAAGCCCCTCTGTATGCTAAACTATGAATGGGCAGGCCTCACCTCTGACCCTTTCAAGTTCTTGAACTTTCACAGCTGCTCCTACCCCACACTGAGCCCATCCTGTCACCAGGCATAAGCCATTGCTGTACTTTGCGAGGAGTTTCCTCAACTCATTGGAATCAAGCAGTAAAAGGGCATCTGCTAGCAAGCTAATGCAAATTAGCCTCCAGGAGTGTTAGACGGGGAAAAGGTAACTTTCTAAAAGGTACTTTCCCAAAATATTTATAAAAAATTCAACCTTTATGTTAAATTGGATTTTTAATAAATATGGAAAATAGTGGTTGAACAATTTCTCTAGTTTGCCCCACATCGGAGATTGCAAAATTAATATATTAATCTGCATTCTAAATTTCCTTATAGGAAAGCTAAAACCTTCCATAGTGTAAATAGGTTTTGTGGGCTTGTCACTGTAGAGACATGGTAACATTACATTTCTGGATCACCACTGGGAAACATGGCGGCCGCAAGCTAGACAGTCGTGGCCGATGCTCCCTTGGTCTCGTGTTTGGTCTCACTTAGGGGGGTCCCTCAGAATGATGTCTTTAACCTAAAGTACTTCTCTCCTCGTACACTCTTACCTAGCGGTGTTTGGGTTTTCTCCGCCTGATTCTTTCTCCGCTTTCCCGCGCATGGCCCGGAACTCCGTGGAGGCTCGCCGGCGCTCCGAACGGCGCGGTGGGAAGGCGTGGCTCGGGAGTGGCGGCGTAGCGGCATAGCCTGCTTCCAGGTCCGGGCTACTGGAGGCAGAGTCAGCACTGGGGACTACGTCTGCGTGAGACCCGGCGGCGGCGGTGAAGGAGACGGCACGGTTGAGTTGGATGAGTTGGTCGTCCAGGTAGGGCGCCTGGAGCCTGCTTCTCGCAACAAGGTTATTGTAGGTTATATTCAACAAGAAGGTAAGAGCTCACTTGGATTTTTGCGGGACTATCAATCCAGTCATGTGTGTGAGCACCATCAAGGAAAGTCTCTCAATTTGATCACCCGAGTATCTAACAAAGAAGAGGGTATTCCTAATTGTATGGAGACAAGTGAGCCACAGCAACTTGGTTTTATACCGCCTAAAGTCAGTAGATATACGCTGCGTGTTAGGGCAGTTCAGTCCTATGCCAATATTGAAATCCCTCAACCCACCCTGCCTACTCGAGTCTCTCCACCCGCAGTCGAAGTGCGAGTGTCAGATAAGCAGGTTAAGATCAAAAGTGTCAGAGGTGTTAGTACCGAATCTGCCGTCGGAGTCAAAGGAAGAGGGAAGGGCAGGGGTAAGAGAACACAAACCTCAAAAGTAAAAGTAACCCCTTCTTTAAAATCGTTCTATAAGGTCTTGTCTACATCCTCTTCCACAGTTTTGGGTCCAGTTAAGGAAGGTATTTTTACTCCCAGCAGGCCGCAGTCTGATTTATTACCAGACTCCGCACAGCCCAGGTCTCTCAGCATGTCGGACTCTCCACAAAGTAACATGGAGCCTCCAGACATTCCTGGTTCCTTAAGTGATGTGGCAGCGGGTCCTGGGGAATCTGGGGCTTCCCTCGCTGCCTTTCATTCTGCAGTTGGCCTCTCAAATAGGTTTACTGTTTTAGAGGTTAGCAATGCATATGACGGTCAACCAGATCCCCTCCCTGGGACCGATGTTCCAGTGACCGCATCAGGCTCCTTGGCAGAAATTCTATTGTTCCTAAAGGACGAGATGAGAAATAGGTTTACAGTTTCTGAGACAAACCAGGCAGCGATTCAAGCTTTCTGTGTGGTCTTAGCACAGAAGCTGGAGGAGGTTTATTTAAGAACTGACGCATTAGAACAGGAGATACCGAAAATTAAGGAGGCACTCCATACTTCAACAACGGAAATGGCCAAACTAGCAACCCAGAATAAAGAACTGAAGGAAGACCTTGAGCACCTGGAGAATCACACTAGGAAGAATAACCTGAGACTTATAAATGTCCCTGAAGCGCTTGAAGGCGCGGATATTAGGGGGTTTGTGGTATCCTTGTTAAAAGAAACAGTGCTAAAAAACTCTCCTAACATAGACCTTGCCAAGAAATTCAACGGGTACACCGTGACCCATTTAAAAGAAACCCAGCTAAACAGAAGCCTAGGAAAATTTTAATTAATTTCCTAACATATACTGTTAAAGAAGCAATTTTTTCCTCTGCCTTAAAGGAAGGATGCATAACATCTAAATCCTTCTCTATTCCTTTCTCTTTTTCCATTAGATCTGATATATCCCACATTACTGCTTCAAAACAGTGGGAACTGGGGAAAAGAATGGAGGTTTTAAATAAGCTGGGGACTAAGGCTCATTTGAAGTTTCCCGCATCGCTGCGCATCATGTGGAACAATCATATGTATATGTTTCGCTCAATTGAGGAGGTTGATGCTCTAATAGAAAAAATTAAAGGTGGGGTATAGGTAGGCAGGAGAAGGCGGAAGTAAAGGGGGGGCCCCTAACTAGTGAGACCTGTGATAGAAACATTAAGCAATTTCTTTTCCTATATGCCCAAGGGACAGAGGTCGAATAGGCTCCGGCCTAATAGAAGGGAGGGTTTCCCGAGGGGGGGGTCACAGGGTGGGTGAGGGGGGGTGGTGCTGGTGGTAGGTTGCACGGGGTGGGGAGCAGTGGGTAAAAATTAAAAAAACATCCTCAATCTCACATCTATAAGTGATTGGCCGTTCTGGGCTCCATCCTCCGATGGCAGGTATTTCCCCTTTGAGTAGCGAGGTTAAGTTTATCACGTGGAATGTCAAATGCCCCCGTAGACAAAGATTGGTCTTGAAATATCTAGAATTATCCCCTGCTCAAATTTGTCTTATTCAGGAGACACATTTAAGCCATGTAGAGTGTGGTATCATATTCCCAAAATATTCCTGGGTAAAATATTTTTGTTCTTCTGAGCAGACAGTTCACAGCAAGGGGGTGGCCATACTGATAAAACAGGGAGCAGGATGTTCTATCAAATCCATCCATTCTGACCAGTCAGGGAGGTGGATAATGGCCATATTAGATTTCGGAGGCCTAGAGTTAGTATGTGCCTCCTTTTATGGCCCCAATATTGATGACCCGACGTATATTTGTAAATTACAGTCTAATTTGCTTGAAGTAGTTTCGCCGATAATTATAGGAGGCGATTTTAATGTTCTTCTTGACCCCCTGAAAGATAGATCCAATCAGAGCCACTATGTGGGGGCCCCTCGAGTAAGACGAGCTCTGAAAAATATGTTACATGATCTGGAGCTTGTGGACGTCTGGAGGGTAAAGATGGATGACAAACAGGGGTTTACGTTTCATAGCAAGAAGCACAGCCACTCCTCTAGAATCGACTATGTTTTAATAGACTGGCCAAGTCTGGATAATATGACGGGTATAACTGTTTTGCCCAGTCATGTATCAGACCATGCCCCGGTGTTGTTTTCCTTTGTGGGAAAAAGGCATAATTTACACCCCAGATGGACACTTAAAAGGTCCATGTTGACAGATGTCGATATAGTGAGGGCTCTTAAATCGGCTACTTTAGACTATTTCTCTATAAATATTGGCTCGACTTCCATGGACTACGTCTGGGATGCCTTTAAGGCTAACACAAGGGGCATCTTACATAGTCTCATCTGTACGAAGAATAGGGCAGATGCTCGGGAGCTACGGACCCTGGAGGGAAAAATCCTTCGATTGGAGGAGGAGTGGTCTCGGCTTAACCATGGGAGCACTGAAAGGCCTTCACAAGTTCAGAGAGACTTGGAAGATGCCGTCAGGAATACAGGGGTAGGTTAGATCACAAGTGTAGGGCACAGTGGATGTCTAAAAGTATGCAGAACTTTGAATACGGAGAGAGGGCAGGTGCCCTCTTGGCATGGAAAGCAGGAGTAGACCGCTCAAAAAACCGCTCAAAAAACAACATTAATGAATTGATAATAAATGAAAGCGGGGAGAAGTCAAGTAGCCTGAAGGACATGCAAGCCTGCCTTCTCTCTTTATTCTCAGAATTATACAGGGAAGAGACGGTGCTTAACACTGAAACCCTTCAAATTTGGCTGAGAGGAAAATCCCTGCCGACTTTAACAAACAAGGGTCGTGAAAGCCTAGACGCTCCAATTACTGAGAACGAAATCAAAGTCCAAATAAGCAAGTGTAAAAACAATAAGGCAGCAGGTACTGATGCGCTCCCCAGTGAGGTTTATAAACTCCTCATGGATGAATTGGTCCCGATATTGGGAATCCTATTCAATTCAGTGTATAGCTCGGAAGGACAGGCCCGAGGTCCTGGAAAGAAGCAACCCTCATACTTATCTTGAAACCTGGGAAGGACCCTTTAAAAGCGGATTCCTACAGACCAATCTCCCTGCTGAATGTCGATTACAAGATCTTTATGAGCGTTCTTGCAGGGAGATTGGTCAAGCTGGCTCCTCAGCTGATAAATTCTGACCAAAAAGGTTTCATTCCCGGGAGATATATCCAGGAGCAGACGCACCAGTTAATTGGTAACATCGACTTGGCTTTAGGGCGATCGGATCCTTTGGCCGTTGTGGCATTGGACGCGGCCAAGGCATTTGATCGAGTCTGCTGGGTATACCTCTGGGAGGTACTTAGGCTAATGGGCTTTGGTCCTATCTTTGTTCAGACCCTGATAAATTGCTATCAAGGAGCCTCAGCAAAAATCTTGTTAAATGGCATGTTAACCTCTAGCTTTAACATCCAAAGAGTAACTAGACAGGGCTGTCCCATCTCTCCGTTGCTGTTTGATGTCTACATGGAGCCATTGGCACAAGCTATAAGATCAGATGACCTGATTTCCCCCTTTAAGTCTCAGCAATATTGTTGCAAGTTAGCCCTATATGCTGACAACCTGCTGCAATATACCAACAATCCGGGAACGGTTATACCAAGGGTTGAAGCATTGTTGGAAGAATTTGGCTCCTTATCTGGATATCTTGCCAACACCTCCAAAACAGAGGTGATGTGTTGGAATATTGACAGTTGGATGGGCACCACGAGTAATCAGTTTAAATATCTGGGTATCATTATCGTTAAAGATCTTGATAAAATCCCCGAGATTAATTTGAATAAGACCATTAAAGAAGTGGACCGTCTTTTCGCCAGATGGAAAAATCTCCCCTTAACAATCTTTGGCAGGGTAAACCTGGTAAAAATGGTTATTCTACCCAAGTTGACATATTTGTTTAACGCGATTCCCCTTGAATTCCCTAGTAAGGATATTTGCAAAATCCAAAGTAAGATCAGAAGTTTCATCTGGGCAAATAAGGGCGCAAGACTGTCATGGAAAAAGCTGAGACGCAGGCTCACTAAGGGGGGCTAGCTCTTCCAGATATTAGTTGGTACTCTGTCACATTCCAATTTAAAAACATCAGGATGTTACTTGTAAAACCGGAAGAGACAACTTGGGGGAGAATATTGGGGGAAATGGTGAAGGGAGAGGGCGGCGTTGGAGGTGAAGGTTTTCTTTATAAATTTGGGGCATCTAGGTTTTTCAAAAAGGTGCGCCTGAAAGTTCTCAGGGCCGCCCTTAGCCTTTGGTATAAGGTCAGATGTAGATGGAAGATTGGGTACTACTCAGATTTTGCCCCAATCTGGGACTTTTATCCTCTGATGGAGTGTTCCCCTGGGAGGTTTTAAGAGCAAAGGTTGGTGGCAGCCTTTCCAGATTTAAATACTTGCAACTAGCCTCCTGGTTCACAGCGGAAAAGAAGGATAAACGAGGAGATTGGGAGACGGAACAATCTTTGCAAGAAGTACATCTTAAAAGAAAGGAGGTTTCTGTCTGGTACAAGAAGTTCTTGGAGGCGGAAGATATGGAACATCCCCCGCAGCATGCAGTCTGGAATCAGTCTCCCTTTGGGTCCGAGATTAAGGACTTGTATGAACCCTCCTTGAAGCTCCTCTATAAATATGTTAAACCGGCCAGTCTAAAAAAGAATCATTCTTTTGTTATTAATAGGCTTTACTATACACCCGCAAAGATTGCTAAGTTTGCACCACTATCCTCCCCCAAATGTCCAAGATGTAATTTTCTTAATGCTAATGACATCCATATTTTTATGAATGTCTCGAACTCAGAGCTTTTTGGAGGGGGGTGGGGGACGTCTTATGTGGTATTTTTAAATTTAAAATCAAGGTTAACGTCTCCTTGGTAATATTTGGGGATGACGGAGTGCTTGGAAAGAATCTTCTGCAGGAACATAGAGGCCTGTTGTTATATCTGGTCTTAATAGCCCGAAGAGAAATCTGTATGAAGTGGAAAGAACCGCGGCCCCCAACTGGTTAAAAGCTGCGTTTGCCATGGCTCGCCTGGACCAGGGGGGAGTGACTGAGAGTGGTGTCAACATCTGGCAGGCCCTACTGTCCTGGGATAGGGAGCTGAGTCTGTTATAGCCCCCCTGTTGTTAAAAACTGGTCCTATGATTACACCAAGCTTCCAACAAAGGGGGCTGGCCCAGGTTGGCCTAAGCGAAAGCAGCAGCCGTAGGGTGCTCAGATTCGAACGACGGCTTCTCTTTGAGAATTGCAGATGCTTATTGGTGAGATGAGGACAAGAAAAAAAAAACATTACATTTCTGAATGTCCCACTTTTAAATACCATGCACCTTACCTTGTGAGCTACATGGTCTACACCTAGGTAATATTTAAAAGGGAGGGTTTTTCCTGTCAAAAAGGGTTATTTTAACAGGACAAATGGCATATTTAAACTGTAACACCCAGGTTACAAAGCTAGACCTGAAATTGTGTTTTCCAGTATCACACTAGTCAATGGCACAATAAGTGCTTCAATCCACAGATAACATTTAACTTCCTTGGTTGTATTTTAGCACCATATACTATGACCTTATAGGAAAGTTATATGTGCCTGTTGGACTTGGCCCTTTTTGCAGGGTCATCCCTAAACTTTTTGCCTTTCTCCTAGCCTTTTTTCTGACATGGTGTTGGTGATTTTAGGACTCTGGGCATATTAGCACTGCTGTCCAGTGTAAAGTGCGTGCCCTCTCTGTGTTAAATATGGTAAGATTGGTCTACACCTGTTTGGCTTATTTAATTTACCTGTCAGTCCCTTGTAAAGTGGTATCTCATATACCCGGGGCTGGTAAATTAAATGCTACTGGTGGGTTTGCAGATCTCACACTCACGAACACGGTGGCAGGGTATATAATGCTGCACCAACTACCAGTGTTTGTCCAAAATAATAATCAAAGCAGCTAACAGTAATTCATAATACAGTTGTTAACAAAAAATGCCCACCTCTCAGAAACCAGCCACCATTAATGGTTTCAAATATAATCTATACACACAAAGAGTGAGAGAGGCATTATTGTAAAAAACAACACTTTTAGGGTTCAATCCCAGAGCCACAGAAAAGAAATGATGACAGAAATAAATGCTTGTTCTCTGGGTGCTGTGATGAATTCTTTTATTCATTTGTTTTACACATAGCCAACACGTTTCACCCTTGCGGGCTTCTTCAGGGCTATGATACGATCCGCTACACGCAGGGTATTGTCCCAGGTAAGTAGATGATATATCTCCAATGGATATTCTATTAAAAAGTCTGAATCAGAGTGCTCAGGAATACCCGCACAGAATGTAAGTCAGTTGATCAAGTGTACACGGTTCACACTGATTGCAGTATAGAACCAAGACGCGTAGTGTATCGCGCTACGCCACAGGCCTGTGCAGCTGCACACGAAGGAAATCTTATCCGACCCCTGACCTTGACTGGTAGGTCGCTCCCCCACCACACAGCTCCGTCTGTGTGCCCTGCTGCTGCCCCTGATTGTGCTCGTTTTTCCTTTCTGTGCCCCCTTGCTGCCCCTGATTGTGCTCGCTTTTTCCTTTCTGTGCCCCCTTGCTGCCCCTGATTGTGCTCGTTTTTCCTTTCTGTGCCCCCTTGCTGCCCCTGATTGTGCTCGTTTTTCCTTTCTGTGCCCCCTTGCTGCCCCTGATTGTGCTCGTTTTTCCTTTCTGTGCCCCCTTGCTGCCCCTGATTGTGCTCGTTTTTCCTTTCTGTGCCCCCTTGATGCCCTGATTGTGCTCGTTTTCCCTTCTGTGCCTGTTTCCTGCCGCTGCGCCCCTGCGGCCCCGCCCCCTCACTGCCCATTCGCTGCTCCTCCCTCCCACCTCCCCATTTATGGCGGCCGCGGCGCGGTGAAGAGAGCGACCCCTGACCTTGACTGGTAGGTCACTCCCCACCACACAGCTCCGTCTGTGTGCCCTGCTGCTGCCCCTGATTGTGCTCGTTTTTCCTTTCTGTGCCCCCTTGCTGCCCCTGATTGTGCTCGTTTTTCCTTTCTGTGCCCCCTTGCTGCCCCTGATTGTGCTAGTTTTTTCCTTTCTGTGCCCCCTTGCTGCCCCTGATTGTGCTCGTTTTTTTCCTTTCTGTGCCCCCTTGCTGCCCCTGATTGTGCTCGTTTTTCCTTTCTGTGCCCCCTTGCTGCCCCTGATTGTGCTCGTTTTTCCTTTCTGTGCCCCCTTGCTGCCCCTGATTGTGCTCGTTTTTCCTTTCTGTGCCCCCTTGCTGCCCCTGATTGTGCTCGTTTTTCCTTTCTGTGCCCCCTTGATGCCCTGATTGTGCTCATTTTCCCTTCTGTGCCTGTTTCCCGCCGCTGCGCCCCTGCGGCCCCGCCCCTCACTGCCCATTCGCTGCCCCATTCCCTGCTCCTCCCTCCCACCTCCCCATTTATGGCGGCCGCAGTGCGGCCGCGCCGCTGGCGCGCCGAAGGCGCGCCAAGGCAAGCCCGTCTGCGCCCGTCCGCGCCGTGACCGCGCCCAGCGCCAGACCCCTGGTCCGGGCATCCCCGCGCCCGCCACATCAACAGACGCCGATACGACGCCAGCACCCTCCACGCACTCAACCCCGGAAAAGATCACGCCTGCTACCAGGCCACACCGAAGCGCACCCAAGGGCCCTTCACCTGCCGGAACTGCAGCTTCGCCAGCACCCGCCCCGCCAAACCACCGCCCAGGAAAGAACCCAACTACCTCAGATGCATCCTCCTCAACACCCGCTCCGCCCGCAAACACGCCATCGAACTCTGGGACCTTCTCGACTCAACCTCCCCAGACGTCGCATTCCTGACGGAGACCTGGCTGAATCCCGCTTCAGCCCCCGACATCGCCATTGCCATCCCGGACGGATACAAGATCACCCGCAGGGACCGCACCAACGGAGTCGGAGGAGGCATCGCCATCGTCCACAGGAACACCCTCAGAGTCTCAACCAACACCGACGACACCCTCAGCACCGCCGAACACATGCACTTCCAGATCCACACCGATCCCAACACCACCCTCAGAGGAACCCTCATCTACAGACCCCCGGACCCCGACCACAGTTCAGCGATTCCATCGCTGACTTCGTCAGCACACACGCCATCGCCTCCACGGACTACATCCTCCTCGGGGACCTGAACTTCCACCTCGAGAACAACAAGGACACCAACTCCACCACCCTGATCGACAACCTCGCCACCCTCGGACTCAGACAGCTCGTGACTACACCCACCCACGCCGCCGGCCACACGCTAGACTCCATCTTTTCCGCAAGCCCACACGTCTCCTTCAACCACACCTCCGAACCCCACTGGACTGACCACCACTGCATCCACTTCACCTACAGGAAGCCCACCACGCACCACCGCACCGAACAAATGCCTCGCCGCTGCTGGAGCAGAGTCACGGAAGACCAGCTAACCACAACCCTCGCCCTGAGCCCACCCGCCGAACCCTCCGACCCCGACACTGCCGCCCGCAACCTCAGACAGTGGATCGACGACTGCGCCAACACCTCGCCCGCTCAAGAATCCACCCAACAGCCACACCAGCAAGAAAGCCACCTGGTTCACCGAAGACCTCCAGGCCTCCAAACGAACATGCCGAAAACTGGAGAAGATCTGGCTCCACGAACGGACAGCGGACAGCTACGCTGCCCACAAGAGCGCCACCCGCAGTCACCATCACCTCATCAGATCCGCCAAAAGGGCCTCACTCAAAGACCGCCTAGACAACAACGCACACAACAGCAAAGAGCTCTTCAACATCGTGAAGGAACTCTCCAACCCCAGCTCCAACACCAACGACATCCAGCCGTCGCGAGACCTGTGCGACTCACTGGCCACCTTCTTCCACCGCAAAATCGCCGACATCCACGACAGCTTCAACACCACGACCGCCCCGGCAACCAACGAGACCACTGCCCCCACAACCACCAACCACCTGCTCTCCTGGACCAACATCAACGACGAGGACACCAGCGAGATCATGAACACCATCCACTCCGGTTCACCGCTAGACCCGTGCCCTCACCACATCTTCAACAAAGCCAGTACAGCCATCGCGCCCCATCTCCGGAAAATAATCAACATCTCCTTCGAGACAGCAACCTTCCCGGAAAGCTGGAAGCACGCCGAGATCACCGCCTTACTCAAGAAACCCAAGGCAGACCCCAAGGACCTCAAGAACTTCCGACCCATCTCTCTGCTCCCGTTCCCCACGAAGGTCACCGAGAAAATCGTCAACAAACAACTGACCCGCTACCTCGAGGAGAACAACATCCTGGACCCTTCCCAGTCCGGCTTCCGCAGCAACCACAGCACCGAAACCGCCCTCATCGCCGCCACCGATGACATCAGGACCCTGCTAGACAACGGAGAAACAGCAGCCCTCATCCTCCTGGACCTATCAGCCGCCTTCGACACGGTCTGCCACCACACACTACGAACACGCCTTCACGACGCCGGGATCCAAGAGAAGGCCCTGGACTGGACCTCATCCTTCCTTTCCGGCAGAACACAAAGCGTCCGCCTCGCCCCCTTCCGATCCAAGGCCACCAAGATCATCTGCGGCGTACCCCAAGGCTCCTCCCTCAGCCCAACGCTGTTCAACATCTACATGGCACCCCTCGCCCACGTCGCCCGACAGCACAACCTCAACATCATCTCCTATGCCGACGACACCCAGCTGATCCTCTCCCTCACCAAAGACCCTCACACCGCCAAAGCCCACCTCCACGAAGGAATGAAGGCCGTCGCCGAATGGATGAGGACCAGCCGCCTGAAGCTGAACTCGGACAAGACGGAGGTCCTCATCCTTGGTTCCAACCCTTCAGCCTGGGACGACTCCTGGTGGCCAACATCACTGGGAACAGCCCCGCCACCCACCGACCACGTACGCAACCTAGGGGTCATCCTCGACCCCACCCTCTCCATGACTAAGCAGGTCAACGCCGTTTCCTCATCCTGCTTCAACATCCTCCGAATGCTCCGCAGGATCTTCAAGTGGATCCCCACCGAAACAAGAAAAACAGTCACCCAGGCCCTCGTCAACAGCAGGCTGGACTACGGAAACGCCCTCTACGCAGGAACGACGGCTAAGCTCCTGAGACGGCTGCAACGCATCCAGAACGCCTCTGCACGTCTTATCCTCAACATCCCCTGACGCAGCCACATCACACCCCACCTGAGAGTCCTGCACTGGCTCCCTGTCAACAAGAGGATAACCTTCAAGCTCCTCACCCACGCACACAAAGCACTCCACAACTCCGGACCAGCCTACCTCAACAGACGACTCAGCTTCTACACCCCCACCCGCCAGCTCCGCTCGACCAGCCTCGCCCTCGCCACAGTCCCCGCATCCGGAAAACGACCGCCGGCGGCAGATCCTTCTCCCACCTCGCCGCCAAGACCTGGAACACCCTCCCCACCAACCTCCGACAGACCCAAGACCTACTGGCCTTCAGAAGACTCCTCAAGACCTGGCTCATCGATCAGTAGCAGCACCACCCCCCCTTCCCCCAGCGCCTTGAGACCCTCGCGGGTATGTAGTGCGCTTTATAAGTGACATGATTGATTGATTGATTGATTATCCCGTCAGTTTTGGAAACTGACGGGATAAGTTTACATTCTGTGCGGGTATTCCTGAGCACTCTGATTCAGACTTTTTAATCAAATATCCATTGGAGATATCATCTACTTACCTGGGCTAATACCCTGCGTGTAGCGGATCGTATCATAGCCCTGAAGAAGCCCGCAAGGGTGAAACGCGTTGGCTGTTATGTGTAAAACAAATGAATAAAAGAATTCATCACAGCACCCAGAGAACAAGCATTTATTTCTGTCATCGTTTCTTTTCTGTGGCTCTGGGATTGAACCCTAAAAGTGTTGTTTTTTACAATAATGCCTCTCTCACTCTTTGTGTGTATGGTGGGCTTGCAGCGCTGATTGCACCACCCACCAAAGTAGCCTTTCAAACCTATCCCAGGCCTCTGCCATTGCAGGGCCTGTGCACGCAGTGTTACTGCCGCTGTGGCGTGGCACCTAAAGTGCGTGCCATGTCTGTGACCCCCCTTTTACTACATGTCAGTCACCCCTAAAGTAGGCCCTAGCTAGCCCTATGGGCAGGGTGCATTGTAGGTAAAAGGTAGGACATGTACCTTAAGTGCGTGACATGTCCTGGTAGTGACAAAAAGCTATTTTGGGTTTTTCACTGCTGTGAGGCTGCCCTCTCATAGGAATGTATTGGGTATTCCCTGATAAGTGTTTCAGTGGTAATTCCTGATATGAGAGGAGCAGCGTGGTCAAGTTTGGTATGTTTGGAATAGTAATAATAAATGCTACGCAATGGTGTGCGCAGATTTATTATAACTTTTTTAGAAATGCCACTTTTAGAAGTTGGCATTTCTGTGTGCTATGTGTCTGCCTGCCTGATGTGGATTGCATGTCTGGCTTTGGAGTGACAGGGGCTGGTGAAGTGTGTGTGACTCCAGGAGGGGCAGGGTGAGTCAGCGCTAGGCTGAATAGGGCCTCTGCATTTGGAGTAGTGGGAGGAGTTGTCCCCTGACCCTGAATGGGATTGTGCCTGCCTGGGTGAATGCTGGCTCCGCCCCCCTGTGGTGTGTCTGATGACAGAGCCCCAACCTGACAAAGGAGGATGGGAGCCCTGCATGCAAAGTGCTCCACACCCCCCAGAACCAGTTGCAACTGGTTTCCCCAGCCCTGTGCCAGGGCAGAACCAAGAAAATGTTGATACAAATATTGGGGCTGTGACCCCATGAAAAGTGTGCTGTTCCTGTGCTTCCCTGTGACGTGGGGCTTGCTGCTGCTGTGCCCCAGGAGGAACCACCACGAGGGACTGCCTCCCTGCTGGGGGGCCCTGTGTGCTGGACTGCCTGGGCCCAGCTGTGCCCCTTGAACTCTAAGGACTTTTGAGGACCTGAGCGCTATCGTTTTATTGCCAGCCCAGGAGGAGCGCAGGTGCCTGGCTGAGCGCTGCTGTAGGGACTGCTGGGGGGAATCCCGGCGTGGGGCTCCCCCGTGCGGCTGGTGGTGGAGCGGGAGCCCACCCCGCATTGCCGTGGTCCCGAAGTGCGGCGGGAGTCTGCCCCGCCTTGTGGGTATTATTTTGCGACAGAGCGGGAGCCCACCCCGCACTGCCGATGCGTGGTGGAGCGGGAGCCCACCCCACATTTGTGTACCTTTGACAGCTGGAACCCACCCCGCATTTGCCGGAGAAGAGAGATCGCCGCGCAGAGAGGAAGACAGGCAAGTTGCCTGACTCGGGGTGTGGCCAGGAGGAGGAAGTTCCCGGCCAGAAGAGTGGTGCCGGAAGGAGGGCGGGAGCCTACCCTGCCTCCGTGACTGCGAGACGCGGCCGAGTCATCCCTGTGTCCGGCCGGAGCCCGGAAATCAGCGCAACCCAAGCGGGGCTCCCGTGAGCTGGTGGGAGACCCACGTATGTCAGGAAGACCGGAGCCGACCAGAAGAGGTCCCGTAAGCGGGGCCTGCCTGCGACGTGTGCCTTCCCGCCTTCAGCCAGCAAGAGGAGCGGAGTCGAAGAAGGAGCCCCGGTGAGTGGGGGCTCTTTGTTGCATTTCGGGTGCCGATCAAGGGCACCAGGAGGAGTCTCAGAGGTGGGCCCCCAAGGCGCAGTTGCACCAAAGTAAATTCCCTCAGCTGCGCCGCCGTCGCAGGCAGCTGCACCGTGGGGGTGATTTTGTGTGCCAGAGCCCCAGAGGGGGGCTCCAACGTGCTCCGTTGTGCCAGTGTTGATAACGTGCCACATTGTGGTCCCGAGGGTGGCACCGGAAGGGCCCCATTGCGAAGGGAGGCTCTCAGGGCACAGTAGTGCCAGTGCCATTTTTCCTTTGGTGGCATTTTGTTTTTGATAAGAAGAAAGGGGTGAGTTGCACTCCCCTGTGCCCCAGTGCATTGCGCAGCATCTTCGCTGCATTGGCAGCTAGGGGGCCATTTGGGAGGCCCCAATTTAAGCCCTGACATTTCTGGACTTAGGGCATTTGAGCCCCAGTGAAAGGCCAGTTGGCCTGGGGTCATAGGTGTGATGGTGAAAGGGCGCAAGGCCCTAAGGTGATGTATGCACCTTGTAGTAGTGTTACTGTGGTGCACTACTGAGTTCCTGCCTAATATGTTTATGCCCAATGTGATGGATGCGTAATGTGATTTATGCCCATGGTCTTTATGCATAATGTGTTTATGCTAATGTGATGCTTACAGAGGGTGCTTATGAGGTTTAGGCCTATGTGATTTATGCATAATGTGGTTTATGTCTAAAATGATAATGCTGAGGTCAGTATTGTACCAGTAGTTACTGGTTGTGTTTTACATTTGCTACTTGTGCTTTGTGATGGTTCTGACAGTGGCCCGATTGGCCCTGTCCTGTATATAATCCCCTGTAAATATTGCCTAGTGCCAGTTGGCACAGTGTATATTGTGTGATTATGATTCTAATGTGTTTATGATAATACAAAGGCTATTTTTGATATAACCTTGTGTGGAGTTTCTTTTGTGGTGTGCCTAGTGTGTTGCTGCTGTGTGTGTGTGTTGCGCAAACGCTTTACACATTGCCTCTGGGATAAGCCTGACTGCTCGTGCCAAGCTACCAAGGGGGTGAGCAGGGGTTATCTTCAGCATGTAACTCCCTTGCCCTGACTAGAGTGGTGGTTTCTGCCTGGCTTAGGCACATGCCCTAGCCAACCAGAAATCCCATTTCTAACATTGGTGGCAGCGGTGGGATAGGACTTGCGTTTGCGCAATACCACAGCGACAACTGGTTGCACTACAAACTCTGCATTTTAGAGAATCACAGGTTTGGGGATTATTTTTCCTGATTATTTTTTCTCCTAAAAGTGTCATTTTTCTTGAATTGTGTTCTCCTGTTGCATTGTGGGTTGTGTGCCTTGCCAGAATGGAACCTACCCTTAACACATATGGTCTGTTGCTGTTGAACTACAGTCTAGAGGAGCTAAGGGGGTTCTGTGATGAGAGAGGCTTAGCAGTGAGTGGGGAAGACACTCAGGTATTCCTTAGGGATGCCCTGCTACAATGGCAACAGGATACATGGAGATGTGAGGACTCTGAGTGGGAGAGGGCCCAGGCCGCACACCAAGAGGGTGGTGGGTCTGAGGGTGGCCCTGAAGAGTCTGAAGAAGAGAGAGAAAATGACAGGGCAGGGACGCCAGTAGATAGTGAGGATCCCATAGATAGGGAGTCCCTTGCTGGGTCCAGTGCCTGGGGTAGTGCCCCATCCCTTTCCCTGTCCCCAGAGGAGTGGGTAGATAGGAGGGAAGAAAGGGAGCATCAGCTGGCTTTGGACACGCTCCAGTCGGAGTATGCCACGGAGATAGTGCGGCTGGGTTTGGAGGAGAAAAAGGCCTTGTGGGCCCAGGAGTTGTCTCTCAAGGTGTTGGTCCTTGAAGAGAAAAAGCTAGAGACTGAGAGGGTCTTAGCGCAGGAGAGGATGGCGGAGGAAGAGAGGGCCTTCGCCAGAGAGAAGCTAGCTCTGGAGGGTAGATTATCCCCTGAGTGCAGTTTTAGTTGTCTGGATTCACCAGTGAGGGTGGGGTCCAGTGGTGGCAGCAATTTGGAGTTCAGTTCAGGAAGTCCCACTCCCAGATCCCAGAGCGTGGTACCTAGTTCCCAGGAAGAGGGTGTCACACCTGAAGGGTATAGGTTGAGGTTCAGGGGCAGTAGGAAACTGTCTCACCAGTCTTCGGGGGAGTTTGTGGATGAATGTTGTGATGTACTGGAAGGTTGGGTGATGGGTAGCACGGCAAATGATTTTGAAGGGCTGTTCAATCTGGTTGTCAGAGAGCACATGTTCAGTAATTGTTTTCCGGGGTTACGCCAACACATGTTGGGGTGCGAGTTCTCTGATCCCAGGGAGCTTGCACGGGAGGCAGACCTCTGGAGTGCCAGAGCGTCTGAAGAGGCATTAGGGAGTGATCCTAAAAGGAGTGGCTCAGGTATCTTCCAGACCTGTGTGGGGGAAGAGGTTCAGAGTAGCCCAGCTAGGTCCCAGTGTAGTGGGAGGGGTGTAGGGGCTCACGCCCTGTCTCAGTGGAGAAGGAGTGAGTGTGGGACTGTGTGTCACAAGGTGCCCGAAACCCAGTCTCAGGGCCTGGAGGGTTCCCTAAGGGAACGCAAGGTCGGGGCCTAGGCTGTACTAGTAGGCCATTTGAGGGGGATCTCCTAGTGTCAGGAGAACCTGGAGCGTCTGTAAACGGAGCTCCAGTTGTTCTGGTATCTGGCGGTGCCGCTCCAGTTGGGAGGGTGCAGAAGTCCAGATTGAGGGGTGAGAGGGGGATGTGTTCCCCAGTGGGAGAACCAGTGGGTCAGGGACCAGCCAGAAGGGCTGAGTCTCCTAGGAGTGACCATGGTGACACCACTTCTGTCCTGGGGGATCTTCGCGCACTGTCAGATGGACAGGGGTCGGGAGATCTGCACCAGGCAGACTGTCACATGACACATGAGTCATGTGTTACCCTCGGGGGGATACTGTGTGAGTCCCCAGAAGTCCTGGTGTGCCAGGCAAGTGTTCAACCGCAGGGTTTAGTCCCTGGGTTGGGAGGCCAGGTTCAGGATCTGCCTGACCTGGAGGGAAGGACATCTGTAACCAGTGTCCTGACCGGTTTGGCTTCCAGGGGTACCACTCCAGGTGGGAGGGTGCAGAACTCTGGAAGGGGGTGCAGAGGGAGGGAGTCCTCGCCTCTGACCCCGGTGCAACCTGAGGGTTTAGACCCTCGGTTGGGAGACCAGTTGCTGGAGAGAGGTCCTGAACTGGTGGGACAGTTGTGTTCTGAGGGTGCCTCTCCAAGGAGGAAAGTGCAGAACCCTAAAAGGAGAGGTAGGGGGAGGAGAGCCTTGCCCGTGACTTCTGGTCAGCCTGAGGGTGTGGACCCTAGGCTGGAGGATCAGTGGCAGTTTAGAACTGCACTGATGAGAGGAAGAGTGGAGAATGGTTACTATGTGCCAGGGGTTACTGCCCCCGACTCTGTGAGATGGCAAGGACCAGATACATCTGGATGGCCTAGGGCCTGGTCCTGGTCGCGGACAACTAGGGAATACCAGTGGGGTAGCTTAGTTGGTCCTGGGAGCTTTGACAGAGGGAACCACATGGGTTCAGAATGGCGTAGAACTGGAGTGTGCCCCTGCTGTTGCGGGCCCGCGTCCTTGTTCTATCGCCCAAGGCAGGGAAGCCCATCAAGGTGGTGATTGGTCTACCCTGCGTTTTGGCTGGAAGGGGGTTGTGTTGGACTTGGCCCTTTTTGCAGGGTCATCCCTAAACTTTTTGCCTTTCTCCTAGCCTTTTTTCTGACATGGTGTTGGTGGTTTTAGGACTCTGGGCACTTTAGCACTGCTGTCCAGTGTAAAGTGCGTGTGCTCTCTGTGTTAAATATGGTAAGATTGGTCTACACCTGTTTGGCTTATTTAATTTACCTGTCAGTCCCTTGTAAAGTGGTATCTCATATACCCGGTAAATTAAATGCTACTGGTGGGCTTGCAGCGCTGATTGCGCCACCCACCAAAGTAGCCTTTCAAACCTATCCCAGGCCTCTGCCATTGCAGGGCCTGTGCGCACAGTGTTACTGCCGCTGTGGCGTGGCACCTAAAGTGCGTGCCATGTCTGTGACCCCCCTTTTACTACATGTCAGTCACCCCTAAAGTAGGCCTTAGCTAGCCCTATGGGCAGGGTGCATTGTAGGTAAAAGGTAGGACATGTACCTTAAGTGCGTGACGTCCTGGTAGTGACAAACAGCCATTTTGGGTTTTCCACTCCTGTGAGGCTGCCCTCTCATAGGAATGCATTGGGGATTCCCTGATAAGTGTTTCAGTGGTAATTCCTGATATGAGAGGAGCAGCGTGGTCAAGTTTGGTATGTTTGGAATATTAATAATAAATGCTACGCAATGGTGTGCGCAGATTTATTATAACTATTTTAGAAATGCCACTTTTAGAAGTTGGCATTTCTGTGTGCTATGTGTCTGCCTGCCTGATGTGGATTGCATGTCTGGCTTTGGAGTGACAGGGGCTGGTGAGGTGTGTGTGGCTCCAGGAGGGGCAGGGTGAGTCAGCGCTAGGCTAAATAGGGCCTCTGCATTTGGAGTAGTGGGAGGAGTAGTCCCCTGACCCTGAATGGGATTGTGCCTGCCTGGGTGAATGCTGGTTCCGCCCCCCTGTAGTGTGTCTGATGACAGAGCCCCAACCTGGCAAAGAAGGGTGGGAGCCCTGTAAGCAAAGTGCTCCACACCCCCCAGAACCAGTTGCAACTGGTTTCCCCTCAGCCCTGTGCCAGGGCAGAACAAAGAAAATGTTGATATAAATAATGGGGCTGTGACGCCATGAAAAGTGTGCTGTTCCTGTGCTTCCCTGAGACGTGGGGCTTGATGCTGCTGGGCCCCAGGAGGAACCGCCACAAGGGACTGCCTCCCTGCTGGAGGGCCCTGTGTGCTGGCCTGCCTGGGCCCAGCTGTGCCCCTTGAACTCTAAGGACTTTTGAGGACCTGAGCGCTATCGTTTTATTGCCAGCCCAGGAGGAGCGCTGGTGCCTGGCCGAGCGCTGCTGTAGGGACTGCTGGGGGGGAATCCCGGCGTGGGGACTCCCCCGTGCTGCTGGTGGTGGAGCTGGAGCCCACCCCGCATTGACGTGGTCCCGAAGTGCGGCGGGAGTCTGCCCCGCCTTGTGGGTATTATTTTGCGACAGAGCGGGAGCCCACCCCACACTGCCGATGCGAGGTGGAGCGGGAGCCCACCCCACATTTGTGTACCTTTGACAGCGGGAGCCCACCCCACATTTGCCAGAGAAGAGAGATCGCCGCGCAGAGAGGAAGACAGGCAAGTTGCCTGACTCGGGGCGTGGCCAGGAAGAGGAAGTTCCCGGCCAGAAGAGTGGTGCCGGAAGGAGGGCGAGAGCCTACCCCGCCTCCGTGACTGCGAGACGCAGCCGAGTCATCCCCGTGTCCAGCCGGAGCCCGGAAATCAGCGCATGCCAAGCGGGGCTCCCATGAGATGGTGGGAGCCCTGCGTATGTCAGGAAGACCGGAGCCGACCAGCAGAGGTCCCATAAGCAGGGCCTGCCTGCGACGTGTGCCTTCCCGCCTTCAGCCAGCAAGAGGAGCGGAGTCCACAAAGGAGCCCCGGTGAGTGGGGGCTCTTTGTTGCATTTCGGGTGCCGATCGAGGGCACCTGGAGGAGTCTCAGAGGGGTGCTCCCAAGGCGCAGTGGCACCGAAGTAAATTCCCTCAGCTGCGCCGCCATCGCGGGCAGCTGCACCGTGGGGGTGATTTTGTGTGCCAGAGCCCCAGAGGGGTGCTCCATTGTGCCAGTGCTGATAACGTGCCGCATTGTGGTGCCGAGGGTGGCACCGGAAGGGCCCCATTGCGAAGGGAGGCTCTCAGGGCACAGTAGTGCCAGTGCCATTTTTCCTTTGGGGGCATTTTGTTTTTAATAAGAAGAAAGGGGTGAGTTGCACTCCCCTGTGCCCCAGCGCATTGCGCAGCATCTTCGCTGCATTGGCAGCTAGGGGGCCATTTGGGAGGCACCAATTTAAGCCCTGTCGTTTCTGGACATAGGGCATTTGAGCCCCAGTGAAAGGCCAGTTGGCCTGGGGTCATAGGTGTGATGGTGAAAGGGCGCAAGGCCCTAAGGTGATGTAAGCACCTTGTAGTAGTTTTACTGTGGTGCACTACTGAGTTCCTGCCTAATATGTTTATGCCCAATGTGATGGATGCATAATGTGATTTATGCCCATGGTCTTTATGCTAATGTGAGGCCTATATAGGGTGCTTATGAGGTTTAGGCCTATGTGATTTATGCATAATGTGGTTTATGTCTAAAATGTTAATGCTGAGGTCAGTATTGTACCAGTAGTTACTGGTTGTGTTTTACATTTGCTACTTGTGCTTTGTGATGGTTCTGACAGTGGCCCGATTGGCCCTGTCCTGTATATAATCCCCTGTAAATATTGCCTAGTGCCAGTTGGCACAGTGTATATTGTGTGATTATGATTCTAATGTGTTTATGATAATATAAAGGCTATTTTTGATATAACCTTGTGTGGAGTTTCTTTTGTGGTGTGCCTAGTGTGTTGCTGCTGTGTGTGTGTGTTGCGCAAACGCTTTACACATTGCTTCTGGGATAAGCCTGACTGCTCGTGCCAAGCTACCAAGGGGGTGAGCAGGGGTTATCTTCCGCATGTAACTCCCTTGCCCTGACTAGAGTGGTGGTTTCTGCCTGGCTTAGGCGCATGCCCTAGCCAAACAGAAATCCCATTTCTAACAGTGCCAATTAGGAGTTAGTCAATTTTACTATGTTTTAGGGGTTGGATTACCTACACTGGGGCCTGTTTAGCAGTCTCCGAGTGCACAGAGTCAAAAAGCCAGCAGCATCAGTCCAGAAAAAAAGTGATCACGCCAAAAAGGGCTCTTTCCACAGGCGGGCTGTAAGGGCATTTAGAAAGAGGGAATTCATGATGGATGATGGTTGAATGTCGTCTCCACAGATGGTGGCCTTAAGATAGTTGAGGATGCTGGTGTGAGAGAGGAGGTTGGAGGTGGTACACTTGGGGATAGAGCAGTTGAGAATTAGAATGAATAGAGTTGTCTGTCTGATTTTGCCACCGTGGCCTTTTATTTTATTTATATTAGCAGTAAAAAGTGATTAATAGAATCACAGTGGTTGATTTAATGCCGGATAGGTGCATCTGGAAGAAGGTTAATTAAGCACTATACTGACTTGGAGAGTGCTTTACTTCTAATACGTGCCTTACCAATGGTGGCTTTAGCTGTGGTGATGTGGCATCTATTTGCAGATCATACTTTTTGAGTTGTGTAAAGTCTTCAAGGTTTGTGGTCCATCTCCATTTATTTTCTCTCCTTTGGGTGGACCATTTATTCTCTGAGAGGACTTGTGGGTACCATAGTGCTGAGGCTTGTGTTTGAAGAATTGTGGTTTCAGTAATGCATTGAGCTCCTTGAGTGCTGCATTCAGCTTTGTTTGTTTTCCCATGACAGTGGCAAAATTTCAGAAGTGTTTTGACATCTGAAGTAGGCTAAAGACAAAGGAAGAGCCTGATGAGTTAATACTGGACAGAATCCATGGGGAAATACTTAACAGAATGGTTGGTTTTCTCTCCTTGCTTGACCATGCTGGGTTGGTGCTGTATGATGAATGGAGATAACGATGGGAAAATGAGCCATACAGTACAGAGTTATTAGTCACTTGCATTGGATTTAGGGCGAGCAGCTATGAAGAAGCCGAGTGCATTATCTTTGGAGTGTCTACTCTTGGTGATTTGATGTTCAAAGTCCAAGGTTTTGACAATATTATAAAGCAATTATTTCATTGGTTTGGTGGTTCAATCTATAGACAGGTGAAGTCCTTGAGGAATGTAAGATAGCAGTGCTGCATGATCACTGATTTCTTAAGAGAAGTCCTTCTTTGATCCAAGGGATCTGGGGATCAGGCTGCATGTTTGATTGAATGCTGCTGGTTTGCTAAGGGTGCATCACCAGGTAGACTTGTGAATAAACTGCTAGTCCTCCTCCAGTGTTGTGTGTGGGATGGGTTAGTATGTAGGATGTTGTAGCATGAGTGGATGAGAATGTCCATGATGTATGTGGATGTGGGCATGAGCCATGTTTCTGTAATGAAGGGGAGATGCAGATGATATGTTAGGATGCTTGATATGGGGTGGGTGTGTGGAGAACTGCAGAGTATGCATTAATGAGTAGGAGGGTCTGATTTGATGGAGCAGGTATGCTGGTATCTGGAATTTGGTTGAGGTTCTGGTTGTCAGCCATGTAAGTATGATGTGAGTATGTGTTTAGCCTAAGTCCAGCTATTGGGATGAGTTGTGGTGCATGGTATTTGAGGCACATGATGTGAGTGGACTACCTGGATGCAGTAATTCTGCCCCAAAGCCATTTCGTGACCCTAAAATGACCAAACAGAAGCTGCCCCTTTCTGTACATGCCCTTAACTGGGCACACCTTGCCAGTGATATGCCCTAAGGAGATAACTGAAGTAGAGAGAAGGCAAAAAGTGTCAGGCTGGAAATGGTTGATGTCACTTTCGGAAAATGTCATCTTGCAATTATGACATATTTTTCTATGAATGCCCTAAAAGGACACATGAGACAGAACATAAGTGTCCTGCCTTTGTTGGGTGTAGTGTAGTTTTTTGGGTTATGGTACTTTTATTTAGAGCAAATAAATATTTAAAGTGTGTTATTGTTAAATGTGCAGATGGAAAAAAGGTGTAGGATGCTTCTGTACTGAATTTCGATGTTGCGTAGGGATCAAGGATGCAGGGTGTTCTTTTAATGTCAGTGCCTAATTCTCATTATTTTATTTACTGAAAGTGGACAAGCAATAAATTGTGCTTGGGCGGGGGTCTGATGCGATATATTAGCTTTTCTTATAGGAAATTAGTTTTGGAAATTTAGCCATATTTTGAAAAATTTGTAAGTGAATTTTATGAAGAATTGTTTACATTACTTGTTTTTAAAAAAGCTTGTTGAAATGTCATTATTAATCTTCCCTACAATAAACAATCTTGATGCAATGCAAAACTAAAGCCTTTAAAGTAGCCTAGTGTTTGTAAAAAATTCAAAATAAATCCATAGAGTTTTTGGTTACCTAGATTTTTATGTCATGGCTAAAAAGAAATAATGCTTAAACATAATTTTAAAAACATAATTTAGGTATTTTATTGTAAGATATTCATAATACAAATGTTGATTTGGTTTGACATACCTGATGTGAAAATATGTTATGCTTAAATCCAAAAGCTAGAAAACACCAAAGGATAGTTGAGGGACTTTTATCAAGGTTTTAAAATTCCCATAGATTCAGCTGCTACAGTATGGAATTAAATTTCCTCCCAACTTGCAAACTAAGGAGAAAGGTTTGTTAGGAACTTAAGATCAAACATTTCTGCAGCAACATTTTGGACCAAATGTCTTTCTGGTTGCAAAAAGTGGTTGCAAGTTGTGACTACTTCTTGTGACCAGAAACTTATTTTGCGAAGTGGCCAATGCACAAATACATCGCAAAATAAGGAATTGAATCGGGTTTCAGTCTGACTAACGTAATAATTATTCAGTAGGGTGAAAATTGCGACTCACTCCAATTGGTCAAAATCACAGGGATGCAGTAATCAGCATACCACAATGGCTGTGATTCCAGTTAAATAAATAATTTGGTTTTAAAGCAGCTTGATTTCCATAAAATTGACATTAAAAGAAAGCTTCCTTTTTTTAAATGTTTCCCCCTCACCTGTAGATTTCCGGGACACCAAGCAACATTCTGCTATGCCATCCCCAACCTCATTGCCCCCCTAGCAATCAACTCTCACCACTACGTCCTACTCGGTGACCTCAACTTCCACATCGATGACCCGAACAATGCCAACTCCATCGCCCTCCTGGAGAACCTGAACAACATCTGCCTCACCCAACTGGTCACCGACCACACACAAAGCCAGACACACACTCAACCCCATTTTCACCTCCAGCGACAGATTCAAATTCATCCATACCACAGGACTCACCTGGACTGACCACACCATCGTACACTTCACCATCACTGACACACAGCACACCATCACCAGGCATCAGATCCCCCCCACCACAGCTGGAGCAAGGTCACCAAATTCCAGTGGTCACAGGTGCTCACCACCTCCCAACCCAAGGCCTCAACAGACCTAAATGAGGCCATCCAGAACTTAGCCACCTGGATCACTGACAGAGTTGCCCCAATGAAACCTAAAAATTCCAACAAGACCTTCAAACACACAGCTGGTATACCCCGGAACTCAGGACGACAAAGTGCAACTGCCACCAACTGAAGAAATGATGGCGCACCAATAAGAACCCCCCGACAGAGCAGCTCACAAAACAGCCCTGAGCAAATATCACCTGCACATCAAGGAAGCCAAGAAAGCAGCCATCTATACCCTCATCAACTCCGCAGCCAAACACACAAAGGAACTCTAGAGAATAGTCAAAGAATTCTCCAACCTAACACTCATAGAGAACACTATCCAACACTCTCAGGAACTCTGTCACACCCTCTCAGACTATTTCCACAGCAAGATCACCAACATCTACAACAATTTCACCCTCCAGCCCGCCACCCTCAACCCCAACGACCTCAACCAACCAGCGAACATCAGCCAAACCATTACCACCTGGTCTGCACTCACCGCCCTGACCACCCCAGCCATCATGTCTTCCATTCACTCCGGGGTGCCCACCGACCCCTGCGCCCACCCACCCCTGCCCCCACCACCTCTGCAACATCGCAAAGAACCCAATCAGCACACAACTCTCCAGCATCCTCAACACCTCCATCTCCACAGCAACCTACCCGGAAGAAAGCCTCTGCCGACCCCAGCGATCACAGAGATTATCGTGTAATCTCCCTGCTCCCCTACCCAGCCAAAGTACTCAAGAAAGCCATCAACCAGCAGCTCAACAAATTCCTGGAACAAAACCACCTACTGGACGTCTCACAATCAGGATTTCGTGCCAACCACAACACTGGACCGTGCTGATTTCCGCCACTGACGACATTAGAACACTCCTCCACCAGGGAGAAACTGTGGCCCTGCTCCTCCTCGACCTCTCCCACAATACCCTCATCAACAGACTCTACAACTTAGGGATACAGAAAGACACCCTCAAGTGGATCGCCTCCTTCCTTATAGGATGCACAGAGAGCATCCAACTGCCTAACTTCACCTCTATCCCAAAAGACATCATATGCGGCGTACCACAAGGATCCCTCAGCCCCACCCTGTTCAATATCTACATGACCCCCTTCGCAGACGTCGTCAGATCCCATGGACTCAACATAATCTTCTACGAAGACGACACTGAACTGATTCTCTCTCTCACCGAGGACCCCTCCAATGTCAAAACCAACTTTTGCAACGCTATAACCAATGTAGCCAAATGGATGAGAGACAGCTGCCACCAATTCAACTCCAACAAAACTGAAGTACTGATCTTAGGGAAGAACACCTCCACATGGGACCACAGAGGGTGGCCTGCAGAACTCAAACCTGCAACAAAACCGACCGACCATGTGCGCAACATAGGCATCATCCTCGACAGCCAACTGACTTTGAAACAAAAAATCAACTCAGTCGCCACCTCCTGCTTCCAAACACTTCACATGCTCTGTAGGATGTTCAGATGGATCCCAACCAACACCAGAAAGACCGTCACTCAGGCCCTCATCACCAGCCGCCTCGACTACAGCTACACCCTCTATGCCAGTATCTCCACCCAGCTCCTCAGAAGCCTCCAGACCATACAGAACGCCGCAGCCAGATACTAACACATGCCTACAAAGCCCTCCATGGCCTAGGGCCTGCCTACATCAACCTTCGACGGAACTTCCACCAACCCTCTAGACACCTGTGCTCCTCCTCACTCGCACTCACACACACCCCCTGCATCCATTGCAGCTGCAGCGATGGCCGCTCCTTCTCCTACATCACTGCCAAGACCTGGAACGACCTTCCCATCCAGCTCAGTACAGCCCCCTCCCTTGCAGACTTCGGAAAGAGTCTCAAGACCTGGCTCTTCGAAGGAGACACAGCACCCAGATACCCCTAGGGGTGACAGTGTTGCACTTTACAAATGCTCTTGAGTGATTGATTGAATGAGAGTTGGCACCACTACCCATTCCACCTGAACCTTTCACCTCAATCGCAAAGGGTCCATATAAAACCCCTTCCCTTTTGCGAATCAGGTCATACCTCAGCTTGGGATTCGGTAACTTTTCAATGGTTAGAGGCCGCACTTATGGTGATAAGGAATTGATACACAGGGATAGGATTTGCAGTTTTGAAGAAATGCCCACAACACACCCCTTCCAAATTTTGATTCATAATACATTTCTAAACCCATTTTAGGTGTCAGTAAAAAGTTTGTGAATAGCAGAGTTTGTGGCTGCTAAAATGTTTAGCACATTTGGCCTCACATGCTTTAAAATGAGAGTCATATCAAATTCAAATGTATATATTGAGCGTGTTTTTTTATCTTGTGTATTTTTGTAATAGTCTGTAAGCGAGTCTCAAATTTCACATGTATCATTACCTCTCATCGTTTTCATTATTTCTACTATTTTTTATTTTGTATTGCTTGTTACGTGCATGATTTTCAATCAGTTTACAATTCTTTACCTATTTTTCTGTTGATTGTGAAGGCGATTAAACTCCAAGCCGGCAAAACAGACTCAAGTGGAGAATGAGGAACCCACTTCATGCCTGAAAAGCATTAAAATGTTTGATTTTCCTACATTAAGTTGTGAAAAAGTACAAAAAAGAAAGCTTATTTCACACATGCGACCCTTTCTAACCTCCGGGCCATATCCATCCTTGCACAAAGCTCCTGGTTCATTGACATAGATTTAAATAATTATGGCACCTAATCATTCTTTCTAATTAGCAGCAGGAAACTAGCACAGTCACAGAAGGATATCCACCAAAACCGACACATTCAGGAACTGAATCCTTTCTGTCTCTCATGCAGTACCTACCGAGACTACAGCTTTCCTAAATATATTCATTATCTTTTGATTCGAGCTATTTAGGACAGAAACCTCTGCCCACTTTCCCAGGGCATCAGGATTTAAATCCACCAAAGGAAAAAGTTTAATGAAGCAATCATTTACTTTTATATAGCAACTGCAAGACTCGATATTGCAGTTATACATTCAAGTTTTTATTAGACCCTATTGTGTCTTGGGAACAGCGTGATCACATATTCACTGCAATCAATCAATGCCAGTCGCCGCTTGATCCAACATTTCTCTACTATACAAGATAAAGGGGCATATTTACAATGAAATGTCGGAGCTCAGAGCTGTGCCAAATTTATCAGCGCCGCATTCCGACATTTCCAAAACGCATGGATATGCTGTATTTACAACAATACATCGCACTCCTGGGTTTTCCCTAGCGCTGGCACTAAAATTAGCTTTTTAGCACCAACGCAGGCACCATTGCACCATAGTGCACATAGACAATCCATAATGGCGATTTGTTACCTCTATGTGTGCTGCATTCTGCAGCACACAAAGAAGTAGCAAATCATCATTATTTAATGATTGTTTATGTGCAGGAAGGGACACCTTCCTGCACATGAACAATCATTAATGGCGTTTTGCTCTTTCTATGTGTGCTGCAGAATGCAGTACACATAGAAAAAGCAAAAACGAGAATAAATAAAAGTATTTCTCCTCGTTTTGCCATTTTAACACCTGCTCTTGCATGACGTTAGTCTTTATCACTGCCTCAGATTGAAACATCCTTGTAAATTTAGGGCAGCGGCAAAAAGCAATGGGTGTTGCAGTGGAATGCCCACAGCAGCACCCACTGCATGCCCCTTTCACGCTAAGTAATGCGTGCAAAGGGGCCGTATTTACAAGGTGGCGTTATGCCACAAAAAGTGGCTTAACACCGCTTTGAAAATATGGAGAAGGGCATAGTGCCACCATAACGTCACTAAAAGGGACGCTCTTGTGGCGCTATCCCCTTGTAAATATACCCCAAAGTTTATAAAATGTGTAGGTAAACTTTACAATACAAATTAGCAAATGACGAATATACCCCAAAGTTTATAAAATATGTAGGTAAACTTTACAATACAAATTAGCAAATGACGACCCTATCACTAAACCTATAGTGAGCAACGATTACTGGTGCAAATTGCAAAATGTAAGAACAAAAAAGCATGTAACTGTTGGAGGAGAAAGGGATATGCCACTGACCAGAGATCATCGTTGACTAAGATTCAGGAGACAACAGAAAACAATTTTTGGCAAAGGCAATTGGCCTAGTCTTTAAAAGACTAAACTATTGGTCTGTCCATGCTTGTTTACATTGGTATTAGCAAATATGTCTGAGTTTAATGGGTTAATGGGTCTGGGTTTACTATCCCAGCTTTAGCACATTAAAGACAGATACATACAGACAGGAGGCAGAGTGTGTGGAAAGTGGTAGAGGAGAGGATGGGGAGAGTTGAGAGTCAGAAGCAATAGCAGATAAAATGATAGGTGGGTGTGGGTAGTGACCCCATTTGTGTGTGTGCCTTATATTTTTCCCGTCTGGTTTCACTGGTTTTAGGACACGGTGTGTCTTGTCACCGCTAAACAGTAATAAAGTACCTTGACTTATGCTCTAAAATATATACTAAACGTTCAAACTCCTTGTTTAGCATATTTGTCTTCTCTACAAATCAATTGTAAAAGGTGCCTAAAATACACCTATGAAATGGTAGTTTACATTTTATATGTCAGATGCAATATTACAAAAATATATGTATGCCAGGAGCACCACTGTGCTTAGGTTGGGCTGAAGTTTAAATGCATTATGGTGACACATGTCAAGGAAATATGCGTTGGCCATGAAGGAAAAGTCTATTTTTATTTTTCATAAGTCACCTTTAAAGTGTGCCTTGTAAGCCCAAAGGGGAGAGTGCTAATATTGAAAATTAAACAGAGAAAGTCTTCTGTTTTAGGGGCTGGCCAACAAAAGACGCGAGAAAGATACAAACCACAACCGTGGGAAATGAGAACACGACGACAATACTACAAAACATAAATAAATCGTCCACTATAAATCTGTCCAACATAGCTCTTACAAAAGAACAGTCAGCAGTTTTGGAACTAGGACTTACATTTGTCCCAGGGGTAAGATATGACTTCACAAAATTGAAAATGGAAGCCAGGGAACTTTTTCGAAAAATTCGTCTCAGATCTTTCTTTAAGGACAAGGAAGACACCACACGATCCGAGGCGTCTGGATTACGGAAGAAATCCAACTTCTGCCCTCCCATTCACAGCATCGCTAAGGATGTGGTAGCGTTTGAACATGCTGTACTATCATCCTTGAATGTACTTGAAAAGAAAAAAGTATTTGTTAAAAACAACATCTCACGCGAACACAGAATGGCCATTCATTCACTTAAGGAGCAAAAATCTTCAGTCATCAGGCCAGCTGACAAAGGCGGCGCCGTGGTCATAAGGTCAAAATAAGCTTACATTGTGGAGGGCAACAGTCATGTACATAATCCTCTGTGGTATCGACGCATCCCGCAGGATCCCACAAAAGAAATTCAAAATGAAATAGCGATGATAGTCAACAAAGGATTTGAAATGGGCATCTTGGGCCCAAAAGAATCTGAGTTTCTGATTAATAAACATCCACGCACTCTGGTACTATACTTCTTGCCCAAGGTTCACAAGGAGGCTCTACACCCCCAGGAAGACCAATTGTTTCTGGATGTGATTCCATTCTAGAGCCACTTTCCAAGTATGTGTTCATCTTTTTTAAACTGTTTCTACCGGAAGTCCCTTCATATTTACGTGATACTATGGAATTCATCAATAAAGTTGAAGGGTTCTAGTTTGACCCTACAATCCATATCTTGGCAACAATGGAAGTAACATCCCTTTACACACAAATTCCCCAGCAGGATGCGCTGGATTCAGTGGAATTTTATTTGGAGCAACGGCCTAGACCACTAGTACCAACTCAGTTCATCCTCCGTTTGGCCTCCATTTCTTTGCGTAAGAACTTCTTCAAATTTGAGGAGGATTTTTTCCTACAAGTCAAAGGGACAGCCATGGGTTGTCCCTTTGCTCCAGAAATGGCAGTACTGTATATGGCCAGGTATGAACACCGATACATTTATAACAACAACCCATACATTGACCAAATAATGCAATGGTACAGATACATCGATGATGTGTGGTGCATTTGGAAAGGCACTGAATTGTCCTTGAAGGAATTCCATGTGTGGCTAAACAACCGTAACCCGGACATAAAATTTAGCCTGTCACACAGCATAAAAAGTCTTGCTTTTTTGGATGTGGAGGTGAAAACATCGCCAAATGGTCTGATCACGACGTTACACACCAAACCAACGGACAAAAACAATGCCTTACATTACAGCAGCTACCACCCAAGAAACTTGAAAAATTATTTGCCATATGGCCAATTTTTACGTATTAGACGTAATTGCACCAGACGAGAGGACTTCGAATTACACGCTGAAACATTGGTTAGGAAATTGAAGGAAAGAGGTTATCCTCACAAGCTACTCAAGCACTCCATGAAAAGAATGAAAAGAGCTTGGTTCACACCAAGGGAACACCTTTTGACAAAAAAGCAGAAAGCACCAACGGAACGTATAGTCTGTGTCACAACTTTTGGACCTCACACTCATTCTTTTAAGAAGATTGTAAGCAATAATTGGCATTTGATCGAGGGTTCCATACAAAATGTGGGCCCCCCACTCTTTGCTTTAAGAAAGAACCGCAATATTGGGCAACAAGTCATACGCACCACAGCGGCACTTACAAAAAGACCAGAAACTCTGCGCACCATGTTGAACCTTAAACCGATTCAAGGACACCACAAGTGCGGCAATTGCTCTGTCTGTAATTTGACCATGGAAGGAACCACCTTCATGGATGGCCATAGACACTGGCAACACAATGAGTTCACAAATTGCAAGACTGAAAACGTGGTGTACGCCACAGTGTGTCCATGCCAAAAAATTTACATAGGCAAAACTAACCAGGAAGTGAAGCAAAGGATCGTGCAACATCGTTCAAGACTGAAAAATAAAGTCCTAACCCCGCCCATGGTAAACCACTATGTGGAACGCAATCACACTGAAAAAGATTTCAAATGGACCGTCCTCTGCGCCATCACACCTAACCCTAGAGGTGGTGACTCTGAAATTTTACTCACAAGAAAGGAAGCATACCTCATAATGAAATTCGACACAGTCATGAGTGGGCTCAAAGAAATGACTGAGATTGCCAAATTATAGAATATCCATCAGGCTTAAAAATACCCCTCAAGAAGTGAATTAACTCTGGCAGAACTACGGTACCCAGAATACAATGCAACCGGCTTAGCCATACAAACACGATCCGAACGCCCCAGTACGGATCTTGCATGCATTTCTTCGAAGAGGCTGCTGCCGGAAGTCATGGTCGACAAGCAATCTGTGCAGAAGCACGCAGCGGTATCCAGGAGAGATCAACTACCTACAGGCAAGTGACACAGAGAAGAAGTAACCGCTTGTATAGTAACTTCTGCATCGCGTAAACGTTTACAGTAGTTGATAACGACGCATATGTTTGAATGACACATGCGGTAGAGTGCCTGAACACCAGCCACTAACAAACAGCGCGACCGCTTACAGATTCCACATGGTTACGTGTAAATGAAACCGAATTCTGTTCAATGCATGCGGTTGAAACAAACACGTGGCAGAGCATTGGAACTCTTGAAGCATTCTGCAACTGAACACAGATGCCGGTTTGCGGCTTAGACTATTCCTGCACGATTAAAAGTAGCACAAGCGGTCTCTTCCACGCTTGACTAACACGTCTGTTATTGATGCAGGTGGATTACATATAACAAGGCAGGACGTCCGAACAAACCAAAGAACTGTCCAGACACAGGCAAGTCTTTACATCTCTTGCACTCTATCTGAGTCAACCCACAGTGAAGGTTAAATATCACCATTGAAATTTTCATACACTTTCTCCTGACAGAAAACGGATGTATCACAAAAACATATTCTGCACTCTACTCTGCCGATTTGCTCAGGATTGCTATTGAGGATCTTTTGCATCCCTCCCGAACTTTCAACACAATGAAGGTACCTTGCTAAGCTGAATCAGTACACAGTAATGGATCAGGGTTCCCCAACAGTTTGTAAAATATACGTTTTTTATTTTACTGTCAGTTGACACGACCAGGTCCAAGTCCTGATGAGAACCCCCCAATAGGTCGGGGTTTGAAACGCGTTGACACCAGCTCCTGGGATAAGGCACTTACAGGGTGTGCCACGAGAGATTTCTGTACCAACACCTCTCTCCAATTGACAACACCCCACAAAACTGTAATTCCCAGAGCAACAAACACTGGCAGGATATAAAGACATTCTTTGTTGAAATATATTCTTAACGCCTAGTATATGTGAATATAGTAAGAGACTGGTCTTACATGTCTCGTTATGTTTTGATATGTCATATTTGTTTACCGTTTTGTTCAACGATTTGTTTGTTATGTACTCTTTCACTGTGTTTGCTATATAGGTTGCAAAATGAAGTGTTGCCGGTCATGATGCACTATCAAAATGCAATAATCTTGTTTTTCTGGAATTAGATAAAGAAAAGTGAAATAAATCACACAGGCTTCTGAATTAAGGACATTGGCTCGTTTATTTTAGTAACTTGTTTGTTAAACAATGCAATCTAGATACAATGTGTGTATACAATATTGAAGTGGTCCAATCTAGGTAGCGTAAGGACCCTAGCCTCCTTTGGGTTACAATATTGAAAATATGGCACACTACACTATGGCATGCTCGCAGAGTGAAATAAAACCCAAAAGCTAATTCACTGTGCAGGCCTTGCTAGATTTGGGTGGAAGAATCTTTCCAATCGCTGGCTGGTGCACAGGAGGAAGCTGGCTCATCATCCACCACCTCCTCAGAATATTCCTGGACCTGGGATAACTGCATCTGCCAGAAGAAGACTCCTGACTCTTGCTGGAATAAGAGGACTTACTCAAGACACAAGGACTCCTGAATTCTGATGGCACTCACTGACTGGGATGGCTCTCTGAGGGTCAAGATGTTGCCCTCCTGTTTACTTTCTTCAGAGACCCAAAATCTTAAAAAAGTAATCCTGGCTCCAAGAGGAACTGCCTGACCACAGAGTACTGATTCCTGCAAGAGACCTGGCTGGAGAGAAACAAGGTGCTCTGAACTCTGCCTTGAGAAGATAGGGGCTGCATGACTGACCAGAAGGAACTTTCCCAGCAGTTGGAGACTAAGACCCTTATTTAGAGTTTGCAGACAAGGTATTCCTTTACAAACATGATAGAGCAACCTGTCCACCAAACTGATTATTCACCTGCTCTATTTAGAGTTGGGCCGACCATCATGTTTCTGCTGACAGTGCCCCTGCTGGCTCCACTAGTGCAAACCTTACACTGCTGACCAGATGCACTTGTAGCTGTTAGTGTTAGTATCTCAATCCATCCACTCTTTTTAGAGCAGATCTTCTGAGGTATTTGTTTTCTGATCGGGTATCCCCCATAACCTTGAAGAAAACTCCAAAGCTGTCAGGGTCATTATTTTTGTGTTTTGCAAAGACAAACTCCTCCTTTGGTGATTTGTTTTTGTAAAACAAAAAAGTTTGCTGAGTGGCCACATGAAACATTATAGTGCCTTCAGAGGATCTGCCATGGCGTCACACCTCTCTGGGGATTTTCTGCTGCTTTTGCTATTGCTGCTAGGTGTTGATCAGATATTTTCTCAGAACTGTTTTGACCTAGCCAGAGTGGGTTATTGAGTTAGTAGAGGTACTATCCCATTCTTGACATTGGTTTCAGTAGTTTGGAAAGGACTTTGTCCAGCAGTTACCATTCAATTTTAAAGGCAAAGAATAAAAAATTACATTTCAGATTTACAGGCAAAAATGTGTCTTCTTTTTATTGGCGAGACAATTTTTAACACATATGTTGAATCATTTTTTTCATTTTTGATAACATTTTTGCACCTTGATTTGTTTTTGTGAAAATGGAGGTGGAGCTGTCTACCCCAGCTGGCCTTATTTTGGTGGAGATGATGGCCTTGTGAAAGGAAAGCAAGCTGAAGCGGTGACAGAGAGCCATGAAGGAAGATTATGAGAAGGATCTTAGGATGTGGTAAGAGGCCTGCAGAGTACAAATCAACTCAGAGGAGAATGAGGATGATGGTAAGGAGGAGCCAGTGAAAGAGGAGGCTTTTCCCAAGAAAACAGCATTGCATGTGTTGTCTAGGACTGGGTGCAGTGTGTCCTGTCTGTGTATTCCTTCAGAGCTGTAGCCTTGCAATCTGGAGCAGGGGGACAGAAAGACTTAGATGGATGTGAAATCTCAATTGCCCTGGGAGAGAAAAGGCTGCTCTGGCTGCTGAGAAGAGCAAGGCTGCATTGGATACCGAGGGTAAAATGTTGGCCCTGCTGCTGAGGAGAGAGAGACTTCCGCAGTCTTGGCTCCTCCTAATGAGAAACAAGCAGCAACAGCCCTTAGTATGGGAAAAGCTAGCCTTGGAGGAGTGGAAGGTCATGCTGGACCATGAGAGCAGCCAGTGCAAGACGAGCCTGAGGTTCAGGAGGGTATCAAAGTCCGGTAGAGATTGTGGTACCGATACTGAGGTACCCAGGAGAGGTAATTCCAGAGTACACATTCCTAAAACTCTTGTGCTAGCTTTGTGGTTTGGGGAGAAATGGATAACTGATTTTGTGCTTATGAGATAGCCTTGCAAATGCACAAAGTTGATCAGAGGATTTGGGGGTAGCCTGATGAAATATATGCCAATCAGGGGAGGGATAGCCAGTGCCCTTGGAAGAATCAGAGCAGGTTCAGTAACAACAAATGAAGGCTGCCCTCATTCACACGTTTTGTCTCAATTAAGGGTGTGCAAAATTCACATAATTTCCTTTTGCATAATTATGTGAAATTTTGGACAAATTAGGTGAAATTAGGCACAATTAAGCAAAATGAAAAATCCATTATTTAGCACTATATTGTAATGTGAAAGTGTCTTTGGGTCAATGTTTGACACATTTTGAGCTAATAAAATAGCAGAAAAAAAACATTTGCAGCAAACAGCAGCCGCTCACATTCTGGTTGTTTACGTTGTTCCTCTGCTGTTGTGCTGTAATTTTGTCGTAAATGGACTGTAGTTATGTGTTGTGACATCCCGGGATAAATTTAATAATTCTGCGTCAGAAGTGTGATGCAAACTTTCCGAAATTACATGAATTACAGCAGCTCCATTTTAACTTTCAACTGGGTCTAGTCTCAATCCTGAAAACTATCACCTGAAATTTAGGGACACCCCAAAGCAGTCACAGTAATCATGAGAGGATTTTGTAGATGTGTCGATTAAATCATTGGATGGTTGGGTGAAGGGAAGCAAAGTAACCGGCTACGATGAGCTGTTTAATTTTATTATGTGTGGTCACTGGTCCTCTGAATGTAGCTATTAGCCCTTCCATACCCGTTGACTGTCTACTAGGAAATGTTCTTGAGCATACTATTTGGAAAGAAGCGCAGCTCAAGGCCCGTGCTGAAAAGTTGGGACTGACTGAGTGGGTGATGCTGACCAGAGCAGCCTGCCAGAGGAGTCAGGGTGACTTGGAACCTGAAAGAGTGGACTAGGTTCAAGTCAAGAAGAGAAGAGGAAAGGAGTATGGGAAACCATCCCCCAAAGTTCTGACTGTCACAATTTGCTCTTTGCGCTGTTGTGCCCAACACTATAGGACCTACCTTCTGGGCATACCTGTGTTGATGTAAGCTTCCAGACCTTCTTCTACAGCCATATAATGTGTTCCAGCCTCTTGGGCACTATTATGAAATTCCCATTAATTCAAGATCCATGCGAGGTTTTGTAGAAACAAGATTGCTTTTCTTGCTAAAGACTCTAATACGTAGAATTCCCTGCTCACTGCTTTTTCTCCATCCCCTAGGTCAAAGATGGGTTGAGGAATTCAGCACGTCAGTAGCTGGCAGGAAATAACCTTCTCACATTCGAGGCATGTGATCATAGTGAGTCTTGATTTCCTTCACTCCAGCACTGGCCATTGTAGTAGTGTTTCTGCTTGACTGAACCTTTATTTCCAGAAGATTTCTGATTCCTCAGCTGTAGCTTAATCCTTGTACCTTGAACTTGCACTGACCTGCAGTGCTTCATTGTTCCTTTGGTTTCTGAGCTAGCACTATTGTAGTGCATCCTTTTTTCAAACCTCTTCTATTATCAGTAGTTACCCTTTTATCAGTACTTGCCTTCCTTAGCTCCAGTTCCCAGTGTACATTTGAATCTCTACACCCTTAGCCCCCAGTTTCCACTTGTGGTTTGTTTACTTGCTTTCTGCATTTTGATCCCATTGTTTTCCTTTCTTTTCTGCTAAGCATTGTTCCTTTCTCCTTGTCTGTCGAGGCTATGCATTTTATTTTTCCGCCTTGCTGTTAGCACTTTGCATGTTCCATTGTGACCACCAGAATTCTTAAATAAAAATACATAATGTATATCAATTGTAATTTATATTAAAGAATAAAACACCACATTAACATAAAAAGATTACTATTTAAAAAAATATTTAACTTTTTTCTATCTTACAAATGTAAGTTAAAGACACATAAAAACAAATATTTTAAAATACAAATAAAATACAAAATAATTTTTAAAACCAAAACACAACAGATAATTAACATAAATATATAAAATATTTGAAATTATATCATTTTAAATTACATGTACTAAAATACCTTTAAAAGACCAGGATAAAGAGATATTTATTAACCGATCTCTAATCCAAAATTACTGAATAATAAAATCCAATTCAAAAATAGTATTCTAACTAAAATCCTACGAAATTTGGAGAATATGCATACATGGGAGTGGGCAGGGTGTTGAAATATACTAGTCTAATTCCAGTGTAACAAACATGGGAAAGTGCATGCATTTTTAGGGTAAGATTTACTATTGTGACTCCACTTGATCTATCATTGGAGAAAATGCAGACATTGGTGTGGTGAGGAGCAGATTTAATATTTTAATTCCAGTTTAACAAACATTGGGAAAAGGGGTCAGGGGGACAGGGAGTTTATTCTAACTTAAACCTAATAAAGATTGGGGAAGTGCATACATTAGGAGTGTCAGATTTACTATTATTACTTAAGTCTAACAAACACTGGCGAGAGTGCATTCATGGTGTGTGGAGGTCATGTCCTAACTCTAGTCTAACAAACACTGGAAAATGTCCATACATTGGGGGGTTCAAATACAACACACACAATTAAATAAATTAACATGAAAACTTATTTCATAAATGTAAATATATAATTTTATAAATCCTAACTTTAATAAAGGTATATAAATCTTTCAAACGTAACAAATAAAGCAGAATTGTAGAAAATTCTTTATTATTTCTTATAAATAGATAACTAATAATTAAACAGCATTCCTCGACCACACCAAACACACAAACAAGTTATATAATGTAGTATGACAAAAATATATTAAATTATATTTAATTGTAATTTAACTTTTTTACATAAAACAATACCCACTCATCTCCCCAATATATTTAACATACCACAAAAATATATTTAAGGTTTAAACATATACAAAGAAACTTTTAAAAATAAAACGCATTGTTTATATATTAGTCCGTTATTATCAATTAAATATATTTCACTTAAACGCTTCCCATTCAATCACACAATAAAACCCAAATCCAAAATCACAATGTCTTAAATAATTTCAAAATGTACTGAATTAGTAAATAAACAAATACCAATTAGAAAACGAATAAATTAACATTAATTAATAAATAATTAAAAAACAAACTACTTACATGACCCCTAATAAACCCCACAGCCCAAACCCAAAATTTAATAAACGGATTAAAACAATATCACCTTTGATATTTTTGTCCACACTATTTATGAGAACGATATTTTGACCACAATAGTATGGTCAAACGATATTTTTGAGTCAAGATCAACAAAGTTGAGACAGTTTACAAAACCTTCATAGGTGGTAATCACTCCTCCCCCAAGACACCCAAGCCAGGGCCAGATAGTCACACATCGGGCACTGGCTTCTCCTTCACATCTCCCACATGGGAACAGATTGTCCAAGTAGTGAAAACAACTAAATCAGGAGCCCCGTCAGACCCCTGTCCTCCCAAAGTCTTCCATCTGTTCCCTGAACTACTCAGTGAACAACTAAACTTACTGTTTAGGAGATCGTACAGTCAGGCAGGTTCCCGGATGCATGGAAGACAGCCTCAGTCCTGCCTCTGCTAAAAAGCCAATTTAGATCCCGAAGAACCTGGCAGCTACCGGCCAATTTCTCGGATCCCTTTTTCATCCAAGGTATTGGAGAAACTGCTTAACACACAGATTACTTCTTTCATTTCCGCTGGAGAACTCCTGGACCACTCTCAGTACGGGTTCAGAGAGGGCCACGGAACCGAGACTGCTCTGATCATGGCAACAGAGGAACTTAGAAGATCACTGGACTCAGGAGGGAAGGCCGCCTTGATTTTGTTAGATCTATCGGCGGCCTTCGACACTGTCAACCACGAAATATTAATTGGCAGATTGACAAAGCTGGGATTTCAGGAATCCGCCCTCAATCTTCTTGCATCCTATCTAACCGGCAGAACTTTCTCAGTAGAACTGGGAGGTTCCATATCCAAATCATTTGAACTACTGTGTGGTGTACCTCAGGGCTCCTCTCTGAGCCCCACACTTTTTAATATTTATGTGACTCCGTTAGCCTCGATTATTAGGCAATGTGGCTTCTCGGTGGTCTCTTATGCTGACGACACCCAGGTGGTTGTGTCAGTGTCAAATAATGTGGACGCGACAGCTGATCGTTTTAACAATTGCATGTCACAAGTAAACACCTGGATGCAGACTAACTGCCTAAAACTAAACGGAGAAAAAACGGAGGTCCTGATACTGGGCCCTGACCCATCCTTCTGGTCACCAAGATGGTGGCCAGATAACCTTGGAGACTGTCCGATGCCAGTCTCCAAGGTCAAGAACCTAGGTGTGGTCTTTGATGACAAGCTGATATTTGACGCTCAAATCAACAAGCTTTCATCCACCTTCTGGGGGATCTTAAAGATGATCAGAAAGATTAGTTCTTTCATACCCCCGGAAGCATTAAAGACGTTGGTGACATCATTGGCCCTTTCGAGATTGGACTACGGCAACGCCCTATATGTAGGGCTACAATCCCAGTATCTACAAAAACTGCAGCGTCTGCAGAACGCCGCCACTAGATTGATACTGGGTGTCCCCAAACATGAAGCAATCTCCCATAGATTGAGAGCCCTTCACTGGCTCCCAGTGGGGAAGAGAATTATTTTCAAATCACAATGTCTGGCCTATAAGGCACTTCAGGGTAAAGGACCACTATATCTGAGATCGCACTTCAAATGGTACGTACCAGCCAGACATCTCAGATCCTCTCACTCAAAACTGCTACAATTACCCAAGTACAGGCAGGTTCGCTGGGGAGGAAGAAGTTTCATATTGGGAACAGCAAAAACTTGGAACCGTTTGCCAATGCCGATAAAAACAGTACCTCACTCATGTCCTTCAGAAGACTACTGAAAACTTGGCTCTTCTCCGACTGAGCTCTGGAAACGCATAACGCATCTCTCAATCCCATCACCTCATATGTCCTGCCAAACCCAGCGCCAAGACTCCTTCGGGCATATGTGCGCTATATAAGTCGACAAATCAAATCAAGATGTAAGGAGAATATCAAATGAACATATGTGTGTTACTAATCTCATACCACACACCAATTTTCTATGATACCAGAGTTACAAGAAGCAGTATAGTAAAAGCAAGGTGGCAATCAGTGGCACCAGGATAAAATAATGCACTTCTAAGTACACATACTGAAGACCACACCAGCACAGAGTGTGTGCAAACAGCACTGATATAGTTAATTGAGATAACTTTCAACAGATTGGTCACGAAAACATATTTAGAAAGTTTGATTGATCCGAGTGACATTATACTGATGTGAAGTCTCATTTTAATGTCACTCAACTGTTAAAGAAATATGATGAATATTTCTTGCAACAGATGTAACTTGTAACTGATGTAACTTTGTAACAATGTGGATCCTCATGTAAAGCGCTCTGATACCTCCGGTCTAGCCAGCGCTATATAAAACTCAAATAAATAAATGCAGACACCAGATGTAAATCCAGTTTGTAGAAAAACAGGGTTTAATGTTTACACAAAGTAGGCGTCCTTTGCCTGATGCTTGGTTTTGCTGCTGCTGCTTTGGTGTTGTAATGTTCCAGAAATAGATGCTAATCCACAATTCTCCTGACGTGTCTACCATTACAAGTATCTCCCTGAATTGACCAACTGTATTGCAACTCGTATGTATACATTCTACACTTACAGCATGACATCACGTTATAAAGAACAAGCCACCCTTCTTGGCCTGGGTGCCTCAGTGATCCCAGCTCGAAACAAGCCATTGTTGTGCTTGATGTAATACAGGGGATTATACTATGCTAAGTTCCAAAATAGAGAGCCCATAGCCACTCAGGGAGTAAGTAAACATGGCATTTAGGCTGCCAACCGGCACTTACTGCTGTCTAAAGAAGTGACCAATTACCCATATTCTCTCGCCTGTAACACTATAAGCTTTACAGTTGCTACCACATCCTACACATTATTTCAATGAGCAAAAACTCAAGGCACATTAAAATTGAAAAATATGGTTAAATAATGTGTTGCTTTATCTAATATTTGAACAGCTACGCAACTGAAGGATGTATGAGCACAGTGCCACACGCAATGTTATTGCAACAGGTCACATGTTGTAACAGTATTGGCATTAGGCCTCCCTGGCATACCTAAGGCTATTCTACGTCTACATGAAGAGCTTCCCATTGTGACTATGGCCACCATGTAGCATCTTGAACTGGTGGAGTACTGGTGCCCTCAAGCCATGTGCCTGGCATACAAAGGGTCACTGATAGTGTACTCTGCTTGTCACTACATTTCATAAGTACTTGTTCATTTTTTCTCCTGACGTTTTTGGTGCTGTATAATGCACATGCACAACCCACATAGGACCAGGTGTACAAACATTAGAAATATTGATTTTCTAAATGTGATTAGATCCGAATTGCAATTAGGAAAATCCTATTCCTAGCAATTCCTGATGGGTCGCAAATTGGCCTACCTCATAAATATTAATGAGGTAGGTCGCACTTTGCGACCCACTAAGAATTGCCACCATCAAAGGGATGGTAGCCTGCTTGGGTCAGCAGACCAGTATGTCTGTGATTGCTTTTTAATAAAGCAATCTTTTTTTTTTTTTAATGCTGCCTGTATTCCTTAAAGAAAAAAGGATGCATTTTAAAAATGAAAATGAAACGTTTAGGTTTCTTTTTTTTTAAGAGTAGGCAGTGGTTCATAGAACCACTGCCTGCTCTTAAAAAATATTTTGTTTAACATTCTCAAAGGGAAGGGGTGCCATGAGGACCCTGTCCCATTTGCAAATGGGTTGCCACCAATTTTGAATTAGTGGTAAAATAGTACTGTTTTGAAACCAGAATTCAGGTCGCAAAACAATAATACATACCATTGAGATTTGGTATTTAGAAGCAACATCCTAAACATGCCCTTTCCAAATATCGAATCTCAGATGCAAATCTTGAGTCGGAATTGAGTTACCGAACCACAATTTGGTGTTTGCACACTTAAAAAAACCTTTTTGCGGTTGAAAATAACCCAATTCTATGAATTGGGACGTTTGTGACCTCAACAAATGTTTGTACATCTGACCCCTATTACCTACCCGCCCCAAATGCCATCCACAGTCTACATTCCTCTTTCTTTATATTTGACCACAGCATAATACAAATAACTCCCTTGAAGTACTAAGGCTAAGTCTATCTGAATTTTACATTACCTAAATGCCTTGATCATTACTACATCAAACATAATGACATTGAAAATGTTTTGTAACTCAGTATAGTGAATCCATTCTTTAAGGTTCAATATGAGCAATACATGAGATACAGACAAACCCACAATGAATAGACTAATAGAATAAACTCTTAGTCATAAATGGCTGCATTTTTATTGAGCAGTGGCCTTCTATACGCTCTATTACCCCCACAAATAGGAGAGGTTCTATTCTTGACATCTTAATTCGTAGTGTAGATGCAACTAAGGCAGATCCTCAAACTACAGTTAAGCGGATGGTTCACTTCTTCGTTCCGCTCACCCTCTCAAAAAAAACAATCAGAGACACAATATGTTGTGTTAAAGAACACATAACCCCCAGGGTATCTTGGCGCTGAATAACAGATGTTTATTGTTACCCAACTCAATGGTACTCATTTTAATGACCTCAAAAGGATAAAAGGCTGAGTGGACATGCCAGGATTTGAACCTGTGACTATTAGGTCTAACACAGGCCCTTACAGTGGGCGCATTAGTCCACTAAGCCATCCAACTCAGCTACAGAAAGCAGTGAGTCTCTTGAATGGTGGATCAATACACATAAAATTTAACTATGATCAAGGAGGAGTTTGTTTTCAACTGCGAAAACTAGGATAGAGATGCCTCAGAACAGTGAAATGAATATGGTGTGTAATACTTCTGGGAGGTATCTAGAAAAAAGTGGACTGACAGAAAAAAAATTACAAAAACATATTTTTGAGCCCAGAGAATATTTTATTCAAGAAGAGTTATACCATGCTGAAAATATTCCTAAAAACGTTTTGATTAGGTCAGTCAATAACTCCACTCCACACCTACATGCCTAATAACTCAACTGAAAACTGAAAATTTGACCATTTTGTTCGAAGAGAAAATGGACAGGTTTGAACTCTCCAAGTCCCAGACTCCCAATACCCATATAAACTTGGAACCAGTTCAGATCACTAAGCCCACATATACTAAATTCACAGAACTATTTCCTGTAGTACTGTGCAAAGCCATTCCTAACCCAAGACCCTATTCCACCATCAAAGATCCCAATACACGCATGCCTCGTCAAAGAAATCCATGTTATAAAATCCCATTATATGGTCATCTTGATAAATGTATTAGTAATTTAACATGCTACAACAGATTGGCTACAAATCAGCCAAGTCAGCTGATGGAGAAGATAAGAGTAACTACAGATCGATGTCAAACCACCCCTTCCTGGACAAAGATCTGGAAAGATCTGGAAATCTGTTTTGAGAAACAGCTCAAACAATTTATTGCACAAACAACTTATATAGTATTATAATAGCTTTATCCAATCATCAAAAAATCATAAAGGCACATAAATTCCTTAAAAACAAAATAGCTGATAAAAACTGACAAAATTGTCACAAAACAACTTGCTTGATAACTTCCAATCAGGCTTCAGACCATGTTTCTGCACCTAAACTGCAGTGAACAAAATGTAGATGATTCACTCTTTCTCTCCAATAAGGATGATCCATGACTCTTTATCTTCCGGGATCTATTTGTGACATTCAACATTGTCAATCTTTAAACTCTTCTAAAGATTCTTGAGGAGACAAATGGATTCAGAAGAAAGGCACCATCGCGGTTCTCTTCATACCTTTATAGCTGTTGTTAATATATAAAAATCTTGAACTATGCTTCAATGTCTCCTTTCTCCAAAATTGAGCCCCTTAATGCTCAACACTTACACTGACCCTCTTCATTTTATAGAAGGAGCCCCTTTGTTCACTTCCCACAAAATCAGGCGTCTACTACTACTTTCACAGCTGTATTTGAAAGTAAATTACCCAGAAGGTATTGCCTTCCTCACAGATTCTTGTAAAAATGAATTTCTGGATTAATTATCAACACCTCAAATGAAACCCTTGAAAGTGGAATTTCTACTGATCTCTCCCCTGTTTCTCAGCCCCGGTGCAGATGTAGCTAAATGTCTACTTTCTGTCATTGATTTCACCATTTGAGATTCACGCTGGACAAGAATCTTAACCTCCAGCCCAACATATTCTCTATAGTAAAACTGGTATATTTTTTAATTATATTTTTGTGTGAAATTACACATTTCCTCTATGATGGGGAATTGTATGCAAGTGGTACGCTTAATATAGTGAATGAATGTATTGGGGGAGATCAAACCATGATGTACAAAGTGCAAAAGGAAAAGTGCTACCCTAGCACTCTATGGTGCTCATTGGAGTCTCAGCTTACTGCTCCATGTTGAGACGCATTGCTTCAGGGGCCAGATTTGTTTTAACTTATGTTTGATTTTAGGGAGTACGTATCCACCTCTTGTCTCTTCACCATCCCACTCACCACCTGCGGTGGACTTATTGGAAGTAGCAAACTGCAATTCAAGGAGCGCAAAAGCAGAACAAGTACCAAAATAAATGTCTTAGGCTTTTATGGTGCGTTGAGTCTTTTTTCTAAATTAAGAAAGCATTCAGTCTCAAGAGATAATCTTCCATAATTTCATAGATCCTCATACAATCAAACTTTGAGTAGGACAGAATGAGAATCCATTAAGAAACACTGACATTTAAGCTGTGGTCAAAGTACGCCTTGAGAGATTTAGGCTGGCACGGAAAGGTTGTCGGAAACTGACATCATAATCCTGATGACGCAAATGCCGTCCTATTGGGATTACAGGCCGGTATGCGACTGGCCGACGGGCTTCTTGAGCCCGTTGGAAGCCAGCCGGAATGACCGGCCGGTTTCAATTCTGACCGCATAGATTGTAATTAGGCAGTCTGAATTGAAACCGACGATGTCCGTCATGCTTTCGGACTAACATCGTAATCGGCCCCATAGTCTTTTCTCTCCTTGGAATATCCCTGCTTGAATTACACATGTCAATCAATTAAAAGTAAATAAGTGTGATCAATAGAAAGCACATTTAGTTTATATTGATATGTTCTGGAATGTGATAACCAAGAATTATTTGAATATATTTGCGGTATTTATTCTAAGTGGTAAGATGGTGTGTCTTGCATTATTTTGTATTTGATTTCTGACATGTTTCTAGAAGGTTGATAAGTACATGTCTCATTTATTGTTGCTCAAAAGGACACCGTCTTGTAGAAAGAAAATAAGTGAAAGGGCATCACAGCACCAGTCTCGGCCGGTATGACTCGCGTGTGGGGGGTCGCACAGGAGGGGTCAGGCGGGGGGGAGGTTTAATTTAAAAAAAAAAAAGGTTAACTTACCTTCGCCGGCCCGGTCCCGCCTCGTCGGTCTGTGTCGTCCTCTCTGCAACAGGAAGCAGCCACAGGCAGCCTCCCTCCCCTCCCCTAAGCCAATCACAATGCTGCAAAGGCAGCGTTCTGTTTGGCTGAGACACTGACCACACAGGCATCTATGGGGAGGCCATTTTCTCCATGTAGGCTGCATGCAGCCTCAATAGAGAAAAGGGAGAGTGCATATGACTGGTTTGGTCGGCCGTGAGGCCTACCAAACAGTCAGCGCCCTCAAAGTGGGCAAGCCACTCCTCCCCTGCCCTACAGCAGGACCGCCCACCCCAACCAAACCCTTCTGCTTTCTCGCAGTGCGAGAAGCAGAAACATAAAATGGTATTTATAATACCATTTTATGTTTCTGCTTCTCGCACTGCGAGAAAGCAGTGGGGCGACGCTCCTCCGCCCACATGGAGGAGCCACCCCTGCACAGCACTCTACACTAATTTCTGATTCTGGGAGTTTCAATAACATTGAAATAATGTTATGAAAGCCGAGTACAAAGAGAGAAGGGATAGATAGATGACCTGTAATTGAGGCAACTTTGGGAAAGGTCATGCAGAATCATATCACCGACTCTAATTGAAGACTACTGGTGAGGAATTTAGCCTCTGCCTCTATGCTGGTTGAACATATTATTGCAGCTGGCCTTGAGAGTTGATAATAGCAAGCCTTCTTATTATATTGAACACAACACAAGATTACTCAAACCGGTATGTGGATGTGAACCATCTTTGAAACATCAAAATAGGTTGTATTTTCTGCTTTGCTAGAATTAGCTTAGTGCTTGGAAGTAGCAGAATGAAGGGAGGGGAACTGCTATTAATGTTATGGGTAATGCAAGTAGTGTGCAACTGTGTGTTTAAGTAAAATATAGTCGGACCCAACTTTTACTGAGGTTCAGTGAAGTCACTGTTTTTGTGCTGTTCAGTGGAGGATGGATCTCCCTACTATACAGCACTTTAAGACACAATCCACGAACGCTGTGGGGAAGAACCATTCGTCTGCGCAATCCAGGGGTAGTGATTTGAGGGACAGTATGTAACTTGTTCCTCACTTTACAATTCAGCACTTCAACCCACAATCTTAACCTTTTTGAAATCTAGAGAAGTTGCTGCAAGTGCCCTGTTGCATAAATGAAGCCATTGATTTTGACTGTAGGTGGCATGCCTGCCTTGCCCCATTACCTTCAGTTCAGAAGGCTTCTTTTACTTTAGATTTTCAGCTCGGAAGACTTGATTGGTATCTTTGTACTGGGGGACATTTTGGAAGACTGATTATCAAATCTTTTGAGCAATTGCAAGAGGACTACGAGCTCTCACACACACAACTCTATAAAAACACTCAACTCAGACACGCCCTGTGTGTTAAAGCTAGTGACTTAAATGACCTACCTGACTCAACCTCCCTTTAACCCCTTCGCTGCTAGGCCTTTTCCCCCCCTGTGCTAAGCCTTTTTTTGGCTATTTGGGGTAGTGCGCGCTTAGGCCCCTGTAACTTTTTGACCACATAAGGTATCCACGCCAAATTTGCGTCCTTTTTTCCAACATCATGGGCATTGTAAAGGTATCCAGGGTTTGTGGATTCACTGGAGGGGTCCCAGAAATTAGCCAAAATACAGCTAAATTTTGGGGTTTTTGGGAAAAATGCGAAAAAGGGCTGCAAATGAAAGCGTCTGGGTTTTTCCCTGCAAATGGTATCAAAAAGGGTTTGTGGGGCTGAAATCACCATTTTCCCAGCTTTTAGGGAATGACAGACTTTTGTCAGAAAACCAACATTTTTTACACAGTTTTGGCATTTTTCTGGGACATAGCCTATTTTTGCTATTTTTTGTGTTTTCAACCTCCTTCCAGTTAATGGTAGAAATGGGTATGAAAGCAATAATGGATCCTAGACAGCTATACATTTTAGAAAAGTAGACAAAATTCTGAATTCAGCAAGGGGTCATTTGTGTAGATCCATCAAGGTTTCTTTATAGAAACTAACAGTTAAATATAGGAAAATTGAAAATTAGTTGAAAAACAGCGTTTTGTGTCAACGTTTTCACCTGTAACTTCTTCTAATTATGACAGCTCTTTGAAAGCAATATACCGTTACATCCGCTGGACCTTACTGGTTGTGGGGATATATAGGACTTGTAGGTTCACCAAGAACCCGACGAACCCAGAGCCAACAACTGAGCAGCGTCTTGCAATGGTTTTTTATTATGTACCGGGTATATAGCAATTATTGTGGGAAAATGTATACATGGAAAAATCGGTATGAAAGACACCTATGTATTTCTGAAATGGGAACAAAATATAGAGTTTAGAAACAGTAGATATTTGCACATTTCCGAAATTGGGAATACTCATACTAGCATGAGAATTATCGGTCATTTTTTAAAATTACTTCTTTTACACAATGTCTTTCATTTGAAGGCAGAATGCATCGAAAGTCAATAGGTAATAACAGTTGCTTTACAAATCTGAATTACCCTAAGTCTCCCGATAAAAATGGTACCTCACTTGTGTGGGTAGGCATAGTGCCCACGACAGGAAATGGCTCAAAACCCAACGTGAACACACCACATTTTCACAATGAAAATTACCCTTTTTTGCAAAGGGCCTAGCTGTAGTTTTTGAACCCTAGCTCTGCCGGCACCTAGGGAAACCTAGCAAACCTATACATTTTTGAAAACTAGACACCCAGGGGAATCCAGGATGGGGTGACTTGACTGGCTCCCACCAGGTTCTGTTACCCAGAATCCCTTGCAAACCTAAAAGATTGATTAAAAACACATTTTCCTCACATTTCTGTGGTGGAAAGTTCTGGAATCTGCGTGATCCACAAATTTCCACCCACCCCACGTTCCCCAAAGTCTTCCGAGAAAAATGGTACCTCACTTGTGTGGGTAGGCCTAGTGCCCACGACAGGAAACGGCGCAAAACGCAACGTGGACACACCCCAATTTCACAGTGAAAATGACCCTTTTTGACAAAGTGCCTAGCTGTAGTTTTTGAACCATAGCTCTGCCAGCACCTAGGGAAACCTAGCAAACCTATACATTTTTGAAAACTAGACACCCAGGGGAATCCAGGATGGGGTGACTTGACTGGCTCCCACCAGGTTCTGTTACCCAGAATCCCTTGCAAACCTAACAAATTGATCAAAAATACACATTTTCCTCACATTTCTGTGGTGGAAAGTTCTGGAATCTGCGTGGATCCACAAATTTCCACCCACCCCGCGTTCCCCAAAGTCTTCCGAGAAAAATGATACCTCACTTGTGTGGGTCGGCCTAGTGCCCGCGACAGGAAACGGCGCAAAACGCAACGTGGACACACCTCAATTTCGCAGTGAAAAATGACCCTTTTTGGCAAAGTGCCTAGCTGTAGTTTTTGAACCATAGCTCTGCCGGCACCTAGGGAAACCTAGCAAACCTATACATTTTTGAAAACTAGACACTCAGGGGAATCCAGGATGGGGTGACTTGACTGCCTCCCACCAGGTTCTGTTACCCAGAATCCCTTGCAAACCTAAAAGATTGATCATAAAAACACATTTTCCTCACATTTCTGTGGTGGAAAGTTCTGGAATCTGCGTGATCCACAAATTTCCACCCACCCCACGTTCCCAAAGTCTTCCGAGAAAAATGGTACCTCACTTGTGTGGGTAGGCCTAGTGCCCGCGACAGGAAACGGCGCAAAACGCAACGTGGACACACCTCAATTTCGCAGTGAAAATGACCCTTTTTGACAAAGTGCCTAGCTGTAGTTTTTGAACCCTAGCTCTGCCAGCACCTATGGAAACCTAGCAAACCTATACATTTATGAAAACTAGACACCCAGGGGAATCCAGGATGGGGTGACTTGACTGCCTCCCACCAGGTTCTGTTACCCAGAATCCCTTGCAAACCTAACAAATTGTCAAAAACCCACATTTTCCCCACATTTCTGTGGTGGAAAGTTCTGGAATCTGCGTGATCCACAAATTTCCACCCACCCCACGTTCCCCAAAGTCTTTCGAGAAAATGGTACCTCACTTGTGTGGGTCGGCCTAGTGCCCGCGACAGGAAACTGGCGCAAAACACAACGTGGACACACCTCAATTTCGCAGTGAAAATGACCCTTTTGGCAAAGTGCCTAGCTGTAGTTTTTGAACCATAGCTCTGCCGGCACCTAGGGAAACCTAGCAAACCTATACATTTTTGAAAACTAGACACTCTAGGGGAATCCAGGATGGGGTGACTTGACTGCCTCCCACCAGGTTCTGTTACCCAGAATCCCTTGCAAACCTAAAAATTGTCAAAAACACATTTTCCCCACATTTCTGTGGTGGAAAGTTCTGGAATCTGCGTGATCCACAAATTTCCACCCACCCCACGTTCCCCAAAGTCTTTCGAGAAAATGGTACCTCACTTGTGTGGTGGGCCTAGTGCCCGCAACAGGAAACGGCGCAAAACACAACATGGACACACCTCAATTCCTGCAGTGAAAATGACCCTGTTTTGGCAAAGTGCCCAGCTGTAGGTTTTGAACCATAGCTCTGCCGGCACCTAGGAAACCTTGCAAACCCATACATTTTTGAAAACTAGACACCCAGGGAATCCAGCGATGGGGTGACTTGACGTGGCCTCCCACCAGTCTCTGTTACCCAGAATCCCTTGCAAACCTAAACAATTGTCAAAAACCACATTTTCCTCACATTTCTGTGGTAGAAGTTCTGGAATCTGCGTGATCCACAAATTTCCACCCACCCCGCGCTCCCCAGGTCTCCCGAGAAAATGGTACCTCACTTGCATGGGTGGGTCAGGATCCGCGACAGGCAAGGGCCCAAAGTCATTGAGGCGACATCAAATTGACCTATCACAAACCAACCTGGTTTTGCATGGGGTCCCATGAGCTTTGGCCCGGGCTCGGCAGCCATCTAGGGAAACCTACCTAACCCACACATTTCTGGAAACTAGACACCCGGGAGTCCAGCAAGGTATGGCTTGCGTGGGTCCCCCATCATTCTCCTACCCAGAATCTCCTGCAAACCTCGAATTTCGCCGAAAATTCACTTTTTCTCACATTTCTGTGATGGAAAGTTCTGAAATCTGCGTGATCCACAAATCTCTCCCACTCAGCGCTTCCCCAGGTCTCCCGATAAAAATGGTACCTCACTTGTGTGGGTAGGCACAGTGGCTGCAACAGGAAATGGCCCAAATCGCATTCTGAGACTTCAAAATTACCTATAGCAAAACTACCTGGTTTTGGGGCACCTGAGATTTTGGCCCTGGGCTCGGTGGCCATCTTGGGAAAGTACTAAACCCAAACATTTCTGAAAATTCAGACACTCGGGAGTCCAATGAGGTATGGCTTGCCTGGATCTCCAACGTTTCTCTACCCAGAATGCAATGCAAACCTTAAATTTAGCTGAAAACATTTTCCACATATTTGTGTGGAATCACCGTGCCGGCACAAATGTCCTACCACCCAGCGCTCCCCTTGTTCTCCTGAGTAAAATGATACCTCACTTGTGTGGGTGTCCAAAGCAGAATTGGCTAAAAACGTATTTTTAAAAAAATGTAGCGCTTTAGAATTCTCGGTGCTATACTATAAATCCCTATGTTTTGGGCTCTTCCTAGCCACAGGCCTTTGGCCCACCCACACAAGTGAGGTATCATTTTACTCGGGAGAACAAGGGGAACGCTGGGTGGTAGGACATTTGTGCCGGCACGGTGATTCCACACAGAAAATATGTGGAAAATGTGGTTTTTTCAGCTAAATTTGAGGTTTGCATGGCATTCTGGGTAGGAAAACGTTGGGGGATCCACGCAAGCCATACCTCATTGGACTCCCCGGGTGTCTAGTTTTCAGAAATGTTTGGGTTTGGTACTTTCCCAAGATGGCCAGCTGAGCCCGGGGCCAAAATCTCAGGTGCCCCCCCCAAAACCAGGTAGTTTTGCTATAGGTAATTTTGAAGTCTCCAGAGTACGATTTGGGCCATTTCCTGTTGCAGCCACTGTGCCTACCCACACAAGTGAGGTACCATTTTTATCGGGAGACCTGGGGGAACGCTGGGTGGGAGGAAATTTGTGGATCCACGCAGATTCCAGAACTTTCCACCACAGAAATGTGAGAAAAAGTGAATTTTTCAGCAAATTTTGAGGTTTGCAGGGGATTCTGGGTAGGATAATGATGGGGACCCACGCAAGCCATACCTCGCTGGACTCCCCGGGTGTCTAGTTTCCAGAAATGTGTGGGTTAGGTAGGTTTCCTAGATGGCTTCCGAGCCCCGGGCCAAAACTCATGGGACTCCCCATGCAAAACCAGGTTGGTTTGTGATAGGTAATTTTGATGTCGCCTCAATAGCTTTTGGGCCCTTGCCTGTCGCGGGTCCTTGACCCACCCACGCAAGTGAGGTACCATTTTTATCGGGAGATCTGGGGGAACGCTGGGTGGGAGGAAATTTGTGGATCCACGCAGATTCCAGAACTTTCCACCACAGAAATGTGAGACAAAAGTGCATTTTTCGGCAAAATTTGTGGTTTGCAGGGGATTCTGGGTAAGAAAACGTTGGGGGATCCACGCAAGTCATACCTCCCTGGAATCCCCCGGGTGTCTAGTTTTCAGAAATGTGTGGGTTTGGTAGGTTTCTCTAGGTGGCCGCCGAGCCCCGGGCCAAAAGTCATGGGACTCCCTTGCAAAACCAGGTGGTTTTGTGATAGGCAATTTTGATGTCGCCTCAATACGTTTTGGGCCCTTGCCTGTCGCGGGTACTTGGGCCTCCCACCCGAGTGAGGCACCATTTTTATCGGGAGACCAGGGGGAACGCTGGCTGGTAGGAAATTTGTGTCAGCCCGGTGATGCCACAACTTTCCCACACACAAATGTGTGAAAAAAGTGATTTTTTTCAGCTAAATTTGAGGTTTGCAGGGGATTCTGGGTAAGAAAACGTTGGGGGATCCACACAAGCCATACCTCCCTGGAATCCCCTGGGTGTCTAGTTTTCAGAAATGTGTGGGTTTTGTAGGTTTCCTAGGTGGCCGCCGACCCCGGGGCCAAAACCCAGGTAACTCCCCCGTACAAAACCAGGTTGGTTTGTGATAGGTAATTTTGATGTCGCCTCACTAGGTTTTGGGCCCTTGCCTGTCGCGGGTACTTGACCCACCCACACAAGTGAGGTACCATTTTTCTCGGAAGACTTTGGGGAATGCGGGGTGAGTGGAATTTTGTGGATCCACACAGATTCCAGAACTTTCCACCACAGAAATGTGAGGAAAATGTGTTTTTTTATACACATTTTGAGGTTTGCAAGGAATTCTGGGTAACAGAACCTGGTGAGAGCCAGTCAAGTCACCCCATCCTGGATTCCCTGGGTGTCTAATTTTCAAAAATGTACAGGTTTGCTAGGTTTCCCTATGTGCCGGCTGCGCTAGGGCCCAAAATCCACAGGTAGGCATATTGCTCAAAAACAAATCTGTTCCTAGTCGGCTTTCTGCCGCCTCTGGGGGATATCGGGGGTGGGGTATCTCGATATGCCCCCAAGTGGGGCAGAAACTCTGTGGCTATTTTTTGGGGGTAGGGGCATTGGTATGCCCATTCTGAGCAGCCCCCACCCCCACACACATAAAAAGCCAGTGTAATCGTTATGCGTCTAGTGGGCTTTTGTCCCCCTGGGGGCAGATTGGGGGCTACTGCCCCCATCTCCCTCCAGGGGGCAGAAAGGCTGTAATTGTTGCAGTGGTGGTGGGGCATTGACATGCCTGTTTTGGGCAGCCCCGACCCTAATAAAAGTTTGCCCCAAAAATCCCTGGTGTCTAGTGGCTTTTGCTACTCGGGGGCAGATTGAGGGCTTCTGCTCCCATCTGCACTCCAGGGGGCAGGAAGGCTGTAATTTTTGTGGGAGGGGGTGGGGGCATGGACATGCCTATTTTGGGCAGCCCCCACCCTAATTCAAATTTGCCCCAAAACTCACTGGCGTCTAGTGGGCTTTTTGCCCCCACCCGGCGGGGCAGATGGGAGCTAATGCCTCCATCTGCCCCCAGGGGCAAAAGCCCACTAGATGCCAGGAGTTTGGGCAAATTCTAATTAGAGTGGGGCTGACCAAAACGGGCATGCCAATGCCCCCACCCTAATTAAAATTTGCCCCAAAAATCCCTGGCGTCTAGTGGGCTTTTGCCTCTCGGGGGCAGATTGGAGGCTACTGCCCCATCAGACACCCCAGGGGGAGCAGGAAGGCTGTTATTTTTGCGGGGAGGGGGTGGGGGCATGGGCATGCCCGCTTTGGGAGCCCCCACCCTAATTCAAATTTGCCACAAAAACTCCCTGGCATCTAGTGGCTTTTGCTCCCCCGGTGGGGCAGATTGGGGCTAATGCCCCCATCTGCCCCCAGGGGCAAAGCCCACTAGACGCCAGGAGTTTTTGGGCAAATTTTAATTAGGTGGGGGCTGCCCAAAACGGGCATGCCAATGCCCCCACCCTAATTTAAATTTGCCCAAAAAATCCCTGGCGTCTAGTGGGCTTTTTGGTCACTCGCGGGGGCAGATTGGGGGCTACTGCCCCATCTGCTCCCCAGAGGGGGCAGGAAGGGTGTTATTTTTGTGGGGAGGGTTGGGGGCATGGGCATGCCCGCTTTGGGAGCCCCCACCCTAATTCAAATTTGCCCCCAAAAACTCCCTGGCTTCTAGTGGGCTTTTTGCCACTCCCCGGCGGGGCAGATTGGGGGCTAATGCCCCCATCTGCCCCCAGGGGCAAAGCCCACTAGACGCCAGGGAGTTTTGGGCAAATTTTAATTAGGTGGGGCTGCCCAAAACGGGCATGCCAATGCCCCCACCCTAATTAAAATTTGCCCAAAAAATCCCTGTCGTCTAGTGGGCTTTGCCCCCTGGGGCAGATTGGGGGCTACTGCCCCATCTGACTCCCCAGGGGGGCAGGAAGGCTGTTATTTTTGTGGGGAGGTGGTGGGGGCATGGGCATGCCCGCTTTGGGAGCCCCCACCCTAATTCAAATTTGCCCCAAAAACTCCCTGGCGTCTAGTGGGCTTTTTGCCCTCCCGGGCGGGGCAGATTGGGGGCTAATGCTCCCATCCGACCCCCAGGGGGCAAAAGCCCACTAGATGCCAGGAGTTTGGGCAAATTTTAATTAGGGTGGGGCTGCCCAAAACGGGCATGCCAATGCCCCCACCCTAATTAAAATTTGCCCAAGAAAATCCCTGGCGTCTAGTGGGCTTTTGTCCCCCGGGGGCAGATTGGGGGCTACTGCCCCATCTGCACCCCAGGGGGCAGGAAGGCTGTAATTTTTGCAGGGAGGGGTGGGGGCATGGGCATGCCCACTTTGGGCAGCCCCCACCCTAATACAAATTTGCCCCAAAAACTCCCTGGCGACTAGTGGGCCTTTTGCCCTCCCTGGCGGGGCAGATTGGGGGCTAATGCACCCAATCTGCTCCCCAGGCGGGCAAAGCCCACTAGACACCAGGGAGTTTTTGGGCAAATCTTAATTAGGGTGGGGACTGCCCAAAACGGGCATGCCAATGCCCCCACCCTAATTAAAATTTGCCCCAAAAAATCCCTGGCGCCTAGTGGGCTTTTTGCCCTCGGGGGCAGATTGGGGGCTATTGCCCCATATGCCCCCAGGGGGACAGGAAGGCTGTTATTTTTGCGGGGGAGGGGTGGGGTCATGGGCATGCCCGCTTTGGGAGCCCCCACCCTAATTCAAATTTGCCCCAAAAAATCCCTGGCATCTAGTGGGCTTTTGTACTCGGGGGCAGATTGGGGGCTACTGCTCCCATATGACTTCCAGGGGGCAGGAAGGCTGTTATTTTTGCGGGGAGGGGGTGGGGTCATGGGCATGCCCGCTTTGGGAGCCCCCACCCTAATTCAAATTTGCCCCAAAAATCCCTGGCGTCTACTGGGCTTTTTGCCCCCCGGCGGGCAGATTGGGGGCTAATGCCTCCATCTGCACCCCCAGGGGGCAGAAAGTCCACTAGATGCCAGGAGTTTAGGCAAATTTTAATTAGGTGGGGCTGCCCAAAATGGGCATGCCAATGCCCCCAACCTAATTAAAATTTGCCCATAAAATCCCTGGTGTCTACTGGGCTTTTTGCTTCCGGGGGCAGATTTGGGGCTAATGCCCCAGCTCACTCCAGGGGGCAGAAAGGCTGTCATTTTTGTGGGGTGGGTGGGGGCATGGTCATGCCCATATTGGGCAGCCCCCACCACAAATTATAATAAAAATAAAAATCCCTGGGTTATAGTGGGCTTTTTGCTCCTCGGGGGCAGATTGGGGCTATTGCCCCCAACCACCCTCGGGGGCAGAAAGGCTGTAAACTTTGCAGGGTGGGGGCATGGACATGCCCTTTATGGGCAGCCCCCACCCTAATAAATTAATAGGGCAAAGAAAAATATCCCTGGGGTCTAGTGGCTTTTGCTCTCCCGGTGGGGCAGATTGGGGGCTACTGCCCCCATCTGCCCCCCAGGGGGCAAAAAGTCTAAATCGCACCAAAAACAAATTGGGGGAGCAAAAGCCCTTGCCCAAGGGGCCGCTCCCCTCCCTGGTGTCTAGTGGGTGGATCTCGCTTGGGGATCGCCTCCTGGGGCGATCCCAAGCTAGGGATCCACTGGGAGGGGTACCACTGGAAAGGGAGATTCTCCCCTTTCCAATGATACCTCTCCCGTCTTTCTACGTGCCCGGGGGCTGAGATAGCCCCCTGAGCACATAGAAAGTGAAACTGAAATGAGCCTAAAGGCTCATTTCAGTTTCGCTTTCTGTGCAATGAGGACAGCGCGACGTGCGCGCTGATCCTCATGGCACAGAAACCAGGGAGGGGGCCTCGGGAGCTGGGGAAGCAATTCCCCAGCTGCCAAGGTCACAGGGGTGAAAGAGAAATCCCTCTGCTGTCTGCAGCAGAGGGATTTCGTGCCCCTGGCCTCATGACGGAATGGTTCCGTCATGAGCACAGGGGCACCGATGCTCATGACGGAACCATTCCGTCATGAGCATCGAAGGGGTTAAAGGTATCTACTAGGAGGCCCTTTTAGCAGTGTCAGCAGTATATAAAGTGATAATAAACAATATCCCTGATTCCCTGGGGAGTCTTCAACAACTTTGGGAGTGAAACATGAGGGATACGGAGGACTTGGACAGGTAGGCAGTCTGATGACCCCTGAGAAGTCTGCATTAGGGCAAGGTTTGGTCTGATTCATCTTAAGGTTCTGCACACTATCTATATTGACAGGGCTAAACTCCACAAGATGGGGAGAGACCCCACTCCTGATTGTGTGAGATGCCAAAGTGTCAGGGTGTCCTTTTTTCACATGCTGTGTGAGTGTCCAGGGAGTCAGGGATACTGGGAGACAACACTTAAATAACTGGGGGACATACTTGTAGAGGACATTGCACATAATCCCCAGTTTGTTCTACTAGGAATCCCTGGGAACATTGACTTGCCTTGCAGAAAGGTATTGTTCTGCTGACTGGGCATGGTGGTCGATAAAAGGGACAGAGCCCAGATGTGGGGATCGCCGGCTCTACCAACCAAGGTTAAATGGATTGCCGGAATGGATGTATGCATGGGAGCAGAAAAGGTGGTATACTCAGCCAGAAGGTGTCCCAGGACGTTTGAGAAGTAGTGGGGCCAGTGGAAGATAATTTATGGCCTGGGAATTGATTGCTCAGTCACCCCTGCTGTGAGAAATGGAGACTAAAGAACTGCACAGATATTCTCAGGCATGAGGCTGGGGTTATGATTGCTCCCTTGACCCCAGACATGCTCTGGTAGAGTTCCTTTGCCCCGAGGGATGTCGACCTCTGGATCATTTATCAATCAGTGTTGTGTATGAGCTTAGCCCTGTTCAGACAGAGCAGATTATAGGACCTAATGAGGATTCACACTCAGTCCACTCCCACGATGAATGTGCCTGACCATGCTTTGAATCCTACCAGCAAAGACAAAGACACATTGTTAATGGATGAACTAGATTTTTAGACTATTATTCCCTCAGCATATCATGTAGGGAAAATTACTTTGCTTCCAAAGGTGTGCCTAGACAAATCTCTGGATGCTTGAACATAGTCCTTGGCTCATCATAATGGGGTTATTTGCAATATTTCAAATGTTTTTATGGTCTTATATATTCAAATCTTACACATAACATAAGAAGTTGTCCAAATGAGGATGGACATGCTTTCTTGGCTTGTAAGGGCACTCTGTTTACGTGGCTGCACTACCAATGAGTATAATGATTATAGATGGGGAATTATGGCATACCATACAAGATTATATGGTTTACAGACCTCTGCACTTTGGAAGGCTCCCCCTCAAATAAAAGTTAATGGGCAAGATAAACCATCCATTGTCAACCCATGATGGTCCAATGGCAGAAGACGTTCTTGCTAGAAGAAGGTGCTCACATTATCACCAGTAGCTTTTGTGATGGAGGAAAGCACTTTGGGCATTTACTTCACAACACTGTATGTTGTGGGTTGAAGTGCTGGATCATGGGGAAAAACATGAAAGACCCCTCATCTCTTGGATTCTGCACTTCTGGAAAATGGTGATTTTACTGATTGTCTTCTAAAGTCAACATCAAGTCAATGTCTCAATGCAGTCTAACACCAAACTCATAATTCCTAGGTGAGGGAAAGTATTGTTGTGCAGGTTTTGAAATTCTAGAAAAGTTAAATGTATGGAACAGGGTGACTACCCCCTAGTATTTCCTAGTTGAGCTGGGGCATGGACTCCCCCAAAAATGTAAATAGTGCATTGAAGTATATAAGAAGGTGATGGATGGAATGCTTGAGTAAATCTCAGACAATTGTAAGTACTCAAGACCACATCCCAATCCATCATTATTTTGCACCACATGCCACCTCAGTTTGCCTCTTGCCATTTGAAAATCCGTCTTGATCCTGCTCCAGCAGGAACAGTCCGGCAGGAACTGTCAGGCCAAGTCCTCCCTGTACTGGAACACAAGTTATGTTATGTTAATAACACCTATACAGTGCGCAAATACCTCTGGATTCTTGGCGCTTACCTGAGGGCTCTAATAACATGATACTGCCAAGCTTGTTTAAAGAGAAAAGTTTTCAGACTATTCCGAAAGGGAAGGAGGGTGGTCTCTTTCCTCAGACTCTTCGGCAATACATTCCAAATCTGAGTTATCAAGACTGAAAAAGCCTGACCGTCCAAGGTTGCTTTACTAAAGCAAAGACAGGTCAGCAAATTCGCCTTGGGGGAACATAGGCAGCACCTGGGCATATAGTGCCTCAGACGTTCCTTAGTGCAAACTAGCACAGTACTATGCAGGGTCTTGTGCGCAATACACAAGCCCTTAAACATGACCCTCTGTTTGACTGTCAATCAGTGAAGTTGTTGCAACAGGTTCGTGGCATGCGTCCATCTCGGTAGTTTAAGCAGCAATCTTGCTGCATCATTCATTGTCACCTGTAGCTTGCCCAACAGCTTACTGGGAAGGTCAATATAAAAGGCATTCCCATAATCCAGTTGTGACAATATCATTGCCGCCACCACTGTCCGCATAGTTGAAAATGAAAGAATTGGAACCAGTTTCCAGAGCTGTCTCAAGAGTCTTGTGCAATTCCCACATACTGTCGCTACCTGCTTAGACATTGACAGACTAATGTCCAGCTTAATGCCAAGGCTTTTTACTGCTGGTACAGTGCACGGGAGGAACCTAACTCCAGTGGCCAAAAACTGTCCATCCAGGCGATCCTCTTCATGGTGATTGCCAGCACTTCAGTCTTGCCTGGATTGACCTTCAGAGAGTTGGGTGTCTTCCAGTTCACAGTAAATCGCAAGATATTCTGCACGTTCAACTGTGTCTGCATAGAGCTCTCAATCCGCAAAAACAGTTGAGTATCATCCGCTTAGTTGAACAATTGACAGTCCAACTGTGCCAGTGCTGTAATCAATGGCTATATATAGGTGAAAAGCAGCAATGAGGATAACATGGATCCCTGAGGGACCCCGCAGGCTAACGCCCTTGCCCTGTAGACATGACCCGCCCATCTGCATCCTCTGTGAGCTGTCGTTCAAGAACTACGAAATCCACAGAAGGGCAGACCCTGTAATCCCACAAGCCAGTAACTGGTGCAATACCAATTGATGATCAACCATATCAAATGCTGCCGTAAGAAAACCCAAGCAACCCAAGAATGGTTTCACCCTTATTAGGGCTTATCAGGCAGGTATAGCTTGGTTCCAGTGGCACAGTGTGCATGGGACCCACATCTGGGCATACCTGTACCACTTAGGGCATTGCACTGAAGTATACAAAAAAGTGGTGCATGAAATGGTTGAATTAATCTCAGTCACTGGTACTTTCTCGAGACAGTATCCCAGTGCATTGTTATTTTGCATGCCATACTACCTCAGTTTGAACCCAGCCATGTGCAAATCAGTCTTGACCCTGCTCCAATAGTAATACTCCAGTCGGAACTGCCAGGCTAGGTCCTCCCTGAACCAGTACACGAGCAACCCCAGACTAGTTTCATCCTTATAAGGGATCGTCAGTCCAATATAACATGATTCTGCCAATCACATTTTTGTACACCTCATAGTATGTGCATTGTGCAGAATTCCCAAAATTGTTAAGTTGGGACAAGTTGAAGATGCTCGCAAACTGGCATCCTGGAGAAAAAAATGTGGTCCCCAAAAATAGCACTATCCATCCAAGCAGGAATAGGCGTATAAGGTGGGAGCAGGGACATTCACCAGAAGTGGCATGACATTTGTTGGATAGAGTTTGGAAACCTGTCAAAATCTTGTTATACCACTTAAGGGAAAACATTGGTCTGCTGACTTTTTTGCTTTGTTTGATAAGTACCAGTAGATGGTTCCTGGTATACTTGGCAGAATAAATGTGCTTTTTTTTGGTGATACCTCCCCTTTACCTCTCTATTCCACACATTGATATTTGGGCCCAGATTTACTATGATGTTGCATCTCTTTTATAGGTGCAGCCTAGATGTGAAATCATTTTTGACATTTACTAAGCCACACAAAGCCACTTTTTGTGGTTTAGTAAATACAAAGTAACGTAAGGCAGCACACACTGTTGACTTGCATTACTTCGTGTCTGGTAGGCTTTCAGGTCTCACATATTGCAGTTCCCATGCATCCACCCATGTATTTTGTCACCAACCCACATTTACAAGGACTTGACAAAGACTCGTAAAGCTGGGTTTAGCGAAAATGGTGCACTGATCCTTACTGCGCTGCACAGTGTAAAATAATAAAAAACATGCATTCGTCTACCCAAGAGTAAGGTACTTTGTGGGATTTATGCTAAACATACCTGCTACTCTTACTGGATAAGCTTGGAGTCTGCTTGAATCCTAACAATTTTCTAGGATATTATCATAGATTTTAAGAAATCAAAGCGCTACTGTCCGTTTCAGTACACTTTTAAAGGGAAAGCGGCTTTTACAACACGAGCTGAGCTACGCATGCCGTTTCCCCGCCAGCGGAACCATGCTTGCCTTCACTACGCATGTGCCTTAACCACGCATATGCGCGGTGAAGCCAGTGCGCGATCTAGATGTCCGGATGGGCGGGCACGGGAAGAGGAAGGATCGAGAGAGGACTCGGTCTGGGAAGTGGGCTGGGTTTTGGGGGTAATGGGGGTAGTTTTAAGGGGTGGGGTAGCTTTTAGGATTTGGGGGGTCAGGTTGTTTATAGAGTAGGGGGCCAGGATTTAGGGCTCAGGGCAGGGGGGTCAGGGTAGTTTTCAGGGGTGGGGGTCAGTTTTTAGGGCTCAGGGTGGGGGGCTGGGGTCGGGGTCGTTTTTAGGACGTAGGGGTCCGCTTTTAGGGCTCAGAGCGGGGCAGGGGTAAGGGACAGTTTTCAAGGCTGAGGCAGTTTTAGGGTTCAGGGCGGGAGGGACTGGGTCAGGGACATTTTTAGGACATGGGGGCAAGTTTTAGGATTCAGGGCGGGGGGAAGGGAAAGTTTTCAGGGCTGGGGCAGTTTTAGGGCTCAAAGGTGGATCTGGGGTTGGGGTAATTTTAGTACGTGGGGCCGGGCTTTAGGGCTCAGAGGAGGGTGCTGGAGTGTGACCTTTACCAAGCATATCCCTTTACTAATCAAGCCTTTACCACGAAAATGCGTAGTAAAGGCATGCTTGGTAATGCCATTTTTTTGGTAAAGGAATGTGTTGTTAAGACGCATTAGTTGTCGGGGAAGCATGGTAGAAGCATGCATGGTTTGGCCATGCGTGCTTCTGTGATACAACCGTTTTAAAGGGATAATCCTCACAAAAAGCAGTTAACACATCTCCAAGAATAGTTTCACACACAGCTTGTAAAGACCTGCCTGCTGAATGTTTTCATGAGCTCATGTTTCTCCCTGAGTAAATGATGCTGCCTAAATCCGGCTAGTAAGAGGCTGATATGGAGAAGGACGGGGGAAGGGAAGTGGCTAATAGTGAATGCCAAAATGATGACGTAAGAGCAGTGGAATAAGAGAAAATAAAAGTCATAAAGACTAAAGTTATGAGGTAGCTTGAGGGAGTACATAGTTGCTGTAATATCCTTTAACAATGATGTATTTCTGCCAAATGTGGAATGCTATTTTAAATCTCTATTTGATCTTCCACTAAAGGGCCCGACTCTTGATTTTAGTTGCAATTTTTCAGCAGCATGAAAGATCTGAAACAAATATCGTTCAGTGGAATATTTCATTTAACAATTCGTTTTACATTTATAGAGTGCCTGGAGAACTGAAAACTCACTGGTGCATGTTTTCATGTTGAAATACAAAACTGAATACCGTGGATGTCGGTGGATTAGGATTAATAATTAATCCCACGAGAATAACATTTCCAGAACAGGGGGCATTCCAAATTGGGTCAGCAGATGTTAAAATATTCTTTATGAGTCCATCTGTTTTCATTAAACTTTGCGCTCCTCATGGATTGATCACTTGTTTGCATGCAATTATTTGTTAAATCGATAGCCAGCTGAAATGAGTTCGCGCAGACTATGGCTGCATAACACGAATTTGACTTAGATGCGGGATGAACAGTGACTCTGTATCCTTGGAACTAAAAGGACTTGGGGAGCAATCGTGCCTCCGCAGTGAGCATTTAAGCTGCCAAGAACCGCCATCTTTTTTATTTATGAATTTGAATTAAGATCCGGCCTTTCTAATGTATTATGGAAAACAGGAAGTTACTGCACAGTGGCTGACATACGTTTCGAAATTCGGAGCAGTTAAGTAATTTACAATACACTTTATTAGAGTGAAGAAAATGGTAAAAACCAGCGTAACAAAATAAAAAAAATTAGGAATCAACTTTATTAACATGTTTATGGGCTCCTTAATAAGAACGGATGTTAATATTCTATTAATATTTCAATAGGGTGCTTGACGTGTAGTAATCCTTAAGGTTCATTATTTTGTAAATGGTGCATCTATTAAAAGGGTATTTTCCCCTCTATGAGTCATTACCATCCATTTGAGGTCGCATTACTTAAAGGGCAGAAAGTACCGCAGAAAGTAATTGCGTGAGACTGTAGGCGGTACTGTACCACCCATCATGGTAGCAGAAGGATCATGCTGTAATAGTTCGACAATAGACATTGTCGCAGTATGTCGGTCCCTTAATCTGGATAATATTCATTGTGAAAAACCCCATTCAAGTTCGTCTTGCCTCACCCGCCTGATACTGAACTTGTGTGCTTTACAGAACTGTGGAATATTACCTAACTAAGCAGCTGTCTTGATTGTGGCAAGGCTGAACTCAGCCACTTGAGGAATTTGTTAAGGTTTTTCCTGTTCGTTAAGGCCCTATGATCTCCTGTAAGGTTCTAAGTCTCCTGTGTTGTCATAGGATCCAATGTGGATTTGATGTGGAAGCCCTATATGGTGGCTCTCCAGAGCCCTGAACCTTGAAGGCACAGGGCTGGACCGTCTTCTAATGGGCGGTGCCAACAGATATCATCAACAATGCCAGGGGTACCTTTGAAAAAAAATTTGCACGGAATGATATTGTGTTGTAAACATCCACTATGGCATTATGCTATAAGGGATTCCATAATAAGACCTGATGTTATTGTTTTGTGATGGTGAAAGAGCATTCACTAAAGACATGCTCCAGTGAGAAAATTGATGAGGCAGTCCTTGGAAAAAAATGTCATATATTTAACTCTCCCCAGTGTACCACACACTTCTAAGTCAGCAGTGTTTTGTGGCTATACATTATATTATTCATTAGTGCTTTATTTCGATATCAAATATCATAAAAGCGTCCAATAAAAAGCCATATTACAAAGGTGCAATTTTACAAATATTACATGCATAACCAAATCATAAAAGAACACTAATTCTCAGCAAAAGGTTAAAAGATTGTCTGAATCTGCATAATAAAAACATCTTAAAAGTCCATTTTTAAAAAAGCCATAAACGGTTACATGAATAGCAATAAAAAAATGCAAGCACAACAGTCCAAACTTTTAAGCCCGTCAGCGGTATCTAGCCCTCCTTACTTGCCCCTTTATAGTGCGAGGTTGGGCCAGTTGTCAAATGACGTGTGGGCTGGTGTAAAGTGCAAATGCATAAAATCGTGTTTAAGCAGTGGGTCAGGCTTACATCTTAGGCTGGGGTATTGCCTCCGCAACTCCTAGGGTGTAGTGTTGGCCCCCTCGCAGGGCCTTTTGCCTAACTATCCAGGCACAGCTAAGAGACTTGGCTACACCACACGCAAAGAGAGTTTTTAGCGTCAGATTTCAGGAGTAATTAGTATTTTTACTAGGTACATATTAAATATGCCTGGTTTTAAATATCTATTTTGTAAAATAAAAGTATTGCTCTTTTCCAGCGGCGGCCGGCACAGATAAGCGCGGCGGGGCGAGGCACGGCAGGGGGGCAAGTCGACTGACGACGGAATAGGTATTATTTATTTATTTAATTACACCTATTCCGTTGTCTGTCGACTTCCTGTAACCCCTCCGCCCCGCCATGCTTGCCTGTGCCGGCCGCCGCTGCTCTTTTCACTGACTGACTCAAGCTGGTGGAGTTGAATACACACTTCCATACCATGATTGCCTGGCATAAAAGAACACATTCTTTATTGTGCCATTGATATTCATCAGTGGCTCGCCCAAATGTGTGGTGGCTCACAAATATTTGGAGGTCAGGTTTTTGATCACTTGATATTTTGGAGTTGAGCAAACATCTGTTTTTTTAAATTTCTTAGTCCGCAGTGGAAGGCAGGTCACTGTAGCACAGAGCTACATCTTCTTCCAATTCCAGTCCTTTTTCACCCTCCTTTTTGTCTCCTCTCACTCTCCACTGCACGTAACTGGAGCCCTGCTGCTTCACGACTGATATACATAACAGAATGACTATCTTTTGCAATGTGGAAGACAGCCTTTGCTCTTAAAAAATACTAAAATACTATCTTCTGCATTACAGAGAGTCCTTTTATGCTTATAGTACTAAAGACATAGTACAGTATGCATTAGATAAACCTTCTATTATGTCTACAGGCTATAAACCAAAGGGAAGGTCTTTGGTGTTATAGACAAAGTATCCATAATATGCTATGCCTTAAAATAGCCCTTCTGTTATGTCTGAAGTGCAATAACCATATTTGAATAATTATCTTCTGAATTTCAAAAGATTGACCTTGCAAAGAAATCTCACCCGGCTTTAGTGGCATGAATGGGGGGGAGTTAAGCTGGAGGTGGAAGAAGGAAGTATTATGTGCAACCATGCCAGGTTCTTTTTTGTGTGAATCAAAAGTCCACCTCACCTCTCTCCACAAACTTTCCAAAATGTTAGGTGAAGTTTGCAGAATGCACATGGACCTGGATCACATAAAAATGCAACTTGTTTGGGTTTCTGTTTAATAGATTCTTCCAGGCCAAATGAATACATAAGGGAACTTTATTAAGTGCTCCTGGTGCCATACTTAACACTATATTTAGGAATATATTTAAACCATCTGTTTTGGAAGGCTGTAGCCAAACTGCATCCCATATTTCGTTTCGAGTGGAAGAACCATCACGCTATAGGATAAAAGTTGAAATAACTTGTCTTTTCACATCCCTGGGCAATTAGTACTGTTTCTTTTGCAGTATAAGCTTCCAAACAGGATATTGTCAAAGACTTTGTAATAAACCATGTTGCCAATGAAAGCAATACTATTTTTTTCTCGATCAGTCCTGTCTATTAGATGTCTGACACATTGTTGCCTGGATTCTTTTGCACACCGAGCATACTCCTTTAAAAGGTCCATTCACCTTGTATGTACTTTGTTAAAGGGCTTCAACATGGTAGGACTTTTAATGGTTTGAGAAATAGAGAAAAGCATTCCCTATAAAACACATAACAGTTATTATGTTGCTCCATTGTACCTGGGGCACATCATTGCAGCAGTTGTCATGGCTTTATGCTTCTCATCAAAGAACACACTTGTGACACACAATAAGTGACAATGAAGATCATCTTGTGTCACTGCTATTGACTACACATTTAAGCTTTTCATCCTCTGCTTATCTCACTTCAGACTGCGCCCTTAAGTCTTCCTACAGCTTTTCTATATTGATTGTCACACACAAGGGCTCTCAAAGAATCCACTGATGTTGAAATGTGGCGATAGTGGCAATTGTTCTGCTAGCTATGAGTCCCTGTTCCTAATCATGTTAGATTTGTATCTGGCCTCAAGCTTCACCTTTTTAACAAAACCCTGATCACTTTGCTTCGATGCTTTTGACCTTTAGATCTATTTTGCTGGTATTGTACAATGTAAGAGTTCATAAATAAGTGACTGGCAGAAAATATGAGTTTGTAAACGGTTGCAAGTTATGCACAAGTTTGGAATGCTTTTCAAACAGTTAATAACAGAATTAGCAAAGCTTAAAAGTGTATGAGAGAAAGGAAGTGACTGAAGAAAAGGAAGTAAGAGAAGGAGAGTGAAAGAGGTTGAATGGAGTTCATAAATTTATTGGGGTAGACCCAAAAGATGTATCAGCTATATACCTGTATCTCTTAGAGGCTGCGACTCACTCATCTGACATGCCACCCTGTGATGCTAAGGCTCTCCTAATGACGCCCCTTTGTCTATCCTGTCCACCTCTACCCGCAATACTGCTGAACTTTAACTTTGATCCATGGGTTAGTTTGCGTTTTATGCAGAAGGACTGCGACTGACTTTTCTTGAGCATTGATGGTAGGACATAGAAAATCGACAAATGTGATGATGGCTTGTTCTGGCATGATGGTCCCTCTCAATCTGCTGATCTAAGTTCAATAATCACTGAGCGCTGTCTTTTCCCCATACAAATGAACCACGTAGAAACGGCATGTGTGCTGGTAATATTTGGTATGACTGCAAGTGGATTAGATTATTAAAGCTTTCATCCTTCCCAGAGGCATGTTATTCTTTGTTGTAATTCCACGCCGTGTAAATACAAATACCACGGGTTGTGGTATTTACTGTGTGTGGTACTATCTACCTACTCGTAATCGGTGATAACTTTGTAACACAACATATTGTGCTCCATAGCGAAATGCAAGATTCAGAAAATCACATTTTGCTCTGCACAAATTTGGTAGGTTGTACCTGATGACATTTGTGGAGAGGGAAAAGGTTTGGTACAAACAATGCACACCAATTGTAGTGTCAATTCTAGAGCAAACTCCCATTTGCCCGGAGAAGGATTGCATCAGTACACAGAATGATGGCTTAAACGTGTCAACAGGAAATATATCTTGTTCTGCTTCCCAACTCATTGCCAGTACAGAAGAGAGGCTTTTGTTCGAGGCATACAATCATCTCTTTGTTCCTGAGAGCAAAAGATTTGTGTCTTCAGATTCGATTCTAATCCATCCATTCAAATAGCCATCCAGCTATTCTTCCTATTTTAATGTCCAGCATGTATCTTGAAAGAATCAGAAAATACAAGTTTAGTGGGGTGAAATTGCAAGTGCTTGCAAAGGAAGTAGCCAAAGAGTAAACGCAACTAATGGGGCATTTGGGGCCCAAGACAGAACCAATATATATATTTAATGCTGTGTCTACAATCCCAGGTCTGTAGATGAGTGCAAAAAATGCTTTCAAGATCTCAAGGGTTGAGTTTGTGGCCTGCTTTCCAAGCACAGATGGAGCCCTGACCACTAGTAGGGGACCCGCTCGTGAACTAAAATTAAGGAAGAGGTGCGAGGAATGATTAGCATTACCAGCATTGAGGGAACTGAAGGAAGAGTAGAGCCTGGAGGTTATGAGGGGCCAAATGAGTGCCATGTGTATGTATCAATGCAAAACATAGGTCTACAAGTCATTTTGAACTGTAAAGATTTATGTTTGTGTGCTGTTTTAAAATAATTATATAAGATGTCCTTAAAAAAGAAATAGAATATTCTGATTCAAAGACTACCTCCAGGTGGCATAACTCTGATGCATCGATTTGGGCCAACCCTCTTACCCTTCCTCCTCTGATGGACCTTTTCTTTCCCGACTGAGAGGTGATGGGAATTAACATTACATCAATCAATTTCAATTAATAGTGGAACTCATTTGGCTACACAATAAGGAGTAGGAATCAGTGACTATGGCTAAGAAGGTTTATTACAAGTTAGCAATCAGGTTAGGGTACACGAATCTTAGCACCAGGCTGTAAAGATACAGAATAACAACTGGGAAACCCAACTTCCTAAAGCAGTTTAGGTGTACCAGTAGTAGACAAACAAGAAATTCAGTCATAGCAATACAAAAGATCAGTAGTAGGAATTGGTGCTCAGAGAAGAGTTTTTGGTCCTCTCTTCTATACATAAGCAAAATCTAGAATCATCTTAAGTTAAAGTCCAAACTAAGAGGATGGTTCTTTAGTCTAAGGAATCACAAATTTCAGGGAAATGCAGAAAAATAGGAAAAACAGGAAATAAAAGGAATAGTGAAGGTGTCAGCATTGCAGAAGCTCGGCAAAGAGTCTCTTGGGTCAGGGGAATTTTCAGTATTAGCTTAAGCCTCGCTCAGCAAGAGTCAAAGGGAATAGGCAAAGAGGTCTAAACCTCTCAAAGTCCAAAGAAAAGTGGTTCTATCATCAGACAGTGTAAACTCCAGTTATTCGCACTAGCATCTCTCAGGTACCACCCCTCTGTTTGCATCATCAGAGGGTTCCGTTGTCTTTTTCCCTTCCCACGTTGTAAGCTGCAACATTCACAGAATGTCCCACACTGAACATGAGAACGTCATTGTCCTTGTTCAACCAAGCCATGTTGTAACATCGCTGTATACGACTCTTCAGTTAACGCTCTGGCTCTCCATGCTCCTTTGTCAAGGTCTTCTTCTCAGGCTTTCTCTCTGTTGCTAATACAGTGTTGTATCTATTCTCAAACTAACAATATGTGTGAACGCACCTGCAATGCAAGGAAAAGTCATGCAAGAAGAAATGGAAAACAGTATTTTAAGCAGAATGGAAAACAGGCTTTGTTAGGACAATTTTAGGGTATTTAATCAATGCACCTTTAATATGCGTGTGCACTTTCAAACATGAATGAATATAGCTTTTCAGTACATTTGATTCATATTGCATGTGGCATACAGTGAATCTTTTAATAAGTTTGTGTAAGTATGGCTAAGAACTAAAATTTAAATGAAATACATGTGAAACATTTGTGCACCCATTACATAAGTCCATTGTTGTTTCTAGATTTAACACATTCTAAATAGATGAGGATGGTTTATTCATCCCATCACCAAAGATTATCTCATTTAATACGACGAATGCACATTGTGTTATGTAGGAATACTCTAATTCTACAGTGAATGAACTTCAATAATGATGTCAAGTACATCTTTTGTTAATGTCGTTAGGCCACATAGGAAACATGTGCTAAGTGCACTTTCATGTAATGTATTACTGATGTGTAAAGATGGAGTAAAAATTACACGGCTCCAACTCAAATGAAATTATCTGGTCTTCAAACTCCAGACCATATAAATCCAGGCACAGCGACAATGGGCCTTTCTGAAGTGCTTCGAGGGCTGGGTTGGTGGACAGCATTACTGCCTGTCCTACTCTCAACTCCTTCAGCATTCTGGAGGGAGCAGGTAATGCACCTCCTGGACAATCAAATAGCTGCTGTGCACACTTGCCCAATTTCACCCTGCCACCCCACACCTGTCCCCAGGAAGACGCATTCCAAATGTTCAAAACTGGCATAAAATATTAGTGTTTCTTTCCCTGTAAGAAATGTGTTGTTTAAGGTACCATTCAGTTATCTAACATTCCACAAGAAATTCTCATAATTATTTTTTTAAGGTTTTAGAAATCAAGCCTGAATCATGGATTCAGGGCCTCCATATCCTCACACCAAAAACAGGAATAATAGTAATCAGGTTTTAAATGTATATGTAATTTGTATTTATTGAGATGGACTTCATGAAAATACTCACAATGTTGTTTAGACTTTATTTATAGAGCACACATCTGAGGAAGGGACAGAACAGGTGACTACAAATCATGCTTCACCGCCACCCCCTGCAAAGAGCTCAAAAACAAAGTCCATTAAATCAGAAAGTACTCCCACTGCAACAACAGCGCCAACTTTGCTATTTTCTAAGCAACATCAACAACATCTGTACCCTTAATTAATGTAGCTATCAGCACAATTGCACAATCACACCAAGGCAGCCTGCCTCAGGAATTGTGACCCTGGCAATAACACTTCACTAATGATGAAGCATGCCACAACAACAAGTGGGTGAGGCGGCCTTTCCAGGTGCGTAGCTTGGTCAGTAAGTTTGGGGGAGGGGGGGTGCGAGCTTCAGATTTTCCAACAATCACGCAAGTAAAAATACATTATATGAGTAGCAGGCCAGGAGGGGGCCTTAACGAGCAGTAGGAAGGGAGAGGAGTGAAGATTGTGAAGGTTACTTATAACTCAAAATTTTGTAAAATAACCATTTTTAAGACCTTTAAAACAGAGACAAGAGTTTACGTGTTTTTGCCTGCATGTGTATGTAAAAATCCCAAATGAAATTAGACAAACACCTCACCATACCCGACTTAAAGCTCCTGTACAATAAATGTACAGAATACATTTATTGAGGGGGTGTAACACCCAAAACACCCCCCCTGAAGCTACACCCTTGGGCCTATCCATATCTTTTTGCATACCTGTAGATGGTTTGAAAGAGACAAAATCAGTCACTCCTTCTTTGACCCTATCACCTTTGGTGTGGTACAAGTACAACCATCACAGCCTCTATTACTCTACCACTTTTAATAGCACCCACTTCCCAAAGTGTGGTAGATATCCCCATGGATAAGGGGGAAGACAAAGAAGAAGATGAGGGTATGAGAGAGTCACATTAAGTGGCCCACATAGAGTGGAGCCCAGCTGCTGAGGAAAACACAGACAAATTGTAGTCTCAATTCTAGTGCATATTCCTATTTGCACTGAAATAGGGCACATAATGATGACTTAAATGTGTCAAAAGGAAATGACATAAAAAAACACGAAATATATCCTCACCCATTTCCCAACTCATTGCCAGTGAATAGAGGAAGCTTTTGTTTGTGGAATGAACTGAAGCAGGGTTACGCCGTACATAGAATGATAACTTAAATGTGTCAATAGGAAATGAGGTATAAAAACAGGAAATATATCCTTGCCTGCTTCCCAACTCATTGCCACTGAATAGGAGAGGCTTTTGTTTGTGGCATACGATCATCTCATTCTGCCCGTTACTGCTGAATTTCCACCACTTGTGAAAGCATCCTGGGTTGTAGACACATTGGCCTATATGTCACAGAAAATTACTGATGTGGAGGAGCACAGTTTGCTTTACAACAAAATTCTCTGATGCAAAGAAAGGCAATCATTGCAGTGAGAAACAGGATGGAGATTTTGTGTGACAACTTCAATCAAATGGTGAAGCTACAGCAACAGCAAACCAAAGTAACCACTTCATTCAATACAGTTGCGACATGACATGAGATCTGCTCAAGGACAGAGATTGTTGGATTTTGCTGAACGTAGGGCCAGTTGATGTGCCATCCATCTCATGACACATTCAGAAAGACAATTCAGAAGCATGGTTATGAAGGACGTCACCATGCTATGTGCATTAGAGGCACATACACATGCCCTTCAGGGGAAACCATTAAGACAAGTGCTAGATAGGCGAATCCGTCTCCCAAGCACAAGCAACCATTCACCATCATGGTCCACCTCTTCAGCACCTTCAGAGCATGTCTCCCACATCTTGCCTCAATGAAGGTCTACCTGTTTGGTGAACATACAAGGACAATAAACAACTTCTTCTAAAAACAGTGTACCCTAAGCATTCTTAAGAGGAGTGGCCATCAACATTTTAGAGTCTTATAGTGTCTTTTATATATTTTATTATTGATATTTTTAGTTATTGCTTTGTTTGGTGTATAGTTTGTTAAACTCTTATCCAAATTTGATTCGTTTGTTTTTTCAATTTACTTTTACAAATATTTTTTATACCTGTGATATTTTTCCTTGGTACAGATACAAAATTTGCTTTTTTAAAACTATAATTTTTCCTAAATGAAAAATAAATATGTTAACTTCAGTTTGTTTCCCTAATTAATTTGTATTTACATGGAACTATTTTAAAGAAATGACATATTTCCTATAAAAAAAAAAACAACAAGATGATGGATAGAATGCTGAAACTTTTCAAATACTCACCCCGTCAAAAGATCTGGGTTAAATCCATTGTTCTTTTGCTCACCTTGCCACCCCAGGTTTGATCCAGCCATAAACAAATCAGCCTTGACCCTGCTGCCCATGGAAACAGTCCAGCCTGAACTGCCAGGCCAGGTCCTCCTTGGACCGGAAACAAGCATCCTGGGACCAGTTTCAGGGTATCATCCCTCATCAGGCCAGGCTAGCTTGAATCCAGTGGCACAGTGAACAAGGGACCCAGTCTGGGCATACCCTTGGCCACTTAGGACGAACATAGCAAACACAACAAGATGATGGCCGGAGTGCTCAAACATTTCAAACACTCACCTGCAGTGAAGAGATCTCAGTTAAATCCATCGTTCTTTTGTTCATCATGCCACTCCAGTTTGGACCCTGCCATATGCAAATCAGTCTTGACCCTGCTCCCCATGTGAACAGTCAAGCCCGAACTGCCAGGCCAGGTCCTTCCCTGACTGGAAACAAACATCCTGGGACCAGTATCACCCCTCATCAGCCAGACTAGCTCGAATCCAGCGGCACAGCGAGCAAGGGACCGGTCTCTGGGCATACCCTAGGCCAAAGATTTACAAAGAGACCTTAGACTTAAAATATTGCACTTGCTACACTGTAGGGATAGTATCCGAGTGGTGCAAGGATCAGGGGAAAAAGCCTCCTATTCCCCAAATAGTGAAAAGAATTCACACATGTATTAGCAAAAGAATGATCAGCACCCACTGTTATCAAACAATTTTCAATTTTGCATCAAAATCAAGGTATCATATTTAATATTCGATCAAAATTATGTCCATGGAGACGCCTTTATAAGTTTTCAAATTCTTTATTCTTTTCAAAGATTAAGTCTTCCAAAAGGAGCCAACGCGTTTCGTCCTGTCTTGGGACTTCTTCAGGGCTACAAGACATAGATGACATATACATATTTAAAACCACAATATTTACAACGCTCCACAAAAACACAAACAGATTTACAAATATTAATATACAGTACTAAACATATACAAAAACATTAAACAAATAACGTCCATTCTCTACTGGACTGCTTAAATACATAGATTGTCTCAAAAGCTTGAGTGAGCTCCATTCATTTAATGCCATGCTTGCTTAATAGGTGATGTTGGTATGTTACTTAGAATAATTAGTAGACATACACATCAGTATTTGGTGGAAACACATGAGTTGTTAAGTTGTGGTAAAACCTCATATATTTTTTATTCCATTCTATTTCCAAAGTAAATATTTACTAAATTTCTAATCAGAGGAAGCAAAAGATCACAAATCATTATCATAACTATGGAATTATTATCATATCAAGATTGAAGGATTTATTACCTTGATCTTATATATTAGATTCTTATTTATGATATGATGTGTCTTCTCTATAGATCAGGTCATAGGATTTGATCTGTAATGAAGGGGATCATTTTCTATTAATATATTTTTATATTTTATACTCTTTTAGTTACATAGGAAACCGCCTATATGTTAATAGACATACCTTGATAATAAAATGCTGATTAACAATCCATAGTTGTAGTATAATTCGTCAAAGGTAATCCAAGCCAATTTCGGCCACTGCACCTAGTTTGTTATAATCCATAGTTAGATATAATGTGTATTTTATCATTTTCAAGATTATTCATATCCAACAAATACAATAATATATCATCACTGTATAACCTCTTGCTGGAGATTAACAAGTAAACACTCATTATTATCTTAATGTACAGTATAATGAAATTATTATGTACTCCGGCCACTCTTAACATATAATCAATGTCTGATTTTAGATAATACCTAATTACAAGTAAACCTATGTAGTTTAAAACAATCATCTTTTTTAAAAAGCTCTTAAGCAGTGTATTTACAGACCCGAATAGCAGAGTTAATACATCATTTCAAATGTCACGGATACGTGATATAAAATATATTCAAATAAGAAACAATCAATTATTTCAGCTTTTATAAACGTATCATAAAATCACATATTTGAGTAGCCCAGACAACATTACATGTCACCATTTTGGAATGTCTCAGTCAATCTTGTTTTAGCCCAGGTACAGAGAGGTTTATTATTTCTAAAAACGCTCAACATATGATATGGGCACAGGATTATAGTGACCCATAGGGTGCACTTAATGATAGTAGTTATGAGCACCCTAAAGAGTCAAAATTGCCTCAGTATGTGTTTCTTCGCTATATGGCCCAAACTGTGAAGAACACAAGTAATAATCTCCACATATTATGTGGAAACAAGTGAATAGCCAATAGTTTAGAATCATTGCCTGATATCTTTAACTGACTTCAAATGCTCTATAATTATCAGACGAGCATTCAAAAATGGTCAATACATGGTAGTTCTACCCCGGCATTCTAGGGCCGCCATTTTGTAATGTTCAGAACGACATGTTTATCCGATCTGATTTAAAAATGGTCATTCGTTTTAAAACCCCTATGTCACATAGTATAACCACAATATCAATTCCAGTGAACAGACATTTGATTCTCTGTTCACATATAATACTTTATGACATGCGGTGACTGCTACTAAACATGCAAAAAGATTTGCGGCAGTACTGACTAGCATATAGAGTCTATTTCATGCGCTCACCTGGTATTTACATTAGTCAATGGGCATAGTCAGTCTCCGCGCGCAGTCTCAGCGTTCGGTGTCAAACGGGAGCCATTTTCCTGTGCTTTTTTTGTACGGACTGGAATTATTGCACATGGGCAGTATGCGCAGACATGCCTTATAATTTGGCGGCCATCTTATAATAGGTTTAATTCATGTTAGAAGACCAAATAGATTGACTATAAACATGTCTTTAGTCATATATTTTAAAAATAGTTTATATTCTCAACACCTATAGTAGTAATTTACTTTATTCAGTTATTACAACTATCAAAGTGTTCAGTAAACCAACCAAAACTTTAAAAATAACAATACACAGACATAGATCACATTCTTGCCACATGCACCATTATCAGTCAAGGTTAAAACTGTAGGCACCCCCAGCACAGGCAGAATAAATCGTTTCAAGTGCCACTTCCAATACAAGATGTGCAATAGTGTTAAAAACTAAGCAATAAAAAAAAAAAATAGAGCATAAATAAAACAAATGTATATATACACAGTGACTGCAGCAATATATAGTATCTACCCTCATTAGGGACATACTAAGCGATAAAAAATAGAGCATAGATAAAACAACTGTATATATACAGTGATAGCAGCAGTATATAGTATCTACCCTCATCAGGGCCATACCCAGGTTTTAAAGTGCCGAGTGCTTCAAAATCAGTATATAAAACTAGGCTCCAATAAAAATGCCATACGATCAATACAGAAAAAGACAGTTCATTATTACAAATAAGTGATAAAATAGAGCTCATAATCATTACACTGGTTTAGTTTTAAAAATTGCATTGCGTTTGTACCAAACAGCCTCTAGAAATGTACTAACAGCTACAACAGTTCTGGGAGAGAGATCAGTCTTTAAGATGCTTAGGGCTATTTGATAACGTGTAATCCCCAGTTCTCGACAAATAGGAATAATCCACCTCCTACGAGGGGAGGAGTACTCTGGGCAGAAAAATAATAGATGAGATTCATTTTCGACACACTGATTACACATTGGACAAGACAGTGTTGAATGTGCTATATTCCATTTGTGGGTAAAAAATCTTACAGGTAGTGTCCCCAGACGAAACCGTATAAAAAGGCTTTTAGGAAAAGCAGAGGGTATAAAATCCAGGTATTCCTCTAGTAATGGGATAGATTTAAAATCAAGAAATTTATTGGTCAAAGATCCTACTGAACTTCTACTTAATATACCTTCATTGATAAAATCCCAGTATGTGGTTTTAAGTAGGTGTATATCACTTTTCTTTAATTTGGTAGGATCAGCCCAAAATCTATAGAGACCAAGCTTTCCCATCCATGAAAACACATGTTTGATCCATGGAAGCGATCTAGCACCTGGTAGATTAAGAACTTCACTCAGAGAATCCCTATAGTCAGCAAGCTCCGGTGTACACCAGAGACGGACCCAGCAAACCAATATTTTCAAGACTACCAAATCAGTTACTCTTTTTAGTCCCAGTTCCAGATACAATGGGATAAGAGGTGTACTATGAGGAAGACATAATACTTTCCTAACAAAGCTATTTTCTACCAGTGCCAAGGGCTGAGCATCAACATAACCCCAAACTTCAGCCCCGTAAAGAGCAGCCCCTTGCGCCTTGGCACAGTAAATCTCCAGAACTGGGGATACTACGTGAGACACCGTTCTCTTTTGCGTCCTCAGAATGGCATTTGACCTATGCTCAATAAGGAGTTTACTTTTCGTAATCTGGTCTAGCCACTTAAAACTGTCCATGAAAAGTACTCCTAAGTAATCAAAATTGTGAACCCTCTCGAGGACCTCATTGCCCACCCGAATAGTTGTTTTGCCTTTGTTGGCCCCCTTGGCCAATATCATAAATTTAGTTTTATTAACATTGAGCTCGAGTGTCGAGTCCCCTCTCATTACAAAAGCCTAAAAATTTGTTTACCAGGGTCTGCAGACCCATGGGAGACTTTGAAATGAGTAGTGAATAGTCTGCAAATAAGAAGATCAGTACCTTCTTGTTATTCAGCATTGGGGAGTCATTAACACAATTTTCCAAAACCTTGACCACATCATTTAGGTAGAGAGAAAACAATGTAGGGGCGAGTACACAGCCCTGCCTAACTCCCCGCTCAATTGGAATGCATTCAGTCAGTTCACCACTTGGTTCCCAGCCTAGCTGGGCATAATTATTCTCGTGTAACTTGCTCAGTAGATGTACAAGGTCGCTGGGGGCACCTATGTTGAGTAGGACCTGCCACAAGTTAGAATGGGGGATGAGGCCAAAGGCAGCTCTAAGATCTATAAATGCAACATACAGCGTACCCTGACGTAAAAGCACGGTTTTCCAGTGCAATAGTGTGAATCTAAAAATCTGGTCAATAGTACTCATTTTTGTTCTAAAACCGGCTTAGAAGGGAGAGAGAATTTGTTTTTCATCCATCCATTCCGTTAGTTTATTCAGGACTTGCCGACTGAAATTTTTTGGGGCATTATCTAACAGGCTTATTGGCCTATAGTTGCTGGATTATTAGCATCTCTCTTTTTAAATATAGTTATTATCTCGACCCCCCTCCATGAATCAGGGACAGCTCCCCCGGCCGAGATAGCATTCGATAAAAGGTTAAAATAAATTGACCAGATAAGTGACTCTGACTTAAAAAGGTAATCCGGAATTTTATCAGGCCCAGGTGCTTTAGCTAATTTAAGAGAATGTATTGCACTATTTGTCTCTTCAAGGCTAAACAGGATAGAAGTGTTATGCGACTTTTGCTCAGTGGGAGGTATAGTTGTGTCTTCAGCTAAATTAGTCACACTGACTGAGTCATCGGGCTTTCTTAGCGAATAAAGTGATGGAAAATGGGCCACCCAGTTTTCTGGTGATATATTAAAACTCGGGTACTTCGCACTTTCATGGTGGTTTTGTGCTACTAATTTCCAAAAGGATCTACTGTCCTTGGTTTTAGTCGCTACAAGTAAGTCCTGCCAGTACTTATCTTCCCAATCCCTTTTAGCCTGTCTAAGTTGGGAATTGTAAATTCCTCTGGCAGTACGAATTTTGGCTCTATCACCCTCGATAATTGCAGATTTTAATGAATTCTTTGTTGTTTTACATGCAGAGTCAAACCAAACATTATGCCTAGAATGTGACAAATTCGTAACAGTCACCTCTTTATAAAAGATCTTTTGAAGTTCACCAAACAACTGGTTATTAACTGATAAAATAGGTATTCCAGCTGATTCTAACCCCTCATATTGGTCAAAGAAGGCAACAAACTGTTTGTAGAGTTCTGAATAGATTTCTGGACTTGCCATAACTTTGGGCCATTTAACAGTACGACAGTTGTTAGTTACTGGAGGTGCAGGGACAACCTTCTGCAAGACAGCATACCCTTGTCCCAAAGGCTCTCCAGCAAATGTCACCTCAAGTGAATTATGATCACTAACAGACCTTATATTAATTTTCATATCAGCTAGTAAGGGCCACATTCTCACATCAGTTAATACATAATCAATTACACTGTCACATATACCTCTCTTAAATGTTGGAGCACGCAGGGGGTCAAAGGTGGTGCGACCATTAAGGGCTCTCAGACCTCTACCAGTGACCAGCGAGACTAATTGTAGTGCACAGGAGGTAAGATTTTTTCTTGGGGGTGCTGTCAATTTTGGATTTCCCCAATACTCATCTTCCTCTGCTGTGAACTCTGTTAAAAAGGAGCAGGGTTCAAAGGGGGTATTAAAATCTCCTGCTACTATTATTTTCGTATCAGAGGATAAATCATCCAATATAGTATCTAGGAATGCTAAAATAGTGGATGTATCATTGTGTTTAACTGATCTGACATGGATATTAAATATTGCCAGGGAGAGACCAGAGGGTAGGGTAACTAATGTCCCCATTAGGTCTGGGCAATCTATTTCCAAGGCAGTTAAAGTGCTGAAGCGCCCATTCTTTAACAAAGTTAGAAGCCCTCCACTAGCTCTGCCAAAGTGCAGTGCAGGTTTAGCGTCTACACTAAGGGATGTATACCCATCTATATGGACTCTCTCTGTAGCCCATGTCTCCTGTAGCAGACACACATCAAAACTCGTGTTATACCTTAATCAGTCATGGTCACATAATTTCAGATTTATACCTGTTACATTCCAGGACAGTAAATTTAAACATAATAGAGTATCAGAACCATGAACTGTGTTAGTGCTAAAATTAAGCCCTGAGAGGCTTTGTGGTCTGGTATATTCAACAGAGGGTCGTAAAGTATTACTATCACCATTATCATGTATTTCAGGTAAACTTTGGGTCTCATCTTGCAGGGCAGCCGTATTATTGTTAATACCTGAAGGGGACAATTGTTCATCAGCATGGATTGAACCACAATCAATCATTACATCCCCCGTTGCCCCAATTGTCATACGACCCGTACTGTTACTTAGAGACACATGGCTTCTTTTCTACAGTCAATCTAGTGCGTTCATGGGAGATAGTGGAGCAGGGGAACGAGAAATAGAGACATTAAAAACATCAGTTATGTGGACAGAACCCTCATTCCGTTGACCCATCCGATCCCTCAATAATGGGGAAAGTGCTTTAAGTTGTATTCTTGTTTGTTTTTTCCCAGCATAATCACAGGTACGTAATTCAAAATGAATTACATTTTCAACCAGAAGATTGGAACATAGGACAATATGAATATGATCATAATGTAAGGATGGAATTGAGCGCCTTTTTGCAAATACAATGTCGGATCTTATTACAGATAGGAAGTTCCGCTCATGTCTTAACCACTAGATCACCTTGTTGATCAGTGCCTCAGTATCCTCCCTGGGGCCTGTGTTCAATTTGGGAACCCGTACCATGTATATGGACCTATTGGGTTTCTGTTTTTCTCTAGATGGTTGGGGAACAGACTTCAGTGTAAAGCTCCTTGTAGGAGGACAGGGAGCAGAACCAGTAGACATAGTATAGGGGGAGGGAACCCCATGGGAGACACAATGATGTGATGGTCTTCTGGTGGAAAACTTGCTCACTGTCATCTGGTTGGTGACCCACTGGGGCAGAAGTGTAGGGGGATTCGCAAATACAGGTTCGGAAATCGCACCTGTGGGAAGTGATTTCCTATGCCCATTCTGTTTTACAGACGTTGAGTAAATGTTGTTATTAAGGGTACTGGGACCAGTAGGGCCCTCAGTGCAACGTTTCTCCTTGCCCCTTATGATAGAAACAGGAGCCAACTCTGTGTCCCTGGCCACCCCAGATGGAGGAGTCTCCCCAGTGTGCAACTTCCCAAAGCTCCTACAGCTGCAACAACAACTACACGAAAGCTTAGATTTGAGAGTCAGTACATTCGCTGAAAGTAACCAAAGTTGGGTGCAGAGCTCGTTCATTTTACTATACAGCAGTTCATTGTCCACTTGATTGCTCATCATAGCTGTGTGTGCACTTTGCGGTCTTGTCGACGAAGCAGTGGGGGGAATGTCCTGTGCTGGGGATTCTGATGTTTCAACTCCCACTGGTTCATCCGTAGGTTCAATAGGAGCAAATCGGTTGGAACAGGGCACATTCGGGATCACTGTAATGATTGGCTATAGAGAGCATGGGGTCTTGCTAAGGTGATCAACAGTGGCTGTATCAGCAGGCTGAAGTACTGTGAGGGCCTGGTCTAAAACAGGAATAGGCCCAAATGCTTGACTTTCTAATTGTGGAGCACGCGATGTACAAGGGCTCTCAACCAAGGTCGATACCGAAATAGGAGCCCTGGGGGCACTTAATGCCTTGAACATAGCCGCAACTTTCACCGTTTTGGCCTTACCTCTAGTATTACTTGATGTAAGCAACTGCTCAACCTCACCAATTAATGTGTCATTATCTGCCAATGTGGTTTGATCAAGACCAGCAGCCCCTGTTCTCGCCCCATGCTTAGCTGAGCCTGATTTCTTTGACTTCTTAATGTTTTGATCATGGTTCGCAACGTCCCCTGCCTTAAGTTTTCCCATTATTAAGCCCAAACAACCAGGACAGTTTAAAATGGCACAGCCGTAACACACAGTACCTTGAATAATGCTTCTTGATCCTTGCGCTGCAATTGTCAGAGGGGTGGCCCAGCCCAGCCTCTTCCAGGCTATGATGGGTACAAACGGGCCCACCCTTGGCCCAGGCTTCACTCGGGCGTGCCTGCGCGGGGCCTTAGCAGCCTTTATGCGCCTCCAGGCGCAAGTCCAGCGCCTTGGCGCCCCTGCCACGAAGTCTAAGAGGGTTGGAGTTCTCAACACCTATATTGTATAGAGTTAAGAGAAAATGTTACAGTTCAGACTTCATAAACCGAGTGTCCAAAAGGGCATAATTTTGATTATCCACGCATGCGCAATGTGTATAGACAAATAACCTTCTTGGCGGCCATATTGTAATGGGTTCCATGCATACGAAGAAATCCCATATTTTAAGTAGTTCATCTGTAATGAGTAAACATATTCTTAATTTATTAATTACCACAAATTTTCCTCTTCTATTGAAAGGAAAATATAAAGAGAAAATAAGTTTTCAACACATAGTGTGTTTATGTATTTAATTCATGGTCCCCCTAGTTAAAAATTCTCATGTCCTAGTTACTTTTTACTATTTGTAAATATTTTAATTCTAGTAAAAGAAATTGACAATCATACGAGATGGAATAATTATTATGGATATTCCAAGAATTCATTAAAGAGCAATTCATCAAATGCAGGATGAGGATAGTTTGATGACAATCATATCATATCGCAAATATTGACCAATACATCAGGAGTTGTCTATCATAATAGCCATATTAGTAGATAACATCCCATGATTTTCAGATATATTGGTTTGGGCTCATATTTTGCTATTTGACCTTTGGGGATACCCTTACTCTTGTTCTACATTCATAGAAAGTAGTGAAGCTCTGACTTGCTGTTGAGACCCTGATAGACAGATCTCAATCAACATATCCATCTTGCTTCAGCCTGACGTAAAGACAATTCTCTACTAACACCTATTTCATAGTTTCCAACTTGTTCAATAGCATGAAATCAGATGTCGCTTCTATATGGATTTTCCTGTCTGATGTGCATTGCAATGGGGTACCTTTCATCACAGTGTTTGATGGCCCTTACGTGCTCTTGTATTCATGTTTTTAGGCATCGTATACTGCTCCCTACATATGTTTTGTTGCAGGCAAATCCAACCACATATACCGTATGTGTTGTGTTACAGTTAATAAAAGACATGACCCAATGGGTAACGTCGGTGTTGTATTTAAACTCGGTAAGTTTGGTTTTTCCTAACTGGCAAACAGAGCAGTTTCCACATATGTGGAATTCATTAGGTTTCTCTGGTAGCTAAGTAATTGCTCGCTGCTCCTTTTTCCGGCTTTCACACAACTTGGACATAATCTCTGTTTAATGGTATTGCCTTCGGTACATCTTCCTTTGTTTTAACATTACTTTTCTTTCTGTTTTTCCCCTGATTACCTCTGTCCACCAGAGTCTGTTTCTGTCTAGACCTTTTGCCCTTACCTCAGCTTTTTCAAGGCAGTGATTGTTATATCCACGTTCTTTAAAATTCTCTTTGATGTCATTAAGATGACGGTAAAAGCATTCATCCTCACTACAGTTTCTGTGTGCTCCTCCATCTCCCCAAATGGGATGGCATTTATTGTTGATTGGGGATGCGCACTTGAGGCATGTAGGACACTGTTACATGCTGTTTGTTTTCTGAAAATGATCCCCTGTTTCACATAAAGTTTGAGATCCAAAATTTCCACCGTTTTTTTGTCATACTTCATAGTAAGTTTGACATTAAATCTGTTGGTGTTAAGATAGGCATGATATGCCTCTAGATCTTTCATACTCCCATTCCAGATTATTAAAATATTATCAATGTAGCGACCATAAAAAATGATCTTATCTATCCAGTTCTTTGATCCACGTCCACAGGCATGCTCCACCTCATACAAACCCATGAATAGGTTTGCATAAGATGGAGCAAACCTTGAGCCCATGGCTGTCCCCTGTCTTTGTAGGTACCACATCCCATTGTGTAGAAAGGCATTGTTTGTTAACACTATCTCTCCCATTTTTATCAGCATTAGCGTGTGTTCCAAGTGACTAGCACTTTGCTTATATGGAAAGAACTTGAGAGCTTCCAGTCCGCATTTCATATGTATACAAGTATACAGACTTTCAACGTCCATTGTGGCAAACAGTAAGTCATCGCTGTCCAAGTGGAAGCCCTCTAGCTTGCCCAGTACATCCCGACTATCTTTTAAGTAGGATGGTAGATTTCTGACATGAGGCTGTAGGAATCCATCTAAATATTCCGCTATATGTTCTGTTGGCCCTCCATTACCTGAGATTATTGGCCTTCCAGGGGGTTTCTGTAAGGTCCTATGAATTTTTGGAAGAATGTAGATACATAGGTATCTGGAATGTTGTGCGATCAGGTATTTATACTCTTGATCTGAGATCAGACAGGTCTCATGCCATTCTCTTAGATGTGCATTGATGTATTTTTCAATCTCTGGCGTGGGGTTCCCTTTAAGCTTTTCATAGCATGTCTTATCATTCAACTGTCTATTGATTTAATCTAAATAGTCTTTCATGTCAAGTATAACAACATTACCCCCCTTGTCAGCCTCGCGCATTACTATGCTATCGTCCTTTTAGATTTAAGATAGCTTCTCTGTCTTCTTTAGTGAGATTTTGATGATGATTGCAAAATCCCATACCTGTATGAGTGTCTTCTAATTTATATAACTCAATAGTTACCTTTTTGTAAAATTCATCAATTGCAGTATCCTTCTGTTTAGGTGGGATGAATTTAGATGGTAATTCAAGGCCACTATCCAGTGTAAGATCTTCCTGAATATTCAATTCACTCGCAATTTCCCTAATGTTGCCGCATTGCTCTTCCTCATCTAAAGATGCAATGGTTTGTATAATATCAACATCAGTGATTGAGAGAGTAGATTTAGATACATTATTTGGTATATCACTGGAGATAGGCAGGCGTTCATTGAAGAATTGTTTTATTTCAATTTGCAAGTGAATTTCAATAAATCTACATGTTCATCAGTGAAGTTAAATTTTTCAGATGGGCAGTAATTTAGACCTTTGCTTAGTACTTTAGTTTCATTGGCTGACAGAGTTCTACTTGACAAATTCACAATTTTCAATCCTTTAACTCTCACATCATTTGCTGTGTCGGGAATTACCACATCCATTACATGATCTATTTCCTGGCTTGAGTGGTTTTTGCCTGTTGTCTGGTTTGTACCCCTGTTCTTATGTTTTCGTTCACCCCTCCTAGTTCTCCTCCCTTTGGTGCTGGCCTGTTCTTCTTGTTGCCTAGTCTGTATCTTTGAATTTCCCTTACAAAAAGGGAAGGGGGTTTATCCAATAACTCTGTGCTGGATGCCTCACCTGGTTCACTTTCGGCAGAGGATAAGGAGACACTACTAGATGATACACTAATGGCCCTAGTCCTATTCATGCCTGTGGGCATGGGCCTCACCGTTACGTCATCATATTTTTTGGCAAAGGTGAATATTCTCCCCTTCTCATAATCACCTTCATATCTCAAGATTTTCTTTTGTTTTTATCTCTTAGGTATATTTGATAGTTCGCTAGCTCCCTTTTCAAGATCTCATAATTCTTTTTGATAGCATCCTGCAAATTGGTCTCTTTGATCTCTTTTTCCAATTTTTCAATTTCTTCTCTCAATTTTGACATCTTAGTTTCTGCGTTCCTTACTAGAATCTCCATCATCCTGTAGGATGTGTCATATAATCCTTCCTCCCATTCCTTTAAAAGGTCAATATCCAAATCCTCAATGTTAGGGAAGATTAATATTCGAAGACCTCTGGGAATTCTCCTATTTTCGATATATTTTCTCATTGTGTTTCCATCCCACCATTTACTAAGCTCCTGTTTCTTTAATCTTTCTAGCTTAACGAATTTCTCTCTCAATCCTTCATTCCTTATCACTTGTGACTCTACATTACTAGAGCTCATACTTTTTTTGTTAAACAAATCACCAAGCATGGCCTCACGATTATCCTCAAAATCCATACTACCAGTGGAGTTAATTAGCCCCTGTAACAGTTCAGGTCCATCCAAACACAGCAAACGATTTACAAAGAGACCTTAGACTTAAAATACCGCACTTGTTACAATGTAGGGATAGTAGCCGAGTGGTGCAAGGATCAGGGGAAAAAGCCTCCTATTCCCCAAATAGTGAAAATAATTCACACATGTATTAGCAAAAGAATGATCAGCACCCACTGTTATCAAATAATTTCAATAGTGCATCAAAATCATGGTATCATATTTAATTTGATCAAAATTATGTCCATAGAAACGCCTTTATAAGTTTTCAAATTATTTATTCTTTTGAAAGATTAAGTCTTCCAAAAGTAGCCAACGCGTTTCGTCTCGTCTTGGGACTTCTTCAGGGCTACAAGACATAGATGATATATACATATTTAAAACCACAATATTTACAGCGCTTCATAAAAACACAAACAGATTTACAAATATTAATATACAGTACTAAACACATACAAAAACATTAAACAAATAACGTCCATTCTCTACTGGACTGCTTAAATAAATAGATTGTCTCGAAAGCTTGTGTGAGCTCTATTCATTTAATGCCATGCTTGCTTAATAGGTGACGTTGGTATGTTACTTAGAATAATTAGTAGACATACACATCAGTATTTCTGGAAACACATGAGTTGTTATGTTGTGGTAAAACCTCATATTTCTTTTATTCCATTCTATTTCCGAAGTAAATATTTACTAAATTTCTAATCAGAGGAAGCAAAAGATCACAAATCATTATCATAATTATGGAATTATTATCATATCAAGAGATGGAGGCAATGTTTGATTTGTTCAGCATACTGTTCATCATCTGTTCTTTTTGCATTTGTCACCCTAAGTGGGAATTGTATACCCAGATGTGGGTCTCGTACTCGTTATGCCACCGGATTCAAGCTAGCCAGGCTGATGAAGGATAATACCCCAAAACCAGTCCCAGGATGCTTGTTTCCGGTCCAGGGAGCACCCGGCCTGGCAGTTCGGGCTGCACTGTTCCCATGGGAAGCAGGATCAAGACTGATTGGCATATGGCTGGGTCCAAACTGGAATGGAGTGGTGAGCAAAGAAAACCATGGATTAAACCAAGATCTGTGACTGGGGGCATGTTTGATTTGTTCAGCATTCAGTCATCATCTGTTCTTTTACATATTTCACATAACTCTTAAAAAAGTATCAGTATTATGGTGTATTCAATTAATATGTATTATATATGGAAAGGGTTAACCATTTTGACCTTTTTTCAGTTTAAAACTTTATTTACCACCTGCTCAGGCAGGTGGAAAATGTAGGTGCTAATTACTCATGTCCACCGCCTTTCATCGCGCTCAGAATAGAAGACTGACATTTACCATGTGCAATTTTACCACACTGTAATTCCAATTATGTTTCTGCATCCAAATGTTCTGCCTGCCATTTTACCATCTTGTATTTCCGCATGCATAAAACTTGTAATCGGATGCTGTGAAATGAACGCATAAAACCATTCAGTAATTTTGCCCCACCTGACTTGCAATCAGGACATAGGTGGAATTCTAACTGTAGGCAAGTGAATTTCCATAAAATGAGTAGCAGTTCAATCCTATTGGTAACTGTTGGAATGGGAACGTCCCACTGTGTGGTAAACAGTCATTTACCTTTTTTTGTGTTTAACGAAATCATACAGTGACCTTTTCTCTCTGTGCCAGTGAGACTGGGGTCTACCGACTCCTCTGTGTTAAGTTCTGCTGTTATGCGAAACCCTGAAACTTGCACTGTTATTCTATATGTAAGGAGTGAGTGTGTGTTTGCAATGTGTATGTAGCACATGTATGGTAATAGGACTCTGTGTATATAAGTCTGAGTGCCGGGCCAGTGGGATCCATTTTGGATGCCCTTGGTTAGCGTGGCACAAGATAAAGGATGAGAACATCTTCCCCAGCACAGTGGAAGTGTACTGTCTACATTCCTGTGGCTGAAGGATGGAGATGCAGACACTGAAGTGTAGAGGATGGAAACAGATCTACCATTTGAAATTCAATGAGGACCTTGTTATCAAAGAGCTGCTGATAAATTCTGACTGCTTCCATTTAGTACGGGTGAGAGACAGGACTGTAGTTTCTGTTGATTAAGGTGAGGAAGTTCCTTGGCAGGGACTGCCCTTTTGTTTTCTCTGATTACTCCTTTAAGAAGGAGTAAAATAGCAGCCAGGTGCAGAGAGTTCTCACTTCATTGTGCCCATTGTTTGGATTTTCCTGTTTGAATCTAGTCCCATTGCTATGGCTCTGAATATATATAACAGTGAGATTCAAATCATTTCACTTTGTTCAAGTTCCAACTTCATGACCAAGGAAGGGAGTGCACCGCAGAGTCCTCAAAGGATGGCTGTATAGCCAGGGCTGGTAGCTGGTATTGGCCAGACAGGCCATCTACCAGAGGTGAGGGGACATCACCTCAAGACTGCATTTTCTCCTGAATGAACTGAGGCTCTGTCTAGTGCCTAGAAGCATGTCTGGCTGCTGCGAGAGGGAAGGAGAGTCTCCTGCTCTGCGGAGGGGAGACTGTACAAGAGGCGAAGCCCAGCATGTTCCCAGCATTAAGAACTTCCAGGGAAATTCGACTCCCCGAGAGAAAGTAAAGCCAAGAATGACCTGTGCTGTTAGGGTGTCTCCCAGCCTCTCTACGTGGTTCCTGTGTTTAACTGACTTTACAATCACAAGTGACATTGTGTCAGCAGACAGCAGATATTGGTCTGTGAACTTGCACTACTACTGTTGATGCAGCAGAAGAGAGTTGCATCACCTATGAAGTGGAACCTAATTGTCCTAGGAGGTCACAACTGCCAAAAACACATCACAATGGACAAATCTGCTCAGAGTCCACAACTACCTTGAACTAGCCCAGAAGGGCCTCTTCTTGTGAAGACATTGTTCCACTATTCAAGACCAGGCATGCTGTTCTCAACCATTTATTTGTTTTCCTGAGGGAAGTCTTTGCTGATCTTCAACATCAGCAAGCAGGTAAAAGCAATTCTAAGCCTTTGAAAGGAATGAGGAACTACGTATGTAATGCGGAATTTAGAGCAAGGACATGAGATTTTTTTCCTGAGTTAGTACCTGGGGTGAGAACTATTGAACTAAGTTTCACATCTAATCGGCTGGGGTAAAAGTGAAGCAATCTGCATTTGTGCTTAATTTGTGGCTTTATCCACTGTATAACAGGGACTATAATCATTACAATCGCCAGAACAGGGCGAGAGTGTAGAAAGCCTTACAACTCTGTAATTGCTATTTCAATTTGACTGTAAAGTATTTAGTTCTGCTGTGTGACTAAAATACTTTATTTTTATTTAAAAGATAAGCACTGGGCTGGATGTTGTGTTATTGTGTGTGTTGGTTGATTGTTGACTTTTGAGGTCTTGTCCCTAACGCAACCTCCCCTACCCTGAAAAGCCTTTGACTGCTCATCCTCATTGAGTGTCAAGTGCAGAATTGATTGTACGTAGCCCAGTTTACACAGCCATAGTAGAGCAGACCCTAGGCAATTGACCTCAATCACCATGGCTGGGGTTCAGTAACCCTTGTCGGTCGTTGGCTCCCCAAACAGGGTCTAGCAGTAACTCAAAACCTTCCTGGTTCTTCTGCAGAGGACTTACTACTGCCATACTTTAGCCTGTTAACATTAGACACTGTTGACTTCATTAAAACGAAGGTATTGCACAGCTATACAATGGGTTCATTTTTTTTGCTCTGAAAAGATCTGCATATCATAGAGAAAAAATACCTAGCCTGGCATTGGCATGCAGGATCATTAGTGCCAACTTGTAGGTTATGGTTTAACTACTTATTTGGATCTCACCTCCCTGCACATGGAGCTATGAACTGGTGTGTGACACACTAACACAGTAGGCCTAAATGAAGGCCCATTTTTTCCCAATTTGGGTTTATTTTTGAAAATTAACCAAATCTCATTTAGTGGATGCATGTCATGACCACCCACCCATTGCAGCAACCACTGCTGCATTGATGTGATCATTACATAAACCATGATGATAACTAGTTTTGGTCTTAGTAAAGAGCAGAGGTAATGGCAAGTCAAGGTGTTGCCCAAGGTCGTTGTAATGTTAGATTGTTCTAGGTTAGTCTAAGGAATACTATCAAGGTATTGTGGTTGCTCCAGTTCAGCATTATCCCATGACACTCCAAGGTATTGTGGTTGCTCCAGTTCAGCATTATCCCATGACACTGGTGCCTAGCTTTAATAGAAAGAGAAGGTGAAACTGAATATCATTATGAAATTGTGGTGTCATGCTTTTCCCACAAAAAAAAACCTTGTGTGCAAATAGGGGAAATTGACAGCCGGGAATCAAACGTGCATTATTCCCCATTCTGCCATCTAAAACTCGGACTGGAGTGCCAAGCACGCACTTGGGAAGTACCATGTCTCTTGCAATCAGTTCTTACCATGGGGTCACAGGAAGGTGATGTGTCGTAACGACAGAGCTACCGACTTTGTAGCCAGGGCCGGACTGGGAACACAAACCGGCCCTGGCAATTGAGTCGCACCGGCTTCGGGAGAAGAGGGGGAAGAGGTGTGTGCTCGTGGAAAACACTGCAGCTGCTTTTGTTACAGGGGGCCGATATTGCAGAAACCAGCCCCCGGTAACGAAAACGGCCCCCCAGAGGTGCAAAACCAGCCCCCACCCTGGCATCCCACCAAGGAAACGCCTGGTGCCCACTACGGCCAATACGGCCCTGTTTGTAGCTGAGGAATCAGGTTCGAGTCTCGGCGTCGGCTCAACATCCTGGAATTCCGGGCAAACTGTTTAATGTTACCGTGGCTACCAAAAATGAATGTGCCCTTAAGTAATGTAACTGGTGCTCATGTAAAGCACTCCAATAATCTGGTCGAGTTTGCGCTATATAAAACTGCCCCCCCAAAAAATGCGCAGTTTCCACTTGTATTTAGGACCCAATAAGCGGAACTCCGATTATGTCTATGCCATATCTTTCCCCTGGAGATTATATTCAATCTATAATTTCAATTAAAATCAAATTAGTTACTCAGAGACAGGTACAGCAAGAAAGTCGTACTCCATTCTTTGTCACTGATGGCATCTGTGTTGTAGTCTTGTATGTCTATGCAGACTATAATTGCTCAGTGATTATCCCGTGAAAGTCACTTCATAATATCAATGACTGTGGTGGAGAAATGAATAGTCAGTAAATCTCCTTGTTCAAAATGCCAACAAGGAACCTTGAACCCTGCAGTGCATAAATAACAGCATGCAGAGAACACCTCACCGCATTAATAAACACCGCTGCCTTGTTTGTCACGGAAATAGTACCTGCTTATTAGTCTATGTCTGCTTTTTTGGTGGGTGCATCACGTTCATTTAATGAGAAAAGGGATCATCAATAACCGCTTAATGACAACAAAAGTGTATGTGAAAACAGAAAAGAGATCGGGTTAAAGAACTCCGTGTCAAAGCAGGTGCAGACTGTATTTCTTGCTGGTACTGCTGTTATCCAAGCGAGATTCACAAGCAAACTAAGCAATGCATTTTTTTCTAATTTTGACTAAAAGGTAGAAATGTCAGTGGCAGCAAATCAATGTTTACAATCAGGACAACAATAAGATCATGTACATGCCTGAGCCGTTCCATAGCCCTAACCTGTTTGCTGCAAGGTCACATCCATACACACGAGACAAGTTGCACCTTTCAAAGGCTATGAAATAAGAGAGCTGGGGTCTGCTTTGCACTATTGTAAGAGCAAGTTTGAATAAAATATTTTTTTCAGGTTTTGAGATAGGTATTAAATGGTTACGATAGGTAAAAGCTTTGAAAACAAAAATTAGCCTAACATGCATTGCTCAAGCTAGCAAGTATTTCATCTGAAATAATAAGATAGAATGAAAGTTTAGATCTGATTTTACATTGTCTGGGTGATGAACTAGGGCAAGCTATAAGCTAGAAGTGAGTAAAGTTAAACTCACCAAGAGCACGTGTTACTCTCTTTTGCTTTCACTTTTGCTCGCCACTGGCTGGTGGTGGCCTGAAGCTTAGGGAGTGAGCCAATAGGGGTTGAATAGGTATTTTTCTCAATCGGACTCACAGCTAATTGCTACCTGACTTTGGGTTCGACTGGCTGCATCATTTGAACACTATCGATGGTGAGAGTGGCTCATCGGAGAGCTGCATTGGACCAGGCCTGTTAGATATTTTTTGTGGGTCCGGGTCAACCATCAGGCACCATCTAATGTATGGCTGTGTTTAGCTGCTTCATCAATAGTAAACAGGCAGACTTGCCTCAAAATCTATACATTAAGGATGCAGTAGGAGTTCTGAGCCGTAAAATAACAAGTGGCTGGGTGCATAATGCCACCTGCTCCCTCCTCTTAATGATGGCCCTGCGTTTATTGAGTGTGTAATCTTGCTTGTGCATTATTGGACTTTTTTTGGGCGATTGTGGGCAGGAGATGCTGGTGGTGAATCTGGGTAGAGCCTGTACAGGGTCGGAGACTGGCATCAGAGTGAACGAGGACATGTGAGATTGAGATCTTTGGGTTTGGCTGGTAATTGTTGTAGCAGATGTGGTGAGTGTGGAAGGGTATTACTGTTCCTTTGGCCTACAATGTCACTAGAGGGTCAAAACTGTTGGTGGCATAGACAGGGTCGAGATAAGGTGTGGGGGGGGGAGAAGGTTGCCATTGGGTTCAAGGGCTGTCAGCAGAAAGCTCAATGAGGGCCCAAAATCAATTGCATCTCACACGTTTAGAGGGAGTTTTAAAACACCAGGTCAGCAATTATTCAAGTCCCCAAGGTGCGTAATTTAATATCTCAGAACAATCTTTTTAGGAGTCCTAAAATCACGACTAGTAAAGTACATAGAGGCTTTCCAGATAAACACTCTGCAAGATTTACAAATGATGTATTGAAACTCGAGCGTAAAGTTAGCCCTACTGACAAAAGGCTCTCACAAGGCAAGGTAAATACAGGTAAAAGCTCTAAGGACATGTGAGCAAATGCCACTTATTTGTGGCTGCGGCCCAAAGGCTTAGTATGAAGAAGCTTTGGTTTCAAAGTGTGCCTTCTCAAAGAAACTGTCTAGGTAAATGAAGTACTTGTAATACAGCCCTAGCAGAGTACTAGTAGTATGAGTTCTAACTATATAGGAAGGGTATACAATTCTTCCTTCAACAAACCAGACCACCGATAACTTTAAAAACTGTAGTGTACCAACTAAGTAGCTAAATCTATTCACAATAATTCACAATAAAGAAAAACAGACAGACAGAATTCTGTGAGGGGGTCTAACATTCTCAATGTCCATTATACAATAATTTCCTTGCCAGACCATAACATGATTACATTCACGTCTAATCACCTATAAACCCCAAGCGAAGGTAAGTTGACTTCTCCCGAATCCCTTCTCCAGCTAAGGACATAATTCAAGGTAGTTTCCAACAGGATTGCACTATTGAGATCACCGCCCACAGAATAGAGGACGCAGTTCATTTAACCATTTTATTGAGGAAGCAAGACACACATATAGCCATCTGGAGAAAAATTAGGGACAATCTGGGCTGTCAGTTTGTAATCAAAATATTGGCCTAGCCAGAAAGGTTATATAGTAAGCTGAAAAAACATCAATAAAGACCAGATTCAGCAGTGGGTTACAGTCTCTTAGAAATAATTAAACTGTTCAGCAAGCTTACTCAAGACCATGCAAAGATAGAAAGTTTAACAAACACGAAAGCAAGCCAAACATCTTCGGAAGTTTTCCACAAATAAAAAAGAGTGGATATAGAGATTCAAGAAGCATCCGTTCTAGGCCAGTGCTCAAATCGCTCATTCTTGCCAGCACCACTCTGCTACGTTTTGGCAAGGCTCACACAATACAAACGCCACATAAATGTAAATATACATATATGCACTTTAAGAAACCAGGGGCCAGATGTAAAAACATTAGGAGTACCAATTTCCTAATAGTAATTATCTCCGAATCGCATTTTCGCAATTAGGAAATCAGTTTCCTAATGTAGAAATGCTTGCATTCCCAAATAACGATTCCTACTAGTGGCCCGATTCCGATGTCGTTCGGAAGGCCTCCGAATCGGATTTGGCTTTGCCAGATCCGATTCGTAGCCCTTGTTTCCGACCGAATCGTACACAGGTCCAAATGACCAAGTACGATGCGAAGATTGCGTAAGCACCGACCGAATCGTTTCCGGACCCAAACCGCTCCGTACGACTCATACATAGCCGAATCGTGTCGCGCAATGGAGCCGAATTCCGACCGAGCGAGTACGATGCACGATTCGGTCAGCCGCTTCGCCTCGGTCTCAGCGAGACAAAACGGCTGTCGAAAGCGTACTTTGGGGGGCCGTAGCAGGCCCCCCTTGACCAGGGGCCCTCCGAATCTGTCACGGGGGTGTGCCCACGGGTCCCCCCGATACAGGCATCCACAGGGTGGCGGGCACCGTGGGGTGCCCGCCACAGAGTGTACGTTTTTCCCCACCCACCCCTTTTCTTCTATAGGAGCCTGTGTACGCGTCTGTACACGGGCTCTCATAGAGTTCAATGGGAGTCCGAGCGAACCGAGTCCATAAGCCTATGGCAGCATCGTACTCGCTCGTCCGGTCTCCCGGAGCATGTTTCGCTCGGAAAGCCCTCCGGATCCGAGTCGTACGAAGGGCTTTCCTAACGAGATCGGAATCGGGCCCTAGGTCGCAAATCAATCTACCTCATGAATAATAAAGAGGTAGGTCGCAATTTGCGACCCATTAGGAATTGCCGCCATCACAGTGATGGTGGCCTGTTGGGGTCAGCAGACCACCATGTCTGTGATTGCTCTTTAATAAAGCAATCTTTTTTTTTTTTTTAAATGCAGCCTGTTTTCCTTGAAGGAAAACAGAATGAGTTTAAAAAAAGAAAATGAAACATTTAAGTTTTATTTTTTAGGAGCAGGAAGTGGTCCCTTGGACTACTGCCTGCTTTAAAAAAATTTTTTTTTAACAGTCTTAAAGTGGAAGGGGGTCTCCAGGGGACCTCTTCCCATTTGCAAGTGGGTTACGACCACTTTTATACTGGTGGTAAAGTATTACAGTTTTGCTACTGAATTCGGGCACAAAACTGATTCGGTATTTGGAAGGAAGGCCATAAATATGCCCCTCCCAAATACCAAATGGCAAATGCAATCTGCGATTCAGTAACAACTTACTTTATCACATTTTGCCTTTTGTACACTTTAAATAGCATTTTTGTGGTCACAAACAGCACCATTGTGTGCATCTGGCCGATGCGACCACAAAAATGCTTTATACATCTGCCCTAGATTTTCTGCTGTAGAACCAGGATAATGTCAAGCCAATTTCAAATTTGCCAGTTGTGGTGAAAATTATTAAAAGAGTGGTTAAGGTACCATTGCAAAAATGTGTAATAATTTGTCCACCTAGATGCCATGGTTTCCATCTTGGGTATAAACTGGAGTCAGGTGTGGTTGTTATTAGAGAAATTCCTGAGGGGAGAGACTGTGGGAAGAAACCAGTTGTAATGTTATTCAAATGTGCACTTTTAATAGCTGATCCTTCTATAGTAAATATTTAGAGGAGAAGTCGAAGCTTGGGTAGAATTTTACTTGACTGATCATTCCAAACAAATCAAGGTGGGCCAACTCTTCTTGAAGCCTAAACCGTTAGTCCACAGGGTTTGGGGTTCTTTGCACTCCACATGTAAAGGTTATAGGTCGCTTCTTAAAGGGGTGGTCAGGGTGTACAGGCTGATGGTAAATCTGTAGGAGGACAGTAGGGGTAGAAAAATCATACACAATTTGTAGCTGGTATTTACAGATGGATGTAGTAAAGCAAATTAACCCTTAATGGAGACATAACTGGAATAATATAATTGGGGTCTTTCATGTCCTCTCTCCAGTGGTGTCGCCCTCAGTGACAAAATCAAATTTGAGGCTTCACTTTGATCAAAGGCTCACCAGTGGGGGCTCAAAGAAGAGGAAATGTGAAACTTTCAGAGGAAACTCTCGAGAAGTCCCCTACCTTTTTTGATTTACCTGAGACAGTGAACCTTTTCAGGGCACTGATATTGGCAGATTGGACTATGCTCAGGATTTAATCGTAGGTTACCCAGACCATTAAATAAATAGATTGCAATAAGTACAGAGACATCTTGAAACCTGAAAAGGAGCTAATATCTCGTAGGCCTTGGTAACCATATATTAGCTACACATTAGACGGAGAATGAAATTCAAGAAGCATTGTATCGCACATAGAGCTGCGTTGAACAAAGGCCCTGCCTGTATGCACTGAGACTGTTGGGTTTTTGAGGTTTAATAAGAAGAAGTCAGAGAGATCTCTTGCAAATAAATCGCCTGGTCTGATCTGTAAAGGACTAGGCTAGCTGCTGATCAAATTCAATAGAGGACAGCTGCTGTATGATGCTTTGAAGCTGATATATGTCTGGATGGGCTGAAGAAATAGATTCTAATTAGCATAACAACATAATATAAGCCACTATAAAATACCATCATAAAAGACACTACACCACACAACACAACACAACACAATACTTACACAAATATATGTGGTATTTGCAGTGTTAGAATGTATTCTTATTTGACTACAACCTATATGGGCCTGTTCAGGGCCAGGCACATGTGGTTTAACCTGCTTTAGGTTGATGCGAGGCATCATTGGAACATTGGACATGCCTCAGTGTATTTAATATTTTGACATAGTGCCTTTCCTACATTCTTTTGAAGTAACTGAGCCAGCACTTGATGGTGTCAAGAATCAGCACAATTTTCTTAGGAGTTGACAGAAGTCTGAGGATCTGTCGCAGTATGCTAAAGCGGCCAGAGGCCCCTTTATCTTTGTTTTCACTTGCAGTACAAGAGAGATAGAGGGCAGCCATTTGAATGACCCAGACCCACACGCTCTTGTAGTTTTACCTCCATTGATAGGTTCAAACATAAGCTGATGTCAGTCATTAAGCATTGTTAGTGAAAGAGACAATTGTAACTGTTTGATGGCAGCCAGCACTATTGCTGGGGCAGAATAAAGTAACACACACAGCTTCAAGAAGTAAGAAACCATGTGTGGTTCCACTGAATGGCACAAAGTGAGTGACACTGGTAGCAAGCGATGCACTTCGTATGTGCATTTCGATTTTAGATGGAAGTAATTGAGAGGAGCAATGGAGTCCTCCACTACACCCCCATTATCCCCAGTTATACTTTCTTGTAAATTTCCATGGGAGCTTTTGGCCAAGTCTAATCTACTTGTAACTTTTTTGATAACTTAAAGCATGTGAATGCCTTTATATCAAAGTATGCTACTGTTTTACATTGGCTGTAGATTCGTGAAGACATCTGAAAGTTCTGATTCACAGAATCCAAGTGCCTTTCTCTCATATAGCAATGATTTTGACCTCCTATTGGCCATCCCAGTTTCCATGGCTTCCTGAAGATGTCCTGAGGTTGAGCAGTGGTTGAGGTACCTATCCATGGGAGAACTTGGCGATTATAGTTTCAAAGTCATATGGACAGGGATGTGCTGAAAGCTAACAACGTAACCTGTAGGTCTGCTAGTGAATGAATGTTAATGCTGTTTTGGGTGCAGAGAGCAGGACTTTACAGTGGCATTAATTCTGTGCTTCTGGCTCTCCGGATTATTGGACTTGACACAAATAGGTCTGCTAAGGAAACTGGGAATATTTCATAGATATTGTAAGTCCTAAAGGGTTAGTTATTGATATGGATAAAGCCAAAATGATGGTATTTGGACCAAAGAAGAAATTGATCCGATGCTATATAGGAAACATATTGGTAGAAGATTTTACTTCATTTAGATACCTCTGTATGCATTTACTGTAAATTTAGATTGGGAAGTGCATTTGGATATTGTAAAATCACGTGCAATACCATCTATTATAGGACTTCATTTAGCAGTGATTACAGTGGCCCAGATCTGTTACCAGTCCTGTCAGTATTTAAAGCAATGGTTCAGACTAAACCTACTGCTCTTCATCTAAGTTCCCTACGATGCCAAAGAAACAAGTATAAAAATCTCATTTTCATAGTGAAATCCTTCTTCCTCAGATTCCTACGGGACAAGGCAAAAGGCCATACTAGCAAAGGTAGGATCACCAACCAACAAACAAATCCTTCCACTGAAATGGTAATGGACTCCTAGCCTTAAAGATGTGAGTTCTCTAATTTCTTCATGAACAAGATCAAGAAGATAGAACAGTTTCTGACTATGAATAAAAAGACAACCCCCCTCCCCCCCATCCACATCCCTGCCTGGATTGCTAGAAAACAAAACTGAAAAGTCAGTGAACCTTCCTGCATCACTGAATTAAAAAAAACAATGTCACCTGGAACAAATTCAGAGTGCCAAGACAAGATCAGCTCACCAAGATCATTTCCAGTATGAAATCTGCTGCTCACATTTCAGATCCGATCCCTTCCTCCCTAATCAAAGAGATCAGGCTTCTCATCTTCCCTCTCTGGATGCAAAATCAACACCTTACTGTCACAAAGTGCAATTGCAGACTGTCTGAAATCAGGGCAGGTCACCCAGCTCCATGAAAAAAATTGTAGCTGATCTATGACCAACTTACGGTGGGTGACCCCCCCACCCCCTTTTCCTGGCCAAAGACCTAAAGAAATGCATACTGTCTCAGCTCAGTCAGCACATTGAAGACTGACCTACTATACAATTTCCAGACTGGCTTCTGTGTTGGATGCAGTATGGAAATAGCCATACTTAATCTAATGGATGATATTTTCTCCATTCTAGACAAGGGGACTCATGTTTACCTTTTTTTCTTGATCTTTCCTCGGCCTGCGGCAGAGTCAAACACAACATTCTTCTCAACACCCTAAAGACATGCATGCGGATTGATGGCACAGTCCTGAACTGCTTTTCTTCATATCTCAACAACCGCTGCCAACACATCAAACTAAAACATTTCCTATCAATCCCTGCCCTGGTAAGCCAAGGGGTTCCTCAGGACCATATTCTTGCCCCCATGGTCGTCCACCTCCATATGGAGTCTCTTACAATGATCCTTCAACAAGCCAATATTGCATATCATCTGTATGCAGATGACATGTAGCTCTACCTAAAAATCTCATGTCTAGATGGTATATTTCACCTAAATATAGAATGTAAAAATGTTCAATCACTAGTAGTGGCCAACCGTTTAAAGCTAAACCCTCTGAAGACAGAATTCCTCTCCATTTCTCCTCTGCACAGTGTTCCCTAGATCAAAGACTGGTGTAGCCACCCTCAATTGCAATCCCAAAATTATTGATAGTACCACATCTCTTAGAATAACACTAGAGAAAAAACAAAACATGCTTACCGATATCAACTCCACACCAAAGCTCCCTATACTATCCTCAGAGACCTCAACTTCCACCTGGACGACCCCACAGACACTAACTCTGCCAACCTCCTGGAAAGCATGGGCAACATTGGGCTCACCCAGCTGGTCACAACCCCACACACAGAGCAGGACACACACTGGACCCGATTTTCACAGCCAGTGACAGAGTCAAATACAGCCATGTCACAGAACTCACCTGGACCGACCACTCCATTGTCAACTTCACCATCACAGGATCACCATGCACCACCACCAGCCCCCCCCAATGCCCACCCCTGCAGCTGGAACAAAGTGTCACAGACACAATTGATGGTTGCCCTCAACACCACCCAGCCCAACCCTGCAACCAACCTGGAACAAGCACTTTAGAACTTCACCACCTGGATCACCAACATCGCCTACCGAGTCACCCCCATCAAACAAGGGAAGACCCACAAATCCACCAAACAAGCTAGCTGGCACACATTAGAACTTAGGACAATGAAACGCAGCTGCAAACATCTGGAGAGAAGATATCGCACCAGCCGAGACACCACAGACCGAGCCACTTTCAAGTCAGCCCTCAATGAAAACCACCAATGATTCAAAGAGGCAAAAAAAGATGCCCTAGTAAACCACATTGAAGCAAGCACCAACCACACCAAGGAACTCTTCAGCATTGTGAGAAAGTTCTGCTGCCCTACGGTCTCTGAGAACACAATACCTCCCTCCCAAGAACTTTGCGATGCCCTAGCGGACCATTTCCATAACAGATATCCACCATCTACAAGAACTTCGAGCCCCAACCCACTGACCTGCACATCCTCCTCACTCCAATGGAAGCCTCTTCAATCAGCCACTCACTGCAAGGCAAAAGCTCACCACACAGAACACCACAGCCATCATGAACTCCATCCACTCAAGAGCACCCATGGACCCCTGCCCCCACCACCTCTTTAACCTTGGAGGCAAGGACATCAGCCTCCAACTCACCACCATCGTCAATGCATCCATCACCACAGTCACCTTTCTCGATGCATGGAAACACGCATAAGTCAGACCTCTCTTCAAGAAACTTTCCGAAACCCCAGCGAACTCCAGAAGTACCGTCCCATCTCGCTGCTCCCTTTCCCTGCCAAAGTCTTTGAGAAGGCCATCAACCAGCAGCTCACCGAACACCTGGAGAGCAACAGCCTGCTCAGCGCCTCCCTATCCGGTTTCCATGGCAACCACAGCACCAAGACCACCCTGATCACCGCCATTGAGGACATCTGCGCCCTCATTGACAGATTAAAATTGGCGGCCCTGAGCCTCCTCACCCTCTCTACAGCTTTCAACATCATATCCCACCACACACTCATTCAAGAAACTGCACCACATCAGGATCCAGGGAGATGGTCTCAGAAGAATTGCTTGATTCTTCTAGGGATGAACTCAGAGAATCCGCCAAACCACTTTCACTTCAGAACCTATGAACACCATCTGTGGCGTCCCTCAAGGTGCATCCCTCAGCCCCACCTTCTTCAACATCTACATGACACCTCTAGCCGACATCGTCAGAACCCACTAACTCAACATCATATCCTACTCTGACGACACCCAGCTGATCCTCTCGCTCTCAGCAGACCCCACCACTGTTAAGACTACTTCCACAACTGCATGAAGAATGTCACTGACTGGATGAAGACCAACTATCTGAAGCTCAACACTGACAAGACCAAAGTGCTGATCTTTGGCAACAACGCCTGTCATTGGAACAACACCTGGAGGCCCGCCAAACTCGGACTCACTCCCACACCGACAGACCACGCCCGCAATCTCGACATCATCCTGGACAGCAAGCTGACCATGAAGCGACAGATCAATGCAGTTTCTTCCTCCTTCTTCCACACTCTCCACATACTCCAAAGAATTTTCAAATGGCTTCCCATTGGCATGAGGACAACCGTCACTCAAGCTCTAGTCACCAGCCAGCTGAACTACGACAATGCACTGTATGCAGGAACCACCACCGAACTCATGAGGAGACTGCAGACAATATAGAACTCAGTGGCCAGACTTGTCCTCAACCTGCCCAAATAGTCCCTTATCACCCCTCACCTTAGGAACCTCCACTGGTACACAATCCAGAAAATATGCCAATTCAAGTTACTGACATACGCCTACAAAAACCCTCCATAACCTAAGACCAGTATACATCGACAATCGCCTGAACTTCCACCAACCATCCAGAGCCCTTCGCTCCGCCACCATCGCACAGACACCGCACATCTGCCAAAGCCACAGTGGAGGCTGTTCTTCACCCATCTCACCACCAAGTCCTGAAACGGCCTTCCCCTTCACCTCTGGACATCATCATCACTGGCAGAATTCAGGAAGAGACTCAAGACCTAGCTTTTTGACTGAGCCCAGCAACCCAGCACCTGGATACCCTCACGGGTGATTAGTAGTGCTATACAAATACTGATTGATTGATACTAACATAGACTACTAAGAAAGATCAGATCTTTCATCTCAATACCTGACTTCCAAAATATCGAATAGTCGCTTGAGTGCTCTAGGCTTGACTGTAGAAATTCAATTCTAGCCAACACGCCAAAATCTTTCTTCGCATCTATGAAGGCCAGGCTCTATGCAGCTTCCAAGCTAGTCTCAGGAGGCAGAAGCTTTGGTCACATTACTCTCTCACTGATCACTCTCAAATGGCTCCAGGTTGAAGCCTGGTGCATTCTCCAAGTAGCTTGCATTACTCACAAAGCACTACCCAAATAAGTGCTGTGTGAGTAATGCAAGCTACTTTGAGCAATAAATACCTGGCCCACAAACCTACCCATCGTGGAGGCAGACGCTCCCTTCACAGCTCGGACACACTTCTTCTTGAGTCACCTAGATTTCGGAAAGAGAGAGAGATACCGCTCATGCACCTTCACTGGTAATGCACCACGGATCTGGAACTCAATACGTCTGGAGATTCGCACAATCCCCTTCCCGGAATCTGTCAAGAAGAGAGTTAAATCCCTTTTGCAGGAACAATTTCTAATGAACTGAGCTGTCAATATGGACTGAATCCCTCCAGGGAGTTGAACTCATTTTCTCCCTCTCGTCCCTGTATCTAACCCTTGTAAATACTCTCCCTTAGCGTACATAATCTCGAACCTGTTCTCACGGTAACCTGTTTTTACCTTCATACTGTACAGTGCTCTGATACCTCCAGGTCATCTACACGCTTTATAAATCTCTCCATAAATGAATAGATATACCATTTGTCCCCTTTCTTACACTTGGTTATACTTGGCGCTAGGATTTGGCGAAAAGCCAGCTCACACTACTTTAGTAGATCTGGCTTTCTGCCAAAATGTATGCTTTTATGCTATTTCACCCCAGATACTCCACTGTTCAGATGTTTAAGGGGGGTTGCGTAAAGCTGTTTTGATGCTGAACGAGGGTCAACTTCCAGCACACAATAGCTTTAGCGCGTAAAAGTTAACTTTTGCTCCTGTTTGCGACACTTTGCCTTGCATAAGCACAAACCACGGTACAAGAATGTGTGAGTAAAACTTAAGTGCCTCAACGACCCCTCTTCTCAGTCCACTTTACCTGGCTAGGAATTAGAAAGTAACAAGAACTAACAAAAAGATTTGAGCTACATCAAATGTATTTTCAAAATGCATTATATTCTGAAGGGAAAGAAACATTCTGTAGCTGTAATATGTCTCACCAATGCTGGTGAAAAAGATACATCTCTAAGAAAATAAGACACATACTGCGAGTTCAACGTCTAATCTAGCTTACTGCACATGCTTGCTCGAGTATGCCCCTGTCAAGACACATTTTCCTATTAATAATCAGCCCTAGTGCCCTGAATTCCCAGTGGCGATCAGACTGTTCATTTGAATCACTAAAAGTTATTAATCGCTCCTCAGAGGGAAGAAATCTCTCCCATAGCTTTTCAAACACGTCGAAGATATTTCTAGTCCAGCAGATACAATGCTGCTCCTTAAACCTGGCCTCTCTGTAGGGCAGCAGCAGCCTAACAAATTGAGCCTTCTCTGTTGGTGTTACCTCTTTGTGCCTGATGTTCATTCTTTTTCTCTCTTCCTTCTCTTTTCCTCTTATAGTGACCGCTGCATCTGCCCTTGGACAAATTAATTGCCTGTTAGCAATATCATTGATGTGGAAACATATGGCTTATTTCTTCCACATTTATAGCACAGAGAAATGTTCACCACACTGAATGCAGAGACACAGCCTTTACTGAGTCATATCCAGTGCTTAATTTGTGCCGGTGGTTGCAAAAGGTGGGCACTGGAGCCCATATAGGGAGTAACCAGGGACAAAAAAAGATCCAGTGGCATTGAGATAAACAGACGTCGAGGCAGCTGTGGTATTCGGCAACACTGGCATTCAGAATTGCTGGCAGTGGACATCTAGGAAAATCTTTGGGCTCCTCCCTTTTTTTTAAACAAAGTAAACATGGGTCATGCCAATGGCATATTTTCCCCTTTCAATACAGAACCATGAACTACAATTATTTCTTTGTTCAGCCGTCACTGGTATCTCAGTTTGTCTTTCCTGCCATCTTTCTCCTAATCAGTGCTTAATTTGTAAAAAAAAGAAGTGCCAGGTCACGCGTCAGGAGGCCACTGCAGCTTGCACCACACTTGCCCCTGCCATGCTGCCAATCATAGTAACAACACAACTACTTACCATCACAATCCTACAAGTGTGACAATTCTGACTATTTCAGGCCCCTAAGCTAGAATAACTTGGACGAGAGGCAATAGTCATTTTTCATGTATAATGAATTAACAATTGACTGTTGTGGTCATGTCTAAATTAGTCACACAGTGCCACCTTGTGGCAGGCTGTCACAAGCGCCGGTGTTGACAATTAAGTGCCGGGTGCCGAGCACCGGAAACCACCAACTCAAATTAATCACTGCTCTTAATATAGCTTGGTTTCAAATGTAGTAAAGGGAACTCTAATCCCTAGTATTTTTTTGCAAGTCCCTGCTTCATACAGCTTAACACCTTTCCTACAAATCAGATTGCGTGCTGTGATCTAACAATAATAGCACATTGCCTCCTGAAGCAGCGACTGACAGCCATGCCCATTGCCACCTAAACTTAGAGTGAGCAGACAATTAAAGCCATTGATAGGTCTTTCAGTATTGCCATGTGTAAACAGAGGTAATTGGACCCTGACAAATTTGAGATCATTTCTGTATGAAATTGCTGCACATTACACATCAGCTGGGAGACAGACAAGTAGATAACACTGCATTTCACTACTTCTATTATGGCAAATATTTAGTTTGCTGGGCCATCCTATCTTCAAGTTGGAGGGAACATAAAATAAACCACTATCTCAGGCTTTGTGTGACTTTTATCCAGTCCAAATCATTCATATAGGTGCATAAAGTCATACAAGCTACTCTCCTATGATGCTATATACTACCTATCACCTAGGGCATTTCAAAGGGGAAAATCTGTACCTTGAGCGCAATACTATTACTGCATTTCAAGGGTTGTTTCAATAATAAAAGTTGTTTCTATCATACTTCCTGGTCAGTTGTTAAACTTCAGTGGAAATATGTCTGTAAGAGGATGATCCAATGGAAACACACACGGTGGATACACAAGTGTTTTATATGGCAATCATGCACAATCATGGTTAAACTTGAACAATCTTGTGTACAATTTGAAATTCCCCCGTTATAGTTAGTTGAGCTAACTATTACTCGTGCCCCTGCAATGCCCTGCTGATGACGTCACATATTACATCATTCATGACATGGTCAGTGACATCACTGATGACATCACTGATGACATCATCCAGTGACTGTGTGTTTCTGTAAAGTTTAAATATGTTTTATATATATATATGCCAATGTGTATTGAAGAATGAGTGTCTGAATGGATGATTTAGTAGGTGCGTGACTGACTGTATAAGTGAGTGATTAATCGTGTCTTACTGAATGCATGGGTTAGTGACTAAAGGGTGTGAATGTCTGTATTAGTATGTCAGTTGGTGTGTAAGCAGCTGCATGGGTTGGTGAGTAGCTACATGAGTGTCTATATGGGTTATTGATTGGTTGTCTGAGTATCTGTATGGGTGCCTGAGTGTTTCTGTGGGTGGGTGGGGGGGCGTGTGACTCTGTGCATAGATGTGTGAGTGGGTGATTCACTGGGTGTATGGGTTCAAGAGTGCATCTGTGAAGGGCTGTATGGGTGGGTGAGTGTGTGTATGGGTGTGTTGGTGAGTGAATGGATGTCTCAGTGGTACATGTGTGAGTAACTACATATGTGAAAGGCAGTACATGTGAGTGTTAGAGTATATAAATGACTATATGTGAGAGTGAGTGATTGTGAGAGTGGCTGTATGGAAGAGTGTGTGCTTGTGTCAGTGATTGTAGAAGAGACTAAGTATGTGTTAGTATCTGTATGAATAAGTGAAGTGGTGTGTGTATAAGTGTATAGGTGAGTAAATGGGAGTGTGATTGATTCTTTGCATGTCTGACTAGGTGTGTGAGTAACTCTATGGATGAGTGGCGGTGTGTGAGTGTCTGTATAGGTGTATGAGTGCATATGATAGTGCTGTATTGATGAGTGACTGCATGTATGAGTGTCTGTATGGGTGAATAAGTGGATGTGTGTGTAGACCTAGGAATCAGTGAGTGGGTATATATTAACTGGTATTGGTGTGTCTATGGTTTAAAAAATGGTAGTCTGTATTTTAGAGTGGGTGTATCAAAGGTTATATTAGAGTGTAAGGAGGTGCATCAGATTATCATGTGGATGATGTCATCAGTGATGTCATCAGTGATGTCATTTGAGATGTCATCAGTGATGTCATCAGTGATGTCACTGACCATGTCATGAATGATGTAATATGTGACGTCATCAGCAGTGCATTGAGGGGGCGCTAGTTATAGTTAGCTCAACTAACTACAACGGCCGAATTTCTATGGTTTTATACGAGTGAAATGTCCAACTAACTATAACGTCCCTGCAACCTATGGTTTTTTCAGTGAATTTCAAAGGTTTTTTAAATGCTAATTTCTAACTATAACGTCCCTGAAACCTATGGTTTTTTCAGTGAATTTCAAAGGTTTATTAAATGCTAATTTCTAACTATAACGTTCCTGAAACCTATGGTTTTTTCAGTGAATTTCAAAGGTTTTTTAAATGCTAATTTCTAACTATTCCTACGGAGGTAGGACATGTGCAGAAAGAGGAAGAAACGCGCAGAAAGAAGCAAGAGAAATGCAGAAAGAGGCAACAGAAGTCCAGAAAGAGGCATGAGATGTTCAGAAAGAGGTACGAGAGGTGCACAAAGAGGCAAGAGAGCTACAGAAAGAGGCAGGAGGGGTGCAGAAAGAAGGAAGAGAAGTGCAGAAAGAGGCAAGAGAATTGCTGAAAGAAGCAACAGAGGTGTAGAAAGAAGCAAGAGAAGTGCAAAAAGAGGCAAGTGAGGTGCAGAAGGAGCCAAGAGAACTGCAGAAAGAGGCAAGAGAGTTGCAGAAACAGGCAAAAGGGGTGCAGAAAGAGGGAACAGGTGGGCAGACTGAGGCAAGAGAGGTGCAGAAAGAGGGAAGAGGGGTGCAGAAAAAGGCAAGAGGGATACAGAAATTTGGAACAGAGGTGCAGGAAGAAGCCAGAGCAGTGCAGAAAGAACCAACAGAGGTGGAAAAAGAGGCAAAAGGGGTGCAGAAAGGGGTAGGAGAGGTGCACAAAGAGGCAAGAGGGGTACAGAAAGAGGCAGGAGGGGTGCAGAAAGAGATAAGTCAGGTGAAGAAAGAAGGAACAGAGGTACAGAAAGAGGCAAGAGTGGTGCAGAAAGAGGAAAGAGAGGTATAGAAAGAGGCAAGAGAGTTGCACAAAGAGGGAAGAGGGGTGCAGAAACAGGCAAAAGGAGTGCAGAAAGAAGCAAGTGAGGTGCAGAAAGTGGCAAGAGAGGTGCAGAAATAGGCAAAAGAGTTACAGAAAGAGGCAAGTGAAGTGCAGAAGGAGGCAAGAGAACTGCAGAAAGAGGCAATAGAGGTGCAGAAAGAGGCAAGTGAGGTGCAGAAAGAAGCAAGCTAAGTGCAGAAAGAAGCAACAGAAGTGCAGAAAGAGGGAAGAGGGGTGGAGAGAGAGGCAAGAGGGGTGCAGAAAGAAGCAGGACAGGTGCAGAAAGAAGGAAGAGAAGTGCAGCAAGAAGTAACAGAGGTGCAGAAAGAGGCAAAAAGGGTGCAGAAAGACGTAAGAGGGGTACAGAAAAAGTCAAGAGAGGTGCACAAAGAGGGAAGAAGGGTGCAGAAAGAGGCAAGAGGGGTACAGAAAGAAGCAAATGAGGTGCAGAAAGAGGCAACAGACGTGCAGAAAGAGAGAAGAGAGGTGCAGAAAGTAGAAGAGATTTGCAGAAAGAGGCAAGAGAAGTGCAGAAAAAGAAAGAAATGTTCAGAAAGAAGCAACAGAAATGCAGAAAGAGGCAAGAGAGGTGCAGAAGGAAGCAAGAGTGGCTTGCACACCATTAGTACCAATTTAACACCCACATTTAGCAATAAGTAACAGGTGACCATTCTAGGTTTGCAAAGGGCCTTCCACCACACTGTAACACTTGTCGCTGCATTTTTGGTAACGTTTGAGCCAGAAACAAGGCTTTTTTTGTTCAAATCTGCAGATTAGGGAGCAGATGATGAATTATGTGGCTAATGCAGAAAATGTATAATTGTGCGAGAGTCGGTGCAGCCAAACAGTCGCATAATTCCAGTGGCCCTGCTCATACCTCTGACTAGGTCCACAAGTGCTCCTCAGTGATTCCTTCTTTTTTTGTCTCACTGAGTTCATAGTTGAGCTTCTATGGAAACGAGGAAGACTAAAGCTGAGGTTACCACTCCACAACACAGACTACCATACCACATAATTACTCTCCATAACACATAATCCCACTCTACATAATTCCTATACACTAAATACCACATACTTTCTATCCACATAATTTCACTGCACAACATACCACATAATTCCACTACACACAATGTACATCCACTCCACTCCAAAAAACATTAGTAAAAAACTTTTACATTTACAACACCAATAGCTCTAATTCTCGCAAATGCGAAACCTATTACATTGCAAACACTTCTTTAACTAGTAGTCGCATTTGCAGAGTGGTGGAGAAAGGGTGCTGGACCTCTGACCAGCGCTCAGGAATTCCGCTGCGTAGGACTTACAGGAGATACCAGGAGATCTTATTGACCCCCAAAGTCCCTCAGGAGTAAATTGGACTTCATCCCCCATCCCGTAGTCTGCCAGGAGGCGCGTTTGCAGAGTGGTGGAGAAAGGGGGGCATGGCCTCCGAAGACGTCTTAGCAATCACACTGTGTGGGACTACTGGAGGTAACAAGAGGAGTAGTTGGCCCCCAAGGACATCCTTGGGGCCAAATACCCCTCCTATTACCTCCAGTAAGTCCCACACAGTAGGATTGCTAAGTTCTCATAGTAGGCCATGCCCCCTTTGCCCACCACTCTGCAAACGCGCTCCCTGGTGCGCTCTTGGATGGGGATTGAAGTCCCCTTCGCTGCTGGTGGTCCTTTAGGGGCCAACTAGCCTACCTCTTACCTCCAGTAAGCCCCACACAGTGGGATTGCTGAGAGGTGGACCCAGGCCACGCCCCCTTTCTCCACCACTCTGCAAACGTGCCTCCTGGTGCGCTCTTGGTTGGGGATGAAGTCCCCTTTCCTCCTGAGGGTGCCTGGGGGCCAACTAGCCCTCCTGTTACCTCCAGTAAGCTCCATACAGCTGGATTGCTGAGAGTACTCAAAGGCCACGCCCCCTTTTTACACCACTCTGCAAACGCAGCTCCTGGCGCATTGCTGCTCAGGGGATGAAGTCCACTTGTGTCCTGAGGTTCTCAGGACACAAGAGGACCTCATCGGCCCACCAGCAGTGCTCCAAGAGGCGCATTTGCAGAGTGGTATAAAAAGGGGCGTGGCCTCGGACCACCTCTCTGCAATCCAGCTGTGTGGCACTTACTGGCGGTACCTGGTGGGCTAGTTGGCCCCCAGGGACCCTCAGTGTTCAAGGGGACTTAATTCCCCAACTTAGAACGTGCCAGGGGGCGCGTTTGCAGAGTGCTGCAGGGAGGGGGCGGGGCCTCCGGCAAGATGCCGGCTTTTTTTTTATATATATATTTTTAGAAGGAGGGCTGTGTGGCCCCCCTTCTTTTAGTATTTTTGGGGCTCTGGGGACCCCATCCCCCAGGGCCTGACCCTTTTTTAAAAATTAAAAAATTTAAAAAACGGGAAGCGGCCGCACAGCCCCCCCTCCTGAGGCCGATTTTGGCCCCGGGGACCCCATTCCCCTGGGGCATGGCCTCCTTTTTTAAATATATTTACAGGGAAGAGGGGCCCTACGTGTCTAGTCAGCAAAAGTGTGTGTGCCTGCACGCATTTGAATACGTGTCCAAATTCTTGAACCCGTGTCTCCGCAACTGTCTTTGCTGCCACCCACTTTCATTCCAGGTCTAGGCTTTGCCAGTTGGCAACTTGTTGCCGCTGCCACCCGTGCCCTCACAAACCTGCACTGAAACGGGCATACTTCTATTGCGTGGGTACTGCAAGGCACCTGAGATGGGCCCACAGCCCTGGTACAGAGTTTCTGGGCCTCGGAGCAGCCACACAGACAAACACAACCAGGTCTGAATGAAGACCTCCAGGGACAGGCTGGGCCTCCTCTGGCTTGGATAGTGCCAGGGCCTGTCCCTTGACACGCTCCATGGAACCCTGAGGCCGCCGCCCTACCACAAGCCAGGACACTTCGGGAACCGAGGGCGTGGAGGAGACCCTCTCCCTCCTCTTCCTTGGCCCGCCAGTCCTCCCTGCAGGAAAAGGATGGATGGGGAGAAGACGAAGTAAGGGGGTGCCTGCACACACAAGCAGTAATAGGTCGACTATACTGGCGGTTTCTGTCTTAGGGTGGCTCTGTCAGGCCTGCGCGCTTCTTCAAGGCCCTGCCTCACTATGGGGGTCCTTAGGAGATGGTGAACTCCTAATATTAAACCTACCTGTTCTCACCCCGCCATATCACTCTTTCTAACTCCACACTCTGAAGGTATTTTGGGGAAACCTCTGCCCTCTGTTCATTTGCCGCCATCTTTACTCTTACCATTTTCACTATCCTTCCATCTCACTTTCCACATGTTCTCTATTATTTCTCTGTTCACCCCAGATCCTCACACTCTGTCAAGTGCCCCTCCCGACCTTTCTCTCTCACTTTGCTTTGCAACGTCCACCCTGTTCCAGGACGACCATCTTTTTTGGGTATCAAAGAGCCCCGAAGTGATAGAACAGTGACAATGGGCACTATATATGTAAATAAAACAGTTTAGTGAAATCATGCAATCTTTTTTCACTGTCTGTCCATTGGGTTTGTTTGTGTGTAAAAGATGCACAGTAAATGTATGAGACATCTCGGCCCGCCCTCCACAGATAGCGCTTCGAGGCCGGATAATTCTCATAGGAAATCCAAAGCTGATTCGAATCTTCATGAAACCGAGGGATGAGGAAACCCATGTCCGGCCTTTGATCACACAGAGAGAAGGTGTGTGTGGGGAAGGGGGGGGGCTGGGCCATCAACACTCGGCCTCCCTGCATACACGGACTAATGCGGCGGCCATGCCTGGCATCCGTTCACTCGGACGAAGGTAGGGGCTTGCGCAAAGTACCCGGCATCTCTGCTCAGATGCCTTGGGCTGATGGTGCCCATACACGGCTGTTGTGACAGTGGACACTGATGCACATGCGCGCTCTCTGAGCCCGGACGTGTAGTGGTGGCCGCTGGTGCACATGTATGACCTTCCAGCTCAATAGAAGGGTTGCGTGGGGGAAGGATCAATCGACTTCTCTACTGAGACGGGGAGGGTTGGTGCCTACACCTGGCCTCTCAGCTGAGACAGATTGGAGTGGAGGGTGGGGTGGGGTGGGGAAGGGAGGTGCTGGTGCATATCCCCGACCAGAGCCGTATTAAGGATTTTGAGGGACAGGGAAACACAAATTTTGTGGGTCCCATGTTTGGAATAAACTTGAATTGTATTACTTATTGTTTGCTATATCAAGCCCTATGTTGTTTAATGTTGAAATACACGTTCAAAATTAAGATACAAAAATACACAGAATGAGCTAGAGTCACGTGGGGGCGGGGGGCATTGAAAGGTAGGGGTCCTGGGTAATTGCCCAATTTGCCAAAGCATTAAAACGTCTCTGTGACCCCGACCACTTAGCTTAGAAGAGCGGTGTTGAATGCTGGTGCACATACAGAGCTCAGAGCTTAAGTGGAGGACGGGGGTGGTGGGTACTGCTGGTAAGCGTACCTGGCCTCTCAGTCCAGACAGAAGGTGGAGGGGCGGGGGACGGGGTGCCCACCCCCAGCCTCTCAGTCCAAACAGAGTGTGGAGGGGGCGGGGTTACCATACCCGGCTTCTCAGTCCAGACAGAAAGTGTGTGTGTGTGTGGGGGGGGCATACACGGACTCTTAGTCCAGACAGAAGGTGAGGAGGGGGGCGAGTGTGCCCATTCATGGCCTCTCAATCCAGACAGAACATGGAGGGGTCGGGATGCCCAAACCTAACCTCTCAGCCCAGACAGAAGGTAGAGGGGGCAGGGGCCCATACCCAGCCTCCCTCTCCAGACAAAATGTGGAGGGAGTAAGGTGCCCATATATGGCCTCTCAGCCCACACAGAATGTGAAGGGGGCAGGGTGCCCATACCTGGCCTCTCAACTTAGACCAAATGTGGATGGGGCAGGATGCCCATACCCGACCTCTCAGCCCAGACAGAATGTGGAGGGGCAGGGGGGGCATACCCGGCATCTCAGTCCAGACAGAATGTGGAGGGGGCAGGGTGCCCACATCTGGCATCTCAACCGAGACAAAATGTGGAGGGGGCCCATACCCGGCTTCTCAGACCAGACAGAATGTGGAGGGGCAGTGTGCCCATACATGCGTGAGTGCTGAGTTTTGGACCATACACGGACAGGATGGATGAGGACTAAGTAGGGGACCCATACCTGGTCTCTTAGCTCAGGCAGGATGGGTGGGGGCTGAGTGGGCACCCATACGTGCACATACCCGGCCTCTCAGCTCTCACAGTGATTTCACACCGCTGCTGCAGCCGGGACGGAAGGCTACTGCTAATTACAGGCCTCTTCCAGGCCAGGTGCGCTTTTAATTGGATTAGGCAGCACTTGCAGAGGATAAGATGGAAACGGAGAGGGGCTCTGTGAGCGCGGGAATTATTGATAAGCCATTAGAAATGACTACACTCCTGCTCTGTGGGACATTCAACTATCCTCTTCCAGGGTCTCGTGCCCCCACCAAACTGTCATTTTTGAAACATCAAATCGCCGCTTTTTTCGAACAAGCAGTTACCACGGGTCGCCCCGCCCCCAACACGCAATAACGGCTCCTCGTACCCTGTCCGCCCCCTCCACGCAATTTAACTTCAACTGTCTGCCAGGGTTAAATGCGAGAAACACACAACATGCTTCGAGTGAGGCCCTTTTATGGATGGGACTCTGCAGGATTTTGAGCCTACCCAAGCCACGGAGCTAATACACATGCCTTTAAGATACCAGTGTTAGACTGTGAGAATACTTATTATTATGACTACTCTCGTTAACGTTATCAGTACTGCGGTTGTGTGGGTTACTATTGGGGCCAGCAGTGCTGCTGGAGTTGCCATTGGGATTGTTGTTATAAACGATCAGTACTCATATCTTAATTTGCCCTCAGTTTGCTTTTACCATTCCAGTCGCTGGCACAGTCCTGGATACAGATGCACAGAGCAGATGCCACTACTGTTATATTTCAACTTTAATAGCGCCTAGAAATGTGCATTGAAATGTGCGTTCTGCTCTCTCTGCGAATTAAAAATAAAGAATAAAACCTGAAACAATGATTGCTCTTTCAATTGACATGAAATCTATCTATCTATCTATCTATAACACGGACTAACAAAAGATCTATAAAGCATTAACGATGAGAAATAGAACACAGCATATGGCGGAAAGGGTAAATCGTAACAGAAAGAGCATCTGTGAGACAGCTCTGACCCTAAGCAGGGATGTCTGCAGGGGCCACGGGTGCCGCAAAGCTCCGCTCAAGGTAGACTGTGGTGGGCGCTAGTCATGCGATTGTCAAAAAGTTGCAGCTAAAGAGGCTAGAAAATAGCCACACATTCTTTCCACTGCCTGTATGGGGGAGGGGAAGTAAGCAGCTTCTTCCCTTCAACCTGCATGTCAGGAAAGGAGAATCCATCCGTCCCTCCACACCTCCCTTCCTCCCAGACTGACCATGGGGGCACTCTTGTATTTTTACTGGCTGCAGGGTAGGGACCTACTTTCAGGGCCTGTTTGGCTCCCTTGAACCACCCTGGAAGTGCATAGCAAACGTCTTTGATAAACTGTTGTTTAAATTACACTACTCGAACTCCTTCTTTCTATAAGGTCCTGTTTTTTTTGGGGGGGGCACCCTCTAAACAAACACACCTCCCAGAGGCAGGCTCACCGCGCTCTCTCTCACTGGAAGCTGCTTTGAACATGTTTTTACCAGAACTGACTTCAGTTCCCAGAACGGAAATCGCTCCTCGTTGCTTTTCGGCGCTACTAATAACTGACAATACATGAATCGCAAGCAGTGTATATATAACTCACAACTGCTGCTCGACAGGGCTAGATGCACAAATGGAAAAGGTTCCAGGATTCCTGTGAAAGCCGGGGCGTTTTAAACATCTCTCCCCTTGCCCACTTTCCCAAGGAGTCCTGCTCAGGGGCTGTGTCACTCGGAGTCTAGGAGAGCCCTCTGTGGAGTGCACGCGCATATAATTTACATAGCCCCAGGGAGGTGGCGGTCCCCGGGGCTGCGGGAGCCCCCACGGGCCCCCGCTATTTAATTTCAGCATTGCCCCCGGGACCCGGGGGCTCATTAAAATGAAGCGCAGGAGCCTGCGCTTCATTTTTTTAAAAAAATGCTTTTTTGGCTCAGGGGTCCCTGTGGGACCCCTGAGCAGGCCTAGGGATCAGGGTGTTTCTACCCTGCCCCCTTTTTGTTTTTCACCTTTTTTCACAGTTTTTTTGTGACTCGGTTACCGAGTCACAAGATGGCTGTCAACACTTCCTGGTTTGGAGTGTTGGCAGCCAATCAGAGTGAAGCTCGTGCCCGGGAGGAGTCGCAACTCCTCCTCGGTGCTCAGATATCGAAACTTTTCTTTTTCTAATTTCTCAGGAACTACTAAACGGATTTACACCATTTAAAAAAAAGGTCGCTTTCTGAACCAAGAGCTACCTTTTTGCCAAATTTGGTGTAATTCCGTTTAGCAGTTCGGGCTGTAGCCTGTTCCAATTCTTCCTATGGAAATTAACATGGGCAAAACGTGTTTTGGGACCCCCCTTTTTTCTCGGCCCCTCCTTGACGAATCACCCCGAAACTTAAAATACAGGAGCTGACCGGAGAGCCCCATTAGTTTTGAAAATTTCGCGAAGATTCGTCAAACGGGGCCAAAGATATTGGCAAAAGAAAAAACACTTTTTGAATAGAAACAAGGTCCTAACTATAACTACCTACTGGCGACCGCCAGTAGGTAATAAGCAGTGGCCAAAAGGTTTTCACGCGACCCGGCCGCTTATACAGCAGTTCTAAATACAAAGGCCGCATGGCCTTTTTTCCACCTCATGCCTCTTTCTTTCACCACCTAAAACGTCCAATTTCTTTAGCTGACTCTTGAGGATTCTTTTTCATTCTTGATTTCTTTCTTTGTGACTTGCTTTTTCTTACTTTATTTTTCTTCTTATTCTTCTTTCCACTTTTCTTCCTGTCTCTCTCTTGTTTCTGATGATGAAAAATAATACATAGTTCCCAAAAATAAGGGCTGTTGCTCACTGCTTGCAACCGCTGGCACACATTAAAAACAGCTTTCTTGTAATTTGTGGCACACACACACATCTTAGATTGGGTTATGGCATCAAGTATGTAATCGTAGGAAGGATCGATTAAGTGCTTGAAATGTATTCAAGCACATAAGTACGAGATCTGTTTACAATCCCAGTTTATGATGCCACATATAGGAAAATAAATTATAAGTGATTGTTCATGACATCTAAAAATTCTGTGGAATGTACATAAGTCTAAAGCATTCATAAACACGCCCCTTGGGATATTTGTATCTGTCACCTTTAAATACAGGGAGAAAAATCACAGCATTAAAAAAAAACAAATACTGTATTTCTTACCTTTTTTGTTTTTTCATACATTTTTCTGTATGAACTTCATCCCGGTTTCTGTGGCACTCATTAGATATTTTTCCTGTTATAACAGCCTTTGTTGATATTGATGTATCTATGTAAGTGTGAAGTAATAGGAACGCAATATGGCTGTGCAGGGAATCATAGATGGTGGTCATAGAAGTGATTATTAAATGTGCATCTTGGTCCTTGGATTTTCAAGGGGCTTCTCTGGTTTCGTCATGTACCTTTTGTATTTCAGAAAGAATATTTCCATGGTATATATTCAGCCTTGATTATATTTGCCACATTGCAACATTTGATTCAATTCCTGTGTATTAAAAAATCGCAATCATATGCAGAGTGAAGCGATCCATTTCGTAGGGTAGTAGTATGGATTGTAGAGGGTCAGTGTTTGCCTAAGGGAATATGAAAGACAATGTTGGAGAGGAAATTGACTGACATACTAGCGCAAGTTGGAGAGATGGTTTCAAAGGTGCATGAATGATTCTGTTCATTGTTAATTCTTGACTCGTGTTTGTTTGAGTGTTTAAAATACCCACATTTTTCAACGCATTGTGACATTGACATCTTTGATTCGAGAATGCTAAGCCACTTATTAGGAAACAGCACTCAAGGTGAAGAAAACAAGAGTGCAGACATTTGAACATGACATTGCTGGTCTATATTCTCTAGTGATTTGGTCAACATTGAAGAACATGTACCATGTCCATATCTCAACATCCTTATTATGCATGGGTCTGTCTTTTCAGGGGTGATCCTGTTAAGTAGATCCTTGGACACCAACAGAAAAAGGAACCTCTCTCATGCAGTATTTTGAAAGGTGGAAGGAAAGTAAGTGAGAAAAGTTCATAATGGATCCCAAGAAAGTGAATGACTGACTGCATGTATAATGTATCAAGGCTCATCCTGATTTGACGTCTGCCTTTATTTGAAAGAGTGATATCTTTCTCTGGCTGTCAGTGCCTGATGAAATAAAACACCGTGTTAATATACACAGGCTCTTATGATTATTTTAATAATTCCATAACATGGAGAATTGACATAGGCGACAGTTGTTCTTCATAACCAATACTTGATATTTCATGAATCCTGCAGCTTTGAGCTCTATTGTATTCCAGCATTTAAGCGCTATACAAATAAATAAACTAATTAACTAACTTTTGTGAACACTACGACAACCCCTGCTATTACTCTAGGGGAGGCAATTTGATTGGAGCTCTTCATTGTTTCTCCATTGCATCCCCATGTGAGGTTATTAAATACTAGGCTGCTGAAGTGTCAATTGCATTACCCCTCGTAAGGTCGCCCCATGTCTCTCTGTTAACAAGAATATGTATGCACGGGTCACCCAATGTGTATTATTACTTTGTAAACAATATTTTGTGTGATTATGTAAATTTAGAAACAGAACAAGGCAGATACCAAAATAAATGATATCATCTTGGTTCAGCAAAGAGAATATGCTTGCCTGTGGAACGTCCACCAGATCCTCATGTCAACCACAGAACTGACTTCAAGATTTGCAGCTCAAAACATACTATTTTACACTGGATGTGTTTGTGATGGGAAGCTCTTGGAAGAAGAATCTCGATGAGTCTGAATATGAGCATTACAGATATTTTCATACAATCTGCAATTATACAGTCACCCCTATTTTTAATAACTTTCCTTACAACACGTAGGAAAATCCATAGCAACAAAGTACAGTCTCAAACCTCAGCAACACAATTCATAAGCCATCCGTGTTCCTTACTATCTGATTGCTGAATATGTCATAGTCCTTTAAAATGTAGGGACTTGATGTCAACACTGTCAGTTAAACCACACAGCTTACAATGTGATGGAGAAAACACCTCTACCACACCGCCAGAGGATCATGCAAAACATTTACCACATCCCCTATATGCAGTGGTGCATTTCTTCTCTTCTAGGAGGTGGCACCCTCATATACGATGGGAGACGCTTCGGGGTAAAAATGTTCATCACTACAATTCGCCATGAGTTTTCAGAATGATGGAACTCTTGTCACCAATGTGGGTACTAAAAATGTCCTAAGAAGTCGAGGCACATTTCCTGCACCCACAAAAGAAGTGACCTTGTGGTAGTAGGAGTTTTGTCCCAATGCATTGTGGGCACCTTTCTGCAATTCTGTGACAAACTGGCATGGTTTACATGGCAGACTGTCAAGAAAGAGTCACCATTGAAATGGTGGAGAGTTTGCAACTCTAAATTTGACAGGTAATGCCACCCTGTTTGGTGGTCCTTAAACCGTAGGCATGGCATTCCCGATGTAGGAGCTAATGTCTATTCCTCTGTTGGAAAGGCAGGCTTCACCAGACATCTAAATGGAGCAGGGTTATGAAGAGGAGTGTGGATGAAGCTTCCAAAATTTTTGAGAGATGCCTCATTCAACTACACCTCTATAATGGGGTCTGTATTGGGATCTAAGTACCCAATTTAGAGCTGGGCATGTAGACAAAGCAGTCACTAGTGTACAAAGGCAGAGGATGGCCGACCACATTTAAAGTTCTCCAGCACTACATTCTCATTCACGTCTTCATCAGTCAGTATGTGAGAACTAGGTTGTTGTTGTACCTGTAAGCATGGAATGTGTTGCTGTGACAATTTTCATCTCTAGGAAGCTCCCTTACATGTTTTTCTTGCATTCATCGTTTGTCGCCCCAGTGTGGATTAAACCTTCCAAGTGTATGGTCTTCTATTATGTTGGGGGTGCTTAGAAAATGGACCTGTACATGGGGTATATATTACAGAAAATACTTCCATCAAGTTGCATAGTCAATGAACAATACACCCATGAAATGAAATACTACAATTATGTTCTTTTGGCTAGTCCCCTTTTCCAAACCACAGACTGCAACCTGCTCACCCTGATAATTCAACTTATTCTAAAAAAAAAAGCCTTCTTTTCCGATATCACTTATACATAGACAGGCTGGACTTCCCATGTCACACAGGCCATGGCATAGTTATCTAGTTTTCCTCCAAATAGCTTATTTATAAGTTAGGGTTAGGATATTGTGAACAATTTACAGTGTAAAAGGAGCAGGCTAAAGTCACTGTTGTGTAAAGTGATAACCACACAAGAAAAACATGGCCTAAAGTACTTTTCTTTAAATTATTTTGTGCATTGATATTTGTTATTGGTCTAATATTGAACTTGACTAAAATTTACAAGCAAGGATGCATATACACTTGTTGATGATTTTGTGTCCACAAGGGGGGCGGTTGTAACCAATGGGTTCATACAATGTGGTAGACAGAACCCAGCTTGAGCTGTCTCTGACACACTTGGAGTGCCATAGTGGCAAACATCTTGGTAATAATACCCTCAGTTTTAAGTTGTGTTTGCCCATCTTTGTGCTTCGATCCCACTAAATCTTTACAAAGGTTCAGTGTAGAGATATGAAATAGAGTCACAAATACAAAGACGCAACTTAAAGTGCTCCTGAAATTGTGGTTTTCCAACCATCTCTTCATAATTCTCCCTTCCATCATGTCAAATTAAATAATAATAATTGTTCCATCAAATCTCGTCCCACTCTCTTGTCACCACCAGCCCTTTCTCTTTCCCTCTGTATTGCCTGCCTACCTCACTTGATATCCTCAGCGCTGTCATGAAATCTTCCCCTCTCAAACTTAAACAAGCACTGGCAAAATCAATACGTTTCTGTTCGAAAATGCAGAGCTGTTACTTTGACAATACTTGCTTTCCAATTGCATCCATGTGCATGCATGGCTGGCAATCCTGAAATGCATTTGCTATTAAAGAAAATGCATTTCAAGCTGGCCGCTGAAGCACATGCATGTCTTGTGACATATGCATGTCATTACTCGTCCATCGTGACACTCCTGTAAGCACTCATTCTCCTAGAGAAATTAAATCACACAATCAACCCTCCTAAGCACATACAGTGGAGGAGTACTTAATCTCTCCGCTCCCACTGGTATCAATACCACCTCGGAGGGATGAATCTAATAATAACTCATGCGGGAGCAGCGCCTTATTTTTCACCAGCTTTACAGCAGCCTGAAAGTTCACTGACGATTCACGTCCCTTCCAAGAGTTTTTAATACGATGTAATTGGCACTTTATGGCAAAACCTCAACAATTTGTAACTGTTCAGGCTAAGGTGTCCTTTATGTTATCCTACTTGAGCAAAAACACTTTGGCTTGAGCAATTCTCTTAATTTTAAATCAAAGCCCTCTGTTGTTGAGCACTGGAATTTTCCTGCAGCACTTCATAGATGTTATTGATAAAAGGCAAATTAATGCTGATGCACATGTTGCTTTATCCTCCCTTTGACAAGGCAAGGGTGATCTGGCATCCTATGTTAGCCATTTCCTACATTAAAATGCAGAGGTAGCCTGGACAGATGTTTCAGTGGCCTTCTACCAATGTCTTTGTGATCACGTAAAGGAGGCTCTTGCTTTACTGGTAAATAGATCGAGCAGCCACTACTGCACTTATTGATCACACATTACAAGTTGATGTCCAACAAACTCAGAGACGGCAAGAAAGATATTGGACTCTAGCAAAGATATCTGTCCTTGTCTCTGTGAATGCGACTAAAAAAGTCACACGTCCACTGACAAAGCAATTCAGTTGAGGAATATTCATAGAACGCTATCTATGGAAGTGAAGAATTTGAGAAGAAAGGAATGGGTTTGTATTTTTTGAGGAAAGCAAGGGCATTTTCTCTAAGAATGTCCTAGTCTGAGGGGAAACTCCAGGACTCAAGTGTGAAGGGCGAACTCCAGTCAAGTCCTTGCAATATATCAAATTTCAGCCCTATCAGTTTAGATTTTGGTAGAGATGGCATTGCTTGTGGAGCTTCTGGGTGCATTATGGACCAGAGAGACCAGGAAAAACATTGCCTAACACAACAGTAGATGGAGACTACAGAACCTATTGTGGGAATAGATGGGAAACTGCTGATTTTGGAGATCTGCTTGGAAACTTCTAATTTGTAAATTACTTTGAACAATGGACACTTTGAGACCATTCAGTTTGACTTCTTTGAAACTCCAGATTTTGACACGGTTCTGGCAACACCCAGGCTTTGAAAAAAGAACTCTTCTATTGATTAGCAAGAACAGATCATACATTTGTGATCCCAGGACTGCCATAAGAGTTGCTTTTCTTAGAAGGGATTAATATTGTGCTTCCTTTAACCTGTTGTCTGGCACAAGAGAAGGAGCAACCCTAGATACCAGAGGCATATAACGACGTTCACACTGTCTTTAATAAAAGAGGAGTGGATCAACTGCCCCCATCATCCTTATAACTGACCCAGGCCCAGCTCTCTCTGTGCTCCTGCATTGCTCTTGCTCCTGCTTTTCTCCCCCATTTTTGAGTGCCTCCTCCTTGATATTCCCTCATTTTCACTGCTTTCTGCATTCTTCTGATCCCTGTTTTTTGAGTGCCTTCTCCTCACTTTTTCCTCGTTTTCACTGCTTTCCCCTTGCTTTTCCCCCGTTTTTTAGTGCCTTCTCCTCGCTTTTCCCTTTTTCACTGCCTTGTTCTTGCTTTTTCCCCTGTTTTTTGAGTGTCTTCTCCTCCTTTTGCCTCATTTTCACTGCTTTCTCCTTGCTTTCCTATCAAGACCTGGCTGTTCAAATGAGCCTCTGAGACCTGCAAGTGCCTGGATACCCTGTTGGGTGATTGGCTGCGCTTTTCAAATCGATTTTGATTGATTGATTGATTGATTGATTTGATCCTAGGAGCAAACAAAATCCTTCATGGGTGGGTATATCCAATAACGATATAAGATAATATCCTTCAAGAATACTTACCTGAAAACCTACACAAGGGGTTCATTCATCATTCCACTTTAACTGTGGAAGCCCCACTTTTTTCATTCCCAAATCATGGACTACATTGACTACAGAGAACTTAATGCATCACAATTAGAAATACATACCCCTTGCCATTCATCTCTGTACCATTAGATTAAATAGTCAGCAATGATCTTTTCTAAGACCAGTCTTCGCGGAGCCTATAAATTAGTGAGGATACGACCAGGTTTTGAATTGAAAATGATGTTTAACACAAGAAATAGGCATTTTGGGTATTTAGTGATACCCTTTGGGCTGTGCAAAACAGCTATCTTTCCAGCATTTTGTGAATTACATTCTCGTAGATCTAATGGACTAGTATATCACTATGATGACATCTTGATATTTTCACAGAACCTAGAAGAACATTGTATACATGTCAGAAAAGTGCTAAGAAGTCTAAGAGAACATTCACTCTTTGGAAAATGTCTGTTCAAACTTCCCAAAGTGATCTTCTTGGAGTTTTGTGTCTCACAAGAAGGATATAGATGGATTTGGCAAAGGTTAAGGAGGTGCATCGGTAGCCCCCACATTAAACTATTAAAGATGGTTAAAGGTTGCTGAGGATCTTCAATCTCTACAGGCATTTTCTACAATACTTTTCTGAGATTGTACATTCCATTTCAAACCTCACCCAAAAACAGGTTCTTTAAACACTAGGGAAAGGAACCAGAGATTGGCTTTGAAACCCCGAATGAAGCATCTTCAGGCATCTGGACTGTAATTTGCCCTCATTGTGGAAATGGACTCTTCCTCCTTTGCAGTAGGGGGAATTCTGTAACAGAAAGATTCTAAAACAGATGAAGCTCACCAGGTGGCAAAATATTGCAGAACTTAATATCAGCTGAAATCAACTGCACCATTTATGACACAGAACTTCTGCCATTAAAGAAAGCCCTCTCCCATTGGATACATTATTGAGAAGGACCTCTGCATCGCATTTCCACCTGAATTGACCATAAAAATTTAGGGTATTTTACATCGATGAAATGCATAAAACAGAATTACACCAGGTGGTTTCTGTTCCTTTCTAGGTTTGACTATGACCTCAGATACAAACTTGGAGACAAACATGGGGAATCAGATACTTTATCCAGGCCAGTGTAAGAAAGTCAACCTATCAGCAGCCCTGTATCCTTTTTAGCCACTCAGAGCAATTAATCTGAAACAGATTAAGGATGTATGTGCACAACAACTTTTATAAAGTTATCAGGAGGTGGTTGGAAAACAATGGGTTTCACAAGATCTTCTCAAAACAAAGGAAACATTGAACTATTATAGCACAATCAAAGAGATTTTAATCCTTGACAGAGACCTCCAACAACAGATTTTAAAGAGAGGATGTGATTCCCCTATTGTAGGCCATCCAGGGATGAGAAAGACTTGAGACTAGATTGCCCTTCACTTTGGGTGACCCTCTCCAAGGAAGGACATAGACTGCTAAGTTGAACAGTGTTCAGCTCTGTGCTAAGGCCAACTCTTCCAGAATGTAACCTGGAAGACTCTTATTGCTACTTTCCACCCCCAAACAACCTTGGTCTCAAATTTCCATCAGAAGGGAAACCTGTGCTTCGAATTGTAGTTGCCTATTTTAACAAGAGTGGCTGTTTCATTCCCTTTGACAAGATGCCTACTGCCCCTGCTTTATCAATAGCTTTTCTGAGGGAAATAGTAAGGTTGCATGGGTTACTTTCTGTTTTCATACCCAATTGCAGGCAACATTTATTGCCAAATTCTTGAAGGCCTTACTTTAGAATTTGGGGTGGTACATTACATTTAACAACCTATCATGATCAGACTGATGGAAAAATTGGGAGGTCGACTTTCACCCTGGAGTGATATTTGAAGTGATTCCTAATAAATCATGTGGAACAATGGATATCTGTAGCTGAGTTCTTCTATAATAACACACTGCATGCATCCGTAGGGCATTCTCGTTTTTTACCCGTGTTTCACCCTCACATTTAGCCACCAAGGTTTTTCCCTTCTACAATTCCACCCTTACATATTCTACTATTGGTGATACATAAGGTACAAAGGGCAGCTTTACAACATCTAAGAATAGCTTAAACCTGATATAAAAACTTTGCTGATGTATATTGTGTCCATGGTGCCGGCTACACATTTGGTAAAATGTTTGGTTAGCCTCTGATTATCAATGTATTCTTGGGATGCATTCTAAGTTTGTTCCCAGGTTTTTTGGTTCCTTTACTTTTTTATTTAAGAAAGTTAAAATGGCAACAAATACAGAATAGCAATAAAGAGCAAAGGTTACTACACAATTAATGGCAGTGAGACACAATTGACATAAAACACAAATATATCTTTGACTATCAATTACAGATATTCCAATAATTCATCAGAAGGTCATATACATTCCTTGTGTCAGCAATGACTAATGGAAAGATAAGGGATACTATGTTTTATGAAGTTGCTTCAGCCCTAAAGCCCTTTTCAGGCGCAAAATGATAGTTTCTAATTCAAAATAATGCCACAGGATTCCCCATCATATTTCAATGCATGGGCTTTCTGGCAGCCAAAGCTGTGCAATGCATAACCATAGTGCAGTCACCAACACAAATAAAATTGGCGCACATTCAGAAGGAAGATAAACATTGGAGCACAGCATTTTGCTGTGTGTAGCAAAAACATTTCCCAATTAAGCAAATTGGAAACATATTGTTGGACATTAAACCAGACATTGGTCAAGAGTGAGCATTCAACAAACATGAACATCATCTGAAGAGACTTGACCACTTGGAATGTGCAAATACCTTAAATTGGAAATGTTTATGAGAGATATAATACAGACATTTAAACACTTTGTATTGCTTCAGATTGGCACATCTGAATGTTTAGTCACATAGACTAGTAGCATTTAGAATGTCATGTGTGCTTATATCCCACCTCAATTTTGTAGTACATTTTGTAGCAGTGGGAACCAATCCATCATCCATCTGTTCAAAAAACACCTTGTGTATTAGCCGAATCCTACTGTTTTAGGTTAAATCGTTTATTAGTTCTAAAAGTGTAGTTCCAACCGTGGCAATATTATGCAGCTCATATTTTCCAAAGAAAATCTGCATCTGCATTTATTTATAAAAATCATACTTAGGTATCGAAAGTATTCCATTCAGATCCAGAATTGCACCCCATCAGCAAAAAGATGTCTAACAAGAGTAACCCCAGTTTCCACCCAGATCTTATGCAAGTAATCATCAATTTCTGCCAGAAAAGAAGATTCCCCCCACAGTGCAGGATCTATCTATCTATCTATCTATCTATCTATCTATCTATCTATCTATCTATCTCTATCTATCTCTCTCTATATATATATATATATAAATATATATATATATATATAGGAAGGATACAAACATACCTATACCATGATTTCCAAATTTGATATACAGCCTTAGTAATTTTAAATAAATCCCTCTTAAAATAGCAAGGATCAGAGCATTTCAGTAAAAACATAGTAGTAATAAGTTTATTGTTTGATTAATTAAAACCTTAACAAAAAAGAGCATTGAACAGGCATTAAAAAGTAATTAGTTCAAGGAGACAAGTGATTTAAAAACGATTCTAGTTATCTTATTATCAGTGGGGTTATTTAAAATCAATTGCCGTTAGATCAAAGTGCACAGTGCTTTGAGATTAATAGGTCACAACGTGACAGGCACTGCGCGGTGCCTGCCACCTTGTGCATTCAAATGTAGGGGGGTACCATAGGTACCCCCCACGTGCACCCCCCACCCCCCGGGGGCCCGCAACGGGCCCACAGAAGCAAAGTCCACATGCCTTTCCATGGCGGCAACACCGCCATGGAAAGGCAGCTTTCCGCCAACATCCTAATATGGATGGCGGTGTCTTGCAGACACCACCACCATATTAGGGTCCTTTACCGCCCGGTCCCCTGTGGGACCCCGCCATCGTAATATGGCGGGGGGAAATGGCAAGCGGACAGTGGGAAATGGCGGGCGGATCGCCACTGCCATACGGGCGGTGGCGATCCGCCGGTCATTGTAATGACCCCCTAAGCTACCAAGGCTTGTGAGAATAAAATGGTCTTAATATTTTCCACGTCATCAAGTTTCGAAAGAAATCTTATCTGTTTCTTCAGTATGTTTTTCACTACTGTGTGAGGGAGCAATGGAGAGTTTGATACGCTTAAGTCTATTTGAAGGGCATCAGCTGATGCCATTAAATATGTGCTCCAGGGGCTATTTTTAGTTTTGAATATATTTTGAAGGATAAACTTCAGCGTGCCGGGTGTGGCCCCAATGAATCTATAATAGTATTTCAGAACGGAGCCCATACAGATCAATTTTAGGGCCTCTAGGCCAAATTCTAGTCACACCAGTGATCCCCTGGTATAATATGGCAGCACTCTTTTGTAGGTTTTTAGATGTGGTTTCTCCATACTTTTGATAAGAATACCTGGAAAAGCCTCACTGCCATAGGTGATGGCAGAAGGTAGTGTGGCCCTTAGCACTTTTCAGATTGGTGCTGAAGAAGGGCTTTCAAGGGAGGCGTTCAATTGGCACAGTCTGATGGTAATTAGTGCAGCCTTATCGTTGAGGAGATTCAGATGCGTTTTGGGTCCCCCATTTGCCGACAACCAAGTGCCCAGGTAATTGTATGATTTTGCTCCAGTTATTTTTAAGGGACCAGGTGACCAGTAGTGGTTAGTTTGCTTATGCATCCTTCCAAAAGAGACTACATTTGTTTTTGAAGTGTTAACTATCATCTTGTTTGTCTTGTTATAGGTATGGAGGGCGTTAAGGGCTCTTTGGATCCCTATTTTTGAATGATCGAGCAGAACTATATCGTCCGCATACTGTAATATCGTAATCTTAGTTGTTCCTATTTTTTGGGAGAATTAGGTTTGCGTGGTTCAGTGATGTAGACATATCTGCCGTGTATAAGTTAAAGAGCATTGGGGCTAGCACACATCCTTGTTTTAGACCTTGGTTGGTGTTGATGTTTTTGATACAGCAGTGGCCGACAGCTTGATCTTTACCCAAGTTGATGAATAGAGTGTAATATTAGTACTAAGCAGATTGCTTGGAATGCCCCACACATGGAATTTGCTCCATAAGATGCCCCTATCCACCAAGTCAAATGCCGACGTGTAAAAACATCTTTCGTTATTACCGAGGCATACTAAATACATGGAATAAGATTGACAAATGGCATTATCGACACCAGATTCTTTGTGTCATTGAAGCCCATATTACAATACAAAATCTGGCAATGCTCAACCCCCTTTAGATATAGGGATTTTGAGAAACTCGACTTACAAGCTTTCTTATATCCCCATATGAAACTCCTAATGGCTGACTCAATTTCTTGAAAAAATAATTAGGAATTGTAAGTTGAATTGATAGAAATAAATATAATAATTTGATTAGACTATTCATTTAATAAGACTGTTGAAAACGTGTGTGATGACCCAAGAATCAAACTAACAAGCTCTAGTCTTTAAAACTATACATCTAGTCTTGTGATCGCCTAAAATAGGAGGAACCCTATTATTGCAATTGAGTGGAATTTATAATCAAATTATATCCTAGTTGTATCAACCATGATAGATTCTTTATGCAATATGAGTTTTCAAAGAAGCACACAATATCAGGGTAAAATAGGAGAGGTTTTAACAGACTATTCTGCACTTATGTGCACTATTATAACCTCACACATTCCAGCTGAGAATAACAATGGGTTGTTCCTAATTTTTAACTTTTTATATTTAAATATGTGAAGTACAGATGTCTATGCCAGAATTTTGACAGCCTACAAAACTCTGTAAAATTATAATCATTCAGAAGAAAACATATTCTCACTTGTGTTTCCATTTTTTCAATATGCCCCTCCTCCCCAATAATTACCTAGCCTCCTCCACTGCCCCCCCAGGAAAACTCAACCCTATTTCTGCCATCCTGGAAGAATGACGTCCATAGGGCATGCAAAGGACAGTGTCATAGTCACTATAATCATATCAGTAATACAGAATCCTAATCAAATATATACTCAAATAAATCAGTACTTAATTTTAACCTTGTCAGTCTTAAGATTTATCTGGCAGAGGTTAAGACCAATTCTGAATCATATCCTTGGCAACTGACACAATTAGAAGAATACATGTGGTTTTGTCAAATCACTTCCAGATAGACTAGGAAATCTGGAATTGAGTTGTGGTACAATAAGCAGGTTAAAAAAACTGTTAACACAAAAACTGAGACCAGAATTCATATTAACAATGAGTGCGCTGGCAAACTGTGTTCCTCTGGTATGAACAGTGATAAGCTTACTCATAATTTAGCTAAATCAAAGAGCGATGTTACCGAGGTGGCAAATTCTATGGTTATTCTCTCTGCTCAAAGCTTACTTTATGTACATACGATAAAATGTCCCAGGTGGAAACATACATACTCAAATCATGCAATCTGACCCAATGCCTGAGTCAGATAAGAGCTTAGTCAAAATGCAGAATGTGCTCTTGCCTCAGCCTTCTCCCTCTGTAAAGTCTGAACTGTCACCTAATGCTGCAATATGTGCAATGCATCTCACTTAGATCAACGTTTCTCTTTGGCTAAAAATAAGGAACACATGGGTGATAGTGTATGTAAAGGTACAACAATTTTGAATGGCCCCACACTGGAAAATATATATAAGTTGATTCTTAAACATAGTAGAAAATCTGAAACCTATTATGAGGAAATAAAAGCTGATAATATTAAGACTCAGCAGACAACCCAGAATATTGTCACCTCAATTGCCCAGATGAGAGTTAGAAAACTGCATAAGTACGATTGAAGACTTCAAAATTGGCATCCTCGCTTTGAGGCTCAGACTAATGTAGTGCAATCTCTTAATGTTAAGGTTGAAGACTGAGAAAATTGACAATGGCAGAATAATCTATGTATAATGGCTACTCAGGAGGGATTAGAGGGGTAGGAACCAACACAATTGGTGGTAGATTTGCTTCAGCGCACTGTCCTTGATCTCACATTTGATTCTAAAATTCAGCACACACAGACGATTATGCTCCATCAAACCAAAACAATTTGCTTTCATCCACACCCTGAATTGAATATATATGACTCATCCAATCAGAACAATGTGAGACTGCAATGCTTCTGAGCTGGAAAAAAGCAACAATAGTGAGGAAAGCCAATGAATCAGAAGCCGGGAAAGGGAGGTGATATAGACAACACAGCCATCCAATCATAAGCAAGGGCTCTCCCATAGCCCACTCTATGTTTATTGGAAACAATAGGTCTGGCAAAGAAACAGGCAACAAGGTAAGTAGAGGAGACCTAAAAAGATACCTTTCATCTTCCCTCTCTCCAACGTGAGCTTCAGAACTCCATTCCCTCTCCAGGTCAAATGAACAAATACTGCATATATTGACAACTGCTTCACATGTTTCTTGGGGCTCCCGTCTTCCCTCACAAAGCTCAGTGGAAGAAAATGCATCAGTTGCTTTGTCACAATAACAGGTATGATGGTGCATGTAGCTGCTGCTTCTCCATTCTGCCAGTCACTAAGGACCCTTTTTATCGCTCTCTCCCTGGGTCAAGACAGAGGAAAGGGCAACAGCAACTCCTGTTTTTGTTCCACCTCCTCCAGATCTCAGTACCAAGGAGAAGGCTAATGAAGGTAGTGCCTAGCACCTGAATCTTCTCTGCTTCCCTCAGCCCAGTAGAACCCTGGAGCCATGGTGGCTGCTACGGAATGGGGGTGGCGGGGCAGGGGGAGGTGAGATGAAAAGAAAAATCACTTACCTCTGTATTGCCACTGCCTCTCTTCCGTCTTTTTTGACTCCCGGAAGCACACAGGCTCCCAGACTCCCCAAGCCAATCACGACGCTGCTGTCACCAGCATGACAGCAGCGTTGTGCTTGGTCTGAGCGGTCTGGATCGGTGCTTAGACAGGGAGTGGGAGTCTGTGGATGTTCTTCACCCAGCTGTGCAACACAGCCGGATGGAGAACATGCTAAGTGCAAATGACTGTTTGGCCGGCCCAAGACGGCTGGCCAAACCGTCATGCACACATAAGTGCACCAACCACACCCCCCCGTTGCTGGAACTGACAACAGCCCCGCCCGCCCCGTCCCAAAACTGGCTCAGTACGGAAAAATAAAATTATAATAACTTAGTGTCACTATCATTTTATTTTTCCTTTTTTGCACTGCTCTGAGAGCAGTGGGGCGACGCTCCTCTGCCTTAGGGGAGGAGCCGCCGCTGCCCTGGGGACATGATATAAAATGAGTTGAGTATTGTACTTTCCAATTGGAAGAAGGAGGACAAGTTACAGTAGAATACTGTGACAATTCAGTGGTGTACAATGAGTTTAGTTGCATGCTGCACTGAAATCAAAAAATGGATGGTAAAGGGTATGAGAGGAGTTTGTGAATTTCCACAATCTGACTTGTTTATGGTCATTCTCAAACCCACATTGGCACACTATGCTTTTTGACGTCCTGTTACAACCACCTACAAAGTATTTACACCAGCAAAAATGTACACAGTCACAATGAGCAATTACATGCATTTAAAAAGATTTACACCCACTAGTTATCTGTTTTAAATATTTAACTGAAAAAAATCAAGCCATTTCAGCCATATACATATGTTTTCTGATAAACTCCTAAGCAGGTACCTCCAGTAACTTTACTAGAAAGTACCATAAAAAAGAGATAGCTCTTGTATTTTACTGAAAGAGTGTGTCATAAACAAGTGGTAGAGGGAAAAACATGTTTTCAATTTTTTTCTGCAACTCATTCTATTTAACTGAATAGACATCTGACTTTACACTGATTCACTTTTGAAAATGTTGGCGATGGGCTCCTAAACTTTGGCTTAGCTCACTTCTTCACAGTTGCACAAACGTCTTGCACCATAACAAGCATCTCTGATGACCAAATCCTCTCCCCCCTGCAGCATAGGAGCTCCAGGGACCTACATTATGCCTTCGTCCATCATAGGCCTCTAATTCTGCAGTGTCCAACATAGGTTAAGGAGTGCCAGATGGAATACATTCAATTTGCATTCATTATATGTAACTTTTTAAGTTGTTGCTATCCTGAAAATATGGCCTGGGTATAACCCCCCTCCCACCATGGCCAAGCATTAAGTGCCCCTGTTTTTAAGTGCCCTTCACTGAGGCGTCTGTCAAAAAGGGCCACAGACACCAGTTCATAGGCAAGTCTGGGATGTCTTTAGATGCAACAGAGGTATAAGATAATTGTGAGTAGTGTATACTTATGAGTGGCCATTGGCAAGAAGCTCCATTGCAAGGGGCATGAAGTCATCTGCTGTGCCATTTCCTCTTTCTGATGGTCAAGTGCTGCTTACTCCGACAACTCTCAAGCAAGTAAGCTCCATTTTGCAACAACAATCTCATTTTAATAAACCCAAGAGAAGGGGTGAAAAGACTGTGGTCACTTTAGTTTGTTCTAAGATAAAAAAAAAAACAAGAGCGTTTAAGGTGCACAAACCCTTTTCTGCTCCTTATTAAGCTGCTCAATTTTAGCGAAAGCGATTGAATGCGGCATCTTGAATGCGGTGCGACTGAAAACACTGGATTCTGTCTGGAATGTGAAAAAAGGGAATAATTTATATTTAATTGGTCTACACCTCCCTTCCCTAGGTCAATAAGAAGAGGAAAATCAGCAGCATTAATCAAGATAAAATTATCAGCTGATTAATCAGTGTTCTAATTACTGCACAGTCCTTTCCCTTTTCAGTTTTAATTACTAAACTTCATTGTCTTTTCCATATGGCTATCATGCCTCCCCACAGCACACGTTTTTCTCCCGGTGAGATCATTAATATAAAAAATGCACACTGCAGAAGCCGCAGAAGACGTAAGGGACGGCCATCCCGGCTAAGAAATTACAGGAGAAGCTCCAAATCAAGCGCATGCCCCATAAATCTATGAACACTTAAGAAAAAACTGAGCGCAGATATTCAGGAATGATTATCAGACCAACCTTTGTCTAAAAGGCAGAATCACAAGACTAATTTCATCAAATCTGCATCCAAGTTGGGTCAAAAACCAATTGCAATTTAATTTAAATTGGCCAAATATAGCTGTGGCCTCCTAAATCCTTTGCATCGAGATGAAAGCGCCTGAATATTTCCCTCCACGGCTCATTTTTTTTCCATAGGATAATCAATTAAGGGCATATGAATTTCTTAAGCATTTGAATTCCTTAAATTAATATAGAGTGCAACCGCTGCAATTAATGTGCATTTGCGCTCGAGGAAAGAGATGTGGGACAGATGACCCTGTCAGGACCCACAGTGTATTCTCGCCTGACACTCTTTTCTATTCTCACTTTAATTATCTGTTTGTTTCCTCTTTCCGAAAAACACCAAAATAACATTTAATAACCATTCCTCATTTTTGTGACTTTGCTGTTTAAGCATTTTATGTTTAACGCGCTAGAGGCGCTAGAGGCAGCACTTAGGATTTCTTCGACTCTGCCAGACGAGTCAGTTACAGCAGGAGCGCCTGGTAAAGGGCTCCATAATCTGCCTTTCCTACTACTCGCGCACGCTAGCCTCACTGTTTCTGTGTGCACTCGCTGTTTCTTTTAAAGACAATGCCTGTTTTTAGACTTTCCCAATTTTAAAACGAAATAAGCACATTTGTTTTTTAAAACTTGCACACTATATACTCACAGTTTCACAGGGTTGCTCAGAGGGGTGCCTCCCCGGTCCACCACGGATTGTTCCGTTTGAGTGGAGGGAGTGTTGCACTACCCGGAAGTGACGTGCAGTTACCAGGTCAGCTGTTTGGCTGCCTGGAACTACAAATTCTCATGTCCTGGCCGACGCGCAGCGGACGCGCTAGAGGCAGCACTTAGGATTTCTTCGACTCTGCCAGACGAGTCAGTTACAGCAGGAGCGCCTGGTAAAGGGCTCCATAATCTGCCTTTCCTACTACTCGCGCACGCTAGCCTCACTGTTTCTGTGTGCACTCGCTGTTTCTTTTAAAGACAATGCCTGTTTTTAGACTTTCCCAATTTTAAAACGAAATAAGCACATTTGTTTTTTAAAACTCGCACACTATATACTCACAGTTTCACAGGGTTGCTCAGAGGGGTGCCTCCCCGGTCCACCACGGATTGTTCCGTTTGAGTGGAGGGAGTGTTGCACTACCCGGAAGTGACGTGCAGTTACCAGGTCAGCTGTTTAGCTGCCTGGAACTACAAATTCTCATGTCCTGGCCGACGCGCAGCGGACGCGCGCAGCGGGCGCGCTGCCGGCGCGCCGAAGGCGCGCCTAAGGCAAGCCCATCTGCGCCCGTCCGCGCCTGGTCGTCGCCAGGAGCCAGAAACCCTGCTGGTACTTCTTTAAATGCAGCAATCAGTCCCAATCAGCGCATTAGCTTCACCAGTCAAGAGCTAACGTACATTAGGGACCATATACGAGCTCCCGTGATGCACATTAAAGCGAACTCCTGTATCCACAAATTTCCTAGATCAATGGAAGGTCCCCTTGCATGCATTAACTGCAGATTCCAGAGTATCTCACCCATACCATCGACTGTCCTTAACAATCCCCGCAAATCAGGTGAAAATAAGGTAAGCTGGGACTGTTTTTTGGCAAATGTCCATTCACTCCCTAAACACGCCATTAACATTTGGGACTTGCTTTCTTCCTCTTCTCCAGACATGGGATTTATAACGGAAACATGGATGAAACCATCTTCATCCCCAGCAATTGCCATGGCAATCCCAGATGGATATCGTATCTTGAAATTAGATAGACCACGCAGGGTAGGAGGAGGGGTAGCAATTATTCACAAAGACTCGATCAAAGCTACTCTATTAGATCATCTTAGCAATGATAAAATTGAAATTCTGGTATTCAGATTAGATCTTCACGCACAGTTGAGCTGGAAGGGAGCTCTTGTATACCGCCCCCCGGGACCGCTACTCGATTCCATCACCCTCTTATTAGACCTGATTGCCCCACATCTAATATCCTCCAATAAATTTCTCTTACTTGGTGACTTTAATGTTCATAGTGAGAATCCAGAAGACCCCAAGGCCTCTGCTCTCTTGTCTGAGCTCACGTCATTAGGACTCACAAAAATTAACGAGGCGCCGACGCATATTGCAGGTCATACTTTAGATCTGGTTTTTTCTAACTCCCCTCACATATTGTATAAATCTACCACCCCTCTGACCTGGTCGGATCATTCCGCCATTTCATTTGAGCTAGAGGGCCCCGCCGCCTATAAATGCGCGGGAAAACCCATTAAGCGAGCCCATAGACAATGGCACAAATTGACACCTACACTTTTTAGAGAAACCTTTATCCCTCCAAATTTTTCATTTTCTGACACGGTAGAGAAACGATTAGCGGATTTTCAGGACGCATTACTAATCACTTTAGATGAACTAACCCCCCTGAAAAGTTCATCAGTGGCCCCCAAGCGTCCTCAGACTCCATGGTACTCAACAGACCTTCGATTCGAAAAAAGTCGATGCAAAAAGATAGAGCGTCAATGGCGCAGATCCCAGACACCTTCTGACAAAGTAAAATATAAAATTGCCATAGACTCCTATCATAAAAACATCAAAGCTGCTCGAAAAAAATATATAGCAGACCAGCTAGCACAAGCAGATAACACCTCTAAGGCTCTTTTCCAAGTACTTAACACCTTCATTAATCCCAAAGCTTGCACTCAGGAAGACGCACCAACCCAGTTACTCTGTGATAACATTGCGGACTTTCTTACACAAAAGATTGATAACATCTATAATAAAATTACTACTACTGTTACTAGCACCAGGGATGAACCAACTGCAGAATTACCCCCTGACTCATATAATTTTCTCACTTTGAAAGAATTTCCTCTGCTCACTATTAAAAGTACAGAAAACTTATTACAATCTATTAAATCTGGATCCCCTAAAGATTTAATTCCATCTAAAATCTCCAGAGGTTTAGCAGCAGATTTGGCTGCACCCCTGTGTTCTATTTTAAATAGTTCAATTAAAGAAGGCAAACTTCCCTCTGAGTGGAAAGCTGCCCAGATAATGCCTATTAGGAAAAACACCAAACTACCCCCCTGATGTAATTTCCAACTATCGTCCCATTTCACTTCTCCCTCTATATAGTAAAATGCTGGAAAAGCATATCAATACTCATCTTTCCACCTTCATAGAATCATCAGACTGTCTTGACTATTCGCAGTCGGGATTCCGTCCTAAGTACAGTACCGAATCAGCTCTGGTCAATGTCATGGATGACATTCAAATGCATGCGGATGCTGGTCGAGCAGTGATTCTTATACTGCTCGACCTCTCCGCAGCATTTGACACTATCTCACATCAGATTTTGTTGGAGAGATTACGGGCTATAGGAATACAGGACAATGCACTAGACTGGTTAACTGACTTCTTAAAGGGAAGAACACAAACAGTTAACCTTGGCCCCTACAAATCTCAGACAAGTATGGTAACAAAGGGTGTGCCTCAGGGCTCTTGTCTCAGCCCTTCATTATTTAATATATATGTCGCCCCACTCGCAGCACTTTTAAGAAAGATTGGATTTACTCCCATCTCTTACGCGGACGACACACAGCTCCTTCGATAAAAATACACCTAACATCAAGAGCACCTTTGCAAATGGCATGAAAACTATTACATCATGGATGAGTAATAACTTTCTGCAGTTAAATGCAGATAAAACTGAAATAATGCTATTCAAAGACGCAGTGACCAGATGGTCACCGTGTTGGTGGCCAGAAGAGCTGGGACCAGCACCATCCCCTAAAGTAGTGGTCAAGAATCTGGGTGTGCTAATTGATAGCAAACTTAATTTGGATGACCATATAGCTACCACAAAACGGACTTGCTTCCATGTTCTCAGCCTGCTCCGTAAGGTTTTTCACCTTCTCCCTTCTTCAACACGAAAAACCCTGATACATGCAATGGTCCTTAGCCGACTGGACTTCAGCAATGCTTTGCTGATCTCCGCTAAAACAACTGCCTTAAGCAGCTTACAAGTGGTCCAGAATACGGCGGCCCGATTGGTGACCAGTGCTCCCCCCCGAACTCCCTCAGGTCCCCTGCTACGTAAATTACACTGGCTGCCTATACGTAAAAGAATAGAATTTAAAATTGGTTGCTTGGTTTTCAAAGGCCTCAACAAAATGGGACCTAAATATCTAGCAGACAAACTGGTTAGATATACACCTTCGCGCACCCTCCGATCAACAGATAAGGGCCTTCTCACTGTCCCGCGCATAAAACAAACTAGGCTAGGAGGCAAAGCATTCTCCTACATAGCCCCACAATTATGGAACCAGCTACCTCTGGATATCCGCCAATGCACTAATTACCTAACTTTCAGGAAAAAACTTAAAACTTCACTTTTTTAGTTCTTCGTGCCTCTCTAGTCGCCATTAGCGTTGAGATACCCCATTTGGGGTGATTCATGCGCTTTATAAATGACATAAATAAATAAATAAATAAATAACGTCTGTTTATTTATCATAGCGCTTCACACGAAGCACTAGATAATTCAACTGAGCGGTACAGAAAGATGAACAAACAATTTGAGGCTAATATCGAATTGCATGTTGACACAAAGTATTCCCTTAAAAGTTTTTAAAGGTATTTTTTTGAAGGTCGATATAAAAGAGGTTGATCTAATGTGAACTGGTAATTCATTCCAAAATGTAGGTGCTAGTAGGAAAACAAGAGAATATAAGGATGGTGGAGCCAGCGAATGAAGATATAAAGGCAGTGTACAGAAACTTACATTGCATTTAAAAGAGTAGCCATCCAAGCAGAGAAGGACGGGGAGAAATCTGAGATCTAGGACGATAGAGAAAAGAAGAGGAACGCAAGCATCTTGAAGTGAGTTTATTATGCAGTTAGGAAGACCGACTTAAAATGGAGAACAGTAATTATTTTTCGCTTGAGCCAGTCATGGCAAATATTATATTCTAAATTTACCTCAAGGAGTTTTGGACCTTCCTCCCTTAGCTATTGGTTTCTTTTGGTCGGGAAAAGCCATTGGCTTTTAAGAAACTGTCAATCTTATTTTGGATGGCACCGCCCAACTATTTTAGGCTCACATGGGCTTATTTACAAGGCCCTTGCGCCACTTTTGCGTCATTTTTAACACGGGAAAAGTGACGCAAAAGTGGCGCAAGGGGCTTGTAAATCTGCCCCACAGTTTTTTGTTGGCTGCTTTGGCGTTCTTTTCTGCCTCCAATGGAATGAACTGGGGAACATTTTACACTAGAAATTAGTTTGAAAGCATCATGATAGCACAGAGGAGTGAGCACTTACTATAGTATCTGAAAATGGATTTTACAGAAAATAAAGCAGTTATTTCTACAGCTAAGCTACAGGCCCTTTTTATGTATGTTATAGTGCAATAGGTGTGATGTTTTGTGCGCATGGACAACTTGATTCACCTTCTAAACAAATGTCAAAACTATAGGCTGCTTGTTGTGTGGTTTGTTCGACAAATACTTCCACCAACAGGGCACTCGCATGGTACATGTCACGATTTAAAAAGGAAGGAATACATTGATGTTACCACAGACCATGCTCAGATGGGAACATGTTCAAAGAGCATAGGAAAAAGTGGAAGCTATGTTATGGTGAATCACAACATTTGTAAGGAATGAAAAGTTTTCAAAGATGCACAATATTCTTGCTTGCAGAGTTTGGAGTCGAGGATTTTAAATTAGATTGTGGCTAGAAATACATCACTGATTAATTCATTTTCTGATACAAATGAAAGAAATGCATCTAAGTTCATGATGGCAACCTCACCAACTATGGGCTTTATTGCAAGCTGAGATGATAAATGCGCCCTAATTAAGAGTGTGTCTCCTGGTGTACAGTTTATCCAAGATGCCTGAGAGTGGGCTCAAATGTTTTGTCATTCTGAATTCTCAAGTTCTTCTACCTTGTTTGTCCAATAGAATTATACATTGGATCATCTACACTTGTAAAGCAATACTTTACTTCCTGTAATTTTTCATTATTCAATGTATTTTATTTGTGGATTACCTCACTGCATTTCGTAAATGCCTTTCATCAGGGGAAAAAATAACCATTAGGTGTTAGTAATTTCAGTCATATCACTGAAATACAAACACAAAGGGACAATACCATAATCATATGAAAGCAAAGACCACTTTGTGGACACCTCATTTTGTTAAATATAATAATAAAAAAAAACAGGTCAAACAAACACAGGCTTCTATGTATTATGGGTCATTGCTTAAATAGGGTTATCTACCCAAATGTTGATGAAACTGTAGTAAAACATCATTACTACAAATGAAAATAGGAATGTTAGAGCACTTATATTAGGAAAAAGAAAATAGAAATGTTAGCGAGAGTAATATTTAACTAAAAACCCCTCTCGCTTGCGCTTATGGAAGTACGGTGCACTTATTAAAAGGATTGGCTGAGAAAAACTGGAGAAAAATGTCCCAAAACGGTTAGCTATGGGATCAAAATGATGGTCTCTCTATGAAAACTTGTCTAGCAGTCTGAGGGAAACCTATGGTGCAGATGCGGGTGGTATCTCTGTTGGAACGTACCTGACCGGAGACAACTGCATATATAAGGATTGGCAGTATAGACAACATGTTTGACAGGGTAGGCAACACTCAGGAAGCAGGCGCCGCCTTAGAAGTACTTGTCTGAATGTTAATCTGAGAATTTAAACTGCTTTTAACAGAAAGTTATTTCTACTACTTACTATTATCACAAAGTAATTTAAGAGTAAATGAAGAAATATTTCAGAGGCACTACATGTACTCATGAAAGCATTTTTTTTTATTTGCTCCAATATTTTTAAATATGATACTTAGGGGTCAAATTGTACGGGTTAAATTGAAAGACTGAAGGGACAGTTAAAGACCTGTACGAGCATAAACTTTTATAACTTTATGCAATGGTGCCAAAAAATCGCTATGCCATTTTGGAGTAGTTGTGAGTCACACCTATATTCGAGGAGTAAGTCAGGCGACTGCCTGGATCCCTGGCATAAAGGAATAAGTCAAAAGTACTATTGTATTGTATTGTAATTGTAATTGCAATTGCATTTACATAGCGCTTACTACACCTGATGAGGATTAGTGTTGAATTAGTATCGTGAAATATGAACGTAATTTGAGTGGTGGATATTAGTCAGTTAGTTGGATTGGGAAGGATAGCGGAGGGATAGAAGAGGGAAAAAAAGGTTTGCATTTGAGTAAGGCACACTTACTCTCATCAAAATCTTGGGAATTGGGTCCAATTGATTTTTTTTGTGCAGGCCAGAATGCTAGGTTATGGATTTTTGAAGTTGTTTTAGTAGATTTGTCACAAGGTTTTAGCTATATTGTGTTGCAGTACTCTAGGTACCAAGCTCAAGTTGTGTGAGGATGTCACATTTATGAAAAAGTTTGCATAGACTTTTGAGTTGGAAATATACAATCATTTTGATTATGTTCAGTAGAGAGAATAATGATATTGAAAAGTAATGGCATGATTTAAAAATACTTTGGTGCAAATATGCTAGTACTCCTGACTTACTCCTGAATCCAGGAGTTAGTCAGATATATCTTTGACTCACTTATGGAAGTCAGTAGTAAGCCAGGAGTACTCGAAGAGTAAATCACAGTAAAATGTTTGTGAACCAGACACCATAACCTGACATTGAGGTTTTTGAAGTGCTTTCAGGTGTCAGACTACTACCAAGTAAAAACTGCCCTTTGAATGGTATTTGGTCTGATCTAATCTTGTCAAGTATTCCTATGTATTTTAGAACCATTTTGTTGATGTCAATGGGCCATACCCATGGAGATCCTGCTTAATTCCAGGAGTAAGCCTGAAATATTTCTGATTTACTCCTAGAATGAAAGATTAAATCAAAAGTGCTACAGAGTAAGTCACGCCTACTCTAGCAAAATCTTTGTTAATTGGTCTCATAATTATCTCATCTTTTCTTATTCATGGATGTGATTGTTTGAGATCTCGAGAATATTACTGGCTACTTTTTCAAAGCAAAGTATTGCCTTTGTTTCACCAAAATATATGTATAGGAATTTTGAAAATATGAATTATGTTTAAAATGAATACAAAAAATACAGATGAAAACTTCTAGAATATTTTGAAACTTTAGAAAGTCCGAACTCAATTTTGCATGGTTTTGCCATGTCAGGCAATGCCAACCAAAATGTGACCGATTATCCTATTCACCAAACTCTCAATCTGCCTGCCCTGTTTAGAGTCAGAGTCAGGTGGACTATCAGATCTCTGTTAGCAGTGCCCTTGTAGGCTCTGTCGACAGAAAGCTGACTCCAACGGCTTGGCGGAGTGCTGGCCGTCAGAGTAAGGGCATCACTGCTCCCACCCTATTTAGGGCAGAAAGTCTGATGTTTTTTCACCACCAGACAAACAGAAAGTTAAAATATTGACCCCATCCAGAGAAAAAACTCCCTGGATGCGGGAGCTTATTGGTTAATTGTTTTTCAATACACACTTCCACATTGGCAGTGTATTTGCGAAAAGCAAAACGTTTGGTGGATGGCAGTCAAAAACAACAACAGCGAACCATGAAACTTTTAGCACCATCAGAGGAACCACCATGATAGCGATTCCTATGAAGGCCCAGAGATCACCACTGGGCTGGTGGTGATCTCTAAATAGGGTGGTCCTGTGTACATCAGGGTGGTGGATGTAAAGTCTTCCACTACCTTGATGGGTAGGGTGAAGATCATCAAACTCTAAACTAGTCCCTTAATTCTGAGAGTGGGCAGCGGAGGATAAAATGTAGGATGTCATAAAAATTAGTTCTAAGGTCTACCTATTTTATTCCCACTATCACCAATATTTTTAAGGGGTTGGAGAAAAATGTATGCCTTGCTGTAGATGTAAGCAATGTCTTCTACAGATCTGACACTTCAAAGGAGAGGAGTACATGAGGAAGAATTAATAAAAATGTAAACATTGACTTGAAAGTTGCCAAAGAAGTGCAGCCCTGTTCCACTGGTGTAACAAAATTTGAGGGGGGCCCCCTGCAAGGTACGTGGAGGGGCCCCCTCCAGACTCAATCGGGAGCTCTCCGGCCAGAGTACTGTGCTGAGGGGGCTCCTTGGGGATTGGGGCCCCCGCACCGTGGGGGCTGCGGGGGCCTGTGTTACGCCACTGCCCTGTTCGAAGTCATGCATCTCAAGTAAAGAAACCACAGGGTAGCATCCAGTATGAGAGATATTGATCTAGCAGCCAAGCGCAAACGGGTGGATTTTGATTTTTTCTTTGTAAGGGTGAAGAATCAGAACCCTGTTGGAATGAATAGAAGGTTTATCCAGCAGAAAAAAAACGTATTTCAGTATCCATTAAAGAGGCATTAAATAAAAATCATAAGGAGTAGTCTGCCTTGTTATCAAGAATTATTAGTTCAAAAGGAAAATGGCAACTTGTTGTACATCTACTGAGATAGCGCAGGCTCTGTACAACAAATCCTATAAAGACATGTGAAAATGCTTAAAAGTTATAGTCTGAAACAGAGAGGTGAGGGGATACACATGATAGAATCCTACATGATAGGGATGTCCCCTGTTGAAAAGCAGCACATGTCTGAACTGCATTGAGATTCTGTTATTCAATATGATTAGATACAGGGCAGGGGCTCAGGAGCATAGTGAGGCAATTCTACAGAGATGGCAAATTCAAGGAGCTGTCTTGCAACAATGGTTGTGGAGGTATGCATGAAGTAACATTTAGATATAGACAAAGGAGAGCAATGGTTGTGTGAGAGAAATGCAGTTTTGGAAACTACACAGAAGCTATAGACCTGACACAAGTGGCTGCAGGAGGGTCATCATCCTCTTCCTGAAGTGTAGGAGTGATGTGGTTTCAGGATCTGTGTTGGAATGGAGTGTCAGGCCCCAGGTGCACAGCAAAAGAAAGCCTAACTTCCGGCTGTTTTCATCTCGCATTTGGTCCAAGCAAGGTAAAGCCCTGGATGCATGAGTTGCACTTTCCACTAGACCGCTTGATCTTTTCTCCTAGGAAGAGTGTGGTGTTAGATATGACAGTCTTGAATATGATGCAGCAGATCTTTAAGGCGATTCGAGCTTGCAGTTTCCATGCCAGATTCTCTGAGCAAAGTCCATCAGTGCTCTCAAGATATTGACTGATTTATGAAAGCAGGTGAAGAAGAACTTCATGGTTCCAGAGAATGGATGTCACAAACATGGTTTATTGTAGCCCCGTCTGATTTGCAGTCTAGACTTTTATTTATGTGCCACCATGCTCTTAGATGTACACACTAGTCATGTCTTCCCAGAAATATCATTTTAAAGATAACGTTTGAAATAACTGGATATATCTTCATTACCTGTTGGTCACTCTAGCAGTGAGAGTGTAAAAGTACAACGACAAAAACATTTATAATTCACATAAAATAAAACGATCAAACAGAGCTGCGCAGAACAAGGCCATGGCTACCTGTGTGGAAATTAATTAGGAAATAGTTTATCTTCCAAAAGAATGCATGAAAATAGGTAATGTTTTGCATTAAATCAGAAGTCAGTTAAATGATCAAAAATGGGTTTTTGCAGTTTAGGACAACACTTGTTTCTGGTTTTTGACTATATTGCAATACTCTTTGAAAGCAGAAAGAGATCCATCTGATTTTTAACCAAAGGCATAGATGCCAGACTATACTTCAGAAGAGAAGTTTGCATACATTACTCCATTTTTGCATTCCAACCTTGACTCTATGCTCATTTTTGCATGTTTTATTAGATTTCATTTCTTTTGAATTCCCATTTTTCTGTCTAAACTTTATTTTTATTTTTGTGTGCCTGGGTTTTATAAGATGTCAATTGGAGTGCAAGCAGTTATATTGAAGTTCTAAGTGTTTCACAAACCATACTTCGTTAAGAAAATTAACAAGGCCTTTTAGAGTAACTAATACAAAAATCATTAAATCTTTATAAAGTTATAAGCAATATAGAACCCACTACTGAAGACATCTCACATGGTAATGGAATTCTTCCTCGTAATGGTAGGTCCACACATACGCATATTTCTCAATCTCATAGTAGTTTCATTAAAAGCAACAGAGATGTATTCCAGTGAGCACAAAATAATAGTCACTATTCTTATGAAAGTTCCCACTTGGCAATAAATAAGCAAAATGAGTGAGCACATTTTGATCTATACAAAGGCAGACATTGCGTAGTTCTTCACAACTTAAAAAGAGACTACAACTTTGATGATGAGACTGCGTCTGGGGAATTGTGAATCATAAGGGGGTAACAGGTGATGTAAATATGATTACGCCTATTTTTACCATGTTTGAAATTTTATCCAATGCATGTGTGATAGTGAAGCAGAATTAAAACCTAATATTGTCCTTCTATCTCTTACATTCACTGCACCATGCTCAATGTATACATTCACCAATCACTTTCTTTCTTATTTATCTATTCTAAATAGCAATATTTTGGATTACTTGACACAAACAGTAATTGCAAAATACAACAGAAGTTCTATCCTTTGTGTGTATCTCGCTCAGACCTATGTAAATGAGGAAAAAGGACACAGAAGTAGGGCTGTGTCCCCAGAGCTAAATGTTTATAGCATAAAGAATGCTTCAATAGCTACATATGTCACTAGGCTCTCTGACTTTACACCCTCACTGCCCATTTAAAGAGAGCATCATAGGTTTCTATGCAAACCTCTCGGACTCCTTTCAGCAACATGTATAAATTATTTGCACTAAGAGGTTGCTCTCACTTGCACTCCTCATACCACTGCAATTGCAACACTTTTATTTTGACATTTTACATGGTATAATAGAGCACCCCACCTCACCTGCAATTATAGAGGATGAGGTCAGTATAGACAGTACATTTTCGTCAATCAAGGATTTAAAAGTGCTGCAAATCACACGTGAGGGTCTCAAGGTGCTGGACAAGGTACTCAAAAAACGGGGGAAAACAGGGAGAAAGCAATGAAAATGAAGGGAAAGCAAGGAAAAGGCACCCACAAAACGAGGGGCAAAACAAGGAGAAAACAGTGAAAAAAAGGTGAAAGCAACACAAATGCACTCCAAAAACAGGGGAAAAATCAAGGAGAACACAGGAGCAAGAGTGATGCAGCAGCAGGGGAAGAGCTGGGCCTGGGGCCTTCTCAATGGGGTCGTGTTGCGGCCTCTATTAAGTGGGGCGCTGGTGGGCGGGGCTAGGCAGAGGCAGGAAAAGGCGGCAGGCAGGAGCAGCAATGAGGGAAAAAACAAGGAGAAAGCAATGAAAATGAAGGAAAAGCAAGAAGAAGGCACTCAAAAACTGGGGGAAAAGCAGGGAGAAAGCAGTAAAAATGAGGGAGAACAAAGGAGAAGGCACTCAAAAACGAGGGAAAAGCAAGAGAAAGCAGTGAAAACAAGGGAAAAGTAAGGAGAAGACACTCAAAAAACGGGGAAAAGCAAGGAGAAATCAATGAAAACAAGAAAAAAAGCAAGGAGAAGGTACTCAAATAAAAAAACAGGGAAAAAGCAGGGAGAAGACAGGAGCAAGAGTGATGCAGCAGCACGGGCAGAGCTGGGCCTGGGGCCTGCTCAATGAGGTCGTGCTGGGGCCCCCATTAAGTAGGTCTTGGGAGGAGAGTGGGGTGCTGAGAGGCAGTTGTCGGGGCTAGTCAGGAGGCAGAAAAAAGGCGGCAGACTGAAGCGGCTATGAGGGAAAAAACGAGGAGAAAGCAATTGAAAGAGGGGAAAGCAAGGAGAAGGCAATCAAAAATCAGGGGGAAACAAGGAAAAGGCAATGAAAATTAGGGGAAAGCAAGGAGAAGACACAAAAAACGTGTGGAAAAACAAGGAGAAATTAATGACAATGAAGGGGCAGCAAGGAGAAAGCACTCAAAAAATGGGGGAAAAAGCAAGGCGAAATCTGTGAAAATGAGGGAAAAGCAGGGAGAAGGCACTCAAAACAGGAAAAGGCAATGAGAAAGAAGTGAAAATGAGGGAACAGCAAGGAGAACGCACTCAAAAACAAGGGATAAAGCAACAGAAAGCATGAAAACAAGGGAAAAGCAAGGAGAAAAAACTCAAAAAATGGGGGGAAAGCAAGAGAAAGCAGTGAAAACAAGGGAAAAGCAAGGAGAAGGCACACAAAAACAGTGGAAAAAGCAAGAAAAAAGCAGTGAAAATGAGGGAAAACAAGGAGAGGGCACTGAAAAAGTGGGGGAAAAGTAAGGAGAGGACAGGAGCAGGAACGATGAAGAAACACAAGGAGAGCTGGGCCTGGGGCCCACATTTTGTGCACTCTGGGGCCTCACTCTGTGCTTCAGAGAATATTTTTAACAACAGATGCCTCACCAAGAAGAGTAGAAAAAGGCTTAAGTTCACTTCTCAGGATTTCCTGGAGGATCAGTGGCAATCGAGGAAAATGATAATGATATAGGTTTACTCTTGACTTCCATCAGATTCCCCAGGCCCAGTATCTGCTGATAAATCAAAGTTTCGAAACATGGTATCTGTTGATGAGGTTTCATCTGCGGTTACTTTAAAAGGTAGAATGAGGCTCTCAATATGAGTTTGCTGATGATTTCCGACATTTGCGGTTACTCCTGGTACCACCCATATCAGAATTATGAGGATTTTTTTTAATCTCACCTGGTACATAATAAAAACTGCATCTAATATAAGCTGCTCTGTATTTATTTGTGTGTGTACCCAAACACTATTATTTAGTCATTAGATTTTTCTTTTCCTATTTTAGTCTCTGGTCTTCGTTTTCTTTCAGTTAATGTGCTAACCAGTGATAAATCAACTAATGAACCTTAATTTGTGAGAAGCTTGACTTTGGTGAAATATTCTACACAATACTCTAAATATATGGTATCTTTATGCATTTTTTAGGAATTATTGATAATGTTTATGTGCCAAATTGAAACAATATGTTCAGTGTGCTCGCTGTGTTTTATAGATTTGCAGCATGCAGCTACTTCTTTTGTTCTGTTGCTTTTACTTTCTGGCTAGTGCTATTAGCTATCCCAAACTGTTCGGGCTTAGTTGGGCCTGGAGTATCTGAAAGTGAGCCACACTGCCAGTTTTTTGCCAAAATCATACCAAGCATCTGGTGAGGGTTTTTGTCTCCTTATAGTATTTGTAGTGTGCCACCCGACCTCTACGATACAATGTATGGCACTTCCACACTCCAAAGGCCTGTCACAGACCGAGGGGATAAATTAAGGGTGGAGTGGTCGCTCGAGGCAACTCCGCGATATATACCAGCATACCTGTGAGTGTTTGTATTGCATTTAGCAGAGACGCTGCAGCCAAGGTGATATCGAGGGCAGCGGATGCCACAGTAGGACCTTGTGACTCAGCAGTCGAGTTGGCCATGTCGCCGGCTACGCGAAGAGCCAGTGAGCCATGCTGATCAGCTGGCGGGTGAGGATCCCTACCAAAGTGAAAAGGCCGTGTTCCTGTTCAGCGGGCTGTGTGAGCCCATTGAGACGAAGTTTGTCTTCCACGACACGCCCTTTTGAAGGACACCGTGGCAGCCACTCATGGCCCCTGTGTGTTTGCAGCCCAGAGCTATGCTTGCCAGCTGTGACAGTGCCACCTAGCGGTGGGAGAGTGTGCCACACCCTGTTTGTTGGTTGGCCTGATGGTGCTGACATGCGAGACTGAGCAGCCTAGAGACAAGAAGGTCGGTGGAGAGGACCCGGTCGGTGGTAGGTGCCATGATGCTAAATTCACTGGAAAGTACAGAACAACAATGTAATTGATGAACATAAACTAAGCATATCTGTCTATATATTTGGAGCCAGTTCCATTAGAGACTCTGTTGGAACACGTAAGAGGGACAGAAAATATAGAGCATGTGGAGGAACTGATGCTGGCTGTGCATGCTATTCGGAAAATACTGCAAGGTGATGGGCAGCAGGTACGCACAGATAGGACTGCAAAGACTGTGTTTTGCAGGAAGATCCTCGAAAACTGCTCATACCAGGGCCAAGGGCAAACTCCCCAGTCGGCATCAAAAGAAAATGGCCACGGCACCACCTGGAATCCACTCCTGACGCTACACGTGTGAGAGACTCAGGAGTCACGCAAGATGTCCCAACAGCAGCAGAATCCTGCCTCAACTGCCCCCAGTCACTGTGATGCTGCTGTTCAGCCACCTGGTGGACCCTGCCAACCCGCCTCATGCTGGCCAAAATGAATCAGGTGCCTGCAGCATTATTTTCGTGCCATACGTGAAACAGATGGGGCGGTGAATAGGTCAATGATGCTCTATGTCAGGGTGTGGAATATATAACCTGTTTAAGCACCTCCCCAACACAGGTGGGGATGATGACTTTGATGCTGCAGTGGTAGCACTGAACCACCATTTTGACCACCAGCTCAACCTTGACTATGAGAGGTTTAAGTTCAGTCAGGCATGGTAAGTGGAGGATGAGTCTGTGAATGTCTTCTATGCACAATTTCAAAAATCAGCAAGCACCCACAGACATCAACCAGCCCGACGAGATCAGGGCCTACCTGATTCATGGCTGCAGGTCGACCATCTTGAGGAAACTCATACTGCATCAGCCAGGTATTTCACTGGAAAATATATTGATACTGGCACTGTCACATAAGCTGGCAGATAGTCGAGCTGATGACTTGGAAGCAGCGTTGGAGAGGGGAGCAGCCCTGGCAGGCGCAGTCCGGGTGGTGAAGGTGAAGGAAGAGCAGGTGGATGCCATCCAGAGATGGTATGCTCGGCTCTGGGCTGCAAGCGTTTTCAAACCACCTGAGAAGGGGTGTGGCAACTGTAGTCTTACACAATGCACGCCAAATGTGCAAGGTAAAACATGTTCCAGATGCGGGCCCATGAACCACTTCTCCAAGGTGTGTAGGAGCAGTGGGCACAATGCCAGTGCTGGATACAAAGGAAAAGGGAAAGTGACCCTGTAATAACTATTGCTAGAGGTGGAAAAGGCCGGGCAACCAGGGGAAGCAGCTGACCCGATGAAGCACCCCAAGAATGATGACGATGAGGAAGTATTCACCATCTGTTTTGCTAGCAGGGAATGCAACCATAAGAGGCCACCACCGATGTGTACCGTCGAGATCGAGGGCCCCAAAGTCAAAGTGTTCATCGACACCGGTGCCTATGTTAATGTCATGGACTCAGCCAGTTCAGCAAGATCACACCACGCCCCAAACTGGCACCAACAAATTCAAGGATCTACACTTATGGAGGCACAGTACCACTGCCGCTGAGAGGAGTCATGGAGGTCATGTTAGTGAACGACGGAAAATCAACACAAGCCCAGTTCCACATGATCGAAGGAGGTACCGGCACTCTCCTTGGATGCCACACTGAGGAAGACCTGGGGCTCGTCATCTTTGCACGACAGGTCTACTAATCTCATGACACAGATATTCTGCAAGAATGTCCCCAGCTATTCCAGGGTCTGGGGTGGCTAAATCACTTCATAGTAAATCTGCACATTGATGACACAGTGAGGCCCATGGCACTCCACCACTGGAAAGTTCAGTTCCACTTGTGGCTGCTGGTGGAGTATGATCTGCGGCACCTAGAGCAACAGGAAGTGATCGAGAAAGTCTTGGGGTGCACCCCATGGGTCTTCCCTCCGGTGACAGCACCTAAGCCGAAACAGCCTGGGGCCCTCAAACTATGTATAGATATGTGGCTCCCAAAGAAGGCCATCCATAGGGAGAGACACATAACCCTGACAGTCGATGACATCGTGGCAGACCTAAACGGGGCCCAATGGTTTTCGAAACTATACCTCAAAGCGGGCGACCACGAACTGGAGCTCGTCCCGTGTAGCCACTATATACCCACTTTCTTGATGCCCATTGGGCTCAGCAGATGTAAAAGGTTGAACTTTGGAATATCGTCGTCTGCAGAGGTGTTTCAGAATACTATCCGTGAGACCCTCTCTGGCCTAGTCGGGGTGCTGAACATCAGCAACGGCATTCTAATATTCTCTGACACGGTGGAAGAAAACCATGTATGGCTTAGGTCAGCCCTGAAGACTGTGGGCTAACCATACACAAACAGTGCTCATTCTATGAAAACTCTATAGAGTTCTTTAGGTACATATTTTCAAGAAGTGAACTGCAGGTAGACCCAAGGAAAGTTGAGGCCATCAGGAATACAGCTATCCCACAGAATGCTTCAGAGATGATGAGCTTTCTCAAGATGGTCACTTACTGTGGCTGATTCATTCCAAACCTAGCCACCCTATTGGAACCTCTGCAAAACCTGATGAGGAATGATGTCCCTTGGGAGTGGGACTTCCACACTGACCTAGCTTTCTGATGAGTGAAAGAAGCGTTAGTGGCAGATGCCATCATGGCATACATTAACCCAATGGGCCGGACATAGATGGTGGTAGACGTGACCCCTGTAGGGTTTGGAGCAGTTCTCCTGCAGGAAAAATGGGTCATGGGTCCCAACTGCATATGCAAGTGGAGCATTGATAGACATTGAGACAAGGTACACACAGATCAAGTGCGAGGAACTGCCAATCTGGTGGGCCTGCCGCCATTTCCAATTGTTCCCCTGTGGGTAGCAGTTCCGGGTCATAACAGACCATAAGCCATTGTTCCCACTGTTTTCTGCAATGTCCCAGAAAGCTCCCCCCCCCGCATTGAAAGGTGGACTGTGCAGCTCAAGCCGTACATGTTTGATATTGTGTACCATCCTGGAGTGAATAACCTAGCAGACTACTTGTCGAGAAACCTGCATGCACAGACTGGTCCTGAGGAGACGAAGGAAGGCAAAGGGGCCGAAGAATTTGTGAAGATGGTGGTACATGAAGCCTATCCCCAGGGTGCTATCTCTCGAGGAGATCCAGAAAGCAACTGAGTTGGACACTAGTATATCAAAGGAGAAAGAAACGCTTCTCAAGAAACAGTGCTGCAACTTCCTAGATGGCGCCAAGGCACTGACAACAAGTGAGGAGGCAACAATGGACCAACTCTGGAGGGTCAGAGATGACCTAAGTACAAGAGTAGAGAGCCTTCTTTTCCAAGGCAGGCAGATTATTATTCCCAAGAGCCTTTGGACACAAGTTGTCGATCTGGCCCACCAAGGTCACCAAGGCACTGTGAAGACAAAAGCCAGGCTAAGGGACAAAGTATGACTCCCTGGCATGGACATGTGGCTGGATGATAAAGTCAGAGGCTGTCACTCTTGCATGATGATGAGCAGAGCATCCCTGCCTGTTTTGGTAATTACAGAGGAGCCGTGTCTGACACTGACACTGTGGTCCTGCATCAGTATGGACTTTGGCAGTTTCCCAGATGGCCGTCTCACAACTGTGATGAATGAGAGCCATTCCAAATATCCAATTGTGGTATTGGTATCCTCCACAGCATTCTCAAAAGTTAAGCTAGTACTGGAGAAGATCTTTGCATTACTGGGGACCCCAGAAGAGATCAAAACTGATAATGGTCCCACGTTCCAAGGGCAGGACTTCCAGGCACATTTACAGAGTCTCAACATCAGACACCACAAAGTGACCCAGCAATGGTCGCAAGCCAATGGTGAACTGGAGTGCTTTATGGGCAAACTGAACAGGGCACTACGGATCAGAGTAGTGCAAGGGGAAGACACAGAGGGGCCGATTCCGATTCGGGCCGGAAATCTCTCCGACCGAGCCGGACCCGGAGAGATTTCCGACCGAATCGGACCCTAGCAGCCCGACCGAATGAGTACGATGCGCACGTATGCCATCGGACTCGATTCGGTCAGACTCCCATTGAAGTCAATGGGAGCCTGTCGTACAACTCGTACGCGGGCTCCCATTGACTCAATGGGTGCGAGGCGAACAAGGGCGCCCCCTACAGCGCGTACGCAGCGAAGCGACTCGCGCCGTACATGCACAGGTAGGGGGGACCCATGGGTCCCCCCTGTGTGCGACTCGCGCGGCTACGTGTACAGGGGGGCCCGACACGGACCCCCAAAGTGCGGCTCCGACTGCTTCTTCGAGCCGGACGGCACGAGTCGGTCGGACTGCTCGCGGCGCGCATCGTACTTGCCCGGCCGGTGAACGTTTCCATTGCGCGGTGCGAGGCGCATCCGTGCGAGTCGGTCGGTGCGGTTGGGACGGGCGTACGAGTTGGTCGGTGAATTCGCACGCGCTCGCATCGTACTCGTTCGCCCGGACGCACGTACGAATCGGTCGGGAAAGAGGGCTCCGAATCGGATCCGGTTAAGCCGAATCCGATTCGGTGCCCTACCGGCCGAGATCGGAATCGGCCCCAGAGTGTTGCCTACACCGATTCTTAAGAGCTTACTGGCAAACACCGCACGAGGTGTGCCCCGAGTGATCTGTTGATGTGATGACCTACCCGGAATGACAATCTGGCTGGACCCAACTGGAGCCCAGCCACCCTTGACATACAGGCTGCCCGGGAGAATAGGAAATCCACAAATCATCGAGCAAGCCATGCCCACAAAGCAGTGGTTCCTGATCTGGTGGCAGGAGAGAAGGTGATTATGCAGGAGCAGTACCCATGGTGGGAATTCCGCACTCCATTTCAGAAGAAGGTGTGGGAGATCGTCAACATCCAAGGAACAATAGTCACTTTTCAGTGAGGCCAATCCACAGTCACCAGGAATTACTTCTAGTTCAAGCGATTTGGATCCCCGGAAGGAAACCAAGATGACAGCCCAGGGGAGATGGACAAGATGCCGGAGGGAGAGACCGTGGGGTCCAGCCATTGGCAAGGCTCGACACAGAGGGAGCAGGAGCGTGCTAAAGCAACACCTAGAGCAGCAAGTCCCAGGAGTGCCGCCGTTCCATTGAGCGGGAACAATGACACTCAAGTGACAAGCTCAGTCACAGGTACCACTCAGAGCGGGGATTCAGGTAGCCCTAGCCAGAAGTATGGCCTCCAGCCCAACCCTGTTCCAAGCCAGAGACTGAGAGACTACATTTGTTGTGTACCAAGGAAACAGTTCTGAAATTTTCTGTTATAATAAAAGCTGGAAGAGATGTAGAGTGCCATCCAGCCTCTACGATACAATGTATGGCACTTCCACACCCCGAGGGCCGGGCGCAACATGAGGGGATAAATAAAGGGCAGAGTGGTCGCTCGAGGCCACTCCGTGATATATACCAGCATACCTGTGACTGTCTGTATTGTATGTAGCTGCGCCGTTGTGGCCTACGCGATACTGAGGGCAGCGGATGCCATAGTATTCTGCTATTTACCCAAGGGAGTCATACATTTTTTCATCATGCGTCAGAGTGGGAAACAGTACCTGCTCTCGGATTTGCTTGTATTAAATTTAAAATTTGAAATTGCAAACCACATCATTTGATCTGTTACTGTTGGACAAACCTTGATCAATTTACAAAGGCATTTATGAGCATATGCTCTAATGCTCCTGCACATAAATGCTAGTGTAGATCTGTGCCAAAGCCTGTCCTATCTGTTTTGTGCTGGGTTCTTCTCTGAGAAAGTACAGACCTCTGCAAAAGTATTCTTACATTTTAGGTTTAAGTGCCGGAATAACAAGGGAATGTGGCAGAGAATGAGGGATGTCTTCTACAAAATTGGAGGAGCAAGAAAACCTGCAAAGGGTACATTAGTTGCTAACAAAAGTTACATCCACATCTACACTATTCGCAGAGCATCCCAAACAGGCTCAAATTTTCTTCAGCCAAGGCAAGGACTAAGTAACGCACAACACACAGCGACACACAGATACTGCAAGGGAATCAAAGGAGGCAGTGAATAACGCTATCAGCACAAACCTGCCCATAAAGAAAATAAATAAATTAAAAGGAAGGACAGTTCATATACATTTAGACACTGCACACAACCATATAATTCACATTATGGAAATGTTAAAACATATTTAAAAGAACTAGTTAAACTAATTAAAAATGGTCCTATAGATTTAAAAGTTGCATACACCCACACAGTGAATTATTTTACAAAAACAAATAATTCTTTTGTTATGTAACACCACCTGATATTCTCTTAAGACACATGCCTCTCCCAAGCAAATACACACATACACACACTAACATGGCACACAATTGTAGCTGCTATCTGGAAGCATAATGTCCTGCAGCACAATTGGAAATGGGCAGAGATCAGGGTGTGGCATGCATTTATGTGCTTCCACCTCTGATGCTTGTCAGGAGTGTATTGGTTTCCTCAGGTGTAACCTGTTTCCCTATTCTTTTCATCTTGTAGTTCGACATAGTGTAGGTTGATGGATCACTGATACCACATCGACTCCTATAACATCGAACTACAAAAATATCGAGACACCAATATCCTATACAAAAATATCAACACCCAAAAGAGAAAACAGAAATAACACAAACATCGATAAAAAAATATCGTTAAAAAGAAGTTTGATGACAAAAATATCGACAACAAAAATAAAGAACACAAAAATATCGATAACATTAAAATAAAATATAACACAACAAAAACATCAATATAAATAATATCGACAACACAAACATCGATAAAATGCATATAAACTATACAAAAAATAACATTTAAACATAAAAATAAACTATTTTTAATAACATAATAAATAACATATTCCAAACATTATAAACAAACACAAATATTACAAAATTAATAACATTTAATAAAACGAATACACTGAAAATCCAAAAACAGATAAATAAACAATACAACATAAAAAAATATCACAACTACCAAAAATAAACAAACATAAATATATATTATATTCCAATAGAAGCCGAGGTTAGATGTCCTGCACATCTAACCTGGGCTTCTATTGGAATTCTATAACGCATATTAGCAAGCCCATTATCGCCGTTTTAGCAGCAGTTTCCTGCCGCTAAAACGGCGATAATTTTAACGAGGTTCTTGCTAATATGCCCCACAACGTTGTAACTAAATCAATAAAATTAGCTTAAAAAAAGAAAATTAACTAAAACTATGCCATGGTTTTAGTGTCACAGATTAAACTTCACTAAAACACCACCTAGAAAATTCAAAACATAGATTTATGTCCAAAACAACAATAAAATCAACATAAAAAAAATATATAACAAAGTAAGTATATGACTTAACCAACAAATAAAGTAAACAAATTAAAACTAATAAATTTAATAAAAAAGCAAAACATACCTAACAAATACTTTTCTTTTAACTGCTTCCACAAAAGTCAACAAAACAACATCAACGAAAAAAACTTCATCAACTAAAAATAGTAAGTATATTTTTTTTACAACTAAATAAAAATAGAGACTAAATAATACAAATAATCAAATTAACTAAAACTATAACGTTTTCCTTTATGTTTCACAGATAACACTTCACTAAAACACCACCTAAAAAACTCAAAACAATGATTAACTTCAAAAACAAGGACAAAATCAACATTAAAAAAAATATAAAACTAAGGGGTCCATTACGATAACCAGCGGTAAAAAAACCGCCAACCGCCATAGCCTGAAAATACCGCCCGCCTGCAACATGGAAATACCGAACGAGCAATTATGATGACGCAAAGCAACCACCGCCCGCAGCGGAAAAAAATAACAGAATACCGCCCGTCCAAGACAATCCGTCCGCCACGGACGCAATACCGCCCGAAAAAGCCAAATACGACCGCGCGGACGGACTACACACCGGCCGTCAAATTATGATCCCCCGACATGAGGGCGGGAAACCAACACATTTCCCGCCCGCAACGGTGAACAACAGAAATGAATAACTGACAAGGCGGAAGGCCTGGCGGCCACGTCCGTGCACGGAAATCAGTGGCGGCACAAACAAATACACACAACACGGCCAACAAGTCCACACAGCAAACAACGCCAAAATACCCAGACACAGAACCCATCCCAAAGACACATCCCCCTGCCAAAAAATATAATTAGAATAAATCCCAGGACACCACGCCCAACACACCTGAAAACGATAGACCATCATGACACACCCACATAGGTGAGTACAAAAGCAGCCCCCTCACAGACCACAAACCCTTGCACCACGACAAAGCCAACACCACAGCAGAGAACACGGAGAGCCACAGAGGAAAGCAGTATACCACACGCACACACACATCACATCCATCACCACAACCACCACCACCACCACCTAAACACCGGCACCACAAACCCCCTGCACATCACACACCAAACACACCACACCAGCACCACAAAAACTACACTACGCACCATGGCAACACAACGAATGCCCAAGTTCACTGCCACAGAGTTGACGGTCATGGTCGACGAGGTCATCAAGGTGTACCCACAAATCTATGGGAACCAGGTCCAACAGACACCAGTATCCACCAGAAACAGGATGTGGAAAAGGATCGTAGACCAGGTGAATGCAGTTGGGAACGTGCCACGCAACCGGGGGAAATAACCAAGAGGTGGCAGGACATGAAAAGCGTGGTCAGGAAGAAGGAGGCCAAGAACCGTGAGCTGGCTGACAGGACTGGCAGCGGAACTCCCGCGCCATTCAAGACCTTCAAGGCGTGGGAGGAGAAGGTGCGAGGCATACTACATCCGGAGAGTCTCATCGGAATACCAGGGGGAGTGGAGGCTGGTAAGTACAAACAAATGTATACTAGCACACCGCCATGTACAGACATGCATCAACACAATGCCATAGCTCCGAGGGCCGAACACCCCCATGTCCAGTACACAATTCACAAGACATCCCTCACATATGCAACAGACACTCACACACACTCAGCCCATAGGCACCAACAAAGAAAACCATGGGGGCATGTGTACAGTCAGCCAGCACCACAACTCCCACCAGGCCCCTCTGTACCCCAGATGTGCCGGAAGGAGCACTCCCCACACCCACACCCATGTGTCAGCCATAGCTGCACTAACCAACAAGTAACAGGTGAGCAGCCTTACCACAAGGCCCGTGTATCGGAGGGGGACTGCAGAAGTACCCCCCCAGGCCCCCACTCCTACAGCGCAGCAAGATGGAGCACTCCCCACACCCATGTGTCAGCCATTGCAGTGCACACCTACACCCGACAGGTAGATATGTTACCCTACATGGAGGGCTGTCTGTGGATGGTAAACCATCACCACGACTCACAACACGGCCCCCACACCCACAGACCAGCAAGATGGAGCACCCCTCCCTCTCATAACCATGTGGTAGCCATTGCATTTCACCCTCAAAACCAACAATTAGGTAGACCACTGTACAGGGCGGGGTGTCCGTAGGCATGAGGACTGTACTACGACTAACATGTGGGACATGTCACTTAGCAGAGGAACAGGTAGCACTGCTCCCTGTCACAAACATGTGACCAATGTGCACCCGGACATCAATTACAGAGTCATAGCCCACATGAGCCATCTCAAATGCAGTAACACGTAACGAGTCACGTCAGCATGCACAAGTCTAACTGGAGCACTGACCCACATGGCGTGCACTGTGCCAGTCATCACACACATCAGCAACACCATCCAAGTCATGTCCATGTAGTCGTGTCTGCTTCTACCCTTGACATAGTACAACATCACCCATGTAAGTCTATCTCGTCCAAATGAAACATAGTGTAACCCCAGTAATGTCACATACACCACTGGACCCATGAACCACACAAATACACAATGCACATTCAAAATCTCATCCATCTCATCATCCAGCCCCAGTGTCATGAAAGGTATATCATATAAACAGTTGCCCCATAGACAGTAGTACAGCAAAGGGTCCTGCCGATGACCAATAATGAGTCTGCTGTGTCTGAAGCGCATGTCACACTGTGAGTAACAACATACAAAATGTAGTCAACACCCCAAGAGCACTGCATTGCTGCACATGGGTGAGAGTAGCACGCACACCAAGGAATTGTACCATCTGCAATACGTCGTGTGGCATACAACCATTACTCACTCACCACAATGCTTGCTGTGGAATGCCCATTAATGACAACAGTGAGCAGATATGCTGGCTAAGTCAGACATACACACACCTTTGTCTCTGTAGTGTCGTGTGGCCAAAACACATGTCCCCTTCTGCACCCATATGTCACAGTATGTACCACAGTACCATATTTCAACACCAAAGCGTTCATGGGGCAATACCCCGTTCCCACCAAAGCCACAAAATGTAGGGGTACTGCAACACACACCAATTGGCATTACAAATCCGTCCCATGCCAGATGCACCCATCACACTATTCCATCACCTTGATCACGCACACACATTGTAGAGACATACACACGCATCCGGCAAATCAGTGCACAACTGTGCACAAACTGTGCATGTCAGACATCTAACACAAACCTTGCAAGGTGCAACACAATAACTTTTCGTCTCCGCCCCACAGGTGACGAACAGCATGATGCTGCGGATGGAGACACCAGCCATCACAGCCAGTCCACAAGCCCCCCACACGGACTCACGGATGTGGAAAGCCTGGACACCTCTACGGACGAGGACACCCAACCTGGCACATCTGGCGTGGCAGGGCGCAACAGCACCCCAGGACCCCTCCTACCCACCAACCCATCTCACAGGGCTGGTGACCAGTCCCAGGCCCCTGCTGCCACGGTCATTGCGGCCAACACCACTGCCGCAACCACCACCACCACCATCACCACCACCACGGCCTCCCTGACCACTCAGCCATCCCAAGAGGTGGCACAAACCTCAACATCTACCCTGGGAGCCAGGAGGAGGCCCCGGGTGACCAATGTGGCGAGTGGGCAGGTCGGTGGAAGCAGTCCAGGTGGGAGGAGCAGGGTCAGGCCAAGGCCAACAGAGCCTGGGAGCCAAGCCCTGCCACAAATAGCCAGAGTCCTTGGGGCCTATGAAGAGGCCCAGGGACAATGGGCCAGGTCAGCTTCCGACACGAGGGAAGTCCTTGGGGTGTTGAGGTCCATGGACGCCCACATGGGCCGACTTGTGGACCTCATGGGCCAGCTAGTGGTGGAGGTGAGGGCCCACTCAAGGCCAACCACACCACCTACGCCACCACCTGCTGGGGCGCAGGGACGTGCAACATCCAGTTCCCCTGCGTCCACAGCGAGTGGGCAATCCTCAGCCACCACCAGCAGTCCACAAACACAACCCCCTCCTCTCAAACGTGGAAGGGGCCGTCCGAAGAGGAAACAGATGTCCAGGGAGGACTTTGCACGCTCCAAACGCCAGTGAGTCAGACAGCCATGGTGGCCACCCCCTGCATTCACTTGGACTACCATCCTACCCCACACTGCCAGTCGAGTGGCAAATGTCTGTTGGACTGCGGACCCAGGACAACATGGGTACACCTTGACCATCACGCGGACAGGACCGTCAACTCATTGTACAGCATGCACCACCTTCTTGATCACCTTTCCCACAATCACATGTCACCTTTAAAATAAATACACCTGTATCACATCCTATGTCATCTGCTATGTTTATTATCAATGGTGCACAAACGTCAGCATGTTCAGAAATTCATCTGTAGTGTGTTCTGTCGATAGGCCAGGAGAGGCTGTAGGGACCTAGGGGTGACAAACAGAACAAGAGTCCATTGACTGTGTGTGTCACACACTCATCACACAGTACTTGTCATCAGGCCTAAGCAATGTACACACATCTCACAGAGCAACAGGGCACAATGTCACAGCCACTCTCAGTGGCATACTACCCTGGACATGGACCATTGCCACACAGCACTCAGTCAACAATAGGCCGCCCTGACAATGCACACATACACATACACAACTACAGCGACATCAGCCGTTGTACATGGTCACTCACCGTCAAGTGAAGTAGCGGGCGATGAGCTGCTGACGCTCATTCACTGCTTTCTCCTCTCCACTGTCCTCGTCACTGGACACGGCTTGGCCTGCAGGCGGGGGCCCTGGCTGATCACCGTCATCCACTATCAGGGGGATCCGCCTGCGAATAGCGAGGTTGTGCAGCATGCAGCATGCCACAACAATCTGGCACACCTTCTGTGGGGAGTATGCCAGTGCACCCCCGGTGCGGTCCAGGCACCTGAATCTGGACTTCAGGAGTCCAAATGTCCGCTCCACCACACGTCTGGTCCTCCCATGTGCCTCATTGTACCTGACATCAGCTGGTGTACGAGGATTGCGTAGTGGACTCAACAGCCAAGGCCCATTAGGATATGCAGAGTCACCAACAATCCATGCACGGTCCGGTTGCAGATTGGTCATCAGACGTGGGAGGATGCTGTGGCGCATGATGTGCGAGTCATGGGTGGAACCGGGAAACTTCGCACACACGTGTGTGATTATCATGTCCGCCAGGCACACCACTTGCACATTCAGGGAGTGGAAATGTTTCCGGTTACGGAAGATGTGCTCCATGGCCTGTGGTGCAACAAGGCCAACATGGGTGCAATCAATTGCACCAACAACCTGGGGGATGCGTCCGAGTGCATAGAAAGCACCCTTCACCGCAGGCAAATCACGGGCCCTGGGGAATCTGATGTACTGGTTCCTGTACAGCATCAGAGCTGACAGGACATCCCGCAGCACCTTGCTGAACATGGGCTGGGACATCCCACCTCCACTGCCCACCGTGTGTTGGAATGAACCGGTTGCGAAGAAATGCAGTGCAGCCATCACCTTGGCCGTGGGGGTGAATGCAGTAGGATACACCCTGCGAGGACGAAGGTGGGGTTCCAACATGGCACATAGGCGATGCAGGGTGGGCCGGTCCAGACGGAACTTCCTTATGACCTCCACATCCTCCATGTCTGCCAGCAATTGGTAGGGGCGATGTATGTTTGGTCTCCTCCTAGGACAGATGGAAGTGGACACATGTCAATGCAACACACAACATGGCATTTACACATACACAAAACAAAGATCACTGACAAAGCAATAGTATCAACGAACAGCTGACAAGTAGGGACAGCACAGCAACATTACTCTTACACAGGTCCCCTTACCAATAGCAAGGACCACTGACACATACCATTGCTATGAGCATGCACATGGGGATTAAGGCCATATTAGCTTGATAGGCATGATGATGGATTCAGACTGCATATGTGGGTAGCGGCAACACCACGGCAATATACCTAGCTGCTGTGCCTGACACCGCTTCCGAGGTTGGGTGAGTATGGCACACACCAACAACACAACGTACACAGGCTGAGCGGTACACCAATCGCAGCAGCTTGGACACGCAGAAACAGCCCCAAGGGGGCTATATCAGTGTGGGAGGGTGACAGGCTTTACCACAGCATCCAGGGACTGCTGACTGCCACCCCTCAACAACACCTGCTGCTGCTGCCACCTGTCCACCTTAATGTCGACGACTCAGATGATATGTCCAGGTCCACTCACCGGCGAGGAGCTGCAGTTCCTGGATTCCGAGCTCCACGCACACTGCCCAAGGCGAATACCGGCAAAAGTCATGTGTGTGTAAGACAACTACAGTGTGTGTGGGAGTGCATGTGGGGGACACACATGTCGTTCATCCACAGCACTATGAGTCTGAGCCTGTGGGGTTCCAACATGCACCGCTTACCATGCTAACAACAGGTGGAAGGGGCATGTAGGCTCTCTGGTGTTTCCCCATGCATGTCCCTCCCGAGTGGTGGTACATGGCATTTTCATGTCAGACACCCAGTGACGCAGACACTTGGCAATGCATGATTCTGGGCAGCTATTGCTTGTGTGAATGGCTGGCTGGCTCCCTGCTGGCCTTCTCAGTCTCGGCAGACCTGGGCTGCACATTGACCGCCCAATCCTAGAAGGAAACTACACTGACTGTACAGTGGGTTACATGTGTCATTATCTCACAACTCTCAGGAAATGCGCTAACTCAGCCCTGTCGATTGAACACTCCAGGCCTTGTGATAGGGATGTGTGTGAGAGATGGTGGCACTGAATGTGACCTCCATTGCGGGGTGAGCCATTCACAGGGCGAGTACGTTGAGGGCTGCGCAGTGTTGGACACAGTGAGTCCACCCACAAAGATGTGTAGCCTTGTGAGCTATGTGTCGGTCTACCTGACAATGGACAGTAGATGTGGGCAGACTACACATTGCTCAAAGTGCTGGCATCCTGAATTGAATGGGATGGACAGGTACTGTGTACACACTCCCACCAGCATGCATTCACGTGTGGTGTACACATGCTGTTATGCCATGTCCCATACCGTCTTGGCTCTGTTACACGTCTCTGATCATTTAGGATGGGTCAGCATCATGCCACTGTTATTGGTGGATGTGGGTGATGCTGAGAAGAGTATGTGTGATATTCCAACCCTCATGTGTACCATCCCTGCAGTTGGAAGTCCACCAGCCCAAGGCCTTGTGATGAGCCATTGCATCCAAGTTGATGCTTCTGTGTATGTGTAACCGACAGTGCAGCCAATCCCACGAAGATGGTGACGTCATCTGCCGGATGTGTGACCATGTTGCGGCGACTAATCGGGGGATGCTCCCTCGTATTGTCAGGTTGGCACGGCGCTGCATTTCTCCACTAATGGTCTGCAATTGACAGTCACACAGCCTGTGGCGGATGCACGTTTGTAGGGGCATCAGCAGCAGGCAGGTGTACAGTACTGTGGGATTGTGTCTTTTGCTGCGAGAGGCAGCATGTGTCCACAGCCTACCCATGTTCTGGGTAATGTGATGTTGGTTGTGTGATGCAGTGGGTTGTGAGTGTACTCTGTGCTGGGTGCATCTTACATGCATATGCGATTCCTGAGGGTCAAGATGTAATTTGGGCACTCTGCATAGTCAATGCGTTCAGAGTCGTAGGCCTCAGGAACAGCCTGTAGTCAGCTGGAGTGGCACTTCACATGTATGTTTGTGGCACTGTGCATACTCTGATTTCGTCCTAAACACATGTGTGCGATGCCTCACCTCATATTCCTGATACTCACACATCCGGCACACTGTGCAACAGTAGTTGTGCTCGTGCGATGGACAGTTGTCTGGCATGGGCTCATAACCATTGTGGACTGTCATGTTGCAGTCAGTGTGTGTGGTGACACATTCTGCTCCATGAAGGTATGTCCTTGGCCTAATTATGTAGTGGTCATCCTTAACACCATCAGGAGAGTGGGTGTGTACACAGCGATGAGTGGCTATGGCCACAGGGTGACAGTCCGGGTGTTGTTCCATGTGCACAACACATGTGTCACTTATTGGCGGGTTCATTACCTGTACGCCAGCCATTACGTGTTGATTGTGGTTGCTGTATACATTTGCACAGGTATCATGCAACATGTGCACTTGGGAATGTTCTGTGCTGGCTCCCTTGCACATGTCTGTGGATTTGATGCCAAATGAGTGAGGCCACCTCGCTCTCCCTCATGTGTCATCTACCATGTGTGCTGAGGGACAGGGGACGGTCAACAGTGGTGAGGCATCGGATGGTGCAGCTGCACAGGAGCTGGGTGAGACTAATGTGACCGGCGCATTGGAGGGGGCAGACGTGTGCTGGATGAATCACAGGCCCATACGACAATTGCTGCGTCATCTGAGTACAGAGGTCATGTATCCATGTTTGCTAGCACAGGGGACGTGCACTCTAGCTCCTCTGCAGCCACGCGGAGGCCAATGCCCGCCCTCCCAACTACTTCCACTGGTGCAACACGTGTCGGCACAAGGATGACGGATAGAGTGTCTTTCACACCAGGCACAGCTGCCCCTGCGACCCCTGCTGCAGTCAGTGCCGGGTCTGTTGAGCATGTGCGGCATCTGTGCGTGGGTCTGACAGCTCTCCTCAATGACTTCATTGCCCATGCCAACACCTTTCCGCAGTTGACATAGTTCATGGAGGGCCTACATTAACGCGTGGGTGGGCTACACCAGTATGTCCAATAGTTGTCCCCCCGGTCAAGGTGGTCCTTGAACTGGGCCACTGTCAGGCTGACATTCCTGACCTTCCCCCACCCCCGGAAAGTGGTGCATCTGACAACAGCAGGGCACGAGTCCTGACAGAAGAGGTGGTGGCACGCAGACGTCATGACAGGTAGTGACGTCACGGAAGATGGCTTGCACCATCAGACTCATTGCCTCCCCTCGCTCACCCCACTGATGCGATTGCATCATGGGAGCACGCGCGTGTGCAGCAGCTCCAATCTCTCCCCAGAGAGGCCAAATAGTGCATGTGTGGCTCCATTCGCTCCAGTCATCGAGCTCACGGTAAAATAGGTGGGGGGACGCCGTACAGCCGCATGGAACCCCGACTCGTGCCCTGGACAACAGTGACAAAGCATGGCTGTCTCCGGAGTCCGGATACACCACATGCAACACACAGTAGCTGTAGCTGCCCTAGCGGGCCATGCCGCAAACACCATCCCAGACGACATGTCGACACACCCCGGCGCGCAATGTCATAGCATCCGCTGCCATTGGCAAGGGACCCATGGTGTGTGATATGGGCCTCATGGTGAAGAGCCTCCGAGCCATCCACCGCCAACGGGTGTCATGCAACTCACACACTTCGCTAAAACATTAGGTAGCTTTGCCTGCACACCAGGGCTCGAGTCCGGGTACCATGCGGGTGTACGGCGTCCCACCACTTATTTTACCGTGAGCTCGGTGACTGGAGCAAATGGAGCCACACATTCACTCTTTAGCCTCTCTGGGGTGAGATTGGAGCTGCTGCTCACGCGCGTGCTCCTATGATGCAATCGCATCAGTGGGGTGAGCGAGGGGAGGCAATGGGTCTGATGGTGCAAGCCATCTTCCGTGACGTCACTACCTGTCATGACGTCTGCGTCCCCCCGTCTTGTTCGGGACTTGTGCCCTGCTGCACACTGAGAATGTATTGCCTGCGAGATGTGACCAGGAGCAGGGTGCCATGACCTCCCACCCACCAAGCTCCACTGCCATCCCATGCCCTGGGTAGCCTGTGCAGGTGGACGATATAGGGGGTACACCTGAAAGCCAGGGGTGTAAATGTCTCGGCAAGGGCCTGGCTGACGCACAGCAGTATCCAGCATGTCCCCAGAGGGAGGGCCAACGTCCACACCTGATGCAGCATAGCTCGTGTGCCCGCCTGTTGTGCACACACTAGTCCACATTCATCCCCAGACAGCTGGTCTTTCCACATACCCAGAACAGTGGTAATCTACCCCGCCGGGTTCGTCCCCACACAGTCTGTATCGACACTGCATGTGTGCACCCACCCGTGCCACAGACCCACCTGTGCCAAGAAGCCCTCCCGCTTCACATGCCACATGTGTGTATTCCACAGTTGTGCTTCTCTCTCAGGGGCGGACATCCAACTGTCCCGTAGCATACAGACTGCACCCAGTCGGACTGGCATCCTGTTTGAATGTTAGGCACCCTCACACAACTACCTGTGCCACAGTGCTGGCTGTGCTGGCTATCGTGACTGCCATGGCAGTGTTGCTGTCCATGGCAGGGTACACTCACACACAATGCATACGTAGCTTTTCGTATTGGTACTCTGCACATCGGACTGGCCACTGTCCCTGGTGTTGTACATTGTTGCCGCCTGTCTATGTATTCTGTGACTGGATGCTGTTGTTCCTGTAGTGGGTTGTGTCTGTGCAGTTGCTGTTTGCAGTTGTTACTGTGTGTGCATAGTTAAGTGAGGCACATGCCGTGAATGGTACCTCAACAATTGCAATGTCTGGTCTCACATTCCTATGTGTATGATACGTGGCTGGGACTTCACTTCTTTCAGACTCTGCTACTTGTGTGTGTGATGAAGACGTGTGTCTGTAACACGGATTGTCTGCATGTATTTGGTGGTATTTCTGTGTTAATGTGTACGTGTCATGTTTGCGTGCATGCAAAGCACAGGGTGTGTGTCTAGCCACAGGATGACAGGTAGCATGTGCAGAGTGTGCGGGTATGTGTGAGCTTACTTCCTGGCTGGCCAGCAGTGTAGGTGTATGTGTATCTTGTGATGATCATCGAGCCAGGGCACATGGCTTACTTTCAATGTGTGCATTTGGGAGGTGTAGGTGTGTGTGGTGTGTGTGGTGTGACTTTGGGGTAGTGTTGGTGTGTGTGTGTGCGCTCTGGCAATGTCGACTACACACATGTGTTACCCAGGGGCATGGTGGGTGTTTGTATCCTTGTTCAGGTCTGTGAATGTGAGCACATGTGTGTATTGTCTGTTGCACAGTGTGCAGTGTGTGGGTGTGTCCTTGCAGTTCAGGATGACTCCTACTTGATATGTATTGGCCATTGTGGGTCTGCAGGGTGTGTGAATGTGAAGATTGTGCCTTGTTCAATTGAGCATGTATGTACATTTCGGTGGTTCGTACTCACTGTGCAGCCCTGCCCACCCACACTGATATCGTGTGTGTTTTGGCATGCATTGATGTGGCGTGCAACTTGCGTGGCTCCTATATTTGCTTGTTGAGTGTGATGTCAGACTGTGAAGGTGATTGTACACATATGTAGGACTGTGCTTTGTAGTGACCAGGCCGTCAGTGTTGATGTGATGATCTGTTGGGCCACGTCAGACTCTGACATGCCAAGGCCCACGACCTGTGGTATTTTACTGGGTCCACAGTGGCAGCAACTCATGTGCATTGACATCCAATGTCACTTGACTACATGGTAATCTCACGAGTCCCGTGTACTTCACACACTCTCATCCTCTCTCATTCGTACTTGTCTACGATCAATAATTCTCCAGAGTCAGATATTAGCTTTAAGGCATGTATTTGAGCTTACTTCCTCTGTGATGCAGGATGTGGACACTACTGGCAGCGTAATGCATGTGGAGGATATACTTAGCATGATTACACATACAAAAGGGGTACAGGTAGATGTGATAAGTCGTAAATTGTGGAAATATGGCTTCAGAGTTAAGAATGCCCTGCCCTTGCTATGCTACAGTACATTAGCTCATTACTGAGGTGCCCTAGGCTGTGACACAGACAGTATTGGTTTACCCTACCAGACAGCTTGACATCATGAGCACAGTACATCTAAGTCCCATGGTACAGGTTTACAACAATAGTGACTCCGACACACCTGCGTCAGAGGTGACATCAGAGCATGAGCCTACATGCATGCAGCATAGTCTCACATGTTGTTGTGATATGGTGGCTACTGTACATGACTCAATGCCCGGGGACATGTTGTAGGGTGTTGCATTTGTTGTCCATGCAAATGTCCTTGCACGGAAGTTCAGAAGAAGGTGAGATGACAGTTCTCAAGTTATTCAGCAGACAGATAAGCGTGCACTTACAGGAGCATGTGTTCAGGTGCGCGGCATGCATATTGTAGCAATGTGGTTCGTGCAATGTTGGCCATGTGGTCACTGTACACAGGTCCCATTCCTCAGTCTCCCCGTGTTCATGCAGGGACACGGGATAAGGTGATGGACAGGGTGCATGTCCCGGAAATGTCAGGTGTCATGACGGTGGAGTTGATGGTAAGGTGTTTGTTTCCGTGTGCATGGTATAGTTGTTGCACAGCTGACTGGCCACTGCGTGCGGACGGCAAGCATGGGTACGGTGTTGCACATGAATGTTCAATTGTGGGTATTGATTTGGGGACCCATGAATTGACAGGTTGTCAGGTATGCGATACCTTCCTGCAGAGCATCCCTCGCATTGGTGGTATTTGTGGTTGAGATCCAATGAAGCGGATGGTGGGTTGCAACGTGTTCCTCGTAGGTTGTCCCTTGTAGAATCCTGATGGGACATGTCGGGTGACATTCGATGAAACTGTAATCCAGCATACGTTGTGCGGAGGCACACTGGTCCCATTGCAGTGTGTGTCATATTGCAGCCACAAACGCCATGCCCCCATACACTGAACAGTTCCTGTCGTGGGCGTCCAGGGGTGAGAACAGGTGTACCAGGTCCCCAATTGGACATGCCGGGTTGGAGAGACATAAATCCACAGGCCAGTGGTACGGGCACCTCCGACAGTAGAAGACGGGGATGACGCAGCTGAACATTTCAATGCGGTAAGTTACTCGATAACTTACATTCAGCATAGCCAGATTTGCACAGCCCACTATCTGTAGCAAGCTATTGCTGTACAGCTGCATCTGTCTGGCGTAGGTGTATAGTACTGGTGCACCGTCCATTTTGCTGCAGGGTGCTGTGATGGCGTGCTCCGGCTGCCTGGGCTGTCTGCTCAGTGCAACCTCCGACGGTGCTGGGTGTTCTTGAATGGATGTTAGGCGGCAGGACTTTGTGTATGGCTTGGGAGGCGGACACAGGCCCTCATCCCACATGCTCCTATGAATGGTCAAGGCCAGTGGTGTCTGACTCCTTCCTGATTACTTGCATTTGAGCCACAAGGAGCAGTGGTATAATTGTATTTTGTGGTTTTATCTTTCTTTCATGTTCGGCGTTATCTGCCAGTGGATGGTTGACTCAGCATGGCTATGTTTGGGTTGTGGTTGTTCCAATGGCTCCGTTCTCCTGCAGGATATGTTGCAATGTGATTTGGGTGTGGGAATGGAAGGACATTCACTGCTATCTGCTCTCCCATGTGTGGGTGGGTCACTTCTTTTCCGCTGTACATTGGGACTTGTGTGTGGGCGTAGTGATTGTGGACACCAGTTCTCAGGCAGCAGGCTGTCTCTGTTTTGTACATTGCATGGCTTGTTATTGCGTGCAGGATGGTATAGGTATTGTTTGTTGTGACTGGCGTGCCTTTTGCGGTCAATGTCCATTGTTTGTGCTGTTCTGTAGCAGCTGCCGTGTGCTTCTCCATGCTTTGCACACAGGTGTGTGTCCTCTTTCGGCGTCACTTTGCTCCCCTGTTCGGCACACTTGTGTGACTACGTTTTGGCAACTGTGAGTTGTCGGTTGTGGGCATGATTTACGCAGGGGGACCACGTGACATGTGCCTTCAGGGTGGGGCTGGTGTGTGTGGTGTGTTGTTGTGACCCTGCGGTGTTTGTGTGCAGCCCATGCGTGGCGCTGTCGTTGGCCTCTGCGTTGTGCGCATGTGCGTCATCGCCGGGGCGCTGCGGTGCCGTGCCGGGAACGTCACCTCCTGGTCCGGGGTATTGGGTGCCCAGGATGTTGCGGGTTGATTATATTTTACAGGTGGGATATGTGTGGGTACAGTGTTGGATGTGTCCTGTCCCCACAGGGGTGTCTAGGGGGCCCATGTACAGTTTTTCCGCCCTTGCATTGTGTGCGGTATTTACACGCCCTTGTTGTGTGTCTGCCTACCTGCGTCGTCGTTGCGCGTTCACTCCTAGGTGCTGCATCAGGTACAGCATTGGGATGGCCTGGAGAGCAGGATTCATGTCGGAGTAGGCCGGGTTGGTGTTTCTGTGGTCGACAATGTGGTTTCCGCCTCCTGTTCTCGTGCGGTGTCTCTTTGCCGGTGAGGCTGTTTGGTTGTGTCATCGTAATTTGTACGCCGGGCGGTACATCATTTCGTCGGACGGTGTGCCTCCGTTGGCTGGCGCCGCTACGTAAACGGGCGCACTTTGATGGCGGGCGGCGTCGCAGGCTTGCGGGCGGTATTTGCCTGACTTTTCACATCCTAATTTGGCGGGAGGGCGGGCAGTTGCTGGCGGACGGTAACTAGCGTTTTTTTACTCCGACGGCACGGCGGTAGTGTTTCCGCCCGCCATCGTAATGACCCCCTAAGTAAGTATATAAATTAACCAACAAATAGAACAAACTAATAAAAAACAATAAATTAATAAAATAAAATATATAATTAACAAATACTTTTCTCTTCACAGCGTCTACAAACTTCAACAAAACAACATCAACGAAATAAACTTCATCAACTAAAAATAGTAAGTATTTTTCTTTATCAACTAAATAAAAATAGAAACTTAGGGGTCTATTAGTATAGCGGGCAGATCGCCACCGCCCGTATGGCGGTGGCGATCCGCCCGCCATTTCCCACCGCCCGCCTACCATTTCCCCCCGCCATATTACGATGGCGGGGGGACCCCGGCAGACGGAAAGACCGTCTGCCGGTTTTCCGCCGGTCTGACAGGCGACTGGGCGGAAAAGGGCTCCAATATGGTGGCGGTGTCTGCAACAGATTACATCAAGTCGTATATATCGTCCATATGTTTGTGTCACAATTAAAAGAAAAATTATAGGGTATCAGGTACCGGTCCCATAATCCATAAATTCTAAAATGGTCCCTACAGAAGAAGTGGGGGGCACAGTGCTAGGTGTAAAGTAACATAAAAATTTTCTTTTAATTGTGACACAAACATATGGACGATATATACGACTTGATGTAATCTCTTATGTTACAAGATGGCGACCAAGTTACTTAACGTTTTTGAGCCAATGTCAATACTGTGTCCGTTGTTTGTTTTGTCAGCTGGGTATGTAATGAGGCTTTCTGTTATCGTGCACTGTGTGTGATCAAGCCGTTAGGCGAAACGCGTCACGTTGATTTATGATGGAATAAATCAGTTTACTTTCCCAAGATTTGGTCTTCGTATCTGAGAGCGCGAGGTATTGTTGTTTACGAAGGAATTTGATTGTCGGCTGCTCCGCCGATCGTCGCGCCACCTCACACGGGACTCCGGCTTCCAGCAGGAGCATTTCGGTTTGGGATAAATATATATATTTATATATACATATATTCACAGATAGACAAAAAAAATGGATGAAGAAACAAAATTCATCACATCACAAAAGGGAAAACTACTTCTATGCTACATGGGCTATACTTATACGCAAGAAAAAATAACAGGAAACAAAACCCATTGGAAATGTAGTAAATACTATTCCAATTTTTGTTATGGGAGAGCCACAACAGTAGAACCAAATGTGGTTAATGTCAGGGAACACAACCATCCCCCCAATGTGACAGAAATCGAGGTCAGAGATGCTCTAGAAACCATCAGAGAAGCAAGCACCAGCTCCCAACAGACCAGTACCCACATACTAAATAACGTATTAACTAGGGTTCCTGAACATGTCACAGGACAACTACCATCCATCCCCACTCTAAAAAGATTAATAGCCAGAACTAAAAGAGCTACTGCTCAAACACCACCCACACCCCAAACTTTTACAGAAATACAAATCTTACCAGAATGCACTGTCAACCACAAAGATGAAAAATTCATTCTTCCTGACAATAACAGTCATGAAAAACGAGTTATTATCTTTGCCACCACCAACAACATACAAAAATTAAAAAACTGCAAAACATGGATGATGGATGGTACATTCAAAGTTTGCCCGAAGCCTTTTTACCAACTGTATACCATCCACTGCGAATATGAAGACACTAACATCCCCTTCATATACGCACTACTCCCCAATAAACAAAATACCACCTACATAGAGCTCCTTACAATAATAACACAACAGACTGACAACTACTTCCCACAAAAAATAGTCATTGACTTTGAACAAGCAATGATTCAGTCAATTTAAAAAATATACCCACACACTGCAATACAAGGTTGCTATCATCACTTCAACCAAAGTATCTGGAGACACCTACAAAAATCTACTCTAAGTATAGATTACGCCACCAATAGCAACTTTGCCTATCAAATCAAAAAATTAATAGCCCTGGCCTATGTACCAACAACTGAAGTAGCCAACCACTATAACATACTTCTTGAAAGTCCTTTCTACCAAGCAAATAAAACAAAACTAACCCCCTTCGTAGACTACTTTGAAGACACTTGGGTGGGAAGGCTACATATGTCAGGGCACCGTAGGCAACCAAAGTTCCAAATCCCCTGGTGGAACGTCTATGATAGCACCCTAGCTCAAAAAGCTAAAACTAATAACACAGTGGAAGGATGGCACAATGTCTTCCGAGCCACAATAGGAAGAGGACAACCAACCTTACACAAACTAATAGAAGCCATCAAAAAAGAACAGAGCTATCAAGAGCTTAGGCTAGAGCAATCCTTAACTAAAATCAGCCCTAAACTCAGTAAGGAAACAAAAACAATGTATGAATACCTACAACACAAAACTAGACTATTTCCAAACACCAAAGGGCTAGAATACCTAGACAATGTTGCTAAATCTCTACTTTAAACAAAAAACAATACTAAACTTCATAAGCATTTTAGAATCACAAAACATTTAAACAACATAATTCTACTCTTTTTAAATTAATAATTATAATTATGTCATTTAAAAATTAAAAACGTACATATAGATATATGACATAATATAATTATTAAAATAAAAAAGAAACAAACAAATCAAATGTAACCAAAAACATTTCCCACCCATAATAATGAAAAATAACTTACAGTTATGTCGCAGTAGACGGTCCTCAAAAACAAACAGATCTATATTAGACAAATCGAAAAACGAATCCATCCGAAAAGAAAGCCCCAAAAAAATGCAAAAATACAACTGTAGATAAAAGGCTCCGACGCAATCCTCTCAATAACGAAACCCTAAAAAAAAACAGAATTTGCTTAAAAAAACGCTCCAACAAACCCGAAAAATAATAGGAAATGTAAAAAGTAACTTGTTTCAAAGAAACAAAATACATTTTCATTTCTAAAAAAAAGAAACGCGTCTTCAGCACCATCAGTTCACGAATTGGTAAACCTGTAAAGAACAAAAAAGAACACCCTCCCACAATAACATGTCCAAACCCACACGCATGAATATCAGCATTAAATACAACATAACATAATTAAACAACACATAACTAACACCACATAACACTCTACTTCTCTTCAACACTACGTCAAACACATAAAACACTAAACTACCAAAACAACACCTACCTACACCAAAAACAAACAATTAACGACCTAACAAATCTAACTACACTACTACTACCTCGCCCCTACCCTAAAACTACCTTAAAAGTAAATTAAACCAAACTTACCTTAACCGACGAAACACAGCTCCCAACCACGAGGTTCCGTCTTCCAAAATGACCTAAAAACGAAACAGATAAACAGAAAAGTGAGAAAAAGGAAAAAAAATGGCCGCGTAGTAAAAATGAAAAAAGAGACTGACTCCCCATAGACAAGAATGGAGGAATAATAAAAAAATCCCCAAAATGTCATGTATATTTTTATTTATTGTAAAAAAAAATTTAAATGTTTAAAAAATTTTAAAATATATATTAAATATTATATTATCAAAAACAAAAAATATAACATTTAATATATATTAAAATGTATGTTTGTTTGATGTACTCACCTTCAAAATATAAAATTACAAGACAATTGTAAATGTGCAATCAATATAACAATGTTAATAAAAAATGTATGATACAAAAATATATTTGTAAAACAAATTGTAAATTATTTAATATATTCAATATTATTTTTTTAATAATAATATTTAATATACTAAATAATACAAACAAAATGTACAAAATATAACTTTTTAAAATACATATTATATAATTTTGCAATAAAAATACAATTATATAAAGTGTATCAAAAAACATGTCAAAAGAAATGTACTAAAATGTTTACTTTTTTCATAATCAATGATAAATAATGAAAATCTAAACTTTTTAATGAAAAAACTGAAAATATATTTACTTTACTTAACATTACATGACTATACTTCAGAAAAACGTACCACTTTTCAAAATTGTTAAGAAAAAATGTATGTAAAAATATATTTTTAATTTTGCAAATGCACATGAAAAATATAGGTTAAAAATATATTATACTTTATAATAAATTCTGAATAACATCAACATTTCTGAATCATGTTTTTCAATATTTTCAAAAATTGTATAACAAAAGCAAATAAAAACAATTTAATTGTTAACAACAAAAAAAATACGTGTTTGCAAATAAAAACATTAACAATAAAAACTAACATACGTCTCCACTTTTATTTGAATGTACATATAAACTCTAAAAAAAACTACACAATAAACCATAAAAATTACTACTCCTAACTCCAAAGCCAACTAAACTTAGGGAACGTGCTGGATAATAAACCCAAAAAAATGTACTATTCCAACTCCAAAACAAACTAAACTCAGGGAAAGTGCTGGATAATAAACCATAAAAAATTACTATTCCAACTCCAACACCAACTAAACTCAGGGAAAGTGCTGAACAATAAACAATAAAAAATTACTATTCCAACTCCAAAACCAACTAAACTCAGGGAAAGTGCTGGACAATAAACCATACAAAAATACTATTCCAACTTCAAAACCAACTAAACTCAGGGAAAGTGCTGGACAATAAACCATAAAAAATTACTATTCCAACTCCAAAACCAACTAAACACAGGGAAAGTGCTGGATAATAAACCCCAAACAATTACTATTCCAACTCTAAAACCAACTAAACTCAAAGAAAGTGCTAGATAATAAGCCATAAAAAATTACTATTCCAACTCCAAAACCAACTAAACTCAGGGAAAGTGCTGGACAATAAACCATCAAAAATTACTATTTCAACTCCAAAACCAACTAAACTCAGGGAAAGTGCTGGATAATAAACCATAAAAAATTACTATTCCAACTCCAAAACTAACTAAACTCAGGGAAAGCGCTGGACTATAAACCATAAAAAATTACTATTCCAACTCCAAAACTAACTAAACTCAGGGAAAGCGCTGGACTATAAACCATAAAAAATTACTATTCCAACTCCAAAACCAACTAAACTCAGGGAAAGTTGTGTATGATAAACCATAAAAAATTACTATTCCAACTTCAAAACAAACTAAAATAGGGGAAGGTGCTGGATAATAAACCAAAAAAATACCTATTCCTAACTCCAAAACAAATATAAAACATTTCAAAACTATGACAAAAACAAAAATTTATAAAAATGTGCATTTTTTTCTTCAAAATTAAAAATGTAACACGAAAATATGAAAAATGTGTCCAGAAAATGTTAAAAATAAAAAATTTCAAAAATATATTATCAAGTACTATATTAAAATAAATATTATTAAACATTTGAGATACACCTTCTCACAAAAATAAAAAATAAAAATATTAAATTCTAAATTACAATTACAATTTTTAACATTTAAAAATTCTAAATTATTCAAATAAAAAAAATCTTGATACAAAAAACTAAAAAACAAAAACAATAAAAAAATATATATTTATGAATAATTAACCTATCATATATTTATTAGAATATTTTTTAATTTAAACAAAATATTCATAAAATATTTTATACAATTTACATCAAAATACTAGCACCCAAAAAAACCTTCAACATTTAAAAAAATGTCAAATGTCTCATTTTTGGGGAAATAAATATTTATATCTTTCAATAATTTTTTTATTACAATTTATTTTTAACCAACATCTTTAAATTACTCCCCACCCTTATCCCCTATAAACCCAACATACCGCTCCTAAATTTTTACATAAAATTACAAAAATATACAAAATTTAAATAAATATTTTTAAATTACTCCCCACCCTTATCCCCTATAAACCCAACATCCCGTACATAAAAATAAAAGAAAATACAATAAAAACAAACATTTTAACATGAAAAAATAAATTAAAACATATAAAATAACTACTACCAAATTTATTTAAAAAAACAACATTAAACAAAAAAAAAATACAAACGGTCGATAATATTTACAACAATATATTTGCCATCGATATTTACGAAATCAATATTTCTCCAGTACACAAAAATAGATATTTTATCAACGAAAAAACTTACCTCAATATTTTCGACTATCGATATTCTTGACTCGATATTCATGTAATTCGATATTTCGACGTCGATATTCTGTCTCCGCACCGTAGGTGGACATTTCGGTCTACCCTATTTTGAGCTACTTTTGGTGCATTACATCTTATGCCCGTAAAGTTACTAGAAGTACATTTATGGTCGTATTTTAAGCTGTACTTATCTCCACTCCCTCATGTAAGGGGTTGGGGACATGTTATCATGCTCATAGGGGTAAATATCTGTTGCTAAATTATATTTAAGTGGAGATTTATGCCCAAGTAGGGGCATAAATTTACATGCATAGAAATATTGGCCTATAGATTGACCTTTGTGAGCTGGTAAAACTATAACAGAATTTGATTATTGGGTAATTAATGCTTTGACTGTTAATCATTGTGCCACACATCTCTACGAACTGATCAAATGGAAAGAAGCTTATTGCCTTTTCATCAAGGAGGCATGGTTGTCAGAAGAGTGGTCTCTCATTCTGTCTGCCCTCAATCCCCCAAAATATACTCTGCAGGTTTTTGTACAACTGGAAAACATGGGTGAATAATGGCGCTGTGGTTTGCAGTTTTTCCTTTAGATTAACTGTTGGAACCTCTTTCCCTACCAATGCCAACACTGGGCTTCTCCATTTGAGTCTATGATGTTTTGTTCATACGGTGATTGCATTTATAATTTGCTTCTGACACTATGGTCCTATTCCCTTTTTAATCAAATTCCACATGGAAAGAATTTTTAGATAGTTGATTAATACTGCCCATGTTTTAGTCATAGGGATTTTAAAAGCTGGTGGCAATGTTCCTTCATGCCAACACCACAGCTCTTAAAGAGCTTCTGGTGTCATTAAACTTACATTCACCTTTTAATACCTGAAGGTGAAAGAAGAGTTGTTGCTAGTTACTATCCACATTAGATCGTATGGGGCATTCCTCTCAACTCTTTCAAGGATGAACCGTCAAGAGCATATAGAAGTGTCCCACATTGTTGGGAAACTACAAAATTATCTCTGTGACTTAATGTCCACTACTACCTGGCAAACGTTACTTAGAATAAAATGTATTTTCTTGTCAAGGGCCATTTTTTGAAAGTCTTGGAAAACTTCAGCAGTTGTGTCACTGGTTGGAAGATTATATGTCTATAAAAAACAGAACCATATTTGCATCGTATTACTTCCTGCACGGCTTTGATCATCGAAAGTGAAAGATGTCTGGTTCAGACCTTTAGACGTCTATGTCCTATGTATTATGTGAAGGCCGTGATCTGATTTTTAAGTAGCGTTTACCAGAAAATAACCTGGGAAGTTACAGAATGTTTTGATATTGCTTCAAATAATTTTTGCTGATGGAGGGCTGTTTTCAGTTTCTGTTATTATAGAGGCCAGTGCCCCGAAATAGATTATATTGTCTGGTTCAGTGTGAACTTGATAAGACATTACACCGTCTAAAATTTGTGTTTCATGTTTATTTCTATCTAATCCTACATGGCTTGTTAAAGTGAATGCACACAATATTTTGAAAACAAATCATTAGACGAACCAAAAGACATTGTAAAGAGTATCAGATTGTGTTTTAGATTTGAATTGGGTATTTTATCTTATATTTTTGTCATGTTGTTAGTAACCTACAAAACTATTTGACATGACTTCGCCCTTTTCCATGGGCCAGCTCTCCTGAAAGGGCACGGATTGGATTGATTGCCTTTGAAAGAAAACTACATATTCAAATTATCACGCCCTCGTCTGGAGTTTGGTCTGACCATGTCGTTCAACATTTTGTTATTGGATTACGTAAAGACTGTAGCTTCTCTTTCTGCCCGTTGGGAAGAATGAAAAAGGTCAAAGAAAAAGATTTCTTCAACGACCTTTTGGTCAGCACTAAGGGAAGTGTTGTTGGAGATGCCACAGGTCATTGCATTTTCCGACCTCTTTAACTCTGTCACCGGACTGGCAAATGACATTTGCCAATATTTGGCACCATTACCTTTTTTACAAAACAAAATGAATCTCAGTCCCTTGGTTTGGAGTTTATTGTCCTGTTTCAAGGAAAATATGCTATTATGTAGAATTGAGCTTGTGGGCCTCTGTAGTGATGAGGTCTGTAGCCAAGATGTAGTTTCATGTAGATTTATAAAGTTCAGTTACAAGTAGATGAGTTGTAGAGATGCAGCCCCACCAGGAGCAGTCTGCCTGCTGCTCAGCCCATACTCCAACTGTCACACTCAAGCATCCAGGCACCCCAACATTCTGTTCAAGACCATCACGCCAACATTCCATGCATCACATTCACACTGGCTGAGCAGCTAGGGAGAAAGTACTCAAATAAATATAATACAGATCACTACATATCCTCCTTTCTTCTACAACACAAAAATAGAAACCGCAAATAAGAAAAGGTTCAAACAAGGAGATCCCAAGCAATAGCAATGAACAACAGTAGAAAAAAGGCAAGAGGAAAGTAAACCCAAACGTGAAAGGATAATAGCAAAGAAACCCAGAAAAACCACTGTGAGTATGAAAGAAAATACACAGGAGATATGCAAAAGTCAGTACAAGAGAAATGGAAAGAAAATTCAGAGAAAATATACAAGAGATGTACAAGAAGTACATGTAAGAAGAATAAACAATGTAGAGGAGACGCATAGACAAATATACTTAATATATCACCCACCCATCATCCTGCTATAAATTTTAATGAAACAGTAGAAAAGGGTGAAAGACACCCGAACTGACTTTCCCAAAATACAGGTGAATAAATGGACCAGAAACAAAATGGAACATCTACACCCAACATCAACTAAAGAAAATAGTTAGGGGAAAGAAAGAAAAAGAACCTCGACTGCTAACCATACAGCCAAAGTGGCCTAGGGGCAGACAACCACGAGTGTGGCACACGGTGAAAATGATATACTATACAACAAACGTGAAGCACAGAACGAATTAAACACCGTTAGCAAACAAATGTAAGCATGTACCACAGTATGAATAAAAACAAAGGCACACATGGGACTAAAACCCATTAGAACCCAACGTGGGGTTAGAAACGTAAACAGAGTAACAGAAAACATGGGACTCGTACCCATTAACAATATAAAACATGGGACTCGTACCATTACAACCCCTATGTGGTGGTTAGAGCGTGAACAAAACAATTGAATACATGGGACTCATACCCAATAGAACCCCTATGTGGTGGTTAGAACATGAACAAAACAATTGAATACATGCGTCTCGTACCCATTAGAAATAGAAAAACATGGGCCTCGTACCCATTAGAACCCCTATGTGGAGGTTAAAGTGTGAACAAAACAATTGAATAAATGGAACTCGGACCCATTAGAACTCCTATGTGGAGGTTAAAATTGTATAAGAGGGGTACCCCACAAACTACCCTTTTGTAAGGGAAAAGACAAACTGTGTTAAAAGGGACTAAAACCCACAAACAGTGAAAACTGTGTTGAATGGGACTAAAAACCATCAACTGTGAGGACTGTGTTAAATGGGACTAAAACCCAAATCCCATTAACTGTGAAAGCTGTGTTGAATGGGATTAAAACCCATTAACTGTGTTGAATGGGACTACAACACCCAACAACAATCCCGTGTAGGATAAACAAGAACATCAAAACAAACATATAGAACTAGAGGCAGGAATACAATGCAGAACATGGCCAAATGAAGACAAAATGACCATTAACAACAAAATCCTTCGCCGGTGAGCGACCTCTCACCCGTGCCATGCCATAGTGTCATTCAAATACTTCTCCCAAGTGTCCAGGAAAAGCGCTCATCCTTGAGGAGCCACGAGCAGGTGAAGACAAGTTCCACTACTATTAGTGGTAGACATAACATAAATCATATGCGGCACACTGCAAACCATACTGATAGACTCCTTGTAGCCTAATCCATAGTGATAGACTACTTGAACCCTAAACAGCATGTCACAGCGCTATCACTATAAACAAGTGAACTAAGAAAAACATCTCAAGGAAAATCCATGATGTGAGGAACACAAAACCTTGTGGTGAACCTTGTGGTAAGAGCATCACCACGCTGTCGCTGTACGCAATGTGTCCTCCAAAAGGGTGTGCGCATCACCGCGCTATATGACGAAGTAAGCAAACATAGAGCAAACTTACAGCTTTGGCGTTTGACAAACAGCCACAGCAGAAAAGGACTGAGCATGGAGAATTTCACCTCCGGAACCACCACGGAGCATCTGAAGAAGTACGTTTCTCGTGGAAAGCTGTATTACTACAGAAGAGAAATTCACCTCTGGAACCATCACGGAAAAGCTGATGCACACCCAAGTTGAAAAACTCCAAAGTTCCAGGTTTCTTCCGCTTGGTGAAACAGATGCGTGCTTCCCCCAACCAAGATGGCGGCAACCAGCAAACCACCAAGCGGTGTGGCTCACCGTGCGTGCGTGCACCAAACAATGCAGAGAAATATGTGCAGACCAGCTGGAACTAAGGATCGTCACTGTTCGAGGTCTGGCTATCCTCGTGGAGGCAATCACGCGGGGATTGAACAGGTGAGCCTCGCGCCCACCTCATGCGATGTAACGGTCTTTTTAAAAAATGAAAACCAACCATGACAAAATGAAAATGATACACTCACATTATGCCAAATTCCCCAAAATTGCTGGCCCACACATCGCGAAGTGGCATATGGAGACATTACCGATTATATTGTTGCTCCAAAGCGATTGTCACTGACAGCGTAAGACACCGCTGCAAATAGAGTGCAAGTGCAAGTGCAATAGAGAGGCCAGACGTAATAAGATGTCAAATGAAGTAGATGCTTTAAAATGTAGAGTTTGTTCCTGCTAACTCCAGGCAATGACTCCACAAATGATCCCGTGTTGAGCAGGTGAGCCATGATATATTCCTTCACAGCACTCGATGATCGCAAATCTGATTCTACCGTATATCAAACAGTTATTTTTTAAACAAAAAGTAGTTTTTTTTCCAAAACGTTTTACTCCACCATTAATAAATCCAGTGGGCTGTTCACAATTGTACAAAACTTTCTCTCCCCAAACCATTGACTGACACACAAGAAAAAGTGGAGTTCTTAAGTTCTTTCTTTATTCAGAAAATGACTGATATCCGTTTTTCACTGCCTCAGATTTTCTTCTGTTTATTTCAAGATGAAATTCTTTCTCAGGGTAGTGCTAATTTACTCATTGTTTTCCACTTTAAAGCCATATCAGAATAGGCATGCTTGAGTCTGCTTCAAACTCTCAAGCCCATTTGATAATCTAAAGGCCCTCTTTTGGCTTTAGCTGACATAACCCAGGCCGAGGTTCTTGCTCCTGTGGATCTACAGCTGATTACCTATTATTTTGCTTCTGGATTAGTGCTTGGTAGCCTGAAGTTGGCCATGGTAAACCTACTTCTAAAAGGGCCAGACTGGATACATAATGTCTGGGCAATTACTGACCCACTGCCAGCCTGCCATGACTAGGTAAAGGTCTTGAAAAAACAGCTTGTTTTTAATGACAGGCCTTTTGGTAGAACATAGTATTTTAGATCACTTGCAGGCTAGTTTCTGGCCTATTTATGGGGCCAAAATATATTTTGTAGACATGTGAGATTACCATCTTTGCACCGAAGGCCAAGGGGATTTGTCTCTTCCAATAATATTGGACAGATCAGTGGTGCCTTACATTGTCATTCACTAGTTGCTGCTAAAGCTACTGAGGAATAGAGCTGGATAATTGATTCAGGCCTACAGTGGTTTGCTTCTTTTCTTCATGGCAAAGATCAGTGTGTAACTTTGCAAGCAGATGTCTCTTCGGTTCTTCAGACACCTGTGGAGTGCCCCAGAGCTCTGCTCTTTCATCAATCATTTTCAATATTTATCGCTAACCACTTTTAATCCTGGTTCACCTTGAAGGTTTGAGGTTTCATTACTACACCAATGGTACCCAGCTTTAGCTTAGGGTCTGTGGGCTGCAGGACGATTTTAAGATCCACAATGTTGCTGACTGGCTGAGATTTCCATCACAGAGATCAATTTAATTGGACCAAACTATTTTTGTATGTCCCCTTCATGTCATGTCCCAACTCTATTTCTCCTTGGTATCCCAATGACTTACCCAAGTCAGCGAAAAAGCCTGGGATTTGTGTCTGACTCATCTGTGATCTTTCTCCAATAGATAACATGTAAATGGATTGTTTGTTTAAGTTATGTCAGCTTTGGGAGATCTCTGTAACCTGCTATTGTGTCGTAGTGGAAGCCTTAATTAATTCCAAGCTAGGTTACTATAATGCCTTATATGGTGGACTTTCAGACTGTCAAAAAATACAACTGTAGCACTTAAAAAATGTACCACTATGCTTGATTTTTAGAGTCAGGAAAATGGTCCTGGTCTCTTATCTACCAAATTCTATTCATCGGTTGCCTGCCAAAGCCACAGTCTACTCTAATATCTTGACCCAGTTTATATACACTTCAGTGAACTGCCCCTTTGTGTAACAAAATATAAAACTTGTACCAGCAAGATCCGTATGTTTAGCCAATTTATTGCCCTTGACCATCCCTTGCACTAATTGCAAATCTAAGGCTGACAGAAGGTGTTCTGTTTTTGGTCTGAAACTCTGGAACAGACTTCCACTGAAATACTGGCTTTTCTGTTAACCAAACTCATTATCATTTCTGTTTGCATTGTACTCCCACACCCATTTCATAGATCCTTTGGTGTGTGGTAAGAATAAATAAATAAATAATTGACAATTGTATGTTATTTTTCCATATTTGAACATTTGATTGATTGAAATCTTTGTACATGCTAGGTTGACACACTTTTATTAATGAGCTCTGATTAATTGGATAACCTTTGTATGTGTCCAGTTTAAATGTTGACATCATCAATTTTATCAATTTGAATTTTTGCCCTTGTTTTGCTTTTTAACCACTGAATGCATTTATATTACTACTGCCTGAAGTGAATTTTAACTGTAATATGTGTTCCTCATACTACATATTTTAACACAGTAACATTTATTTTCAGAGGATAACTTCTTTAGGCCTGCTTCGTCAAACGGTAGCAGATTAACATTGCCCGACTGCGATAACCACTTCAGGCAGTCATGAGGGAACAAGAAAATCCATTTCATCTGCTTCAGCCGCAGAGCTCTTGGTGATATTTGTTCATCCCTCGCTTAACTAACAGGGAGTGTTCAAACTGGTGGAGATACTTCAATGCTTCAGGGGATCAAATGGATACCCCTGGGAGGTCCTTCACCCAGGACTACGCGGAAGTTAATTTGGTCAATTGAGCACATGAATGAAAAGCACCCAGCCAAGCAGGTCCTTCTGATGATAATGCAGCTCACTTATGCAACCCATCTCATCCTGTGTTGCAAATTCACCATATTACAATTTGCCATCATTTCATCTATCGCAGTAGGATGAAAGCCTCATCCAACCATGCCGGGATTTAAACCTGTGACCTCCAGGCTTCAACAGATCTAAGAACTGGCGCAGTACCGTAGCCAAATGAGCTCTGCCGCAAGACTGCTGATGAAACAGTCCCTTTTCAAAACTGGTGGGAGTTACCATGTAAATCAAAGTGCAGCTTTCATGGCAGCTGTTTTATGCAATGAAAGGAGACCTTCCATCAGCTTTGAGTGGTTCTTCAAAGGTCCATGACACTTTGAGCATACCCACAGTAATGGCTGACTTTATACTTCTCTTGACATATAAAAGTGTTTGATCTTATTTGAACATTGATCAATAAACCTATGAGACTGGCGGGAACTGTCGAGGAATAGACACATGTCAGACACAAAGTGAGCTGGGACCTATGTTGCAACTGAGCATGTTTTTGATAAAAGCTTGAAGCAACCTGTCCAATTATACGACTCCTGTAAGCAGTGCACCCAAGCTAGCCAGTTCCTTTATGCTTCTCTATGCAGGGACTTTCCTTTTGAAATCTTTCTCTTATACGGCTACATCAAGCCAACATCTTAGATACTGACTAAGCAATGTATGAAGGCACGTCTGTCTTCAGCTTTTGGTCACTCAGTTCAGAAGCACAGCAGTTTCCTATGGTTGTTCTCTGTTAGCTGAACTGCTGACAAGTGCGAAGTATCTTACATGTGCGTAAGGCACTTAAAGACAAATGAAGAAAATTGAATACAATCTGAAGCCCATATAGCTTGGCATTGTCATACACTGAAATTTTGATCCAATGTTGGAATATTCCCAGTTCTCAAATGATATGCCTAACAGCTACGCATAATAGAGTTTACAACATGAATTCATAATTTTTAATAGATTAGCCAAATATAGATTCCTCTGCATGTTCTTTTGCAGTTTCTGAGGAGGAAGAACCATATTCCTTGTAGCCCCATATTTCTCATATGTCAACCTTAGGGCCTTCCAAATGCACTAAGTACATTGGAGTTGGGACCCTAGGACATCTCTACCTAATATCCCTTCAACACAAGCCACTATTTCAACTCTGAATTTCAATCAGGGTTCCTGAATTCTGCTCTGCAAAAACCTGGGATCAATAAATCAACTCAAAATCAAATTCCTCTATTGGAAGGATGAAAACCAGATTTACATTGCACTGCCCTTTTTTGTTTGATGATAGGAGGACTTTGTCACAATATCAGGACTTAAAAGAAACACACATGGTCCATTTGCATTATTGAATGCCCTGGTTTGGAAAGGGTCAAGGAAATGCAGCCTTTCATACATTTCTGAGTGGTTACTTACAGCATGCCAGATCTTCTCCCTTTTATTCATCAGGCAACAGGATGATATTTTAGTTGTCATGAGTGAAGCAGACTTTCTATAAGTAAATGTAATACGTTGATTCAAGTTGTGAGTCAAGGGAATACACTTATATGACACAGATAGAAATATCCATGACATGAAAGAACACAAAATTTTCAAAAGTAAAGATTGTAAAACACGCTTAACAAATCAATTCTATGATATCGGGAAGGCTGGAAGATCTAGGCAAAGTGAAGCTGCAGCCAATTGCAACTCCTTCTTCACCAGACACTGAACATGAAAATGAAGTGTTTAGAATTAAGGAATGTAAGAATAGTCACGAATCCAGATATGTTAAAACTAATTGATTCTGGCTTCCCTTATGAATCAGGCAGTGAAACAACTTGCCTGAAAAAATGATTGCTTATCAAGAAACAAAATAGATTGCACTGCTCCAGTACTTGAGAGTTATATTACATTTTCTAAATTAGTTTGTTTTCCTTTCTTTTAATAGCAAATCTAGAAACATGTAACTGTTTTTTTTTGTTTCTAAGGTAGTTTAGCATTTTTCCCTTGCAAATCGTTTCTCTATGTTTCATTGTGTGAAGGCCTTTGTACTGTAGCACTGCTAAACAGTTTCTTTTCTTCAGTTGTTTTCTAGCTGGGGGAAACATAAGTATTTGCTTTGCTTTCCTGAAGATGCGTTGTAAAAGGAATTAATATTTCTAACAGTATTCTCTATACTGCATATCCATTTCCAAGCAATGCCCCACTTGTGTCATTTTTGCAGTCTTGGGTGCTCAGTTTCCAGACAGTATTGTGTTTTCCTTATTCAGCACTTTTTCGCCATCTTGAAAATGCAGTGTATTGCTTGCAGTGTTGCTGTGCGTGAGTTTTTGCTCTTCAATACAGCATTATTTGGGCTGGCCAATTATCCGTTCTTCTGGTCACAAAAAAAAAAAAAGATGTAGTCTTAAAACACATTTAAAAAGTAATTTCTAGCCTGTCATTTGCAGAGCTCTTCTTGTCTAAGCCATCTTTACCTATCATACATAGGCCATAGGAGCTGTTTGTATCTATGAAATAAAACATTTGAGACTGTATAGACTTCAGTTTTGTCCTGATATGGCACATTTTGTCTTCTGACAACAATAAACCTTTGCTCATATACATGCCTACCTACTCTGTTTGGTCCATGTAATTCTTCTTTCTTTGTGTTACTCTTGTTATCAACAGTATGACCTAACATGAAACTCTGATCATACCAGGACTTTTGCTTGGAGACATCAACCAGCAGAGTTCCAGAAACAGATTCACATACTCCCTGAGGTTCCCATGCTCCCTGAGGCAGAGAACAATTTACTGACCTTCTTCGTGACCTTACCAATGGCAGTGAATCTTAGGTAATGGAGGTATCTCTTCCATGACAAACAATAGCAAAAAGGCTGTACCTCCTGGTCTCCTGGAATGCCTCTCTAAAGGATAAGATTAAGGTGGGAGGTATTTTTCTGGGAGACCGTTCCGAAGGTCATGGATGCATGCTTCAATGTCCTATTAAGTTCAACATCAAACACCTCCTTGTTACGCAAGGAATAGCTTTCATTTCCATTGAGTTGTATTTTTATAGATTATCATGCTGCATAATAGGATTATATGTCAAAACATCGACAACAAACATATCGACCTGCAACAGTATACACTCCAAAATATCGACCGGCACAATATTGTCAAGGGAAGCATACATTCAGGGTGGGACTGGCCTATAGCGCAATATGGCAGTGCCCAAAGGGCTAGTCTGACATGCTGGTCTGAAAGGTCAGTGAGTAGGTCGGTTATCTGATTGTTTATGGGCATTTTTATGGTCTGTGGACTGGTTTTTACCGTTGAATTCCCTGATATTACCACAAGCATTGCCTGCAAAAAACACAAATGCGCGCAATCTCCAATATTTTGCGAAAGACCTTGACAGTGTGTCTTTACAAGTTCAAAACAAGACCAATTTGCAAATGTGGGCCATGCTATAGCAATCTGATTCATAACGTGGGCCACTTTTATTTTGGTTCCTAGGCCTACTTTTTGCCCCAGTCTGTCCCTGCATAGATAGGGGAGGGTAGATGCTTCACATTGACTTACCTCAATGATATTGTGCCAATTGATCTCTTGAAGTCAGTATTGTCGCAGGCCAATAATTTGAAGTCATTATTTTGATACCACATTTCATAATGCATCTATGGGGTTCTAGCAGAAGAAAAAAAGAATGCTCTGGTTTACAAAGTGAGCAAAAAAGAAACGCAAAGACTAGCATTTGAAGCCAATACCAGAAACTCTAGTTTATTTCTGTACAGGATGTTAAAGCACATTGGTTACGATGGGCCGTCCTACAGCGTTCAGTCACTTATTTGGATTTCCAGTCTCCAGCATATACAGTAGGACCAAGTCTGCTCGTATACCTTCACTTCTTAAATGTCAGCATCACCATGTTGGCTTTTGGATTTTATGTGAGATTTTTAAGCTTACACCTACACAAAATGAAAATAGGGCCCATTATCCAAAAGACTCTCTACACGAGGCAGAGGATATTACATCATAGACGCTGTAGGACAGGCAGTAAATTAGTTCATTGAAAGTAGGTTTAGTATAATGGTAGTGTTTGAGACTCGGAATAAAAGGAGGTCATTGACATATTATTGTCAGATGTCTTATAGGAAAACTGCTATAGAAACCATTGTGATTGACTGATCTAGTTAGCAGTCTGTCCATCTTGAGTTAATTTCAATTTTCTGTATGGAGAGACTATCTAAAAATGGGACACTTTAATATAGGGCATTTTGACTCCCAGATTTATTTAATTTCAAAGGTGAGATTATGGAAAGATCTGGAAAGATCTGAATCTAATTCATAAATATTGATACCATGTTGCAAGTTCTATCCAGGAAAGCTCACCACATGCAATGAACATTAGCACAACAAAAATCCCATTCCAGGTGAATTCACATGCCCCCTCCCTCCAATAAATGCCAGCCAGCTGCTTCATTTCCAGTATGTCAATCAATCAATCAATCGATCAATCAATCCAACTCCATTTGTATAGTGCACAGCTGCTTCATAAGAAGCGTCCCGGTGCTCAAGCAGAGTACTAATTACCAATAAATCCAGTGCAGATAAGATAAGAGTTGGCTAGCTTTTGTCGAAAAGAAAGGTTTTCAATTCTTTCTTAAAAGTAGAGATAGAGGCAGCTCTATGCAGGTTCACTGAGCATGTATTCACAGCTTGGCTGTCAAGACTGTGAAAGATATCCCTTCTGGTCTTGGCAAATGTAGGGACTTGCAGCAACAGGAGACTGTTTGATCTGAACGATCTACATTGCCCATATGGATGCAGTCTCTTTCGCAGACAACCCACACCATGTGGTTTAAAGAATCAGCGCTGTTAGAAGTATTGAAGTTTGGGAAGGAGCCTGAAGTAAAGAGGATACTGTAGAAAACCAAAAGTGCTGGGTACCCTGATTACCCATGCCTTTCACCTAAAACATGGGTTTCCCATTTCCCATGCAAAGTTTATCCAGGGCATAAATCAAAGATCCTTTCTTCTGAGGCAGTGTGCATAATTCTTCTCCTTCGCAGTGTCTGGATGTTCTCTTTTAACTGTAGGTTTCATTAAAATAGAATCCATTTTAATTAGAAATTTAAAATACCTGGATATTGAACTGACCCAGCTGGTGTCCAGAAGATGCTTGGAGCCACATCACCAAATACAAACCACATGCCTGTGTGAGTGAAACTATTCACTTCCACTGGGGTGTGGTTCTGATACTTTGATATTGTAAGCCTTGATTCCACTGATGACACAGCTAATGGTTTGAAGACAAAAATGTTTTTCAACACTCTAGCTCATCCTGTAAGTGGGTGATTTGTGGCATGACGCAAGAGAGAAATGCAATTGTCTTGTATTACTCTCTTTTCAGTTACCAAATCTCTGTCTCTGCCTTCTGAATTGTCTCTTTTCTGAAGCTGACCATCTTGTCAGCATTTTCCAGCCTTGACTCAGCTCATACCAGTCTGCCTCATAAACTACTAACATATGCAAAATTTTGGTCATAATGGAAAGATTGTCTTCTTCAGAAGATTTTTCAGTTGTAGAGCTGGAGACTCACTGGATAATGTGATCTGCATATGCCGCCCACATCCCAGGCCTATGAGAGGAATGCCGAGACCCAGGTTGGACTTCATGTTGTGTTTTACTCATGTTCCTTCTCTGAAGTGACTCTTTGTGAATATGTGCCATTGTTGTTAAGGTTGGCCAAGGTTTTAACAGGGCTATTCCCTTAGGGCACATGGAGGAGAGGGGGCATGCAAAGCCCTCGAAGTGCTACACCAAATGTCCCCATTGTAGCATCCCTTAACAATTCTCGCTCCACTGGGGTACTTATTCACAATCCATGAACTCTCCACTGATTAGTCTCAGTACCCTGTTCTAGGAACACTTAAATTCCTTTTTATTGAAAGTGCAGGTGATGAGGCATAGTTCTCCTTTGAGGTAGACTGCGTGATTTTTCACCAACAGGACACTTCTCCATCGTTGGTATGACAGGGAGTTTCTCACCCTTATCTGGACACTCTGTCAGAATTGAGCCTGGAACAGTTTTCGGGGTTGTGTTGCAGACTCTAGTGGGATATGGGTGTGTTGGACACTCCATTAACAAATAAGAGGGTGTTATGGCATGCAGACCCGCCCAGGATGTGGAGGTTGGAAATCTCAACATGCAGATATCGATTTCCCAACCACTACAAGGTAGGGGCTGGATCCGTATAGTGGCTAGGGGTCACACCTCTCCCAGGTGGCGATCGGGATCCTCTTTCTTTTCACAGTGAGTCAGGGTAGTACAGGCCGGTGCATTCATGTAAGCTTTACCTGCCAACCATGCACTTTGGTGGGATACCTCATTTGTCACTCCAGTTCCCCCAAGTGGCCCCACTATTTAACCTTGCTTTCTTGGGTTCTTGTGTTTAGACCTTCGGATGTTTTTTGGTATTTCAAAACGTTTCTTCAGAAAGAAAACAATAATTTATAAATACAGTTTCTTATGCATCAAAAATATGTGTATTTTATTCGCACAGCAAAGAAAAATATTTTTTTTAAACGAAACTGAATGCAAAATTCATTTAAAAAAATCCCTTACATTTTAGTATCATGGAGTTGAGCTCAGTCAAAACCTACAAATATCATTTTACACAAAAGTGTTCAATCATCTGAAGGTATTACATGATTCAAATCAGTTCTCTTTATCTTCATAATTCAACATAATTGGAATTGAATATCATGAACTGTGTTCAGATAGCTATCTTAATCCTTTGCACATAATTTCAGCCAAATTCACTTAAGACCAAAAGTGATTCTCCCTTGATTCAAGATTCAGTCTGAGCTCACATCAACAGCATGGCCAAGAATGCTCATTACTGGCTTTGGCTACTGCAAAGTCTTTAATCCATAATCCCAGAGCAAGATTTTAAGATAGTTGTTCAATCTCTGGTTCTGTCCAGACTCGACTACAAAAATTCTATTTCTCTCTGGGTTACAAAAAGGAATCTGTCTCCTCTGAAAGTTGCCCTCAGCACTGCAGCTTGTCTTGATACTGGCTGCATCTGCAAAGTGATGTCATGACACGATATCACCTCACCCACAGGCACATCTAGCCATTACGTAAGAGGACCAATAAAGATGGGGAGTGATGGATGATACTGGGGCTATGCCTCCATAGATGTGAAAGTGGCATCCTCACTTACACTGTTCAGTGATGGAGAGTTTATATGATCTAGGCTAACTTCCTTCTTTTGGCCTCATCCTCTCTATATGTTTTGCAGCTCTTGGTCCACTTTGAGTCTGCTCCCTGGTATATCTTCAGAGTTTCCAGACATCTGGCAATGTTCGGCCTAAGTGCTCCATCTAATTCTAACCCTATGACCAACACTGGGTTGTGTGGCACTGCCTATCCTCACCAAGTTTAGCATTTCTTTATTGAGACAACTTTGAAGTTCTCTGCCATGGCTTAAGTGCTAAGTGTATTCCTGAAGACCAGTCACGATTGACAGAATTTATTTGCTACCATGATATTGTTGGGTTCTTTGGTGGTATATAACACTTTGCCATCCTGGGTGATACAGTAGTTTCTCATCCAGAGTGTCAATGAGGATCTTGCTCTGGCCTGACTGTCATTTGGCTGGTTTGTTGTGGCACACCTGGCCTACCATACCTGCTCTTGAATGAATGAATGTATGAATGAGGACATTTATATAGTGAAGTAGGACACGTTGTCATTTTCTCACTATCAAGTTGCTCATTCTTGAACTTTTCAGTCTCCAAATCAGACCTCCCCCATGAAATTCTTATTACTGAATTATGCCTTCTCCTTTTTGGTAACTACCCACACACCCTTCATGCATTTCCTCTCTCTACTGCTTGCACACATTCATTCATGTCTCTACTTCCTTCTGTACACGCTGTACCTCCTAGTGTACAGAAGTGAGTACCTCCTCTTCTTCATTAGTGAACACATACTATCTGTTAACCGACAATGCAATTTCGAATGAAAGGACACAACAAAACTCAAAATATGAAAAAATGAGAAACATTTTCAACTTTCAAAACGCTGCAGAGATGGCAAAGCTGTAGGCTGCCCTGAATGACTTCAGCATGCGCAAGGGGCAAGTGCCTATAGCCAGGGCCACTGGAATTATGTACTTGTGCTACGATTTTCGCATAATTATTGATTTACCGCATTTGCCACATAATCCATCATCTGCCGCAAAATCTGCAGATTGTAACAAAAACACTTTTTTGTTTCTAGCTCAAACGGTTCGAAAGTTACTCAAACTGCAGCAACATGTGTTGCCACACAGTGTAAGGCCCTTTAAAAAACTGGACTGGTCACTTTTCTGTTACTTATTACTATACTTGGGTATTAAACTGGCACTAATGAGGTGGAACCAATGCCCAGGCAGTGTTGCCAAGTTTAAAAATGACGAAATAATGAAGTAATATTATGCCGCATTATGCAGCATGATTTGCCTTTGCTTGCTGCATAATTTGGCCCTCTCCTTCCACAAAATTCCAGTGCCCCCGCCTATAGCTCTGCCTTTCAACTCAGATTATTTCATTCATTTATGGTAACGTTTCTGAAAAAGACCAGATAGATTGTGAAGATTCTGTAAGTTAGCTGATTTGTGAAACTAATTTTCGAATTTTGGATTTGGATAGGGCTTTCCCAGATGATTTATTATGACTGCTTCCTTGGTTTTTTTTTAGAGTGCACCCACCAAAACGCATCGTCCACCTGGGTGCATTATGCCATTGACTTTTAATTATGCCAGGCTTATTACATGTGTGTGATGGCTTATAATTGTTCTCACACTTACACAAGTACCGTCTCCATCTTCAGCATTATTGTACTACAAATCAGACAAACGTCTTCACTTTGAAAACTCATATTTGTCGTGGTGTGTTTTCTTATCCGTTTGCTAGAAAAACCTGATGTGCAGCTTTAATAAACCAATAATGCAAACTAGAAATTCTTCTGCATAAACACAACATCGGAAGAGGTCAAATATTTATTAGTGTGGATGAAAGTAAAGTCATGAGAGATCGGTTCCCTGTCAAGTGTAATACATGGAATCTAATATAGTAAATTAATCCTACCTGTTGCTGATGACAATCTGTAAATCAATTGTAGCTTTATTGTATTCCATCACTATATGACTCTGCTTCCATCTGATAATAAGTTTATGCAAAATAATTTTTTTAATTATATCGGTATGCAGAAGTCACTCTCATATCCTTCTAGCAAGTTGTGTGCAACCAATAACGAATAATTAAGGTCAGTGTTCAATCTGTTGGTTTTGACTTACATTTTCCAACACATACAATTGACTACACTTGGCTAGTGATATCTATATGCTTGTGTGTGCCACTGTTTACTGTAATTGAACATTTTGTGGCGGTGCTGATTTTTGTATCTCGTCTGTTTGTCAGGTCTCCTCTTAGCCTGATACCGTAGAAAAGTAATTAGTTACTGGAATTCTTTGTTACCTGAAGACTAGGGCCGCATTAAGGAAAGGGTGCGCCGCTCTGGTCTGCACCACGTCATCCCTTTAACAAGGAGTTCCAGGCACAGGCCAGGGCAGTGCACCCTATTACAGTCAATGCACTGCCGCAAGGGCAGCTGTGAGTTTGGGCATGTTCTTGGGGCAGAACTTTAGAAAAAGGCAGACAGGCTGTTAGAAGCAGCCATTCGATCATTCACAGTGCAGGGGGCATGTGGCTTGCACCTCGAAGAGTGAGAATCCCCCTGCCCTATTGCAGAGGGCCCACCGACTGCGTGTCACCTTTTTGTAGCGCACAGGCAGTGCACCTCCTGACCTGTGGCCTAGCAAAGGGGGTGGGAGGCAGTCCATCCCGGGTGGCACGTGTTTTGGGTGCCTCAGACAGCCCCCCCTCTTATCTGCATCCTCCATGGGCGGCAAATGCCCCGACCCCCACGGACGTCAAAAGGTCTAGCTACGCCACTGCTCCTGATGATCTCTTTGCCCATAATACTGCACAGGTTTCAAAGAAAAGTTTTCCTTTCATTAGCATGGGGCCAAGCCTCCATGCTAGTGAAGAATCAATCCCTTAGAGTTGCGGCAAAACTATATGTGCACCCGCTTGATCTGTATTTCTGAATTACAAAAGGCGCTGATCAAGCATATGTGGCCTATTCTGTAATACCAAAGGTGCCCTACTGGTGGACAAAACAAGCGCACATGCTGGTTGTGCCCTCAGGTATTTTATGTTGTACGGCCTCTGTTATTCCATGCAGCTGTACTATGTTCTCTTTAATGCTAGAATGGTACGAGATGTGGCTTAGTGGCTAGAGCTGCTGATTTTGGACTATAGGGAGCCAGGCTTGACACTTGGCTCAACATTGTGTGGTTCTGGGTAAATCATTTCATTTTCCTGTGTCTAACAGAAGTTTGTAAAATAGCCGGATCTAGTGGGCCAGGTTTGAATGATAAAAACAGCCCAAAAAATAACTGAAGGTGTGTGCATACATGGAAACAGGCCATCATTCATGCCCCTATAATATATATATTTATTTAATCATACCCCCAGAACTAGGCTTTAAATGGTGCCCACCTTCCCAGTCACTGTGCATTGGACCAAGGTGTTACACATGAAATTATGAAAATTGACATTCAAACTGAAAGTACAGCGAGGAGGGTGATGAGAAGAACTGCTCTCGACTTGATCTATGAGTCATAGCTAAGGAGGACCTAGGAAGCAGTACTTTTCCAGTACCGCTGCGTACATGGAGTCACATCAGATACATCATGATTTCACAATGTGGAGCACAGAATAGTGTCGACCATTTACTGCTATTAATGCATTATCCTGAAAACATCAAAATGGCCCCACCCAAGGGAAATATTATATTCTGAATGACGATATATGGCGTATCCCATGTGGGCACATTACAAAGGACCCTAATGGAAATTCCTAGGAACTCGACTCATCTGACTGCCATGTTCCCAATAGACAGATAGCCCAATAGTCCTGCATCAACATGGGGAGAGCCAAAACCAACTGTTGATAGACCATTGAAATAGCTACCCTAGTCCACAGACTTAAGGTGGCTGTTCATGACGCCTGAATATGGAACTCTCACTCCCATATCATGAACAAGGATGACCAAGCCTAAAAACCTGCCAACCTTGACAGGTAAGGTACAAGAGAGCGGGTGATGGACATTCAACAAATACAATCAAGGCTTGTTTAGGAAATCCAGATACAGGAAAAGATGGTAAATATGACCTTGCTCTGCATGACAACCCTACCATGTCATGGAGGCAGAACCTAGATCTGGACAAAGCATCACTTTGTTGGGACAACATTTAAAGAAAGGCTCAAAGCCCACAACACCGTAATCTCACCCATTCTCCTGGCCTATGTGATTCAAGTGAAAATTAATTTTGACCAAGAAGGACTTTCTTCATTAGATCTTCTGACTAAGGGTTGAAAAGCTTGGAACCAGGATACAGAAATCAATTGGTTACAACAGAACCATGCATCGGTTAGTTTGGTCTTAAGTAATGAGGCAAAGATTTCCAATTTAAACGTTTTGTGACTTGCTACGTCAGATCATTCTCTGTTTTCGCGGATTGTACTTCTGCAGCCATTACATAGCTCTTGTAAATAGAAGGCGACATTCAAAATCAAACCTGCCAGATAATTGTTCCTCTTTTGAACTTGAGTAAATCTCCTGTTACTAACGATGTTGGAGAGTTTATATGTTTAGTAAATAAACATGGACTATTATCCACAGCTTAGCATGTCTCAAATATTGGAATCCTAAATCAGGCCCACCAACAAATGGCTGAGAGCAGAGCTTTATGTGTTACAAGCCTACCTGAGATACTTAATGGCCCTAGGATCAAAGCTGTGGCCGGTGAAGCAAACAGTTTACTGAATGTTCAGCACTTATGTTATGCACAACACATTCAACTGCCTCATTTCACCTTGTGAAATGTATGTGCTACTCTTAAGGAGGTAAATCCTGTGAAAAATCTGCACAAAGTCTCTGTGTACGTAGAATCATGCATGAAAAAGCAAGATTCCATTGCAAATATATTTATAGAAATTTAATAAATGTTTTCATAGATTCACTTGGTCTTTTTCCTCAATGCAAGAGAAAATGGTGTGGGGGACCCTTGTGTCGTATGCCGTCCTTGACAACTATGTTTAGTAACGGGCGGGTGGTAATTATATAGGGTGGTGGCGCCTCTAGGGAAAATTCACAAGCTGTTAAGCTCTGTGTCTTATGTTGACTGCGGTGCTGAAGGGTAGAGAGAACCACCCTTCTCCCTATAATGTGACCTCGGCCAACTGAACAACAAAAACAGAGTCCCCAGCACACGCAAGATTACAATCCACATATAATTAAATGCCAGTGTCGACACTCAATTTATCTTCTTTTTTTGTTCTCTTTTTTTCTTTTATTTCTTTTCGTTGTACTAATTACTTAGCCAACATGTGTTTCGTCGCATGTTGGGCACACTGTCACATGATTTCTTCAAGGCTCAATCTTCTGTTTATGACACTTCTCTTTCGGTGATAATTCCGTCCCGAAGGATATATAAATTCCAGATCCTATCCATGCATTATTTGTAGAGTCGTCACAGCTGTTTTAACCAGTCATCAATCAAGGTTAATGCATCCCATGTACGGTCATAGTTCATAAAATATTCAAAGTCTGTCCCAGAACGGCTGTCTAGTGTGTACGCTGAGGTTATAAAGAGGGCCTCTCAGACAATAAACCGGAGCCCAGCACAGCCCCAAATACAGGGATATATATCGGTAATCCCATCCCGGTACATATACACCATCCGTCGTCTGTCTCCGTCTGTATGTTTTCAATCTGGTTGACGCCCAACAGGCGACGAAACACGTGTTGGCTAAGGAATTAGTACAACGAAAAGAAATTTTTAAAAAAGAGAACAAAAAAGAAGATAAATTGAGTGTCGATACTGGCATTTAATTATATGTGGATTGTAATTTTGCGTGTGCTGGGGACTGTGTTATGTCGTCCTTGACAACTAACCAGAGTTATCGGAACTTTGTTACAACAGATTGCTTTGGAAGACATGAAGAAAATGTTCAGCAAGCACAAACTGTAGAGTTGAAGGGGTGCCCTTATTCCATCTTAGGTCATCATTAACCCCTTGCGTGCGGCGCAAATTTTCACGCTGTGTGGGGATTCTAATGAGTGGGCGGGATTCGGACGGCCGGGGGCCGTCCTGCGCACACGCCCACCGTGACGCGTGACGGCTCCCGGCCGTCATGAGCATGCAAGGGGTTAAAAATGTGCCTAAATTTCAAGCTGAGCATAGCTAATATTAATAAAGACTCACTTGTGCTGGAGGATCATCTGGTGAAATTGAAATATGCATTAGCACTTCACTTGTTGAACAGACGTTTTGTACATCCTGCCAAATTTCCCTTTTGTCACAATTGATTTGAGAAGTGCTTACTGGATTGTCAGCACCAAAATGCAGACTGTGACCATCCTGAGCTGCCTAGTTGAAGGTAAAAGAACTGCTATTTGCTGTCGGAAACAGGGGAGAGTATCTCTGAAAACTAGGAATGACCTGCCTGCTGATACTTTAGATTTTTCATACAGAAACACCCCAGACGTACTTCTGCATGGCTCCCCAGTAACCTCCTACACTCCAGGATCTATTTGCACCAACTAAAAAAGCTTTGTCAGCTATAGGAGTGAGGTTTCACAAGGATGGTGCCAATACTTAGCTATGATACCCACTCTCGGTGATTATGATTTTAAAAAAACTGGTTTTGAAGGGCTACTACGCTGCTAAACACCTTTGAATAGATGCTTACTGGATTCCCTTAAACGGCAATAATGCACAGCTGGTCCTGGTGGGTCCAAGTAGGTGTTTAGGTGTTTGAAAAAATGTGTCCATGACTATAGAGAAAGAGAAGATCTGATCTCTTGAATCTGAAAAACTCTTGAATGTGAAGGTCTATCAGAAAAGAGAAAAAGGGCACAAATACAAGGATAAAAAAATATGCAAAGGTTGCAATGAACAATCAGACAAAAATATCAACAAAGGGTTTACTGTGAAGTGCACAAGCTAAAGGACCTTAAAAAGTAGTGGGCCAGGAAATGTGCTAACAGAAACATGAAGTGACAAAACTAGAAGTGAATCCACCATATTGAATTGAAAGTAAAGGAAAAGAAAGCAGCCATCTTAGATTGAAAATTCAAGATACCCCACACCTTCTACTTAGAATAGATAAAGCAGGACAGCCCTATTAGACTTAATGTTGGGCCTGGCATCTTGTGTCTGTCACTTATGCTAGGCAGAATGCACTTACCCCAACACCCCTCTTGTCCTCAGGCCAAAAACATGTAATAAGCGGTGATGACGAAAACCTAAATGGTGTGGTCCTCTTCTTTCCAGAATTCTTAGCACAGGACCCTGCAGGAGTAAGCAACTTGGAAACCTGCTACTTCCCATCTGAAGAGGCTGTGGTGCAGACACAGAGCTCAGTACAGTGAGAATGCCCCAGCTAAGTGCTTCTTGGGCTTGGCGCCTGCCTGATAACAAGGGAGACTGTGTCTGCCTTGAGGCACAACAGAAAATCTTGATTTCCTGAGCCTAATTTACAGGTTTCAGGCCTTGGTCCATGATAGCGGTGGGACCTCTTCACAAGGACACTCATTGGTTACAGGTAACAGTCTCCTGGGATGTGGGGCTGCCTATAAATGGCTTCCGGAACAGTAGTAAAAATTCACAGACATGCCCACATCACACCTTCATGGAAAAAGCTCTACTTGTTGCTCGTCACATAAAGGGTTGGGTAAGAGGATGTCCAGGGTGACATATATGTATCACCGAAGAGCAGTGGATGGAAGATCTTAGTGCATTATATGCTTCACACTGTCGCCATGAGCAAAGGGGTGCCATGAATTAAATGACTCATGGACAGATAACATATCTGTATCAAAAATTGTTTGCATAATTAAGAGCATTAGCAATAATCGAACCATGGGACCAGATTGTTTACTGCATCTGATCCTTAAAGAAGACTGACAGCTCTTGGCCCTAAATGTCTATATGTTAATTACATAGATCGGGGGAAAAGGGGGGCTCCCAAAAACTAAGTTGGTCACAATAATTAAACCAGTATATACACAAGGAAATTATGGAGATCCAAATTCTTATAGGCTAATTTTATTAGATTCCACCTCTGATGATTTTGAGAAGCTTGTTTATGGTCATCATAAAGCGTCAGCCAATGAAAATAAATTAATACAGATCGAACAAGCAGGCTTTAAATTAAGAATAAACACACAACATTCTATACTTAACTTAAAAAATTGTACTGAATTTCTCTATCCATGGTTCACTGCGGGTTTATGTTGACTTTAAGTCAGCTTTTGATACTCTGAATAATCTTTCACTAAGAAAATACTAGCAGGACTTAGTATTAAACATTTTCAACTTTTGATAATTATTGCTCTACATAGTAATACCTGGGAGAAAGACCAACCTACATTAAAAGGTGAGATAACTAAAAAGCTGCTCTTGGAAGCTTCAAGGCTTCAAACAAGGGCGTGCCCTTGTCCGGCTGTAGTTTCCTCCTTTTTTGCATGAAATAATGAAAACAGCTAGAGGATTTCCACAAAAAATCGATGGGCAAAAAGTAAATATCTTGCTTTGGACAGATGCTGCTATTGATATGTACACTAACCCCATAGACTTGCAGAAATAACTTTAAGCGTTGGGCAACTATTGCAGAAAAAAATCATCTTAGAAAATTCCGATTGACCGCCTCAGACAAATGCATTATTTAATTGAATAATGTTATGAGAACCCTTGGGTGAGTTCGGTAATTGTGGACAGTTCTCATTAATTACTAACAAAGTAACCCAAACAATGTACTTTGGAAAGGAAACCTAATAAGGATTGGTATTTAGATATGGTCAAATTACAAAGGGTTAAAGTTTATAAATATCTAGTTGTAGCAGTGAATGATAAACAAAGCAACAAAAAACATCATAATGTATAAAAGATACGTACAATTATTACATTTGGCTGCTTTGACACTGTTTTGGAAAAATCTCCTGATTTTAAATCTCTTGAAGTCAAACTTTTAAGAAAAAGTATTTAATTTACCTAATTCTATTGGAGTGGAATCAATATGAATTGAAGTAGGATTGCAAGCCTTGGAGGCTGAAGCTGAAGTTTTTAGAATACAAACAGGTTCATAAGCGAAGATGCTCCTTCTACAGCTTTGTGTTTGAGTGAAAGTTTTAAAAGTGAATGTTTCATTTTTAAGGAAAAATATTATTAAATGACTTAAGAAATATGACAGTGCTATAGATATAGAATTATCAAGAAAGAAAGAGACAACCTACATTTGCTCTCAGAAGATATTTAAAGGCACAGGCTGAAAGATACCTTCAGTAAGAGATACTAATACAATTATGCTACAGAGTTTTTATAAATACAAGATTTCTTTTGGGACTGAAAAATATTCAAAAAAGGTACCTTGTCAAGAATAAAGAAGGTTTTCATTGTTAATGACAGTTGGTCTTTTCATTAAAATACAGAATACAAAAAAGCAATTGCATGTTTGAATTGCATTTATAACATGAAATGCCAATAATAGCTTATACAGTTACTCCTTATGCCCCCAAGCATACTAGATAAATTAAATCATTTTTTAAAACAACTTATCAAGCAAGTTCGGTAAAAGGATTATGAAAAAGGCTTTTAGTTATCAATTTTCAATAAAATCGGCAAACTCGGCTATAGTGGTAGCTTTCTATTTTTAAATATTCTCTCTGGTTTTTAGTATATAAATCATTATGTTTTGTATATAATTTTATAGATGTTTGTGCTGAAATTTGTGAATATTACTGTCTTGTTATATACATATTACAATATTGTAAAGGTGTTTACCAAACTGAACAGTAAGGTTATTCTGAATTTTGGTTCCTGCTTTTGGATCATATTAGAATGCAATCCTAGAGCAGGATACATTTTAAGTAGCCACCATGGAATTCCATTGAGGCGATTGATTTTTCCAGATCCGAGGCGTGATTTCCCTAGGAGTAGCCATTTGCCATTAGTCTTTGCTCTCCCTGAGAGTCAGATTACAAATGTACAGGTGAATTACCCCCACCACCCCAAAGGGATGAACACCTATAAGGCTTCTGGGTTTATTTTCTGCTATACATTGCCAAACACTGTCATACAAGGAAACCATTGTTGAGACACAGTAGGCAGGGACAATTTTAGCAGAAGCATCTTTCTAACTGTGCCCCTGCCAAAGGAATCTTGGTCATGAATGGCAGCAGTATTAAAACCCTTCAGAGAAAATTCTTCCCATAAACCATCAGGAATTTTCAATGGGTGAAGAGCCCCTCTGCAAAAGATCTGCATTTCATCATCGCTTCTGTCACCAACAATCTCTCCCTTCCATTGGATATGATGTTTGGGGGGTAGGTTACCCAAATCAGTACCCCGCTGATCTAGTGTTACTTATGCTCTCACCTGGAGGGGACCCTGCCTTGCAGTTTGGTCTGGGATGTTCCTAATGAAGCAGGACCAAGGCTGTTTGCAATCTATAGTGGCGTAGTGGATGGAAAATGATGAGCTAGAAAGTGGCCACCAGCGATAACCAATGCTTGAGATTAATTCAAGCATTCCTTCAATCACCTTGTTGTTTGTTGCAGTAGATTGCCTAAGTGCAGCTTGTAAGCCCAGAAGTGGGTCCCATGCTCACCATGCCACAGGTCTCAAGCTATACCTCACTAAAGAAACCTAATTAGATTTAACCTGTTCTGGGGTTGCTTGAGGGATATTCGCAACAAAATGCCAAAACACTGCACTCTGACACACGATTGATGGACGGAATGCAGAACAAATCAGAGAATTCACTCCCAGTCAAGAGATCTGGGTTAAATCCATTATTCTTTTGCTCACCATGCCACCCCAGTTTAGACCTGGCCATATGCAAATCAGTCTTGACCCTGTGCCTCAGGGGAACAGTCCAGCCCGAACTGCCAAGCCAGGTCCTCCCTGGACCGGAAACAAGCATCCTAGGATTGGTTTCGGGGTTTCACCCCTGATCAGCCAGGATAGCTTGATTCCAGTGGCACAGTGAGCCCAGGACCCACGTCTGGGCATACCTGGCACACTTAGGGCGAGAAAGGAAAAGACACACAATTGATGGACGGAATGCAGAACAAATCAGAGCATTCACTCCCAGTCAAGAGATCTGGGTTAAATCCATCATTCTTTTGCTCACCGTGCCACCCCACTTCAGACCTGGCCATATGCAAATCAGTCTTGACCCTGTGCCTCATGGGAACAGTCCAGCCCGAACTGCCAAGCCAGGCCCTCCCTGGACCAGAAACAAGCATCCTAGGACCGGTTTCGGGGTTTCACCCCTCATCAGCCGGGATAGCTTGATTCCAGTGGCACAGTGAGCCCAGGACCCACGTCTGGGCTCACCTGGCGCACTTAGGGCGAGAAAACAAAAGACACACAATTGATGGACGGGGTGAATGTATGACATTGTTCTACTTTCTCTCCATCTACTGTTCTTTTTGCATTTGTCACCCCGAGTGGGACGAGAACACAGGGTCAAGTCTGATTTGCAAATGGGTGGGTTCAAGCTGGAATGGCATGGTGAGCAAAAAAACGATGGATTTCGGCCCAGATCTCTGTACTGGGGTGAATGTATGACATTGTTCTGCATTCTGTCCATCTACTGTTCTTTTTGCATTTGTCACCCCTAGTGGGATGGGTATGCCCAGACGTGGGTCCCGTGCTCTCCATGCCACTGGAGTCAAGTTATCCTGGCTGATGAGGGGTGAAACCCCAAAACCGGTCCTAGGATGCTTGTTTCCAGTCCAGGGAGGACCTGGCTTGGCAGTTCGGGCTGGCATGAGGCACAGGGTCAAGACTGATTTGCATATGGCTGGGTTCAAACTGGAATGGCATGGTGAGCAAAAAAATGATGGATTTAGGCCCAGATCTCTGTACTGGGGTGAATGTATGACATTGTTCTGCATTCTGTCCATCTACTGTTCTTTTTACACTGCACTCTGACATTTTTTAAATGCAGGGGCGCACTGTATTTACAAAAATACGGTGCACTCCTGTGTTTCCCCTAGCGCTGGCACTAATAAAGCTGCCTAGCGCCAATGCAGGCACCCTTGCACCATGTTGCAAGGGTGCCTGTGGTGCACGGACAATTGTTTATGAGCAGGAAGGGACAACTTCCTGCACATAAACATTCTTGAAAGGTGATTTGCTCTTTCTATGTGTGCTGCAGAATGCAGCACACATGGAAAGAGCAAAAAACAAGGAGAAATTATTAATTTCTCCTTGTATCACCAGTCTTAGTTTTTGGCGCTGCCCCAGCCTTGTAAATATGGGGCAGCGTCAAAAAGCAATAGGTGTTGAGGTGGAACGCCCACTACAATATGCATTGCACGCCTCTTTCACGCTAAGTGAATCATGAAAAGGGGCGTTATTTACAAGGCAGCATTAAGCCACATTAAGTGGCTCAACACTGCTTTGTTAATAAGGATAAGGGGATATCACCACCAGAACTTCGCTAAAAATGACGTTCTGGTGGCGATATCCCCTTGTAAAATGCCCCCTTGTGTTCCCATGTGGAGGAGACCTAACTGGCAGTTTCAACTGGACTATTCCTGAGTTTATGTTGCAGCATCTAGACTATGATTTTATTAGTGCATTTATCTAGAAAAAACATGGCTTCATAAGAGTCAATTCAGAGATAAAGCCCTGTGTCATAAGTGTATTGTGATAGTCAACACCAAGCTTATTATGTAGATCTACAAGAGCTTCCATAGACAGGCTAAACAGTAGAGGAATGAAGATTGTTTCTTTTGAGACACCAAATGGAGTAGGGTAAGCAGGAGAGTGATTGTTATCTAGATTTTTTTCTGTTGAAAAGGTATTACAAATAATTTCAGCACCATGTCTTCAACTCCAATCTTTTCTGTAGGGTGATGAATTGCAGGTTAAGGTCACTAGTGTCAAATGTTGCCGAGAATCTAAAAGAGTAATGGCAGAGGAATCACCACGATCAAGGACGATGACGGCATTGCACACTACATGGAGGATAGTTGTTTCTGCATGGTGGCCTGGTCAGAAGCCTGATTGGAAGTCACCATTTCAGTTATTTTATGTTAGGTACTTTTTCAATTGACTAATCACAGATCTTTTGACAATTTTGGCTTTTAGTAGAGGCTTAACACGTCTAGTTTTGATTGAGTCAGGCACAGTACCTCACGTGAGGTATTAATGATATTAAGCTAGGATGAGTTAAGTTTCTTGATTATCTTTTTGCTAGCATGGCAGGGATTGTGTGATCCATGTATTTTGCAGGTTTTGTGCATGCTACCACCTTGGACAGCAAGAAACTGTCTATGGTCTTAAATTGCATCTATCTGGCCGTTGACATCCATTTCATTTCAGATGAAAGCACCATGGATTATTCAGCTCCATATATGGTGAGTTTCAGGGATATTTTCAGCATTCCTAAATGCCATAAATTTGCTCCAAACATAGGTGTTTTCTCAGGGATGCAAACATCCAACTTTTTTTTACTAACGTTTCTGAATCAAGCTGCAGGATTTGGATGTTACCCTTGCATTAGGATTTTTTTATACATCTATATTATGACAATTGTGCAAAAAGTTCTAAGAATCGGGCCTGTAATGTTTATTAATATTATGTGAGTGGACATTGAACATCCACAAGAGCACTTACAAGTGTAAACTATTCGTATGAGGGCACATAGAATTTCCTCCAAGGGAAAATGCTGCATTTTTGGAATTCTAACTCAAATACATTTTATTTGACGAGTTTGATGTTCTAAAGGCCCTTATGAAGAAGTCTAGACATTTGAAACATAGGGGTCGATTCCGATTCGGGCCGGAAAAAGCACCGACCGACTCGGATCCGGAAATAATACCGACCGACACGTACCCGTGGCGCACGACACGCCAAGTACGATGCAAGGCGCGAAAAATCCGACCGACACGTACACGAAACCAAGTCGACCGACCGAGCCGCACGGAAAACAGCAATCCGGCCGGAAAAACACGCGAATCCAACCGACCGACACGCACCCGGAACAAATCCGATCGAAACGTACACGCGAACTCCAAACCGCAAAGTACGATGCAAGGCGCGAAAACCACGAGCGAGTCGGACGGAGGACAAGCCGTACGACCGACACGCATACAAAACCGAGCCGAAGCAACACAATACACCGCGACCGACGCGTACGCAGCATAGAAAACTGCACAAACACAGCGTGAACGAAACGGAGAACACCGTACGAGACCAATGCAGGGTCCGACTCGGTCACAAGAACGTTTCCAACATACACAAACAGCACAAAGGAAAAATCACCCAAAAAAGGCCAAACAAGCAATTACCAAGCCAATAAATACTGGGGGGTGGGGACAGAGAACAAAGACACACCCACAACTCCACCTATATAAAGGACACAAATCACAACCATGAGCCTTTGCAAATGCCATTCCACTGCCAGCACCCAAGAGAAAGCAACCACACACCCACAGCTCATCCCTCACACAAGCCACACACCATCAGCACACCAACAAATACCTACCTCACATACACCCAGCAAAACACACACTCACACACCCTCACCTGCACACCAACACACACATCACCCACCATCACCACCCATCACCATGCCCCCAAGAAGAATCCCAAGTTCCTAGATAGTGAATTGGAAGTCATGGTAGACGAGATCCTCAGGGTGGAGCCACAGCTGTTTGGCACACTGGTCCAACAGACCCCCATGTCGCAGAAAACCAAGATGTGGGAGAGGATCATCAACAGGGTGAACGCCCAATCACCATGTCGGCGCACAAAGACCGACATCCAGAACAGGTGGTATGACGTGCGCAGGAGGGTACGGGACATGCTGAAGAAAGACTACATCAACAGCCAACACACCGGCAGTGGCCCTCCTGCCAAGCCAATATACCTCAGGCCCTGGGAGGAGAAGGTGCGGGCCATCCTTCCGCCAGTGAGCGTATATGGACTAGAGAACATCCCAGAGCCTGGTGAGTACACAACAAATGTACACAATATACTGCCACAAAACACACACATCACTGTCAAGGGGAGAGTCAAACCATGCACTCATAGCAATTACACAGCAACCAGAACAGAATCATCCCAAAATGTGTATGTTAGTCAGATAAACACAACACATGCCATCAAAAAAGTCACATCCAACTGTGCGAACACATGTACAAACACAACTACAACTACAGCTAGGCAGTGGCACAAATAGAACTAACAAACACATCCAGACATGTAGCCACCACAACAACACCAACACACAGTGAAGACCACTCAAAGGAAGGAATTCTGTGTATGCTGGCCAAGTCAGTGTAGCCAATAGCATCATGGGAGTCGCAGTCACACATATTGCCCCCCCCACAACTGTCCCATCAACACCACCATGAACCATGCGCACATCACAGGGAGTGGAGAAGGACTCACAAGATGGCTGACACTGGCAACTGCTGTGGGGAGCACAAGGCCCTGCTGGCAACTGTGCACCAATAAACAGCAGGACACCACTGACTGATTTCCTTAGAGACAACTTACACTCCCCGCAATGCAAGCATGTTCCATGGTGGGATAACTGGCTGGCTGGCTGGGTGGGAAGGAGGACTTGCAGCACTAACCATAGTCACAAGCACCTCCCCTCACACACCCCCCAACACAAACTCCACAGTACCCACCTGGTAGAATGCAATGCCCCCCATCCTAACACAAGATCCCACAAAGAACCACCACCCTGGGTTATGTTGTGTGAAGCACAGGGCTCTTAGCCAAACAACTGCCAGGACAACACTCCCAGCCATCCTGTCAGCACAGCCAGCCCACCCCACAGGGAAGCAGAATCAAAAGGAAGGAAGCATGGGCATGCTGGGAAGGGGGGTGGAGGCAATAGCATGATGGGAGTCGTAGTCACTGATATTGGTCACCCCCACAACTGTCCCATCAACACCACCCTGAACCATGCTCACATCACAGGAAGTGAAGAAGGACTCACAAGATGGCTGACACTGGCTACTGCTGTGGGGAGCACAAGGCCCTGCTGGCAACTCTGCACCAACAAACAGCAGGACACCACTGACTGACATCCTGAGAGACAACTTACACTCCCTGCAATGCAAGCACGTTCCATGGTGGGATATCTGGCTAGCTGGGTGGGAAGGGGGACTTGCAGCACTGACCATAGTCACAAGCACCTCCCCTCACACACCCCCAACACAAACTCCACAGAACCCACCTGGTAGAATGCAATGCCCCCATCCTAACACAAGATCCCACAAAGAACCACCACCCTGGGTTATGTTGTGTGAAGCACAGGGACACTCTTGGGACTTCTAGCCAAACAACTGCCAGGACAACACTCCCAGCCATCCTGTCAGCACAGCCAGCCCACCCCACAGGGAAGCAGAGTCAAAAGGAAGGAAGCATGGGCATGCTGGGAAGGGGGTGGAGGCAATAGCATGATGGGAGTCGTAGTCACTGATATTGGTCACCCCCACAACTGTCCCATCAACACCACCCTGAACCATGCTCACATCACAGGAAGTGGAGAAGGACTCACAAGATGGCTGACACTGGGTACTGCTGTGGGGAGCACAAGGCCCTGCTGGCAACTGTGCACCAACAAACAGCAGGACACCACTGACTGACATCCTGAGAGACAACTTACACTCCCTGCAATGCAAGCACGTTCCATGGTGGGATATCTGGCTGGCTGGGTGGGAAGGGGGACTTGCAGCACTGACCATAGTCACAAGCACCTCCCCTCACACACCCCCAACACAAACTCCACAGAACCCACCTGGTAGAATGCAATGCCCCCATCCTAACACAAGATCCCACAAAGAACCACCACCCTGGGTTATGTTGTGTGAAGCACAGGGACACTCTTGGGACCTCTAGCCAAACAACTGCCAGGACAACACTCCCAGCCATCCTGTCAGCACAGCCAGCCCACCCCACAGGGAAGCAGAGTCAAAAGGAAGGAAGCATGGGCATGCTGGGAAGGGGGGAGGAGGCAATAGCATGATGGGAGTCGTAGTCACAGCTCTACATCCCCCACCACATGGCCCAGCAAGCTCACACTCACGCATGCACATCCCACAGAGAGTGGAAAGGCCCATCAAAGATGTCTGACACTGTTGCTGTGTCGTGGGGAGCACAAGGGCATGCTGGGTACTGCACACCAACCAACAGCAGGACACCACTGTCAGCCATCTTGCCATTGCTCTCACACCCACACACACTGAACTCCACACAAAAGCAAGTAAGTATGGGAATGCTGGGAAGTGGGGTGGAGGCAATGGCATGATGGGAGTCGTAGTCACAGACATAGCTCACCCCCACAACTGTCCCATCAACACCACCCTGAACCATGCTCACATCACAGGGAGTGGAGAAGGACTCACAAGATGGCTGACACTGGCTACTGCTGTGGGAGCACAAGGCCCTGCTGGCAACTGTGCACCAACAAACAGCAGGACACCACTGACTGACATCCTGAGAGACAACTTACACTCCCTGCAATGCAAGCACGTTCCATGGTGGGATATCTGGCTAGCTGGGTGGGAAGGGGGACTTGCAGCACTGACCATAGTCACAAGCACCTCCCCTCACACCCCCCAACACAAACTCCACAGAACCCACCTGGTAGAATGCAATGCCCCCATCCTAACACAAGATCCCACAAAGAACCACCACCCTGGGTTATGTTGTGTGAAGCACAGGGACACTCTTGGGACCTCTAGCCAAACAACTGCCAGGACAACACTCCCAGCCATCCTGTCAGCACAGCCAGCCCACCCCACAGGGAAGCAGAGTCAAAAGGAAGGAAGCATGGGCATGCTGGGAAGGGGGAGGAGGCAATAGCATGATGGGCGTCGTAGTCACAGCTCTACATCCCCCACCACATGGCCCAGCAAGCTCACACTCACGCATGCACATCCCACAGAGAGTGGAAAGGCCCATCAAAGATGTCTGACACTGTTGCTGTGTCGTGGGGAGCACAAGGGCATGCTGGGTACTGCACACCAACCAACAGCAGGACACCACTGCCAGCCATCTTGCCATTGCTCTCACATCCACACACACTGAACTCCACACAAAAGCAAGTAAGTATGGGAATGCTGGGAAGTGGGGTGGAGGCAATGGCATGATGGGAGTCGTAGTCACAGACATAGCTCACCCCCACAACTGTCCCATCAACACCACCCTGAACCATGCTCACATCACAGGAAGTGGAGAAGGACTCACAAGATGGCTGACACTGGCTACTGCTGTGGGGAGCACAAGGCCCTGCTGGCAAATGTGCACCAACAAACAGCAGGACACCACTGACTGACATCCTGAGAGACAACTTACAATCCCTGCAACGCAAGCACGTTCCATGGTGGGATAACTGACTGGCTGGGTGGGTGGGAAGGAGGGCCGGCTGTCAACCAAACGCAACCAATGCAGACCATGTTCACACCCCAGAAAATACATAGAAATGCCCAAATAATGCAGGACAATGTGCCACACCAATATCAACCCCTGACTGTGACGACTTAGGACAATGCAATGTACAGGCCTGCACCCAGAGGCACAGTCACAACTGTCATGTGTGTCAACCATTGATGCCTGCAGAAACATAACATACATTGTTTGTGTCTCCCAAAAACAGGTGATGATGGGGACACAGCAGCAGGCGCTGAGGAGTCCCAGTCCCAGGCTCAAGAGGATGCCGAGCTCACTGGCGTCGTACAGCCTCTGTCCTCCTCGGACGATGAAGAACAACCTGGCACATCCGGTGCAAGTCAACATGCAGCACCAGCAGGACCACCAGCTGCAGCACCAGCAGGACCACCAGCTGCACCCCTGCACCCACCCCTCCAACGACTGTCACCACGAATACCATCCCTGCCGACATGGACAGAACAAGGAGCAACACCAGCACAGTGACCCTGGACCAACCTGGGGCCATGGACACCACCACCACCACCAACCCCCAAGGTGGACCAGGGTTATCTGTGCGTGCCACTGCACACACTGCACATGTCAGCAGGGGTGGTGGGAGGAGTGGGAGACAGAAGGTCGCTGCTTGCAGACGTTGCTGGTGTGCATGATGACCCACAACTGGTACGCATAGCTGATGCGTACCAGTCCAGCACCAGAGACCTCAGCCAGGTAGTGGGGCTCCTCAGAGACATTAAACAGCAGCAGGCTGCCCATCATGCCCGCTTGGACTCCCACATGTCCCACGTGGAGTCACACATGTCCCGTGTGGACTCACACATGTCCCGCGTGGAGTCCAAGTGGGATGCACTGCATGAGATGACGGCGGTGCACAGGGACATTTTACAATGCCTCCGCCAGATGAACAGCAACCAGTCCACACCTCCCTGTGTGCCAACAACATCTGGTGCCGAACAAACTGCAACTGCCACAGGGAGGGAGGAGGACTCTGGCGGAGAGTCCCCTGCACCGCAGCAGCCTGTACTTGAGGGGCCCCCCAAGAAGAGGGGTCGTCCGAGGAGGGAAAAGTGAGAGGCCGATGGCCAAGCGCAACTCCCAGGAAGCCTGAACCTGTTCTGGATGTTCGCCTTTGTGCACAGACTGTTCACCCTGTTGACGGCAACACTACTCCCACACATTGCATGGGGAGTACAAGTTGGACCAATGTGTCAGACAACTGTGGCCCCGATACTGGGGATCCTGTCTACCAGGACTTTCAATTCACCTAGGAACTTGGGATTGCAAGATTTATGTACAGCACTACCCATCCTATGCACTATTAACACAAATGTATCACAATAAACACACTAATACACCATACTTGCCTCTGTCGTGATTCCAACGTGGGTGCTGTTATGGGTCTGATGAACTGCAAAATTACACTGTGTATGCGAACTGCAACAGCAAGGACAACACAGGCATGTGAGTACAGGCAATGTGACACACATGAGGGAGACACACCACCAGGGCTACACAACACATACACACCTAGGCCATCTGACTCATTGCCTACACTGATGTTGCCAGGGAAGACGGTGCAATGCACAGACACCACACCCATTCCCAGTTGTAGTCAAGTAGCCCACAGGTGCAGTAAGCAAATGGCAGTCAAATGTGTGACCACAGACAACGCACATCACAAAGTGAAGCACAGGTTTATTACACAGTTGCAACATGCCGTAACCACTACAGATGCAAGGTAATCCCACCTGGCAGCGGGCACACAGTCAACAACTGTAGACGGAAGGAAGTCCATGGGTGTGGCGCACATCACCTGTAGGGACACAACAGCTACCAGCCTGGATGTGCAATCACGTCGTCGGTGGACACAGTTGACCAAACGAATCTGAAAGTACCCTGTGAAGGACAGAAATGACACACAGTCAAAAGCAATGGAGTACAGGACAGAACAGCAAAACTCATGCACAATACATGTTACAAGATACCCACCCAGAACCAAGTTAGCATGTCAACACTGTTGGGGAGTACAGCCCACCTGTCACCACACATCGCAACACACATCCAGTCAAGTAGCCCATGGACACACTCCAACAGCACCAGAGCACCACCCACACATCATGCCAACTCACATCATTGACATGACACCTCAGGATACTCACATTCAGCTAAAGAAGTTGGTGATGAGCTGTGTGCGGACATCACCATCACCATCATCATCATTATCGTCACTGGCATCGTGGTCCAGGCCAGGATCCTCCACAGGTGGTGGATGTTGGTCATTGTCATCCTGGATGAGAGGCAACTCCTTCCGCACTGCCAGGTTGTGGAGCATGCAGCAGACGATGATAATCTTGCACACTTTCGCAGGGGCATATGGGAGGGACCCTCCGGTCTTGTCCAGGCAGCGGAAGCGGCTCTTCAGGAGACCAAAGGTGTGCTGAACCAGGGAAACGGGCACACACGTGTGTGATGGTCATGTCTGCAAGACACACCACCAGTGCATTGACCGAGTGGTAGTGCTTGCGGTTCCTGTAGGCCTGCTCCTTCGCCTGTGGTGGTACCAAAGCCACATGTGTCCCATCAATGAAGCCAATTACATGCGGCATCCTCCCCAGGGCATAAAAGTCACTCTTCACGTCAGTGAGTCGTCGCAGTCTAGGGAAATAGATGTACCGGTTCAGGAAGAGCAACATTGCCGCCAAAACATCGCGGAGCACACGGCTGAACATGGTCTGTGACATCCCACCAGCAGTCGCCACAGTATGTTGGAAGGTACCAGTGGCAAAGAAGTGTAGGGCTGCCATCACCTTCACCTTGGGGGTCAGCGCTGTAGGATACGGCCGGCCAGGCTGCAAATGTGGGGACAACTGCACTGCCAAATCCTCAATCAGCTGCCTGGTGAAGCGGTACCGTCGGATGCTGTCCCGTTCCACCATCGTTGCCAGGTCTGGGAATGGTCGATGGACAGCAGGAGCCCTGCAGTGCAGAGGAGAAGTAAGCAAGATTGTCAGTCACCCCACATATGCGGCATTGAACACACTCAAGATCCCAACATACATCATTATGAGGCACAACTACATGAAGTGTGCAGTACCGGAAGGACATGTATGGTACATACATGGCCAACATCTGTCAACACGGTCCAACAGGTGGCATCAATTAGTCCCAGGTTGGCCCATTGGATATCATGAGGCCGTGTCACAGTTCCCATCTCCTGCTGCCGTGTCACAATAACCCCCACAGTGACATGTGAGGACAGATGTGCCCCAGGCACCACAGCTCAACGACAGGTACATTCCCAGGGACCCTGTAATGCCACATGGACACTGGCATTACATGGAGTATCATGTATACACCACAGCAAAACAACCATGACCCCCACAGGTAGTGGCCCCACTTGCCACGGCAGGACAGACATGGACGTCTGTGACACACACGCACAACATCAGAGTCCATGCACACACAACGTGGATGTGGAGACTGTCTCCCATTGTGCACATGAAATCAGAGACATTGTAAACACTACATGCACAAAGACTGTGGAGGACCATCACTATTGTGCCACTGGGACACCCTGGCTCAAACATACCGTCCCACATGGGACTCACGGGGTATGTGACATGACATACACATACACCACTGTGAAATGTGACCATGGCACATGCACAGATATGAACAGTTGCACATCACAGTGGTCATGTACACGTAACACCCAGGATCCTGTCCCCATGAACACGTGCACAGCCTGGGGGTGGCTGCCCACAGGTGACACCCACAGGACAACATGTACACCAACATACACACAATAGGAAATGCAGCCTTACATGCCTTATGATAAAGTTTGGACAGGCTGTCGTGATGTAGGTGTGCCCCTCACTCCCTGGGAGCTATCTGTGGCTGGCATATGTCCATCTGAGACAGGCATGCTGACATATGCCAGTCACATGTACAGTGATGCGTTGTACTGCAATGGACCGATCGGTGCCTCCGGCCGGCCCATTGCATTCAATGTGTGCGGGTACGCGTTGTACCCCTGTGCGCGTTGTACCGCAATGGACCGATCGGTGCCTCCGGCCGGCCCATTGCATTCAATGTGTGCGAGTGCAGCGTTGTACCCCTGTGCGCGTTGAACTGCTATGGACCGATCGGTGCCTCCGGCCGGCCCATTGCATTCAATGTGTGCGGTGCAGCGTTGTACCCCTGTGCGCGTTGAACTGCAATGGACCGATCGGTGCCTCCGGCCGGCCCATTGCATTCAATGTGTGCGGGTACGCGTTGTACCCCTGTGCGCGTTGTACCGCAATGGACCGATCGGTGCCTCCGGCCGGCCCATTGCATTCAATGTGTGCGGAGTGCGCGTTGTACCCCTGTGCGCGTTGAACCGCAATGGACCGATCGGTGCCTCCGGCCGGCCCATTGCATTCAATGTGTGCGGGTACGAGTTGTACCCCTGTGCGCGTTGTACCGCAATGGACCGATCGGTGCCTCCGGCCGGCCCATTGCATTCAATGTGTGCGGGTACACGTTGTACCCCTGTGCGCGTTGAACTGCAATGGACCGATCGGTGCCTCCGGCCGGCCCATTGCATTCAATGTGTGCGGGTACGCGTTGTACCCCTGTGCGCGTTGTACCGCAATGGACCGATCGGTGCCTCCGGCCGGCCCATTGCATTCAATGTGTGCGGGTACGCGTTGTACCCCTGTGCGCGTTGTACCGCAATGGACCGATCGGTGCGCACCCATTGACAATAGGCTTGCCTGGCAACGGACGCGTTTTCGAATTTCGAGCGAGTCGGTTGCTGTAAATTCAGTTGGTCACCCACAACAATGTTGCAAAATCATGTATGTCATGAAGTTGAAGATTTGAAGGATGCTGTGGGCGTGTTTTGGTGCTGCTATTCCATGGATTGGCCAGATTCAGAAGATGCAAACGACTTGGACCTATCACTTTGGACACAAGGGACAGTATCTGCCTCTCCAGCACATATATATTGCTGGCTGTTCCCCTGAGAGCTCACTTGCCTGCACTACATGCTCCAGGACGACATCTGCCACTGCACTGCTGCTGTCTCTGCCCCTCTGGACCCTGCAATGGCACGTACTGTGGAGAGAGCCCCAGCCTTCAGCCTTGAAGAGAACCAGGCCCTGCTGGACAGCCTACTTCCACAGTACAGCAAGCTGTATGGGACACCAGGGGAGCAGGTGAGTGTTCTGTGCACTGCCTTTCTGAATGTGCATTTTGTGTGACTAGCAAGGCTGAGAGTCTGCACGCCACTGGCTAGCAGGCTCACTGAGTAGTTGTCACCCCCATAGTGTGTAGTGACTTGCACTGGACAGGTATGGTGCAGTGACAGTGCATTTGAACATGGTTTTACTTCCCATGCAATGATACCATGTAGTGACATCTGGCAAACTGTCCATGGTCAGCTTTGCACTGCCTGTGTACATCATGTGCCCCTGTGATTGAGACATGTATATACAACTGTGTCATGCACGGATATGTTGCATGTGTGGTAATGGCCTTTTCACTTTGTCATCCTGACAGGTTAATGCCCATCGGAAGCAGGAAATCTGGAAGGACATCGTCCGGGCTGTCCGGTCCGTGGGGGTCTACAAGCGCCGGATCCGCAACTGCCAGAAGAGGTGGCAGGACCTTCGGGGCTGGACCCGGAGGATTGCACGGGTCCAGCTGAAGCTGTCGCCTCCTCGCAGGAGGGGCTGGAACACAGACCCTGACCCCCCACATGCTCCAGATCCTGGCGGTGGTGTTTCCAGACCTGGATGGGCAGCTGAAGGCCAGACAGCAGCAAGGAGGGGTGAGTCAAAGACTGCACTGTGAACTCTGTATTACATGCTTTGTGCCCTCCTCTGGCCTGGTTCAACTGCCACAGTGCAGCAGTCATGTTGTCCAGGAGCCATGTCCCTCTATTGTGCACTGCCCACTGCTCATCTGATACCCAGGTGTGGCCCTTACATTCAGGGAATTGTGTCACTTGGGACTGTGTCCTTGCAGTTTGCTTCACTAAAGGTGGGGGACAGCATCTGTTTCCCTAACTCTGTTGTGGGCATCATGGGTGGGTCCATTGTTCACACAACGCCTGGGTTTGGACATGTGATCTGCGTGTTGCTTTGATATGCGGTCCACTTGCTGAGCTGAGCCACCACATGTGCCTGGGGTATGTGGCACACGCCCATGCAGCGGGTGGGAACAATGTTTGGGCCCCAGGAGTGTGCAGATTACGTGTGTCACACATACATAGCCAGCTATCCACTGTCCAGGGCACATCCCTCATTCATGTGGAGCAGGACAGTCATGCCTACTCCAGGCCATGCAATGCACTCTGTACTCCCACTCCCGTGTATCAGCTGACACATTGTGCACAGTGATTTGACCCCTCAGGTGTCTGCCTCTGTGTCAGTGTGCTGTGGATTAGTTGCCAGGACTGCTGGGGTGTTTCTTGGTAGGGGCTCAGCATGCCCCTGGAGATGTGACCATAGGAGACGATACTTGTGTGTCACATAGGTGTTTGATCAGCTGCCCGTGCAGACTGGGGTATGCGAATGTGAAGTTCAGGCAGCTGTTCCCCATTCACAGCAAATTGTGAGGGGCTCAGGTTCAGAGGGTAGTGTCACAGGTCTCCCATATGTCCAATAGGTGTGACCTGGACAGATGAGGGTTAAGATGATGTGTTGTGTGGGGGATGTACATGTGCACTTGTGCAGCTCCAGGACTTGCATTCCCCATGACCTACTATTGTGACACAGTGCATAGTGTTGTTGTCTGGCTGCCAAGTCATACATCACTGAGACAGTGATGTATGACTTAGCAGTCAGGCCTCTGCCATGGCATGTGTCAACTTATTGGTGGTCCTGCAGGGGAGTGACATGTGCTACATGCACACCATAGTGGCGCTGGCTATCAGGACATGGGTGCATCATGGTGTCTGTCGCTGGTATGCATCACATGCATTTCCTATTTGACTCTGGGCATCCCTTTCATCCGGAAACCTGTACTGACTCAGTGGCAAGAGCTGTGATGTGTGCATGTCCACATGCCACACCATGTCCTCTGCACTGTCCAACTACTGTGTACTTGGTGCATGTGTCCACACTGGAGTGTTGCAATCCAACAGACACCAGACAGATGGGAGCAAGGCCATGTGGGATGTGAGTGCCATGCTTGGCATCAGACTGACAATTGGCTTCTCCTGTTCAGTTAGGGCACTTTTAGCAATGTACAACTAATGATGGCAGGGCTTGCTCTGTAATGTGCTGTGCTCACAGTGGTGTGTGCGTTTGGTGCAGGTGACTGATGTCTGTCTGTTTCCCCATTGTTTGCAGATACATCCACGGCCACGGAAGGGAACAGCTCCACGGACCAGGAGGAGCCAGAGAGCCAGACTGGGTCAGCAGCCGAGGAGTGGTCGGAGGGACCCAGTGGCACGGAGGGCGAGGGAGCCACACCGAGGAGTCCTCAGCACCATCCACCTCAGCTGAGGACCAGAGCAACTCGGAGGATGACTCCCTTGTGGAGGCGGGTGTCAGCAGCCACCACACGCCAGCTAGTGTTGCTGTCCCCGCCACCACCAGCACCACCACCGCCCTCCCATCGGCTCCCATTCCCCAGGTCCGTGGAGGCTCCCATGTTCGGGATCGTGTCTCCTTTGGCCCAGGCACCGCACCCCCTGCCCCTGTGTCCCCTGCTGCCCTGAGTGAGGAGTCTGTGTACCTCCTTCGCCAGCTCCATGTAGGGCAGACAGCCATGCTGAGTGTCCTCCATGCGCACACCGCACTGTTGACTCAGCTGGTGTCGTTCATGGAGGGCATCTCATCGGGCATGTCTGACCTACAGAGGGGCAACAGGTCCATGGACTCCTCCCTGACGGCAGCAGTGTCCCTCCTCAGACAGTCCCTCACCCCTCCTGCCTCTGCTCCATCCACACTCCCCAGCACCTTACCCGTCCCAAGCACACACACACCGGCACAGGCACACACCAGCACACACACGTCCAGCACACAGACACACACGCCACAAACTAAACGCACACGCACGCACAGTCAGGGGACTGAAACCAGACTCACAGGGGATGGGGCCCTGGTACACACACACGCATCCACGGGCACTGCGCAGTCCTCAGTTTCCTCTCCCTCCAAAGCACCCTCCCTTGCCTCACCTGCAACCCCAAAGACCCAGCGCCTCTTCCTCAGTGACCTCGGCCTCTTCCCCTCCGATCCAGCTGCCCCAGCATCCAGGGGGAAGAGGAAGCCCCCCACACGGAGCAGAGTGCCCCTCGCCCCCGGACACCCTCCCCCAGGCGCAGACAGACTGAGGCCCCCACCCGCAAGTCCCCCGGAGTGCTAAGAGCAAGACCCCGCCGCCGCCCTGCAGCTCAAGCACCAGGTCTCCTTCCTCCATCCCTCAGGCCCCCACTCCACAGGTGCCCCCACCACACCCTGCCCCAGGTTCCCCCACCCACAGATATACCATCCCCAAGAGGCTCCGGCCTTCTCCCCCTGCCACTTGCTCTCCCGGCACCACACCCCCGCTGCGCTTGTCTGTGCCACTGATGTGGTGAGGGTGTCCTCCCCCTCTGTCCAGCCCACCTTGCCTGTTCCCCATTCTCCTCCCCTGGTGGTAGGCACTGCAGTGGAGTCCACTACCACCCTGTCTGACTTGGGCACTGCAGTGGCGGACCTGTCCACTCCATCTGCAGGGTCCACTGCAGTCGTGCCGGCACCCACAACATCTGAGCCATGCCCCCAGTTGTGCTGGCACACACCATGTCAGACACCTCCACTGCAGTTGTCAGTGGCTCTCCAGCACCCACCACCCCTTCCCTGCTTCCTCCTGGTGAGCCCTGATCCTGTCCCTGCGGTGCCTGGCCTACCCCCCGGTTGCCTCTCCTAGTGGATTGTCCCTGGTTTTGTGCAGGCATGTGTAGGGTGGCATCTGCCACTGTCACCCACTTGTGACTTTGTTGATGGACTGGCCATTGGCCTTTGTTTATGTTCTACCGGACTTCTACTTTTAATGCCACATATGCTGAATAAAGCAACTTTCTGTTCTCTAGTGCTTTTGCTTCTGATGTACATGATGTTGATGATGCTAACCATGCCCTTGCTGCAGTGATGGTGATATTTGGTCTCATGATAATGAAGTGTTACTGTGCAGGAACCCATGTGGTCCAGGGGGAATGTGTCCTATCCTGTGGTGTATCCATGTCATCCATAGCAGCATCTGAGGGTGTCATGTGTTCAGTATTTGGCAATGGGATTTCCTACTTAGATTGGCAATTTCACATCTGTGGCTTCCACCCCTGCACATCTGTTGTGCCTGCCATTGTTCTATTCGTCTACTTCCCTGACCGTGTGGCCATCTCCAGTGAACATGCAGGTTTGGGCATCAATGGGGAAGGACTCATCTGTGTTGTCAGTGCAACATTGCTATACAAGTGTGTTGGATCTGTGCTGATGATTCCGTTGGCACTTCCATGACCAGGCTGATGGGACGGGAGCCCTCATTTGGTGCTAATTGTTGATTGTGTCCCATTGCTGCCATGGTATGGTATCTGTTCACCTCACATCTGCAGTCTCCACAGGGTATCTGCATGTGTGTGCCCATTGGTGCAAATATGTGGGTCTGCATTCGGATGGTCACTTCTGTCATTGTGTCATTGATGATTGTTGACGGTGTCAGCCCCCATGGGTGTTGTTTGTCTGCACATGGCCAAAGTTATGTCTTATTTGCACTGCAGGATTTGGCTCCCCCAATTTATGTTGCAATGGGACACATACACTACTTTGCCACTGATGTGTTTGTTGTTCTGTGACCAGGAATCATCCATGCAGTTTGGCAGTTGCACCTCTTACTTTGTCAACACTTACCTTTTGGTCACTGTGATGATGGGGGTTTGGACCCCATTGCCACAATGTTCAAAATGTGCTGCAGCTATGGACCCCACACTTACCTTTTGGTCACTGTGATGATGGGGGTTTGGACCCCATTGCCACAATGTTCAAAATGTGCTGCAGCTATGGACCCCACACTTGCCTTTTGGTCACTGTGATGATGGGGGTTTGGACCCCATTGCCACAATGTTCAAAATGTGCTGCAGCTATGGACCCCACACTTACCTTTTGGTCACTGTGATGATGGGGGTTTGGACCCCATTGCCACAATGGTCATGGCCTGCTTGCGTTGTGTGTGCCACACACATATTTGTGTGGCACATGTGCTAGGGGTCACATTGTATGTTCGAAGTCATGTTCGGTGTTGTAGGCATTTGACACAGTCTACACACGCTTGTCATGGTGTTGGGGGATGTCTTCTTCTTGCATTCCCTAGGTTGTGGTGTGCTGGTTGTGTCATGCATTGTCCATCCTATGGGTGGGGGTGGTAGTGGTGGTAGGCATCCTGCCCCCCCTGGGTGAGGGTGGTAGTAGTGGTAGGCATCCTGCCCCCCCTGGCTAAGGGTGGTAGTAGTGGTAGGCATCCAGCCCACCCTGGGTGAGGGTGGTAGTAGTGGTAGGCATCCTCCCCCCCCTGGGTGAGGGTGGTAGTAGTGGTAGGCATCCTGCCCCCCTGGCTAAGGGTGGTAGTAGTGGTAGGCATCCTGCCCCCCTGGGTGAGGGTGGTAGTAGTGGTAGGCATCCTGCCCCCCTGGCTAAGGGTGGTGGTAGGCATCCTGCCCCCCTGGGTGAGGGTGGTAGTAGTGGTAGGCATCCTGCCCCCTGGCTAAGGGTGGTAGTAGTGGTAGGCATCCTGCCCCCCTGGGTGAGGGTGGTAGTAGTGGTAGGCATCCTGCCCCCCTGGCTAAGGGTGGTAGTAGTGGTAGGCATCCTGCCCCCTGGGTGAGGGTGGTAGTAGTGGTAGGCATCCTGCCCCCTGGCTAAGGGTGGTGGTAGGCATCCTGCCCCCCTGGGTGAGGGTGGTAGTAGTGGTAGGCATTCTGCCCCCCTGGGTGAGGGTGGTAGTAGTGGTAGGCATCCTGCCCCCCTGGCTAAGGGTGGTAGTAGTGGTAGGCATCCTGCCCCCCTGGGTGAGGGTGGTAGTAGTGGTAGGCATCCTGCCCCCCTGGCTAAGGGTGGTGGTAGGCATCCAGCCCCCCCTGGGTGAGGGTGGTAGTAGTGGTAGGCATCCTGCCCCCCTGGGTGAGGGTGGTAGTAGTGGTAGGCATCCTGCCCCCCTGGCTAAGGGTGGTAGTAGTGGTAGGCATCCTGCCCCCCTGGGTGAGGGTGGTAGTAGTGGTAGGCATCCTGCCCCCTGGCTAAGGGTGGTGGTGAGGCATCCTGCCCCCTGGGTGAGGGTGGTAGTAGTGGTAGGCATCCTGCCCCCTGGCTAAGGGTGGTGGTAGGCATCCTGCCCCCCTGGGTGAGGGTGGTAGTAGTGGTAGGCATCCAGCCCACCCTGGGTGAGGGTGGTAGTAGTGGTAGGCATCCTGCCCCCTGGGTGAGGGTGTTAGTAGTGGTAGGCATCCTGCCCCCTGGCTAAGGGTGGTAGTAGTGGTAGGCATCCTGCCCCCCTGGCTAAGGGTGGTAGTAGTGGTAGGCATCCTGCCCCCCTGGCTAAGGGTGGTAGTAGTGGTAGGCATCCTGCCCCCCTGGGTGAGGGTGGTAGTAGTGGTAGGCATCCTGCCCCCTGGGTGAGGGTGGTAGTGGTGGTAGGCATCCTGCCCCCTGGCTAAGGGTGGTAGTAGTGGTAGGCATCCTGCCCCTCCTGGGTGAGGGTGGTAGTAGTGGTAGGCATCCTGCCCCCCTGGCTAAGGGTGGTAGTAGTGGTAGGCATCCTGCCCCCTGGCTAAGGGTGGTAGTAGTGGTAGGCATCCTGTCCCCCTGGGTGAGGGTGGTAGTAGTGGTAGGCATCCTGCCCCCCTGGGTGAGGGTGGTAGTGGTGGTAGGCATCCTGCCCCCCTGGGTGAGGGTGGTAGTAGTGGTAGGCATCCTGCCCCCTGGGTGAGGGTGGTAGTAGTGGTAGGCATCCTGCCCCCCTGGGTGAGGGTGGGAGTGGTGGTAGGCATCCTGACCCCCCTGGCTAAGGGTGGTAGTAGTGGTAGGCATCCAGCCCCCCCTGGGTGAGGGTGGTAGTGGTGGTAGGCATCCTGCCCCCCCCTGGGTAAGGGTGGTAGTAGTGGTAGGCATCCAGCCCCCCCTGGTTAAGGGTGGTAGTGGTGGTAGGCATCCTGCCCCCCCTGGGTGAGGGTGGTAGTAGTGGTAGGCATCCTGCCCCCCCTGGGTGAGGGTGGTAGTGGTGGTAGGCATCCTGCCCCCCCTGGCTAAGGGTGGTAGTAGTGGTAGGCATCCAGCCCCCCCTGGGTGAGGGTGGTAGTGGTGGTAGGCATCTTGCCCCCCCTGGGTAGGGGTGGTGGTGCGCATTCAGGCCCCTGTGTGCATATGTGGCATTGGTGATGGGCATCCCGCCCCTATGGTGCTGCTGTTGCTGGTGTAAGTATATTCTGCATCCCTCTGTGTGTGTGTGATGTGTCATGTACGTGTTGTATGTGTTTTGTGGTTGGTGTCTGGCTTACCTTCTGCGCCGTACGCGTCCGTGCCTGTTCCGGTAGTATATGTAGAATATTGGTATGATCGGGACGAAGGGATTCATGGTTGGTTCGTGTCGTTCGTCCTTCTCGTTGCTTCGCGTCGTCCTCGTCGCTTCGCCTCGTCGCTTCGCCTCGTCCTCGTCGCTTCGCGTCGTCCTCGTCGCTGCCGTGTTCGTCTCGGAGCCGTGGATCGTGTTGTGGCGCGAATCGGAGCTTATGTGCGCCTCTCCCGGATGCTTTGACGTGCCGTGCGTAGCGGCGGGTTCGGCGCGTACGGAAAGCGCATCGTACTTGTCCGGCCGGACGGGGCTGCATTTTTCCTTCTGTGCGACTCGATTCGGCGTTTCCGGATTCGCCTCGGTCGGAGAACAGGACCTGGTTTGGGTGAGTACGGCTCGGCCGGATTCTTTGCTGTTGTGCGCATCGTACTTGCTCGTTCGGTGTGCTGTACGGATCGGTCGGGAAACAGGCTTTCGCATGGCTTTTTTCCCGACCGAATGGTGTTGGGTGCGCCTCCGACCGAGATCGGAATCGGCCCCATAGTGTTTTTGTGGAATGACATTAATATTAACATGTTCTCAAATATGATTATTAGGCAAAAAACAATGTTTTGAGATCACATTTTAAGTTTACGTGGAAATAATACAGGCTTGGATATTTCTTTATCTATCTTTTTGAGTGAAGGCTGAAAAGCTTGGAATGTACAAAATGTGTGATTTGGGATTTCCCCACTCGCTTAACATAAAGAGGTGCACTGCGTGGGACTTGCTACTTTTACACATTACACTTTTTCTTGCTTTGCCATGGGAAACATATGTTTGACCGCGGAGGACCCCTTTTAATTACCCCCACCCAGTTAAGTATTGGCATTTTCCTCCACATGGTCACCTTTAAAAGGCACATACTCCTGTCTTTGTTAAGTAGTACACATCCAAAGTTTAAATGGTTGGAATCTACCTGAAAAGGTATGTGAATCCCCTGGGGGTGTTCACCCAGGTATTGCTTAGTGGATAAATCTTCAAAGGTAGATGAATATTCACAAACTTGTACATATGTATTAATTCACATACCCCGTGTAAGTAGTTTTCCGCTCTAGAAACTTTCAAAAATTTGCTACTGCCAGTTGCCAGATCTGGGAGTATCCGGGGGGAATGGCATAGGGCATCTCCCAGATTTAATGTGATGTGGAGGGTTCTGCCACAAGGAAAAATATTTTCACAAGGGAGAATCATAAAAAGATCAATGTGCAAGAGCACATGCAGAATTTTGCAGCTGGTGGAGATTCTGGATGTATGCATTTTTAATATATGAGTGCTGTTTGAAAACATGATACTTGTTTTTTATGTATTTACTGTATTTATAAAGTGCTACAATCATCCCTAAAGGGATATCCCAGCGCTGAATGAAGGATTGCATGGCACCATACTCTAGAGTCCATATATAGGGGAAAAAGCCAGGTCCTTAACCTCTTCCGAAATGTGAAAATGTCCGGAGTTAGGCAGAGATCAAGAGGCAAAGAATTCCAGTGGATGGCTGAAAAATGGTTGAAAGAGCGACCATCCATTCTGGCTTTTTTGATGTGCATGGCTGTTACAAGAGCTAGGTCTGCCAAGCAGAATGCTCATGTAGGCTTATAGAAGGCCACTTGATCACGAACAATGGCTGGGCCAGTATCGTAGAGTGCCCTCTGAACATGACATCGCAGCTTGAATTTGGCCCTCTTACGTACTGGAAGTAAATGAAGTGAGTTCAAACAGGTGGAAGTTGAGTTGCTTTGCGCGCTATTACAAATAAGTCTAGCTGCCACATTCTGAATAGATTGCAGGTGAGTAAATAGGAAGTCATCCATTCCTAGATATAGAGCATTCTCGTAGTCCAGCCTACTCATAATTAGTGCTTGACAGACTGTCCTTCTCCCTTCTACTAGGATCCAATGGAAAAGGATACGCAGAAGACAAAGGAGACAAAAGCATTTTTTACCTGCTGTGTTTACCTGGTCTTGCATGGAGAGAGTATCGTCTATTAAGAATCCAAGATTCACAGCTCCTCTCCTTGGTTTTGGAGCAGGGCCCAGGAGCAGCGGCCACCAGAAGTCATCCCTGATTCTACAAGGCCCTCCAAAGAGCAGTATCTCAGTTTTCTAAGCATTGAGTTTCAGACAGTGTGACTGCATCCATGTAGCTACTACTGAGAGCCAGCCTATGAGATTATTCTGTGTCTCTCTATGTCTCTCACCTATAGAGATAATATGCGAAGTGTTGTCAGCATAGGAGAATATCTCAATGCCACAGGCCTTGACAATACCCACCAAAGAAGAGACATAGATATTGAACAGTGAGGTCTAAGTGATGAGCTCTGAGGGACCCCACATTTGGACAAATTAGGATTGGACCTGAAGGGGGCCTGTTGTACTGATTACAATCTATTATTCAAGAAAGATCCAAACCACTGCAAGGCTTACAAATGTAGGCCAATTTCATGTAGCCTCTGCATTAGTAAGCTACGGGAGACCGTGTCGAAGGCTGCAGACAAATCCAATAGGATCAGAGATTCAGCCTTTCCCAGGTCTTCTCCAATCTGATAATATCCAATACTGTCAACAGGGTGGCATCTGTGCTGTTTCTGAAACCCGTTTAAGTAGAGTCCAGCAAGTTGTTGCTTTTAAAAAGATTTGTTAGCTGGACATTAACTAGACTTTCTAATACTTTAAACATATATGGCAGTAGAGAGATTGGATGATAATTGGACAGGATGGAGGCATCATTCCCACTTTATTTGCCAAAGGCAAGATCAGGGCATGCTTACACGTGGGAGGGTATTCAGCACGATTCAAGTAGAGATTAAAAATCTGGGTCAAGAAAGAACTTAAAATAGAGACCCGACGAGAAAAAATGAAATGAGGGCATTGATCCAGCGGAGATCCATATTTCACCTCTAGCATAGCTTTTTCCACCTGCTCTAGTTTGAGGTTCGATACACTACTTAAATGGGCCAAAGCTCCTCCATGAGTGCTAAGATTTCTAAAAGAAATCTCCCCTATGGGGGTTTAATCTTCAAAAGTCGAGTAGATCTTCACATTTTTGTTATTGAAAAAAATAGCCATCTCTTCACAACGCTGAGCCAAGGAGCTGATTGCCTGACTTAAATTTTGAGGGTGGGCTAGTTTCTTCACTATCTTTAGACTTACCAGTACTTCTTTTGAATCAGATATTTGCTCCAATTGAAAAGTTATGCGACATGAGCAAACTTCCTACTTTTTCTCTGATCCTTTTCTTGGGCTGTATAAGCTTATGCAGATCAAGGCCTAAACTCATCTGTTCGCAACAGATGATGCGGCACTTATGCTTTACTTGCTTCACCATTTGTTATTGGCCGTAACGAGCAGTTGACATGTATACACAGTTACACTGAACAGAAGGGGGATGGGAGCACACTGCTTCACCTCCCAGCACAGTTCGCCCCTTAGCATCCTGGTAAATGCAGTTCAGTTTAAATGCTTACTTGAATTTTTGTTGAAGTGTTTCACCAAAGTTGGTGCAGGTTAGTGCTGTTAATCTCTAGATACATGTGTTTCTGGATATTATCCTTCTTCAGTAGAGATAAAAACGAAATTCATCTGGGGTTGCTGAGAAAGCTGCCACAATCCTCTCAGGTCTCTGTACTTCTCCCTGGCGCACAGGTGCATCTCCAAGAGCTCGTCAGCTCTGTGGCTCAAGGGAGCCTTTTTAAACAGAAGGGGGATGGGAGCACACTGCTTCACCTCCCAGCACACTTCGCCCCTTAGCATCCTGGTAAATGCAGTCCTGTTTAAATTCTTACTTGAATTTTTGTTGAAGTGTTTCACCAAAGTTGGTGCAGGTTAGTGCTGTTAATCTCTAGACACATGTGTTTCTGGATATTATCCTTCATCAGTAGAGATAAAAACGAAATTCATCTGGGGTTGCTGAGAAAGCTGCCACAATCCTCTCAGATCTCTTACCTCTCACTGGCGCACAGGTGCACCTCCAAGAGATCTCTACTGATGAAGGATAATATCCTAAAAACACATGTGTCCAGAGATTAACAGCACTAACCTGCACCAATTTTGGTGAAACACTTCTACAAAAATTCAAGTGAGAATTTAAACTGAACTGCATTTACCAGGATGCTAAGGGCGAACTGTGCTGGAAGGTGAAGCAGTGTGCTCCCATCCCCGTCTGTTTAAAGGCTCCTTGAGCCACTGAGCTGATGAGCTCTTGGAGATGCACCTGTGCGCCAGGGAGAGGTACAGAGACCTGAGAGGATTGTGGCAGCTTTCTCTGCAACCCCAGATTAATTTGAATTTCGTTTTTATCCCTACTGATGAAGGATAATATCCAGAAACACATGTGTCTAGAGATTAACAGCACTAGCCTGCACCAACTTTGGTGAAACACTTCTACAAAAAATCAAGTAAGCATTTAAACTGAACTGCATTTACCAGGATGCTAAGGGGCGAACTGTGCTGGGAGGTGAAGCAGTGTGCTCCCATCTCCCTACAGTTACACTAAAGCATGAAATGTATCGCATGACAAAAAAAACACAACCTCTATTTCGATCTAACCACTACAGATATGCAGATCTGGAGTTAAAAATGATAAATATGTACTGTAAGAAACTGGGGTCTTATTTACAAGCCACTTGCGCCGCTGGTGCGTCACTTTTCATATGGGAAAAAGTGAGGTACCGGTGGCGCAAGGGGCTTGAAAATTATCTCCTGGGTCTCTAGTTGGCAGACACATGCACCCTGTCCAAGTAGGGACCACAATCCTAGTCAGGGTAAGCTAGATAGACATGAAAAGATAATGTGTGCTCACCATCTGGTAGCTTGGTGCAGAGCAGTCAGGCTTATCTAAAGAGGTAATGTGTAAAGTATTTCTGCAACAAACACACACACAGTAACACAATGGAAACCCCACAAAAATACTCCACAAAGGTTTAGAAAAATAGAGAATAATTTTACTAGTGAAACAATACCTAATTGACAAAATTCAAAAAGTAGAACCGAAGTTATGAATTTTTAAAGATTAAATCAAAAAGTAGTGCTTAGAATTCAATAGCACTAAGTGGTTACTTGAGGTCGAACTGGACCTGGTAAAATCCAAAGTTCAGGCCGACTGTGATGGAAGGCAGGCAAGGTACAAAAAGTAGTGGTTAGAAGTCAATAGCACTAAGTGGTTACTTGAGGTCGCACTGGCTTCGGTAAAATCCAAAGTTCAGGCCGACTGCGATGGAAGGCAGGCAAGGTACAGTGCTCACGCAGGACCCACTGAGAAAGCACCTTGGATGGAGCAAAGCATCGACTTTGAAGTCTCGATGCACTAGTTCCGATCCGCGCAGGCGATGAACAACTTCTTAATGATCCAGGCACTGTGCCGTTTTGAAAGCCACAGTGCCTCTGGTCATTGAGCCGGGCAGTCCGTTGAGACAATGTCGTTGATCGGCTCCTGCCTCTGCATGGAATGGCAATGTGTCGGTTACGGTTGGCGCAAAGTCAGCACTATGTCGATTTTGATGGTTCTGGACAGCAGAAATCATCTTTCAAGGGCGCAGGACTGGATTGCCACCATTTAGCAGGGCAAGACTTAGAGATGGTAGAGTGCAGGTGCTGTTGCAGAAAGTCTTTGATGGTCCTGACACTTCAGAACAGGGGGCAAGCCATCAAGCCCTTGGAGTCACTCTGGGTACAATTGAGATTGGGCCCGTCTTTGTCCTCAGCAGGGCAGAGATAAGCAGGCAGCAGGGCAGCTCAGCAAAGCAGAAAGCAGTTCCTTCAGAGCAGCAGTCAGGCAAAGTGGCAATCCTTGTGGCACAGCAGTCTTTACTCCTGGCAGAGTTCTTCACAAGTCCAGTAGTGTACTGTCTTGGTAGGGTCAGAGCCCCAGAACTTATACCTAAATATGCCTTTGAAGTGGGGTGACGTCAAAGCAGGCCCTTGAAATGCACAGGTCCCCTTTCAACCCAGCCCTGTCTGCAAGGCTATCGGTACGGGTTAATCAGCCCCTAGTGTGGGACACAGGACACTGCCTATTCAGGTGTAAGTGTCAGAGCCCCCTCCCTCTTCCTGACCAGGAATAGCTATCAGAATGTAGATTAATGCAGATGAGTTCTCCTGTGTTTGTGGCTGTCTAGAGGGAATGCACAAAGTGTAGCTGTCACCCATCCCAGACGTGTATTGGAGACAGTCTGCAAGGCCCACAGAACAGTAAGAGTAGAGAAATGCCCACTTTCTAAAAGTGGCATTTCTAAACCAGTACTGTTAAATTGAACTCTACTAGTAAAGAGGATTTATCATTACCATTCCAAATATATGAAACATGAGGCTGCTACTCCTTTCTAATCAGGAATTACAGCTTAAAAGTGTTTTAAGGAATTCCCAATGCTAGCCTATAGAGGAGTAGGCCTCACAGTAGTGAAAAATAAATTTAGCTGTTTGGTACTACCAGGACATGTAAAACTTAAAAGTACAGAAAAAGGCATAACCCACCACTCTCGTCAGGTTAACCTAGATACACAACTGAGATGATCTGTGCTTACCCTCTGGTAGCTTGGCGCAGAGCAGGCAGGCTTATGAAAAGAGGCAATGTTTAAAGTATTTGTGCAACACACAGTAACACATTGAATACACCACAAAAAGACTCCACACCATATTATAGAGACATTTTGTTATATCATAAACACATTAAGGCCAAAACGACAAAAATCCAATGAGTAAGTTTCAAGTTATGAGTACTTTACAGTCATTAAAATAAACACAGTGCTAGCCTCACTAATGCTCATATATCATATGGGTACTTTCAAGTGTTATTTCCTCGCATGTGCGGGCACCAGCTAGTGCTCAAGGAGGCACCATGAGGGGCTTTCAGGGGTCACTCAGGACTGGAGGATTTAGGAACTCTCGGCCACCCACGGCACACAGGTCTTAAAGTGGGACCTTGAACCAAACAGTACCTAGGCTCCGGCTGGAGTACCTTGAGTCGGAACAGACTCGGCGGCCTAAGTGAAACACAAGGGGCCCAGATGAGGTGATCTTGTTCTCAGCAGGGCCCTCCCTTCCGGTGTATGATGAGCTCCCATGTCGGTGTGCAGCGTGACCTCTACTGACGGGGCGGGCTAGTCCGATGCAATGTCAGGTGGTAATCTATGGTCACCACAGCAATGCTGGGTCTACGCTGGAAGGATTCCCTCAGTGCAGATGCACCAGCTAGAACACAGAGACAGCGATCTCGATAAGCGCAGTGTGTGGATTGGTGTAACTTAAAATTGCAAGCCAAAAGCAAACGCTGGACCTTTGTAGAGTGAAATGCTCGGTCTAGTTGGAAAATGCAGGTCAAAAGCAAACTCTGGACCTTTATAAAGGGAATGACTAGGTCTTTCTGGGGAAACATCCGGAACAACGACTCCGGAACAACGAGTTCCGGTGTCACGCAAGCCAAACAACGACTTGCCCGAACACCGACTTAGCCTTAACCATGCATCTTCGTGGTTAAGGCTAAGTCGGTCTAGTGTTCGGGATGGGCGGGAAGAGAGGAGCGTCGGACAGGAACAGAACAGGTAAGAGAGGGTCGGGGTAGTTTTTAGGGGTGGGAGGGATACAGGGTAGTTTTTAGGGGGTCGGGGGTTTGTGATAGTTATTAGGGTGTGGGAGGGGTTCAGGGTAGTTTTTAGGGGGTGGGATGGGTATGGGATAGTTTTTAGGGGTGGGGGTTTGCGGTAGTTTTAAGGGGTTTGGGTTTGTTTTTAGGGGTGGGGGTACGGGGGTAGGTTTTAGGGGTGGTGGGGGTTTGGGTTAGTTTTTAGGGGTGGGGGGTTTGGGGTAGTTTTTAGGAGGTGGGAGGGTTTGGGTCAGTTTTTAAGGGGTGGGGGTTCGGGGTAGTTTTTAGGCGGGGGGAAAATTTGGGTTAGTTTTTAGGGGATGGGGGATCGGGATAGTTTTTAGGGGTGGGGGTGTGGGATAGTTATTAAGGGGTTAGGGGGATCAGGGTTGTTTTTAAGAGGTTGGGGGTGCATTTAGGGCTTAGGGGAGAGGGAGGGTGGTCGTACGATTAGGCACAAATGGCCGTTTACCATGCATGCCTTTACCACGAAAATCTGTGGTGAAGGAATGCGTGGTACAAAAATCATAGTTAAGATGCGGTCGTTGTAGAGACTGCGTTGTTAAGGTAGTCGTTGTTGAGGAACTTGTTGTTCCAACATACAACCCTTTCTGAAGCAAAGTCTTCAGAGAACTTCAAGAACAGGGGGCAAGCCAGCAAGCCCTTTGAGAACGCTTTAGGTCAGCTCAGCCAAAGGGTAGCAGGCAGCAGGCCAGCAGAACAAGGCAGGCAGCAAAGTGGCAGTACCTCCTGCAGCTTAACAAGCAGTACGCCGACACAGTGGAGCAGTTAGAAGAGTAGCAGTCTCTCCTGGCAACATAGCAGTCCTTCTGGCAATGTGCAAATGTAGAGCCAGCAGTGCCTGGTTACAAGTCCAAAAGGTGTCTGATATGCAGGGGTCAGAGCCCCAGTACTTATAGCTAAAAGTGCCTTTGATTTAGGGGGTGACTTCTAAGGAGCCCTCGGAAGTGTACAAGGATCCCTTTCAACCCTGCCCTCTCTGCCAGGCTATCTGTGGGGGGTGATCAGCACCTTGCTGGTGGCAGGACACTACCTATTCAAGTGCAGTGTGAGCCCCTCCCATCCCTCCCAGCCCCAGGAAGACCCATTAGAACGCAGATGAATGCAGATGCAGTTGAGTGTCCTGTGTTGTGGCTGTCTAGGGGGAATGCAGAAATGTAGTTGTCACCCAGCCCAGCCGTGTATTGGAGACATGCTGTCAGGCACATAGAGCATTGAGTGCAGAGAATGTCCACTTTCTAACAGTTGCAGTTCTAAAACAGTAAGGCCAAAGCCAACTTCACCAGTAAGGAGGATTTGTCATTACCAATCCAAAGATATAAAACATGAAAAGGCTGCCCCTCTCTGATCAGGAATTGCCACTTAAAAAAGGTATAAGGGAATTCCCAATTCTAAGCTATGAGAGGGGTAGGTCTCAAAGTAGTGAAAAAATGAAATAGGCTGTTTGTCACTACCAGGGCATGCAAAACATAACAGCACATGCCCTACCATTTACTTACATAGCCCCCTGCACTTAGGGCTACCTAGGGCCTACCTTAGGGTTGACTCATATAAAAAAGGGGAGTTTAAGGCTTGGCAAGCAGTTTTAAATGCCAAGTCGAAGTGCAGTAAACTGCGCACATAGGCACTACAGTAGCAGGCCCTGAGATAGGTTTGAAAGGCTACTTCTGCGGATGGCACAATGAGTCCTGCAGCCCACTAGTAGCATTTAACTTCCAGGCCCTGGGTATATGGTATATCACTTTACAAGGGTTTTACAAGTAAATTAAATATGTCATTCAGGTATACACCAATTACACACATGTCTAGGGAAGAAGCACATGCACTTTAGTGCTGATTCGTAGTGGTAAAGTGCTCAGAGTTCTAAGGCAAGCAAAAAGATACAGCAAAACATGGAGGTAAAAAGCAAAATGTTTGGGGGAAGTCCACCCTAAGGATGCCAGGTCGAACACCACCCCTTGCTCTCCCACTGTGGTACCCATGTTTCCATGACTACCATAAATTTATGAGTGTAGAAAATATGCCCAGCCTGCAGATGTTCTGTGGTTGTAAGCTTGCTTTGTGGATATAAATGTCTTGAGATCTAGAGTTTAAGACCCAGGAACTGCCATTAATGCACACATATGACACTGCCATTAATGCACACATATGACACTCTTTATGTCCCTAATTGAAACCCAGTGCGTATAAGATTTTACGGATCAGGCCTGCATGTCTAACCTTTACTCAACTTACTTCCTGCCCTTGCCATTCATTTTCATACGTTTGAAAATGTTGCTAATGAAACTCTGTTTCGGAAGGGGATAAAGTGAATTTTTAACCTCCGCACATTTAGATGATAGGCGGTTACAAATCACTATAGCCAAGCATTCTATTTTAGCACTAATATATATTTTTTAAATATTAGGGCACACAGACCTGCTTGACCACACAAAAAGTGTCTGATTTTCAAAGATATCTAAAACATGCCTTTTAATGAACCACCAGTGTGAGTTGAACCTGGGACCATATCATCAACAGATAAACCGGTACAGAGCAAAGCTCTTCCCCCTGTTTTATGTGCTTGCTCGTCTAAAGCTAATACATTTACCTTGGAATTTCCCCTAGTTAGTGAATGAGGTGTGGACAGCAAAACTCAAAAAAGGAAAGGCAGTCACTGTGCACTGTTTCCATGCTGTACTGTCTGCAGTCCATACATTACTCCTGAGTTAAATGTATACACATAAAGACAGTGCACCTGTTTATGATATGGTGCTAGTGTCTAAGACGTTAATAGCGAGCTTCCCATATCTGCCTATTTTCTGCGGTCTATGTTATGTTAATGGATTTTATAGCGTGCACGGCTGCCCCATCAACGGGGTGTCCCAGATGCGCAAATTATGAAATATTTTATGTAATTCACAAATAAATATGAAAAAATCAAAATGTTAATTTTAATAAGAAGGTTGGAGCATTTCTAAATTCAATTGAGGCCGCTCATCATCCATGCTATATTCTGTTTGATGCACTTGCACTGCTTCCACAAATCAATCTGGGGATACTAACTTAATTTTTAGCCTCCAATTTCAAATTCCTTCATATTTAAAGAACGTTTAAAACAATTTGATTCTTTATTTATATATTCCAATAATCTGTTGATATAAAGTAGTCGCAGACCCCCTGAGTAGGCTTCACGGACCCCCATGGTCCCCTGACCACAGATTAAGAACCACTGGAATAGAATTTACACTAAACTGCATACCAAGGTCCAGGCTTGAACCTAATTGTGTCCTTTGGTGTTGATCTTCAACAGATAGCCTTGGATACTTGCTTGATGTAGCATTGTGTTAATACATAATCTTTCTAATTTTCTTCATTGGTTCAAGAGAATGACATGACAGAAAGGGCATTACCTTGTACTTTTTTGTCGTTGACAGGCCCATAATATGACTATATTTGTCCTTTAAACTATAGAGTGCGGAGATCAGAATCAAAATTCACTGCTAAAAAAGCATAATGTTATAGTACTCGCCTACTTGCATAGCCACACCTCAAACTGAATTGTTGCTCTGGGTGCCTAAATATTAATGGGCTGAGGCGAGTCCTGCATTTAATCTGTAGTTGGGGGCAAATGGTATTTTCACTATGCGGTTTTACTCCTGATAATTCTGGCTTGGTCATGGTTGTCACTGTTACTCAGTGCTTAATTTGTAAAAAAAAATGAGTGCCAGGGCTCTCGTCAGGAGGCCACTGTGGCTTGCATCACACTTGCCCCTGCCATGCTGCCAATGATAGTAACAACACAACTACTAACCATCACGTTTCTACAAGTGTGACACTTCGGACTATTCCAGGCCCCCAAAGCTGTATGTATGTAATGTATATTGAATTCATAATTAACTGTTTTTGTGGTCATATCAGACAGCACCACCTTGTGGCAGACAGCCACAAGCGCCAGTGTTGACAATTAAGTGCTGGTGCCGAGCACCGGAAACCACCTGCTCGAATTAAGCACTGCTGTTACTATTACCCTGTTGGATGCTACTCCCCTTATTAATTTCAAAAGTGTTAGAGGCCCGGCTGAGTTTCCATTCCATGAAAGTTTTACCATATTTTGGCATGGGTGCTTAACCTAATCAACTAACTCAGTGACTAGCATCTCTTGAATATTGAAAAATGCAGCTATAAAGCAATGCATCTTGGACAGAGTGTGTTTAACTTGGGGCTTAGCCCTCAGAATTCTTCACATATCCAATAAAATACCTCTTTTAAAAGCCTCACTGTACTTTGATGACCAATGTTGCAATACACGCACCAATACAGCCATTTTGATTGGAAGCAAACCCCATCGCACATAAATCCTTTACAAGCTAAAAATGCTCTAAACAACAAATAAACTGACAGTGTTATCCTACACCACACCCTTATGGACAACTCATACCACAGTTATTTAAAAGGACCTTCTAGTTAGGTCTGGTATAAATTTCTGTTACACCGGCATCATCTGGCATAAATTAATGAATTTCACATTATATTTTTATGTGAAATTTCCAATATGACGCTAGCATGCCATGTGGCGTAATTACGCCTCCTTTGTGGTAAACTTTAAATAGGGTGCACTGAGACAGCATGTACAACCAGAACACTAGTGGCTGTTGTTCAAGGCACTTGTAGTTTTTGCACTATATTTTTGCACAAAATGCATCATTAAGTCTTTGAATTGGCATATTTTGCTGAACTTTTGTGTAATTTCTCAATATTTCGCAAAAACAAATTACATGAACTTTGCACACCCCTACTTCTGGTCTCGATTCTTTTGTCCATATATTAGAGTCCATAGTAAAGGCTCACGGCCAACAGCTCTCCTCTTGGCCCACTTTCCTCGACAGTCTGTCTCCAGGCAACCCTGCCGCCTCACTTCCTTATATATCTACCTTATAGGCTCCTTGAAACCCCATCTTGTGTTACTTTTGGGACCCCTGCCTCCCGTCTACAGTTATACACTTACCACTGGTCAAGTTCAAAACAATATTTGTTTACAATCAGCAAATCCTCCCAAACAGCCTAATCCAACATTTTACAAGTGGAAAGGCCCCCAAAATGTTATTGGCAACGACAGTGGGACGGTAAACGTACAATTCGTACCAAAGATACAATGGGGCGCCTCACTTCGAATAATCTGGCACAGGTGTTGAGGATCATTGCGCTTGAAACCGTTATCTTTCTGCATGTATTTCTGCTGTGGAAAGAAATGCAACAAATATTGCATGGGTTGGAAGCAGAAATTGCCCATGGTGTACACTGAGAGAACTCCCAAATGTTGTCCTGTTGTGATGGTATTCCTCATCTTCCCTTGATCTCTCTCTCTCTCTCTCTTTCCCTCCTCTCTCTGCTTTTAGAGTGGGCTGCCTGTAGCCACAGCGCACTTCTTGCCATCCAACTGACTCCTCTGGGATTGACAATTAAGGTGGCGGTTATTGCCAATTATTGCATGAGAAAGCGGATGCCCACTGAGCCTAGGACTGCGGCCACCAGTCCATTTCACAGAGAAGCCTGAACGCTCTTGGCCACCACCAATGCTGCCTTGTTCAAGAGAGGACGCCCATTTGGACTTTCGGCGCCATTTTGAGTCAAAAGAGCCAGACATTTCGAGAGTGACACGTTAATAGCCCTTTTCAAACGTCTGCATTTGTCTGAGAAATATTTATATTGTATATACCAGACACTGAAGCTTTATATAGTAGCCTCCATCCGTTTGCACGCGAGCCGTTCCCTAAACAATTTGTTGTAACTTTCAACTAACAACTTGCGCCAGAGAGCTCAGCATATGTGAAGATGGATTAAACTTCCTGAGCATCATATTCAAATGACATCGGTACCTAATTCATCAAAATGAACACTTAAGTTGCCAAATTATGCAGTAAAAAGGGATTTAAGTGCCCAATTGGAATACCCAGAGGCCCTTAGTAGCTTGGGCTGCTCAAACAGCTCTCTTAATCCCCTCGGGGCCTATCACTGACATCCTCTATTTAAAGCTGCCTATTCAGGTCAATATCCAACGCTATTTGAGATGAATATAAATGTACGAGCGCGCGCAGCACTGCTAAAGCTCTGACTAGCTATTTAATTCGCATGCAAAGGCTCAGATGGCGGCGTGTTAAGAAAACCTCTGTCTACTTAGGTCGGTTGAGTCTCTGTTGCTCTAAAAGTACTACCACCGCTTTTAGACAGGGTCAGCGGGCTTACAGGAAAGACTGACTTTTACTTTATGGGGCATTGGTGCAAGGAATTTTTTGACCTAGGACTTTTTACCTTGGCATTAGGTAACCTTTGATATTTAAGATGCACTGTGGCGCCCTCTGCTGGTGGCGCGCAGTTCGAGTCGCTAGAACATCTTTAATATAGAACATCCAGTGCTTAATTTGAGCCGGTGGTTGCAGTGGGGCCCATGGAACTCATTGTTGGGGACTGGCACTTATAATTCCTCATCACCAATTTACCCAAAGCAAGAGAGGGAAAAATTCACAAACTGGAAAGACAGAGGAAGAGAAAGACATAAACAGCGTCATAAAGGGAGAAAGCAGGAAGGAATCTGTAAGAGTGAGGTAAAGGGGCACGGGGTGTCTGCTAGTGGACTGAAGAGGCATGGGTGGATTCAGGATATTCTGTGTACCGACATTTATTAGCTGCAGCCTCAGGCTTCTTGGGCACCGGCACTCATTCTTTTACAAATAAGGCACTAGAATACACCCTGCCTTTTTGCAGGACAGGCGCTGGCTGAAATGCAGATTGCTCATTTCCTATCCCAGAAATCACTGATTAATTATGGGAGAACATTTTTATTTGCACATTTCGCATGGACCTTTTCATTTGAGACATTTACCTTGACTTTGATGGTCTCTAGGTAAAAACTTGGTTTAAAAAATGACTTTCAGAAGTACGCTTTGAGACTCAACAGGGCAAGGCACATGATCTGTTTCTTGGACCGCACTGTATTAAGGGTCGAATTAGGAACCGGCCCAGGGTATTCCAGAAGGGGTGTGGGAGGGGAGATAATCCCACTCTGAGGGATCACAAATGAGTTTGCGTTCCCATACACAAGAATATCAGGTTCAGAAACATCAGCTTAATTCTACCAGGTGCTGAAATGCACCAGGTAAAATCCCATGTGGGGGCACAAGTGCGGCTTGGCACCCATCTGATCCTCTCCTAGCGCACGGAGAAGCGTGGACTGCTCTAAATGCCTACCAGCAAACTTCCGTGGTGCGAGAAGCCCTCTCCGATCACAGCCCTCTGACTAGCAGTCATCTTCTTGGTCTCATTCAAATCCAGCTTAAAGCTGGTGGTGAATGGGATTCGGAAATATCCCATTTTTGGCCTAGAATATAGTTTTGCATGCGGTTTTTCATCCGGCCATCCCGCCTACGCATGTGATTCTCTAATCAAGGCAGGATAACTCATAATAGTCAAATTCAGATGCAGAAAAATACGTTGAGTCCACTAGGCCTGGGCGGTGAACTCTGCTCCGTACGTTTTGTCACTTCGCGGAGTTCTGCGTAGCGAAACTCAGCGAACTTCGCCCAGGCCTGGTGCCCACCTGGTATCCCCACACTTAACTCTCTCCGACTTGTTAATTAGGACTGAAGAAGGAGTCCAGCATATTTGTTGACTGCCCTCTAGCCATCATAATTTGGTGCAGTGAGAGACATTCCGCCTTGCCTGCTCATGTTCCAGTGCAAATAAGGGAATATCAGTTTTGCATTGCATGGGGATGAAGTTTGTGTCCTCACAATGTGTATTACAGAAGGAGTGACACATGCATCTGAGGCTCTTGTAAGCACTTTCTACTCTTCTGGGATTTTTCTGTAGTCAGATGCCTCATGTAATTTTGTTAAGAGATCCATTTTCCACTGTAATAGTTCCCTGGAGACAAAGCATTGCTCAATGATTACTTCTCAGTTCTTGGTGTAAAACTAACAAAAGCTTTATGTGAAAGTTGGTTCTTTGAATTTCTGAGAAGAGCATTTAGTCATTTCTTCGTTCATAATACCTCTCATTTATACATTGAGAACACCTACACATAAGCCGCTAACACAATGCGACGGCAAAAGAAAAAAAAATTCGGTCTACGGTGCATTGGAAATGGGATGAAAAACAAAAGGGGGGTCGGTAAGGGGCAAAACACCGTATATATTTGAGGGCATAGCCAAAGAAGGGTCCTGCTTGACCTAAGGAGTAAAGGTAACTAATAAACCTTTATAAGATATGTGCCTGTCTACCTAAGACAGTGGCCTAACAGAAGGGGATAAATGTTAAAAACTGAATTAAAAATAATCTCTTTATACAGAGTCTAGCTGAATCAGCATAGCTACACACAATTCGACATATGCATTGTGTTCTTAAATAAAGCCAATAGGAATATTACAAATTTGCCAGCAACATGCAGACAACATCGCTCTTTACAAGTTAACATATCCGAGCAGGATAGGGCAGCCATTGGCAACCTCGTGCCCCCAGTCCCGCTTTGCACTTGCCCAACACAATGCAAATGTTTTATATCATCATTCCCCACCTCATGCGCTATCACTGCCTGCCCTATGTCTCTAGAAGGCAGGCTCTCTCCTCTGTCACTTAAGTGATGGCTTCTATTGAGCTTTTTTATAGAAAGGCATTTGAATAAAGATATATTTAGGAGCATCTTAGCCCAAAATTGCAATTAATTAAAAATGAGTGTTAAATTCTGTCCAAACAGCAATTTACGCACAATTGTCACATTAAAACGGAGTATTTTACAGCTGTGATCTTTCAGTTCAATGCTCTTCAGCGACTGTAAAAGGCTTGGAATACACAAGGAAAAGCGAGAGCCATGGTGCAAGGAGGCAATTTAACCAAGGAAAGTAGAAAAATGATTATGGAAGAAATAGAGAAGAGAGGAAAAGAAGAGAAATTGAAGAAATTGGGGGAGGCAGGATTTAACTTAATTAAATGTGTACATTGGTAAGGGCTGCCACTGAGCAAAAAAAAAAAGACAAGGGTTGGTTAGTGAAAAAATCGAATTTGGGGATCTCCATAGTTATTTAATAAATAAATAAATCTGCTGTCAACTTCCAGTCTGAAACTGAACATTAAAAACTGTCCACTGGAGAAATGTATCAAAGTTACAAGGAAGCTGACAGTTCAATTCAGTATGCCATCATGGTTGTAACTTTTATGCCAGGCAACTGCATAAACAGATTTCAGCAACTATTTCCGTAGATTTGTGTTGCACACCATCTTTTATGCTTCAAATGATTCTCCTACGGCTCTCGTTTGAGTGGCCTTTGAATTCCCCTGGAGATTGGTAATCCCACTGGAATTCCAAGTTTTGCAGGAACACCAGCTGTTCAGGGTATTTCACTCAGAGACTTCACTTGCTAGAAGCAAGCAAGTGTACGAGCAAAATATTGGGAAAAAATGCAAGAAGCTGCATAGAAGTCGGATTCCTGGATGTTTTTCCTCAAACTCATGAAAATAATCATTTATTCCCCCTGAGATTACCAGAATCACTTGTTCCGGTAATACCAGGCAGGTGGGAAAATAATGAGGGTCTGTGAATCTTATGTGTTGCCAAACACATGCTTGAGTGCCCCACAACCCTAGAGTTTAAGAACAGGAAGATCATACGATTAGTAACTTACCACTAGCTGTAAAAAGCCACTTTACGAAAGCAAACTCTGAATTTGAGAATTATACATTTTCTAGATTTTTGTCAGAAACGCAGAGGTAGGTTTTCTAAACCACCTGCCACCAAGGACTCAGTCGATGTGCCAGCTGGAAAAAAAAAAAAACAGTTGTTCTGAAACCAGCCAGCAACCTACTGAATAATATTTGAGTAAGATGAGTTTCATGAGATATTTCACGGATCGTTAGTGAAACCCCAACCTCTCTTTTGTTACGAAATTATACACTCAAGAATATTAGAACCCGATGGATAAACTTTAAAGATTTATTTTAAAATCAAAATCCTAGTCTAGTAAACACAGTATGAATTGTAACCACGATGAGGAGGAATAAAATGGCAGTAGCAATGCTCTCTGATGTCACTTATTGTAAAATCATGGGGGTCAACAGGCTTTTCTGTGTTGTTTTGTGGAAGTCAATAGGGTGTTTCTGTTACCTCTCCTATTTTCGTCACATTATGCCTTTGAAGAGAGCTCCAATCACTCATACCATAGAGCACAAAACCCGAACCAAACAGATTTACCTGTAGAATTCCTTCAGATCACTGAATCAATCTTGCCAATCTCGGACTGCCTGCAGGAAGAACCTCAGAAATGAATACGTCAGCTCTGATCTCTTGATGGAAGGAATGGCGACTGATGTGTGTCTATCACTCTTGAAAAGGGAATAATTTGGTGTTCTATGAAAACAGTTTTCCATGACTGCATGCAGGATGGTTTCTTACGTCACATCTTTAGATGCCAGGTGGCATGGCTGCATTACCAGAGCTCTGTTTACAAAAAAGCCCTTAGTTTTGCCTCATAAGTTTGAATTGGGAGAAGCACGAGTTTTTAATGTCTGTTAGGATAAACAAAAAAAAAAAGCAGGTCCCTTTGTGTTGCGTAATAATATCTACATCAATAGTGGCAAAAAAACAGTTTGGTAGGTTATGTGCACCTTGCGAATCATCAAAAATAATGCTGGATCATATTTTTTCTGAAAGATGTCCTGAGGGTCTCGAAGATGAGATATTTTACTGCGCATGTCTGAAATGCCAAAAGAACATCAAGGCTGGAATGAAGATTTTCATGATAACTAGGGGCTTTATTTCTGTGAAGTGAAGCATCGCTGCGTGAAAACGCGATGCGTCACTTCTCAGTGCGCCCTTCTTGCGACATGATGGATGCGTCATATTTACTGTATGACGCATCATGTCGCAAGGAATAACAGATACGTCAGTATTACAGACGTATCGGTTGGCGCAAAACTGACACATTGCTGGAGTTGTGTCAGAAGCGTGACACAACTCGGGAAATGCCTGGGGGAGGGCTATGAATATAGCACTGCGCCACCATTACGCCTGCTATGAGGCAGGCGTAAGAATTTGACAAAATGCTGTCCTAGAAGTAGCGCACTGAAATCTTATAGATTTCAATGCGCCACTTCTACGAGGCTTGGATTCGAGGGAATGCCCACCCTGCATACATTATACCTAACGCAGGTATAATGTAGCGCAGGGGTTCACAAAGTGACACAGGTTCACTTTGTAAAAAGGGCGCAACATGGCGCATTTTTTACGCTGCCGGTGCGACACAAAAAGTGATGCACCGGCGGTGCAAAAGTGTCGAAACGGCTCATAAATGAGGCCCTGAGATTGTTCAATGTGATTTGAACTTCCAAGAAAAATAACATATTTAGACATAGTGTGTTGTTCATAATTATGTACTTAGAGTTAAAAATGCCCTATAAGATTTGCTGGACAAACAAAAACATGAAGAATATGCCCTCCCTTGACACAACAAAAATAGGAAGCAAAAATCTCCTTACATACTATATAGTGCCATCTTTAAAATGCATTTATCTGTAGGTGAAATATGGAATAGTTATTTACCTAAATGATCAGTAATTGAATGCCAAGCTCTGGAAGTGCACAAGGTTTTCATGAATATTCATAAAAAATAATTAGCGTGCCTCCCAATTTAGAACCCGACAACAGTTCACATGCCTTTGATTTTTTTTTGTGATAGATGAGTTAATTATATGCTGAGGTCTAGTTGCGGGTGCTTTTCTTAGAATGTGGCGATTGAGTAAACCACTGCTGGTGACAAGTCCCTGTGTTTCTGTGACTTTTGCAGTTTTGCTGTGCAGCTGTGCCGATGAACCTGGCGCCCCCGTGGGGGGAGGGGGTGTGTTGTGGGGTGGACTTCCCGGAGATGCGTAACCCAATTCAAGGGGTTCTGTTTGGGCGAGACATCACAGGTCTCCTGCCTCCTGCCGAGCAAATCTTTATTTCATTTTGGCTCACGTCTTTCATAGCGTTCCTGCGGCGGCAGAGTGTGTGTGTGGTATGGGGGGAGGGACAGAAGGGGGGGAGGGGGGTAAGAGGACAGTGTGCTTTGAACTGTCCACTAAGCTGTGCTCTGCGTGCACTCTGACTCTGATCTTTCATAAAGGATGGAGTCGGAATGTAATATCTTCTTGGAAATAGAAATATAAATAGGCCTATGCATTTGCATATCTTCTTCTCAGCCCTCTAGCTATTTATGTAATTCCAGAGAATTATCACCAAGGCCTATACCCAACCACAGAGAGAGCAGGCTGCCTCTAAAATATCGCTTCTATCGAAAATCCTGCACTGGCCAGTTAATGCACAGAATGAGCAGTTGGCGGCTTCTAATTTTACGTTACACCACAGTAACAGGAAATAGATTGCAAGACTGGGTCCCTGAAGGGCCAGCGAATAGGAGAAGAAATCAGAGCGATATCCAGTTATATGCATAGTGCTTAAGTCAGCTTCCAGCATGCCTCTACCCACTAGCAGTTTTGGTAGACGCAACACATGAGCCACAAGGGTATTAATACATTTGCCCAGGGTAACACAAATTGTTTAAGTGAGGAAAGAAAAAGTATAACCCAGGGATTCTTGGATGCACAATCTACAACGCCCTTGCTACACCACTTTTCTTCCATAACCGGCATGTATTATTTTTAAAGATGGCAGCCATTTCTTGGCGGGTAGTTTTCATTTCCAGAGTCTTTGATGGGCGAATTCCCTTTGCTGGAGAAGTGGCACTGGTTACAAGTTCATAATGCCTTTCAACTATGTGTGTAGTTCATTCATGTTCGATTAATTAAAATCATTACATGTGGCAGGCTGGGTTTGACGTTTATCCATGCATACAAACAGGGCCGGCTTTAGCTCTGGTGGTGCCCTGTGCGACAATGTTTGTTGGCACCCCCCCTCAACGACCATCTTTACCGCGGATCCCCTCACTACCACCCTTTAACAGTGCCCTTCACATCTCCATAACCACTCACTCGCTGAGATGCATTTAATTTGGTTTATAGCGCCGCTCATACCAGTGTAGGGTGTCAGAGCACTTTAAATCACACACACATTACACAGAGACAATCAATCACACGTGTGTAAATCAGTGTATAGGAATGTTGCATAACACAGAGGAATGCAAGGTGTAGGGGTCACATGTCATCCATACTGGTAGACAGTATAATTTAAGAGTGCTTGGTGTGGAGAAGCACAAACTCATACTTTAAAACATAACACCATAGTTGGGGGTTACATTTAATAATAAGAATTGATTTTTTTACTTTTTTTTTACCGAAATAATCCTATTTTGCAAGGTTAGAATATTGAAAGGCTGGGGGGAAAAGCATAACGCTCTAATAATATATACCTTGCAGTTTGTATGCAGCTCTTTGACAGTTATTAACTCACTGTTCTATATTAGGATTTTAACTTATGCACTGCAAGGAACAAAAGGATCTCTCTGAGAAAAGCACTGACCTCTTTAGATTATATGAACTTTGTGATCTGCACAGTACACGTACTTTGCATCAGGCATATTAACCCACTACGCTACTTTTGGTTGAGTTAAAACTTCCACTAAACAAAACTCAAATCTCACTCCAGGAAGAACATTAATCACCAGAGTTATCTAGACATTTTTACTACATGAAAATTGCTGGACGCACAGAATACGGCAGCAGGTGCTTTTAAAACTATAACATAATTGCAAATACGGCGCCCCCAGAAGTCAGCACCGGTCGCACCGCCCTAGAGCCGGCCCTGCATACAAAATGTCGACAATCCTAATAATACCTGCGTAAGAGAATATAGCAAACAATTAATGGTATATATATATATACATACATTATCTACTGGCGGTCGCCAGTAGATAGTTATAGTTAAAACCTATTATCCATAGGAAATCCACGACATTCTATTTGAAATAACGTTGGCGCCGGTTGACGAATCTTCGCGAAAGTTTCCAACTTGTTGGGGCGCTCCGGTCCGCTCCTATCCTGAAAGTCTCGGGGTGATACGTCAAGCGGGGGCCGAGAAAAAAGGGGGGTCCCAAAACACGTTTTCCCCATTCATTTTTCCATAGGAACCTTTAGTCGCAGCTACAGCCCGAACTGCTGAACGGAATTACACCAAATTTGGCAAAGAGGTAGCCCTTGGTTCAGTGTCGTGCCTTTTGCTTAAATGGTGTAAATCCGTTCAGTAGTTCCTGAGAAAATCAAAAGTAAAAACACATATATATCTGGGCGGAGCCTAACCACACATGTCATCGTGAGATCTGATTGGCTGTCAGCACTTCATCCTGGAATTGCTGGCAGCCATCTTGGGACCAATATACATGATAGTACCTCATTGAAATGCATTGTAGTGAATAGAAGATTTTAAGGGTCACCAAAAGGAGAACTATAAAGGGTGATAACAGGCTTTAGTTACATTAGAATTTATTTGTTGATGGTACCATACTAATTTTAGGAATTGTGGTGTATTCTAAGGTGATTTTACCATGTGAAAAACCTTCTGCTGGGATATCATGAATCATGTTTGAGAGAACACTATTTTCTCATGCTTGTCCCATGGAGGTTTGGAAGGTGCTCCAGAAGCTAAAATGAGAGCATATTTTCTGTAAATTCACATTATCTTTCTCACTCATGTGAGAATGAAGTCTGACATTCTCAGTAAAACATGTACATCCAACAAGGGCAGAGACTGTCAGTTGATTCCTTTGTGTTCTACTGCAGCTTCCCAGAGTGTTCTAAAGAACAACTAGAGCGCTAACAGCCTTACTTATGACAAAAGTATGGCACACCTGAAGCCATCTTGATTGGAATAAACTGGTAACACTTAAACAATTTAATTTAAAAAGGAACAAAATGATGGGGTTCATTTTGTCATAGAAATTATGGTTAGTGCTGTAGAAAGAAAAATTAGGACATGTTTCAAGTGTGATCTCAAATATCTTCCTGTTATATTTCAACAGGAGCAGCCTGCCAGTTGATGCCTTTGTGTTCTACTGCAGCTTCCCAGAGTGTTCTAAAGAACAACTAGAGTGCTAACAGCCTTACTTATGACAAAAGTATGGCACACCTGAAGCCATCTTGATTGAAATAAACTGGTAACACTTAAAACATTTAATTTAAAAAGGAACAAAATGATGGGGTTCATTTTGTCATAGAAATTATGGTTAGTGCTGTAGAAAGAAAAATTAGGACATATTTCAAGTGTGATCTCAAATATCTTCCTGTTATATTTCAATAGGAGCAGCCTGCCAGTTGATGCCTTTGTGTTCTACTGCAGCTTCCCAGAGTGTTCTAAAGAACAACTAGAGCGCTAACAGCCTTACTTATGACAAAAGTATGGCACAACTGAAGCCATCTTGATTGGAATAAACCGGTAACACTTAAAACATTTAATTTAAAAAGGAACAAAATGAGGGATTCTTTTTGAAATAGAAATTATGGTTAGTGCTGCAGAAAGAAAAATTAGGGCATGTTTTAAGTGAGATCTCAAATCCTCTTCTATTTCATTAGAAAATTCTGACATGCAGACTGAAACATTCACTTTCAATACCAGCAGCAGACTACAAGTTAACTCCCTGGTGAGCAGTAGCTTTACTCCAGTGATCTAATGAGCAACTAGAGTGCTAACATTCTGAATTTATGGCAGATGTGAGACACATCTGAATGCCTTCTTGATGGAATCAAAGTAAAAAACTGAAAGCATTTCCTACTGAGGAGACTGCAGTAAATGAAGAAATTAGGAAACTTCATAACAAAGAAGTCTTCCAAGATGGCCACCAGTGAAAAAAGAGCCCAAATGTAGCACAAATATTACCCAGATGTAGCCCACATATAGCCCAATGACAAAAGTGTGCAAAACACTTTTTATTTTGAGTTTTTTGCAGTTTTATGTAGTGCAGACTGGTCAGGTATTGGAGCATTGCATCTTAAAACATGACCCCCCTACACTACAAAAACACCACTGCACTACCTTAAACCCTAAAACACTACCCCCAGCACGACCCCCTACACTACACAAGCACCACTGCACTAACCTAAATCCTAAAACACTACCACCAGCACGACCCCTACACTACCCAAACACATCTGCACTACCCTAAAACATGACCCCCTACACTACACAAACACCACTGCACTACCCTAAACCCTAAAACACTACCCCCAGCACGACCCCCTACACTACACAAGCACCACTGCACTACCCTAAACCCTAAAACACTACCCCCAGCACGACCCCCTACACTACACAAACACCACTGCACTACCCTAAACCCTAAAACACTACCCCCAGCACGACCCCCTACACTACCCAAACACCACTGCACTAACCTAAATCCTAAAACACTACCCCCAGCATGACCCCCTACACTACCCAAACACCACTGCACTACCCTAAAACATGACCCCCTACACTACACAAACACCACTGCACTACCCTAAACCCTAAAACACTACCCCCAGCACGACCCCCTACACTACACAAGCACCACTGCACTACCCTAAACCCTAAAACACTACCCCCAGCACGACCCCCTACACTGCCCGAACACCACTGCACTGCCCTAAACCCTGAAACACCAGCCCCTGCATGACCCCCTACACTGCCCGAACACCACTGCACTGCCCTAAACCCTGAAACACCACCCCTAGCACGACCCCCTACACTGCCCGAACACCACTGCACTGCCCTAAACCCTGAAACACCACCCCCTTCATGACCCTCTACACTGCCCGAACTCCACTGCACTGCCATAAACCCTGAAACACTACCCCCAGCAAGACCCCCTACACTGCCCGAACACCACTGCACTGCCCTAAACCCTGAAACATCACCCCCAGCAAGACCCCCTACCCTGCCCGAACACCACTGCACTGCCCTAAACCCTGAATCACCAGCCCCAGCACAACCCTGTACACTGCCCGCACACCACTGCACTGCCCTAAACCCTGAAACACCAGCTCCAGCACAACCCCGTACACTGCCCGAACACCACTGCACTGCCCTAAACCCTGAAACACCAGCCCCAGCACGACCCCCTACACTGCCCGAACACCACTGCACTAAACCCTGAAACACCACCCCCTGCACGACCCCCTACACTGCCGGAACACCACTGCACTGCCCTAAACCCTGAAACACCACCCCAAGCACGGCCCCCTACACTGCCCTAACACCACTGCACTGCCCTAAACCCTGAAACATCACCCCCAGCACAACCCCCTACACTGCCTGAGCACCATTGCTCTGCCCTAAACCCTGAAACACTAGCCCCAGCACGACCCCCTACACTGCCCGAACACCACTGCACTGCCCTAAACCCTGAAACACCAGCCCCAGCACGACCCCCAACACTGCCCAAACACCACTGCACTGCCCTAAACCCTGAAACACCAGCCCCAGCATGACCCCCTACACTGCCCGAACACCACTGCACTGCCCTAAACCCTGAAACACCAGCCCCAGCATGACCCCCTACACTGCCCGAACACCACTGCACTGCCCTAAAGCCTGAAACACCAGCCCCAGCACCACCCCCTACAATGCCCGAACACCACTGTACTGCCCTAAACCCTGAAACACCACCCCCTGCACTGCCCCCTACACTGCCCGAACACCACTGCACTGCCCTAAACCCTGAAACACCACCCCCTGCACGACCCCCTACACTGCCCGAACACCACTGCACTGCCCTAAACCCTGAAACACCACCCCCTGCACCACCCCCTACACTGCCCGAACACCACTGCACTGCCCTAAACCCTGAAACACCACCCCCTGCACCGCCCCCTACACTGCCCGAACACCACTGCACTGCCCTAAACCCTGAAACACCACCCCCAGCATGACCCCCTACACTGCCCGAACACCACTGCCCTAAACCCTGAAACACCACCCCTGCACGACCCCCTACACTGCCCGAACACCACTGCACTGCCCTAAACCCTGAAACACCACCCCCTGCACGACCCCCTACACTGCCCGAACACCACTGCACTGCCCTAAACCCTGAAACACCACCCCCAGCATGACCCCTACACTGCCCGAACACCACTGCACTGCCCTAAACCCTACAACACCACCCCCAGCACGACCCCCTACACTGCCCAAACACCACTGCACTGCCCTAAATCCTAGAACACTACCCCCAGCATGACCCCCTACACTACCCGAACACCACTGCACTACCCTAAACCCTAAAATACTCCCCCAGCACGACCCCTCACACTACCCGAACACGACTGCACTGCCCTAAACCCTAAAACACTCCCCGCAGCACGACCCCCTACACTACCCGAACACCACTGCACTGCCCTAAACCCTAAAACACTCCCCCAGCACGACCCCCTACACTACCTAAACACCACTGCACTGCCCTAAACCCTAAAACACTACCCCCCGCATGACCCCCTACACTACCCAAATACCAATGCACTACCCTAATCCCTAAAACACTACCCCGCACAACCCCTACACTACCCAAAGACCACTGCACTACCCTAAACTCTAAAACAATACCCCCGCACGACTCCCTACACTACCCAAAGACCACTGCACTACCCTAAACCCTAAAACACGACCTCCTACACTACACAAACACCACTGCACTACCCTAAACCCTAAAAAACTACCCCCAGCACGAACCCCTATACTACCCAAACACCACTGCACTACCCTAAACCATAAAACACTACCCCCAGCAGTACCCCCTATGCTACCCAAACACCACTGCACTACCCTAAACCCTAAAACACTACCCCCAGCAGTACCCCCTACACTACCCAAACACCATTGCACTACCCTAAACCCTAAACCACTACCCCCAGCACGACCCCCTACACTACCCAAACACCACTGCACTACCCTAAAACACTACCCCCAGCACAACCCCCTACACTACCCAAACACCACTGTAATACCCTAAACCCTAAAACACTCCCCCAGCACGACTCCCTACACTATCCAAACACCACTGCACTACCCTAAACCCTAAATCTACCCCCAGCATGACCCCCTACACTACACAAACACCACTGCACTACCCTAAACCCTAAAACACTACCCCCAGCACGACCCCCTTCACTACCTAAACACAACTACACAATTTGTTACAGGCGTTGCAACGCAGGCCTGTGGTGCTTACTGGAAGTACTTGGTGGGCTAGTTGGGCCCCAGGGACCCTCAGGATTCAAGGTGACCTAATCCCCCAACTTAAAACGCGCCACGGGGCGCGTTTGCACAGTGGTGAAGGGAGGGGGCGGGGCCTCAGGTGACATGTGCGCAAACACGCCCCCTTAAATCCTGAGGGACCCTGGGGGCCAACTAGCCCACCAGGTACCTTCAGTAAGCACAACAGAGTTGCGTTGCAGAGAGGTGAAAAAAGGTGCGTGGCCTCGGATTGCCTCTCTGCAACTCAGCTCTGTGGTCCTAACTGTAGGTACCTGGGGGGCTAGTTGGGCCCCAGGGACCCTCAGGATTCAAGGGGACTTAATCCCGCAACTTAAAACGCGCCACGGGGCGCGTTTGCACACGCGTTTTAAGAGGTAGTTTTAATCCCCCTGCCCTATTATGTACTAGGGACTTACAGAGGAGGTCATGCTAATCACAGGGGTACCCCAACGCATAGTGTTCCCTAGTGTATGTAGGTGTTTTCACTGTATTCTAAGTGTCTTTTAGCATAGCACTGACTCTGGTTAGTCAGAGTCAGTTACCACCAGTACCCGTCTGAAAAAGTTGTGGGCACAGGATGATTTTGCAACATGGCCTCTTTCTGCTCCTCTGTTGGTTCTTTCTGCACATCTTTTGCTTCTTCCTGCACTTTTCTTCGTCTTTGTGGACTTCTGTTGCTTCTTTCTGCATTTCTTTTGCTTCTTTCTGCGCGTATTTTCTTCTTTCTTCACATGTCCTACCTCTGTAGGCATAGTTAGAAACTAGCATTTAAAAAACCTTTGAAATTCACTTAAAAAATCATAGGTTTTAGGCACGTTATAGTTAGAAATTAGCATTTAAAAAACCTTTGAAATTCACTGAAAAAACCATAGGTTTCAGGCACGTTATAGTTAGAAATTAGCATTTAAAAAACCTTTGAAATTCACTGAAAAAACCATAGGTTTTAGGGACAGTTATAGTTAGTTGGACATTTCACTCGTACAAAACCATAGAAATTCCCCCGTTATAGTTAGTTCAGCTAACTATAACTCGCGCCCCGCAATGCACTGCTGATGACGTCACATATTACATCACTCATGACATGGTCAGTGACATCACTGATGACATCACTGATGACATCTCAAATGACATCACTGATGACATCATCCATGTGATAATTTCATGCATCTTCTCACACCCTAATATAGCTTTTGATACACCCACTCTAAATTACAGACTGCCATTCTCAAAACCATACACACTCCAATACCAATAACTACATACCCACTCACTGATTCTTAGGTCTACACACACACATCTACTCACTCACCCGTACAGTCACTCATACTTACAGTCACTCAGTACAGGACTATCATATGCACTCATACACCTATATAAACACTCACACACCGCCACTCATCCATAGAGGTACTCACACACCTAGTCAGTCATGCAAAAAATTAATCACACACCCATTTACTCACCTATACAGTTATACACACACCAGCTCACTTACTCATACAAATACTAGCACATTCTTACGCTCTTATACAATAACTGATACAAGCACACACGCATCCATACAGCCACTCTCACAATCACACACTCTCACTTATAGCCATTTAAATACTCTAACACACATATATACTGCCTTTTACATATGTAGTTACTCGCACATGTACCACTGAGATATACATTCACTCACTAACACACCCATACACATACTCACCCACCCAAGCAGTCCATCACAGATGCACTCTTGAAATCATGCACCCAGTGAATCACCCACTCACACATCTATGTACAGAGTCACATACAGCCCACCCACACAAACACTCAGGCAGCCATACAGATACTCAGAGAACCAATCAATAACCCATATAGACACTCATGTAGCTATTCGCAAATCCATGCATCCACTTACACACCAACAAACAGACGGATACAGACATTCACACAGTTTAGTCACTAACCCATGCATTCAGGAAGATACGTTTAATCACTCACTTGTAGAGTCAGTCACGCACGTACTAAATCATCCATTCAGACACTTAAACACCCACTCATTCTTCAATACGCCTTTCCCTATATATATTAAACATATTTAAACTTTACAGAAACACACAGTCACTGGATGATGTCATCAGTGATTTCATTTGAGATGTCATGAGTGATGTCATCAGTGATGTCACTGACCATGTCATGAGTGATGTAATATGTGACGTCATCAGCAGTGCATTGCGGGGGCGCGAGTTATAGTTAGCTGAACTAACTATAACGGGGGAATTTCTATGGTTTTGTACGAGTGAAATGTCCAACTAACTATAACTGTCCCTAAAACCTATGGTTTTTTCAGTGAATATATATATACATACATACATACATACATATACATATTTTTTAAAGCACGTCACCCCTTAAACTATGTTTCCGATAAAAGTTTTAGAATAGAAAAAGAATAAAAAGAAGACCATAAATTATTATCAGGGTTGTGATATAAAAATACATCACAGTTACTAGAGGGATAGGGTGGAAAGTGCAGGCTGGTCGGACCCTGTGCGATTGTGGAGCTTGAGATTCTTGATGGGGAAGTACTCAGAATGTGCATCTCGACTGAGCTAGGGTCTTGGTGCCACTATGGGCCTGCAAAGATGGTTCAATATGGTAACTAGTCCGGTGCGGTCCTATATAGAGCCCTAGTGCACAGAGGCTGAGGGGAATTTGTAAGTGGGACTTTCAGTTAGAGTTTCCGTTCTCAGGAGCAGTTAATCAGGACTTCGAAATTCATCACCTAGGGTGTCACAGTTCCTGTGCTTTTTCTGCCCCCTGCCCAAGGCTGTAGGCATCCGGGTCCTCCTGTCGACTTGGTTGGTGAGTTGGCTCTGCCATGGACCAGCAGAGATAGTTGGGGGATGTAGATTGATAGAGAGGACCTGTTTTAGGCAGGGTTGGATTGGGATCAAAAATCGACCCGGGCACACCAAAAAAAGAGGCCCACATTTGTGTATTTCCTTTCCGCAAAACACTGCTTCAGCGAAGTTTTATGAAAAGAAAGGGGGTGAGGGGCATGTTTTATTAACTTCACTTAGATAAAAAAAAATGCACAGATTAGCTCACACTGTGAGCCACACATGAATGCAAGTGAGACTACTTCTGCTCAGGCCCCCTGCCCCGCTCAATCAGCATATATTAATGGACTGGCCCAGCGAGAGAAAGGGAGTGATACCTCCGCCCATCTGCCTCTAGAAAGGCCACTCAGGCACCCACTGGGCCACTGGCGGCATCCTAACAGCACAGACAGCCCCCAGGCTGCCCAAAAAAGCAGCCCACAGTTGGAAATCGGCTACCGGCCCTTCAGACTTTTCCTGAGTGCCCACGTTACCAATCCGACCCTGGTTTTAGGGCCCCTGGATGTGATTACTGGGCGGAAGTCACATATGGTTCTGATTGTAAGGATTTCCTTTTTCTGGAACGGTTAGTCAGGACTTAGACAGTCTTCCCCAAGGGTGTCGCTGTTCCTGTTTGTTTTCTACTTGTTGGACTGGGCTGTGTACAGTGCGGCTCAAATTATGTTAGTGAGTTTCCCTAGCCTTTTGAGAGTTTGTGCAGTGTTGCTCAACTAGGATGGTACATTTTTCTGAGAAACTACATTGAGAAGAGCTACACAACTAATAATCATTTTCAGAATATTTCCTAAACACGCAGGGCATAAGTCTTTGGTTTGCTTTTAGGACTTTTGAACGTACCTGCTTCTATGAAACGTAATTTACAATGTACAAATTCATGTTTGTATCTATTATTGATAACTATGTTTATAAGAAACTGATTTTAGGAAGTTAACTTCAAAGCGATGTAATACCATATTAATGACAGACTGTGTGGTACACAAATACCAAGTAACAATCACAGTAATACTGTAACTAAAGAGATGGGTCAATATAATCAAAGTAAGCATATTTATGTTGGCATTCAAGACATTTACTTTTGTACTTTCAGGGACTGATCTCCAAATGGATGAGCTTCAACCAGAGTCTAGATACAATACCAAAACACCATTATTAGTATACAAAATTCAGTACAAAAGTAAAGATCACATGTTCTGGTTGTGTGTCTTGTGAAAAGTCTTCGTTTCACACTAATATTTTGCAGGTTTTGGATGCTTAGTTATGAAGTACTTTTTCCATCATACAAGGCATGGCTAAACATCACGTTAAATTTGTCAGTGCAGTAGTTTCTCTCAGTCAAAAATAAAGATAAAACAAGGAAAAAAAAACTAAAAAAATAGACACCACCCACTACAAGTTACAGTCAGTAGCAAAGTGTTCTTAAGTAGGCTGCAAGGCCTTCAAGTTGACTATGGGCCTGATTTAGAGTTTAGCGGAGGGGTTACTCCTTCACAAAAGTGACAGATGTCCCTCCCGGCGTATTATAAGTGCCATAGGATATAATGGGCTTTATGATGGAGAAACCCCTCCGCCAAACTCTAATTAGGCCCTATATGTATGAGGATTAAACATGTCTCTTTCTAACAATTTTGTGAGAAGCTTTAATGCTCTTCGCGCTTCTGACTGAAGTTTTAATGTGCATTTCCAATAATCGTTTTCATATATACTTTTTGATTTCTGGGTATTTTGTGAGTGTTGGCATCGAAGAGGAAAGGGAAATCGAATATCCAGAAACAAACTTGGAGACCCTCTATGCACCAAGTGTAGTTATAGGAGGGAACACAGCGTAGGATGGACAGATCACCTCTCAAAATTTGATTTACAGTGCAACTGATCCATTGACATGGGAAGGTCAATTGTGGTACTAAGTTAAGAACTCTGATTTCCTCCAAGATTCTTAAACAACCAGGATGTCCATTAACCGTATATGTTGGGCAGCAAAGGAAATAGGCCCAAGCCAAACTGGTCCTAGTAATACCATCACTACCTCCGGCTAAGTGGTTCTGAACATTTAGCCGTGGTGTAGCCTACGTCAACCAATGAAAATATACATCAGATGGAAAATTGACGGTGACACATATGGGCAGTGAGGCACATTAGCTCCCTAATGATGAACCTATTGGTGTGAACTCTCAAGAAGACGTACTAAACTGTGTTATCTTTCCTGCTTGCGTCCTTAATACAACAGTAGAGGAATTATTTTCAATTCTTCAACAAATGCAGCGGTCACCCAATCTACCAATGTGTCACAGCCTGTACTACTGAGAGTGAAGCTCGACAGTCAACACCGCTCAGCGTGTGCCAGAAGCAGCCTGAGTGTACCTGAGAGTGAATGCTGGTCATGCTCATCTACAGTGCTGGTCTTAATTTTTGAACATAAGTCGAGTAAGTGACATAGGATCAGATTTTCTCCCCTGAATGTTGACTGAAATGCTGTGTGGGTGAGACTAGCGTACAGTTAGGGAGGACTCGTTGGTTCTCGCTTTTTTTTAGAATTGTCATGAATTAAGCCTTCAACTCTACCTCACCTTCTTTCTTTTTTTTCATTATCTTGTTTTGTTAATGTGTGGTCCTTGGAGGAATCTGGATTGCATGCTTTGTAAAACTGATCTGGACCAATATACAACTACTATTGTGAGGCCCTGCCAGTTGAGTCTTATTCAAGGTAATGGATCAAAATCTGTGTGGTAGGCCAGTGTAGGTAGGAATGGAAAAGTAAATACGCTTATACTATCACACTTTTTCATGATTGTTCTTCGGATGGTGACACTTGCTGTTCCTTTACTGGAAACTTTTGTTTTGCTGAATTGAATGAAGCGTTTCTCGCCCTATGCTGGTGCGTGCACCAGGATATAGTTGTGAAGCCCAACCCCTGTGACACAGTTCCTGGTGTTTTATCCAGTCCATATTACTTTTCTAATCTTGTGCCATTTCACAAGCAAATGATCAACTCACTTAGCGTAGAATTCATCACTATGTAAAATAACCTTTCAGATTTTCTCACACAATATTTCATCATCATCAGGGATTCGAGGCATGTGGCAGATTTCCGATTTTCAATTTACTGAGGATAGTGTCTTTTAAAATTATATTGCAGCCTGCCCAGAGTTTGCTATGCTAGTACTGCAGTATTTGAAATATAGCAGAGATCAAATACCTTACACACACACTGTACTTAGGGGCTGAACTTGTGAGAAAAGGAAAGGGTCTGGATGAGAATCAAAAACATGCCCCACGGGCGTGGCCAAGATGGTGGCGAGATAGGACGTGAAATCCTGTCCCTCCGATGCCGCCAAGCACCAGCTTTGTTAAATCACCCACCTCTCGTGCCATCCGCCCATCGGTGGAGTTGGTACGGCTCAGCTGCCTTGATCTGCGGTGGCGGGCTGAATTTCCCGGGCGGCGGCCCCCTTCTTGTGGTCTTCGGCGACGGCGTGGGGCAGCGGCCTATCAGTCAGGGCGGGAGCGCAGCTCCGACGGAGGGCCCGGAGTGTCAGCAGCGGTACGGAGGTGCTGCCCGTCCGCGGAGAGCGGAGTGAGAGTTTGTGAGGGGCCGGCTCGCAAGCTGCTCGAGGTCCAGGGACGGCGTCCCGAGATGCAATTCCGCTACGGAGCAACGATCGGTGACGGCGCCATCTTGCTGTAGCTGGCTGCTGGCTGGGCCGAGATCTGCGGGAGGAGCTCCGGGGCCCGGACGCTGAGGAGAGGTGGATCGCGCTCGCTCTCCCGGCGGTGGATCGCGGCGGTTTGCCTGAGCGGCCCAGCGGCAGCTGCCATATCGACAACCGGGCTGGACTGCCACAGAGCTGCAAGAGAGCGGTAAGCGGCAGTGTGTGTGGCGCGACGGGGTCCAGTGCGGCAGGCTTGGTCCGTGGGTCGGCGGACGGCGGTTGTGGATGGGTGATGCTGTAAAGAGGTGTGGGGGCCGCATGCTCTGAGTCATTACAGCCAGCATGACAGAGGACTGAAATTGAGGACCTCCAGTAGTGCATAGACTGCCGTGCCTCAGCAGTGAGTGGATATCAGCATATTGTCTGCATGATTAGGCCTGCACAGAAGAGGCTGCCCCTTCCCGGATAGTCTACGCGTGCCCTGCCTGCAGAGACTAGGCCTGAACAGGGCCTGAGGGCGACGAGCATTGCAGCTGGCTTGAGCAGTAGCACGGCGCAGAGATTGGGGACTGTTGGCCTGGCGCTACCGAGGTGCCAAAGGAACCCCTACAACAGCGGAGGTGGTGGTACAGATCGGAAGGCCTGGTGGGGGCACTTGTGCAGGGTGGTGGCTCGCTAAGAAACGCTCAGGGCTGGCGATCACAGCGGAGTGGAGCTGAAGACTAGGCGCGCCTGGGTGAGCTTGGGGTTGGGGCAAGCCTGGTCGGTCCGTGGAGCGGCGGATGGTTGGTGCCTGATCGGCGGTCCCGGAGAGCCCTATGGTCGGTGTCTTCGCAACCTACCCGCCCTGTGCCTGAGGGGCTTGACGACGTTGGGTCTGCAGACGGAGACTTGGGAGGTCGGAGAGTGAGCGGGACTGCGGTGAGGCCTCTCGGTCCTGCTTTCGGCAGACGGGGTGCTCGAGTGGTGGCTTGGGCGAAGGAGAAGAGTCATTGGCGAGCCAGCTGACCGGTGGGGCCTAGAGAGGGCTACTGGCGGTCCGCAATTCGGCGGACGGTGGGTCTTGGAGTGGCTCTGTGCGAGGGGCGTGTCGAGCTTCGCCGCCGAGAAGGCATTCAGAGGCACGGCAGACGGCTTTAGCATGGCGAGTGTGTGAGGCGGCCAGAATCTGTGGAGCAAGAGACGGAAGCCGGGCGCCATGGCTGCAGCATGGGCGCGTAAGGAGAAATCTTTAAAGGAGCTCCTCCTGAAACAGACCGGGCACTCGGCGGCCCCAGGTGACAAGGAGACCTGCTCATCGGAGGGCGATGACTCCCCAGCGACTAAAGCCTTTATGGTGGAACTCTTCTCGGCCATTAAAGAGGACATACAAGAACTGAGATCCCAACTGGCTTCGGATTTAAAAGAGGTGCGTCGCGATGTGGATGAGATTGGGGAGCGGGTGGCGACACTTGAAGAGCATGACCTTTCTAGGGATGAAGAGATTCATCACTTACAGCAAGAAATGTTGCGCCTTAGCGAGCAAAACGTCGATCTTCAGGCTCACGCGGAGGATCTAGAGAACCGCTCCAGGCGGAACAATGTGCGCATCAGGGCGGTCCGATGGAAGGAGGAAGGTGATGATCTCAGAGCGTATGTCAGCGCACTCCTCCAGCAAATCCTCGGTGAGGAAGAGGCCTTGGTCATTCAAATGGATCGGGTCCATCGTGTGGGTCTCCCGCGAGGTAATAAAGCGCCTCCCCCTGACATCTTATTGTGGGTCCACGATTTCCAAGTAAAGGAGCGCATACTGGGGAAGGCCCGCGAAGCCCAACCTGTGCACTTCCGTGGCTGCCAACCGGCCCTTTTTCAGGATCTGGCAGCCTCCACCCTCATCAAGAGACGAGCGTTCAAACCAGTGACCACGCATTTGCGAGAGAACAATGTTCCCTATACATGGGGCCACCCCTTCCGTTTAATTTTTAAGCATCAGGGCAAGTTGCTGCAACTCAGGTCATTTGAGGAAGCAATGGGAATCCTCGGCCTTGAGCATACCACACCCACGGAAAGCGGGGAAAGACCCAAGTCGCAACGAGCACGTTGCATCTCAGGTTGGCAGCGGGTGGGTAGATCTCCCCCAATCAAGAAACCTGACCAGGCCACACGAGATAAGGAGAAAGAAGCAGTACTTTCCACCTTAGCGCAGGCTACTGACCGCCCTGCCGCCCCGTGAAGATGTCAGCTGGTGGCACGGGAGTGGGCTCACGGAGGGGCTTCGGAGGGGCGGAACGCAGTGACCAGTGGAGCGTCTTGTCAGTTCCTCCCTGTTGAGGTGGTCACGTTCCGAACTCTCCGTGGGTTGGGTGTTAGTCGCAGTCACGATCTCCCAGATGTTATTCACTGTGACGAACTGTGGTCAGGCTTTGTCTGTTACCTTTTTTTCATTTCAGGGCTTTATGGTTTTGGTAATTTTGGGGATGGGGTTTGTTTGGGCGGCAGTTGGGAACCTCCGCATCAGTTTGGGTCCTAGGGCGACCTACCAGAAGAAGAACCAGGGCTGTTGCTCTACTTCATGTAGGGGACAGATGCCGGCGTTAGTCATACACTGCTCCCCTCCGACTGATATATGGTCACGGATCTTAAGGTGGTGAGCCTGAATGTTCGTGGACTAAACAATCCGGTCAAACGCGCTGCAGTGCTCTCCCTTCTTGAAAGCGCTGAAAGCGATATTTGTCTACTTCAAGAGACGCATCTGCTCACCAAAGATGTTATGCGCATGCGCGACAGGCGGTTCCCACAACAAGTCTGGTCTGCGGGCCGTCCAAGAAAAATGGGGTGGCTATCTTAATTGGGGCCCGGTGCCAATGCAAGATAATATCAACAGTGGCAGAAATTAAGGGGCGGTTGTTAGCTATTAGGTTACAGTGGGGGGGACTCACCTTACTATTGGGTCACTATATGCCCGAATGAAAAGCAGGAACCCTTCCTTCTCTCCGCCTTGTCAGCGGTTCTTACTTCACCGGACGCCGCAGTTCTGGTGGGTGGAGATCTGAACCTGGTGATGGATGCCGGACGGAACAGGTCAGGGCAACGGACGCACCAGGCTGGAGCCCTGTCATCAGCGGGAAGGGAGTGGTTGGTAGATAGTGGACTGTGTGATGTATGGAGGACTCAGCATCCCACTGATCAAGACTATACATATTACTCTGCAGCACATAAAACTTATGCGCGCCTAGATCATTTTTTGGCCTCTACCTCACTCATGCCCAGCCTACATTCCTCAGACATTACGCCCTGCTCCCTTTCCGATCATGCCCTCATTTCTGTCCTTCTTCCTGCGCAGCGTGCACGAGCCTTTCTGCATGGCTGGTGGCTTAGAGAGAGTCTGCTGCACTCCGAAGACGTCGTGAAGCGCATGCGAGACACTATAGTAAACTATTTCCGGATGAACGATGTGGGGTCCGTGTCCTTGGCATCGGTTTGGGAGGCCCTGAAACTGGTGGCGCGCGGGTAGTTCATCACGATCGCGGCAACCTATAATACCATTCGCAGAGACAAGCGCGCAGCGCTAGAGAGGGAGGTAGGAGAGCTAGAGGCGATCCACAAGTGCACCGGGGCCCCTCGGGTTTGGCAGGAGCTAGAGAATCGCAGGCGGGTACTGAAGCACTTAGATCTGGACAGAGCGGAGCATACCCTCCTCAGGCTGAGACACAAATTTTATCTTAGCAGTGATCGGTGTGGGAAGATGCTGGCAAATAGGCTTCGCATTAAGACGCAACCGTCAGTGATTCAGTCGATCCGTGATTCCCAGGGGGTAGACCAGTCGGCGGATGAGCAGATTGTTGACGCCTTCCGCAATTTTTATCAACTTCTCTATTCAGATCAGGATTTGCTACCGCCGGACCCACAGGCTTATCTGAGCACCTGTGACATATCACCTCTCCCTAGTACCGCGACAGAGGATCTGGAGGCGGCGATCCGCATTGAAGAAGTAATTTCCGCAATTTCTAGACTGAAGCTGGCCAAATCACCGGGTCCAGACGGATTTACGGCGTCCTTCTATAAGACGTTCTGTGTGGAGCTGGCTCCCTTTTTAACCCGTCTGTTTAACTCTTTTCTTGATTCTGGAATGGTGACTCCGTCTATGTTGGAAGCGGCGATCTCGGTCATTTTGAAGCCGGGCAGGGATGCACGGGCATGCGCGTCCTACAGGCCTATTTCACTTCTTAACGTCGATGCAAAACTCTTTGCGGGTATACTGGCGGCGCGCCTTAACCCCCTTATGGCAGACATCATTGACCCAGATCAGTCGGGTTTTTTTCCGTCCAGGCAGGGAGGTGATAATACCAAACGCCTGTTGCACCTCATAGATAGCACGCAGAGATCTCGAAGGCCGGCCTTTCTCTTATCCATAGACGCTGAAAAAGCATTTGACCGTGTGGGTTGGGGCTATCTATTCGCAGTGCTGCGCAGATATGGGATCGGTGAGAACTTCTTAAAATGGATTAGGTGCATGTACCAATCACCCAGGGCGTTCGTGCGGGTCAACGGGTGCCGGTCCAACTTCTTCTCTATTGAGCAGGGGACGAGACAGGGTTGACCCCTGTCTCCGCTCCTATTTGCGCTCTACATGGAGCCTTTCACTCAACGGATTCGGGCCAATCAGAGGGTCATGGGACTTAAGTTTGGGGCTGATGTCCATAAACTTAGTCTGTACGCAGACGATGTGATTCTATCGCTTACACAGCCCAGGACGTCTCTTCCAGCACTCCTCGACAAACTTGCTGAATTTGGGGACGTCTTGGGGTTTAAAGTTAACTTAGAAAAATCTATGATTCTGAACCTATCCATTCCCTCGGAGGAAGAGGAGTCCCTACAAAGAGTCTTCACGTTCCGCTGGACGCAGGCAGACATAACATATCTGGGGGTTAGGCTGACGCCGACCATCGGGAAGACAGTCTCGCTCAACTACGCTCTGCTATTGGAACACACGACCAAAGCGCTGGATGCCTGGTCGCGGCTGCAATTTGCGTGGTTCGGTAGGATAGCGGGGGTGAAGATGATGGTCCTCCCGCGCTTCCCTCAGGTCCACGTACGAAAGCGCAGGTGCGCTGGGAAACTGAAGTGGGCAGGCCCTTGTCACCTAAGGAATGGGAACATATCATATACAGAGCGCATCACACTGCACATAATACTGCGGGGGAGGAATCCGCTTTTAAGGTAATCACATATTGGTACTACACCCCTGCTCGAGTGCATTGCTGGGACAAGAACAAAACTGATCGGTGCTGGAGGGGCTGCGGGTCTACTGGAACTCTAGCTCACCTATTATGGCACTGTCCGAAACTGGAACGCTATTGGTCTCAAATCCTGGACGATATTGATGCTGCGTTTCAGATTGCACTTCCCGCTCTCCAGAGTACACCCTGCTAGGACTCTCCCACCCCAAGGCTTTTCCGTTGAGATCCCTCAGAGGTAGGCAGATTGCTCTGGTGCTGCTGGCGGCTCGCCAGGTTATCCCAGCCCTGTGGGGAACGACCACGACACCCAATGTGCTAGCATGGATACATCTCTTATGGCATCTACTAGCGATGGAGCGCATGTCGCTCCGTGTGGAAGGGAAGGGCAAAGATTTTGCGGAATTGTGGGCCCCCTTTTTACATCTATTGACAAAAGATTTGAGAGAAGTGACATGCCCGAAGTACTTACAGATTCTCCGACTATTGCCACTAGAGCCCAAGGGTCCCACCCAGAAGCCGGAGGGTTGAACAGAGATCTGAGCGCGCGCGATAGAAGTAGGCCTTGTATTAAGAGACTTTATCTTGGGTTGGAACTGATGCAGAGGGAGGTGGGGGTGGGCCAGGGGGCGGGGTGGGAGGTTTACTTCCAATGTTTTTTTTTCTGTTTTCTTGTAGTTGTATGTGGGCTGTTCTTAAGGTGGAAATCATTGCAGAAGCCTTACACATCTGATTGTTACGTGATCGGCCTCCGGGCTGTGAGTATGTCAGCTATATATATCGCTCTGCTGGCCTTGAGATGTAGGCAGGAAGCTGTGTACATTGATGTTACCTCCCACGTAATAAAAATCATTGATTCTAAAAAACATGCCCCACCATTGCGGTGGGGACGAGAGGCAGCATCAGTATGGTCATTTATTGCATCTCTTTCGCTTCACCACAGCCAGGAGAGAAACTGGCAGTCAGCTACTGCACTGATGTAAGGAGAACATTCAAGTGGCAGATGTAATACCACGAAAAGAGTGGAAGCAAGAACTTGTCAAACTAAAACCCTCAGGACAACAAGGCATAATGTTGTCAAAAACTGCACAAACTCATTCAGGAGAATTCCGAGGACCACATCCTCCAGTAGTGAGAGGAGTGCTGACCTTTAAAGTGTATTATGGTCCCAGTGGCTTTAGGAGAACATTGGATATTATACCAGTCTCATGAGATATGTGTCACTAACCAACCCCTGGGTACAGAGGGATTGCAGGATTTGGGGAGAGAACTGATCTTTTCTGTCCCAGGCTTACTTCTTTTCCTGGCCAATACTCTCACCAGTAAAGGAACTGCTAGTGAACAGATGCTTTTCCTTGGTGAATGATATTGTAAGCAGAACCTTTTTATATTTTTCATGTTTTCACTTTTGTCCACACTTGCCACTTCTTACCTCATACTTCGTACATGAGAAAGGAATGTACTACACACTCTAAAATGTCTGAAACCTAAGGTGCTCTTTTTTTGCAGCATAAAATAATCTCCTTTTCCTGGTGATCTATCTGAATAAATGCTCCCCACCACCCCCGGTTCCTTCCTTGATATTAGAGCTCTGCTTTGTTTTCCCTTTTATATTCTCTTCTTCTGTTTCTTATCTTGATTATATACACTGTTGTTGGTAAGATAGAATATAAAAAAGGAACAATTGTCTCCATGAACACCCTTGTTTCACCCCTGCAAAACCACTGGGGCTCACTAAGACATAGAAGTACAATATGCCTCACATTTTAAAGTTGTAAATCCACCCTTTCTAGGTCTGACCAAAAAGAGGAGCTATCCAGGTGCCCACTGTTACCAATTCTTTAAAATGCACAGTGTGCTTTAGCTCTTCCCAGAGGAGTATTTCTCTCTCAGCTCATGCTGTTTACTTTTATTTCTCCTCGTTTTTTCCTCTTTCTATGCATGCTGCAGAAAATGCCATCAAGGATTATGTTTGTGCAGGAAGCTGTCCCTTCCTGCACAAAACAATCTTCCCTGCAACACAGGCACCCTTGCAACATGACGCAAGGGTGCCTGCGCAGCCAATTGTGCGCCAGCACAGGGAAAAGCACATGGATGAAAGGTATTGATGTTAATACAATGCATTTAAAACATAAGCAGAGGTGCACCACACGTTAATTTCAAAAGCAGAAAAAACAATTGTGTAATCTATATGCAACACAAGTATTCTTCAAACATTTTTTCTTTATTCCAATTTCTGTTATTTAAAACGTGGTCATAAACATCAATTTTCACAACGATACAGCCAACGCGTTTCGTCCTTTTAAAGGACTTCTTCAGGGCACTGAGCATTCGAATAGGTCAGTCTCCGCAAAAGAAAACCAGTAAATAACTGGATCAGTAGCCTATGTGTCTTTCCACATCTAAGTCACGATTGTTCAATATCAGGTGTATATGGAAGGTTCCTCATGATCATAAAAAACAAATGGATACAAGCAACGAGGATGCCGGATAGGTTCAATGATGGAGCACAAATAAATACACGGAGTAATACGTAAAAAGGATCACACCTGAGCTGGTCAATACTGCGTTTAGATATCAACCAATTTGCAGATTCCTTATGGTAAAGGAATATGTCAAAGATCCAGGTGGGACCCCAAAGAGAAGGCGCGCATATAAGCGTGAATCCCGCAAACCTGATATTGAACAATCGTGACTTAGATGTGGAAAGACACATAGGCTACTGATCCAGTTATTTACTGGTTTTCTTTTTGCGGAGACTGACCTATTTGAATGCTCAGTGCCCTGAAGAAGTCCTTTAAAAGGACGAAACGCGTTGGCTGTATCGTTGTGAAAATTGATGTTTATGACCACGTTTTAAATAACAGAAATTGGAATAAAGAAAAAATGTTTGAAGAATACTTGTGTTGCATATAGATTACACAATTGTTTTTTCTGCTTTTGAAATTAACGTGTGGTGCACCTGTGCTTATGTTTTAAATTGTTATGTTCCCATGGGGACTTGCACTGTGACGGTGGGTGCGTTTCAGTGTGCACACAGACCCCAACAAGTATAGAGGGGTTAGAATAATAGAGGGATAGCAGTTCAGGTGCTGTGGATTTAAGGGCTCCACTGTCAGGCTTGTTTTCTTACGTTAATACAATGCATCTCTGGGCTTTTAAAATGACGCAGCTTGGCACAGCAAAATGGCTTGCGGTGTAGCGCTGCGTCATTTTTTTGTAAATGAGGCCCAAGATTCTTTATCTTAGAAATGCATGCATACAGGAATCAATCACTTTTCGTTTCTGTTTTTACTTTTCCTAAATTTTTTTGTTTTTGTTTCCACTGCATCAAGTTTTTTCAAAATGTTTTACTTGTTACTCAAAATGCAAGGCAGACCTAATAGCTTTACCAATGATTGCCTGAACCATTTTTGCCTCAGATCAAACCACTCCTGCTACAAACTCCCCCCCAACCCATTATACCTTGCACCCCACTGCCACCATCTTTTTGATGTCACTGCTCGTTTTATATCGCTCATTTGTAGCCCACCTATAATCATCTTTCCCTGCTCCTTTGGCCTCAACCCGCACCTACGCCTTGTGCTCTCATTCATGCCATCCCTTACTGAATGAAAGCAAATATGTCCCTAGATGTGCGTTTGGGCATGCACTATGTGCCTGCTGCTGTTACCACCAATGTGACTATTTTATTTTAAGTCAAATTAATCGTGTTGTTCACCGTACTGTTATGCAGGCACCGCTGTGTTCACAGCACACAGTATAACTTAAAAGCACCCCAATCAGACATGACAAATTCGGGCACAATTTGAAGCACCCCATTGGACACCTAAATAATTCAATATTGTTACTCACGGCTTGATTTAGAGTTCGGTAGAAGGGTTACTCCGTCACAAACAGATAACCCGTCTGCCATATTACAAATGAATTATATCCATGTGCTTGTAATATGGTGGACAGGATATCCGTCACATTTGTGAAGGACTAACCTGTGCGCTCAACTTTAAATCAGGCACCCAGCCCCCTGAATGTCTTGTTTTGGGATCCAGAACTACATCAGGGTTCCAGCTGAATGGCATTGACTACTGAACTTGGTAAAAAAAAAGTTACCCGAGGGTGTGGTATTACCTGGGTGAAGTAAATAGCTCAGCTTTTGAGTTTTCATTCAGAAAAGGGGGTTGGGGTGGATTATATGCAAAAATGTTTACTGCATGGAATTTTTTTGCTTGCATCTAAATTTTCCCCATGTATATGTATATTTGGTCAGGGGCAAATTTCAGGGGTGTGGTGTTTAATGAAAAACTCTGAATTCTAATCCCTGAGCAAAGTTCTGTTTGTAGCAGGATCGGAGTTTCACCTATGTAATCATGGAGCTAGGTGTCTGACTCCTAAAAGACATACCAAAGCAATCTATGACAAGGTTATGAACCTTCCAGAAGAAATAGTCCTTAAGCTGAAGCCTTTGTCATGCTCAAGTGAAAGCCATAGAAGTTGTTAGGGGGTCATGACCCCTTCTCTTGCCACTCTTTCATTATAGATGGAGCTCATGTCAAGGTATTGGCATAGCCTGGTCCATGATATTAACCCAGGTCTATCATATGTGCTGTTTTAAGTTACCTGCATTTGTATAAAGCTTAAGTACCATTTGTATGGCCCCATAGCAGTTTCAGGATCTGGGCCGCATTTTGCAGTTCTGGTATTCTCGTTCACCAGACCCACAGCGGTCTGTTGATCGTGGGGTTTGGATTATTGAAGGGGACATCACATATGTACTATACCATAGGGTAGACTGGCCTATAGGGTAATCCGGTAGTGCCTGAAGGATTAGTTTATGGGATTTTTTTTGGGCAGATTTCATGGTTTGGTGTGCCATTTTTTTTACTGTTGATTTTACTGATATTACCACAAACATTGCCTGCAGTAAGCACAAATGTATACAGTCTCCCGTACCTTACAAACCACGTATACAGCTTGTCTTTACAAGTTTGGCACTTGCAAATATAGGTCAGGTTTTTTTTTTTTAAATATCTGATTTGCTAAAGGGGGCACTTTTAATTTGGTGCCCGTGCCTATTTGTTGTCCCAGCCCAACCCTGGTATCCCAAATATTTCAATGGGAACAAATGACTCTGAAATGGCGCTGGACACCTAGCTTGCCACTTGCCTGTGGCCTCCAGTTCCTGCTTGTTCCAGACTGATCCAGTGACACAACAGCTGCCTGAGTTTTCCCGCTGAGGTTTTTCCAACTGGGTTTTCCCACTCACTGTTCTTTCCGCCATTAGAAGCCCTGCCCCCCCAGGAGCTACTTAACGCAGGACGCAGAGCGACTGCAGAGCGGACGCGCTGCTGGCATGCAGATGGCACCGCAAAGGCAAGCAGGTTGCGCCTGTCCGCACCTGGACCATGCCCAGCACCACGACCCCTGGCCTTCTCGCCCCAGGAAGATACACATCACTGAGCTCTACACTAGCCACCCAGGACACTGCAAGAAACACTGCCACTGTGCCGGCCAACACTCCATGGTAGGACCTTTAACCTGCACCCGCTGCCACGTTACCTGCCACTGCACACACACCAGCCAACCGACCAGCCCCACCTGGAACACATGACAGATACCACCTGAACAAAAACACCAACTTGCATGCGCCCTTCTCAACACACGCTCGCTATACAAGCATTTCACTGAATTACGGGACCTCATTGGCAGCTTCGCACCCGACATCATCTTCCTCACTGAGACCTAGTTCAACCCCATATCCGCCCCAGATATTGCCACAGTGATCCCCGACGGACATAAAATCACTCACCAGGACAGCACCAACAAGCCGGGAGGAGGAACAGTCATCATCCACAAAGAGACCATACAGCGTAACACCACCCTGAGAACACCACCACCCCCAAGGAACATCTCAACATCAAGCTCCCCACGGACGACAAAACAACCATTAGAGGCACCCTTGCATACCGACTCCCAGGCCCGCTCTCCAGCTTGTGCAACACCATCACAGCCTTCATTGCGCCCCTAGCCTTAGACTCCAAGGACTAGATCTTCCTTGGAGACCTAAATTACCACATTGATGACCCCAACAACAAAAAAAACGTACACCTCCTCGACAGTATGAGCAGCCTTGGATTGACCCAGATTGTCAATGAACCTCACACACTGCAGGACACACGCTGGACCCAATTTTCACCTCCAGCAACCACGTCAAATAAAGCCATGTCACAAAACTCACATGGACCGATCATTCCATTGTCCACTTCAGCATCTCCATCCCCCGCACCGCCACCCCCAAGATGACAAACGCCCCCCCCACCAGAGGTGGAACAAAATCTCATAGACCGCCTTCAACACCTCCAACCCTGCTACTGCCACCAACCTTGAATTGGGAGTGAAAAACTTCAATGCCTGGATCAGAAATTGTGCAGACTGCATCGTCCCCATCAAGAGCAACATCCAGAGAAAATCCTCCAAAAAGACCAGCTGGTACACCCAAGAACTCAGAACAGCGAAACAGGTCAGCAAACAGTTGGAGAGGAGAAGATGTGCCTGCAAGGACACCTCTGACAAGGGAGCCTTCAAGACCTCCCTCAACCTCTACCACCACCTGCTGAGGGCAACAAAGAAGACAGCCCTTGCCACATGTATTGAAACCAGCGCCAACTACACCAAGGAACTTCTCAACAGCGTTAAGGAATTCTCCAACCTGGCTGCCAGCGAAAACAAAATCATAGCCTCACAGAAGCTGTGCGACAACCTCGCACACTTCTTACACAACAAGATCTCAGCCATATAAAGAAACTTCAAACCCCAACCCACACCTACGGACTTCCTCAACAGATACGCCGCCACCTTAACTGACACGAACCACACACTGACCACCTGGAACATCCTCTCCACCCAGGACACCACCTTCACCATGAAATCCATCCACTCAGGAGCTCCCACAGACCCATGCCCACACCACATCTTCAACCTCTGAAACCAAAGGATCGGCCAGGAACTCACCACCCTACTCATCACCTCTATAACCACCGTAACATTTCTCAACACCTGGAAACACTCCAAAGTCATACCGCTACTCAAAAAACCCTCCACCAACCTGAGCGAACTTGAAAACTACTAGCAAATCTCCCTGCTCCCATTCCCAGAGAAGGTACTGGTAAAGATCATCAACAATCAACTCATGACACACCTGGAGCAGAACCAGCTACTCAACGCCTCCCAAACCGGCTTCCACAAGAAATCACAGCACCAAAACCATGCTGATTGCAGCCACCGACGACATCCAAACCCTCCTTGACCGGGGAGAAACAGCAACTTTGATCCTCCTCGACCTCTTGGCAGCCTTCAACACCATATCCCACCAAACGCTGATCGAACGACTCCACAACAAGGGGACGTGCTCAGATGGATCACCTCCTTCCTCACTGGAAGAACCCAGAGGATCCACCTCCCACTTTCATCTCAAAACTTAAGGAGATCACCTGTGGTATCCCACCAGGGCTCATCCCTCAGCCCCACGCTGTTCAACACATATATGACCCTGCTGGCCAATATCGTCAAATCCCACGACCTCAACATAATTTCCTACGCAGACGACACCCAACTCATCCTCTCACTCATTGATGACCTCACCACCACCAGAACCAACTTCAACAGATGCATGACAAACGTCACTGACTGGATGAAGAACAACTTCCTGCAGCTGAACACAGACAAGATGGAAGTACTGATTTTTGGCAACAGCAGCAACACATGGAACAACTCCTGGTGGCCATCAGACCTAGGACGTGCAGCCACCCCCTCTGACCACGCCAGAAACCTTGGAATCATCATTGACAACAAGCTCCCCATGGAAACACAGATAAACGTAGTCTCCTCTGCCTGCTTCCTCACTCTGCGCATGCTACGTAAGATCTTCAAGTGGCTACCCCTACACACGAGATGCACCGTGACACATGCCCTCATCACCAGCTGACTGGACTACTGCAATGCCCTCTACGTAGGAATCGCCACACACAGAGTCTTCAAACCATACAGAATGCCACAGCCAGACTCATCCTTGGTCTTCCCCGATAAACCCACTATCACCCCACCTCAGGCAACTCCACTGGCTCCCCATACAGAAAGATGCCAATTCAAGCTGCTGACCCACACACAAGGCTCTACACAACCAAGGACCTGCATACATTAAACACCGCCTTAACTTCCACCAATCTCCGAGAAGACTGCATCCGCCTCCCTTTCACTTGCCCATACTCACCGCATCTGCAGAAGTGGAGGATGCTCCTTCTCCCCACATCGCAGCAAAGACCTGGAACAATCTACCCACACACTTCCGGACGATCACCTCACTTTCGGATTTCTGAATCGCCCTCAAGACCTGACTGTTCGAATAAGCCTCCCGGACCTGCAAGCACCTGGATACCCTATCGGGTGATTAGCAGCGCTTTATAAATCCTGATTGATTGATTGATTGACAATAACCCTCCAAAAGAGGAGAGAATCTAACTATATGATTAATGAAAGCTCTATAGAAGGTTTTTGAAGTGGTATTCACAGAAAAAACAAAGCATCTATTCGAGCTAAGTAGTGTGTGTAGCATGTGTGGTAAAAGTATGGATGCTGTTGAAGTTGGCACTGATGTTACTTCTTTTCACTGCACCGTTATCTGTCTACAGCAAAGCTACACTTCCTCAATCCCGGGAAGGGCAAATGAGTGCAGAAAAGAGCAACACTGCCATCTAGTGACCACAAACATTTGCTGTGTTTTCTGTGGGTTTTTTTCTATTCAGGTTTTTATCCCATCAAGGAAAATCTGACTCTTGGAAAAAAACCAACCCTGTTGGAACTCGGAGATAATAATCAGTTTCTCTGGGCTTGTGAAATTGGCTCATTAAGCGTCCTTTTAACGGAAAATATTGGAAGCGATTAAGTGTGCTTTACTGAGTGGGCATGAAATGGCTAACCTTCGGCCACCCACCGCTCCTAGGAGTCTGGCGCCGTTTTATGCACGCCTGTAATGTCTTCACTTGAAGTGCTGTTTATTCATCACCTGCTTATTTATCTCCCTGCATTTGGCAGACACATCGATCAATGTTAAACTGTCACACAAGGTTATTTTTCTTTTACATAACAGTGCAGGCCTACGGTAGTCGTGGCATATTAAATGTAATAACTTTCTAACTTGTAGCTCCGAGATGACAGCACCATTTTCGCTGCATATATTACAATGGGGAACTCATAATATCATTTTTTGGTATTAATGTTCCTCCAAGGTCAAAGGCGGCCAGCGTAGTGTCAATTTCAGTGCACGTACATCCACGCTGATTTTCGCCAAAACAACTCAGAGAGCTTGTTCCCTTCTTGGCTTACACTATCTCCCTGTGCCCTTTTGACACTGATAAGGCAGGACATATTTCATGTAACTCGTCATACACCCAACCTGAAGCTTGTCTTTTCACCTTCGCATCCATCACGAACGTGACAAGATTCTCTGCTTCTCATTTTCCTATCGTATTCTGGCTGAGAGTGACGTTTAATTCTTAGGTCGAGGAATAGCACCGCATTCTATTTCGCAGGTAAGAGGTACTCCTTTTATCGATGTCAGAAGAATGAAAGCCAGGCCATAGTCTGCATGCAGATCCTCTAGAGACCCAGAGTAACCTGGAATTTTATCCAGAATTCTAATTTTCTAAAATACTAAAAAATAAAACAGATGACTATACTTAAAAGTCATTTGATTTTGAGTTTCAGATTAGTTGCTTTTTCTGCTCTTATACTGAAGGCTCCTTTCTGCAAGCTGCGCCCACATTTTTCCAGCAGAAGCATTTAATTACCGCGCAATTAAATATACTTCTGTCTACAGATGAGGGGGCATATTTACGTTTCCTGGCGCATCCCTGCATATCAGCAGGGATGTGCCAGGGAAAATGCGTCACGCAAGTTTACCCTTGCGCCACGTCTAATGTGCCGCATTTACAATGCGGCGCATCGTGGCGCAAGGATAAGCAGATGCGTGACGCATCTAGCCGGCGGAAGGTTGGCGCAGTGCTGAAGTTGTGTCGCAAGCGCGACGCAACTCCAGCACTGTTCCAACCTTCCCTATCCCTAACATGTTGCGTCAATCCTTACGCCTGCTTGAAGCAGGCGTAAGGATTTGACGCACCAGCGTCCGGAAAAGTGACTGCATGAAATCTTGTAGATTTCACTGCGTCACTTTTCCGAGCGTTCCTGCGCCGGAACGCCCCCTGCGCCGGTACGCCCACATGAAACCTGACGCAGGTTTCATGTGGCGCAGGGGTTTACTACGTGACGCATCTCCCTAGATGCGTCACGTTGTAAATATAGCGCAACGCGGCGCATGGTTTGCGTCGCCGCTGCGTCACATGCGTGACGCAACGGCGGCGCAAAAGTGGCGCAAGGGGCTTGTAAATATGCCCCGAGATATTCACGGTCTACGTGCACTGTCCATCTATCTTAAAAAAAAACTGGCATCAATAACCAAATTGCTATTTTTTTCTGGGCGGAACACTTCAGTTAATTCCGATCTTCCATTTTTAGTCTCGGCGAGGTCGCACCTTTGCAAGACTTCTTGGCACTAGATTCTGGGAGGCTTCTTTGTATTCCTTGTACAAACAGATAGAAGAATGGCTTCTTCTGTAGTGCTAGCTTTCAAAGCCTTCCTGACACTTCATTGCTTCACTTGATCTTGCCTTTGGATCTGGGCTCGGACCAGCACTCGGCAGCTAAATATAAGCCACACCGTGTGGTTTCAGGAAAGTGTCTTTGAATCTTGTAGGCGAGGAGATTAAGCACATCACCAGGTGTGAAAGGACATCATTGTAGCAACCATGGCTGATGCTGGAAACCAGAGACTGTTTACTGCTCCAGGAAATGCTTACAGAAAACTCTCTTTCCCCTTCAATAGGACATTTTCAACCTGAGTCAGTCTCAAGCTGGTAAATCACATGACATTTTTTTTGTGCGAGGTGCACCCTCACGTAGAAAACGTAACCCGTCATACCAGGTAAATGTATTTTTCTCACTGTGCTTAACTTCACAAAATGAAGCACATTTTGTCGAATAAAAAAAATGTGTTTACACGTAAACAAGACATGCATGATTCTATAATATTGATGCAATACTAACTTGATTTTTCACAAATTGTTTTTGTACCTTTTGACCAGGTTGCTGATTAAGCCTGACCTGTCTCATCTGAAAAAGGAGACGAGGAAATACATTTCCAACAAGGGAGTCAGTCCCTCACACACCGGTACTCCCAAAATCAATATGTGCATCAGACTGCTTTAAATTAGAGATGAGAGATTAGGGGAAAACTGCCATTCTGTTCCCTGCTTTACTTGCCACATTCTTTTATAAATCCTAGACTGGCTTTAATTGAAAAAAATAAAGAGACATATTTCTCAAAAGGAATTTCCCCTATTTTGTGCACTCCCATGTGCATGGAAAAGGAATACTCTTTTTCTACAAAATATTATATTATCCTGCATAAGAGTCGTAATCTTGCAATCTTGTAAAACATTATATTTGCTAATTTATTTATACTAAATTCTAGTTTCATAGGAGTCTTTATGCAGTAGGGCTGACACCTAGAAATATAGCATCAAAGATACACAACATGTTACAGTAAGATGAAAGCAATCCAACAAGCAAGGAAACACAACAGCGAAAGACGTCTGTATGTGGGAGCCCAATGGTGTAACACAAAATAATGCTGTCCGCCTGTAAAATGAGAAAAGGGAGAGGGACCCTAAAGTCTCCCATATCTCACATATATTAATTGCTCTTGGGTTAAATGGGGACGCTGCGAAGGGTTGGGGGGCCCTGAAGGATTAGGGCCCTCCTGCGCCACAGGTGCTGTAGGGTCCTGTGTTACTCCCTTGTGGAAGCCCTTGTTTGTAATGAAATGTACCATTTGCATAGTACTTTATATCCCCCACGAGGCCCGAAGCACTTATGGGTGGTCGGGTAAGAAGCTGCCCCAATTGTTGTGCCTGGTTGGTAGAAAGTTGGATAATCAATCAATCAATCAGGGATTTGTAGAGCTCACTACTCACCCATGAGGGTCTCAAGGCGCTGGGGGGAGTGGGGGATTCGGGCAACTCCGGTCATCCGAAGAGCCAGGTCTTGAGGCTCTTCCTGAATTCTTGCAGTGTGGGGCTAATGAGGCATCAGTGTAAGATGTTTGTTGACGTGTAAGAGGTGTGGAGGAGTATTGCAGGCTGAGGCATATTTTTCAAACTGTCAATTATTCTATGTGTTTACATTGAGACGTATCTAAGGATTGACATACTGTGAAAACAGGATTTTCATTTTTAGCATAGCACTATTAGGAGTTTGGGGTGCATATTGTGCTTGGCAATATTTGTGTATTGCTCTGATACATAGGCATTGCACGACCTCCCTTCTGGAGTTCACTCTTGTCTATGATTCTGTTGCTAGACCCAGAATTACCACAGTCCAGCTGCGAAACACAATAACCATCATATTTTATTCAACTATTCCAAGGTCCCCATCCTGATGCCTTTTAGTGCGGAGCAGAGACATAACATACGTGGGGGTGAGCATACGTTTTCCCCAAAATTGCTGCATCTGCAGCACATGTATTAACTCGGATAATCTACAAGTTAGTGCCTGGGCTGCAGATGGCACATTTGGAAATACAGAGCAGTCATTTACTTTTTGTATTTCAGAGCTGTGCTAGCTACAACTCATGGCCGTATTGCTGAATATCGAACGTAGAAATACCGTGATATACGAATATTGTGGACAAAATATTAAGGACCAATATATTGAAAAGTAAACGAATATAGAGGAAGTAAAGATGTACTATTCTTAACTACATGTCTACACAACTTAAATATCTATATATTGTCAAGATACATGCATGTGGAGTTAGGTATAGAAAATCTGCCCTTGCCTTTTGATATTTTGATTTTATCCTTAATGTTTCCATTCGAATGTATCCGGCCTTCAATATTCAGGTGGCACGCCACAACTCATGTATTAAGTTGAAGATTTTCTGAGTTAATGTGTGCACTGTGGACAGGGCAATTTCAGGGAAAATAAATGCAGAAACCCCACCTGCGTCTGTCCATTGTAGGAAGTCGCAAAACCTCGAACTGTTACTACATGTCTCTTGTAGCAAGCTGCAACAACTTAAACAGTTACTAGAGGTCTTTTACAGATGGGTGCAGTACTGTAATCTGTTACTAGAGGGCCCTTGTAGCAAGGTGCAAAACCTTAAAGCATTATTAGAGGTCTCTCATTGAAGGGTGCGGTACCTTAAGCAGTTACTAGAAGTCCATTGTAAGAAGCTGCAATACCACAAACCGTTTCTAGTGGTCTCTTATAGACGGGTGCAGTACTGTAAGCTGTTACTAGAGGTCCTTTGTAGCATGCTGCAATACCTTAAACCGTTACCAGAGGTCTCTTACAGATGGGTGCAGTACCGTAAGCTGTTACTAGAGGTCCTTTGAAGCATGCTGCAATACCTTAAACCGTTACCAGAGGTCTCTTACAGACCGGTGCAGTACCGTAAGCTGTTACTAGAGGTCCTTTGTAGCAAGCTGCAATACCTTAAACCGTTACCAGAGGTCTCTTACAGACGGGTGCAGTACCGTAAGCTGTTACTAGAGGTCCTTTGTAGCAAGCTGCAATACCTTAAACCGTTACTAGAGGTCTCTTACAGACGGGTGCAGTACCGTAAGCTGTTACTAGAGGTCCTTTGTAGCAAGCTGCAATACCTTAAACCGTTACTAGAGGTCTCTTACAGACGGGTGCAGTACCGTAAGCTGTTACTAGAGGTCCCTTGTAGCAAGCTGCAATACCTTAAACCGTTACTAGAGGTCTCTTACAGACGGGTGCAGTACCGTAAGCTGTTACTAGAGGGCCCTTGTAGCAAGGTGCAAAACCTTAAAGCATTACTAGAGGTCTCTCATTGAAGGGTGCAGTACCTTAAGCAGTTACTAGACGTCCATTGTAACAAGCTGCAATACCACAAACCGTTTCTAGTGGTCTCTTATAGACGGGTGCAGTACCGTAAGCTGTTACTAGAGGGCCTTTGTGGCAAGCTGCAATACCTTAAACCGTTACTAGAGGTCTCTTACAGACGGGTGCAGTACCGTAAGCTGTTACTAGAGGTCCTTTGCAGCAAGCTGCAATACCTTAAACCGTTACTAGAGGTCTCTTACAGACGGGTGCAGTACCGTAAGCTGTTACTAGAGGTCCTTTGTAGCAAGCTGCAATACCTTAAACCGTTACTAGAGGTCTCTTACAGACGAGTGCAGTACCGAAAGCTGTTACTAGAGGGCCCTTGTAGCACGGTGCAAAACCTTAAAGCATTACTAGAGGTCTCTCATTGAAGGGTGCAGTACCTTAAGCAGTTACTAGAAGTCCATTGTAACAAGCTGCAATACCACAAACCGTTTCTAGTGGTCTCTTATAGACGGGTGCAGTACCGTAAGCTGTTACTAGAGGTCCTTTGTAGCAAGCTGCAATACCTTAAACCGTTACTAGAGGTCTCTTACAGACGGGTGCAGTACCGTAAGCTGTTACTAGAGGTCCCTTGTAGCAAGCTGCAATACCTTAAACCGTTACTAGGGGTCTCTTACAGACGGGTGCAGTACCGTAAGCTGTTACTAGAGGTCCCTTGTAGCAAGCTGCCAAACCTTAAATCATTACTAGAGGTCTCTTGTAGCAGGGTGCAATATCTTAAACCACTGTTAGAGGCCCCTAGCAGCACGCTTTAGTGCCTTAAATCATTTCATTAGCAGAGGTACTATGGTCACTGCCTATTCAATCTCAGCATACCAGAGAATTATGAAGAGACCAGATACTGTTGAATGAATCCTTTTGTTGAAAACAGAAAGGGACTGCGACACTGCCAAAAATTTGATTGTTATTTCATTTTGGTAGGCAAATCATAGAGAGAATGTGACTTCAACATATCAATTTGCATATTCACTTTCACAAGTATAACGATTTTTATTTTTCTATGGCCTTCCGATGTTGAGATACGATCACAGTAGTCATTACGAAGGCTCAGAGGTTTACAGAAGTCATGCTAACAATGATAGCTAGTACAAGATAATAAATCTAACAGCTCTGTTTTAGGGAACTTTTTTTTTTTTTTTTTTTTTAAGAAAACAGGGAATTGAGACTGAGAGGGAGAGCAACAGTGCAGATGCTGATTGGAAGGTGGGGAGAGAAGAGAGACACTGAATAAATGAAAGAGACAGAGATGTTTTAAGGCATTGGCAAAGTGGGCTCTGGCCCAGGGCCCCAGCCTTTCAGGGCCCCCCCTGATAGAGCCAGCTATGTTCTGCAGAGAGTCTTGCCTTGATGACCTTGAATAATTTTTAAACAGATTGTTGTAAATCCATATAAAAAGTTTCTTATAGATCAATACAGGACCTCACAAATAAGAAATGGGAGGGTGTGACAGAGATTATTTGCAGTAATATTAGTGAGCTGCTCTGTGTTACATTACTGAAAACACACGTTACTATCACTGAATATCACATGTACACACATTTAGAATTTGACCAAAGAGGGCATGAAAGAGCTGAAACTGGATCATAAAATCAAAGCTGTTCCGAACAGGGGACCCCAAATACATTTGGCCCAGGGCCCCCAAAATCCTTAAAACGTCAGTGGAAAGAGACTCCTAGCAGCATGAGTGAGAGTGTGGACAAATAAAAACCAAGTGAGAGGCACCATGAGCAATGATCAAGGAGTTGGGGAGAAGAGATGGGAAAGAGAGAGAGAAAAAGACACAGAGGCAGTGTGAAATTGATTCGAACCATGGATAGAGTTCTGTTCCCAACAGAAAGAGGGGGAAGGAAGGAGAGAGAAATGCGAGAAGGAGAGAGAGTGAGGTGTGAACAGGAGAAACTAGGAAGTACACATAGAGGAAAGAGGGATGAGGCGGAATTAGCAACAACATTCAAATACCAGAGGGGATAGAGGAAGAGGATAGACATGCGTTCCCATTCAGTGCTAAATTTAAAATGCTAGAGAAACGTGCAAAAGGAAAATAGTTCCCTGACATTAGCAGTGTAAGGATACATTCACCCACTCAAAACATGATTAAACCAAAACGGTGTGCGAAACTATCAAGCTGGACTCAAAGAACTGAAGTAGCCAAGAAAGTAGTACAATCATGTGCAAGAGGCAGACCTTAATCCCCTTCTAAGTACTTTTTAAAGTATTGGCTACAATCCACCTGCATGTCTGCAGCGAGACCATAAAAGGTAAATAGAGCTCTCTATGGTCTGCTTAGTTTCCTTAGTAAGATATATTATCCCCTTTCTTTTCAACTACCTTATTTAAACTTTAGGGACATCTGGATTTGACTCTTCATTGAAAACCACCAGCAGTGTTAATTTTGAGGGCCAACTCTTTAGGTAAAACATACAAACATTGGTCATTTATACTGGTAAGGTCCATCTGTGTAATACCAATGCTTCTGGGGTAAGAGTATGCACACAAGGTTAGATGTTTCAATATGTATGGTTGAATCAGGTTTTACATTTCTGAGGTTGGTAATATCAGTACTACTAACACCGTCATTACAAGGGCATTGGTTTCACAAAAGCAGTGATTCCACACCTTGAGTTACTGATGCATCTGATACATCTAACCTTGTGTGCTGGCTCAACAACTACTGACCGAACTCCCTGCTTCCATTACCGGCCAAAGTATTAAAAAAAGCCATCAACCAACAACTCTCCTCATATCTGGAACAAAACCTCCTACTCGACTCCTTCCAGTCTGGATTCCGCAGCAACAACAGCACTGAAATACCCCTCATAGCAGCTGGTGATGACATCAGAGCCTTTCTCGACCGAGGAGAGAATGCGTCTCTGATCCTCCTAGACCTGTCAGCAGCCTTTGATACAGTCTACTACCATACACTCATCACAAGGCTTCACAATATAGGCATCTAAGGAGCAGCTCTCAGTTGCATTACCTCTTTCCTCACCGGAAGATTGTGAAAAGTCCGCGCTCCCCGACCTCCTAACCCAAAGACATCATCTGTGGAGTACCCCAAGGATCCTCGCTCAGCCCCACCCTCTTCAGCACTTATATGACACCTCTGGCCAACATCATCAGAACCCACAGACTCAACATCATATCCTATACCAATGACACACAAATATTCTCTCCCTCTCCGAAGACAACAAGACCAACTTCCACAACTGCATGACAGACATCGCCAACTGGATGAAGGGCAACTGCCTAAAGCTGAACACAGACAAGACAGAGGTACTAATCTTCGGAAACAAAAGCTCACCATAGGACACATCCTGGTGGCCCTCAGAACTTGGTCCTAATCCTACCCCCACTGACCATGCTAGGAACCCAGGCATAATTGTGGACAGCAAGCTAACCATGATGAATCAGGCCAACTCTGTCTCCTACTCCTGTTTCTTCATCCCCTGCATGCTTCGCAAGATGTTCAAATGGGTACTCCAAAGCGAGTAAAGACCATACAGAATGCCACAGACACACGTCCTGGATTTCCCTAGATGAAACCACCTACTTGAACCACCGCCGGAACTTCCATCAGCCCACCAGACACCTCCGCTCCTCTTCCCTTTCTCAAACGCTACAACCCCCGCATCCAACGTAGCTGATGCAGAGGCCATTCCTTCTCCTATGTAGCAGCAAAACATGGAACAAGCTACCCTTTCATCTCCGGACCTCACCATCTTTTCCATAGTTCTAAAAGTACTTGAAGACCTTGCTATTCAGCTAATCAACAGGACCCTGCCAGTGCCTGGATACCCTCACGGTAACAAGAAGCGCTCTACAAATCTACTGATTGATGCCAGGCAGAATTAATTTTAGGATGCGGAATTACATGGGCATTCCGGGATAACTGAGGAACACCTGGGCACATTGGTGTTACCGCCGCAGACTCATTCTCATCCAGATACTTCTGCTGCTTTTTTGCAGCTAAAATGTTTAGGGGAGGAGAAGAGAAGAATCATTGACTAGGTGTTTGTGCATCTTTTGTAACCCTAAATCTGAAACTCTTGTTACTGGCTGTTACTGGCTGAAGTGCAAATACCGGGCCACTTGTACCCATAAGCTAAGTTAGGTAATATAACACATGTTAAAATAGTGCTGAAAAGTGGTGGGGAAGATTCTAAATTTGCACCTCTGCAATGTAAATAACAGGTTAACACCTGTCTGACTAGACTATTGAGGCAGGCGATCTGCGCCGGACTCAAAGATACAAGCTCAGGATATGGCGTCAAAATTGTGCAATATAACTGAGCCGATCTGTCATCCATATATGTCATACAATTTAACATGCAAGTCTTAATGTGTACAATAATTTGTGAAAACTAATAAAGAACGTTAAAAAAAAAACAACTACTACAAACTCATTGGATTCAGTATTTTGCTATGAAAACATATTCACGTGGAGGCAGGAGCCAAGATGGCCTCTTGAGCGGAGGCATCTCCTCGTTGCTCAGACGAACCGCAGGCCGCAGACCATCCCTTCGGACCATCAGTGAATAACAGCAACACCGAAGAGCTGTCTAAAAGGGTGCGACCCCCAAGAGAGATAACAGGGAGGACTTCTCAATCCCTCTTGGCCTGGATTGCGGGGAAGGACACCAAGCGGATCCACAAAATGAGTGGCGGGTGTCTCCCGTTGAGGCTAGGCCAAAGACTGTGAGATTAGTTGCGGTGACGCTGGGTGGCTATGCCCGCTCCTGGGGCCCCCCTGACAGTCTTGTATCGCAGGCACTGGGGTGATCATTGAGGGTGTGCCCCAGCTCGACGGAGACAACGGGAGGATGTCTGGGTGACTCCGGGTCTGAGGTTTGACATGGGAGGGCGCGAGGCATGGGGCAGGCAGCTCCCGTCAGGGCCGGACTGGTGTCCGCGGAGCCGGGAACTGCATTGCCGACCAGGTGGCCTGGCACCAGGAGCTGCAGCATTATAACCTCATCGGTGGCGGCAGAGTACTAGTGGAAGGGGTGCCCCCCTCAACAGCACAGACAGCAGGACTCTCAGGGCCCCTCCGGGCTGCACTTCAATGGGGCATGCCGTTTGAGGCCTTGAGGTGCATCACAGGACCCTTCCATTTCGTGTTTCCTTGGAGGCTGCATGATTTGGGTGGTGGAGCCCATCAACTGAACCAGCTTAGTGAGCCATCCACTGGAGACAACAGCCATTGTGATGTGCGTGGGGGGCTGCGGCCCAGGGTGTTCGGAGAGGTTACAGTGTGCGTGGCCCGCCTAGGGTTCTTTCTCCACTCAACGAGTAACGGTTGAGGCCAGGTCGCTCTCTCCTTCCTCCGCCTCCCTTCCACTACCGACAGCAGCAGAGACTTTGGGCTGCCCTGCGCCATATGATGTGATGCAGGTGGTCCCCCCTGAGGACTGTCCTGGGCTACGCAGAGTGGAGCAACAGCACTAAACAGCCACGATCACCGTGGACACAGCTGCATTGAAGTTGTGTACATTGGGCAGTGGAATACACCTGCTCTGTGGGGGTGAGGTTGGCGCTATGGATGCCCCCCAAGCCATGGAGTAGTCTGAGGGCTGCCTCAAAACAGTGACATACTATAGAAGACAGATTGTGAAGATGGTGCAGTGCGCAGCACATACAGACGCATCCCAGTCAGGGGACACAAAGTCACCCTACACCCTGGAATTAAAGCAACTAATCCTGGAGGGCAATCAAGTGATCATGGAAAAGTTCCACCGGGTGGCCACCACAGTGGTGTTGCAGTACCAGGACATGGGCAAAATGAGGGATCACGTAGAGCTTGGCACCAGGGGTGAAGACACTGAGGGCCTTGTGGGGTCCCACTCCCATCAACATGCAGATCAAGAGCAGCGACTGCAGTGGCAGGAAAGTAAACTGGTGGACCTCTAAGACAGGACAAGACATAACAATGTACGCATCCTGGGACGGCCTGAAGGGACTCAGACCTTGCCTATGGAACAATACTTGGAGAGTTGGCTGCCCATTGTTTTGCCACACATAGAGGGTATGGAGGACGTCCAGGTGGACAGGGCTCACAGGACACCGGGTAAGAGACTGCCGCCAGGGGCGCAGCAGCGGATGATTATGGCCAGGATGCGGAGATACAAGGACAAGATGCTATTTGTGACAGCAGTCCGCCAGCAAGATACAGTGGAATACAATGGAAACAGAATCTCCTTCTATCCGGATTATGGTATTGCAACCCAGAAGAAAAGAAAGATTTTTGTGTAAGTGAAGAAGAAACTGAGGGATTTTGGAATTGCCACGTATTGCTGCCCCTGGCGTGCCTTCAGATCGACCTACAGGGTAAGTGGCACCTCTTTGATCATGTGGAGGATGCTATGCAGTTTGTGGAAAGCAACTGAATGGAGATACTGATGGGGACACTTGCATTCTAGGTTGGGGATGTTGCATGCCTCCTGATGGGGTGGTGTTGCTGATAATATGATGTAGTAACCCGAGAGGGGTGGTTACCAGACAAAATGAGCATACTTCCACTGTTGGCTATTGTAAGAGAGATTTTTTTATTATTAATTGTGTTCATCTACCCTCTGGTATGTAAGTGCTAGTGGAAGTGGTCTCTGTGGTGACCCTTCAAGAGAGCAACTGAAACCTTGCGCTAGGTGGAGTATCAATAAGTGCATTATGTTGGAGGGAGGGATTACGCTGATTGTGTCCATTGTGGAGGCCAGGTTGGGGTTGGCCACATGGGAGGAGGGTGGGGTTGGGACACAGTTGTTAGTTTAGGGTAGAGCTCATGTGATCAGCGACCTACAGTTCAACACCACATTGTCCCAGGAACGCAGGGGAGGTCTCCACTGCATGGATGGGGGTGATCACATTGTCTTGGAATGACAAGGGAAGTCAAAGCCTGATTAAATGCTAGAGGATATGGTCCTATATACAGAAACGGCAGGCACGTATAGTAATGTTACAGGAAATGCACATAATCCCTACGGAACATGAGAAAAGTTTAGCCAAGTGGGGCGTACGCTGTGGTGGAGCTCTGGAGGATCCGACATGGTCAGTCGAGGGTGTACTTTTTTTGCTTCCCACCAAATGGAACGTTTTCCAGGATAAATTATGCATTTGTACACCCTGAACAAGTGGCGGATTTTGGGGCGGTGAAATATTTGGACTGCACCTTGTCAGACCATGCCCTGTTTGCAGTGGAACTACGATGGTGCGTGTGCATGGCACTGCTCCAGCAGTGGTGCTTTCAGACCCGAGCATTGCTTAACCAGGTGTTTTCCTAGAGGATATACGGGAAGCCATTCAGGAATATTTTGCCGTTAATACGGGGTCGGTGACCTCAGCTGGCATAGTGTGGGAAGCTTTTAAGGTGACCATAAGGGGCAAGTGTATGAGTGCAAACTACGGTGTACAGAAATCCCTGGGGACCACAATTACTAAGCTGGAGCACCGTATAGTAGTGATAGATAGACAGGCCCTGCACACTGCAGAGATCTGGGACATATGTCAGCAATTGGTGGAGAAGCTCACGGAAGCGAGGGACATGCTTGGGAAGCATGACTAGAACATACACTGAATTGCTGCACGACCAGGGGAATAAGTCAGGTCACTTGTTGGCATGGCTTTTTAGCAGGGAGAAGGGAAGAAACACTGTGGTAGTCATCAAAGATAAGAATGGGGAGGTTCTCACGGCACAGGGTGATATTCTACAGAGGTTTGTGGTATTCTATTCAGAGCTACACGCATGGCAGGTGCAGGGGGATGAGGTACGCATTGCGGAGGTGCTGGATGAGGCACGTTTACTGATAATTGATGCAGATATGAGGCCACTTTTAAATGCCCCAACAGATGAGAGTGATATTAAATGGGCAATTAAGCATATGAACATGGGTAGAGCACCTGGACATGATGGGCTGCTGGTAGAGTTTTACCAGAGATATGCAGACCTTTTGTGCACCCCCTTGTTGGTCCTGTATAGAGAAGCCTCTGAGAGAGGTACTTTACCGCACTCCCTGCAAGAGGCATATGTGGTGGTATTACCTAAACCGGAGAGGAATGCAACTGACAGTGAGTTATATTGGACACTGTCCATGATTAATGTAGATGCAAAAATTCTGGGGAAGATACTGGCTCACCGCTTAGCGAAAGCTGTGAAGGTGATCATACACACAGATCAGGCTGGCTTTGTGGGTGGTTGTACAACCTCTACTAATATACGCAAGGTATTTCTCATCCTAGAACGTGCCTCGAATGGAGACGAGTGGTGCGCCTTTGCTAGTTTGGATGCACACAAGTCATTTGATATAGTGAAGGTGCTCTTCACGCGCTGTGCACTGAAGTGGTACGATCTGGGGGCGGACTACCTGTAATGGGTGGGGCTCCCATATACAGTCAGTAAAGCTAGAGTGAAAGTGGGGATTAGATTGTCAGACAGCTGTGCAGTAGAAAGAGGAACACAGCAGGGCTGCCCCATTGGCACAGGTGACACACTTCAGGCACAGGGACAATGGTATACTAGTGGGAGGATTATTTCCCTTTATGCCGATGACATCTTACTCAGAAATCCAGGGGACACATGGAGGGCTATGGAGCACACTATATGGGGAAGGGGCACTCCGGCTTCTGGCTGAATGCCGATAGGTCAGTCTAGTACCCTGTCTTAGCGAGCCACAAAGTGGCAGAGGACCTCCCTAACATAAGGTTGCAATCAACCCTGGTCAAGTATTTAGGTATATACCTGAGCTCCAGTGTGGCAAAGGCATATGATGTGAATATGGGTGCCCTCCTGACGGACCTAGAGCATAGTGTCTGCAGATGGTTGAGGTTCCCGATGTCCCTAATGGGGCACAAAGCAATCAGTAAAATGATAATGCTGCCTAGAGTGCTTTATATCCTGCAGTATATGCCGATGCACATACCAGAGGCATGCTTCCATAGGATGGATAGCTTGCTTAGACAGTTATGCTGGGGCACCGGTAGGGCCGGGATCAGCTTAGATGTATTGAAGCTCCCATGGGATAGAGGAGGTCTACAGACACCAACTCTTAAAGCGTACTACTGGGCCTCCCAGCTGCAGTATGTTGTTCCTTGATTTGAGGAGCAGAGTACGGACCCGGTGGTGCAAATCCTGAGATGCCCCCTGCACCCCACACAGCTGCTGGCACTTCCCTTGGTGGCCAGGAAGAAAAGGAGTACCCTGCAGCTGCAGATCCGGACGATCATAGAGGTCTGGGAATGGGTGTCCAAAGGAAGGTGGACAGATATATATATATATATATATAGAGAGGAGTTTTCCGTGTAAACCCTCGATAATACACATCGGAGTCCCAGAGGGTCACAGAAAGGCAGCACTTACATCAGCAAACCCAGGCAAGTTAAAGTTGTTCACTTCTTGTTTATTTTTCTTTTTTCATTTTTCATTATTTCTCCATTAATTTGTAAGCATGCAAAGTGCAGGGTGCATCAGGAAGCAAAAAGACGACCTACGCGTTTTGGCCAGAGGCCTTCGTCCGATTTGGCGATGCAGCGCGCGCAAAGAAATTCGTTTTATTTATTTATATGTTTACTTACCTCTAATCGGCCGTAATCCGTAGTTTACTGCCCCACGTCAGCGCCCGGCAGCACTCCCACCACGGACCGCTACTGCTTTCAACACAAGGGGCAGATTCCATAACAAAAATAAAGACTGCACCAAAGGTCTGGAAAGTGACAAAACTATTCATCAACCATGCCACCGAATTCTCAGCATCTGACACATTTCCCCAAGGAGCCTAGAAAGCCCGAATAGCTGTCCACTGGGCATGCAAGGTGGAAACTGACAGGCACTTCTCAAAACCTTACCCTAAAAATTGCAAGACATCATTGTAATTACACTGAAAAGGAAATAGGCGGCTGAGGCATACACAACCACTGAAAACTGCCCTAATGCCATTCATAAGATTTCAACGTGGACAGCTTTCATGACAGTTGAATAGTCGCTGCTAAATGCCAGTTAATACCCTTCTGCTGCAACCCCCCCCTTTCAATTTCCACCCTGAGAGGCAAAGCTTCCGAAAGAACAGGAAGGTAAAGATCTGAGGGGGGAGGGATGGCACGGGATCATCCACGGACCCTCTATCGCTCATGACTTGAGCATAGGAAATCATGAGCATCTATGCCAAAATGGGACCACCATACCTATTTCCTAGACCCCACCAACAACCTGGCCAACAACTTGGGAATCAGAGGAATGGGTTGGAATGCATACAATAGATGATCCAGCCACGGAAGAGTCATTGCATCCACCCCCTAGCTCCTACTTGAGGACTCCTGGTACAAATTCTGGGAACCTGAGCATTGTGCTGGGAAGCAAATAGGTTGAGGAAAGGACCCCAAAACCTCCTGCACAGCTGATGGAAGATTACCCTGGTCAAAGACATTTTGTGGGAGGAGGAAAAGATCTGGCCCTGGGAATCCACCACCGCAATGTCAATCCCCACTGATATTCACTGTAACTAGTGAAAGCCTCCACCCACCGAAATAGCAAAGTAGCTACTACTGAACTCAAGAACACACCAAATTCACATCCTGAAGCAACTGTTCCTTGGAACGTGCATACAGCAGCCAGTTGTCCAGGTAAGGATATAGGCAAACTCCCTGTAGATAAAGAGAAGCCACCAAAGGAGTCACTACCTTCTAGAACACCTGGGACGCCGACTTCAGCCTGAAGGGCTGCACCCGGCACTGAAAGTGCCTCTTCTTGATGAAAAATCTCAGATACTTCTGATGCCCTGGATGGATCGGGATATGATAATAGGTATCCTGGATAGCTAACATGCACATGAAATGCCCTTTGACCACCATCAGAATTACCCTCTGTAATGTCTCCATTTTGAAGGGCATGGTCCAGACAAACTTGTTGAGGGCCTTCAGATCCAAGATCATGCAAAATCCCCTTCTTGATTTCTCCACCAGAAAGACTATTGTATCGAATAAAAACCCTTCCTGGACCTGCCCAGATGATCCCACATCATCCCCATCTCCGTAGCCTGCATGGGCTCCCTGTCAAGAAGAGATGCCACTTCAAGCTGCTCACGCACGCCTACAAAGCCCTCCAGTACATGGGACTAGAATACCTGAAAAAACCGCCTGACCTTCCGCCAGCCCTCCCGACACCTGCTGACTGCCTCCCTGGCCCTCGCCACCATCCCCCGCATCCACCATTCTTGAGTCAGAGACCTCCCCATCCACCTCTGAACCGCTACCTCCCTCGCCGAATTCAGGAGTGGCCTCAACACCTGGCTGTTCGCGTAGCCCCACCCCACGCAGCGCCTAGATACCCCTTGGGGTGATTAGCGTGCTCTACAAATATTGATTGATTGATTGATTCTGCTTTCTGCAAGTGAAACCTCCGAAATTGCTTTCTTCAGGAGAAGGGCCTTTATTTGTTGCCCAGGCACTAAAAAGACCGCTATGGGGACTTACCTCAGTACCAGCCATTTAACTCCCCTACACTTTCTGGAAGCAGACAGAAGAAAGACTGGCTGACGCATATGCTCATGGCCACTCACTTGCGCATGCGCCGTCAACAACCAAGAAAGTAGTAATACCTGTAATGCCCAACATTGCCATCCCTGGACACCACTCCAAGCTGCATCTCCCTCCAAGCCCCGCAGGCAGGGAGACACACACAACACCGGCCAGCATTCCTGCCCTGCTGAAACAAAGGCCGGTCCACAAACCACTCAGTAGCTCAAGCCCAGTAGGAGCTAGCCTCTCCTCATCATTGGTGAGACAGAAAAAAGAACAGAAGGAATGCTAGGCACGTATTGACTATATAAGATGCAGCCTTATGGGAAGGGGCAATGACTAATAACATTCTTCTGTTCTTTCTTCTGTCTGGCGAGGTGGATTCACCTCACTTGCATTCAAGGGGACGAGGACAAGGGAGACCTGGTGTGAATAAGTCAACTAAACTGGTGGAATTCATTTCTAATGTTACTATCTAGATCTTTGTTTATGAATGTATGTGCTGACATAGCTAGTGCTATGTAGAGAGAAGTGACCTCATCGGAGTGGCTAATAGGTACACAGATTTATCTTTTACTGTGTCCAGACTTCTCATCATTGGTGCACGTCTGTATCTAAACTGATGATCAGGAATGATAAACTGGGGTCCCAACCATATGGGAACCCTTGGTGTATTGTGTCAAGGAAGGGCCTATAGCCTACTCCTTATTGCTGGAGTTTGTTCTTGATGAACTAACTCATTCTAACTTAGTCTGTCCTCCACCCGAAAGGCTATTAAAATGTGCCCAGGGAACAGTAATATTCTTTAATACGAATGTTATCTATCACATATTAACAAAATACAAATTGGGGCCTTTTTTCAAAGTGGGGTCGACATGTTTCACTGCCAAAATTATAGGCAGATATGTCAGGATGAGGGAACCCTATAATGTGTATAAGGGCTCTCCTTTGGGGTCTTTTTGAACCCCAGTATTCTCTGCCCCCTTAAAGGAAAAAAATAGAAGTGAAACTGTGTGCGATCTCAACAACCACATGTAGCACATTAATTTCTAATAATTAATCTGTCTATGCTGTTTGCAGACTGTATTAGTGTGTAAGGGCAGCTCCTGCTGGGTTAATATGTGGCAGATACCCTGCTGGGGCTACGTTGAGGTAATTCAGAGTCCTAAAGTGTTTAGAAATTACTCTTCTGAACAAGTAAAAAAAATGCCAATCATCAAGCGCTAAGGGTGGACACACCACCAGTCAAGGCTACTCAGGGGCACCATTACTATTTAAGGACGGGTATTTTTAATAGGCTCAGACTGCTGGTATAGATGAAAGCAGTGCAATAAATGTCACAGAAGCTAGCAATTCAGATGCCACAATGTTCCCCAAGTGCATGGGAGCATTTTAGTTGTGGGTCTTTAAGGGTCTGGGTTGACAGAAGAACCAGGCGCCAATGTAGCCCATGCAGCCATGATTGTATGTGTGAAAAAGACACCATCATTAAGTGGAGATGAACTGTCTATGTAGATTGATATTAAATCTATGTGAATTGTGAATTAATGATCAGAATTCATAAGGAAAATGTATGATTTAAAAAATGATAACTGTAAAAAATGTTTTGTTTTGTCCAAAATGTTTCTCTTGCTAACACGTGTTTTTAGAGGAACTGTAAGTTATGTGATGCTGAGTGCCATCGTTGAATAAAGAAACCTGTTCTGTGTTGAACTAGCAGTGCACATTGTGAATTTGTATTGCTCATATAACATATTAGTGATCCTATGAGGAAGCTGGCACCTTGAATATAAATGGGAGTGCAAACACTCACGTGTAGAGGGATATTGGATGTTTGGGTTATGCTTGCAACAACCTGTGTTTAAGAAACCTGTGTACAGTTGTGTAAAGCTGGCTTGGCAAAATGTGAAGATTGTAATGTGTATGAAAAGGTCTCGTAGTACCCTTCAAGCTAAGTAATTGAGAACCATTAAACCAATTCAAAAGAATTACAAAGTGTAGAGGAACTATCCCCCATGGAAGAACTGTGCAATTGGCAGACACCTACCTATCCTGCTTCCTCTTAAGTTGATAACCAATGGCATTCTATGACTCCATTTAAACCCTGTTTGACTGTAGTTACAGGGAAGCACCGGGCGAGCTGGGGCATGGTAGAGCAATGTAGAAAGTGTGGGAGAGAGATGGGTTATATGGGGGGAGCAGCACACATGAGTAAAGGGGAGAGAGAGCAAGAAAACACATGCATTCCCATGGAGTGCTAAAACCAAAAGAAAAGAGTAGTTCCTCGAAAGTAAGCAGTGGAAAAATACAAGTCATCTGATCAAAACAATGCTAGAGAAGCTATGCTTCAGTAGAAAGGCAAACACAAGAAGAGCAAGAAATTCTATTGAATATGAAACAAGCAAATGAGATTAACATGAAAGCCAGCCATGATATGCAGTGGGCTGACCCAAAACCCACTTTAATTAGTATTGTCCACAAAGGGTCTTTTCAACCCCAGAAAACTAAAATGCCTGTGCTTTAAGCAAAACCAAGATTAATCTATTACTTTTGAAAAAAGATTCATTCAGAAACTCTGGCCACCATGTCCTACTGGTAGCCTGAGACATTGCAGCAATAATAGTTGCTGTCCTCATAAGTTAATGCAAGATTTATTGTATGATATCCCCCAATGCCTATTTGTATTCAAACATGGAATCATAGTCGATTTCTTTGCGTCGTAGTTGTTATTTTATGGCATTCTAATTGTTATGTGTGCTAGGGACACAAAATTGAATGTGTTTTTCATGTAAAAATCTTTCCACGATTTTGCTGTTCCTTGCATTAGGACACCGTGCACTTTGTCTTTTGTTTGTATGTAATCTTCTGATGTATGTCTAGTATGGAAATTAGGCTGTGATACTGTTTTTGTAATTTGTATAATCTAATCTTGGTTAGTATTAAATCAACACTCTGGCTTCAGTATGTTGCATAACATTTATTGGTTGCCAAAAATTGCTTTGGTTTAATGTGAATCTGTATGTATGTGAAATGCAGTTGGGCCACTGTTTCGTGTCAGATAATGTAAACCCAGGTTCTGCTGGTTTAAGGGCAGCTCTTGTTAGTGTACTGTTTGCCAATTAGAGTGCTCCTTTGACTAAACTGCCACCACTAATTTGGCCCATCACCAACAGCAAAGGACTACCAGGACTCCGTTCTAGGGATGAGCAGAACTTCGTATCTGCAAATGTTGTGCTTTTTTCCCAACTTTGCAAACTTTATAAACTTTACAGATTTGGCGAAGTTTGAAAAAAGGCAGATGAAAAGGCTATTAACGGTGGGGTTCATGGAAGGAAATCGAGAAAAAAACCTACAACTGTCAAGAGAACTCTCCAGCAAAATTATTTTGTTGGATTTGTGAGAATTTGTGCTAAGTTCACAAATTCATGTACAGAGTAGCCTGTCTGATGGATTTGGTACCATACCAAATCTCTAAAGTACTGGAGCGTTCAATGAAAGGAGACCTGAGACTTTAAAAAATGATGCCAGTACTTTGAACCAAACAACAAACTAACCAACAAAAAGCATAAGTAACAAGTAATATTTGAGCAATTAGAAACTGCCAGACATATGTACAAAAGGTATGAAATGGGCACAAAGCTGTCACAGCAGCATTGATCCATGTCAAAGTGTATCTGACCTTCATAATTTTCTCATTGTGGCAGTCCATTGCGCCCCATTTTTAAATGTGCGCATCTGTAGGAATCTAATATGTCCTTTATGATTTGCAGCTTCTTCAGTAGTTTCAAAAGGCCAATGGACTCAGGTAGTCTTGAGCACTCACACGCCATCTACAAATGTCCATGGCAGGTGCCTTCCAGTTTGTGAGATGTGGTACAGAGACTAAGGGGGAAAGTCAGCTGGTTCCAGGTCGTGACAAGGTCTGACTGCTTTATGTCTTTTATTTATTTATTTATAAAGTTTTGTATAGCGCGAACGTGACCCTAGTGGGTATCAGAGCGCTTTACATGACAGGGAATAGAGTAACATTTGGTCTGGAAAAAAAAAAACAGGAAATACATGCGTGAGAACCAAGCAAATCATAAAGTATAATAGTATAACACGGATTGGTCTTGAATAAAGACAGTAATAGGAGGGGATAATCCCCATAGGAGTTTGCTGACTATACATTTTCAATGTGACCGTTATATTGTCTTAAGGTAAAAACTTCGTCAATAGAAAAGATTTGGCTTCTTTTTTGAAGGAGGAGGTAGAGGAGATTAGGCGAACATCCGGTGGTAGAGAGTTCCATATCTTGGGTGCAATAGCCGAGAATGCTCTGGCACCCGTTTTCTTTTTGTGAGTTCGTTGGGGTTTCAGAAGCATGGTGAGCGCGCTTCGTGAGGATCTGCTGCCCCCTGATTTTTCTAGCTTTTGAGCCAGGTAACTGGGGATATTGAAGTGTAACGCCTTATGCGTCATGCAGGCAATTTTCAGCTGGATTCTTGCCTCGTACGGTAGCCCAGTGTATTAAGCTTTATTGTTCAATTACTTAAAATCGTTACAATGTACTATCATTTCAATGTACTATAAAAAGACAAATTAAAATCTCTCACAGATTGCTAAAACTAGAAGGGAATTAAAATATTAAAACTGATGTCCAAACTGGCAATAAAGTGCAGGTACGTAAAACTTATAGAAGAGTTTTGTCAAAGTCTCTCTTGCTTGATAGCCGGCTGGTTACTTTTGTGTCTCAATTTTCTGTATCAGTGCGGCCCGGATTGCGTCTGTAAATTTCCCTAGCCCTGCGACTGTTTGGGCTGTGTTAGCGTAGAAACACAGGTCTGAAACTTCTCTGCATCGTACAAGGCCATGAGACCTACAGATGGGGAGTACCAGACGGTGCCGCTCGCTAGCTAACTTTGGGCAGCAGCACAGCAAATGAAGCCAGGATTCACGATGGTAGCTACAAAGTCGACATGCGACTGAATTGTCCTGCCGGGCCCAGGATTGATTAAAATCCACAATGGGCAGTGCAAGAAGTCTCATGTAGGTAATTCTTTTCCGGGCCAGGACTGTCAATGCTTGCTCAAAATAAGGCTGTGGTTTTCCCACAATGTAGGAAGTATCCAGTGATGAGAAGTTGGATTGGTGATGTAAGCTTTCCAGGTCCCTTTTGTGGGATGTTTTCTTGACCTGTATATTCACTGTTCTTTTCCAGGCTATTACAGGAATGTCTGGGTTGTGCAAGTTTTGGACGTCTATTTCCAGTAATCTTATGGCTGCTTCCAGCTGAATCTGCCACGGAGATCCAACTTCTTCAAAGATTGTTTTAATTTGCGTTTTCAGTGAGGTTGCTGGAGCACGCAGGGTGCTGATATAATATTTTAGAATGTCCCCTGAGCAAGTAATGTCCAGACGAGTGAGACCCAGCTCCAGCCTTACTCTTGCTCTCCTGGCCTGTCGTGGGAGTCCTAGAACCTTCTTATAGGCAGAAATTTGATGGTTCATGAGGAGCTTGGTAACTGGGGGTATTGAAGTGTAACGCCTTATGCGCCATGCAGGCAATTTTCAGCTGGATTCTTGCCTCATACGGTAGCCAGTTTAATGATTTTAGATCCGGTGAGATGTGTGTGTTTCTTTTTGTTCCAAGGACAAGTCTGGCTGCCGCGTTGAGGGATGCTCTTAGAGGGGCCAGTTTGTATCGAGGTAAGCCACATAGTGTGGCACTACCATAATCCAGTCTGGGTAATACTAGGGTTTGGACCGCTTGTTTTAGGTCTTCTTGTGGTAGATAGGGTTTAAGTTTCCGCAGAATGCTTAGTTGGTAATTTGCTCCTTTGGCGGCTGCGCTATTTAGGTGTTTGTCTAATGTGATACCTAGTGATCTAGCGGAGTCTATAATGTGGGGAGAGCATTTGAGGGCTGTAAGATGTTTCAACCAAAGATCAATTTTGGGGCTGTGTTTTGGTGGGGAGATGAGAAGAAATTCGGTTTTGGCAGCGTTGAGTTTGAGATGGTTAACCGTGAGCCATAGGTGTGTGTTTTGGAAGATGGAATTGTGGGATATGATGTCCTCTGGGGAGGCGATTTTGAGATACAGCTGAGTGTCATCAGCGTACATGTGGTATTCGATATTAGAAGATTTTAGGAGGTAAGCCAGTGGTTCAAGGAATAGGTTAAATACAATGGGAGAAAGAGCAGAACCTTGAGGAACGCCAAGCGTGATCGCATGGGACTTAGACAGAGATTGATTCATTTTGACTCTTAGGGATCTGTTTTGGAGGAAGGGAGCGAACCATTGTAGTACGACCCCTGATAAGCCCATCCTTTGTTCCAGTAAGTTCAATAGACTATCATGTTTGACGGTATCAAAGGCGGCCGATAAATCAAGCAGTATCTGAAGGCATGATTCATTTTGATCCAGCATTTTTAGTATGTCATCCACTATATGAGTAAGTGCAGATTCGGTGCTGTGATCTTGACGGAATCCTGATTGGTGTTGGTCGAGGAGTTGAAATTTGTCAATGTGGTTGCATAGTTGACTCTGAACACATTTTTCTAAGAGCTTTGCCAGGGTAGAGATGTTGGAGATGGGTCAGTTGTTGTTAGGATCAGAGCAGTCTGCCATAGGTTTTTTTAAAATGGGAGTTATTTGTCCTACTTTTAGGCAGTCAGGGATAGTGCCTTGACGTAGTGAGCCATTTACAATCTTGGTCCATAGAGGGAGAACACAGGATTTGATTTCCTTGAGTATGCGAGGAGGTAGCGGGTCCGTGAAGGAGGAAAGAATGTTGTACATGTCGTGTTCGTTGATTGGGGAGAAGGTGTTCCAATAGGCATTGTTTTTGGAGGGGGGCCAGGGTGTTTCATCCCCTTCCGTGATCTGGGAGGTGTACAAGAAATTGCATGGGGTAGTTGGTAGTAGTTCCTTTTCTAGTTGAAGTTCGTTCTCTATCTTTGAGGTTTTTTCCTTGAAGAAGGTGGCCATTTCTTCGCAATTTGGCAGGGGGCTGGTTCCAGAGACTACTGAGTTATATGTGTAACGTGATTGCTGCTTGACTATTTCGAATAGTTTTTTTTGGGCCTATTTCTGGCTTGGTCAAGCTGTATTGTAAAGAAATTAGCTTTCTCTTGTCTTATTCTTCTATTGTAAGTATTCCTCGTTGTTTTTAGGCGTTTTAGCAATTCTAGGGTTGAAGAAGATCCCAAAGCTCTTTCTGCTGTTCTAAGATTGCGTCTTTCTGTGTTCAGGTTGTCGGTGAATCAGGGCTTTGAATTTTTATTGGATATATTTTTCTGTTGAAGAGGCGCGATGGAGTCCATGACTTTCAATATGGAAGAGTTGTAGTAGTCAGTGAGCTCATTGACATCCTCCATGTTGGTCTGTGGGATCAAGATATTATTGCAAAGGGTAGCTAGATCATTGTGGTTCATATTATGAAGATCCCTTTTCCATTGTTTTATTTTTTTTGGTTGTTCATGCTTAGGGATCGCCTTTAGATTGATGAGGAAGGTGATGCGGTAATGGTCTATCCAGTCACAGGGGCTAATAGATTCTAGGGAAATAGTGTTGGTTTTTGAGATAATAAGGTCCAGGGTCTCCCCCTTGTTGTGTGTTGGCCTGTCGCAAATTTGGGATAACTCATGGTTTAATAGAAAAGATTTTAGGTTATTCCCTGAGTGGTCATTGAGGTCATTCCAGTGTAGATTAAAGTCGCCCAGGAAGATCTGGGGTCCTTGAGTATTGTCATTCATTGAGATGATTTCCATGACTTGTTCAATGAATAAAGAGTTGTCATCCGGGGGTGATAGAGGGCATGTATATTACAAATGGGTTTATTGTTGCATGAAATGTTGATGCTATAAGATATTCGCATGTCGTGACCACTATTGTTTCCAATTGGCGTACTGATAGCGTATTGTGGTAGATGCATGCTAATCCACCCCCTATTTTCTCTGGTCTATCTAGTCGAATGATCTTGTGACTAGGTGGGACTAGTAGATCTATGATGGGATGAGATGAGTTGTTTAACCATGTTTCCGTGAGGATAAATATGCCGAATATGTGTGAGAGAATGAGGTCGTAGACATCTGCTGCATGTTTATTTGCTGATCTGCAATTGAGGAGCATGCACTTCAGCTGCTTATTATTATGAGGAGAGACTATCTGTGACAAAGTGACGCTCTTGAGGTTATTCTTGTTTATTCCGTTGTGGTTGAGGCTCGGTTCTCAGAAAGGATTCGCTTGGATGGTTTGTATTTGATTTTTATCGGAACTGTTAGTATTCTTTTCGGACTGATAAGAGAGGAAGAGTTCATGGATCTCCTTGCTCAACAAATCTTGATTAGCTCTCTTTGGGCAAGAGGCATCATTAAGGTAAGGTGTAGCTCCAGAGCTCACATTAGCTGTGTTTGGAACCTGGAATGTGGGGGTGTCTGTGAGGGAATCAGTTCTGTTTATCATGTTGATATTTGAACTCTGAGAGAACCGCATATCAGATGTGATGGTCGTAAGTCTCTGAAGGTCCTTCTTAAGATGTTTTAGGCAATGATCAATCTCATTGAATCTCATTACCCAGTAATCCTGTTTACAGTTAGCTGTGAGTTGTGGTGGAAGGTTGGGTAGCTGGGTAATGTTATGAGGGATGCCAAGTTGGGAGGGGGGGGTCCTTGTTATTAGCTGGACAGTTTTGAGATGAGTGTGTATGAGGAGGTTTGGAGGTGAAGGGAGGTGGTGTAATAAGGGTGGAAGTCAGAAGGTTAGAGGATCTGGGCGATTTAAGATTGGTTTGTTGAGGAGATATGGGTTTGTGGATATTCGTGTTCCCTGTATGAGTGATCGATGAGGGAGTGCCTGGAGGGTTCTGATTGGTACGCTCTGAGGGGGCAAGGGAGGGTGAGTGTCGGAGAGGAAGTCCCATGGAGTCGGGGGTTAAGTTAATTTTTATATTGGTGGGGGGAGCAGAAGAGTTGGGTTGCCTACTCCTGGCATGGTTCTTAATTTCCGCTTGTGGGGATGGATCTGTAGTGAGATTGGTGGTAGCGGTGGTGGTTAGGCAATCGCTTGCGACTGGAAGTGGGTTGATTGAGCTAGTAGTGGCCGTGTGCGTAAAGGAGGAGTTGGGAGTTTCATCATGATCGTTAGGGTAGTTTTGGGTGGGACGAGTGGACTTGTTGTAAACCCCTTTTTTTAGTATAGGGAAGATTTTGTCGATTAAGGATAGATTTTCATTCGAGGCCTGTATTAGTATAATTCCATTATTATATATGGATATGGTAGCCTTTGCCTTGCAGAAGGGAGAGGGAGAGACCGATATTCTAAGTCCGTGGGGTGTTTTTTTGGTGTCTGTGACGCTTAACATGGAGGAAAAAATAGTTCTCCATTGTGCTCTTCTTTTAGTGTGAAATATAAGGTCATTAGTTCGGGTTCACTTGGTGGTACAGAAATAATGGTCTGAAATAAGAGTTTCTGGGTGGGATTTGAGTAATTGGTGTTTGAATTTTTCTGATGCTTTTTTGGAAAGATTGGAGGGGTATTTAATAGAGAAGGCATTAGAGCCCACTGGTTCCAATTTTCTGTCCATTATTTATAGCAGGGAGGTACCTCCTGTGGTTGTGCAAGTTCGTGGGTGGTGCATCAGAAACCCCTTCTACAGTTGTGGGTAAAAGAGGGAGTACGTTCGTAGTACAGACCAGATTATTTGTGTTAGGGCTTCTGTTAGTGATAATTTGGGGATGTGGGTAATACAGTATTCTTTTTGTCCAGAGCTCAATCCAAGATGTCTAGTACGAGGGCGAGTCTGTCAGTGATGAATGTGCCTTTTTAAAGATGGCCGCTGTTTTAGCAGGGATTTTCTTTTATATTAGTAGCAGTCCTCTTATTGTTTCTAGGGAGGGATGTATTCTTTTTTCAGTTCAGGTTGTAGGAGGGCGCCATCTTGTGTAAATAGGCTGCTCTATATGTTGCCATGTTAAAATGGTGGTATGATTCTTTTTGGGCGTCACATTCCTCGTGTGAATGGGATGATAGTCTCCTAATTTCCCATCCCGATTTTTCCAGTCTTTTCTCCCTTTTTCTTTTTTGTTGTTACTTTTTTCCTCCCATTCTTACCCAGTTTAATGTGTAAATGTTCCAAACTGGTGTAGATGCCCAGATGCAATCCCACAGGCTCTCCTCTGCCCAATGCGACTCTGCAGCTTCCCAGATGGTCGCTGTTAGGGAGCTGCCGGAAGCGAGGAGCCGTGAGGGAGAGAGAGAGGCGTTGTGCGCGATAAAGTGGCACAGCCCTCTCTCTTGAGTGGCCTTCTAGCGGTTCCTACAGGGGACAAGACTTCCCATGGGAGACATTTCCGGACACCACGAAGGGGTGGGGGAGAGAGGAAGCACTCACCCGCTCTTCCTCACGGGTGCGGTCTCGAGGGGTAACAAAGTAATCCTCACGTCCGCTATCAGGAACATCCATGTTGCCAGACCCCGTCGCGCAGCGGTTTCACTCACCCGGTTCCGTCACGGTGTCCGGGAGCGGCTCCAAAGCCAAAGACTGCGGTGGTAGTCCTTCGGCCCACCCTGCAGGTCCTCGCACCACTCCTCCAATGAGCCCGCTCAGCCCAGGCGGTGACGGAGTGACCCAGTCGTCGCGATGGGAATGGCTGGCAAACTCAACAAGTTCAAACAGGTGAGCCTCGTTGTCCTGTTGTAGAATGTGTTACTGTTGTGCCACTTTCACTACTTTCTTTAAAAGTGTTAGAGGGCAAATTGGAGCTTCATTGCAACCAGTGATGTCTGGCATCCACCGGGGGGAGTGGAGGGGAGCGGATGCGCATGCAAAACTAAATGAAAAAGACTTACAGAACGACGTCCTCGGCTCCAGAGCTCTTCTTTCGCCGACGCCCACAGGAACTGGATGCTGCAACTCCCTTAACCAATCCTGGTGCTGCTCACATGCAGTGAGAGCAGAGCCCTGATTGGAGGGAGCTGCCTCACTCTGCGCTCCACAGCTCCCTGGAGCACTCACTTACTCTAATGTAAGCTGGGTTAGAGGTTTCAAATTGCACATGTCTGGCTAGCCAACACATGATGACCGGCCAAAGGAACATGCGCACTTTGAAAAATGCATAGCCAGCCCACCCTCCTCCCTGCTGCTGTCACTCAGGAGTGGCCCCGCCTCCATCCTGATGCTCTGTTTGGGACGGGAGATGAAAAATAAAATGGTAACAAATTACCATTTTATTTTTCAACTTGGGGCTTTTGGGGGATTTAAGTGGGGTGACGCTCCTCCGCTCCAACCGAGGAGCCGCCTCTGGCTGCTACGCAAGATACAAGGATGCTGGCGTGCTGTGCACTGCAGTCCTATCTATATTATATTAATCATGCGACAAAGGTTGTCATTACTTGATCTTCACATGAATATTAATGAAATAGGCTCAGTGTCACTCTCTATGCACAGCCTGTTTGCCCTGCCCTGGATAGTCCCTCTCCTGCTTTTTCAGTCCAAGTTTGAGTTTAGGTAATTATCTGTCCTTTGCTTCACAGTCTCCATTTTAACATAGAAGGCGGCTCTGTTTTTAACATGGAGGGGAAATGACAATGAGGGTTGTTGTGTTCAGTCTCATTCGCACTGGTTCGCTGTCTGTCGGTCATCGAATCAGGCGCTTACTGCCGCCATACTAAGGGCAACCAAAATGTTCCTGGACATGGCTTTTTAGAAAATATAACGACGACGTCTTGCTTGTATATTAAATTCGGTTTTGTTTTCTGATGCAACCCTCTTTTATATCATCCTAATTACTTCTCCACATTATATTTTCTCTGGGGCCTTGTGCTAATGACCAAGTGGCATAAATCCTCATCTGCTATGAGATTATTGGGAGGCCTTGAGAGAGCAGTAAAAAACCAGAGAACTTCCTGATTTGAGTAGTAAATATTAGAGGATTGGGCAGGTTAAGCACAGTCTGACAGTTTACATATTTCCTACGAGGTAAAGCAATTCACTATTCAACTCAAAACATTTATTTAAACACATCTGGTACATTTGATATATTTTAGATCGTTTTTATGTGACTGCGTGTATAAGTGTTTATGAGTGATTGGATGCGAACAAACACATCAGGATGGGATACGCTAAGTGTGCTTTATCAACTCATCTTTCGTGCTGATTATGAACGCAGTGTGCAGGCGCAGAACAGAGCGATTCAAGGAAAAAGAGGAAGGTCCAGAGGTCCTGGGTCTGGATATTAATTCCTATTATAATAGAGAAACTGTGCTCAAGGCTCTGGACCTTTCCAGCCTCAAATTGTTAAGTAAGGGTGGGGGTATGAGCATGTGTTTCTCTTTTCCTCGTAATCAGATTCAGTCAATAGGATAATTCCATTTTTGTGACACAAGACAATAATCATCAGCGATTTGAGTAGAAGAAGAAATTTTATTGGCATCAGCCACTTTGTCATTTCATTGTGCAGGAAATTCACTTTTTTAGAGAAAAGGAACAGCCGACACGTGTTTCGCCCTTCGTGGCAATTTGAGCCAGGGCTTTCTCAAGGCTAATTATTACGTTCAGCAGTCATGCGATCAGAAGATACATATATGTATTCATATTTGCTTCAAAGGACTAATGTCAACACCAAAAGTATTTGTGTCCATGTACTATCTGTACAACCGAAAAGGTCCCGGTGTAATCCCGTGTATGGTCGATCCAGCAGTGTAAGAGCGATACACTTGTTTTAAAAATAAATTACGCTACGTACACTCATGCGCTAACTACGTAGTCCAGGGGTTAGTGCATGAACTCCATCCGGACTTTAAAAACGGAGGGCCTCACCTACAAGAAAATGACACAGTGCGGCGCCGCAAGCCATTTTGCTGCGCTGAGCTACCTCATTTTCAAAGTACAGGGATGCGTCGTATTAACAACAATACGACTCATCCCTGTGCTTTACCCTGCGCTGGCGCACAATTTGCTGCCATGCGCTAGTGCAGGCACCCTTGTGTCATTTTGGAAGGGTGCCTGTGCTGCGGGGATGATTGTTTTTGTGCAGGAAGGAGGTCCTTCCTGCACAAAAACAATCATCAATGGCATTTTCCTCTTTCTATGCGTGCTGCAGAACGCAGCATGCATAGAAAGAGGAAGAAATGAGGAGAAATAAAAGTATTTCTCCTCGTTGCGCCATTGCTATGCCTCCCTTTGAGAGGCATGGGATTTTGACGCATTCCCAGTTTTACAAAATGTTGTAAATCTGGGAATGCGTCAAGTTCCATGGATGTTGCATGGGAACAGCCACAGCAACACCCATAGAACGCCCCTTTCACGCAGAGTAATGTGTGAAAGAGGCCCATATTTACAAGGCCATGAAAAGTCATGCAGGGTGACTTTACATGGCCTTGTAAATATAGCCAAGCCCACTGCGCTGCCGGTGCATCTAAAAAAGTGACGCCCGGCGGCACAATGGGCTTGTAAATAGGCCCAGAGTTGCAGCTCTGTACTTCCACAGAGCTCATGCACTAACTGATTGTTGCCGAGTTAGTGTTTGTGCTAAAATTGGTGAAATCTTATTGAAAACATGCACATAGCTCCTTTCTGTGCCAGTTCACAGTCATCATGCTACGGCTTTAGGATCAGGTCTACAATAGCACCACGCAGGCAGTTAGCAGGAGAGGCTAGATTTCTCCTCTTAAGCAGGGTTCTCAATGAGAGGGAGCCACTTCTGGCTGCAGCAAAAGGTCTGCTTTCTCCATGAATTGTTAGCTTTTTGAGATATGTTTGAACCTGCTGGGCAGCGTCGAACAGTCCTGCTTGACCAGCTGGGTGGAAGTTCTCTAGAGTTTTAAGTATTGTGTTGATCTGCAATCTAGCAAATTGTTTGCCTATGATTTTGTTCATACTATTCTTGATGCTTCAAGCTGGCATTTTCGAGGGAGTTGTCAGTGAACAGGACTAGACCAAGGCATTTTGTTTCTTTTTCCAACCAGAATTTTAGGCATATGTCAAAGTGTTCTTTTCAGGCCATGCCTACTAAATTTCTCACATGTGATCTGCTTCTTTTCTGGCCATAATTGTTGAAGCCATTTGGCATCTATTAAGGATGGATTGAGAGATTATGTCGGATTCCAGAGTTGTGGTGGGGAATCCTGCTGTTAGCATTAGCAGCGATTTTCAGAATTTTCTTTCACGACATCCTATTTTGAGAGTTTTTTGTCAAAGACCCAGAGTTTGGCACCATAAGAGATTTAGCTTCTAACCTTGGCCTGATCTACCAGGTCAATCAGAAACAATGTCCGAGCGAGCAAGTTGTCCTTAGAATGGTTTCAGTGGGCCATCTCATTTCGCTATTGCCATTTGGATGTGTGTGTCCCACTTGAGATTGTTAGTGATGATAGAGTGTACTTCTTCAAGACTTGAGCCTCAGTGGAGAAGACTTTAGTATCCTTTTTCTTTTTGAAAATCATTGCAGTACTTATCCATTGCTGTAAATTGTGCTTGCAAGGTCTTAATTGTGAGAACTGTTAAAATGGAATCATCTGCATAGAGGAGTGCAGGTATCTGGCCGCCTTCAATTGCTGCTACATCTTGTGATGCTTTCATTACTTCACAGTGTAGGTCATTCCTTTATAAGTAAAAGAGTGAAAGCATGAGTATGTCAATTTGTTTTACCCTGCTAGAAATGGAGATTTCATTTGGGAGACCTTTTTGGGTGAGCCTTACTTATGATATTGTTTTTGTGTACAGCCTTTTTGTTAGAGACAATAGGGCTGGATCCATTCCTATATCAAACAATTTGTTTCCAAACCCTGTGTCTTGGTACAAGGTCAAATGCTAACATGAAATCTAAATATACTACACAGAGGTTCATCTTTTTCGCAGTGTTGTACTTGTGGATTATATGGAGAAAAGTGAATACTTGGTATTTGGTAGAGAGTTATGCTCTGGCACCCTCCATTGGGTTTAGGATGTTCCCATTTGTGATCCAGGGCTATGAGCTGATAGGCCTGTAGGATCTTGTGTCATCCTTTGAACCTTTTTTGTACGGGGGAATGTTTATACTTTTCTGCCATGGGGGTGAGGGGGGAGGAGGAAGGTATTTGACACTCAGATTTCTGTGAAAGTTGCTGCATTGATTTTGGACCACCATTCTAGGCAGTGATTGAATACCCCGGAGGGAATCATATTTGGCACAGGTGTTTTTCCCTTTCTTAGGCCTTTGATTGTTTCCATTTTTTTCGTCCTTGAAGATGTTTTTGTGTGGAGTTCTTCTGGAATCATTTTCCATTTTGGTGTTGTTTTTTGATGAGAGCGTTCAGGAAGCAAGTTTGCGTCAGATGGGCACAGCTGATTGGTAGCTATGAAATGACATGTCCAAGTGTTTCCTGTGATATTTGCTACTAGTGTTTTTCTTTTGGTGCTGAGTCCTTTCCCAATGTTACTTCAGAAGATCTGTAAGTCTATCTCCACTGCAGCTTTTTCTGGAACAAGAGACTTAGGGCCAGATTTACTAACCTTTCCACAAAGCAGTAAGAAAGTTGTGTGAACATGAGAGAGCTGAACTGCGCTATTTTTACAAAGATATGGCACTGTTCAGCTCTCTCCTGCTGCTGGCACACTTGTGGTTGCCTAGCACCAAAGCAAGCACCCTTGCTCCATGGTGCAAGGGTGTCTGCATTGTGGGCAGGATTGTTTTTGTGCAGGAAGTGATACCTTCCTGTACAAAAACAATCCTGAGAAGCTTATTACTTATTTTATGAGTGCTCAAAATTCAGTACACATGCAAAGAGGAAGTAAAGAAGAGGAATACAGATATTTATCACATCTATTACACCAAGGTTGAGTAGATGCACCTTTTTTTCACAGACCCAGGTTTACTGACTTTAGTAAATCTAGGTTTGCATCAAAATGCATGGGTGGATACCGGGAATGTCAATGCTCCACCCATGTAATGCCTCCCCAATGGAGAGTAAATGTCACTTAAGTAGGGGTGGGCAGAACTTGCAGATTTTTGCTCTTTACGCTAGATTCCATGGAATTCCGTGAGTGGTGTAATTTCGGTATGTTGTGCTGCTCGCTCTGATTTTTAGCGCCAGGAACTTGTTCCGCACCGTAAAATCAGTGCAAATGGTACCATGATCCACGCCAGATGATGCTGCTTCTTTCTGCAACTCAAGTAGATTTTCTACTTGAGTGGCAGCATTCTCAACGTGAACTGTAGCGACCTGCCACGACCGCCCGCATTGAGAAATCATTGCAAGACTCATCCTTGCTCTCAATTTATCTCATTTGCTCACACATTGGAGAGCCGAGCGCAAGATAAACTCCACCATGCGGCGGTTCGCAGAGTTTTTCCAGAACTCCCCACTCCTGGCAAAGTGCGGAGTAGGCAAAAGTCTGCAAACTCAGCCAGCGGAGTGGCGTTTACTGCCTGCCCCTACACTTGAATTGCTGTGCCTCACCTTGGGTGACGCAAGGACAACGCGCGTGTTTAGTAAATCTGGCCATTATTGTGGAATGTTTCCTCCTTCTTTTTTTGATTAGTGATTTGTAACTATTTCTCACTTTACTAATCTTTTCCAGATCTGCATCTGTTTACAGTCACCATCGAACAACCTTGTCTTTTAATTTTTTTTCAACGTCAGTTTGTTTTGGGGAGATTCTTTGACACTAATGGAAGTGGCATATTCACAGGTTTTTGGTAGCAGATCATGCACTTATTTTCTTGGTCAATTTTGTCCATCAGAGTTGATGACCTTTCCATGGTTTCTGTATCATTTTACACACAAAAAGTGATGGTGGAAATGCTTGCAATAGGCCTAACCACTGGCCATTGCTCAGGGTAGCATTGCAACCCATCATTCCTTGCCCAACAAACCCCCTCAGTTTAAACCCAGCCTTATGTAAATCAGTCTTGTCCCTTCTCCAATAGGAACATTCTAGCCCAAACTGCCAGGCTAATTCCTCCCTGACCTAGAACTCTAGCAACCCAAGACTGATTTCACCTTGATTGGGGCTCATAAGTCGGGAGAAGCTTGGCCCCAGTGGCATAATGAGCATAGAACCCATACCCTTGCCACTTAGGGCAGTACATTAAACTCATTAAAAAGGTAATGGTAGGAATGCTTGCAATAAGTCTAACCACTGGCAATCCTCGAAGTAGCAGTCCAATTCATCGTTCTTTTGCCCACCATGCCACTTCAATTTGGAGCCAGCCATATGCAAACCAGTCTTGACCCTGCTCCAGTAGGAACCGTCCAGCACAAACTGCCAGGCCACGTCGTCTCTGAACTGGAATAGAAGCAACCCAAGACTGGTTTTGTCCTGATTGGGGCTCGTATGTCGGTAGTAGCTTGGTTTCAGTTGCACAGTGAGCACGTTTTCCTATTCCTTTGGTGTGTGCTCTATGAACATTGAATGTTGGGATATCGGCATCTTCATTTTCATAAGAATTGCGAGGTGAGATCAGGACTTCATTGAAGCAGACGTTTTGTAGACCTATACCTCTTTCATCCTCTTTTGAGAACTGATTTCTTGTGCACAGGATTCTTAATGTGGTTTTCATTTTGGTGGTTTGGTTTGAGTTGTTCCCCCCATTTGCACATTTTACAATTGGAATTTCCACATATTAAGATGCATGTTTTTGACTTAGCATGTTTAGACATGGCATCTCTCATGGAACTGAGAAGGTTAATGAAGTTTTCTAGCCTCTTGTCGGACATAGACATTTGCTACCCTTAACATAGCATTGTCATGTAATGTGATCAGAAAACATTTTCATTACTGTCCTCCCAAATTTTTGTTTTGATGCAGTTTTCAGTTCTGCAGGATATCTGCAGGCATCTGCTCTTTTTTGTGCTGATCTTCTTCATCGTGCATTTTCAGTGGTTGATATAGCTCTGAATTGTCCCTGGAGGAGAGGTCCATGTTTCTTGAAGGACGAAAATTTTAAGTTCGGTCAAGAAATGTATTAAGTGAATGCCCCCAATTTTTGGGGGATACCAGTCATGTTTCATGGCACAAGAGTAGTTTTCTTCCCCCATCCAGAGTAAGATCTTCTTGGATTTGAGTGGCAGTTTGCTAGTCAATTGTGGCATGTTTGTTTAAGTTTTGGGATTCCTTTTGCAGGTGATGGAATAGATCGGTGGTCTGTTGTTCTTCTTACTTTTATTTTTATTGCAGACCTTCTCTGTTTATTTGTATTGGCTAGGGTTGGAGGCGTAAGTGGGATCTCATGTAATGTGGATTCTTCCTCCTGAGCTGTTAGATAGTTTATTAGATTGGGAGCAGTTTTGCTTTTTATTACCATACAGGTTGCAGTGGGTAGGAGCCTGGTGGCATTTGTGATGGTCTCCTGGTTTATTCTGAGGTGTGTACCCGAGGACTCCTCTCAGTTTTGGTCAAATTATTATGTCAAATTATTATTCTGCTTTCTTCAAAAGGGTGGGTTAGCGGCTAGTGTTTCAGCATAGAGTCTATCAGGTTAGTGTTACCTTTGCCCACAAGAATGTGGTCATCTCTGGATCCTGGGCCTTTTTCCAGATGTTTCCCCAGTTGAAATTCATTTATTTTGACAATGCCTTCCCCAAGGTGGATCGAGAGGCATATATACATCTTGTTTGTGAAAAAACAATATTCTTTTGTCGTTTACTATTTTAAGAATGTTGCTGATGGCAATGTTTCTTGTGTCAAATAGACTCTACCTCACTGCTGAGTCATTTGGTCTGGTTGTAGAACCATACAGTGGTTTCAGATGTGGGATTTTTGATTTGTTACTTGTTCCAGGATGTTATCGACTACGGAATGAGTCTTTAAGATAATAGTCTGGTGCAGTGGCATCTTTCCTTGTATTTGCAGTCTCTCCCACTGCTTTAGTATGGGGCTTCTTCTCTGGATTGCTATTTTTAGAGGTAGCCAAGCATTCGGAAGCTTTTGAATCACTTTGTGCTTTTGCCGGGTTTTGTTTGTGTGGACTTTTGATGCTTGCTTCTTTAGTAATGTAGTGGTCTGATCTGTGTTCCATCATACTATGTTTTTCAGTGAGGATTATTTTCTAGAGTTACTGTGATGTACTATCTGGTATGTCTGCTTTAGTTGAGTTGAGTTTAGTTGAGTTGTAATTCTGCAGTTTCAAGTTGTTCCATTGATTTGGTATCTCCCCATGATACACTATAGAATCAGCCCGCAGCCCATAGAGTAGTTAGTGGAAATAGATGTCTGTCCATAGTGTTAGCCCTCTCTAAAGGATTCTCTACAGAGGTAACTCTCTTGAAATGGTGTAAAACATACACTAGGCATTCCTGGGCACCATGGACAACTTTAACAATGGAATTAAAACACTACTTTGCAGAGCTCCACAAGGGTCACCTTTTCCACCTGTACTGTTTAATATTCAAGCTAAAATAAATAAACAGGTGTAACCTTGTTCTACTTTAAAAAAAAAATTGAGGTAGCCTATTTCCCACCAAATGTCGACCTGCAAGTTTATTCATCATCACACCCAAAAATGGCTTAGTCAGCAACCTCCTGATGTAGATAGTATAAAGAATTTGGGAGATAATGAAATTATGATGGACTGATTGTATGGACGTAGCAAGGGAATATATATCAAAAATTGTTAAGATAACAAGGACCACCCATTCCATACATTTCGACAGCAACCATAGACATTTAAACTTAATGCTAGTCTCTTCTAGAAGCTGATGAAGGCCTCGCCTAGCAGTCAACACATGGTCCACCTTTGTGAGGGATGTAGCCAAACCTCAACATTTTGAGTCTCTCTGTAGATAACCCTAAATATAAACATCAGTATGGTCCATCTTGAAATTAATTATTGTTCCAATCAGGGTAGCTCTAGTGCTATGAGAAATGAACGTAATAATTCTTGTGGTGTACTCCACCTGCGCTTGCGTGAACAAAGTTAGTGTCTGGGGAAACCCTAAATATCCAACCTTGTTTTTTGAAGTTTGAAATGAAAAGAGATGGTTAATAAATGTTCTGGAATTTAGCCTTAAACAAGAACAGAATGGTTTATGTTGTGTTTGCATTAAGTTGTAGTGAATAGCACCTCATCCATTCCTGGACTTCATCCAAGCATGGAAGAGGTCCCTGAGTATGGGGCCTGTTCCCATCCACCCACAACACGATCTGTGTATCATCCATATTCAACTGAAATTTCAGCACATATTTTTGAATGACATTAATCAGGTATCTCAGATAAATTATAAACTAGTAGGGGAATTGCAAAAAGCACTGAGGTACACAACAGACAACCGAAGCAGGGGATCAAAAGGCTCCTGGCTTGATTTGCTGTCCTCTTTGTTGGAGAAAAGGGAGAACCTGTTGGTTGGCTTATGCTGGTGAACTCTCTTAAGACACTTGATCAACACTTTGTGGCACACAGTACAAAAGGCTATCAATAGATCCCGAAAGATCAGTGCCACAATGTCAGCAAGTGTTGTTCAGGTCCCATGCCTTTCTTGGAAGCTGGACTAACTGTTAGAGAATGTTACAATTTCCCTGGAGGGGCTCTAAATGCTTGGTGGCCATATTAATCCATAATGCTTCTGAGACTAGGAAGCTTTGTAGTAGATCTATACTATTAAGATCCACCAGATATATATTGATTTTTAGAAGAGGTTAACTAGAGTTTTGTTTAACGCCAAGATTGGCACTATCCTTGAATGCAACAAATAAGTCAAATAGTTCTGTTATAAAAGGTGCATAGTCAATACTTGTAGGGCCTTTTTAGGCTTATCAAAGGGAACTTCTTATGTATTCATTTTTTTCATAGAGTTAAGAGATAATATTGAGCGAGGCTATTCCAGTCTAATCTAGAGTAGGTTTAAGTTACAGAAGAGTTCCTACAGAGTAAAAAAAAAGTCCATGGAGACTCCCGAACACCCATCATTTTTACATGCCAGAATTCATGATTCTGCAAGACTGTAGCCTTTTTTTTTTTTTGTCCTCATCTCACCAATAAGCTTATACGGGTCTTATGAAGCCGATATTTCAGTGTGTGGGCCCTCCGGCTTACCGCACTAGCTTAGGTCGCCTGACCAGTCCTGCTCGTTTTGGGACTTGGTGTAATCATAGGACAAACTATATTAATCTCAAATTACGTCCCTATCTCGTAAGAGGTAGCCAGATGTTTATCGAGCTATCCCCTTCTCCTTCATGATCCAAGCGAGCCATAGCAAATGCGGCTTTAAGCCATTCTTCACTTTTTGGGGGAAGGGAGTCTTTCCACCTTTTACATATCTCTCGCCGTGCGAGTATAATCATATATAGAAGTAGCCCGCGCTGGATCTGCGGTGCAGTCTGACAGAATAGTCCATCGTCCCCAAAGAGGACTAGTGACAAATTTACATCAATGTTAGCTTTGAAAATGTCTTGTAAAATGTCACCGATCCCCTTCCAAAAATTCTTTAGTTCAGGACACTCAAAGAAGATATGAAGGTCATTAGCAGTTGGCAACAAACATCTGGGGCATTTTGGTGCTGGGGACGGGGCAAACTTAGCTATCTTGGCTGGGGTATAATAAAGCCTATGTATAACAAAAAAGTGGTTCTTCTTTAAGCTTGCAGGTTTAATAAATTTATATAGTACTTTCAGTGATGGCTCAAACAGGGCGTCTATACATGGTTCAAGAGGGGTTTAATTCCAAACTAGGGTAGGGGATGGGATCTCCTGATCTTCCGCTTCTAACAAATAATTATACCACACTGATATCTCCTTCTTTATTGGGTACGTGGAGTGGCACAAACTCTCTATATCCCAATTCCCTCTTGTTTCGCCTTTTTCTGCATCAAACCAGGATACCAGTTGTAAATATTTAAATCTGGAGAACCCTGTACCAATCCTAACCCTCAATAGTTCCCATGAATGTATCCCCCCTGGATCCAGCAGGTCAGACCAGATGTTTATGCCCGCACTCTTAATGGGTACCGCGAGGCTATCTCTAAGACAACAGGGGGTTCCAGGGGAGCCCCAGATAGGTGCTAGATCGGAATAGTATCCTATCCCCCATCTAATTCTAACTTTGTACCATATTTCCAAAGCTGCCTTGAGGACCTTCAGACGTACTCTCTTGAAGTATTTTGGGGCCCCGAACTTGTATAAAAACGCCTCACCTCCTCCTCCTCCCTCCATTCTTACCATTTCTCCCAACAGCATTCCCCACGCCGACTCATCCGGTTTCCCTAGCAGCATCCGAACTTCCTTAAATTGAAATGCTGCTGCGTACCAGTTTATATCAGGAAGAGCCAGCCCCCCTTTTTTTAATCTACGTCTCAATTTCTTCCATGACATCCTCACACCCTTGTCTCCCCAGATGAAACTCCCGATCTTACTCTGCACCTTACTGATGCACTTATATGGGAAGACCAAGGGTATTGTGGAGAACAAATACGAAAGCTTGGGAAGAATAACCATCTTTACTAAATTAACTTTGCCGTAAATAGTTAAGGGGAGGTTCCTCCATCTAGCAAAGAGGCGGTCTATTTCTTTGGTTATTCTGTTCAGATTAATCTGGGGAATTTTTTCCAAATCTTTAACAATGATGATACCTAAGTATCTTAACTCGTTGCTAGTTGTGCCTTTCCATTGATCTAAATTCCAGCACATCACCTCGGTCTTTGATGTATTTACTAGATAACCTGACAGGGTCCCAAACCTCTCCAAAAGCTCCTCCACCCGGGGAATAACCACCTCAGGATCGTTGGTGTACAATATTAAGTCATCAGCATACAACGCTAACTTACAGCTATAATGCTGAGACTTAAAGGGATAGATCGAATCGTCTAATCTAATAGCTTGAGCTAACGGTTCAATATAAATGTTAAACAGGAGAGGCGAAATCGGGCAACCCTGCCGGGTCCCCCTCTGGATGTTAAAACTGGGGGTCAGGAGACCGTTCAACAGAATCCGGGCAGAGGCTCCCTGATAACAATGTCTCAGGGTTTGAGTAAAAATCGGGCCGAATCCCATTACGTCTAGTACTTCCCAAAGGTACACCCAGCAGACCCTATCAAAGGCCTTGGCCGCATCCAAGGCAATTATGGCCAAAGGATCAGATCTTTCAATGGCCAAGTCGATATTTCCTATTAATAATTGAGTCTGTCTCTGGATGTATCTTCCAGGGACAAAGCCCTTCTGATCAATATGGATCAAGCCTGGAATCAATTTCGCCAATCTCCCCGCTAAAATGCCCATAAAGATCTTGTAATCGGCGTTCAGCAGGGAGATTGGACGATATGAATCGGCCTTTAACGGATCCTTGCCTGGTTTTAGAATCAGGACAATTGTAGCCTCCTTCCAAGACTCCGGGACTTTACCTGTGGGACAGTACACTGAATTAAAAATGGTACCTAGTACCGGGGACAACTCCTCTACTAACAGTTTGTACACTTCATTCGGAAGCGAGTCCATACCTGCAGCCTTTTTATTCCTACATTTTTTAATTTGCTCAGTTATCTCGTCTACTGTAATGGGGGCCTCTAAATTTTTACGACTCTCCTCTGACAAAGAAGGCAAAGATTTAGTCCTCAACCATGTTTGTATAATATTTGGAGATGGAGCTAAATCCTCTTTATAGAGATCCGAAAAGAGAGACAGCAAACAAGTTTGCATGTCTTCAAAGCTCCTCGATTTCTCCCCTTTGCTGTTAACTATCAGTTCGGTAATATTATTCTTAGATCGATTAGTTCTTGCTTTCCAGGCCAGTAGGGCACCTGCTTTCTCCCCATATTCAAAATTTTGCATATTCTTGGTATGCCATTGTGCCCTGCATTTTATATCTAATTTCCCCCTGTAATCCTGTCTTGCATCTTCTAGGTCACTCATAACTTGTCGCAAATGCCCTTGGTCCCCATGACTTAATCTGTTCCTCTCACTCTCTAACTTGGCTATTTTTTCCTCAATTAGTTTTAGGGCCCTAGCCTCACCTCTATTCTTAGAACATATAAGACCATGGAACCTCCCTCTCAAATTTGCCTTATAGGCATCCCAAATAAAATCCATTGTTGTGGAGCCCATATTCAAAGAGAAAAATTCTAACGTGGCCTGCTTTACGGCCTGAATAATTTCGGGATTCTGAAGCATTGCCCTATTGAGCGTCCATCTTGTCTGCATAGAGCGCCCTTTACTTTGAAGTGAAAACTGCACTGGGGCATGATCTGAAAGATGGCTTGGCAAAACTGAAATTCCCTCCAGGCCACCCAGAGTGGATCTATCCATCAATATATAGTCGATTCTGGAGGAGTGACGGTGCTTTTTGCTGTAATACGTATATCCCTGTAGATCTCCCTTCTTTGCCCTCCACGCATCCACTAAGTCCAAGTCGTGTAACATGTTTACCAGTGCACGACGTACCCTTGGGGCCCCGACATGGTAACTCACGTTGGACCTATCTTTTGAAGGGTCCAAGAGAACATTGAAATCTCCACCTATTATAATAGGAGGGGTTTCCATTATCAGTTTTGATTGCAACTTGCAGATGTATGTTGGATCGTCTACATTCGGGCCATAAAACGAAGCACAGACTAAATCTGAGTTTTCCAAAGCCAATTGTACGACCAACCACCTCCCAGTGTGATCCGACTGCGAATTTTTTATAGAACAGGGGGCTCCATGTTTAATCAAGATTGCTACACCCCTACTGTGGATAGTTTGCTGCGATGCAGAGTAGCATTTTATCCAGGGCACTCCCGAAAAAACAGACCGACTTTCCAAAAAGCTCAAATGCGTCTCCTGCAGAATACACACCTGAGCCGAGGAAAGTTCTAAATATTTTAAAATCAGCTTTTGCCTACGGGGACACCTTAACCCATTAACATTCCAGGAGGTAAAAATGATCCTACTGTCCCTTTTATTTTGGTTTCCTGCCATTGAACTGCTGATCTATTACACCATCTTGACAATATTTCCTTAAAACTAAAGTGAGATGAGGTTCATTTTTTTTATTTTTTACCCACTGCTCCCCACCCAGTGCATCCAGTACGCCTCCCCCCTCCCATCTCCCCCAATACCACCCCTGCCCATGAGGAACCCTCCCTTCCAATAGGCGAACCTATTCGGCCCCTTTCCCCCCCTTAGTGTAAAAACTATATGAATATTTTAAATCCTGCTATCAGCAAACAAAATATCAAATGATATCTCCCCTCTTCCTCAATGCCCTCCTTCCCCCCCCGCTCAATTTTGATTTTCGCTATAAGTTCATCTGCCTCCTCGCTAGATCTAATCTGATACATATGATTCTTCCACATTACGCGTAATTGTGCAGGGAACTTTAACTGTGCCTTAGCCCCAATGCTATTCAACTCCTGCAATCTTTTCGCTAACTCCCACTGTCGTGTTGCTGTCACATAAGAAATATCTGATCTTATTTGAAAGGAGAAGGGACTAGAACCATTTGAAGTTACGGTACCTTCTTTGAGGGCGGATGTCAAAATCTGCTCCTTAACTGAGTAAGTTAGGAAATTCACCAATATTTTCCTTGGCTTTTGTCTTGCAAGGTTCCTTCTAAAGGGGTCGCGGTGAACCCTTTGTATTTCCCTTACTAGATCTACTTCAGACGCGTTTTTTAGCACTGTCTCTTTTAGCACAGATATCACGAACCCCTTTATGTCCGATCCTTCCAATGCTTCAGGGACATTCAAAAGCCGCAAGTTGTTTCTCCTGGAGTAATTCTCCAAGCGCTCGATATCGTCTTTCAGTTCTTTATTCTGGACCGTTAATTTCGCCAGTTCCGTTGTAGTAGAATGCATGGTGTCCCTGATTTTAGGGATTTCCAGTTCAATTGCGTCTGTTCTTAATACGACTTCATCCAGCCTTTTGGCTAGTACTTCACAGGAAGCTTGAATAGCTGCCTGGTTCGCTTCAGAGACTGCAAATCTATTGGTCATTTCCGCTTGGTTTGCCTCGGACACAGTAAATCTATTGGTCATTTCATCCTTCATAGCCAATAATATATCGGCCAGGGAGTGAGACGTATCTGGAGTACCTGGCGTTCCTGTTGTATCGACTGGTTTTTCCATTATTGTGTTGTCTTCTGTGGTATTGAGAGAAGTGATGTTGGAGGCCTTAAGGGATTTCAGAGACACATCTGGAGGATCATCTATGACTAAGACTGAATATCTGTTTGATAAGCTCACTGATGGATGCGTACTTAATATCCCATCAGAGGCTATACCAGGCACTTTCACAACATTGCCCATCCCCCCTATTGAAGAGCTTACAGAGCTGGATGTTTCTGCCAATAGACTGCCCTGACCCACGTTCTTAGATATATCACCTACTGAGGCTGTAGAGGTAGACATGACTTTATAGTAAGTTTTAAGCGAGGGTGTAATTTCAACCTTAGAGGGAACGACCCTCTTACCCCTTCCTTTTCCCTTACTAACGTCAGCCTCTTTGCCTTTTAGGTTGACACCATCTTCCGTGAGAGGTCCCTTATGCCTACGCTGTCGCGTGGATGTTTTTACCTCAGAAATTCCTGAAGAGGTTTGTGGAAACAGACTGGGTTTGATAATGTCGTGATTAAATGAGTGGGCAACTCTTGTTCGTAGAGTATATCTATTTATTTTTTGTGGGTGATTATCTACTACCACAGGCCCACCTAACTTGCCAGCTTCTCCTGTCTCCATACACTTTCCTTGTGTCTCACCCTGTGCCTCTCTTACCTGGACTTTCTTCTCAGTTTGAAGATTATATAAGCCAAGCGCCGGGGGTATTAAGGCTTCATTTTTAGTGTCTCCCGTAAGAAAGAAGGATTTCTTCTTACCTTCGTTACCGCACTTAGAATATGCGTCCTCCAAAGCTTTGTGACTCCAGACTCAGCGACACCCTACCTGAAGGTCTGCAACTACTCCTGAAACACTGCAAACACGGGGAGTTGGAGGCACGCATATGCTAGTACTGGCTCTGCCTCCCGCGACTCGGAACAGGAAAAGTGCTGAATCGCGCCTCCACCGAGTCCGAGCTGCTTCCTCCCAGCGCCAGCCACTAACCACGCCGACTGCTCCACTCTCCCTACCGCCGATATCAGTGTGACCGAGCCTGGAGGAAATCAGCTCCAGTCGCATTTCCTCAGGTACAAGGGGGGGCGGGGGGGTCAAAAAAAGAAAGAGAGGGAGAGAAAAACTCCTCTAGCAGGGATCCATAGCTATTTGATAAAACCCAAGGGGGAGCCGAGCCGCGGCCGTTTAGCTAGCGGCCGCCATGTTCCTCCGTTTCTCCGCCCTTTTCCCTTGCAAGACTGTAGCCTTATGATGAATATGTAATTCGTGGTCTTTGAACAAATATTTTTTCTTCGATCTACGATCTTATTGTTGAATTTTCTTCTACTGCTATTTGGACTTTGCTGCTGACTACCGACTGATTGAGGGATAATATAGTAAAACATATGGTATGATAAGCAGAGTCCATATTGTGAAACACAACAAATCACAGTACATTTCACTGTATAAATTAAAATTGGAGCCCATGATATTGTAAGAGATTCATAATCTCCGAAAAATATCCCTGTTAAAGTTCCTTGAAACTCAGGTAGTTCTTCAATATACTTCTTACTAAATATGATGAACAAGATATCACTACTATTAGATTCATAGTTTGAAAATAAAAATAACATTTGACTCATTTGATGACAGGAGCAATTACAAGGGGTGTTTTTCATCAAATGCAAAATTCAATCAAACATGATAAGAAATTTCTTTTGAACAATGCAAAATCACATAAACCAATATAATGTCAAATACAAAGTAACAAATACATTAGAATACTTACAAAAAAAGACAAATGAGTTCATTTTTCATCTTCAATCAAGCCAGAATTAGACAATAAAATATAAACACTCACATTCTCACTCCAACCTTAGTCACATTCCATCTTCTACAGCTCTCATGCAATGGCCCACTACTCCTCAGTGATATTTCCTTCTGCATGAACTACAAGCAGTAAAACCATGTTTCATAACATCTGAGCTCAGATGCCCCTATGTGATTCTTATTAATATATATCTCACAGAGATCGAAGTAAAGAATGTTATAGAAATATCTTGTACAATGTCTTAGTTAGAGTTGGACGGATGCGGGACAACTGCCACAAAATGGAGATGTCCCATCCACTTTATAATGAGTGCATTGGTGATGGGACATCTACCACTTTTTGGTATTTGTCCCACTCCGACAAGTCTAAATAAGACCTTTTATATTTCTATTATGGCTGAGCAAGTCTGTATTGGTAAATATTGCTTTTTATGACAAATGTTGAACGACCAATGAAAACATTGAGAGGGAGGCTTGTCAACAACAAAGTCTTCTCCCTTGAAATAATATTAGCCTTAGCAGCTGTATCGATATATCACTATTCCAGGGGCAAAACACACACACAAGGATGCTCCTAAATTGCATAATCCTCCTTTACCTCGCTGAAATGCCTCAGGTGCCCTAGCAGAAGGCCGGAAAATAGAGAACAAGTGAAAACAGGCAGGCACTGCACTGCTCCCAGTAAAAGATAGTCCCATTTAAAACCTAGAGCCAAGTTCATAGATCCGTACATAAAACAGCACCAGCTTTTTTTCAAGACGTTCTAATATTATTTTTTAATTGGTTTGGGACTTTGGATCATGGTGGAGTTTTCTAAATGCTTTAAGTCTACACAATAATCCCTTAGGGCATTGATAAATTAGGGATGAAACCAGGCTACTGGTTAAAGCCGTCTCCCTGTTCGGCACATCTGGCACATTAGTATCTTCTAGGGCTGGTTGTACACTGTATCACTTCTGAGGTCTGGAGATTTCTGGTGTGTAGGTGCAAAAATACACTGCTTTGAAAAGATATTAAAGATAGAAATGTTCCTCATATTATGTGGTTGTGAACGGAGTTATTTTGCTTTTCTCTTCTTTATTGGTTCAATCTTTTAAGAACAAACAGCCAACGCGTTTCGTCCTGAAACACAGGACTTCACCAGGGCATTGATAAGTCTATATGGACCAAGGAAAAGATAGAGGTAATAACCTCAAACGAATGGAAAAACAGGCAGTGGTGACAATCACACCAATACGTAAAGCTCAAATATCAAGCCAACAAATGATCCAATTAAATATAGATGATAGATTCTCCAATAAGGGTCCAAATTCTTTATAGCGATTAGACATCACCAATAATTAATGCAGAGCGCGTGGTGTGATAACCCAAAAGCTTGATCTGTTATTGTACAATCAGCGCTCCTTTGGACATATCCAGAATTCGACGAACATACTTCGTAACAGGAAGTCTCACGCCGCCCGGTATTCGGCGTTCTCCGAATACCGGGCGGCGTGAGACTTCCTATTACGAAGTATGTTCGTCGAATTCTGGATATGTCCAAAGGAGCGCTGATTGTACAATAACAGATCAAGCTTTTGGGTTATCACACCACCCGCTCTTCATTAATTATTGGTGATCTCTAATCGCTATAAAGAATTTGGACCCTTATTGGAGAATCTATCATCTATATTTAATTGGATCATTTGTTGGCTTGATATTTGAGCTTTACGTATTGGTGTGATTGTCACCACTGCCTGTTTTTCCATTCGTTTGAGGTTATTACCTCTATCTTTTCCTTGGTCCATATAGACTTATCAATGCCCTGATGAAGTCCTGTGTTTCAGGACGAAACGCGTTGGCTGTTTGTTCTTAAAAGATTGAACCAATAAAGAAGAGAAAATTGGATCTCTGTACAACTGCTTCATTGAACATTGACTATTTACATGAATTTAAGTTCCCTGTAAAGTGGTGCAGCTCTGATTTAGTTTTTCCATTTTGTTGCCCCTGGCTTCAGGGGAGTGCCCTTGGACAGGGGGTACCTTTGGAGACGTGCACACATGTTACTTTTGTATTGCCTGATTTGAATTGGTGATTTTATGTGATTGGTGCCTTATTGGTTGCTTTTGGTCCACTGTCCGATTTTTGTGGTTATTTTGCTTTATCTAGGGTGTTCTAGCTTTTCCCCTTGAATCTCCTCTAGACTGGTATGCAAACAGTTGCTTTATGGAGTAACCTTAGGAACATTTTGAAGTGAGTTCACCTTTCAATTTTGCTAATCGTTTGGTGATTTTTGGATGTCTCTCAATAAACTGCAGTCTTGGATTTGAAATAGTGATTATTTAACTAACCGTAGAGTGGATTGGCGTTGGGGTTAAAGATCATATGATGTCACTTTCTGCAATGGATTTGACGGTTCATATGGTGCCACACTGGATGCCATGATTTTAGTAAAAAGTAGCATCCCCACTCACATCTGGAATATCTCACTAAAGAAACCAGGATTCCTCCCTTACATTGGAGATCCTCATGAAAGCTTTCAGGTTTTAAAAACCCGAATGAAGTGGATCCACTCTCACTTTCTTTCAGGAGGCCTCAGTGAGCAGTGACTAAGCAATGATCTCACAAGTGTGCACTTGTACTCGCCCGCTCTGTCACTCACTTTGTCACTCACTCATGTTCGCTCAGTCAAATTGCACACATTTCTTATGGGTATATTTTTGGGGTTGAAGTTGAAGGAGTTGGAGAGGTATGTTCTAGATTGGCTCTAGAACCTCGAGTCGATAGTACTTTTTCTCAGCATGAAAGCGTAGGGGGAGAGAAATCGTTAATAATGTCAATCACTCCAAATGCGGTTCTCCTGGGCCATTAAGAATCACAAACTACCGAATAGAGTTGGTTAATATATTACAAATTTCAATATGAGTGATCGTTCGCACACCTTTTAAGGTTATAGTAATCCACTCTTTTTTAGTTGATGCTCTTGGCCAAATTTATGCGTGCAGAAGTGTTCGTGCTATGCCCCCACAGCACTACGATAATTCACCAGACTGGTGGAGCGTACGTAAATTCCACTTACGCCCCGCACAGCAAAATACGATATCTGTAGAACTCTTGTTAATTCCATATTCAATTTTAATCAAAAACTTTATCCATAGTATAATCCATCTTTTGTTCACATTTTTACTCGTTCAATTCAGGACTTTATATCTCCCATATTTTTCAAATGTTGCAGAAATGCCTATCCGGGCCTTTTCGACAGCATGTGGGAAATATGCAGCCCGTAGCAGCCATGTTTAAAATTACCCAATGCATTTCGGGCTAAAATTTGCCCTTCCTCAGGGGTAGCTGCAATATGAAACAAATGACAATGTCACAACTTTAGACAACTCCCTTTAAACATGCTAGTAATCTGAGCTTTTAGGACAACCCCTCGGCAATGAATGTTGCTGCTAGTCTGTTCGTACAATAATTACATCGCTTGTTTCAAAAACAACACAAAACTATAACTTCTCCCCAATACTGACCCTTCCGGTTCACGAGGAAGGGTCAGTATTGGGGAGAAGTTATAGTTTTGTGTTGTTTTTGAAACAAGCGATGTAATTATTGTACGAACAGACTAGCAGCAACCTTCATTGCCGAGGGGTTGTCCTAAAAGTTCAGACTACTAGCATGTTTAAAGGGAGTTGTCTAAAGTTGTGACATTGTCATTTGTTTCATATTGCAGCTACCCCTGAGGAAGGGCAAATTTTAGCCCGAAATGCATTGGGTAATTTTAAACATGGCTGCTACGGGCTGTGTATTTCCCACGTGCTGTCGAAAAGGCCCGGATAGGCATTTCTGCAACATTTGAAAAATATGGGCGATATAAAGTCCTGAATTGAACGAGTAAAAATGTGATCAAAAGATGGATTATACTATGGATAAAGTTTTTGATTAAAATTGAATATGGAATTAATGAGAGTTCTGCAGATATCGTATTTTGCTGTGCGGGGCGTAAGTGGAATGTTACGTACGCTCCACCAGTCTGGTAATTTATTACAAAGCCAAAAACAACTGGACATACAGACACCTCAAGACGAGGGTGTATAAATACATTGGAACTAATACAAAGCCGAATCTACAAATAAAGTTGAGGCGATGCAGCATACACAAGATGAATAATTCAAGAATCAGGATACAAAATATCATGGAACAAGAGTCCACATCCCCTGCATCGAGAGTTCATAGAAATAAAGAATTAATCTGTCACTACACTAGAACTAACATGACATCCCTACTTAATTCAACCATTATTTTCTAACGCGAGAGCTTCCAGGGGAAATGCATTTCAGGCCTTTATTATTCAGCTAACATAAAGAAAATGAGCATGAGCTTTACGAAGTTATATAGGAATTAAAAATATGCAGTTAATATTTTCATCTACGTAAAAAATGACACGATTAATTAACACATTCAATAATAAAACGATTGTCAGTTGCACAACACGAGTGCTTTTTGTTAGTGTTCTCTGCTGTTCACATTTAATCTTCTACAAAAATCATCATATATTCTACATTTTGGCCTACACACGTCACATTCATGTTATTACATTACAAGATCCTAACACTCAGGTTGACACGACAAAAGATTATATGTGGATGCAGTCTACGCGTGTGATTATAATGCACACCTACAATGGAAATTGGATTTTGCGCAACATCAAAGTTGCACAGAGCAGAAAAGTAGTTTGTTCTGAGCAAAAGGGGCCGAGTCAACAAATGCCCAGATCAGTGGAGCAGTTCATTGTGTCTGCAGGTACAATAATTAACCAAAGAGTAGGGTGCAGGGGAAAAAGGTTTCCTCAGTATGCAAGCAGACATATCAAAATACGCACATAACACAAAAAATAGTTCATTCTGTGTGTAGAGTGATGGCTGATTCAATGTACAGTATAGAAAGAAAGAATAAATTCAGTGTGCAAGTGGATGGAATAGTCATTTAGCACTGTAAAGGGGAAAGCTTTCATACAGTGAGTAGGAGACAGATCAGTCGATGCACAGGGTCAATTGAAAGCAGTTCAGAGTGCTGGAGTGTAGATTAGTCAATGTGCAGACCATATGGAGGACCATGGAGCCAGCATGTAGGCCACATAAAAACAGTTTATTTGGAGTGCCGGAGAGCATAGCAAGCAATGTGTAGGGTACACGGACACGTACATTCATTGGGCAGGAAGACATCAGTGAAAGTGCAAGGAAACAGCTCATTGAGTTTATGTATGGTTATAATAGTCAATGAGTACGTAAAGATGATCCTTCATAGAGTGAGCTGGACAGATCAGTCTCTGCAGAGGGCAGATGGAAAACAGTTCATTCAGTATACAGAAGTGGTGATTAATCAAAGTGCAGAACATGTGAAAGCTCTTCATTTATTGTGGAACTGCACTTATCAATCAATGGCCAGGGAACAGAGAAACAGTGCATGAAGTGTGCTGGAGAACCATGCAATCAATGTGTAGGGCACAGGGCCACAGTTCCCTCGGTGATCAGTAAGGCACCAATCACAGTGCAGAAAAACAGGTGTTTTGTGTGCTTGAGGCCAATACTGTGCAGGGTGTATGGAAAATTAATTCAGTGTGTAAAAGTAGATGAATGAATGTGATGCGAAGAGGTTAATGCAGAGTATAACAGAACACAAACACCAATATGTAGGGAAATTGTTGATATAATGCACAATGTAGGGCAGGTTTATTGATAGGCCATGCTTTGCAGCACAGCAAATTAAGTTGCTTAACTGTATTGTGTGAGAGGGAGAGAGCAGAACACTGAAACATCAGGTAAGATATAGCAGTGCTGCTCTCTTTCTGGATATTGTTGTAATTAAATTGTGTTAGGATACGTTAATTGAGTTAACCTATCAATAGTGTCTGTTTGGACCATTTCTGTTGTCTGTAGTACATTACAGCATATGCAAAGTTAAAAAAAGTTTGAGAATAGAAAACCTTCCTCCTGGTTTGGGCCTGCCTCAAGAAGGCAATTTTCTGGTGCAAGCCATGCCTCAAATGTTAGTAGATAGGGCTTTGCAGCAAACACCATGCGTTGATGCATGAGAAGACCCATGTACCGCTCATGTGACACTCATTAGACGCAATATAACTTTTAGGCAACTTTCCAGTGCAAAATAAGTTTTATGGTGAAAGTAAACCCCAAATCAACACTTCGCTCCACTTTGAGTCACTCTGGTGACCTTGCGTTGGTGCAAAGTGTTGCTACATGTGGCACCTTGCTGATAAAAAATGTTACTGAGAATAATACTAAGATCTATGCCTACCACCTTTGGAAGCCCATGGCATCCTACGAGCAGTGTTGTAATGGAGGCCACCTTCAAAGTTTGGTGCGGGGCCTCCAGACATCACCACTGTTGTGTTTGAACCTGCAGTTCAGTCATGAGTTCGGTCTCTCTCACACACACCCGTACATGCACACACACACACACACACCCACATGCGCACACACACACACACACACGTGCTCCTGCTAGCCTATCGCCATAAGTGGATAGACCACCTGTACTAAATGCACAAGACAGCAGTGTCTGTGCATGTGTTTGTGGATGTTCTCTGGTCTTTCACTCAAGGCTCCTGACTGTGGATGGCCTGTGTAGTGCTGTGCAACTCAAGGCCCCAGTCTAGCGTGTCATGTATTCTTGACGTAGCACACCATGTGTGATACTAGAATATCACAGTCAGGAATATTGTCTGACGTAAATAGTGTGTTCAAAATATCGTTTACATAAAATACTGCCCTATTGTAGTTAAGAATACACAATCTTCACTGAATGGGACGATATTTTTTAGTGGACGATATTTAAGACACACAGCTTCTATCAGGCGATATTTCAGACTACAATATTCTAACATAAAACCTTGGTGAAAGGAACAGATAATGTGTGACAAGCTCATCTGGGTCTACCAGGTCAGTTCACAGCCTTGAGCCCTCAATCCGCCCTCCTCACAGATACACAAAGGCCTTTGCACGGGGTTCCCTTGCCCCTGCACCGCGCTGCTAAAAAGGCCCACTTGACTCCCGGGACTCCTTGATGGCTTCCGCTGCGTCATTCTCTACTGGCGCGTGCAGGCACGCGGGTGTGTATACTTCGGTTGTGAGACGCTGCATTATTTAAACTGAAACACAACGACTCCCATGTTTAAAGTATTCTCTCAGAAGAGGCGCGATTGATGTAGTCAGAGCTAACAAGCAGATGGATGTATTGGAATGCCATTATCCTGTGTACAATGATATTATCTCCTTGATGAAAAATTCAGCAGTGTGTGGACTGCTGGAGTCAAGGGGAAGATGGAACTTTAAAAAATGGAGAAGGGAACATGATCAGACTCCTAATCCCCTGCGGGGTCACATTGGATCATTTAACAGGAGAATTAGCAGTGCAGACGGAGCAGGGTTTGTGGAGCCGCTGTCTGCTTTCCTTATGGCCTTCTTGGCTCAGAGTCCGAGCCTGGCCCTGAAGCCGTAGGGGGCAGCGTTTGGGCCTGCTAAGGCATAGCACACTGTGACATTTTTATCATCTGTCAAAGGGAGGGAAATAAATTTACTAACAGAAGAGAGTTGGCAGGCGCAAGCTGCCCTGTCAGATTCTAGACATTTCCAGGACCGGCTTGAGCCAGCGGAAGCAGGAAAGTGTGCCAGGAAGGCAATGATGGACATGCTGTTCCATTCATGGATATGCTGTGCAGTAATACTACGTTGCCTCGAAGTTAGGGCCTTGTCGTAAACACCTCATCTACTTACTAGGCACTTTTCACTTCACATATGCCCAAAAGCTAGATATGATTTTCTAAAATACTTTTTTTTTGTTCTGCACATTCGAATCTGATAGAAATTGAGTTGTGTATGTTGGCTCAGTGTTCAAGCAAATTATTTTATTAATACATTCCTGCTGTCCCCGTTATGCATTTTTTTTTATAGGAAGAGGAGTGTAAAAAGTTTAAAAGATTTACTAATGTTCAGTTCCTTTGGATAAAGTTTTGCAAAATATACTAAATAAATCTTCACATAATCATTTATTTTCACTGTATACTGCAATACTCAATATAGGGAATAGTTTGTTTTTTATGTAGTGCTTCATTTCCACTTCTGTTTCTAAGTGGCAACAACAGGTGTTACTGTCACCAAGGTTTATGGCAATTAGTTTACTGACCTTAGATGATGTATGGCTGAGTTGGCCTTGCTGGTATTCAAATTCATCACCTTTGACTTGCAGCTCGATTGAAGTTTGCAGTGGACATTTTTTAAATTTAGGAGCCTTCTTACCAGCTAATATAACGTGCATGACATATTCTTGTAACATATTTTACACAAACCCCTGAAAGTGTTTTGATTTTTCCAGCACGTGAGGAATCTATGTTGGAGTGTTCCAGAGCAATCGTAAGTTACTAGGTCCCTGTTGTAAAAAAGGGTAGTGGGTACATGCATTCGCTAAATTGCCGACATGCATTACATTATTGTTTTAAAGTAAAAATGTTTAACTTTAAACCAGTAATGTAATGCTTGTCAGCGATTTAGTGCACATAAGCAGACAGAGTGACAGACATAAAATGCATTTAAAAGGGAAATAAAAGTCACTTACCTTCCTGCATGTCCTTGCTCTGGTCCTGGTGTTCTTCTTTCCTTCGGCGCGGGCCCCAGCCAATCCCCCCAAACCAATCCTGGTGCTGCTATCATGCTTTTAACCAGCATGAGAGAAGCACCAGGATAGGATGGAGCTGGCTCTCACAGTGTTCCCAAGGGCACTGGAGGCCAGTGCTTGCTCTCAACCCAGCTGTCAAAGACAGCTGGGTTGAGAGGTTTAAAGTGTGCTTGTCACAAGAGAGCCGGCCAAAAAGACATACACACTTTAAACTTAAAGTGCCCGGCCCACCACCTTTTACTGCTGCTGCCACTCAGCAGTGGCCCCGCCCCCTCCTGACACTGCTTGGGACGTGGGTAGTGAGAAATAAAATAGTAATAAATTAGCTTTATTACCATTTTATTTTTAATCTCTGGGGCATTATAATTAGTGGGGTGACGCTCCTCTGCCCTAACGGAGGAGCTGCTCCTGTCAATCACCCTCCTAAATGAAAAGTAGACTGCCATTCAAAATATTTCCACATCAAGTAATGGCCCCTGCCCTTGCCAGCACCCACCAACTCAGAGGAAGAACCTGACAGCAAGCTCCTAAGCCATGTGGTTGTTGTTCTTTACACACCAGCCCAGCACTCCATTGCGACAGCCAGCCAGACAGAGAAACAGACAGACTCCGCTCTCCTTCCTTTGAGCGGTACAGCAGGGAAGTGAGAGCTACAACACTCTTTGACTACAGGAAGCCCCCTCTTCCAGGGCCCATGGGACGGTAAAGGTTTCTGCAGTTCCACATCTCTAATAAATGGGGCAATTTGAAGGCACAGCACGGTTATACCTTTGTACATTTCAGAATGCTTATTGAGATCTTGAGTAGCTGCATGCTCTCTAAATCCCATATAACATAACTTATTTCTGTGCAGTGGGTGCCCAAGAATCTCTGGCCACCCCCTGCAGAGTTTTAAGCCCCGCACATGAATGGCAGCTTCTTTTTGCAATACCTCCATCCCCATTGGACCATATTATTCTGGATTTGCTTATCTGTGCTCCTGGTGACGATCTCCAGCACACAGGAGGCCTCTTGGGGGGACTTTGAAGTGGTAATGTTTGTATAAATTCTAATTTCTCTGGCATACAGATAGTCAGCCAACAAAGGAGAACAGCACCCTTCCAAGTCAGAGAACAGCAGAGAATAGCAAACAATTATGGGGCAAGACACAAGCAGGGTTCTAGGTGAAAGTAACCCTATCTCTAAAGCGCTTTTTCGACCTAAGGCATCTTGGCACTAAAAGAAACAAGTCTGTCAGGACAACACTAGGTTCACCAATCTCAGACCTTTAAAGCAAAGAGCCAGGTTTTCATCAATTTCCTAAATTAGAGATAATTATTTGAAGCTTTTATTGCAACAATAATGGAATTCCAATATTTAGCCATAAGCAATGAAAATCATCTGCCTCCCCATACTAAGTTTAACTCTTGGCACCGCAACATCCTTGCTCTCCCACGATCTCAGCTGTCATTTTGGAATATACCTTTTAAACATATTTTGAACTGTACTTGGCCCGATCTTATGCAGGGCCTTATGCACCAAAGAAAGCACCTTGAACATTGATTGTTTTTGAACTGCCAACCATTGTAGACTCTTTCGCCCCCCCCCAGTGATTCTGATGTCTGGGTATTCCCAGGAGTAATTGAGCAGAAGCGTTCTGTGCTACCTGCAACTTTGTGCACAGCATTTGAGTAGGGTGTTGCAATAGTTCAAAAGCAAAGTTATCAGTCCTTGGATAACTGTTTTACATGGTGAATGAGGGATGTACCAAAAGATTTTTCTCCAGCTTTGTGATGAGGCAAAAACATGAAGTGGTCACATGATTCATCTGTGTCGCAAAGAACACTTTTTAAAATAATTGACTATGCCCAAATTCCGAGTCACGTCCACTGGTTGGGGGACGGTTACCAATTTGGCAGCCCTCCACAGATTTGACCAAATTGCTGGAGGAGAACTAAATATTACCTCCTCTTTTCACCATTTAATTTTAGACAATTGGTCTCCATCCAACTATCTAGCATTGACCATCATTACCTGCAATTTTGAACTTTTTTTGCAATCAGTAGGGCATCCTTGGTGATATTAATCACAATGTGGGTGTCATCCGCATAATATGATACCTTAAAGCCATAGCACGCATTAACTCAGCCAACAGGACTATACAGTGCGGCTCCTCCGCTAAGGCAGAGGAGCGTCGCCCCACTGCCTTGATGCAGCAAAAGAAAGGAAAAAATAAAATTATAATAACGTAATGTTACTATCATTTAATGTGTCCTACTGCTGCAGCAGCTGGCGTAAGGGGGCGGGCGGGCTGGGGCGGGGCTGAAGAGCCGGGTGCAACCCTCCTAAGTGCGCAATAACTGTTTGGTCGGCCCTCTCGGGCCGCCCAAAACAGTCATGCACACTTTCCCTGTTCTCCATGCAGGCTGCATTACAGCCTGCATGGAGAACATGCCCACCCATATAGCGCCTGGCTGAGCGTCGTGTCACGGCGCTCAGGTCAATCACAACGCTGCATTTCAGCATTGTGATTGGCTGCAGGGAGCGTGGGAGCCCTGGCGCTTCCTGTTTCTTGCTTCTCTAAAGAAGGAAGAGGATGCAGGAGAGCAATCTCCCATCCGACTGTGGGTGAGAGGTAGCAGCCACAACTGGGACTATATACAATTTAAAAATTGTTTGACTAAGTGCAGAACCTTGTGGAACAGCACAGGGGAGTGCAAAAGTTTGAGATTTATATGGTTTGCATACCACTGTTTGTGTTATTCCTGTTAGGAAGGAAGACAAGAGCCTACAGGCCTTAGCTTTTATACCCATCTAAGAAAGTCGCTCCACTAGCACAGAGTGGGTTATGGTGTCAAACACCATGGACAGATCTAACAATATTATGTCAGCTGCACCTCCATGATCTAGAATAATTTAAATGTTGTCCGCTACCCACAGCAGCACTGACTCCTTGCTATGTCCCTGTCGAAAGCCCGCTTGAGAACTGGCTAACAAATTGGTACTCTCTATGATTAAAGATAGTTCTTGATTAAGTGCTTTCTCCAAAACTTTTGCTGGCAGTGGCAGGAGCGAAATAGGTCAATAGGTTTTCCATGCCATACCGTCAGCATTAGTTTTTTTTTAGTAACAGAATCATTGTAGCTTCTTTAAACAGATTTTGGAAAGTGGCAGACTCAATGGCAGAGTTGTGTAGCAACAATATCCAGAGCAAGGGGCAAGGTGCATGATGCATGGGAGTTAAGGGTCAGAAGAGGAACCGAAGTTAGATGTCAAAAAAAGTTGCCAAACTTGAGTAAATTTGACTAAGGCCAGATTAAGGCCAGATTTCGTGAGTCCAACACCACTTGTAAAAAATCTGCTCAAGATAGAGTATCCAGTGGAAAGTCTTGACAGATGTCTTTAAATGTTCCTTGAAAAAAAATGGCAAACTGATTACACATTACTTGGGAAGGAGAAAAGATGGATTTAGAATGGGAGCTGACAATCTGTTTATGACTATAAATAAAACTTTTGTGGGATTTATCAAATTCTCAGTCATTTGAGTGAAATGTGTAGCTTTTTCCTTAAAAATTGTCGTCCTAAATTCATGCATTATAGACAGCTTTTTCTGAGTCTAGGTAGTATATTCTCCAGATCAGTTCTAACCTCCTCCATCTCTGTTGCTAGCTTCTCAAACTGCTTGAACACCAAGGAGCATTTGGATATGATCTCTTCCACTTCACCATTTGGAGCAGAGCGATCTCATCCAATGCATTATGAACCCAGTTTTTAAAATCAGTGGCTGCTACATCTACATTATTATCAAATATTAAAGGTTTATTTTCTACTGCCAAGGTAAGGCTCCCTTCCTTAAATTTGCGCCGCGTTTGAGAGTAGAATGTATAGAAATAATAGTTTAGTTGGCAGCAGTGTTCAAATGTAAGTTGAAGGAAATGGCAACATGATTCAAAGACTCATGTGTCTGCTCGCTTCTGCCTCTTCTTTTATAGTTCCTAAGGAGGCAGGCCTGAGTTTTTTGGAAGATACACTCTTAATGAAACCCCTTCTACTCTGGCAGTCCATTTGGGCAACACCTGAAACTGGTTTTACTAAGTGTCATCCTAGATTGCTTAGCTCTAGACTATGCTTTTAGAATTCCCTGGCTCTCATATATAAATGGATTGTTAAATCAGTTGTTTTATACACCTTTTAATCACAACTCTCAAATGATTTGTTCCCTAGGGAAGAGAGTAATCAAAGCATCTTTCCTAAGTTATAGATAGGAAAGTAGAATGTGTGAAGAAGCTAGGAAACATACTGTAGTTTTATATATGTCAATTGGCCCCTATGAAGGATGCCAACCCTATTTTAATTGGGTGACCAATATTCAGCCTCATTATGTTTTAATCAGATTGCGGTTGGGCATTGTACATCATCTAGTTGCTTTTCCGAAAATGAAAAAATGCCCATTTGCTAAGACCACTTGCGACGGAGTCTCAATGCAAAGCATGCAGCACTGTATTTTATTCTGCAGATTTTATGAGGACTTGAGAAGAAATTATTCAAAACCTATCTTCATCGCACAGAATATTAGGGATTATAAAACAGCTTTATGCTATATCACCGCACTCAATAACCCCTTAGTCTGTTTCAGCACCGCACTTTATATATGGGGAGCTATACATTATGTGAAAGGTATTGTGGTAAATATGAACTGAGTAGCCCTGGTTTTTTAAACATTTTTATCATTATTGCTTTTTAATGTATTATATTTATTGATGACATAGCTTCTTTTTATGTACTTTTATGGTCATTTTAACTGTGCCGTATAAAGATCTTTGATTGATTGATTTGACGACTCAAGGTTAATTGCTTTCAAAGAGGTTGGATGTAAATAGGTAGAACACTAAGAGACTAGGGCAGGACAGTATCAGGAAGGGTGTACTGTGTGATACAGTATGGACCACATGTGACAAGAAGAATAGGAGGGGGAAGGTCCTCCGTAACTTTCCCTCAGAGAAAGAGAAGAAAAATCCAAGATTTTAGCTATGCAAGTTACACCTCCCTGGACTCTCCAGGATGGCTAGCATTCAGAATGGATATTGTGTCTGAATCGAAGTTTTTCAGGGTAGAGTCTTATTGATTGGTACTCTGCTGCTGGTATTTTCATTGGTTGGTAATCATAGCGATCTCCTTCCCCAGTTGGAAACAGTAAAGGGAAGCAATCAGTTCCTAAGATTTTTTGCCAAAAGATGATCCATTCATCCTTTTTTTGACACATTTGATAAAGTTCCAAAGCATCATCCATAATGTCTTGTGAATGCAAAGGGTGAATAATGTAGTGTTCTTAGGTGTCTTCTGCTTTCTCAGAATCTGTCTGTTCAAATACGCCAATGTGTTGAGACTTCTTACTCTGCACACCAACCAGCAACAAATATCATCAATACTGATGTCTTTGTAGTGATTGTTTTCTACTTCCAAGTAATGAAGGGCATTCCCAATTTTGCGTATCCTGGCGAGTTCTTGCCAGATTTTCTTCTTTTATTTGTGTGCCATTTAGTAAAACTACAAGCGCTTTGTCTACTTGATAACATACACCGAATGTTTCAATATTTTCTTTCAAATTCAATTGAAGCTAAACAAACCTTCCTTTTAACCCTTTTAAAAGTAATCTTGTGGGCAATGTTGTATTTTTAATTTGAAGGTGCACAATTACTGCAAAAAGCCATACAGATTGGATGATTTTACTCCTGCACATATTCAGCTGCTGCAGCTTAGCAGGGATGTGAAAAATTACCAATTTATTGAAACTTCCTGTAGAAGGCATTTGATTGCAATTGAATTTGGTAATGTTCCCTTACAAAAATGTGGTCTTATAAATCAAATCTACCTTCAGTTAATACGTACAGGGATTATTGGAATAACTATGATTGCTCACTGTCTTCAGTTTTGAAATTCACATCATCTTTCTTCGAGCTTTGCAATTTGTTCAATGGCAACACATATTTTTATTTGGTCTTTAAGCAAAACTGACTCTAAACGCAGCTGTTAAGTTTTTGAATGAATCATTTACATTTTCAAAAGTTATAACTTGGCTATCAAACTCTGCTTCAACTGTAGTTTCTTTAACTTCCACTTCAGGTCCAAAGTACGGGGCGGACTAGGGAAGCAAGAGCAACCCTGGCAAAAATGCTTAAACCAACCCCGCTCCCTTCATTTCCTTGGGCAATCTCTCTATTTCCATCCATTTATTCTCTCTCTCTGTCCTTCTCTCCACTCTCTCTTGTCTCTCTCTGATCGCATTCTCTCTTCCTTCCCCTCCCCCTCTCTCTCGAAGCCCCCCAGTGCCTACTCCAATTAACTTCGGGGAGCTCTGGAAAGTGACAGAGGCACCAATGGCTTCCCTGGGCTTTGAAAACTGGCCCTCAAATGCTCTAGCCCGTAGGAAATGCCCTGTCGACTACAATGCCCGTCTGGCCCTGCCAAAGTGCTTCATATCTAATGTCCTCCAACACTTCAGTGACTCTTGAAATTCATCCACTAAAGAATGCACTATTAAGATGCTCTAGATGAATAGCAGGACATTTACATAGTACAATTTGTGCAATAGATTATGCCTCCTGGTGTGATGAGCCAACAGCATCCAAAAGTGACAAACGGTAAAGAATATCCATAAAAGTTTAAAGTTCTTATGCTTTCATTGGTCAAATGCTTGCTTTGCTTTACTTTTGCTTAGAGTAATGGTTTAAACACAGTCTCAACATGTTAATTGATTGCTGTCTGATACTACATAGAGCACACTACCATCCTTCATAAACAGTGTAGGAGGATGTCTTTTTAATTCCCCATGCACAAGAATGTCTGCTTCTTTTTACGGAACTAGATATTCCTTTGGCACAGGTATACCTTCTTTCAACTGATATACATGTGCATCTGCTCACGATACCTACCATAAACAACCCCATTTTCCTTTGAACAGATCTTTCTTCTCATACTGCCTTTGACATACTTTTTTCTTTACTCATAGTTTTGTAGGCATTTTTTGAAGGTAGCGGTGTTACTGTAAAATGAGAAAAAGAGATAGCACAACAAAAGTTGAAAATATTTGTAAGAGTACTCACATGAGTGACAGAAGTAGCTTACATGCTCCATGTTATTTTATTTACAAACAAAATCATACAACCAGGCCTTGGATAGTATGTTCTATAAGATATTAACATTATATTTTTTACAGATTAATACTCTACTGATGAATTACTAGTGTGAAAGTGACTACCATCAAATGCACAATATGTCCTTTAGCTAGACCCTGAATACAATTCACTGCAGGCTACCTTCTGTAAGATATATAATAAAACATACCACTTGGTTACTGGCAACTTTTGACCAAACCCTCCAAATGAATGAACCAGTGGATGACAATCTTCTGTCAGGCATAACAATTATTAGCGTCAGAAAGCATACTGTCAGCCTAAAGACCAGATATGGAGTCAAGAGTTGCAACCAACACATGGCAAAAGACCACAAATGTAGAGTAAAATCACCTGAAGGACCTAGCATACTACCAGGCTTTGTACCAAACCCACCATAAGCAATAAGTCACTCATAGACATGCTCTTCATTACACAGCTTACACAGCAGTAACATGTGGAGAGACAAATACAATAAAAGAAGATTGTACTATATGACTTGACTTATTGTTAGCCTTGAGTTGAGCCAACCGCAAGGAATTATCCAACAGTATATGATCATACAATTAGCACACTAAACATTAAGATAAATACATAAGTAAATTAGAGTGTCTAAAATGATTTAAAACATATGTATGGAGAAGTAATGGTCGGAATTAGGCTTTGACAGATGGAGTAGAGTCCACTAAGGTGGCACAGGACATTATGCCTACCACGCTGACAGACTACAATCTGCCAAATTTAAAGATTATTGCTGTCCCAGCTGACATCCATGTATATTTCAAGGAGCCGCCATGAAAGCAGTTTCCTTCAAGGTACAAAATGTTTTGTGCATGCCACTGTTTTTTTAATGGACGCGCAACAAACTTTAGATTGTTTTTTTTTTTATAAACAAACTCCCGAAGTGGGAGTATGATTTTGAAAAATAAAAAAACTAATGAACCCTACACCCTGGGAGCCTTTTCAATGGGTCTAGCGGTCGTTATTTTTTTTTGTCCCTCACCACCAGGTTTTTTCTGGTGTTGAGGGACAGAAAAAAAAAGCACATCACATTGTTCTCCCTAAATAAGGCAGATGGTGTAATGCCCTTAATCTGCCGGACCCTATTCGGTTGCACCATTGGACAAAGCTTTCCGTCAACAGAGCAAATGGGGGCTCTGTCAACAGAAAGCTTAGGGTCCACCTGTCTCTGAATGAGGAGAGCAGACTGTGATTTTGGCAGGCAGGGTACCTCATTACGTTTACAACAGAGTACCCTGTCCGCCAAACTCTAAATCAGGCCCTAAATTGTTGAAAGCCAGGATTGTGAGAAAAACCATAATATCATAGGGAAATAAATGTTCATAGATTTAGGAGGAAGTTAGAAATAAGGAGGGTCAGTCACATTAGTATAAAAATTGCCAAGAATGAAGTGAAAGTGTAACAGTTACAGATTATGTAGTGATGTCGAAGAACCTTTGTACGATGAGCTTGACGAGGATTGATTTTGCCTGGTTTATACTTGTCGTAGCTGATGTTGCTTTTTGGTTTTGTGGGCGTGACGAAAGTGCTTCTGAAACATTCTCACGTCCATCTCTTCTTCCCATTGTGACACAACTGATTTTTCTTTAGCTCGGCACCCAGTTATGAAATGATTCTTTTTTCCACAACCTGTACAAACCTGCCTGATGGCTGCACATTCATCTTCATGGCAAAACGAAAATCCTCATCGAAAGCATAGCGTTGATTTTTTTTAAGCTGTTGGCTTACATGCATCTTGCTCTTGTGCTTGCATTTCACATCCAAGGCCAATTCATTGTGGGCTGTTCCTGCTTCCATATTAGCAGCTTGTCAGTCTGCTCATTCTTCTGCTCTCACAGCCATCAACATTTTCTCTAAGCTGTGTGTTTCTCTCAACATGCACCTTTTAAAAGAATCGGAAAGGCAGCCATCAATGACTCTGAAGGGCATGGTTTCTTCACCGGTGAAATCAGAGAATTTGCAATGTTTAATGATGGTATCGAGTCTTTCAACAAATTTGTCAATTTTTCACGAACTTTTTGTCATGCTTGGCTGAAGATATACATTTTATAGTCGACATTTTTCATTGGGTGGAACCTGGCCTCCAATGCCTCTTTTACCTTCTGGTATGATTTTGCATCCGTCTGTGAAACTTTCTTTAGCACTTCTTTCATTCCTTCTCCTGAAAGGGGTTTTAGGTATTTGATTATTTTCTTTTCATCTTCTTCTTCTAGTGCATCTATGAAGTCCTCAAATGTTTCCATCCATGCAACCCACCTGACAGCAATGTTCTGCTTTTTAGAAGTGTCGAAGATGGTGGTGGATTCAGGAACACAGCTTCATTGTATTTCACGCTCTCTTTTTCTGCCATTGATAGCATATGCTGTTCAGACAGGTTTCTCTGTACCTGCCGTCCTTTGTAACTTCTGCAAGCACAACCCTTGTGCTTGAACTTGGGTCACAACACCCAATCTGAGGTCGTAGAATGCTTCACTTGTGTTTGAAAGTAGGTAAATTCTCTGTTTCTCGTACCTGGTTGCCGATGCTGTAATCTTTCATCTTCATTTGAGTAATTGCTCCAGATGCGGGGCGCAGCGTTTCTGTTGACCGATTCACCGTCAGTTTTGACGTGCGGTTTGAATGTGCTCCTCTGTAGGCAAGAGTAAGACAAATACTCTTGTGCATCACTTGAAGATCCAGGGCCTCAAAGAAGGAAACATACTTTTCCTTAAACACCCAACACCTACATTAGTTAAGCTCTTAACCTCAGGTTACCCTACATTACCATACGTTACTGTGCATATATTTTAGGTTTTAATAAAATGAATATTTGCCTCATTAATTTTTTGATAATCTCTCCTCAGTTCAAAACAATAAAAATACAGGGGCATATTAGCAAGACCCACGTTAAAATTATCGCCGTTTTAGCGGCAGGAAACTGCCGCTAAAACGGCGATAATGGGTTTACTAATATGCGTTATGGAATTCAATAGAAGCCCAGGTTAGATGTCCTGCACATCTAACCTGGGCTTCTATTGGAATTCCATAACGCATATTAGCAAGCCCATTATCGCCGTTTTAGCGGCAGTTTCCTGCCGCTAAAACGGCGATAATTTTAACGTGGGTCTTGCTAATATGCCCTACAGTACCTTCAGTGCTTGATTCTTCTTTTTGACTGACCAGCTAAGCCCCTTGTCACCCTAATCTCTCACAACACAATAGAAAAACATATACTTGCTCCCACAGCACTTGCAAAACAGAAAAGCAAAAATCATCCGCAGCCTTGCTGTCCCTACTGACACTATAGTGCATTAAAAACAGCAGCTTTTAATTTGGCTTCATCTCTTGGGGCTTTTAAAAATTTGAAACATTTTTGTTTTAGGAGAAAAGAATCAATCACTGTACTGTTAACTCTAAATTTATCACAACATATGTTTTTTGGAAAGCACAGCATTTGTGTGAACACTTCATATGCTGCAGCTGCAAATATCTATATATATATCTATATATATCTATATATATCTATATATATATATATATATATATATATATATATATATATATATATATATATATATATATATATATAGATATATATATATATATTCCAACACAATCGGATCCTACCAGCAGCACGCACAACGAAGGGTGCGATCGCGATGGGGCTGAATCCAAGCCGTTGATTAATTTCCACAAAACAAAGATGCGACGCACTCCAGATCCAGTTTAAGCATTTTATTTTTAGCTGTACCTGCTCACACCAACGCGTTTCAGCCCTGCGAGGCCTTTAAAAAGCTTAAACTGGATCTGGAGTGCGTCGCATCTTTGTTTTGTGATATATATATATATATATATTTTATTTCCAAAAACACCCTCCGAGATGTGGGAGCCTCCAACCGTGCAGGGCGGCTTCTGCTCATGGGTACAGTGCAACCCATCTATTAACAACAACAGGAAAAAAGATGTCGAAGCCCAGTTAAGGTCACAAACAGCGTTTGTATTCCAAAACAATCTGAACAGCATGCTTCATTTCCTGATGCATTTTGGCTTAATAAAAGCCTTGTTCACAGGTGAATCCAACTGTCTCTTAAAGTGACTTTGTGCTTCTAAATCAGACTGTCACGTGACTGTAGTTTTTTATGCATACAAATCCCATAGTGCACTAGCATGTAATCTCATAAAGTTCCCAACTGCAGTGTAATTCCAAAATAAAGAATAATTGCGTTTCCAGCACACTGCATTCATAATAAATCTACTCCATTTAGTGCAGTTGTATTAGGCTAAAATTGCAGTTATGATAAAAACAGTCCGATTTTCAATTTGTTATGCATTCTTGATCATTTGCGCAATGCTGATACACTGTAATATTCAGGAAACGCTGGCAGTCCTAAAAAGTTGAGAGGATCCACTCCTCCTCTCATGATCCCTTGCTCACCTCCACGTTTCGAAATTTGAGGAAAATCGTGTCACTTACGTGAAGGCAAGCGGGTCATGCTCCCTGGTAATAGTTCCCAAACCATCCTCCGAGTTGTGTGTTGCGCCAACCCTGCAGGGCGGCTTCGGCTTATGGGTACGGAACAACCCATCAATTAACAACAACAGGAAAAAAAAAATATATATATTCACTAGAAAACCAAAGGTTATAGGGACATTATAGTTAGGTTACACATAATACCATAGAAATTCAGCAGTTATAGTTATCTCAAGAAACTATAACTCAAACCCTAATGTAACTAACTTGGCTCCCGCCATGCACAGGTTTTTCATCAATAATTTTGTTGGAAATATTGCAGTGATATTATCAATGATGTCATACAAGATGTCATGACTCATGTAATATGTCGGGTAATTTGAAGTGCATGTTGACGGTGCGCGGTATAGTTTCTTGAGATTACTATAACAGCTGAATTTCTATGGTTTAAGGTGTGTAAAATCTGAGCCTTATTATAACGTCTCTGTAAATATTCGTTTTTTTTGTGAATTTCTAAAGTTTTTTTTACATTCTTTTTCTTAACTATAATGTCCCTGTAACCATTGTTTTTTTCAGTGAATTTCTAGTTTTTTTTTAACGCAAAGTAATATTTAATTACCATATGTTTATCCAAACAATAACATGCATGGCCTTTGGCCGTGCGCGGATTGGGGGTTGGCCACATACCTCCCCCCCTCCCTGGGCTGATTTTGGCAGCGGCGACCCCATTCCACAGGGTCTGGCCATACTATAAAAATGGGGAGTGGGCCACACAGCCACTCTCCCCGGGCCCCAATGGGATCCGGCATGGCTCCTGCCTGCAGGGAGCAGCTAAAAATGCTGCTCCCTGTAGGCGGGAGCAATCTTTTCATCTGTTTCCCTGTCCACTTCAGTGGGGGCAGGGAAACAGAAGGAAAGTCTGATCTCAGCGGGTGGGAGCATTTATCATGCTCCCCTCCACTGAGAGTGGACTTGGTGTTTGCTCCCGCTTAGTGGGAGTTTTGAAATTGCTCCTTCCAAGCAAGAGGAAAAACAGGTTTCCCTGCCAGTGCTAGTGCAGGCAGGGAAAACGTTATATCCCGGGGGTAGGCACCCCAGGACATATCATATGAGCCGGCCCTGGAAGTATGTGGCCCCCACGGCCATTAATGGCAAAGGGAAGGGGGGCATGTCTTTGACCATGCACAGCAGGGGGTTGGCAATAGGGCTTGGCTGTGGCCAACACACCCAGGTGCAGCCAACACCCCCAAAGGCAGCCAACCCCACACTGCATACCGTCATTTGTCACACATAGTGTGGGGTTGGCTGCAGGGCCTAGCACCTGGCTTGCAGTCCCCAGGGTCATTAAAGGCTAAGGGGGGCATGGCCAAAAGGCCCTATCCCTACAAAATTAAGTTACATCCCTGGGGGATGGGGTCCCCAGGCCTTTTTAAGGCTCTCAGAGGCTTGGGCCATGTGACCCCCCCTCCCCATAAAAAATACTTTGGGCCCGAGGGATGGGTTCCCCGGGGCTTAAAACAGGTTGGAGAGGGTCCCAGGCACCCTCTGCCCTTAAATATACCTGGTCCCAAGGATGCGGTTTCCAGGGCCCTAAATGGGCTGGGGAGAGGGCCCTACTGACTCTCCCCTCCCCATATATATGTGCATATAATAAAATGGGAACAGGCATTTTTTTTGCCACAATACTGCGGTAGTCCTGATGGATCCCAGCAAACACCGCCAATTTCTTTTGTGATGGCCCCAGGGCGGGTCCCTCTGGATCTCTCCATGGGGTCTAGGGAGGCAGGGTATCCATACCCTGCCCCCTTATATCATTTATTTTTTACTTCAGGACAGGGGACTAAGTCTCTGAGTCCTGTAATGGCTGCCAGCAACATATTTCTCATGTTGCTAGCAGCCAATCAGAGTCTGACTCCTGTGGGAGCGAGATGCCCAGGGGAAAAAAAACCTCCCTGGTCCAATCAGAATGCTCTATTCTTAAATTGGTGCTCCTGCGAGCCTCTCGTGAGCCTCTTGCTAACCCAACCATCCAGAAATATAAATAGTTTTGTACCTTAATTTCTTTAAAAAACTACTCAACAGATTTACACCAAATCACAAATAGCACGATTTGCAGACCAAGATCTAGCTTCCTGCCATATTTGGTGTAATGCCATTCAATAGGTTTTGCTGTAGCACTTCTTAAAGAAGTCTGTGGAAAATGCATGAGGATTTTGCATTTTGGGACCACCTTTTTTCTCGGCCCCCACTTGATGGCTAACCCTGAAACTATCCAGGAAGGAGCTGAAGTGAATTTGCTTTTTCTTTGGAAAGTTTTGTAAAGATTTGTCCAATGGCGCAAAAGTTATTAGCAAACCAAATAGTGCATAGTCTATGGAAAAGCAATCCTAACTATAACTGTGGCGGTCACCAAGGTGTAGTCTGTGTAGTTATAGTTAGGATCTAGTTACCATAGGAAGACTGTTTTTGGTTGCTGATACTTTGGCCCCGTTTGATGATTCATCATGAAACTTTCCCAAAAAACAAGTTCATCTACCTCAGCTCCTTCCTTGAAAGTTTCAGGGTGATCAGTCAAGCTGGGGTCAAGAGAAAAAGGAGGTCCCAAAACATAATTTTCCCATGCAATATCCATAGGGATTTTTTTGAACGGCGCAACATCCCAAATGGCTGGACGGAATTTCTGAGCGAGTTACAGTTGCTTGAAAGAACTATAATTGGTGAAATTCAGTGTTTTTCTTTGTTTTAAATGTACCGTATAACAAACATTTTCACCTATCAATAACGTCACTTTAATCTTTGTTGGTTTCAGTCAAGATAGAAAGATAGATAGATAGATAGATAGATAGATAGATAGATAGATATTTGTATGCAGATAAGCAGAGTGTAATATGCCGTTTATTTCAATTTTTTCCTGAAGGTGAGTCAATGACTCACAAGGGCTGAAGTCTCTTGTGGGTCTTGATGACCTTCCCCTTCATCAACAATGGTAATAAATTGCATATTGCAATAAGTGCAGTGCACCTGGAGACATGGTTTATGCCATAGTTTTTTTCCAGATGTATTTATTGGAAAAAAGTTCAACCAATACATGGAAGCAAAGGTTAACAACCAATGCTACAACCTCCCGGAAGAATGTGAATTCCTCTGAAACTAGCAAGGTGCCTATTGATTTCTACAAGTGCATTTCTTGATATGTTCAATTCGCTTGCACCTCTCAGTTCTCAGTTCCCAGTGCCCAAATAACGTATACCATTGAACTACATTTTTTTCACTGTCATGGCATAAATAAAACAATATTACATTGATGTAAAATCTGTGCATACCAAATTGTTCGCAGTTTGCCATTAAGTTTGCCTATTGTAGAGTTTAAGGAATGGTCCCTGGTAATAGACATTTTTGGTTTTTGCTAAAACTCGCACATAAATAAATAAATAGCCAAACATTTTGCGCAACATAAAAAATATTTTTTATAAATGTCTTGACTTTTTTTCAGTTTTTCAAATGCATTAGATTTACATGGGGCAAAGTAAGTATGCATATGCCCGCAATTGTTAAGTGGCAAAAGATCTTATGCCAGTGACAATTCTTCTTAATTGGAGTCCACGATTTACATCTCCAAATAAATATGCTTAAAATCATTGGGTGGTAAAAGAATATTTAGAATTTCAACTCTGCATTTTTGTAGCTTATATTTTTAGAAAAAATACTGTCTACAATGTTTGTATCCCAAAGTGAACAATGAAAAGAAACTGTAATATAATTTTTTTTTTAATGTGTATCATTACTTTTCAATTTTACAACATAAATGCCTGTAACAATCAAAGCCAGCAATGAAGGTTTAAACAAATGTATTTGAAAATATACCCTGCGGCAATCTGTAGTTGACTGATTATCATGCGAAATTACTTATGTCGCCAAAAGGAACTGCAGGATCAATGAAAATGTGACATTATATTTATTATATGATATCTTTTCATATTTCAATAGAACCAGCATTGATAAACTCTTTCAGAGAGTTGATTGTATTTCGAAGCTAACAGACTAAAGTAAGTGATATGAGGAAGGTTGAGAAAGCATTTAGCTAGATATGGGCTGAAAAAGTTTAAACAGAATATATAGTTCTATGTTTAGACGGTGCACAGCTGAATTTCACAATACAATGAAAGGCAGAAAGACAAACACATAAACAATCCAAATATATTTTAATACTAAAATGGTCACCAATAAATATATAATATTCTGTACTCTGTGTGGATACATTCCTAAAAGAAACACTTGGTAATACAATTAACTATTTATATAGCACAGGCTTTAAATTGTATTGGGGCTGATTTAGAATTTGGAGGAGGAAATTTACTCCATTGGGATGGCAGAGAGCACTGCCTCCGCCATCCAGCAGGCCCTCGGCCCACCAAATTTATGGAAATCTGCTGGACCCAAGGACATCTCTCTACATTGACAGAAACTGCTGTCATGACTTTTCCTGTTAATGTAGGAAAGGTTTGACGGATGGTACCCTCAGCCATGAGGGCCAGATGTCAAATTTTTCAAAAGCTTTTTGTTTTTCAGAATCAAACGTCTAAAAAGGGAGATTGTTTCTGAAAAACATAAGAACATTGCTCGCACACCCTGTGAGTTAATATAAAATATAAATGTAACATAATAAAAAATGTTTAGTATTAACATACTACTAATAAAATAAAATATGACAGTGAATTAACTCATTAAATGAAATGTCTATTAATTTATTAGAATATATTTATTGAATTTTAAAATAATATTTCTTAAGGAATAATTTAAGACGAAATACACCCACAGTATAATTTTTCTTTTTATTTAATTTATGTTCAGTTTTGTTAAAATTTATGTGCTGAATTAAATTGTAGTTAATTATTTATTTTAAAATGGAGTTTGTTATGACAATTATTTAAAATAATAAAATGCTTATAAAAATATCATTTTAACATTAAACAATACATATTATTTATTTATATTTATATAAAATAAATACATTCTAAATATATGTGTGTGTGTGTGTGTGTGTGTGTGTGTGTATGGCCAGTTGTAAGACCCTGTCTTTTGTATTTTAGTTCAGCAAATGTTTCCTCATACATTACAGTGTCAGGGTCTGACCCTTGCGCCTGCCGAGTGCCACAGTCCAGTGGTGGTGCAGGAACTACATGTCCCAGGGGGCCTGAGGAGGAAGGGCTTCCGGGTATTTGAGGACAGCACGCACGTACACGTACGTGCGTAATTCTTACTGTGAGACACGGACGGTGTTTCACATGGAGACTAACACCAGAGGCTGATCGGGGTTTCCGTCGGCCTTTCACAGCGGTTCGCTGTGTTCTTTCCGACTGCCTGCTGTGCTTAGTAGGTGGGTCGTTTCTTGATGGCAGACTCGCGGTCAGGATTCAGACCGGAGTGAATTGTTTGGCTATTCCTCAGAGTGTCATTCCGGATGTCGGGACGCTCGAGAGAGATTTTTGTTTTCTTTTACTTCACTCTGCTAAATAGCCAAGGATACTCCAGCGGCTGTTGGGGTAATTGAGCTGCTCGGGATCGAGTGGTTTCTTCTGGAGACTCCGTTAAACTGTGACCACAACAATGAGGTACTGTTTATTCAAAACGCGCTGAGTTTTGTTTATGTTTCTTAGTTGGCTTTTCTGAGGAGTATGACATTTGAAAGATTCTGGAACATGGAACTGACATTTCCCGGCTAATCAGGAGATGTGAAACTGTATACTATGGACAGTAACAAGCTATAAGCTTACCTTCTGCATTTCCCTTGCCTCCAGAACCTTTGAGAAGTTTTGCTTCTGTTTCAATCCTTTTCATTTCCTTTTCATAGTGTGAGGTCACACTTCCTTTCCTTTGGGGCTATTGAATCCTGCTTTTCTTTGTGGGGAAATTCGACAGAAAGGGTATGTATGTTAGTCTAAGGGAGGTGGTTTTACAGGGAACCGAAGGTGTACTGAATGCAGTAATAATCGTGTATTTGCGTTGTAGGTGTATCCTTCTTAAGTGGTGAGCGGTATCATTGCTGAGGATAGTGAATTGCTAAAGAACGTAAAGGGTGGAAACCGTCTTTTTCAGGTATTACTTACTTAGTGAGAGTAATTGAGTGTAGTAGAAAGTCTAGTAGTGTCTAACCACTGTGTTTTATGCTTTCAGGTCTCCCTTCCCTGCTGTTCCTACCCCTTCCTTTCCCTCACTTAATCACCCCAACATTCTGTGCCGCTAGAGTCAGAATTGGGGATATTGAGAGGTGGACCCCTTTTTGAGCATCACCTGGATCCTGTGGAGTATCCGTCCATCTTGACATACAGTGCCTTGCATCGAGGGGTTATATTTCTTTGTATGAGATCTCTGAACCAATAATCAATATGTTGTGTTCAGATGACTCTCTATAGATGCAAGAATACATTGACTTCAATGCTTCAATACTCTGTGCTCGTTTTTGTAGATCCATCAGCATTGTCATTATGTAGTGTCATGAGAGGCCATCTTTTCAATATCTCTTCAGCATATGTGGCAACAACTACCCAGTAGCTTTCAGCCTCTAGCCTGTGATGTATACCTTGGTGCAAAGGACAACCTTATTGTTTTTTTCACTCTCCACCTTTGGTAGCATTTCCACGAGGGGGTAGGATAATAAGAGATCCCATCTACTATAAAGGTAAGGCTCTTCTGCTGGGACAGGCCCCTTTTGCAATTTCTGCAAATGATAGCAAATTATAGTGGATGGCATACGCTTTGTGGGCTAGCTAGCGATGGCATCCACCTCAAGGTCCAGTAAGCATGTCGCTGTGGTTCTGATTCATTGAAACATTCACAAGTACTTACATTAACCACAAGCTCTCCATATCACCAACCATGGTTTGATCCCACAACAGATGATTAACAAGTATTTCACTGTAGTGCAATTTCTCTCAAGCAGAGGTGGTGCCATCTCAGCAAATTGTCCAGTATAAGGATTAGCAAGACTACTGTTCAACAAAGGACCCACCAGCCACCCAATGGTTCAGCTGTGGAGCCAGTTCGATTTCTACTTGCTTTGCTTCATCTTCCTCCTTGGGTTGACCTGAAACTCAGTAGTTGTGCACATTGTAAGCCAAGAAGGGTAAACTGTACTGGAATGTAGAGGTCAGGTGACAATTCCAGAGCTAGGTTATCTATGCCATCCTGAATGATCGTGTTTATATTACAGTTATTATTGGAGTTAGAATATGGGTCTCTAGTTGGCAGAGGTATTCACCTTGTCCAAGTAGGGACCACAATCCTAGTCAGGGTAAGTAAGTCACACACCATGAATTATCCCATGCTCCCCCTCTGGTAGCTTGACACTGAGCAGATAGGCCTAACTTAGGAGGCAATGTGTAAAGTATATGTGCAACACACAGTGACACAATGAAACCACCACAAAAAGACTCCACACCAGGTTAGGAAACTAGATATAAGTTTTATAAATAAAATAATTCCAAAATTACAAACATCCAATAAGTAGAAGTCAAGATATGAATTTTTAAAGATTTAATGTAAAAATAGCCCTTAGAAACAATAAGCGCCCTTGGGGGTTATCTGGTCGTGCTGGATCGGGACAAAGTCAAGAGTTCAGGCCGACAATGATGGAGTGCTGGCCAGATACAGGAGCCACTCAAGGCCTCCTTAACAAAGTACCTTGATCCTGATCGCAACAGTGAGATGCGGGGTGCAGCCCAGCAATGAGTCGGTGTCGATCCCGCAGTCGAGGTGATGCGTCGATTTACTTCACACAGTGGTGGTGATGTGCCGGTTCCCAAGACGATACGCTGAGCAGAGAGGCATTGATTCCATAGACAATGTGCAGAGTTTCTCCACGCAGTTGAGCGGATGCGTCGATCTTCCTACACTGTAGCAGCGGTGATACGTTGGTTCCTATGCTTCGGTTCTTTAAGGCGATGCACTGGTTCCTAGAGCAATGTGCTGATTCTGCTGCTGCAACAGCGACGATGGTTTGGTTACGCTACACGCAGACAGGAGATGCATTGTTTCGACTAGAGCAAGCACCGGGGTCCACTTTCAATGGACCAGGCACAGGTGCAGGTGGTGAGACTTTGACATCCCTGAGTCTCAAAACAGGAGGCAAGCCAAATAAGCCCTTGGAGGTCACCCTGGGTACAAGCAGAGCCCAGCTCTTCATCCTCAGGGTCAGAGGTAAGCAGGCAGCAGGGCTGCACAGCAGGAAAGCAGTTCTTCCAGAGAAGCAGTCCAGCAGAGTGACAGTCCTTGTAGCAGCACTGCAGTTCTTCTGACAGAGGTTATTTACACATACAGAAGTGTCTGATTTGGTGGGATCAGAGATCCAGTACTTATACCCAGTTGTACCTTTGAAGTGGGGGTGACTTCAAAGAAGGGTTTTTGAATTGCACAGAGTTCCTTTCTACCTAGCCCTGACTCCAGACTCACTACAGGAGGGTAATCAACCCTTTGTGTTGGGGACAGGCCACTGCCTATTCAGGTGGAAGTCTCAGCTCCTCCCTCCCATCCTGCCCGGGATGAGCTATCAGGATGCAGATGGGCACTTAGTCACACCTAACCTTCCTTAGTGTGTGGTTGACTAGAGGGAATGTACAAAGTCAAGCTGTCACCCACCCCAGAGGTGTATTGGAGACAGGCTGCAGGCACACAGAGCTTTAAGAGTAGAGAAATGCCAACTTTTAAAAAGTGCTGCACAAACAAATGATGGACGGAATGCTGAACAAATCAAACATTAACCCCCAGTCAAGAGATCTGGGTTAAATCCATTGTTCTTTTGCTCGCCATGCCACCCAAGTTTGGACCCAGCCATATGCAAATCAGTCGTGATTCTCCCTGGACCGGAAACAAGAATCCCGGGGACCAGTTTCAGGGTATCACCTCTCATCAGCCAGGCTAGCTTGAATCCAGTGGCACAGCAATCAAGGGACCCACGTCTGTGCACACCCATCCCACTTAGGGAGAAAAATGCCATGCAAACAAATGATGGACGGAATGCTGAACAAATCAAACATTCACCCCCATTCAAGAGATCTGGGTTAAAACGAATTTGGGTGTTTTTCAATACCAGGACATGCAAAACTCAAAAGCGCATGTCCTACCTTTTACTTACACAGCACCCTTCCCTAATGGCTACCTACGGCCTACCCTAGGGGTGACTGATATGTAATAAAAGAGGGGTTTAAGGCTTGACAAGGGGTTTTAAATGCCAAGTCGACATGCCAGGGTAAACTGCACACACAGGCTCTTCAGTAGCAGGCATGAGGCATGTTTAAAGAGCTACTTGAATGGCTGGGACAATCACTGCTGCAGGCCCACTGGTAGCATTCAATTTACATGCACAAGTAGTGCACTTTACTAGAGGCTTATAAGTAACTTAAATATGCCAATTGGATATGAGCCAATGCTATCATGTTTAGAGGAAAGAGCACATGCACTTTCGCACTGGTTAGCAGTGTTAAAGTGCGCAGAGTCCCAAATCCAACAAAAACTAGGTCAGAAAGAGGAGGAAGAAGGCAAAAAGTTTGGGTTATCCTTCAGAGGGCCATTTTCCAACAATTGGGAATTTTGATGTTTTTAAACATTCCTACCTTTGGTATGAATGGCAAATAAGGCACCAGCAGTCGAGGAACACAACTTTGGCTAGGAGGGAAACCAAGATTTGACCTTGCAGTTTAACGATACATAACTGATTCTGGCACATATAATCAAACATCTGTGCCTCGATTTTTGTCATGTCTATACCCTGTATCTCTTCAGGAACACTGTAATTAATAGGGTAAGTGTTTAATCAGAACATGAAATTCTTGTGATGACAATATGTATTCGTTATGTATTTTATGGCTGCATTTATTTATGTTTTCTTTATATTTGCTTTTCTTTTTGTGCATATTAACTTTCAGGTGAATCAATTATATGTTGTTAAGAAGTATTCAGGGTTTTTTTGGTTACAGAATCCGTAACTCACCTATTATCTCCTCCCAAGATCATGAGTTTTTTTGGTGGGGGGGAGGGGATGGGTGAGAATGAAGTGATCAAGGTGTTCAATAATTAAGACTATTACTTTAACTTCTCGTACCAACCATGCCGCAAATCTTGCACATAACGGAATTCACAACAGATGCACACACATAGTGGTGGTAGATAGACACTTTCCACAATCTCTACCTAACATGAAAGTACTCACAAATTTTGGGGCATATTTACAAGCCCCTATCGCCACAGGAGCATCACTTTTTTTGACGCTCCTTTGGCGTAGCGCCATTTCCCATATTTACAAGGTGGCACTAAGCCACACAGCATAGATTAACGGCAACTTATAAATATGCCCCTTTCCGACGCAGTCTTCTGCGGCAAAGGTGCTGGCAATGAGTGTTGCTTTGGGCGTTCCACCGCAACACCCATTGCTTTTTAATGCTCCCCCAGGTTTACAAGGCTGAAGCAGTGCCAAAAATGAATGCCATGGCATACCAGGCGTTAGAATGGCGATACGAGTAAAAATTATGAATTTCTCCTCATTTTTTGCTCTTTCCGTGTGTGCTGCAGCACATATAGAAAGAGCAAGTTTCCATTATTGATTGTTTATGTGCAGGAAGGTGTCCCTTCCTGCACATAAACAATCGTCCCTGCAGCACAGGCACCCTCGCAACATTGCGGCAGGGTGCCTGCGCTGGCACTAGGCAGCTTTTTTTGCACCAGCGCTAGGGGGAACATTGGGGTGCACCGCATTCTTGTGAATATGGCGCATCCCTGCATTTTAAAAATGTCTGAGTGCAGCGCTGCCAAATTTGCCGTAGCTCCGCGCTCCAATATTTTTTTGTAAATATGTCCCTTTGTCTTTGGGAGGTACTTACAATATTTGTCATGCTCCAAACCAATGCCACATCACTAGCGCTGTTCTTACATTTACGTATGTATTCACTCGACCAGACTGTTAGTTTCTCACATTTGTAAGTGCTCTTTATGTTTCAGAAATTTTACTATTCTTGGAATTATGAAGCGCAAATGTGCCCTCTGAGGGAAAGTAACTGGCATCACGTCAACTACATTGAAAACTGTCCCCACAGAAATATAATTTACAAAGAGACTAAATACAGCATTTACAATTTGCAGAGCCTTCCAGTCACTAGTTGTGCTCGGAAGTAAACATCTTGTTAGTGTGGGTGACAGGGCACCTCCAACTCTTGATTGTAAGTTTGACAAAGAGGTCTTTTATCATGAAAAGTTAACCAAAGAAGGTTAGGAAGAAAGCAGTGTGATTAAAAATGAGCTAGGCTGTAAAGGAGCTTGGAACCACACCACACGCCTCATAATTAACTTTAATAATTATAAATGTAAATGCGGACAAGCCACAAGGTTTTAATGGTCTGCCACATGCTTCCGCTAATTATTTTAGAGTTTGGACACATTCGGTGCCAGCTAATTATAAGCCCAGCTATGGAAATCATCTGTTTATATTAGACTTATTGATCTCCAGTGTTTAAGCAATATGAAAAGGGAAAACTACAATGCTGGACCATCTGCTTTGCATTCCTAATTGCTTTTAAAGAATCAAGCATTAAAAGAAAAATGTCAGCTCTTTTATATGACATGACACAAACTTTCTCGCCAGAATCTGTTTTGACAATATACTCGAACAGGGATGTACTAGCATTAAAAAAATATTAATTACTAAAATTGAAATAAAAAATAAAATAAAAAATACTGCTGAATGGTCTTCCCATTACCCAGCTCCCAGATTTCGCGCGTCCACACGCGCACCCATGAAAGTCGCTATTGTCGCCACACCAGCACAGCAGAAAGCTTCCAGGCTGCCTTTATGTCTCAGCATTTACATCTTTTAATTGCAGATTTCCTTTTACTTGCTTAGTTATTTCTCCACCATCAAACACACCTTATGGTCATGAACACTTCTTGTTATTCCACATAATGGATAAACAGGAAGAGGGGAAGAGAAATGAGCATTATCATACGCGCTTGATTACCTCCTCAGGGATGCATTCAGCTTTATGGTGGGATAAATCTGCAGGGCATACTATAGAGGCAGTGATGGGTGTTTGCGTTTGGAGGTCATACCTTGATTATTCCGTGTCCCCAGTGAGGCATCGCTGTGCAGATCTTTATACTTTTGACTTTAAAAAAAATCCCCATAAAATCTTCTGATATCTGTGAAAGAATTAATTTTTTTTTCAGTCGCACACTTAGGCTTCTGAAATTGCTTACTTTCACAATTAGATTTGCTAACAAATGTTTTTTTGGGGTTTTTTAATGAAATCCTACTCCACCCCCACAATTCAGCTTATGATGGCCTTAAAAGTGTTTCTACATCAGCGTTTTCAAAATATAAATTAATTGGTCCCATTATTGACTATAGTAAATCAACAATTATAATAGGTTGTTGTGTGAGTATCATTCTGAAATCAAGATGGCGCTGTACTGGCTGTATTAGAAGTGACATTTTCAATATTGATACTACTAATAGTAGTTACTACTTTTTATACACCTTGAAGCTCTCTGCTGCCCAAGCCCACTGTGATGCAAATTTTATAACGCAGTTATATCTCCAATCTTACAGCAATAACTTGTTTCTTATGCATCCTGTGCTACTGCAGATTTTGATGCTTTCGACAGCTGAAGAATGACATGTTAACATTAGCCAAATCAATGAAACCATATTTTTTACCTTTTTTTACCTGTGCTAGGTGAAAGGCAAAGTCGTCTCTACCAGGTTTTAATCGATTAGGGCACTTTCATGTAAGTTAACAATTTTTTTAGTATTCACAAACTACAAGCTTTATTTTACTAATAGCAATTTTATGACTGTGGAGAGTCTGCAGTCAGAGCGGAGAACACACCACATAAAAAGATTGGACAGGCCTATCTTTCTATGTGGGGAGACTTGGCAGTCATAAAATTACTATCAGTCATCTTTACAATACCTTTTTTGTATACAACAGTAGCAGCTCATATCAAGTGAAAGTGCTGAAGCAGCATGGGGGACAATAACAAAATAAAAAACAAAAACAAAAAAAAAGCTCGTCGCTCTTCTGCTTTCTACTGTGCACAGGCTGAGACTCCCAGACTCCCCTACGGCCGATCCAGACTCTTCTTTCATGCTGGTACCCAGCATAAGAGAAGTGCTAGGATTGGCCTGAGTGGGCTGGTTTTCCACTCCAATGGGGACTTGGAGCCTGTGCCTGCAGTTCGCCACCCGGCAGTGCAGCTCGGGTTGGAGAGATGGCAATGTGCATGTCGGATTGGCCATCCTCAGACAGCCGGCCAAACCGGCATGCGCACTGACAGGAGTGCCACCACTCCTCCTGCATGCTACCAGTGCTCTGGTAAGTGTGGCGCGTCCCCAAGACTTGGCTCCCTGCTGAAAAATAAAATGATAATAAAACTGTTTTATTATCATTTTATTTTTCAAGTTTGTCTCTGCTGGCAGGGGGGCGATGCTCCTCTGCCTTAACGGAGGAGCCTCAGCTGGTATTCAAGAGCAGCAAAGAGGCTAGAGCTTTGCAAAGGAGATTGTAATTCATGCCTAACACATTTTCTTATGAGAAGAATTATTTGGGGATATTGGTGAAGCTACAGCTGATTTGGATTTCTAGAACCACGTCCTGTTAATAATACCACAGCCGGTAGCTCTGGCATGCATTATTTGCTGAGAATGGCAAACAAAAAACAGTACAAACCTGGCTCCATGACATGAACAGTCATAGCTTCAAACTCCAACTTTCAATTAATGCCAATTCACTTGGATTCACCCTGGATACCACTTCATACACAAGGAACAAAATGCCCAAAAACTGATGGCCTGGTACCAGCTCTCTTGTCCAAAGAAAGTGAGTTTGTCTCTCCCAGAAAGCAACTTCAAAACTGCTGTTCAAGCTCTTGTAGTCTTGCATCTGAATGGTGAGAACACCCTGCTTTATAACCTCCCTTAAGGGCATCCTACCCATAGCAGCACATCTTATTTAGGGCCTTAAGAAGTATGATCAAATCACCCTCATCATGATGGAACTCCTTTGTCATCCTATGCTACCCCATATTATATTCAAAACCAGCTACATCATATATAAAGCCATCATGACCAGCACCTCTGCTTATCTATCAGACAAGTTCACAATCTCTGGTGGTTCTCGGCACACCCACACCCAGGAAGCCATGAGGCTACAGATTAAGAAGTGTAAAAACGAAAAAGCAAGAAGGCAAGCCTTTTCTAAGGATCTGGAGAAAAATCCTTGTATTCATCAGGACTTTCCCAATGCAGACCTATCTCATCAAAGAACACAACATCACAATACAATAATAGTCCACAACCCGGCTTCCTCTTCAATTACTTGTTGACTTTACGCCTGTCTTTAACCATGTCCAGCACTCTGCTGCCTTTTGGCAATATTTGCGCTAACAAAATACATACATACATACATACATACATACATACATCAGGATCATCAGGACCAATTGCCTTCGCAATTTAGAAAAGTTGAAGAAGCACGTCTTACATTAACTGTCCACAAGCAAGCTACCTCTCCTATCCTTTGTCTTTGACCCTCTATAGAGCTCCACAGCATTATGGCTTTGTTTAAGTCTGCGTTATAGAAATACCACATACATACACATACATAAATACATTATAAATCCTCACTAAAATGAAGAAAAATGGCTGCTGCACTGAAAAAAAAAAAAAAAAAATTCTGTATACATTGCATTTATAAACTAAGGTATTCAATACAAAACCCATTCTATGTTAATTTTAAAGAATAGGAACAATACGTTTTCTGAGAGCTGCATCATCAACCAAGACGTATGCAGGTAATTCAAAATTATATGCAATGAAAGGGCCATCTGGAGAAAAAAAAATCTAAGATTCTGATTTCACAGAATCGCAATTGTTCTGTGTGCATATTGTACTTAGAGCTGTGCAAGGTCCACTGGGTGGGCTGATAGATTTTCCACAGGCACAAGTGTCAATAAGAGACAATAAAATCATAATTCACTTTAAAGTGGTATTGCAAATAAGATGGACACCATCAAGTGTATATTCCCAAGCATTTGCAATGGATTTTCTTACACTCACTGTGCTTCAGAATATGTACGGCCTTATTTCGATGTCGGTTGGAAAGCCTCCGACTGCTTTTCTGACCGACATCGAAGGTTTACATTCCGACCTCCGAATTACAATGTCGGCATTCAGAGTGTAAACCGGCCGGGGAAACTGCCTCGGATTCAATGGCCTCAAGGATGCCAACAGCGGTTTCCGACGGCCTTTCCATGTTGGCCTTTACAACATGGAAAGGCTGTTGGAAAGCGATTTGGGAGGCCCCTAGCAGAGCCCCCATCCCCCATGGCCCTGCGGTTGTGGGTGTCCCACTGAAAAGCCCTGCATCGTGTGGCAGGAACCTCACGGTGCCTGCCATAAGGTGCAGGGATTTACACAAATTCCCATTTCTCTATGGGATCTTGTGCTGCGGGTGGGTTCCGTCTGCCGCACAATCTCACAAAGAGAAATGTGTGGAACTGCCGATCGATGGTCGGTTGGTTCTCACACAGAAACGGTGTTGGTAGGAGGCAACTCCAACCGACATCGAAATGAGTCCCTTAGCGTCTTAAAGGTGAGACAAATGAGGTAATATTAGTGGAAATTACACAGAACACACCCGTTTGTTTCGAGAGGATAAGAAAATGGATTCCGTTAAATATAAAACGTTGTGAAAAAAAATATAGGGCCTGATTTAGAACTTGGTGGATCGAGTCCAGCCATGGCTTATTTGGCGTTTTTCCCCCTCTCGCCAGCTTGGCAGTCCACTCACCCTATTTAGATGTTAGCGGGTTCATAGACAAAAGACCGCCGCAGTCCCACCATCACCGCCAGGAAATCTTGAGCGTGTCGACGACGGGATAGGCAAAAGCAGTTGTCAGGCGGATGATTGCCAGTTTCCCCTGCCAGGCCAATCACAATGCGCCTTGCAGCCGTCGTGTCTGTGACGGTAAAACCTCCACAACTGAGTTGGCAGAATGGAATGGATATAAGGCAGAAACTCACCTTTTCTTACTTACACACTTCCTGTTCCGCCATGGATCCGATCTTCCAAGTCCTGCCTCTGCTGCTTGATGACGATGATCTGTTTTAGGTTCCTTCACCATGTCATCTTCATTTGGACATTTCAAAGTTGTGACATTTACAGGTATATGGTGCTGTATCGAAGTATAAAGGGAACATGGGTTGAACCTGGGAAAGACAGACACAGACTTTGGGTGTACAAATCTTGTACCTAGGCAACTTGCACTGTGATTAAATGGAAGACTTGAAGATTACATTGGACTTGTTCTCTGTCATGTGTTGGCACTAAGGCAATATGTGGGCCATCATTAGCTCAAACCACATGTGGTAGTGAAGCCAAATCATCCTAATCTCCCTTCACATTGGCAAAATCCTAATTGTGTGTAAAGTGTATGTAGCTGCTGATGTGTCTCATCTTTGTAGGACATACTTCTTGTGGCACACCCCTGAAACTTGGTTGTGACATTCCACCAGATTCTGGAAAAGTGGATTGGAATGATTCTGTTTACAAAATGTAATACTGTCATGTTTTTGTCTATTGGAATTATTGATGGGGGATTCCTTATGTGAGCCAGAAGATCTGGCTTCAGCTGATGGAATGAGTCAATGATAATTTTCCTATTCAATTTGATTGTTTTGGATATATCCCCTCCTTTCATGTTGGCAAGGTCTGGAACTAGAAATGTGAAAACTGGCACTGAGTATTAGTCACTGTAGTCAAAAACAAGATCCCTTTGGGTTTCTTTTGAGCATACAAATACACACTGCTATCATACCCACACGGCCTAATCACCCACCATGAATAGAAACCAAAAAAATAATATAAAATGTAATATGTCTTTATAAGCAGGATCCTTGTAAGATTCAAAATATATAAAAAAAAGTTTAAAAACATATACATCATCAATTCACATCAATTATTCATATAAGTTAAAAACATATCATTCTGAAAACCTGGGAGAGTATAACAAGCAATAGTGACATCAGAACCTGATAAATCAAGTAAGCACACCAAGTACAGGAAACAGAAATGAATAGCCCTGGTTCAACACTTTATAGAATTCTTTTCTCCTGATAGAACCCGGTACTGCTTGGGTGCGTTTTCAACACAAAGCAACGCGTTTCGGTGGTATGGTTTGACCCTATTACGCTCTGCCTTTGGCCCAGTGTGCCCAATCTAACTGGGTCCTGGGTGAGCTGGAGCTGGTGGTGCTGTGGTCTCAACATTATCCAGGCCTGGGGGACCACGATCAGTGTTACAGTGGTAGGAACACAGGAAGTGGAGACTTCGGTTAGCGGAGGTGTTAAAGCTGGGGTGGGAGGTGTCGGTGTGTGCCCAGTGAGACTCACTGGAGCCATTTGCCCATGCTGACCAGATGGACCAGGATCCTCACCATCATCCAGATTACCAGGAGTGTTGTCCTAACTGAAGGCTTGATCCGGTGCTGGAGTGGAGGTCTCTTTAGTGACAGATTCCTGGCTATGTGGCCTGTCAGTCGGACCTATTGAGAAATTGGTAACATTTTTATTAGTAAAAGTGTGCATTATGCATCCAAATCTTTTGAGACAAACAATGTAGATACCTAGAAGTAAAAAAGGTAGAGATTATTATGATAATAGCTTTCAGTGGTACTAAACATATCACCCTAACTTTTAGCAATTTCAAACAGTACAACTTCAAATAAGCAGGTAATAAGATGTCCTGAAATGTTTATGAAGGGATTAAGAAGTTAACCTAACATCTCCCAACCATTCAACCTAACAAAGTGGAGAGGCAAAATGTGTAATTGACAATTCCAAGGCCTAGCTTACTTCAAGATATACATTTACACATATTGGATTGATGTTTGGCATTAGTCATCATGTGAACAGTGCAGAATAAATGTTTGCAATTACCACTTATATTCAGCATAGTAATTTTCATACCTTACAATTTTTGGATCAACACAGTTGGATTTGTGACACTCATGACATCAATTCAATTGGTTGAGAAGAACAGGACAACATTCAGAAAATAACACAAACCATTTTCAGAAGAGAGCATTGAATAGGCATTGATCACTACATGACACTTTAGCATATGTTGGAATTTGTAAGACAAGAGAGAATGAGCAATGTGACATAGCAACATTTTTTTTGACAAAACAGAGTATCATGGTAGTTGAAGTCATTTCAAAGATAACTTCCCAACACTTGCAAAATGGTTAGTGGAACTTACCTGTGGACATTATGCAGTCGAAATGGGACAGACACTTACAGTATGTCACACATAGGGCTAATGGGTTATTTGATGTTGCAACACTTACAGGCACCATACCATCATGTGACATGTAATGGAGAGTGACACCTGTAATCTTAGATGCAACACAATACATTCACACAAACAATCCAAATGATCTGATACTGATAGTTTGAGGTTTCTATGTTATGAAAATATGTGCAGAACACATTGGCAACAGCTGAGTTGAGAACAAACAGGACAATGAGGTTTAGTGAGAGTTTGTAAAGTGTAACAGACTCCACTCCACCAGGTATTCCTTTCAAGCCTTCAGGATGTAGGTTGTGCAATACCTTCTCCTCCTAGCCTCCATGTGACACTTGGAGGATAGGAAAGGCTTCCTCCCCTCAGGTCATTCCACCTCTTTCTAATTTCCTCCTGTGCGTGCAGGTTTTAGTTACAGCACTCACTCTGTTGACTATTCTGGCCCACATTTGACTTTTCAGAGATAGGGGTGTATTTCGGACTTCGGCTCCAAACACTTCTGGCTCTACTCTTATGATTTCATCCACCATGACTGACAATTCTCCCTCAGTAAAATGTTTTTTTTTGGGACCTTGTGCAGAGAAATATGATTAAATAAAAAAATGAAGCACAAGGTAATAAATGAAAAAGATAAAGGGACAAGAAACAGGGAAAATGAACAAAATAATCTCACTTAGCTTGCAAAAGCTCTTCTAGAAAATGTTGTGGTGCAGTGGAATGGCAAAGGATCATGGTCTTAAATTCGAGTGTGTTTTATAGTGTACTATTCAGGTGTTTCCATTTGGCCAATGGACATCCGTTGTGCACTACTAGCCAGTGGCGGCTCGCATAGGGCGTGCTGCGGGGCAGTGGGGAGGGGAGGGGCAGGGTGGGGGGGTAGTAAACTCAGACATACGACGGAACGGAGGAACTTAATAATTACTTTCCTCCGTTCCGTCGTATGTCTGAGTTTACTACCCCCCCACCATGTCCCTCCCCCGCCCCGCCTCACCGCCCCGCAGCACACCCTATGCGAGCCGCCACTGCTACTAGCACAACTAACAAATGGAGTATCCCTCAGGAGTAAGAGACACAAACAAACGGGGAATGGTACGAGCCACACCTTTATACCACTCATAAGGAAGTGGGAAAAGGAAAATAATCCTTTCTTTTAAATAACCCTCACCCACTCTTATAGTGGCATGCTTACTCATTGGGTTCAGCCTGACTCCAAAAGGTCAGGGTGGGCACGACCATATTCCAGGGTAGGCATCTTTTGTTCTGCTATGATCCAAAAATGTATAAACATGGGCATAATATATATACACATATATATGTCTGAGTGTATTTAATTAAGTTATCCAAATTCCTGATTGGTTTATTTACCTATGATGTGAGTGCTGTATAAAACCACATACTAAAGGGAAAACATAACTAAGATGTTGCAAGTTCAGACTAACACTTTACATTCAAATGCTCCCCCACTCCCCAAAAGCTCTGTAGACATGGGGTTTACACTCACAGACTAAGCCATGGAGTTTTTTCTGCACATGCATGGAGGCCTTGTAAATCACAAAACATTAGGAAAACTAGACAGGTTAAAAGGTATGGTTAAGCCTCCATGTATTTCTAATGTGAGTAACAAGGACCCCCTGACAAATTGATAATACAATTCCTAGGACAGGGTAATATACAGTAGAAAACAAATTCCTAGGCCTCCATGTATTTCCTCATTTACTTTCAAGAGCATTTGTACATATAACTGAAATATTTTCCTGAACTAATATAAACACACTCGGTCAACTCTCCTTGTGTTTGCTTTCTAAATGGGACATCTGGCTGAGAAGATCTTTTGAATGCTTAAAACAGAAGTGCCATTCATTTCCCAATAATCCTAATCAGAGCAGAACATTTTCACATGTGCAATCAGAGCAAAATAATTTAGTTGCGCGGTCATCAGAGACACATTTTGGCCCATTTTCTATTCCCCTGCTCACTGTCCAATAACATTTTGCCACAATTTTATCAACCAGCACTTGATGACAAATTAATCGAATGTGGGTTTCATTCATTTACCAAAAATATGCTTCACATTCAGCATTTCAACTCATTTTTAGAGGAGGCTTTTACTCACAACTCAGTAATGCCTCAAGACAAATCTATTGTGTGTGTTTCCCAAAATGGCTCCTCGAACGTCATCAAGAGAAAACGCACTACATTGTTGCAAAGTAGGTTGAAGAAACCCTCTACACGCATGGCAATAGGTAAAAAACATAACTTCACCTGCTTGCTTTTCAAGAATAGGGGGAGAAACCAACACCTCCCTTGAAGAGGGAAGCTCTGACAAAGCCCATCTCCCCAAGAGCACCCAACACCATCTGATGTCTACTATACTGGCTGCTAAAGCATACATGATGGTCTCCTCCAACAGAGGCACTCCCCTTGATGGCACCTCCCCCCCCCATCACTACTGCTTACCTGGCCCCTTCCCCACCCCATGAACATCTGCTTGTTCCTTGCCCTTCTCCACTTTCACAGACACTCCTGTTTGTTCCTTTTCACCCTACTGTCCCCCAGGTTCTGCATTCTCTGTCCCATGAGCACTCCTGCTTGCCCCATCCCCATACTGCTTCTGCATTCCCATCTGCCTACATCAGCAAGAGTCAGGACAACAGCGCCAAACAAAATGTATGTTTCTTAAAAATGGCACAGAGCAGACAGCCTTAACTTAGGGCAATGTGTAAAGAATTTATGCAGTACCAAAACCGTGATAAAGTACAAAAAACAAGCATTTAGAAAAATAGAATAAAGTTTGATAAACTGTTTAACATAGAAATAGACCAAAGACAGAACAAAAAGTCCAAAGCATTAGTCTATTGAAGGGACAGCTATGGAGCCCTATTCAGATACAACACACAGATTGGTCTTGGTGAAAGTATGTAACCCAAAAAGATCAAAAAAGTTTTGACGTTTCCAAGCAGAAAGGGACTTTGTTACTTTTTTGAAGACAAATTTTGAATTTTCTTCCAAGTCCCAATCAACCACAGGAGTACACTTCTAAGGTCCCCAGGACCTCAGCGCAGGGCTCTTAGAGACTCTCTGGTTGTCAGTCAGAGGCCAACAGCAAAGTCCAGTCAGAGGCCAACAGCAAAGTCCAGTCCAAGTCCAGTTGCCATTGGTCAGTTGGGCTCTTTAAGAAAAATGTCTGTTGGGTCCCAGTTGCCACACAGGAGGTCAGACAACTGATGCTTCGAGTTCACTTCTTTGCCTTAGTGGAAGGGGAAACAGGTCCAATCCTTCAGGGATCCTCTGAGGTTGCAGACATCAGGCCCCGTCGTCTTCCATTCTTTTGAAGGTACAGAAAGTGTTCTAAGGGGTGCCTTGGGGTGGCACATTTATGCCTGGCACTAGCTAGTAAATGGCGATGACTCCTGGGCACTCCTGAACCTTTGGGGTAATCGTTTCCAGGGGTAACCCTACCTACTTTTTCAGTTGTTCCTGTTGCCACGTGTCAGGGCATTTTCAAGAGGCCGAAAGTCTTCGGCCACACTAAACATGGTCTCTGAGGGTTGTGGGTGTGCAGGGAGTGCACTGTGGTAATCAATGGCGTCCTCCCACACCTAACACTAAAATTCAGTTTTATGCAGGCCTTGTACTCACAACAAACCAGGAACCAAGAATTGTCCTGGTATTCTGTTTTATCCTTTCAAGTGCACCAAAGTGCTATATGCGGCACAAACAGACATGTCAGACAGAGTTTGGCACTGTTATGACAACAGGATACCCACTACCCCCACCATGAATATTCTGCTGAACTCAGAGGTGTCATCCCTGCCAAGTCAGGTCAATCTATTGTGTTGCTCATGGCAGGAATTTCACATCTCATTCAGGCCAACTACAGGCTGAGATTTGCTGAAGAGGTAATGTATTTTAGCTTTCAGGAGCTTCAGGCAGGGTAAAGGTAACTTTCTAAAAGTAAGTTTTCATTATTATTTATTAAAAATGTGACTTCCCCATTGAAGTTGATTTTCAATAACTATTAAAAACAGTGGCTAGATTATTTTTTTTAGCTGTTCCCATTCACAATATTATTATTTTTATCTGTACTCTAGTTTTTTTTACATAGGACAGTGAGGCCTGCCACAGTGAAGATAGGGTTTAGAACCATATCACTTTAGGGATATGGTAATTGTAATTTTCTACATGTCAAATAGCATGCACTCTGCCGTGTGGGCTACAAGGCCTACATAGGGGTGACTCACTTATATATAAAAGAAAGGTATTTGCTTTCCAAAAAGGGACATTTTGACAGGTTGCACTGCAGGTCTTACACTGCAGCTGTCAGGCTACATAGTGTAGGCCTGTAACCATGTTTGCACTGGCACTGTAGTAGATGGTGCAATATGAGCTGCAGTCCACAGGTGGCATTTAACTTTCTATGCCAGTGGTGTAGTTGCGAGCCATATACTATGGCATTATAGGAAAGTTAATTGCGCCAATCAGAGTTAAGCCAATTTTGACATATTTAAAGGGGAAGCACAGGCACTTTATATCTGGGGTAAACTGCACAGAGTTCTAAAGCCAGCAAAAATAGGGTCGAAAAAAAGGTGAGAAATCTGGGGTGACCATGAAAAATGCTGAATATTCTATAGGGTCAGTCAACAATAATAATGCATTTCTAAATTACCCATAATCTTTGGTAAAATATGTACTTCTTAAGGCTTCTAAATTGGTCAACTTCCCCTTCTCCACACTATTTACCTCCATCAGCTAAATCACAATGTGCCTCCTATTTCAAACTGAGCCTCTCCTCCTTTCAACAACTATCCCATTATTTTTTCCTGGCCCAACAAAGATGCTGCTCCAACTCTATTTCAACTAGCCTCCAAACCCTTTATATTCTTCCCAGACCTCTTAACTTGCATACGTCCTGTGCTCCACCTGTGGCCATGTTTTATAAACACTTTTGTTCCTTAGAGATTTTGTTATGAGTATGTGTCTTCATAGGAAGCAAATGCATCCATTCTTATCAAGCATTTAAATATATCCTAAGCTTCGCACTATCCCATTTTGACTTCTCCCTGGATCTGGCAGAAAATCTTCATTGTTTACATGCCATGTCTGAAGGGACCTCTGATCACACCACTTTCAAATGTGCCTGGAGATCTAACCATAACCACACTAGTTAAGCTCTACTGACGTGTTCAAAACCACTAGTTCAACTTTATAGTTATAGCCAAAGGTCCACTGCCACCTGTATGAACGTAGTCGCTCTCAAAGTGGATTCAGAGGCATGTGTAATCTGGATGGTAGTTGTAGAAAGCTGGCTCTGTATATACTATACCAAAATGAGGTATAGTGTGCATGGAGTCCAGTGGAACCCCAAAGGTAGGCAGAGGTAAAAGTAAGTAGCACCTTACTCTCTATTTGTGGTAGTGTGGGCGAGCAGTAAGGCTTTATCAGAGGGTAGAGTTAAGCATTTGTTGTCACACACTCAAAGACTGAACTCAGACCAATTTTGTTTGTATAAAAATATTATGAAGTTATTTTATTTCTAGAACCAAGCCAAGCCTGGCACAGGTAAGTGAAATAAATGCTTTGCAAAATCTTATGCAGTGTTTTACAATTGAATGCAGGTTCACACCCCAATCACCTCTCTCCCCGTCACACAACTCATCCTCCCCGAACAGTCCCACCTTCTTCCTCCTATAAATCCTGCATCTTTATCAGGGCCCTCCCTGAACTCCACAACGACTTCTCATGTGCCCCCCCTAGTGTGTAACCCTTCTAATACGCATACCTTACATAGGATCTCGGGCCACTCTCATAATCCCACCTCCACGAATCCTAGGACTGATGCCCTTCCTCCTAGCATTACCCCTTCACCGCTCATGCTGACGAGGGACAATCACAGGGCCTCGGACATTGACCTCCCCCTTGGCTTAGAGCTCCCTGCCCTCCCCTACTCAGAATTGACTGCATATTCTCCTACTCTCACCAACGCTCGGTTTCCATCGGACACAACCAACAACCTAGATTCCCCCTCCAACACTCTTCCTATGCAAGTGCCTTCTACAAGGTCACCTCCTGCTCTCACCTCGACGTTCAATCACCCTGATACTACTGAAGTCCACTGCAATCCATGTGATGAGGCACCTATCCCGACAACATCATCGATTAATTAATCTTCCGACACACCCCCTTCACAAGGGTGACCTGAAGCATCAAATGCAGACTATCTACAATCCTAGTCCTAACGACACGGACCATCCCCTTAATGTGGCTATCCCCTCTCCCTCTTACACAGATCTCACTGCGACTCACCCCACCCTCAAAGCGGGATGCTCCTACAAATCTCTTGCACAGATTCTGAACCGAATGGAGCAGCAACTCAACTCTCTTGCAACAGAATTAGTACATCTTAGACAGGATCTCTTAAACCAGAACACCCTGGCCTGCTCTTACACTTACGATACTCCACCTACAAGTTCTCCGAATGTCTCTCAATGCCCCCCTTGGCCTACGGTTCCCGTTTGCCAGCGGGCAAACAGGCCTTACCGTGCATATTGCCCTATCTCCTCTCTGGAATTAAATGCTCTCAGCAAATCCTACCTCCCGAAGATCCAGGTGGCCGACCATTTCCCCTCCTCCACCATCCCAGTAATAGTGGGCTTAAATAGAACCCATACACCCAGACCTACAGCTCAATATACCACCATCCATACTATTAAATCTGCTAAGGATAATCCTAGCCCCCTTTCTTGCATGCTCGTCAACTGCAGATCAGCAGCACAACATGCTACTGAGATAGCCAAAACCATCCTCAGTGAGGGAATCGACATTGCTTTCCTTACGGAAACTAGCCTCAATGACCACTCAACGGTCATTCTTAACCTACTTACTCCGCCTGGGTACTCCATCATTAGACAGGACAGGACTAATAGAACAGGTGGAGGTCTAGCCATAATCCACAAAACAGTAATCCAACTCTCCATTCTAAAGAATGCTGAATACTCGACCTTCGAATACCTTGGCGTTAAACTTAATGATAAAGGCTCCCCACCTATGAAACTGCATACTATCTTCCACCCTCCTGGTGATCGCCCACTCTTCGCTGAAGAGCTATCGGACCTACTCACTCAGTTCTCCCTTTCAGACTCAAAGGATATGTTTTTGGACGATTACAACATTCATTGGAACAATTCAGCAGACTCCACAGTCAGGCACCTCTCTAACCTTCTTGAGATGAATGACCTAAAGCAACTCTGCAACAAACCAACCCACATCAAAGGCGCTACTCTTGAAGCTATCATCTCAAGCAATGAACTTGTATCCCTTAAGGACATTGTTCCCATTGACTGGTCTGACCACCATCTCATTCTGTTAAACATCAAGACCACTGTCAAACCTCCCTCGGTCTTAATAAACACACCTAAGCTGTGGACCAGAAACCTCAAACAAGTCCCTGCGAATGAACTCAAGTCAAAAATTTGTGTACAACTTCAACGTCTCCCGCACTCCCAAAACGCAAATGAACTCACTACCCACTTCAATACGGCGATAACTGAAGTTCTCGACCAAGTTGCACAGCTCAAACTAAAACAACAAAGAACAATCCAATCTAAATCATGGTTTAACACAGATCTCAACAACGAAAGAAGACAACTTAGACTAGCTGAAAGAACTTGGAGGCAAAACCCCACTTCCTCACCTCTAACTCTCCTTAGAACTGCTAGGTTAGCTTACAAGAAGCACATTTTCAGAGAAAAAGCCTCCTCCTTCCGTGTCCAACTTGATCGGGCAAAGAATAGGCCCAGAGAACTCTTTAACATTGTCAAAAGACAAACTTCATCCGCCCCATACGAAATAACTGCCTCTAAGGAACGATGTGATGACATTGCCAGCTTCCTCACAGATAAAATCGCTAAAATTGATCAATCCTTCTCTCAAGTTACTGCCCTTCATCCTCGGCCAATCTCTTTTAATGACAGCCCTCTCCCCACGACAACCCAACCACCTGAGTCTTTCAATAAAGTATCAACTCCTATTGGAACAGAGGACAACCTTTGTAACGCCCATCTGAAAAGCGACACCATCTGGACAAATTTCAAACCCTTGACTGAGCTTGAAGTCTTTAATATCATTGCAAAATTAAAGCCGACCTCGCACACCAATGATCCTCTCCGGGCAAAACTAGTTCATAACCTAAACCACATCATCACCCCGTGTTGGACAAAAATCATCAATACCTCCCTTGCCTCTGGGTGTGTACCAGAGTCCCTTCAATCAGGGCAAATCACACCTATACTTAAACAAACCAAGGCAGACCCTAACGATCCCAACAACCTCCGACCTATCTCTAATCTCCTGTTCCTAGCGAAAACCATGGAGAAATGTGTTTCACAACAACTTGACAGACTCATAGACAAATACAACCTACTTGACTCCTTCTAATCTGGTTTCAGGAAAGGCTGCAGCACAGAAACTGCCATGCTCAACATTGCAGATGACATACATCGTTCCTTATAGAATGGAGATGCCTGCCTTCTCATCCTACTGGACCTCTCAGCGGCCTTCGATACAGTCAACCACTCAGCCTTACTAGAATCTCTGAAGACACGCTCTGGTTTCAATGGCACAGTCCTAAAATGGTTTACGTCTTACCTCCAACATCGAACACAACAAATCAAAATTAAATCTTGCCTCTCTAATCCAACTCCTGTCTCTCTTGGTGTCCCCCAGGGCTCAATTCTCTCCCCCTCTCTCTTCAGTCCCTTCATGGAACCCCTTACTATCAACCCGAAACAAGCAGGGATCAATTATCACCTCTACAAGGATGACACGCAACTCTACTGCAAAATCAAATCTCACAGCCACATCCTACATCTTAACATCACACTGAGTAAGATTCAATCCTGGTTTGACTCCAACAATCTTAAACTGAACCCCAACAAAACGGAAATCATTCTATTCTCCCCCAAAAGTAACCACCTCCCAATCCAAGGCTGGATCACTGCCTCAAGGCCCTAAACTGTACGCTCACTCTATCCGACTTAGCTAAATCCCTAGGCTTCACCCTGGACAAAGATTTGTCACTGAAGGACCATATCAATAACTCAGCCAAAGGAGCGCTCTACAAACTTAAACACCTCAGAAAAATCAAATATTTCATCCCAACTGACGATTTCAAATGGGTCGTTCAATTGCTGGTCCTCCCTAAACTGGACTACTGGAATGCTATACTCACCGGGACCCCGAAAACTCACCTCGCCCCCCTCAGATCAGTACTCAACATGGCAGCCCAGCTTATAACAGACTGCAAACGGTACGAACACATTACGCCTGCACTCAAGTACCTAAACTGGCTTCCGATCGAAGGAAGATGCATCTACAAGACCGCCTGCATCACACACAAAGCACTTCACTCTGAGTCCCCTGACTATTTAGACAACAAACTCACAAGAGCAGGAAGTGCCAGACCTATGAGAAGCTCAACTGCATTTCTCCTCGTACCTCCGAAACTAAAAAGGAAATCCACCCAGACCCGCTCTTTCTCAGGTAATGTTCCCAGCATCTGGAACTCCCTCCTGGGGGAAATTCACTGCAACCCCTCCTACCCAGGCTTCAAAAGAGATCTGAAACACCATCTCCTCAACAAATACTGGAGCCCATGGATCAAACTGAACCTGATTTCTATTAGGCTCTTGTGATCTGTTCACACCTCGGTTAATCTGTTGACCTTTCTTCCCATGTGTACACCTTTATTGTTCGTGTTGTCCTTCTCTCAAGGGTCCCTTAATGCTCATTTCAGTAATTTCCCATCCTCCATAGCCTTATAATTGTTTCCATGTATACAGTAAATGTGTGCTCCTCTGTAATCTTTACTTCCCTTATCTTATTTTATTTAATCTTGAACCTATGATTATAACCTTGCTCTTGATTCTGTGCAGCACTCAGTTACCTCAGAATCCAGCTCAGCCAGCGCTTTATGGTCCCTCAATTGTTAATTGTTATGACCTCATTTCAGTAATTCCATCCTTCTGGTACCTACAATTGTTTCTTTGTATATATTATTGTGTGCTACTCTGCTGACTTTCACTTCCCTTATTTTATGTAACCTTGAAACAATGAGTATTGCCTTGCTCGTCACTCTGTAAAGCGCTCTGATACCTATGGGTCTAGCTAGCGCTATATAAAACCTTAAATAAATAAATGCAATTGATTGAAATACAGGTAAGTTATAATGTCAAAATTACTTTTCAGATAACGTTTTAAATTACTTTTTCTACTCAGTGTGACTTGCCTAGATCTCACACTGGGACATTTCCGAGAGAAAAGGTAAGTAAAATGAGTTTTGCACAGTAGTAGTTTTTCAGGTTTTCATACAAATCAAATCCATACTTAGAACATTTTTCAAGGGAAAACAGCCAATGTATTCCTACGGAGAGAAATTGAGTTATCGGTTAACAGGTAAGTACTCGGTCTTTGGGGTTGAGTTTCTGGGGTTAGAACAAGGGTTCCCCCAGGGTCAAGGATGCACTCTCAAAGCACCCTCAGCGGCACTAGGGCGGCCGGGTGCAGAGTGTTGAGGCCCAATGTTATTCAATGGTGGATAGGGGGCCTCTAGTTGGTGGCTGCTCAAGAGCAGGCCACAAGGTTGTGGGAGCAAAGCTCCTGGTGTTGGGCTCAGGGCAAAGGGGGATCCGAGTTAGCACCCAAAGTACACCTGCAGCGGCGCTGGGGTGGCTGGGTGCAGGATGCTGTTTTGGTGTCGGTGCCCTGTTGGTTTCAATGGGGATTCTCCGGTTTTGACAAAGACTGCAGGCTCAGGGACGAAGATCTTCTGGAGGTGACCACCAGTTGGAGAGGTAAGTTGGGATGCCTGGGGATGCTGGGACACCATCGGTTGGGCCACCCAAGGCCGAGGGGCTTCGGGTGCAGGGGTGTCTTTAGGCATCGGGTTTTCTTACCAGCTCCGATGGCGGTCGGGGGGATCCTCCAGGAAGAGACTGCAGGCGTCGTGGAGCGGGTCGAGGCAGGTCAGAGATCACAAGATCTCAGGTCAGGATCACCAGGAAGACCTCCTTGTGGTGTTGGACCACTCGAACTCGGGCTGGGGGCATCGGGTGCAGAGTGGTGCAGACTCGCAGATTTGGCCGGAGCCAGAGTCTGTGGGTGAGCAAATCCGGTGCTCACGGGAGACAGAGTCTTTTGTGTGGAAGGCAGGGCAGGTCCTCGGTGTGCTTGAGGTTGCTGGCTGCAGGACACACCGGGATTTTGCTTCTGCAGGTTCGAGGTGGGGACAGGCCGGTAGGGCTGGGGCCAAGTCAGTGGGTGTTCTCCTCTTCTTAGCTTTGGCACGGCTTCTTCGGTCCTTCTTCTTCTTTTCTTCTTAGTCGGTTCTTGTCTGAGGAGGCAAGGTTCAGGTGTGCCCCTAAATACTAGATTTAGGGGTGTTACAGGTAAGTAAAGGTTGGGACCAATGGGTCCCTTCCTCAGGGTGGGTACACCCCCTAATATGCCACCCTCCAGTGGGAGGGGGGAATATGCCTCACTCTGTTTGGCTGGGTCCCCCATCTGAAAGATGGCGGGGACTGAGAGTTGTGCTTGACCTCGCCTCCCCCACCTGAGGGATAGGGTTGGCAAAGGTAGGCACACCTCCCTTCCTTATTTGGTTTGCCCGCCGATTACCCTGCCCAAAGTGGGGGTCAGAACCGGTGGTGGCCAGGTGCTGGAGGCAGCAAAGGCCTGGGGAAGCTCACAAAGGCAGCAAGCCTTTAAAGCTTCCCCTTCGTGGACCCTGCACATCCTGGGGAGGAGGCTTGGCACCTCGTCCCAGGATGTGCATTGTTTCAGAACCCGAGAGCAGCAGGCTCTCGACCCAGGGGTCCAGAAACATGTCTGGTGGTGGCAGCTGGTGAGCAGCCACTCAGCCTGGACACTAGTGTAAGGTCGTTTTTCAGGGGGCATCTCTAAGATGCCCTCTGTGTGCATTTTTCATTAAATCCCACACTGGCATCAGTGTGGGTTTAATATGCTGAGAAGTTTGATACCAAACTTCCCAGTTTTCCGTAAAGCCATTATGGTACTGTGGAGTTCATAATGACAAACTCCCAGCACCATATACTCTTAATGGCATTACTGCACTTACAATGTCTAAGAATTAGCTTAGACACTGTAGGGGTACAGGGCTCATGCACCTGTACCCTCACCACTGGTATAGTGCAACCAGCTAAAGGGGTGGCTGATCTATGCCAAGGCAGTGGGTTGTAGGCATGGCACACAGGGATGTGTGCCATGTCGAATCTTCACTTTGTTCTGCACCAAAACATGCAGCCTGCAAAGGCAGTGTGTGTGTGTAAAGGTACAAGGCCTGTAAGGTGACACAATAAGTGCGGCAGCCCTTAGAGGCCTTCCCTGGCCACAGTGCCCTTGGTACCTGTGGTACCATTTACAAGGGGCTGACACGTGGCCAGAGAGTGCCAATTGGGTTTTGTTTTCAATGCAGTTTTAGGGAAAGAACATAGGCCCTGGGTACCTGTGTGGTAGGAGCCCAGGACACACTCAGTCAAAGTACATCAGCAGTTTAGCAAAAAGTGGGTGCAACCATGCAAAAAGAGGGCACTTTCTTACAGTAGTGACACCATATTTTTCCACAGCACTTTTGACTCATTGGTATACTGTTCTTTGCAAATCTTTTTCTCCATCCTTGGAATAGAATGTTCCATACTGTGTCTTTCCTCAATCCTATATTGACAAACTCTATCAGGGCTGCAGGACTAGAACTAATAGAATTATTTTGAGAAGAGTTGAATGAATGTGCAGAGATGTATTTTAAGAATCTAGTCATGCAGTTGGAGCACTTCCATTCAGCACAGTTGGCATCTCCTTAGAGATAATCCCCTTGCCACTCTTGATGTCAGCGTGTACTAGACTGTAGCCTAGATCCAAGACTGAAATTGAGATTACAAATGTACTGTTTCCTAACTGGTGCAAATTTGTATGAGCAAACTAATAGTGTTTCTATGAACGGCCCAAAACACCCTTCAGCGCATTTAAGCAGATTTGTCTTTGCATCTACTGCCTTAGATTTTTTTGTCCAACTATTTAGAGAAGGCCCCAACGTAAATGAATTTAACGATTGTCCTGATATTACAAAAAAAGATTGACTTATTGCTGATATTATAGCCACAAAAGACGATGTGGTGTAACTTCCGGCCATTCAACTTCTCCCCCAACTTCCGTGAATAATGACAACATGCACAATTTTTGCAATGGGCCATTTCTACCAGGTGCTTCCTTACCTAACATTAAGATTCTTATGTGCACCCCCATTCAATAAACCTTTACATCATCTCTACCCCTAATGTGGCCAAATTCCACATAATTATTTTGAGTATTGCATCAAGTATTCCATGTTTCCTCCTTCTACCCTCTGCTAAGGTATTTGTGCGACAATAAACTACTTAAGCAGTAAAACCCTTCAATACACTGTAACTGATATAATGCAGCTGTCAACATTTAACAATTCCACATTAAGTCACAATCATTGAAAATGAGAGGTTTGTAAATTGCAATGTCACATACTGTGGCTCTAACTCCTGCACAGAATATTTGTTGGGTCTTTCAGTCTTCTGAGGTTGATGGAATAAATACTATGGAGTTGGATAACAATAAACACCTGTTATTCAGTGCCAATATGTCCCAAGGAATGAATGTGGTCTTTACAAATGCACATGCTATATTGTTGTTAGGAAGCAAATTTTCAACTAGTTTATCAGATGCTTCAGAAATTCTGGGAAACTTATCAAACGTGCAAACTACTTCTATGCTGTTAATCTAGATCAGCAACGCCCAGTTTGTCAATTTCCGTTTCCAAATATGTAATACTGCTTAAATCTGCAAAGATAACTATAACCATCTTTTTCTCTATGAATTGTGATTCCAGTCATGCCTGAGGTCAACACAGCTCATACCAAGTTGATGTGAATTGGCGTCAAAGCCACACTATTCACACCATTTGTAAAGTGTCCAAGAACAGAACACTATCCTACTGCATCTGAAAATCTACTCACAAATGTGAGGAGAGTTGTTGCATGCAATGTAAACTTTATAGCAATTATTGATGGTTTCTGTACCAGTGATTGCCATCTTATAGTTTATCTAGTACGCATGAACACTAGCGATCATATTCTTTTTTTCTTTTTCTTAATGAATATTTGTATTCAATTTTTCAGGCACAAAAAGAAGCATACGGTTCAGCCAGAAAACAACTTGATGAGTACATGCAATAGAAACATCTCTGTTCTCTTCCCATGGTCTGGGCTGTGTCTCCCGCCTTGCCTCCCTCAGGATCCTTCCCTCATGTCCCTTCTCTGGGGTCGGAGTTCCAGCTACAGTCTGATCGAGTGAGATGGTTCGTATCTCCTCGCAACACATCAAGTCCATGGGAGGTTCACTTTGCTCCCCATACTTTATCAAACTTCATCGGGCATCCCCTGCTTTCCAACATCACCCTTTCTGCCTCCATGCAGTGTTCATTCCCACCCTCCACTGTGCTAACAATAGAACTTGTGGCTGCCCACAAATCCTGGCCAGGTACCTCTTGGCCACCATAAACCCCAACATGCAGAATCCCAGAGGCATGCGTGGGATGTCTACATCATTCAGGATCCACAAGGATATCAGCTGGGGCATTCTCAGAAACTCCAGTTCCATAATGGCCTCAAGTTCCTGCCTCACTCCTCTCCAGAAACCCTCTATCTTGGGGCATCCCTATATAGTTTGTAGGAATGTCCCCACCCCGCTGATGCATCCCTGCGGGACTTGGTGCACTACCCATTTTGAATAATTTGCTGCGGTTGTAGTATATGCGGAGCAATATTTTTAACTGTACTAGGTTCAGATGAGACTTTATAGCCACCTGCCTCAGGTGAACAAGCACCGCGTCTCAGTCTATGTCCTCCATGTCCCCAATATCTGCTTTCCACTTAGCCCATCCAAGGCATGGATAATCAAGGTTCGGTAGAGAATGGGAGACCACTTTCTGGGCAACCGCTGCCTGTAACACCCAATTTTCCAGGGGAAAGTACTCCATGAGATCCCCCAAATTCATCTGTTTTTTCTGAAGAGAGTGTATCAACTGCAGATATCTATACATCTTGGTGGGGGCCAATTGATAACCATCCTGCAGTTGTTCAAAGGATTTCACCACTCCCTGATGAAAGATGTCCCCCAGTGTCTCGATGCTCACCAATTTCTATTTCCTAAAACTCGTTAGCTTATGGACTTCTTTTAAAATCGTACCCTTCCACAGTGGGGTGACCATCGTTAACTTTCCTTGCCATCCAGTAGCCTTCTGGGCATCATCCCATACCTTCAAGGTCGCTTTCGTCGGTGTGGGCAAACACTTCTTCCCCTTTTTGCCATATATTTAGTGAACATACTTTCCTGGCTCCATCTGTGCCCTGTCGACATGCATCACCAGCGCACTATGAGGGGTGCCAGCGATCCTATTATTAATGCACACAGCATGGCTTCCCATTCACCAGTGGGAAATCCACAACCTTCATTTCACCTAATGTGTTTTTTTGTTATTGGGCTTCAATGTGATGGTTTTTACTTAATCAGTCTTGTGAACTATACTAAGAAAGGAAGCAATAACAACTCTACTGGGCCCTATGATTAAACAGTAGATTATGATTGTGATCCCAGAAGTTTTCAGCCGACTACTTTGGCTGATTTGGGACCTTCAGGAGGGAGAATTTCATCAGAGATGCAGTGCATGCATCTAGCATTCCTAGTAAATACAAGCTAGCAACCCCTCCCATTTCCTTTCCATTCTAGGCTATCCAGTAACAGCGTCACCCATTTGCTGGCCTTTTGGGTACATGCCAAATTGAAACACAGTAAGTAAACGGATGTAGGAAGGGGCAGGTAAGACTGTTGAAACAGGATGAGACTCTGATGGACAACAGAACAGTAGAGTAAACCCCTGGTCCTATTAGTTTCTATTGACCAAGAACTAAGGCCAGATTTCAAGGTTGAATTATAATCAGTGTGAAAAACAAGAGTTTGCACGAGGATCGGAATTCCAAGTTGGTCTTTAAAGATGGCACTCCATTATTTGCTGTTAACAGATTTGCCAGAAAAAAACCTGGTGAAATCTATCCCGGGAAAATGGCAGGTAAAAAAGCAAAACATGCAGATTTCAGTGCAATAAATGCTGAATCTCATTCAAAGGTGTGGAACTCATAATAAGAGGTATTTACTGTAGTAGGTTCCGGTGCCAAGTGGGGTAAATATTCTACTCTCTTCCACACTACTCCGAATCAGGCCCTAAGAGCCAAAACATATCTTACTTTGTCAAGGGCTCCAGCTATTTGAGGTGAACTTGCTAAATTAGTAGTCATATATAGCTTTTTTATATTGTGCATTCTACCACAGTTTTGATTTCTCTCATTGCACGGAATATCTGGCGTAACTATCACCAATTTTAAGGGTATTCCATTTATCAACCTCAGAACAATTGCCAACTGATATGGCTTTAATAGGATTCAAACTCTTGACTTGTGGGTCACAGAAGATTTCAGATGAGAATATTTAACTCACTGACCCATTTTGCCACGACTTCTGGATAATCTCACTGCTACTGCGTGGATATGGAGTTTACCGTCTGAGAAGACATGTGAAAGGTTGTTAATCCATATGGACGAGCCAGATCATCTGACACCAACACATCAATTACTCTTTGAATTAAGAGTCCCATTCCATGCACCTGTTTCATTTCCATCTTCTGTATTCCTTGACTTTAATGCCACCTTTGTACAGCGCCTTGTTGCTTTGTCGCTAAGGTTGCGCTGTGTAAATCCGCGTGCATACGTACTGTAACCGGGAAAAGGAAGCTATCGGAGGCAATGGGTGCATTTGCTTGTAGCAAGGAATTGTATATACAGGACTTGGGCTGTTTTTAAAAATGAACATTCAAAAGGGCCAGTGTGGCTGACGTTGCCTAATTAAATGAGATTTGTACATTTTGGTGATTTTTTAGAATTATTTTTCGTTTTATAATTTGTAAACGCTTTGGCATTTATTGAAAGCATGGAGGTTATTTATTAAAGCTTGCGTGGTGTTGTGCAAGATTTCGCTGCAACTGCAGGGTTTTATAATAGTAATTATATTGATGCATGGTGAATACAGTTTGTTCTTAATGCTGTGGGCTAAAGCATTCAATTTTTTTAAGAGAGCTCCTCACTGACACCTACAAAGCCCTCCATGACTTAGAACCAGCATACCTGAACCACCGCCTCTCACTCCACGTCCCCACCAGACACCTCCGCTCTGCCCAGCTGGCCCTAGCCACCGTCCAGCGGATCAACAAGACTAGAACTAGAGGAAGATCCTTCTCCTACCTCGCCACCAAGACTGGGAACACCCTGCCTCTCCACCTCAGAGAAATCCCCGTTGCTGACCCAATTCAGGTCAAAACTTCAAAACATTGGTTCTTCGACTGAACACCTGAGTGCAGGCAGACCAGCAGCAACCCCCCCCCCCCACCCCCCCACCTCCCACCGCCTTGAGACCCTCACGAGTGAGTAGTCACACTTTACAAACCCTGATCGATTGATTGATTGAAATGCAAACAAAATAGGCTATTCCGATTTGGAGATGCAATGTCCCTTGCTGGGTATGTTACATTTCTGGCTAGTGGTGCAGAGGTGCATGCTGCAGTTCCATAAGCCAGAAAAGCTGCATCATCATCACAGAACGGAGAGAAGAGTATGACATAACAGGTCTGTTGAAGGCCCAGTCGGTAGACAATATGGTACATGTTGCTTGCAGAAATCCGCTGTGGGAGCTTATGTCCACCTCACTTACTCACTGAGGTCCAACAGTGAAAACAGGGAATCCTCTGCACCATGAAAAGTAGCAGTTCTAGCAGCAGATGTAAAGCATTTGTTGGTGCATCAGGAAAGTGCAAAGTCGTGAGTGGCTCCCACTAACTTAGTTATAGCCCTGAAAGGTCTAGCGGCTGCAGGACTAGGGCAAACCCAGACAGACAGAGGTCTGGGTGTGGCAAACTTTGAAGGTGGGCTATGCCTGTTCATTAATGGAGCCTGGGAGGGCTGAGGTGGCCATGTGTGCCACACCTCTATGGGGACACCAGACTGCCACAGAAGGCTCCATCACGGCTTGACAATGGGGCACACTCAGCTTTGATTGTGCCCAGTCTTTGATGCTGATCCTGAGGGCCTCTTGTCTTACTTTGTGTTTACCTTCACTCACTGGCCCCTTTCTGCCAACATGGACAAGCTTCTGTGGGACAGGCAACTGCTTTCCCCCTTTTTGAATTGCTAGAAGGACAAAAAGTTGCACCTCTGATTGCAACGGGAATGCCCCTGTTTTCCACCAATTCTTTTCATGTAGATTCTTAGAAGCTCATTTGTTGAAGAAACCACAGTCAGAATGCAGCCAAAAAGACTCAACGAGGCAGTGCCTTACATGTGGCTTCTGCAGTACCCACTACCGTATTTACTCTAAATATTCCACCGACCTCGAAATACCTGAAAACAATTGCTGACAGATTGCTCAGGAAGCCACAGATCAATAATATATTATTTGCCTCAACTTAACCTAGGGCATGCCCTACATGAGCATTCCATCTCCCGTGCATCTACTTATGCAGGTCAACCCACACATCAAGGGATGAGGGCCGGAAACACATGCGGCTGGAGGGACCCTTTTCACGACAGTGCACACAATCATGCTATGATGCATGCTTTAATGTGCCAACCTATTAAAGAAGGTCAGTAAGCAATGACAGATTTTCAAGTTGTGCACCATCCCCTAATTCAACAATATCTATTGTTCTGTATCTTAGATGATGCTAAAATAAGAATGAAAATGCTGCTCAATGAAAGTAGAGTCTCCACCTTTTACACAAAAGACACACACTTATTCCGAAAGTACTATTGACACTGCCAGCAGTCTATCAGGATCAAATTATAACTTGGGGGTAGGGCGGGAAAAATTAAACAAGAGAACTCTAAGACGATCCCCATGGAGACAAGAAGGTGAGCTAAATCTGTAGTTGAAACTGAAGAGTCAAGAACTTTGGGGGTAAGAGATTTGACCAGAGTTAAGGCACACTTTTCACCCCGACTGAGGAAACCACGGCCATAATCAAAGCCCTGAAAATGAAGGGGAATTTATGGATGTATCAACAATTTTAACAGCAGAAGACAGACTCCTAACTAGGAAATCAATGGAGACGAATACTGAACATAGCCATACAGAAGCAAGCGAGGGGTACTAAGTGAGACTTTGAAATGAAGGAAGTAAAAACAAGATTGGTCAGCGACTGCCTAGCTCAAGGGCCTGTAGAGTCAAATGTCAGGTTTGTATTCTCCCAAAGATATAGTGTGCCATTTCCATCCACCACCACGATGTTTAGGATTTAGTACATGAAGATTAAGGGTGGGAAGAAAAAAGAAACCATAGTGTGTCCGTTTTTTTCAGGGGAAAGCCTACAAACCAGGAAACAAACTCCCAACAGGATATACATCTTTTTTAAAAAGTCTTATATCAATTTGATTCGAGATGGCAGGACAATTGAAGGACGGAGTGCCAATTGATGAGATCCAAAGTAAGAAACAAAGGGGCATATTTACAATAAAGTGGCGAAGCGTGTCGTTAAGCCAAGAAGGCTAACGACACGCTTCGTCACTTTAGAAACACAGGGCTGAACCATATTTACTAGAATATGGTGCAGCCCTGCGTTTCCCTCTGCGCTGGTGCTAAGTTTAGCGGCCTAGCGCCAACGCAGGCAACCTTGCACCATAGTGCAAGGGTGCCTGTGTTGAGGGGAAGGTTGTTTATGTGTAGTAAGGCCCTCCTTCCTGCACATACACAATCTTTAAATGCCTTTTTGTAACTTATATGTGTGCTACTTAATGGAGCACACATAAAAATTGCAAAATGGCATTTTTTTATGTGCAGGAAGGGGGACCTTCCTGCACATTAACAATCATAGGCAATTGGCTGTTTCTATGTGTGCTGCACAAGGCAGCACAGATGGAAACAGCAAAACGAGGAGAAATAAAGCATTTCTCCTCATTTCGCCTGTTTGGCGCTGCCTCCTATTTATGCTGCCCTTGTAAATAGGTGGCAGGGTCAAAATCAATGGGTGTTGCAGTGGAACGCCCACCGCAACACCCATTACCCTCCCCTTTCATGCTAAATACAGCGTGAAAGGGTGCCTTATTTACAAGGCACGTTAAGCCACATTAAGTGGCTTAACGCTGCCTTGTAAATAAGGCGAGGCCCCTATCGCCATTACAACGTCACTAGGGGCTTGTAAATATGCCCTTAAACAGTCTTCCCCTCTACACAGGCACCCTTGCACTATGGTGCACGCAGGGGGGAACACAGGACTGCACCATCTTCTAGTAAATATGGTGCAGCCCTGAGTTTCTAAAGTGACAAAGCGTGTTGTTAGCCTTCTTGGCTTAACGACAGGCTAACAACATGCTTCACCACTTTATTGTAAATATGCCCTACAGTGAACAGACTTCCAGCAGAGTTGCAACGCAATGAATGTCTGCCTGGCGCTCCTTTTACATTTCTAGGTCGAACTGACCTTAAAGGAAACAAAAATGTGCAACAGGAAGTAATTCCCAGCCATATTGTAATGGTATGTTAGTTCAAAAAATAGTAGGCTAATACTATCCTTCGCAAATTAAAACGTGGGCACGAATCTTGGGGTGTAATACACCCATTCAGAACAGGCTTCACCGAACAAAAAAGACCGAAGAATGTAGTTCTTCTTGATCAGGTAATCTGTGTTCTAAAATGTGTCTCGTGTGTTTAACAGAATTTATTTTAGAGAGTCTACTAACATGTGTTGCTGGTGGCATAAGAGTATTTTGGCCAAGGGAAATGCTGTCTAGAAGAGTCTCAAATGGTTTTTCCATGGCGTCTGCCTCCTCCTCTTGGCATCCCCATCAAAGGTCCTTAAGAGTGCCAGTTTTCCCTCTTATATAGGTAGGAGCCGTAAGCCCCGTTCCAGAGGCGAGATCCCACACCAACTCTCTCCTGAGAGCAAAATACACTGCAGTGCCGGAGAAGATCTTGTCTCGAAAAGCCCGTGCCACCATGGAACCAGAAAGAAAACGAGATCTGATGTCAGAGGAAAGTGCTCCACAAGTGTGAAAACATAGCAGCAGCTTTGGATATTCAGCCTCGTGCTATGTAAATCTGGCCCTGTGACCTCAGAAAATCCGAATTCATACATACTTAAGTGAGGTTTTTTAATGTGAGAACTCAGCCCATGGCCAATGAGTACGTTTTTTGGGGGCTTGAGGGGAACTCTCTCGGTGGTGTGAGATCCATCCACAGGCCCGGCAATGGTTATAAATATGTCCCTCCATGCAGTACCAAAGCTGCTCTAGAAGCTTTCCCCTCCTCGGGAAGTGGTACAGTCCATAAACAACGAAACATCTTTCCTTCAAGCAGAGAAGATGTGCTTCACGTGTAGCTCCAGTGCAAGGAGGGCTGCTTCTGCACAGTGGGCACCGGGAAAGGGTGCCATAGAGGTGTCCGGCTCTGGGTTCTTGCTGGCTCTTGGTATCCCAGTCTAGGCCCCTAGTGTCCATTTGCTTGTCACAGTATTCCCCTAGTGCCTGAGCACTATTTCTGATGTTACAGCCATAAGGTGTTGACAGTGAAGAAAGACAAAAGCGGAATTCCACAAGAGAATATAACTGTCTGTTTGTAGATTTCGCAGCCGATTGAAAAAAACAACTGAGAACCCAAGAGAAGACAATGCTGTTATTCATATGAAATAACGGAGGTTCTGATAAAACCTTAAACTATTTGGTATAGAAAATTTTCTAGAAGGGAAGCCACAGACACGCCTTAAAAAAACTCCATGAAATAATTTGGGACACGAAAATGTATTATTTATACGTTTCCTGCGGCTCACAAACCCCAGTCATACGCAAAGTGTTTTCCATCACATTCCTTTGTGAGGAATATTTGCCTGCAGCCCGAGCTATTTTAATTGTCTCCTGGAACCCGAGGACGATCAGCAAGTCTCTTTACAGTGCCCCCTAGTGTCACCCACCTTCCCGCCTGACGTGACACACAGATTTCAAAGCCAAGGTTCTCCGGGTTACGGCGCTTTCGCCAGCCCTTTGTCCCGTCAGCCTAGCCGCTGACATCTTTATCTGCCAACACATCCAGATGTGCAATGAATGTTGATTTCAGCAGCCCCCCCTGGCCCCTCCCCGCCGGTGTCATTAAAACCAGTGAGGAAGCTGCTCCTCTGGCATCGTTGGGAAGGCCTGGCTTTACACTGCGGACTAAATTATTGATGAAGAGCACTTCTGTCGCAATGTGTTCTGCCGCCGTTAAATGAAACTGCGCGGATAGAGCTGTCACTGCCTCCTCACTCCCCGCGACTTCAACATGACATTTATGATGTGGTGCAGATTGCACCCGAGCAATTAATTTCCAGAGGACTCTGCATTCTGTAAGAAGATCCCTGACAATTATGAAAGGCTGGTCTTTCTTATTTTTTTCAATGAGCGCGCCACGCGATCATCAATACTTTTGGACGATAGGAAGACCCGCACATTACACGTTTCTTTCATTTGCCTCCTGCTTCCGAGTGAGATTTTTTTTGCTTCGCGCACGTCATGATAGGTTTGGAAACTTTTCATCTTCATGTCAGCGGATCCTTCTTGATAGAGCACGGGAGGTTATTTTTTCCCGCTTCAAATGTGTTTGGGACCTCCTGCTAGACAGACAGCCCTGGCTAGAACATCTGCACCCGTGCCTATCAATTTCAGTAATATGCTCGGCTGCACCGGCAAGGGGGACATGTTATGATCGTCAACGTGCGTATCTCAAAATGGAGGATGCAGCCATTAACCTGATGGTCTCCTGGCTGACAAAGAATGCTGTATTTCTTGTCACAGTATCATTAATAATAATATATCTTTTTCACTTTTCTGTGGAATTGATTTTTTGTATACGCTAAAAAAAAGCATGCACTTTTGTGACACGTTGTTTAATTCTACATGGTTAACAAAATAGTTAAGCTAAACAAAGAAGGACGAACCCTCTGTGTGGATGTGGTACAATCACTAGTCTGGTTAGTACATGGACCCACTAGGTTTGTTTAAAAGACCCCTCACACACCAACCTAGTTGGTGTCATGCTTCTTCATTGGGGTCCCAAACGGGTGGCCGAGTGCCGCCCGGTTGTGCTACGACGCCTGATTACAGCGGAGCTGGTTTGGTGTGAGTGTGTGATGTGAAATTTGTTAAAAATACCTCTGAGAATCCTTGCCTGTAAACGATATTGGTGGCGGCTCAGGATATGGTTAAAATAAGTGTAGTGCAACTGAAATGGGAGGTTATTATCCCTAGTTGACTATGTGAATGGTCTACATGTTTCAGCCCGCAATAGGGATTATAAGGGGCTTTCTTCAGGACCGGGTGGCGAAAAAGTGAGTGGCAAAGTGAGTAGTGCCACGTGAAAAAACAAGAAAGTACCTACACACGCGCTAAGGTGTGTGGACTGAGTGTGGTATTCCGTCATCCCGGCTGGGACGACGGGATACCACACTCAGTCCACACACCTTAGCGCATGTGTAGGTACTTTCTTGTTTTTTCACGTGGCACTACTCACTTTACAGGCAAGGATTCTCAGAGGTATTTTTAACAAATTTCACATCACATCACACACTCACACCAAACCAGCTCCGCTGTAATCAGGCGTCGTAGCACAACCGGGCGGCACTCGGCCACCGGGTTGGGACCCCAATGATGAAGCATGACACCAACTAGGTTGGTGTGTGAGGGGTCTTTTAAACAAACCTAGTGGGTCCATGTACTAACCAGACTAGTGATTGTACCACATCCACACAGAGGGTTCGTCCTTCTTTGTTTAGCTTATCATCATACCGGGGATACGGACGCACCCCATATTTCCCTTGCTCTCCCTTTGTTTTGTTATAACAAAATAGTTAATGCATCTAGAGCATTTGCTTGCTCATAAACATACCTCCTGCACGAAAGTAAATTTGTGTGATGTTTCCTGTTCATGACCTCTTCTGAGGTTTCATCGCCATAATTACTTCTGTTAAAACCTTGCACAGATGCATTATGGGGTCAATGAGAACTCATGCACACTAAGCAGTAATTTTCAGGGTACCTCTCTAACCTCATCATGACCACTAGGACATTGGTCCCATGGTCCTCTGCCTCACAGTTGTAGATGAATTTTGCAATTTCGTGGACCAAACAGCTGCTTTGATTGGTAGGCTCTGACATTGCTGAAAAGGCCAGGACACAACATGTCAGCACTGTCTCTATCCCTTCTAACAATGCTTGTTAAAAAATGCAGTGTTAAAAATTAAACTTTTTTTCCAATGAAAAACAACAACATATAACCGCGAGTTGTAGCCTGATGGCACTATCACTATTACTATCGCTATTACACTACTAGCCCCCTTTTAACATATGTGCTATTTGAGATGTGTTATCATATCACTCCTTCCCTCCCTATATAGTAAGACTAATAATCAAAAATGCCACAAGTAATTCAGTTAAAATTGCATCTTCTTCCCAGTAAATGCAAGCTGTTGTGATTACTCCCTGAGATGGCAGTTCACAGTTCAAAGCCATGCAGGTGACAGCCTAGGAGAAAAGATTTCAGTCCTTGTGCCTTGTAGTTGTGCTATTCTGAAAAGAGAAAGAAACAGACCCCTATCTGGCATCATGCAATGAGTCTCTTAATTCAATGGAGGAGGGGTTTGAAAATGTATTTTTTCTGAGCAAAGACTCGGGAAGGATGCAACGTTTCCAGGTTTAGCAAAGTAAAGTATATTTTCACTGGAATTAAACCTGGCCAAGCTTGAAAATGTTTCCAGAATATTCTTATGGCAGCTTACCTTTTACAAAGCATGTCTAAGCACTATGGCAAAAGTTGCCAGAAGTTTTCCTTGCAAGCTTGGTTTTTTTGCACAGTGTGTCTATGCACAATGGCACTGCACAAGAAAAGAACACTGCATGCTGAGAAGTAAATCGTTTATTGAAACATTTTATTGATGAATAAGAATATAAGTGCCACTGATATTTTACTTTTGAGTTGCCATCAATATAGATTGGTATTTCATATTAGTTATGTGTAATGATGTTTGTACTACTTCTCACGCTTTGAATGTGATGGAACTATTGTATGTCAAGTGGTGGTCTGTTTGGCCCTTTTATGGCGTGAAATAAAGAATTGTTACACAAAATAATATATGTACCATTCCTGGTTGTACAGTCATCATTTCACTTAAAAGTGAAAACTTACAAAACTTCGTGGAGTTGCAAAGTTTTTCATGCAAATTAGTGAAGATAGCTAAAAAAAAACCTTTGGACAGTGCAACTAATCCTACTTTGAAGTACTGCCACACTGTATAGTTTATGGCGGAAACATTAGATATAATGATAAATAATGTCTGCTGCCAGAGAAACACCACTAGTAACCTGCCTCTCATCAACTTAAAAAAATCATGTTTGAACATTGTTTCAGTGCAACAGACAAGGAACTAGAAAGTCCATCGGAGGGTACTACTGCATGTATTGCTTCATTAGTAAGCAGGCAAGTAGGGGTCCTCGAACTAGGGGTGTGGCAAGTGCTGCAGCACCCCCAGGTCTAGAGTCAGTTCAGAGAGTGGAAAACAAAGAGGCCTTTCGATAACTTCTTTTGGCACGGCATTAGCTGTTTGTTTAAGTTCACTTCAAAGTCAATGGTAATTAAGGAGAGCCCAGAGAACTTGTGACAAACCACTACACATTTGCTTGCCATGCATTTTTAGGTTTACATTTTGTGACTTTAAAAATATGGCATTAACTAACAAACATTTGTCACTCCTGTGATTGAGTGCTATGGGGGATAAAATAATGAGCCAAGTGGAAAGCAGCAATGTCAAAATAGCTCAGTATTAAAATGTTCAAATATTTATAAACAAGCACTGGCAAAGCCAAAAAGTCAGACATTCACTGCCAGCTTTTTGCGCTGCCAAGGCTTGTTCTGCTCAGTCACGTTTTTTTGTACACCTTTATTTTTGGGTATTCTGCTAGTCCCTTACCATTATAAAAGAAGAGAATGTGGTCTCATGGCCAGAGCTGCCGATTTTGGAGCTGGGAAACCAAGGTTCGAGCCACGGGGTCGACTCCACATCCTGTGATTCTGGGCAAATCACTTAATCTCCCCGTGCCTACCAAAAAACAAGCACAATCCTCTGTAAAACAAAGCCCAAAACCAAACTAACATCCTTCTAAAAAAAAGCCCAAATGACAGTCAACAGCAAAAATTGCTAAAAGCCTAAAAAATATAACCACGAAGAGGGAGGCATGGCGAAAGAAGTACCCCCAATACAACTGTGGAATTAGGAGGAGGTGGGAGGGAGGAAAACTATATTTAAATGTAATCAGCTATGGTGCCGAAACTCCACACAGGCAAACAGAAACAGAGCAGGAAACAAAGAAATAAAGTAGTCCCCCAGAGAACAGACAAAGAACTGTAGTGTGATGAGACAGTAGTCCCTGCTGCATGGGAGGAACGGAAGAGAGAAAGGAGGGACAAAGAGGCAGGACTGACCACTGGCAAGCAAGGATTTTTGAAGGACACTCAAACAAACAAATCAAAAGCTGGGGGATGGCTTTAACCCAACATAAGAAATTACAACAAGTCTCGAATGCTCGACCTAAAAATTGAGTTGTTGGGTCCTTTTAATTATGAAATGTGGTGGCAGGTAAGTTTTCAAGTAGGATGAGCATACAGTCCAATATACGCTTATTTTATCTTTGTATTCACACTTGACTAAAACCACTGGTCTAAGAAATTCTCTTTTAGAATTTCATTGACAAAATTAATTTATATATTTAAAAATATTGCATCATAATGAAACATTGATGATATTGAATCTTCGTAAAACTTTTAAACGAAACCTGGTTTTAGATAATGTCCCACTAAAGAGGGTTAGTTCCTTTGAGTACTTGGGTATAACGCTGTCTGACAGTATGACCTGGAATAATCATCTGAACAAGGCGTCCCTAAAATTCTCACAGCTATCAGGGGCCTTGCGGCGTGAGATTTGCTTATCATATACCAAGTCCGTAGCCCCAGCCCTTAAACTTTATAGTTCAAAGGTTGTGAGCACTGTGCTCTATGGGGCAGAATTGTGGGGTTTAGCGGATGCAAGAAAATTAACATTAGTAGAAAATAAGTTTCTTAGGAGTCTTGTATCCCTACCTCAAAGTACCCCCCTCCTCCCGTTGAAACTGGACCTGGGAGTTAGGTCAATACACGAGCAAGCGAGGTTGCGCCCCTTGCTTTTCTGGTATAGGCTGGTTACTACTCCCAACTTGGCCCCCTATGCTGCTGCTTTTAATGAAGTTTCTGCCTTAGACAGAAACAAAAAAATTGGGTGGATAAAACATGTTAATACCATCCGGGCAGCAATTGGTCTCCCAAATGAGACTGCTAGTTCTCCACCATTGTACTCAAAGGATCTAATAAAACATCAGTATTGGTTATGGGTAGAGCAGATCACCTACTCGAAGATTCGCCATGGTAGCCTTACCAATGTTTTTTTAGACATAAAATTCTCTAAACATCTTGAAAAATATTTTGATATCATTAAGGAGCCTGGGGACAGGAAACTGTATACGCAGTTTAGGTATGGCTGTTTACCTATTAATGCTTTTACCAATTCTTGGCTAAACAATAACAGCCAGCCTAAGGGCTGCCCGTCCTGCTCAAACCCAAATGAAACTGTAGGCCACGTTTTCTTTGTATGTCCAGCATCTGTTAGATTAAGAAGGAATTGGCTGGTTCCCTTATGCAGACAGATGGGGGACCCTTAGCCACCTCGAAGCCCTACGTATCCTAAGAACAGATACGAGACCACTTTTTGTATGCGCAGTCGCAAAATTTCTTGGCCAGTTTTGGGCTTCTAGGCGAAGGCTACTGTCTACTCTTCCTAGTGTTATGGCCTAATTGCAGTAAAAATCCTACGACCTGAGGGCGTTCTAATTTTCAGGATACTGTTCTTAACTTTTTTAACAAAAAGTCTTTTTAACACATTCTATCATTTTCATTTTAATGTAAAAGGGCAAAAGGACCCCTAATGAATGTTTTAGAGTGATAATTGTGAAGATTGTTAGCCACTAATGTACTTGCACTTTACTCTAATTTTATTTACTTTTATCTATTTTTAATAGAGATAACACATAGTAAATGATGTTTTTTTAGTGATTCTTCTTGTGTCTACAATCTATAACATGAGATACTTGACCTCTAGAACTTGGTGTATCGAATATTTTTATCTTTTGTTAACTGTATTTTGAGTTCTACTGTCAAGCAAGCATATGTGTGTATCTTTTATGGTTTTACAACCGAAATAAAGATTTAAACTGTGAAACATTAAATCACATTTTCATAAAAAAATGTTTTACACTACCTTCTCATCCACCTCCTTCCTTCCCACAAACACCACCTCTCCACTTAAACTTTTTTTGCTTGTTTGCTGCACTCGCTTATTCAGTAACACCAGGATGTTTTTTTAACACATAAAATTAGTGAGCTGTTGCCCCTGGCCAGTACTCACAGTCAGAATATTGCAACAGCACCACTGTTAGTAAGCAATCCCCATTCCTGGGCAAAGCAAACACTGCCAGTATTCAGTGGCACATTTCTTTCAGCCAGTTTTCTCATACAGTACGACAGCAACATGGAGATGTTTATTGACAAGTCTGATGCCAAGCGTATTCAAGTGATACATCTCTTTTTGAGGAATAGAGCGTTGATTGCCCCTAAATCAATAAAAAAATAAAAAAACAAGATTGGAAGCATAAGAAAAAATAGATACCACAACACAGAGAAAAGCACAACCAAAGTGAGTGGCAACAACAGCCAACAAGCGTTATCAAAGTCGGTAGGTTTTGTCACTGGCACCGCATAAACCATGCTTTTGCCATTGTTTATGGCAAAAATAATTAAAGGCCTCCCATTCTTGGGCTCACATGCACATGCATTGTTGACCACCCTAGAATACTTTTGTGATAAAATATAACTAAAATAATGGCCAACAACCTTCCTGCACACAAGTGGCTATGTGTGAATGATTTTTGTTTCTACTTTAACACCATTCAAAGACGGGTCCTCCACTAAACTACTTGAGGATTGCAGCCAGAGCACTGGCAAGAAGGCAGGCGCTAGGGAGCTCACAAATAAAGGGTAGGGGGAAGCCAAAGAGGAAACAAATAAATTACTTGAAACCAAAGACAAATGTATACATCTTAATGAGACATATGTTGAAAAGAAGTATGGAGAAAAGACAGAAAAAAGGTGTAAGAGGAAAATATGAGCAGTAAAAGACAGAGATGGAGGATTATGTTATGTTCGGGGATGGACCACCCCATGTTGAAAGACCAAGTAGGGATGTTCATGAGGTGGACCCTGTGAATATGTATCAGGTGGTCACAGCTGTGCCATCACAGCCAAAAGCAATAAAAATGGCCAGGACCCAACCTTGTGGTCCTTAGTCAGTGTGCTACAATGCAGAGCCTGAGCCTCTTTATTTAAAATCGCTGCATGGCCTAGCACCTAAACTCTTTGCCGCAATACAACAAACTGGCGATCAGTGGGTACTTGCACGGCCACCTTCGTGCTCCTGCTCCTGGGCGCCGTGACTGCTGTGCTCCTTACGGTGACCCGCAGGGCGTTTCCTGTTGCTCCACTGTTGTCGCTGTGGCCTGTTCGGGCCAGGAGTGTCTCCTGCTGCTCCGCTGCCTGTACTGAGGCCTGCTCCTGCTGTGAGGCCTATTGTGGCCATGTGGCCTGCTCCTGCCATTACCGTGCATTGAACTCAGCTGTGCATGCATGCGCTTGAGTCTCCGCGAGGGGAGGAGCGATGTGCTCTGTCTCGCTCCCCTGGCCTCCTGCCTGCAGTGGTGTCTACATGGCTGTGCTCCTCCTCAGCTCTTCATGCACCAGGGGCCAAGTTGAAGTTCAATGCTCTGAAGTTCATGGGAAAGATGCCTGTCAGGGGTGCCTGTATATTAGCTACAGCTCTGTTTTCCCTGGGATCTTAAGGTCTCACTGGAGTTATGCCTAAATACTGGTCACAGCAATTGTTTTCCCCTGCCTATGTGCTAATCTGCAGGCATGGAGCGCCTTCTGACCTTCCTCTCTGTGCATCATCTGCTGCCTGGTGAGTCATGCAAGACGTACCTGCCACCTGTGGCGCCCTTATCATGTTTTCACCTCGCACACGCCTACCAAGCACATAGCATACTGGACCCCACCCCTCTGCGCAAGTCATCGGCTGCCCAGGCTTCAGCACTCCTGGGACACGTGCATCATGTTATAGGACCGTATTACTGTGTGTTTGTGTGTCATCTTCCTCCATCCTCCAATTGCTTCTCCCCAACTGCTCCATCAGAGGTCGAGGCCACCTTCCCCTAAGGTCAGTGGCTTGACCCCTGCGCTGTCTACATCAGCCCACTGCTGCCATCATCATGGCCTCCGTACCTGTCCTGGAACCATTTGTGGTGGATGGGAGCCCACCCGCTCAAGCGGCAAGATGGAAGGACTGGGCCATGAAGCTGGAGACCTATTTTGTGGCGGTGGGCCTGGAAAATGATCAACGGCATCCCATGCTATTACACTTGGGAGGGGTGGCCATTCACAAACTGGGGAAGTCTGTTGTCGAGACTGGCCCTCCATTCACCGACACTGCATTAAAACAGACTATGACTGCTCACTTCGAACCCGTCTTAAATCCCTACTATGAGAGGCTTTTGTTGCGCCAGGCCCGTCAGCTACCTGAAGAATCCGAGGACACTTTTTATGCTTGCCTTAAAGACTTGGCAAGCACCTGCACTTTGCCCAGTGCCGATGATGAAATTCGTGCCCAATATATACAGGGCTGCTCTTTCGTTAAGCTCAGAGAGAACATTCTCCATGTTCCAGGGATGTCCATGTCCAACATCCTGACGATGTGTCGCTCCAAAGAACTCTCCAAAGTTCGCGCTGCACACATGGAAGCAGCTCTGCACTGCCAGGTGAAGACGGAACCGGTTAATGCAGTGAATACAGATAAAAAGAAACCCCATCCCAAATTCAACTCGACTCCCAAGACGTTTTACTGCTGTGGAGGGTCATATCCACACTAAGGACCCTGTCCTGCTCACAGAAAACGGTGTTCGGCATGCAATAAATCTAACCACTTTACCAAGTTATGGTGTTCTTCCACACTCAAAAAGGTACAGAAACCCAAAGCAATCAACGCAACGCAGTCTCCTACTATGCGAGAAGATGAAGAGGACTTAGATGATGATGATGACCCGGAGGGAACTGTTCATATCATCCATACACTCCAACCTCGTGGATATCCGCGGAGGCACATTCCCAAGATCAACATTCTCTTGGCAGGCCATCAGTTCCCAGGGTTAATTGACACAGGAGCTTCAATTATCATTTTGGCGCAGGATGTCATAAAGACACTCCCTTTTCAACCGTTCTTACGCCCCACCTCCACTCAGGTTTTCGCATGTGGATCATCCACACCACAACCCACTGGCTGGCGTTTTCACAACAGAAATCGCACAAGTCTCACTTGACCCGTGCCAAGGTGCATGTGGCCAAAGGTGGTTCTGGAATGCTGTTAAGCTGCCAGACGGCAGAGTGTCTTCAACTTGTTGCGTTTGCCTTCAACATCCACTTAGGAAGCGTAGTTGACCTAGTGGCTGAATTTGCATCTCTGTTTGAATGCATAGGATGTCTGAAGGACCGTATGATACATTTGCACATTGTTGACTATGTCCAACCTGTCGCGCTGAAGCATTAGAGGGTAGCCTTTCACTTACGCCCCAAGGTAGAAGCTGAGCTGTGGAAATTGGAGCAAGCAGACATCATTGAGAAGGTTGATGGCCCTATGTCTTGGGTGTCTCTAATATTGGTGGCACAGAAACCCAAGCAGCTGGGGGAAGTCAGAATTTGTGCTGACATGTGCCTGCCCAATCTGTCCATCCGACTTGAAAGATATCTCACGCCCACTATCGATGACATCGTGGCTGAAGTAAGCAGCTTCAGGTATTTTTCTAAAATGGACCTCCGTGCAGGGTACCACCAGCTAATGGTTGCCGGGAATCTAGAGCGATCACTAAATTTTTCACCCATGAAGGTTTGCAGAGGTAGAAGCGCCTCAGTTACGGAGTGTCGAGTGCGGCAGAAGTTTTACAAGACACGATCAGGGGGGGCTTGGCTGGCCTCACAAGCGTCATAAATGTCAGTGATGACATTCTGGCCCATGCACCAACAATGGAGGAACATCCCATAGCCACTTTTCAAAGACTATAGGACAATGGTCTGACGCTCCACAAAGAGAAATGCGTGTTTCTTTGAAAGGAAACAGCGTTCTTTGAATACCGTTTCTCGGAGGAGGGGGTATTGCCAGATCCCGCAAAAGTCCACGACATACAATCAGCGCAGGCACCCACCACTGTCACTGGAGTGCGCAGCTTTTTAGGGATGGTTACATATTGCGGGTGTTTCATCCAGAACCTGCCAGCCCTCACTGCCCCGCTTCCAAAATTGACCAAGGCCAATGCCACATGGAACTGGGGACCCCCACAGGAAGAGGCCTTCCAGGCAACCAAATGAGCTCTGTCTGTAGACACCACGTTGGTTTATTTGGACCCCAGCATGGAATCAAAATTGTCAGTAGATCAAGCCCCACTGGCTTAGGGGCTGTATTATCGCAGAGACAATCCAATGGTGAATGGGCTCCAGTGGCGTACACCAGTCATGCCCTGACTGAGACCGAGCAGCGCTATTCCCATACTGAAAAAGAGTGCATTGGGGCTGCCACCATTTTCATATTTACTTGTATGGCCAACCATTCACAGTTCATACGGACCACAAGCTACTGGTCCTTCTCTTCATTGGGTCCTCATCTAAACTGCCTCCAAGAATCAAGAAATGGATTCTTCAACTTCAAGCATACCGTTTCTCTGTGGTATATCACCCCGGATCACAAAATCCTGCTGATTATTTATCAAGGCATGCAAGGCCTGCCACAGTGGAAGAAGAGACAGATGCTGAGGAAGTAGAGGAATACGTTCGACTGGTGGTGGAACGATCCAGGCTGCTTCCCATCTCCCTTGCAGACATTGTTAAGGCCACTACCACTGATGAATGCCTACAACTGACCATCTCCGTGGTAACGTCTGGAAACTGGTACACCCTCACTCAAAAGACCTCCCATCGTACTGAGGAAGCAAGACTGACCCTGACATCCCTCCACAATGTTCATCTGGAGCTAACTGTCTGTCCGGAAGGGTGTTGAATGAGAGGTCCTCAATTGGTAATCCCGAGAACCATGCAACAACAGGTGGTTAACCTCGCTCACCATGCTCACCAGGGGATCGTCAGAACAAAGTCCATATTGCGATGCAAGGTGTGGTTCCCAAATCTGGAAGATCCAGTGGAGAGTACTGTCCGGCAATGCCCTCTGTGTAAAGCTGCTGGACCGTCGGAGTCATCGGCGCCCATCATCATGGAGATCATACCACCTATCCTGAGGTACAAGGCTGATTTCAGAAGTTTACCCAATGGCAGACATATGCTGGTCATCAGACAATTTTTCAAAATATCCTGAAGTTGAGATCATTGAGTCAACAACAGCCAGCCAAACAATTCCCCGCTTGGAAAAACTCATAGCCACCCATGGGTTTTAGAATGAGATCTGAACAGACAATGGACCCCATTCTCCGGTCAGGAGTTCACTGAGTACTTACAATCCTGTGGCATCGTCACAGGAGAATCACGCCACTTTGGCCTCAAGCCAACGGAGAGGTCAAAAGATTTATGCAGACTGTTAACAAGATTCTGAAAACTGCCCTGGTAAATGAACAGAACATGGAGTGTGCCCTCTACGCCTTCCTGAGGGAATACCGGCTCAGACCACATGCCACAACTAAGGTGGGCCCCAGTGCTCTCTTTATGAATCAGGTCGTGAATTATACCAATCCCCATGTGGAAGAACCCTTAGCCTTAAAGAACCAAGTGGATGAAGTGCTGCATCAGTTCAAGGTCCAGACCAACTATGTCTCTCGAACAAGATGTGCCAAGAGGCGAGTCATTCGAGTTGGCGGTACGGTGCTAGTTAAGATCCGATATCCCCGGAGCAAATTCCTGCTGCCTTTTGAGGATGACCCGCCCGTGGAGATTAACCTCTGTAAATGGAACTATGATAACTGCTCAAAAGCAAGGCACGACTGTGATGAGAAATGTGTCTTTCTTCAAGCTCTCCCAACGGCCAGCTGCCAGTTTAGCTGATCAATCACCAACACCCAATCGGGGTGTGCTAGTACCTGAGGAGGATAACCCATTGGCCTGATAATCAAGGAGCCAAGCCTCCTCCCACCTGCTGACACCGTCTCCAGAGGATGATGAACCAGAGGAGGATCCATTGTCAGTGACCCTGTCCAAGTCCAGCGATAGGGCAAGGGAGGACAGTTTGAATCTGCACTCTGTTCCTGAGGTCTGTCAGCCACAAGATAGACTTGGAGCCGGGGTTGAGACCCCCAGGCGGCACGGGACTAAGAGATTTCACCTCAGGCCACGTCCAATGAAGTCCTCCTGTTTGAAAGACTTTGCGGTAAACTGATTTAATGTATTGACACTAAAGTTGAGCAAATGTTGTGCCTCATCACCATCTCTCTCTCTCTCTCTCTCTCTCTCTCTCTCTCTCTCTCATGTTTCACTCACCTCACTGAGTTGTTGATTTTGAAATGCCATGCACTACTTTCTCTTTGTGCATCATTCAAGTGTTGTCCAAATGTTTATGTTTGGTGTTTTGGTCTCTCGGTAAAGGAGAAGTGTTATGTTTGGGGATGAGCCACCCCATGTTGAAAGACTACGCAGGGGTGTTCACGAGGTGGACCCCGTGAATAGGTATCAGGTGGTCACGGCCATGATGTCATGACAGAAAACAATAAAAATGGCCAGGGCCCGACCTCGTGGTCCTTAGCCCGTATACTAAAATACCGAGCCTGTGCCAATGTATTTCAAACCACGAGCTGCCCATCACCTACACTCTTTGTGGCAATACAACAGATTAGTTGAAAATATGAGCAGTAATAAGACAGAGATGGACGGTTCGTTAAGTGAAAAAATTATAAGGATAAAAGCCAATGTTCAGAAATAGGTGGGCAGTGCTGTAGGAAACTGAGAAAGATGACCATCAGAGAGAAGGCAAGGAAAATGGTAGAGAAACCAGTAAAAAGGAGATATGCATAGAGAAGATAAATATAGTAATTTAGAAACAATGGATAGCAGAAAGAGCAAGATAAATTGGGAACAACAAAACAGTAGTGAAGAAAAATTGTGAGCAACAGAGAGCAATGAGAAGAATAATGATGAGAGTGTACAAAATAGGGGGGAGAGATGGACCACAAGAGGAACAGATAATCAAGAAGACAGTGAGGCTAACAGGAAGAACTTCGTTTTAATCAAAATACAGAAGGATTAGAAGATGGGAGAACGATAGAAGATACATTAATAAGTGTGGAATACCGCACAATGAGAAGCAACTACTGGCAAAGCCAATAGGTCTTTTCAATAAGAGAACTAATGCTTTGTCAATGTTTCTTTAGCTACGCTGTACAGCAGTGTGGCTGCTGCGCAGCATTGTTGAATGTAAACAAAATGCTATCATGCTGTCAATGCTGGTTGTGTGATAGGCCTTTTTGTTTTACTTTCAGCATGGTTCAAAGAGGAATAAAAGCTATGCTGCAGCCAGCATTGACGGCATCTCAGCACTTTTTTTTTTTACTTTAAAAAAATGCTGCATAGCAACACAGGGGCAAGCAACGAAAATGAGGGGAGAGGGTCGAGGGAACGGGGCAAGCAACAACAGGCAAAGGAGGCAAGCAAAACAACAGAATGTGGGAGAGGGTGGCAGGGATGAGGTCAAGCAAGATGGGGAATGCAGGAGGGGTGGGAGGGACAGGGCAAGCAACAACAATTGAATGCGGCAGGTGTGGGAGGGACAAGGACAAACAAACACGTAATGCGGGATGGGGAAGAGGGTGCAAGCAACACTGTAAAATGGGGGTGGGGAGAGATTGTCTGCAAACATATGCAGTCTTATGGAGTGGTGCAACAAAACTTTAAAAAAGTACCTTAGAATGCGCAAATGTAGTGGAAGGACACTGGGCGTCGAAATGAAGCAATAGTTATTGCATGCTCCAGGGAGTGGAAAAACACATGAAGAGGAAGGAAAGCCAGCTCGTGCTGACCAATGAGAAGTAAGGAAATAGGAGTGACGATGAAGCACACTAGTGCTATGCAATGGGTGGGCTCTAAGCCACCTTTATGCTAACAAAATGTTTCGCAAGCAACAGCAAAATGCACTGTCTCAGGCAAAACCTAAAAATAGACGAGTGATAAATTAAGGAAAACCAGATTAGATTATGATTTTGAATATGATACTACAATATATCTGTATCTGTAAAAATGCTGCCCTGTGGTGTGTGATATAAACACAAAGGATCGTGCCACTGTTTACTCTGATATGATACAGTGGTGTTTCACCAACTCACTTCCAACAATTCCCATAAAAATAAAAGGACACTTTATTCATACAGGGTACTGATCCAGCGCTATCAATAAAATGTCTTCTCCTCTAGGCATTGACATCCTGGCTGAAAAACATCCTTCTTCACAACTATACCAATATGACGGTGGGGCCCATAACACCGCATAAACATTCACTCTCTCATATATTCCCTGGAACTCATCCGCCTTTACTTAGGAGAAAAAGTTAATGAGTTGCTGGAAGGAGACGGGATACCTTTTTAAAACATCATAATAATTCTCAAATTTCTCAGGTATTCCGCTCATTGGTCGATGGACCAACTAGTAGGAATCAGTTTATGGTGATTAAGACCAGCTCAATCACTATAAACTCTTATTAAACATTTACAATTATTATTGAGCTAAAGAACCACAGACTCGTAAATTTAATTATAATATAGTTTATCTAATTTTTATAAGCATGAATAAATTCAGTTTTATTAATCGGATCAATACATTTATTATCATTATAAGAATAAATTGAAATTGCAATGCATACCGTTTAGATGGAAAAATAAAGTTCGTCACAGCAGTTAAATTCAGATCTCAGCTCAGCATAGAACTCCCAAAAACTGACTGTCTGTCCTACAAAACAGGCCTCCTCGACGGACCACCTATATAGGTTTTCCGCCACACTCTCGTTCTTTTTCAATCAGAAATATGAGTAAAAGATTAATCGTATTAAAAATATAAAGGCCTATAGAAAAATAGCAGCGGCTTCTCCAGCGTCAGCGTCCAGTGCTCAATAAAAATATGTAAAAACAGCGCTCCTCCTACTTAAGAGTAGGTCCTCTTATACCCTAATACTAGCTTACTAAACAGAAATGTTACATTTTGGGGGCGAGATTCACTCTAATTGGTCCATTTGAGGGGTGGCATACATCTCATTATTACCCTCCTTGCTCAAACCAGTTCCGAAGAATGTTCATAACTTTGTCCTTTCTCACGGGTTCAGGACATTATCAATACATTTGACAGTCTTCATTTGTATCTTCTTTCAGATACTTTATTTTAAACAGTTCATTGTCCATTCACGAATACACTGCTGGTTCTCACACTCGTTCGCTAAGTCCCCCTTTGGCACACGCTTGGGTAATAAGGTCATCACAACCTTGATCCCTCTTCCATCCTAGGCTTTGGAAATAACCACGTGATGCATTCGTTCACAGCTTTTCTTCCGCTTGAAGCCATCTTGCGCAAGCGCATTCTAGCTTGTTTGCCTCAGCAGCCATTTTTACAGCACGGCCTAGCAGGTCTGAGCAAACTATCATAGAAATAAACAGAAAATAGTTAAGAATAAAGAAAATAAGCCTTTTCGTTTCCCTCCCGTCCTTCTACGTACCCCAGTTAGGTGTTACCTAGCAAAAGCGACATATAAAGCTATTTCTTACTTACCAACCACTTTCTTGTGCCACCATACAATTTACTACGTAGCACAAATCATGCAACATTATTCTAATTAGTACGCAACTCACTATGTTAGCATTAATCACATTACCAATTGTAAGTTGATTAGTCTGCACAGATACTGGCATGTTACCAATAACACTTATGATAGAAAACATACGTTGTTGGTTATTTCACTGAAACGAACAATTGTATTAATTATCAATGTTAATATTAGGGGGTTCAAAATTTTCTCGTTTACCTTGCTCCATCAACTCCCCCTTTGGTGATTTTTAATATCACCACAAAAACCCATGTCACACCAATTTGTCAGATAGCATATTTCTTGTCCATTTGCTTCTTGTTAGTTTTACACAACTGTATCCCTTTCATCTTGTCTTTTTGTTTTCTTATACATGCTTTCTTTTAGTTCTTCCAGTTCTATTTCACCTATCTCTCTTTCTCTTTCTTTATTTATCTTATTTTCTCTTTCTATTTTGTTTTGTCTTTTTCTCCTTTTGATACATATAATAACAAATCTCACAAATAATACTACTAGGATTATTATTGTTGCTGTTATCATAACTTTCCCTATAATAAAACTACTTATTTTAGAAAACCAATTTGACACTGAGGAAAAACTCTTACCAAGTTTCTCCCAGGCATTTTCAACCTCCAGTGGAACAAGTTCTTTGTGCAAATTTGTAATATTCTTTATATACTTTTGTATATTTTCACTTTTATCTGGAATGTAAGTGCAACAATGTTGAACTTTCAGCATTCCACAGACTCCACCCTCTTTTGCCAAAAGAATGTCAAGGGCAAGTCGATTTTGCATCACCATAGCTCTCATGGCAACCATCTCGGTATTTACCATCAAGAACCCTCCAGCAGTATCTGTAGATAAACGATCTACTACTGTGGATAACTTCCGAATTTTAAATGCATTCAAAGATATTCCCACTGCTGGTATCAATGCTCCAAAAATATCACCCACTATTTCTGAAAAACGTTCCCTTTTTCTACGTGTGAATGTTTCACCCATTTCGTGTGTTCCTTTTTCTTCTCTATCTACATGAAAAATCTTTGGAAAGACCAGGACTAAGTAGCACGAGCCATACCAATGGTCCGGCAACCTGTAATAAGCTCTGTTTCCACAAATATAATAGATCCCTGGAAATATTGGATCTTTTCCCCTTTGAATCCCCAACCTCCTAAAATTTTATAGTTGTCTCGACAATCACTGGAACCCACGAAATAGTTATCATACCTTGTTCTATTTCTACTAATGCACAACCTTCCCTGTTGGGGCCAATCCAAAGTCATAGCTGCATTTGTCTTCTTCTTATCATTATTTTCTTTTTCAAACGCCCAAACAGGTGTTTTTGTCTCTTCTTCTTCTATCACTTTTCTCTAAAATTTTATTCTTCTTGTTTCAACCATTTCTAAAAACACCTTTTCCTCCTTCCTTAACTCACAGGTAATGTTGTGTTTAACTATGTCATCTAACGAAAGAATTTTATTTTTTAAGAAAAACTCTCCAAACGTCCTTGCCTCTTTCACCTTGTTTAGTTCAGATACTATAGGAATCTCTGCAAAAATCTTATCCATGTCAGTATAATAATATTCTAGCCTTCCTGTTCTATAAAATAGACTAGCTGAAACACTACATGTTATTCCGTACGTCAAAGAACGGTGATGATAGGTCACACCTTCCGCAACAGACGCAGGCAATTGCATACAAACATAACAATATCTCACATCCATTGTTTCTACATATTCATATAATAATTTTGTGATTTTTTTTTTGAAAAATCAGTTATTGACCTATCTTTATGTAACTCTGCACTATCTTTTAATATGGCTGTTTCCTGCATGTTAGCTCCCTTTTCCTTTTCCGTGTCATTCTCTAATATGGATGGTTCTTCTACCGCTAATCTAATTGGAATGGTGATTGCTAAGATAAACCATACGAACATTAATAATCCTGTACAAAAGAAGCACATCTTACACCATCTACGTAAGAATTCACATTACATGTTCTATTTTTAGTATCTACCATCTTGTTCTATTGTCTATATTTATAATATGTACAGAAAATGTGTCACCACACCTCAGAAATGACATATTAGCCACCCTACGTTCTCACTTTGTCTCGTTTGGTACTTTCTTTAGTTCTTCTCAGAACTCTTTCTTGTCTTATTCGGGGTTTTGTCCAGTCCGGTAGAAATTTCCTTCTAATTTCTTTAAACTTGTTGTACTTCACCTTCACCCATTAAGTTGTAGCTTTGTTCAGGGTTCTCGTGAGTGATTTCTTCTTCTATGATATCAGTCAACGCAATGTATAGCCATTCAGGTGATTTATATTTCAGATTTGCTTTCTTTACTCTTTTTGTTTTCTGCAAGTGTTTTCCACCTTGTTTTTCTTGTTCCTTTTGACTTGTTATTTCATTTACTTGTTCTGCATTCTTTCCATTTAGGTTTATAATCTTGTATCTCAATCTTTTAACTTCGTGGGGCCAATTATCTCCTTTTCTCGGCCTTTTCGGTTCGCTTTCTTTTTCCTCTCTTTCTGTTCTCCAAGTTCTCTTTCTTGATTCTAACTTCTGTTTTCTTTCTTCTCCACTTTCTTCTGATTCTGATTCAGACCTTTCTTTATTGTCTCTTATCTTGAACTTTATGATTTCACCTCTTTCATCTAATTCTGATCCTCCTTGTGTTTTTCCTTGATCGCCTACTTCTGTCCCTCCTCGAGGTTCTTCCGAATTTGTGTCGATCTCTCTATCTGTTTCTATATTTCCCTGTTTCTTTATTCGCCGATCTGTCCCTATTGCTCCTCGGCAGTTTTCCGATTCTTCTATCTTTCTATTTGAAACTATCCCTTCTTCATCTATTAAAATGATTTCTGAAGGATCTTTACTATAGCTTGTACTTGGTTGCTCACTATTGCTGTCTTTTTGCTCAGTCTCTTCTTTTATGATATCAATTTTCCAATCCCATTTCAGATTTTCACCACAATCTGTGTGATCTGTATCAGAGGCTGAACTGGTGTCTGATATTTCCAGATGTCGACTTACAGATCGATCTTCAGATTCTGGAACCTTTGCTATTTCATTCTCTTCTCCTATCGTTGAACTTGTACTTGGGACTTCCAGATGTCGACTTACAGGTCGATCTTCAGGTTCTGGGGCCCTGTTCGTTTCTTCTTCTGCATCGGATGCTGAACTGGTATCGAATATTTCCAGATGTCGACTTACAGGTCGAACTTCAGGATCTGGAACTCTGATGGTGTGGCTGGCATGTACCCAGTGTTTCACTCCTGCACATTTGACTGCAGTTGTTGTCACCAGGATCACTTGTCGTGGTTGGTCCCAGCGGGGAACCAAACAGGTTCTTCTCCTGTGGACCTTTATGCGGACCCAGTCTCCAGGATTCAAATCATGAGCTGGTTTTCTTTCAAGAGTGGTCGCATCCGGTCCAACCTGATGAAACACAGAACGTACCACATCAGCCAATCCTTTGCAATAATCCAACACGAGATCATCAGTTATAGTCAGCAGTTTGTTGACAGGTACATGTGCTTGCCTCATTGCTCGTCCCATGATTATTTAGGGGGACACAGACCTGTCTTTCTTTCTGGTATGCTTCTGATAGTCATTAAGACCAATGGCAAGGCATCTGGCCATTTGAGTCCTGTGGCTTGACACATTTTCCCTAACCTGTTCTTTATCATTCCATTCACTTGCTCTACTACTCCAGAAGCCTCTGGTCTGTATGCACAATGCAGTTTCTGTTTAATACCAAGTGCTTCACATATCAATTGAATTAATTCGTTCTGGAAATGTGTTCCTCTATCTGTTTCAATCGTTACTGGAAAACCGTACCTAGGAATGAATTCTCTCAGCATGAGTTTTGCTACTGTAATCCCATCATTCCTTCTGGTCGGGTAGGCTTCCACCCAACGAGAAAACAAACAGACGACTACAAGAACATATCTTAGTCTGTTGCTTGGGGGCATTTCGATAAAGTCCATCTGCATTCTCGTGAAAGGACCTCCCTCTCGTCCTATTGTTCCTAGACTCACTACTGTCTTCCTTCCTGGATTTATCTGTTGACAAATAAGACATCTTTGACAAAGACTCTCAGCTATGGCTCTGAATTTTGGGTTATACCAGGTTTGTCTAAAAAGTCTGATCATTGCATCTCTTCCAATATGAGCTTGTCCATGGTACATCCGTGCCATGTCAGAAATCATGCTATCAGGCATAACTGGTCTTTCATCTCTGTAAACCCAAACATCATTTTCCTCCCTTTTTCTGCATCCTGCTTTGATCCAGCTATCTTTTTCTTCATCATCTGCTGCTTCCTGCAATTGTCTCACTTCATCCCATGTCTCGACAGGGTTAGTAAACAGCAAAGGACATGAAACATGCTCTCTTTCCATGCCTCGGTTTAATAAGACTACATCTTTGGCACAGTACTGAGCTATTTCATCAGCAAATTTGTTGCCCACAGTTATGTAGTCTTCCCCATTTTTGTGTGCATTGCACTTCACTACCGCAATCTGTTTAGGCAGCTGTATCGCCTCAAGCAACTTTTTCACAAACTCACCATTTCTGATTGGGGTCCCTGCAGTCGTCAAGAAACCTCTCTGGGACCAGATCTGCCCAAAATCATGAACCACTCCGAAGCCATATTGGCTATCCGTGATTACTGTGATTCAGACATTCTTTCCCAGTTTGCATGCCTGAATTAGAGCAACCAGTTCAGCCACTTGGGCAGAACGTATTCCTCTCAAACAAGATGCTTCCATTATGGCAGCCACTGTACATACTGCATATGCTGCACTCAAAACTCCTTCACTCGTTCTCAAACATGAGCCATCCACAAACAGTACATAATCTGATTCTTTTAAAGGCTCATCTTTAATGTCCGGTCGCGGTTTTGTACAATACTCGATGACATTCAAGCAATCATGATCAACTTCATCCATATCTATCACACTCTCTTCATCTGGCAATGATGTTGAAGGATTGACATTAGTGCACCTGTCAATGGTTACATTGTCTGCACTTAAAATCACTTTTTCATACCTAGTCAGCCGACTATGCGTCATGTATTGAGTTTTGGTTCTTGTCAAAAGAATTTCCACAGAATGAGGAACATATACTCTCAATGGATATCCCATCACAATTCCTTCACTCTGTTCCAGACTCACACAAGTAGCAGCTACTGCTTTCAGACATCCAGGCAACGCTTTTGCTACCGCGTCTAAAACAGCTGAAAAATATGCAATAGGTCTTTTCATGTTTCCATGTCTTTGCACTAAGACTGAAAGCGCACACCCATCTCTCTCACTACAATACAGCGCAAAATCTTTTTCATAATCAGGCATTCCCAGTGCCGGGGCTTCACACAGTTTTGTTTTTAATTCTCTGAACGCTTTCATTTCCTCATCATTCAATTCAAAAGGATCTTTAATATCCTTCTTTGTCAATCGCTGTAATGGTTTTGCAATTAATGAAAATCCACGTATCCATTGTCGGCAATATCCAACCATTCCCAGGAACATTCTTACCTCTCTTTGTGTCATTGGAGCTCTCATTCCTTGAATTATTTTTATTCTCTCAGTCGTTACTTTTCGCACTCCCTTTTCAATCTTATGACCTAAATATTGGACCTCTTGTTGACAAAACTGTAATTTTGATGGGGATACTTTATGTCCTCCTTTTGCTAAATGGTTCAGCAAAGCAATTGTGTCGATAACACATGCTTCCTTTGTTTTTGATGCCACCAACAGGTCATCAATGTACTGAACCATCACAGATTTTTCGGGCATTTTTAAATCTTCTAATGATTTCTTTAGAATCTGATTAAAGATTGAGGGGCTTTCTGTGTACCCCTGAGGAATTCGGCACCATGCCAAAATACGCTCTCCGAACCTGAACGCAAATAATGGCTGGCTATCTGAATGTAATGGGATAGAGAAAAATGCATGGCACAAATCAATGACGGTGTACCATTCTGCTTCACGTGGAATTTGATATAGAATTACAGCAGGGTTTGGTACAATTGGACAACAAGGAACAACGATTTTATTGACCTTTCTCAAATCTTGCACTATTCTATATGTTCCGTTCGGCTTTTCAGTCCCATTATAGGCGAATTACATGGACTGCTCATTATTTCTCTCAGAATTCCTTGTTCAATCATTTTGTTTATTACAGGTGTTATTCCTTCAATTATTTCTGGCGTCAATTTATACTGTGAAGTATTTGGGTAATTTGTTCCTTCTTTAACAGAAATTTTAACAGGGTCTACTCCTTTCATTAACCCTATATCTTCACCCGTAAAATCCCACACCTCTTGTTTTACTGTTTCTTTTAGTTCAATTGGGATTTTCTCTACATCAAACACAGGAAATAAATCATTCACTTCTGACTCTAAATTCACCATTGTCATTTTATACAGTACATCTTCATCGGGGGTCTGAAATGCAATCCCATCTGGAGTACAATAGATGGTGCAATTCATTTTGCAGAGTAGATCGCGTCCTAGCAAGTTCACAGGACTGCAATCACACACCACAAATCGGTGCATTTCTCTGAATGGTCCAATCTTTACCTCTACTAATTTGGTAAGAGGCGCCCTAATTTGCTGATTTGAGACACCAACGACTTGGATATGTTCACCTGAGAGAGGAAGGTTTGGAATTTCCACTGATCTAACAGTAGAACGGGTAGCTCCAGTGTCCACAAGGAATGTTACATTTGCACCATTCACTTCTCCATCCACAAATGGACCTGCTTGATCTACCTCTAGAGTTGCGCCAAGCACGCACTCTTCCTCCTCTCCTAGGCACCGTCATAAACTTTCATCCGACTCATTCCCATCCTGTCGTAACCAATACTGCGATATTGCAGCTGCGCGCGGCAATTGTGTTACCTGCTCTCCTCTGTAGAATCCTGTTTCTGCACTGTATCTCTGTGGATTTACACTCTTTGGAAGTGGTGGTTGAGGCACCTGACTCTGCTGAGTAACTACCTGCAGTTGGTGCAGCTGTTGGTAACTCACCTCACTCTGCACCTGTGGATTTAATGATTGATTTTCCGCATTAGCTTTTGGAGGGAATTTACACTCGTTTCTCCAATGCCCTAATTTTCCGCAATTGTGGCATGGCCACTTTTTCTTTGCTTCTTCTATACTCATTTGGCCTTTTCCTTTACCAATATTTGGTTTGGATTTAGTTTGTCCTGCCTCATTAACCTGATTATTCAGTTGAGCTTCTTGTTTTTCCGCGACTTTCACTTGTGCCCACATCGCTTTCTCTTTTAATTTACGCTGTCTACACTCAATATCATCACTACAGTATTTAGCATATCTCAAAACTTCGTCTACTGTGCTGTTCTGCCAACAGATCATATGCTGTTTGATCATTAGATTAGATTAAAGATTAAAATACTTATAAAGCGCATGGCTGCCTCGGCAAAGAGGCGTCCCAGCGCTGAAGCCAAACTAAGCAGGAGTCAAGACAAAGGGAAATATATCTGGGAAAGAACAAGGGACAGGACAGAGGGAGTTAGACCTGGGAGAAGAGCCAAGTCTTCACAAGGCGTCTGAAAGCCTGATGGTCAAGGTTGCTGCAGATGTAGAGAGGGAGAGCGTTCCAGAGAGTGGGGGCCAGGCATCTAAAGGAGCGGCCACCCGATCTAGCTCTACGTATGTGAGGGATGCATGCAAGATTCTGATTTGCCGAACGTAGGGCACGAGAGGGGTATACAGAGTGCAGAGGTCGCCTAGGATATCTGGGGCACTTCCTGTCAGTATCTTATGTGTGATACAGAGCGTCTTGAAACAAACACGCTGTTCAAGGGGCAGCCAGTGCAGGCAGCGGAGAAGATTAGAAGCATGACTGAATTTAGGAAGGGCAAAAATAGCACGAGCTGCCGCGTTCTGGACCCGCTGTAATTTATTAAGCACAGATTTATTAGAGCCGAGAAGAAGCACATTGCAGTAGTCCAGATGGGCCAAAATAGAAGCTTGTATAATCAGTTGGCGTGTTTGGGCATCAAAGAGACCCAAAATCGGTCGGAGGCCGCACAATAGTCCAAAGCATTTCCCGGCCACTGATTTGGCATGTGTTTCAAAGTTGAGGTTATTATCAACTATGAAGCCTAGATTTTTCACCGCAGGTTTGGGATCAGGGGGATCATCAAGTGCCCGGGGCCACCATTCCTTCGTCCAGAGATGAGACTCTTTGCCAACCAGGAGAATCTCTGATTTGGTAGAGTTCAATTGCAGAAAGTTAGCCGTCATCCATTCTGCAATTGCAGAGATGTCTTCTTTAAATTTTATTTTGTCTCACTTGGGATCATTGGACAGGGCAATCACTAGTTGGGTGTCATCGGCGTATGACACCAGGGAGATTCCTCGTACTTTGGCCAGCCGTGCCAAAGGGCTCATATATATATTGAAGAGCGATGGGCTCATTGCAGAGCCCTGAGGAACCCCACAGAGAAGAGAGTGTACATGGGAAGAGAAAGGGGGAGAGGTCACTTGAAAGGTTCGGTCGGCCAGGAAGGAGGAGAACCACGCTAGAGCTTTATTCCCAATTCCTATCTCCTTCAAACGTAGGAGCAGGATTTCATGGGACACTGTGTCAAATGCCGCGCTTAGATCCAGCAGCACCAGCGCTGATGTGCTGCCGGCATCCAGCGCGGATTTGAGTTGTTCTACCACAGCCAGTAAAGCTGACTCGGTGCTGTATCTTGGTCGGAACCCATTCTGTGAACTATCAAGTATATGATTAGATTCTAGAAACTGTGTTAGAGTAGAATTCACATGTGTTTCTAGAATTTTAGAGAGGAAAGGAAGCAAAGAAATCGGGCGGTAGTTCTCTGGTTTAGACGTGTCGAGTGTTGGTTTCTTAAGTAGAGGGACCACTTTTGCATGCTTCCATGATTTAGGCACCATCGCAGTGAAGAGGGATAGATTAAGTAAATCCAGACACTCAGGAAGAAGGCCTTGTTGAATTTTCCTGAAAGCGTCCGGTTTGAGAGGATCGTCTGGAGATCCAGATTTGATTTTGACCACTAATCTCTCTAATTCTTTCAGGGAAATAGGGGGAAGAGATGCAAGGAGGACAGTCTCAGAGCCAATATAAACATTCTTCCCGCAAACACTGGAGGGTATACCATGATCGAACATTTGGTAGATATCTTCGACCTTCTTCAAAAAGAAGGTTGCCAGCTCCTCGCAGTGTTTGTTGGAGGAAATAACATTGCCCGATTCCACTGGAGAGGAGATTAAATCTTTCAGTAGAGAGAATATAGTTTTGCTGCGGTTGGTGCTTGTATTAATCAGGCTGGAATAATGAGCTGCTCTGGTTATGCGCACCAGTTTATGATAGGATTTAATGGCCGCTCTATATAGTGCTTTGGCCTGGGGTCATATGTTCTCCTCCAGGATCTTTCTAAGATCTTGCAGTTCTTCTTAGCAAGGGTTAGATCTTCATTGAACCAGGCATTGGCCCGAGTGCTTTTAGAATGGGTAAGTTTAAGGGGAATGCATGTATCTAAGGCTTGAGTAATCCACCTTTGGAAGATCGCGTTAGCCTCTTCCATATTTGCAACTTTTACCATGGGCTTTGCACTCAGGGCTGTGAGGAAGTCTACTTGGTTCAGTTTATGCCAGGGCCGTTTTAATGAGGGATGTTGATTAGGCTGGGGCTTATGGCTAGCTATCGTTAGCCGCATCATGATGAGGAAATGATCAGTCCAGATCATAGGGAGTGGTGACAGAACTTCCAGTGACTCTAGATTAGAAAAAATAGGGTCAAGGAGATGTCCTGCTCTGTGCGTAGCACTGGGGGTCAATTGAATCAACTGACAGGCTGCCAGATCCCCCAGAAAGCCAACAATCTCCGATGATTCTTGTAGCTCTAGATGGAGGTTCAGATCGGCTATGATGTTAAAATTGGCAGTCTGAAGAGCCAGTGCTATGACAGTGTTTATCAGGGCTTCTCTAAAGGTTTTTGATGGACCAGGGGGTCGATAAATAAGAAGGCCGGAGAAAGTAAAGTTAGCACTCAGAGAAATTTTAAAAAGTGCACTCTCACAGTCAGGAAGATCTAAGGGGGACAGACTGCAGGAATGGACTGATTTGTAAATAATCGCAATGCTGCCCCCTCTTCCTCCAGATCTGTTTATGCTGCGTATAGCATAACCTGTAGGAAGAGCGAGTGCTGGTATGGCCACAGAGGATTCACATTGCCAAGTTTCCGTAAGGAAAAGGATCTCAGGTGAGCGTTCCTGTAGGAGATCGAACACCTCAGCATGATGTTTAGGCAGTGAGCGACAATTAATGCTCAGAAGAGTGTGTGTCACCATCCCAGAACCAGAGAGTGTAGCGTGCATCAGGGGGAGCACTCTGAATTCACAGTGTTCACAAAGAGAAGGACAGTTTTCTGGGTCCCAGCTATGATTCCCACAGGAGCCTTCTTTATATAGGGCCCGTAGTTCTTCGCCGGTGTAGCTACCTAATTGGGCTTTGGACGGAGCAGGATCTCTGGCGATGTCCCGGCGCGGACGGGCGCAGACGGGCTTGCCTTTGGCGCGCCTTCGGCGCGCCCGCTGCGCGTCCTCGCAGTGGTGTGCATTTGAGGCTACGGGGGCTCAACAGGCTCCACCCGTGCTCTGCGCTGATTGGCTAAGGGCCAACCAATCAGCGTGTGAGGATAAGCACCAGAAAGTACGGGCAACCACACAGACGCGTGTGGAATATCAATTTGGTATTTCTTTTAGCACTAAAGCATAGGGTGCAGTGGGCAAAATTGTGAGTGCGCTTTAAAAGAATTTTAAAAGAATGTTAAAAACAACAGTCAAATTCAATCAAACGTTCCCCCAGCAATTCCCCAGCTAAAACACTGCTCAGACAGCCGCGCGTCCTCGCTACGGCGCGTATTTGAAGCCACGGGGGCTCAACAGGCTCCACCCGTGCTCTGCGCTGATTGGCTAAGGGCCAACCAATCAGCGTGTGAGGATAAGCACCAGGAAGTACGGGCAACCACACAGACGCGTTTGGAATATCAATTAGGTATTTCTTTTAGCACTAAAGCATAGGGTGCAGTGGGCAAAATTGTGAGTGTGCTTTAAAAGAATTTTAAAAGAATGTTAAAAACAACAGTCAAATTCAATCAAACGTTCCCCCAGCAATTCCCCAGCTAAAACACCGCTCAGATCATTTCACTTATCTCTGGTTTTAACCCATAAACAAATCTATATACAAAATGACTCATATCTTTCTCATTTAAAGTCTCATAGCCACTATACTGTTTAAAAACCAGAAGTAGCCTCTCGTAATAGGCATGTACAGATTCCTTACTCTCCTGTGTGGTTCTATCAATTTTTACCCAATCGGTTTCTTTGGGTGGAATTTTATTTTTCAAAAAGGTAATAACTTGGTCGTATTTCCTCATAACTTCTGGTCCTGACGCTCCTGTTTTTGCATCTCTTGGGTATTCTACAGTTGGCCAATCAATGGTAATCTTACATTCTGTCCATAAATCAGCTGGTACTACTATGTCAAATAATCCATCCAAATCTACCCACAACACCTTCGAAACCTTAACAAACCTTTCCACTTGTCTGTACCATTCCACAGGCTTTTCTCTTAATTTTGGGAAGTCATTAGTAAATGACAGTATATCTTGTCTGGACCAAGGGACATGCACATAACTACCTCCTGGAGTTTCTCTCATCGGATACTCCCTTACAACTGGTTCTTTGTCTGTCACCGCAAAAGCCAAAGACGCTTTATCGGTCGTTCTCTCATTCTTTTTAGTCCACCTGCTTCTCCATCTGTCCACATCACCCCATTTTCTCAACAAAACAATCAATTCTTTTATTTGGGTTAACCGTCCTGATGTGTTCAAATTTTCTATATCTTTCTCGCAAAAATCTACCCTATATGGTTTCTGCAAACTTCTCACCTTTACAAATTCTACTCCTAGTTCATTCGCTATCTCGTCTAATTTGTCATGCAAATTTCTAGCTCTCCATGTAATACTGTTACACAAAAACATAATCTCATCATCCTGATATGTTTTCAATTTTTCTGTACCAATAGTCCCTAAAATTAACTCTTCCATGTCTATTTTTAGCCTAATTACATCTAGTGGTTTTGGTTCTGTCTCTTTCTTTCGCAGGGTTTTCATCCATTCATTCAATTCATCGGGAGTTGGATCTACAGGTGTACTATTTATTTCTACCCAATTTCTACTCCTCTCTGGTGTTTCTGATGCAGACTCAGTTCCCATAGGAATCTTCCTAAACTCGCTCTCATTTATCGTCAAATTTGTAGGTGGGCTCGGTCTATATGAGCTGACCAAATTTCTTGCTCCTTCATTTTCTAGTTCCATCCCTTCTTTCCTTCTTTGCAAATTTGAATTCATGGGAATGACTAAAGAATGTTCATCTATTTTCTGATTCTCAAAAACTGGTATTACTGGACCTATTGTTACTGGTACAGTTACGGCTTCCATATTCATTGTTAACTCTCTTATTTTCTCAGTCAATTCTCTCGTGGTTTTTGCTAATTCAGTTGTATTGTCACTTTCAACCTTTTCACTTTGTGGGGTTTTCAACTGTTCTTGTGACCTATTTATTTCGTACCTTCGTTCTGGACTTTTATTCCTCCCAGTTTCCACTGGCGGTGCATTAGGTGTCACCACCGCAGAATTCTGTTGGTATGGAGGTGGGTTTCAGTTTAAAATATCTTCCAGCAAGTCATCCTCTGTCTCGCTACCACCATACCCGTACCTTTCGGTAACTAAATGTTTCTTTTTCTCTGTACACTTTCTCCTTGCTTCCTATTCAACTGTAAAGGCTGGAAACAAACCTCCTGTCATATTAGCATATCTCCACCGCTTTATTCTGTCCTCATGATTCACTCCCCATAACCTTCCAGGAACAAAATCATGATTCTTTACTCCTCTGAATCTTTCTCGTTCCATACATCTCATCTTCCCATTCACTCAACGCTTCAAACTGTGTTGGTCTAGGTTTAGGCTCAAGCTTCGTAATTTTCTCTCTCAAATTTCGAAGTACAGCTACGCTAAATGAACCATTCTCGGGAAAGGCTAATACTCCATCATTTTGAGTATATTTAATCCAATTTTCTAACCATATGCAGGTATGATATCCGTATTTCAGCATCATATGCGAAGCTGGTGATTTCGGCGGAGGAATTACTTGTCCCTCTCTAGTCACTACCTTTTGTCTTTCTAAAAAAGTTCTTAATTTTCGCCATCCACGACGTTTTCTCTCTACCATACTCATAATAAGCCATATTTCACGATTTCTTTTCCTTTTTCAAACTCGTAATCCAACTCTGTTCTCTATGCGCTTATTCAGACCTATCACAGCGCGACTCACACCAACGCTCCAATCCGAAGCTTCTACGTCACTGCTTATCCAACCTATCCTAGCGCGTCTCACACCAACGCTCCAATCAGGGCGTTTTCAATATAACCAGTGCACTGACCAATTCCAGCGCAGCTCTTTGTCGACGTCAGTTCTGCTCCTGACCCCTCCTTTACAAAATTTATCGGCAAATTATTTTCAACTGTTCTTGGTTAGTTACGACATTTAAAACACATTTCATTGTCTGATTTCGCTAACAAAAGTGACAGTCTTAGTCTATTTCGCAAGAATACAGTTTCGTTCGATAAGTGTAGCACTTCCCTCTACCTTACCCTTCTTTCAAGCAAGGGGTAAACCCGTTTCTCTGGGGATAAAACACATGTGGAGACTACACTGCTCCTGAGAATTAAGGCCAGAGTTTCACAAGAAAACCGGTTGCTAATTCACTCACACACCTTTTATACGGAAATTGTCCCTATCATAACACAACCTGTGTTATCACCAATATGAAACTCAGACAATGCACTATTCCATGTGACTTCTCTTGCCACACGTGTCCACTTCCTACTTCCCGGAAGCTTCAAAACATTCGACTCACATATAACGTAATACAATTCAACATGAAATAATCAATAATCGATAATCAATAATCACTAAACTAATCTATAGTAACCATAACTCTGCTACCAAGAAATCTGATCCAGCGCTATCAATAAAATTTCTTCTCCTCTAGGCATTGACATCCAGGCTGAAAAACATCCTTCTTCACAACTATACCAATATGACGGTGGGGCCCATAACACCGCATAAACATTCACTCTCTCATATATTCCCTGGAACTCATCCGCCTTTACTTAGGAGAAAAAGTTAATGAGTTGCTGGAAGGAGACGGGATACCTTTTTAAAACATCATAATAATTCTCAAATTTCTCAGGTATTCAGCTCATTGGTCGATGGACCAACTAGTAGGAATTAGTTAATGGTGATTAAGACCAGCTCAATCACTATAAACTCTTATTAAACATTTACAATTATTATTGAGCTAAAGAACCACAGACTCGTAAATGTAATTATAATATAGTTTATCTAATTTTTATAAGCATGAATAAATTCAGTTTTATTAATCGGATCAATACATTTATTATCATTATAAGAATAAATTGAAATTGCAATGCATACCCTTTAGATGGAAAAATAAAGTTCGTCACAGCAGTTAAATTCAGATCTCAGCATAGAACTCCCAAAAACTGACTGTCTGTCCTACAAAACAGGCCTCCTCAACGGACCACCTATATAGGTTTTCCGCCACACTCTCGTTCTTTTTCAATCAGAATTATGAGTAAAAGATTAATCGTATTAAAAATATAAAGGCCTATAGAAAAATAGCAGCGGCTTCTCCAGCGTCAGCGTCCAGTGCTCAATAAAAATATGTAAAAACAGCGCTCCTCCTACTTAAGAGTAGGTCCTCTTATACCCTAATACTAGCTTACTAAACAGAAATGTTACATTTTGGGGCGAGATTCACTCTAATTGGTCCATTTGAGGGTGGCATACATCTCATTATTACCCTCCTTGCTCAAACCAGTTCCGAAGAATGTTCATAACTTTGTCCTTTCTCACGGGTTCAGGACCTTACCAATCCAATTGACAGTCTTTATTTGTATCTTCTTTCTGATTCTTTATTTTAAACAGTTCATTGTCCATTCACGAATGCACTGCTGGTTCTCACACTCGTTCGCTAAGTCACCCCTTGGCACACGCTTGGGTAATAAGGTCATCACAACCTTGATCCCTCTTCCATCCTAGGCTTTGGAAATAACCACGTGATGCATTTGTTCACAGCTTTTTCTTCCGCTTGGAAGCCATCTTGCGCAAGCGCATTCTAGCTTGTTTGCCTCAGCAGCCATTTTTACAGCACGGCCTAGCAGGCCTGAGCGAACTATCATAGAAATAAACAGAAAATAAGCCTTTTCGTTTCCCTCCCGTCATTCTACGTACCCCAGTTAGGTGTTACCTAGCAAAAGCGACATATAAAGCTATTTCTTACTTACCAACCACTTTCTTGTGCCACCATACAATTTACTACATAGCACAAATCATGCAACATTATTCTAATTAGTACGCAAATCATTATGTTAGCGTTATTCACATTACCAATTGTAAGTTGATTAGTTTGCACAGATACTGCATGTTACCAATAACACTTATATAGAAAACATACGTTGTTGATTATTTCACTGAAATGAACAATTGTATTAATTATTAATGTTAATATTAGGGGGTTCAAAATTTTCTCGTTTACCTTGCTCCATCAGTACACCCCCAAAAAGTACCACAATTTGAATAGCATTGCTTCCTTCAGGATTTGCTGTGTTTAAGCTTAACTGGGCAGAACAAGTAACACTGATTCATTCATTATTGAAACTACTTTCAGTAACAATAAAGGGTTCAAAACTGTCCTTTTTTTGGTTAAAAAAATGAGGTCTTTGTACTTTCCTTTAAATTGATCTAATTAGTTTTGGTATTTATGAACCACACAGAAGTGTTTTGGTATTAAAGAAGGAGTTGTTTGTGGGGGGGGGGGGGGCTGCGGGTGAGCGAACAAGAGGAGCTGCAAGGGTGATTTTCATCCTTTTGATCCACTAAATTGTATGGTATACTGTGTGAAAACTGGTCACTGTCACACAGTCTGTGCTTTTAAACTTTAGCAACCTTAAGTAACATATGTAGGGTCTTTCTAGTGCTGCATGTGAGTGATATGTAGTTGTTAAGTGAGTAAAAGAACAAAAAAGATGAGGAGGTGAAAATCTGGCTTTTTGATCTTGGAGCCCCTTCCACGGAGAAGAGCTCCAGTAAACTCCTTCTGCCCAGCATAAGCGCTCACATCTCATACTGTGCAGATTGGTTCCTGTATGTCATTATCAGCATGTGGGGTTTCAACCGCATCTCCATTGTGCCCTCTGGTCTCATGGGCCAGAATGCGAGTCATGACTCAGTGATGCTAGTATGTCACCACTGAATCTAAGAAGTGAGGGGCCAAGAGTTAAAAGTGAACATGAAGAATAGATGTAGGTCTATTACCCCAAGTATTATGCCATACTCAACGGGAAACGATGGTGGTTGTAACAATTCATATTCTAATCAATTTCCCCCTAATCTGCATATATTTATTTCTCTCTATCACTAACTACGAGACTGCAATAGCTAAATACAACTCTTTAGTTAGAGGCAAACTTAATCTTAGTTTGCTTCACTAACAGATGAGGATAGGGACAAGTATTTTATGTCAGTCAGGTAGAGCATCCTGAGGACTTTGCACATTTGCCTGAAGTGCCTGAGAAGTTAAGCTCACAAGACATAACATCTAACCTTTGGTTCCACAGTAACAAAGGCATCCTTCTGATTTTGATATCACTGTTTATTTGGTTTGAAACCCAGTGCATTTACATAGGGTTTTGGGCAGGCTGTGTGATTTCCTGCAAAAAATTAGTTGGCTTCATTCTGAAGAAAGAGGAAATTGCTGTGTGTTAGAAATCGGGTCTCTAGATGGCAGAGGTATGCACCCTTGTCCAAGAAGGGACCACAATCCTAGTCAGGGTAAGTCACAACACAACCCAAATTGTCCTGCACTTACCCTCGGTAGCTTGGCACTGAGCACTCAGGCTTAACTTAGTAAGGGGTGTGTAAAGTATTTGTGCAACGGCTCATACCACAACACAATGAAGCACCACAAAAAGACTCCACACCGTATTAGAAGTATAAAGTCTGGTTTTATATAAATAACACAAGGCTAAAGACGATAAGAATCTTTTCAGTAAATGTTGAAGTATGAAGTTGTTTGGATACAAAAAAGTCAGAAGTGCTCTTGGAAGCGGCAAGCACTCCAATGAGTGACTGGGTCACACTAGACCAGGACAAAGTCAAGAGTTCAGGTCGACTGCGAGGGAGCATGGGCCGGCAACAGGGACCTCCTTGGATCTGCTGAAAAAAGGTAACTTGATCCAGGCGATGTCATTGATGCGAGGTGACGTAGATCACGCTGTAGACGAGATGCACAGAGGTCTCCCACATAGCTGCAGCGAGGTGCCAAGTTCACTACACGCACTGCAGCAGAGATATGCTGAATCCGATGCGGATGTGTAAGTTCAGGTGTTCGAGCACCTTAAGGCCTCACTTCCAAGGGTCCAGGACTGGGATGGCACCACTCAGTAGGGCAGACTCCCAATGTGTAGAGTCCAAGCGCAGATGCAGGTGGTCCAAGTCTTTGATATATCTGAGACTTGGGAACAGGATGCAAGCCAGCAAGCCCTTGGAGTCACTCTGGGTTCAAGTGATGCATCTCACCCCGTCAGTAGAACAGCAAGGTGGCTCAATACGGCAAGAGCACAGCAAGGCAGAGTTCAGCAAAGCAGCGGTCCAGCAGTGCAGCAGTCCTTTTGGCATCACAGTGGCTCTTCTTCCTGGTAGAGTGGTGATAGGTCCAGAAGTGTATTCAATTGATAGGGTCAGAGACCCAGTACTTATACACAAATGTGGCTTTGAATTGGGGGTGACTTCAAAGACGGGTCTTTGAAGTGCACCAGGTCCTTTCTTCCCAGCCTGGGCTCCAGACTATCAGGGGTAATCAGCCCTTTGTGTGGGGTCAGGCGACTACCTATTGAAGTGTACGTGTCAGCACTTCCCTTCCTTCCTGCCCAGGAAGAGCCATCAGAATGCAGATGTATGCAGATGGGTATTCAGACACCCCTAGCCTTCCTGTGTTTGTGGCTGTCTAGAGGGTAAGCACACCAGGCGTGTATTGAAGGCAGGCTGCACGGCACACAGAGCTAAGAGCAACAAAATGTCCACTTTCTAAAAGTGGCATTTCTAAAATAGTAATGTTAAATCCAACTTTACCACTAAAGAGGATTTATCATTATATATAAATATATATGCAGCTACTCCTTTCTGATCAGAAATTACAGCTTAAAAGTGTATTAAGGAATTCCCAATGTTACTCTATGAGAGGAGTAGGCCTCACAGTAGTGAAAACGAATTGAGTGGTTTGTCACTACCAGGGCATGTAAAACTTAAGAGTAGTTGCCCTACCTTTTACTTACACAACACCCTGCCCTTAGGGCTACCTAGAGCCTACCTTAGGGGTGACTTAGGTGTAATAAATGGCTTGGCAAGTATCTTTTATTGCCAAGTCGAAGTGGCAGTAAGCTGCACACACAATGGCAGGCCTGAGACATGGTTAAGGGGCTACTTATGTAGGTTGCACAATCACTGCTGCAGGCCCACTAGTAGCATTTAATTTACAGGACCAGGGCACATGTGGTGCACTTTACTAGGGACTTGTAAGTAAATTAAACATGCCAATTGGGGATGAACCAATTTTACCATGTTTAGGGGACAGATCACAAGCACTTTAACACTGTTTAGCAATGGTAAAGTGCGCAGAGATCAAAAGCGAGCAAAAATGAGGTCAGAAAAATGGAGGGAGGCTGGCAAAAAGTTGGGTGAAGATCACCCCAAGGCTGTCAGGTCTAAGACTGTGTTACTATACAGGCAATACATTGTGTCATTGTGGTGTTCTGATCAGCATGTCCACTTGGGGCTCTTTTTTCTAGGCATTGATCTGTTACTGTTTTCACTTTGTATTAGTGTGAAATCTTTTGTTAATATGAAATTCCAATTCATAGTTTTGATAAAGTTCCAATTCTCCGGCATAAAAGTGCAAATCACAGTTTTATTTCTGCACTTTTTATAGATAGCTGTCTTGCTGATAATGCATACATATCCAACGTAATATGCAGATAAATGTAAATAAATCATATATTTTTGTGCCTATGCTTAACATTACACTGGCAGATATTCTGGCAGTACAAAAATAGCTAATAGACTTCACAGACAAACTAATGCAGGTTCTGTAATTCTTATAAGCTAGAGTCAACTTACTTTCTAGGAGACTCACAGACCCACTACTGTGAGCTCAGTAACCCTTCTACTTAGCAGCAACTCCATTTCTAGGTAGACCCCACAGCCCTACCACTGTGAGTTCTATTGCTGCTACAAGATCGATATTCCTCTCCTTTTAGGATCTCTATAGACCTAGCATATAGGCCTTTTATATCGATTTGGTATAGAGTAGAGACTCACACTAATTCTGCTGTTATCTGACATCTACTTGAATTCAGTCTCTTATCCTCCATTTGGACTCAACCACCAATACAGCCTTCACAGACTTCTGACAAGTGGAATTTGACTGAGTATGTCCAGGTGAAATTCTTTCAAGCCAAAGCATGTGGCTACTAAAAATGATGCTCCCATTTTATATGGACACCCTACTAACCAACAAATTCTCCCACCAGCACATCCCCCTGATCTGTCTGCGAGCCAAGCTTCTTCTGCTCTAGGAAACTGCTGTCATATAACTCTACAATTTCTACTGCCAAGGATTACCTACCAACTCTGAAATAGAGCAACTTAGAATATTAAGCAACTATAGTAATTTTCCTCATTCAAAATGCAGGGAAGAATAAGAGACAATCCAATGGTAGCCATGTTCCACCCAAACAAAAATATAAATAAATTAAAAAACAAAGATGAAAACTGGAACACACAGATTCAAAAATAAAAACAATCATCTACTACACATCACATCCTGTGCTCTCTGTATTACCTATCGTATCATCACCGGATCAGTCTAATATCCCAACATACCCCTACAACTCTCCTGATTTGGATGCTACCATTCCAATACATCCCAGCTTCAGCGAACACTGCTAACATCTCTCCTACTTCTACAACTACTATCTCTAACACTCCATCTCTAACTACCATCCTCCCACCAGTGCATCCAACCTGCACTCATATCACCTTTGAACCACACCATAGAACCCTTACCCCTCTCCAAGACTACTTGCTGATTGACATATAGCTCCATCCCAGAATGTCTACTCTGATTTTTTCTAAATTTACACCCCTCAGTCTCCTCATCAGCCCCTCTTACAACCCAACTGAGTATCAAATCAAATGACATATTAACCCCTTCTATTGCCCACACCTCTAAATCATCTTGCTCCTTCCATCCACATCCTCTTTATGCTTCCCATTGTTCTACACCTGATGCCCTAATCCTCATACATTCCTTTTCCTCTTCCCTCCCCTCTAAAAGCTCTCTGTCGAGGATTGGACACAGTGGATCTTTCTCTCTTATCTTCGTGATTGATCAAAGAAAGGGTGATTACTCACAGTCAGCCATGGTGCCACCCTACACTTAACATACATGTAAAGTCTTCCATGGGGTTCCTTAGCATAGTCTCAATGAGAAAGGAAAGGCAACAAAGGGCAGAAAAAAACCTCCTTGGCAGTATGATAGTTCTTGATTGAAGATTTGGAGCTTTACAAGATTTTGAAGACAGCAACCCTACCCAGAATCAGAGTAGAGAAAAAATTTAAAATAACATTCCAGACTGAGAAATCCAACAGGAAAATTCAGCTGCAGAAGAAAGAAGCAAAACAGGCACAAATAGTATCTAAGGTGGGCAATGAACATGACAAAAACCAGGGAACTGAAAGTGTTATGATGCATCCTTCTCAGAACCAGGCTCCCTTATGTATGAATAGAATAGGGAATGACTTCATAGGCAAATGGTCAAACACTATCTTGGAGAGGGAAGCCCTGACAGCACAAACAGAGAAAAAAACTGTCTTGGATATTAAAAAAAACCACAGCCACCATCACAGGAAAATGGTGATGTCCTTGTATAACAGATTCAATAAGGAAGATAGAATACCCGACATCCTGCCCTTGATTCATCTGGCGCCTCTGATCCCTGTATCACCACACTTTTTCCTTGGGACACTCAGGTCTATTAGGACTTGAGAGTTGTTGTGGTTTCTTATTATCAAGGATAATCCGCCACTCCCCAGGGCAGTGAACCCACAGCCTGAATTGGGACAAATCAAACACATATATTTCTTCAATCTTTTCATTTTTTGCCTTTAATTCTACATTTTTGTATCATTGTTATATTTATCTAGTTATTTGTTCAATTCATATTTTTGTTTTTCTTATCTTTTCCTAATTTCATTCTTCATGGTTATGGATGGACATTGAGGTTCTTTCCTTTATTAGAGTTTTTGAGCCCTTAAAAACTAAACTGTAGTCTCATTATCAAGGCTATGCAATCTGTTCAATTCACTTTGGAAGAAAATCCTTGTGTTTTTCTTAATGTTTTTCTTAATGTTTGACTGAGAGAAAGTTGTGTTATTATATTTGTTTCAGCCCTGAAAAAGCAGATTTTGTCCACGAAACATATGTTGACACTTCCAGGTCTTTGTACCAAAATCCTGTATCATTGGCATCTTCAGAGGTTATGTACCTACAGCTTTATGTTGTAAAAACGTCATGAAATATGACGTAATAGTTTATTGCTTTTGTTTTTTGAATGTATGAGATCTCCAAAATAGAAATGAGCTGATAATTATGGAACATGCCTTTAATTAATTGGTATATCAATGGAATTAAAACAAGTTAAAAATACACACACAAACCTTGTTGAATTGGTGATTTTTTTTTTGATTGAATGTGTATACCTTCTATTTCCCACTATTCTCCTATGTTAATTTAATGTATATGTCAGATAGATAACTGATTTTGTGAGTGAGTGCACAGGGCCATTTCCTTGGATTATCCACTAACTGTTGCATTACACAATAACACTTGTGACCTCGTTCTACCTAGCTTCCCAGATATCAGGATCCATTCAGAGAACCAAAAGTGAGGTAGGTCCGGGTCATGGAAGTCTTCAGTCTTTCCGGAGTCACAGACAAGGTGGAGCAAGTAGTTGAAGAAACTCATCTTCATAAATAATTCCGAACTGTAGGAACACAGATTGGAGGGAGGGAAACAACCAGAATCCTGAATAAGCGGGACCAAACTGAGGAAGAGAAAAAAAAAAACCAAATATGCAGGGCCACCAAATGAGTGCGATCTGTAATGGACATGGAGGAAACCCAACAACCGCCGTTGCCAAGCAGCAGGCACCATGTTTGCTGTCCTCTTAACTGATGCTGCCTCTTATGCCCTAGAAGAGGAACATGCTCCTAACGTTCCTGTCCTAGCAGGCCTAAGGTTTCTCAGCTTCCACCGTAAACAAGCTTCCCAATCTCCATGTCCCCATCTTTAACCAATGGGGTTATTTGTCTTACAGAATAGTTAAGGGTGTTCTGCCTTCATATTGATTTCTTTACTGACACATTTCCGTAACCCTGACCATTAGACAACCTTGAGTCTGAGGCCAATTTCTGACAAGGTTTATAACCTGAACATCATGCAAAGCAGCCCACCACCAGCGGGAACTCTTAATGGCTATTGCAGCTTAGAGCACGCCAACCTGCGGTCCGGTGTGGAGCAGACTGGGAGTGCTTCATGTAAGCCCAGCACAGAAGGTTGCTGCCTGATAAATTCTGTCTGGATGACAATAACAGACATGATAAACCAGCAAGGGGAATGAACTGCAGAAGCATCTTCACACTACCATTCACAGGACAGATGGTCTTTCAAAAGTATCAAAAATTGAAAATAACTTTGAAAGAGTCGGGAATCACAAATTTCTTAAACTTCATAGTCAGGTTGACCTTGTACCATAATAGAGGTTGGTTACAAAAGTAAACAATGATAAAGATCAGCAACAAAAGGTTTCAACTGTGAAAAATGGAAAACAGGATAGATTTTACAAAAACAGTGTAACTGTAAGTGAAAATCCCCTGAATTGCTGTGTTGAGTAATGAGAAAAGAAACATAATATTGTGATTAAAATTTCCCTGGGAAAGTATAAAATGAGGAAACTGTCAAGACTCATACAAGAAACTAATGAAGAAGTAATGCCTGACTTAGAAGCCTATTCTTTCATCCTGATATTGTCTTTGTTTGGGTAAGTCTTTAACATGATCAGTAGCAGCTGGGATTAGTGGATCAACACAAGAAGAAAGAAAAATCCGTGGATGAAAACCTTATAAGCAGAAAACAGGTGAAACTTTGGTGTCATAAGTGTCTGATTCATACAAGAAAATTCACCAAATGGAAGATAAGAGGTCCAGTCACCTTGTGAGGCATTACAATAACAACGAAGATACTGTTCAAGATTCGGATTGGTTCATTTTGTCCATTGGTTTGAGGGTGGTAACCCAAATAAAGTGCTTATTTAATACCTAGCACCTTACAAAGAGCCTCCTAAGATGTGAAAGTTATTAGGTTCCTCTATCAGAAATTACTATGTGTGACAAACCCCGAAGGCGAAAAATATCTGTCAAAATGATGGTCCATCTCTTTAGCTGTAGACAATTTCGATAGAGGAGAATAATAAGCCATCTTTGAAAAATGATCAACCGTTACCATAATTACTCAAGATCCTTCCAAATGGGGAAGGTTAGCAATGGAATCATTAGATATTGTTTTCCATGGTTCTGAAGCTACAAGTAAGGGTTGCACATATCAAAAAGGTTTAGTAAAGGCTTGTTTTGAGCAAAGACGGGACAAGACTTAACATAGTTTTCAACATTAAACGGAACTTAAGGCCACTAAAAGAACTTAAAACAAGATCCAACATGGTTCTGATAACTCTGCGGCCCAAAATAGCTAAATCATGACACATACACATCACATCAAACTGCAATTCTTTGGTAGCTATGAATATAACTTAGTGGCTGAAATACAAATTATTACATCTTGTAAGGGGAGTCTTTGATGATTATTTTTAATCTTCAAAAAGAATAAACTCTTGGAAAGTGTGAAAATCCATCTCAAGACTTCTGTCTTTCATTACATGTCTCTCAAAGTCTACATTCAATTAACAAAATGATGACAATAACTATAAAAAATAAGTGAGGCAATGAGTATAAACGATTACATCCCTAATCTCGTTTTTTAATCCATGCTGAAAAAATGTGAATATGTGTTCTCTCGACCCAAGTAGCCTCAGCAGCCAATTTGCAAAAACAAGTCAAGAGCCTCCTTATGAGAATTCTCAGAATCACGATGTTCAAACATAATCTTGAAAATAATTAGAAAAGTAGCATAACTCTCAAGGGGTGGACCAGAAGCAGTTATTAAAGGTGTTGCCAATCAGGACCAGTAAAACTGAGGGTTAACAAACCTACTTTTATCCCATCTTAAGAAAACTAAGAAGGGTGAAAAACAACATGCACTGTTAAGGAATCAAAAAACTTGTTCACTTTCATGGGATATCCAAAAAGGAGCGGGTCACCTGAAGGTATACTGGGTTATCTGTAGACCTTAATTGTAAGGTCTGTATAAAAGCCATATTTAAAAGATAGAGTAGATGTAACTCTTGAGCCAGGTCCTAGAAGGATTCTTGTCTAAGCAAACCTATCATCATTAACCTCACAATCTGTCAAGGTCTGGATGAAGTCAAGCTCTCTCCTGTTATCTTCGTAATTGCCTAAGGAAAGGGCAACTCCTCCCAGTAGCCATGGTGCCACCGCGAGATAATGTATATGTAAAAGGTAACGCTTGTTGCCTTAAAATGGTTCCTTGTAGGAATAAAAGCCACTAAAAGTGAAAAAAAACACTCTCTTGACAATAGTCCTTGATGGAAGATGAAGACCTTTACATGAATTGGGAAGCTAGAAATCAAATCTACCCTAAGTCAAAGTAGAGAAAGAGTCTAGTGTAATCTTCTACACAGAAGAATTCTACAGGGAACTACAGCTTCAGAAAAAAGAGCAAAAAATCAGGTACAAAATAACTAAAGTGGCAAATGAAAGCAACGAAAAACAGGGAACCTAAAGTGTCACAACGCATCCTTCTAAGGTTCAAGCTCCTTTATGTATGAGTAGAACAGGACATGACTTCACAGGAAAATGGTTGAACACCATCTTGGACACGGAAGCTCTGACAACACAAACTGGGAAGATGCCTATCTTGGTTAGGAATAAATATATAACCATGACCACAGCCACCATCACAAGCAGGGACATAGCATTTTTCTGTTTGGCAAGCACAATAGATATCATAAATAAAGATAAAATGCCAGAAATTCTGCCCTCTGATCTTCCATATCACTCCACTCCATCCACAAACACCAAGATCAACATTCTAGACCACTCTTGGAGCTGCCTGCTACCCAAGGGATCTCCTCAGAGCTACTACTACTGTGAGCCAACCAGTGCTGCACCACTGCACTGTGTGAAGCAGACGGGAAATCCTTCCTACATGTTGAGTGTGCTGCCTCAGTGGAACTAAGGCTGCTCTCCAGGGAGTTCTGTCTGCTCTCTGCCGATGTAACAAGAAATAACTGCTACTATGTCTATTCTTTACCCAAGTCTCTATGCATTTTCTTCCTGACCTCCTCATAGCTCTGTAAAATTAGTCTTAAGCATGCTTGAATCTGATCTTGACTCCTTGCACACTACTTTCTCATCAACCTCTCCAACCTCCATTCTTCCCCTCTTTGTCCTCGTTGATCCTGGATCCGTCAATAATTATTGCCTCAACATCAGGGATCTTATATAGGATTTCAGCCCTGACCTACTATTTATGACAGAAGATTCTTCATTAAAATACCCTGACTAAAAGATAGGGAGCAGCATAGCCAATGAATCCTCTGCAACTAAACCAACGAGAATTTTGCACTCTTCGTGCGGTCATGTGGCCAAAGTTCCTAGGGTGCGGCTTGCAAAAGGTGGAGGCAGATCCATCTCCCTTGTTGAAGTGCATCTAATTGAAGGTGAGAGGCCTTTTTTAGAGAAGCTTAAGACCTGGTTTTTCCCATTTTTGTCTCTCTGCATCTTTTGTCTATCTTACACTCCGCACTTTGCCGGGACACTCTTTTTGAGTAGTCACACGCTCAATAAATCCCTTCCTACATTCATTCATCCACTGTTTCATGAAGCTCTTATGTGATAGCGTTTTTGCTACTCTGTTTCCGGTATCCCATTTTGAAGTGACTGTGGGCCTGTTGCGAGGAAGTAGTTTCAGCAATGGTGAACACCGGCTCCCAAACCTAATCCTGTGTTTTCTTTTTTTCTTATTGGATGTGATGTTTAAGAATTTTGGTTCTAACAAGAGCATTGGGTCTACTCACAAATTAAAGGATGTAGTTAACTCTAATTTTATTTTTAAGGATTGCATTTTCAATGCAGTCTTTTACCATCTAGGGAGTGTTCCATTCTGTGGCTCAGGTTAGGATTAGGTGGCTCCTCAGTTTAGCAGTATTGTGGCAGCATGTGTCAACTTTCTTGCACGTTTCAGGTCTGGATTTGATTGGCTGGACTCTTTCACCTTCTTGCCATTGCTCCTGGTTGTCAGTTGGAGGTTTCTGCAGATATTTCCTTGGTATTCAGTGGCATAACGCAAAATGATGGAGACCCCTGCAGAATGTGATGAGAAGTCCCCAAGTCTCCCATATCTCACAGATATTTATTGGCCTTGGGCTGAATGGGGGCCCTGAATGTTCCAGTGCCCCTGAAAGGTTTGGGGCCCCCGTGCCCCAGAGACTGCAATAGCCTGTTCTATACCCCTGTTGGTATTGGTTAGACAACCCTGTAGTTAGTTCAGACTCTGTCCATTGAGAATTAAGATCCATTCCTTTCGTTTCATTAATTTTCATGTCATATATTTCCTTCAGAAGCCTATTAGCATTAGTGTCTGTGTCTTTTGTGACTTTCCCAATCAATTATGGTGAGATATTACTTCCATTTCTTTCTCTGTTTCCAGTTCCCGGTCAATTCTATCTGACGGTATAAAAAGGTACTGATCAGTCTGCTTGGCCTGTTGCAGCTGCACTCTCAATCCATTGCTCGCTCCAGAAGACTTCCAGTTTTTTCACTCTTCGGCTAAAAGAATTTGAGCTGCCTTATCATGATCTGTCTGCATTTGCAGATTTGTTTTACTATTGTTTTTTTCTGTGAGAGCTTAAGTTTTCTTCAGGCTGCCACTATTTCCACTCTTGATCCAGTTACCATTCTGGACTCAGAATTGGAAATAGGAAGCAGTAAGCCTCATCTTCGAACAAAAAGGTATCAAAAGTAATGTCCCAGAAGACCAGTGCTTGACGGAGACTGTGTACATGTGTGCATGTTGCAACGTTTAGCTCATGGTGTATGACCTGAACTTTTGCTTTAGTATTGTATCATAAGTAGGCTATTGGAGGCCTCTTTGCACTTTAACCCATTGCAAAGCCTGTTCCTTAGTAATGTCTTCAGATTACTCTAGACTTTGGCCACAACCCAACCACACTGCTCATCTGATCGTTTCACGTGCACCCTACCTGACTAGTCCTGCAGGTTCCACGTTACCTGATCTATCCTGCAAGGGTCCTTTCATGTCCTGACTCTGTCCTTGTAAGGACTATTTCATGTTCTAAATGTCCTGGTCTACTCCTCAGCCCTTGACAAACTTCACCTCAGTGCACGACCACTGAGCGTCGGTTCTAAGGTCATTCACCATACCTTTTTAAACTAGAGAGGGTTGTTGAAGCTCTTCCTTGATTCCTGTGTTGCTGATCTGCACTCAACTCGAGGTTAATTGACCTTTAGGTCTCTTCTACCTAGAATCTGGGTCGGACTGGGACAGAATATAGGCCCAGGCACCAAAATAGAAGTGGTCCTATTAGTGAACCTGGGGCCGTATTATACATACAGCGCATTTTCCTTGACTGTACTGGGCGCACCTTTTAAAATGTGCGACCAGCGCAATCAAGGAAAATGCACCGTATTAGGGTGAATGTGCTGCCACCAGAGCAGCACCAAACTTGCGCTGCCCTGGGGACAGTGCATTCATGTGAAAACCGGAGCGGCTGCTTTGAAGCTGCTCCGTGTTTCATAGTGCAGTCGGCACCCACCTGCACTTTTAAAGGGGATTAGACATCACCTAGCAGGCGGGTGCAGTGAGTGACTGCACTAGCCTGCATGGGGATGTCTGGGGGGTCCATGGGGCACTCTCAACCCCCTCCATAGGGCTGCAACCAGGGGGCACACTGACAGTGCGCCACCTCTTAGGCGGCGCACTGTCAGTGTGCCTCCTGAGAGCTTCTTTGCCTCTGCGCCCGCGTCTGTAATATGGCACAGGCACAGAGGCAAAGGGATGCCCGCCATGCAAATGAGGTAACACACTCTTGAGGAAGTGCTGGTGCTGTATGTGAGCCAGTGCTATCAGTATTACAGAAGGGGACGCACAAGTGTCTGCGACCTCTTCTGTAATACTAAAGTGTCCCGGGGGCGTGCAAAGCAGGCTAACACGTCCGTTGCACCCCCAAGGCACTTCTATAATACGGCCCCCAGATAGCTAAATGAGTTTGCAAAACAAGGCAGTTTTGAACTTCGAAAAACAAGGTCTATATGCATTTTGCAACATATGGTCGACTGCAGGCATTTGTTTTTGCTGCAGGCAATATTTGTGATAATACGAGGGAGAAAGTCTTACCCGACCATAAAACATGCCCAAGGCTTACCCTATTATTCCCTGTAACCTCCATTCAGATAAACTCTAAATGGTAGAACCTCATTACAGTCAGACAATAAACTCTGGAATTCAGTACCTGCTAGAATAAGTCGGACGGACAATTATCTTCAATTGGAACCTAACCTAAAGGCCTGACTCCAGCCTTCTCTATACACACTAGTCACCTACTGAGATTTAACTAGGAAGTAAGTGTGCCTGGCCGCGTATTTCTCCTCTCACACACTCTGAAACGCTTTACGTATATGCCCTGCAATGTAGGCCATACCATGTTTGGAGCACGTATTCAAATTCACGCTTCTCAACCGACATCTACCAGATAGATCATTCTACACCTAACGCCCGGATGACTCGATACGTGAAACAGAGCGCTTCGTGGCCTCGTTAGTGGTATGAAGCACTGTAAAAATGGTGCAATGCAACACAATACAATACATTTCAGGTAGAAACAGACATTATTATATTTTTCTCTATAGAGAACCGTGTGGACCCTGTGGAAAGAAATGTTGGGATCTAAAGTCACTCAATTAAAATCATATTGTACATGCGGATCTCTGGTCAAACAGAGGCTTTCTGAGTAAGTTACATGTCTGTTTCTTACACTTGTTTATCGCTCAAAAGAAACTTAAAAAAAATCACGATGGGCATTTTATTTTAATGGGTCTTTTTATTTAATAGGACCATTTCATGATTGCTTTGATTTGGCATTTTCATGATTACTTTCATTGGGTATTTATATATTTTAAATTTTATAGGCATCATTTGAATGCTGGTAGAAAGCTCCAGCAGCTTAAATGCACTTGGCTTTCCAGAACAAAGAAAGAAAGTTAAAAGATGTGGAAAAAAACACAAAATACACACAATAGAAATTTACGTTTACTCCTGTTTGATTGAGCAAACAATCACATGCCTGTAATGATGTAAATTCTGCTTTCATTATGACTCTGTACTCCCACTGGCTAATTACATTTCAGACATAAAACCTGTCAACTTTGCTGCTCTGCAGTGATAAAGGCCCCTGCAGGGTAAAATAGTCACCAATCATATGTTATTTTTGGAAGCATCCAAGCTAATGTTAGAAATAACTCTTGTATGTAAGCCAACACTTTCTTTCTTAGAGCCTGGCAAAACAAGAAGAGAGATAATCTTGTTCAGTTTGACTAAAACTTTAATCTGTTCTTTGTACTTGAAACATGCTCTTCCCAATTTCAATTGATTTTATTTAAAATTGTTCAGTGTTACGTCCCCCAATGCATACTATTTTATTCAATATATTTTTTTTTAATATGGGTTAAACGTTCAAGTACACATACGTAATTAAAGTAAAAGAGAAGGGGCATGCCAGTGACCCAATAGACACTCACAACTATTGATAGAGAAGTTCAATAAATAAAACATTGGTGGGCCCATATTTGTCCTAGTGCAGAGGTATGTTGTGAGGATTGTAACTCTACAGTTGCTTAACCGTTGGGCAGTGCAAACCAATGACTGAAAACAGCGCCATATTGGGTGGGGTGCAGCGTTTTTGCTAAACTAGAAATGGACGGTAACAGCTGTTTTGCACTTGTTTAAACTTTCTTTTCTAAAGGTGTGTTGTATGCTCTACCTGTTTGAAATATGTTTTGAATATCGAAAATACACATTTTGTTCGTTCGTTATGTATTCTTTAAGTCTGGCTTCACATCACAGCTGTCGCCAGATCTTATGTAAACATCTGAAAATGAGCTTTCAACCGTACTACAGAGAGAGGGGCTTCACCGGCATGTTGATTCCGTAGAGTAAAGCATTTGATTAGGCAGAAGTTGTAAGTTCCTACAGAAAAAGTGCTTATATTTGACTTTTTATCTGGTGGGAAAGCTTATGGTCAATGCAGCAAGATTGTATTAGTTATGGCTGCAAGTCAATGATCAAGGCTGTAGGGTAGATCTGTTTAGTGTGAAAAGTTACAATAAAGCCAGGGGACCAGATGCATTTATTGAGAAAAGTATGTGTTAAAGTCACAAAGTTTTTTAGGGTAGATTATTATTACTCTGTATTAAAGCCTGCTGAGAGGTATTGTGTTGCATTGAATGTTACAGATTAAGGTAATAGGCAAAGGTTTTGGTGTTGGTTACCCACTATTTTAAAAAGAGAAGAAGAGAAGCAAAAGAGGACCTGTAAAAGGAGGAAATGGAAAACAAAAGGACTAGTCCAAAAGCCATGGCCACGAAGGGCACTCATTTTCAGGCTGACACAGACAATAGATTCAGTAGCGGGCCGTGGATCGCACCACATCAGTAACCAACTTTATGTTCTCATTGGTTCTCCCTTCATTACTTTCCTTCTCCTCTTTTCATTTAATTGTTTTAGAGCATACTACCCAGACAGTCCTAATGGGCCACTTGCTTCCCACTAATTTTATCTGCAGGCTACTACATCTAAACCAGTTGACAATCATGGAATGATATTTCCAATAATGTACCATTTTTACCATTGTTACCAAGATTGCCAGCACATTGGTTCTAAATGTAGCAGCCTTGCTGGAACTTTAAAACAACAGAACACTATGTACAGCAACATTTTAAGGCAGTCATCTGCTGCTATGTTTAATTTTATTTGTTAGTGCAAGTATTTGGCCACCATGTTTAGGCGGCAGCATATTTTCTTTTTTCTCTTATTATTCATTTAATGTATCTTGCATATGTTGTTGAGCTTGTGTGTGTTTTATTTTGGATGTGTAAGTTTGTGAATGGAAATATGAGTCAGTGTGTTTTTGAATGGATGCATGAGTGCAGGGATGAGTAAAAGAGTGCATGCATGATGAATTATTGAGTGCCTATACCCATTAATGACTTAAGAGGCACTTTCATTTAATTTGAAAGGCAGACCTATTGGCATTGTCAATGATTGTTTTCAATTGTTCTGAAAAGTAATTTTTCAGTTCATGCTTTAGCTGTCTGTGGTTTAAAAACCTATTGTGTACAACACCAATAATTAGAGTGAATTTTGGGTAATTGCGTATCATTGTTGGTTTTCTTTTCAATCTCATTTGCTTGCTTTTGATTTGATGGCTTCCTTCTTTTCTCAGTTTTGCCCCTCCCGTGAAGCATAGCTGCTTTACACTGTTTGAGATTTGAGATTTTGTATCCTTCAGTGGTTTAAATCAGGGGATTTTTCTTTCATTTTCTTTCTGTATGCCGTAGGAGTTCATGTGTTTATTCGTCTCTCTCTCTCTCCTTTGTGTATTTGCTCTATTTGACATTTTTGCCCCTTTTGTGTGGATTGAAGTGCAATGCAAATATACTTTTAAACCCTTATAATACATACAAGAAGTACTTTACCATTTAAGAAAACTAGCCTTGCCACCTTTTTTCACATCACCTTACTTCTTTAACACCCCTCTCCTCTCTACAGCTTTTCTGTTGCACCCACTTCCCATCCTGCTTCATTAAACACACACACATATATACGCATGTGTATATTTATATACACACACATATATATTTATTTATTGTTTTTCAATGTTTAACATTTCCATATTGTTTTGCTAATAACTTTGGCGCCATTTGCCGAAACTTCACAAAAACTTTCCAAAAAAACTTCATTCACCTTAGCTCCTTCCTGGTAAGTATTGGGGTAAACCACCAAGGAGGGGCTGAGAAAAACGGGAGTCCCAAAACATCCATAGGAAAATGAACACCAAATTTTTCTGAAAGCTAGATCTTGACATAGAAAGTGTGTTTTTTTTATTTGCTGTAGGTCTGTTCAGTAGTTTATAAGAAATTAAGCCGCAAAATGTATAGATATATCACACCGCGGAGGATCCACAAATCCGACAGATGTAGAGATAAAATCTGATTTCCTGCCACCACATCAGCAAAGATGTGATGACAGCCATTTTCGGACTCAGGGACTAAATCCCCAGTCCTGAAAAAAGCTTCATAAAAAACATATAAGGGACAGGGTAGTAATACCCTTTTCCATTGGCCAATCCCACAGGGGCCAAAAGCATATTTCTTTTTACATTTTACCACAAATCTGTGGGAGCTTTGCACTAACATTTAAAAAAAATACCACTGGGGTGGGCCAGGGTCGGTGGCTTAGCAAAATATTTTGAATGGGGAGGGGGCATGTGGCCTCTCTCCTGAGCCTTTTCTATCCCCCAGGGACCCCATCCCCAGCGGCCAATTGATTTAGAAAGGAGAGTGAGTGTGTGAACCCCCTTCCCTAGCAATGTTCGGGCCCCAGGGACCTAACCCCCTGGGGCCAAGTTAAAAGTTATGGTAAGGGAGCAGGCCCCTCCCCTGAGCCTCATTGAAGTCTCAGGGACCCTATACCCAGGGGCTGTGCATTAAATTTAGGGAAAGGGGGGCGCATACCATGGAGCCATGGTATAACCCAGGGGACCCCATCCTCTGGGGCCGTATCCGCGATGTTTCGCCAGGGACTCCATCCCACCAGGACACCATTGTTTCCCTGCCTTTGAGAGCGCAGGCAGGTAAAAACATTTTTTCTTCCACTCGGGGGGAGCTTCGTGCTCCTCTTTCCAGTCCTCCAATCCCACATGACATGCAGGATGCATATGGATGGGGATATGTATTCATCTCATAAAGATTAGATTGCAGCACTTAGAAGGTTAACGGTGAGCATTAACACACCGTCCTGCTGCTTTAATCTTCGGACTAATAACAAATATTGACTAAATGAAAATTGTCTGTTCAGGAAATTGAAGCCGGGGAGCTCCATCACGCTCCATGTGCAGATACCTGCGGGCCCAGGACCCCATACCTGGGGCCAGCAAAGACTCAGCAGAAGCCAGGGAGCTCTGTCACAGGAGTGGATAGACCAGAAACAAAGTGCCGGCTCTCGTAGCAGCGTGTGTGTGGTGGCCGGGCGGGGAGCCGGCGAGAGCAGCCGTGGGTGGGCTCCCCGAGCTGCTCTCCAATGACCTAAGTGCACACAAGGCGCCCTGGTGGGACTGGGCACCGGGAAGACAAAGCAGCTAAAGAAACCAGCATCGCGGCTCTCCCCATCACAGCAAGAAAGCGGCTGTTTACAAATTCACTGCCAAGCTCGAGAAGCGCTGCATAATGCACTGCCTTGCCACATTCCTTTACAAAAATCCCTTGTTTTGGTTCTGTGGTGACAACAGGAGAGCAGGTCACCACCAAAGGAGTAAGGAAGATGTGGTGGAGCTGCAGGAGTAGCACAGCCTCCCCTCATATGTTTAAAAAGACCCCACCCTAAGTTGGCAGGGACATTAGAACAATATCCCCTCAAGGGTTTTAACTGTTTCTCAAGCTTCTCCATGTTGGAACTTTTCTTTCATTATTGGGGAAAAGTACGCCCTCTGTGGGTAAAGGTTAAGACTGCAACCAGTTGTGGCCTGAAAATGTCAATGTGAGTTTTTCATATTAAGAGACACTCTCTAGGGGTGAAAGGTGGTAACTACGCTTGTGTTTTAACTAAAGTGATGTTGTCCTCTAGGGACTATGTGTAAAATGCAGTATTTATGGAATAAAAGTGCCGATCCTGCAAACACCCTCTAGGGGTGAGAACTATAATTGCATAAATGTTGTGATTATAATGGTGTTGCCCTCAGGGGCTATGCTAAAAGTTGTATTTCATGCTAAAAGTAACTTTGATTAAACAAATCATATACATATGCATACACATATTCTCTTGTTAATGCTTTAATGAAGTAATGATGCTGACAACTACTCATATGCCAAGTAAACATGCTTTATTGCCCATATCAAGTGCGGGATCATTCAAAGTGATATTACATTACTGCATTTTTAATACAAGTAAAGGTTCTAACATGAGATTTGTTGCTCTAGAACTCCCTTTGGGATGGGTAAGATTGATTATGCAATGTCACCCCGAAAGCATTTCCATCAGATTATGTATATTTGTAAATTGCTGCATAGCATTGAGTAGTGTGTGTGTAATAAATATACTTTTTACTTTCCAAAGAAAAAACACAGACTGGACAATCATTTATTGAGTGTTATTATTGTGTATCTGTGAATGGAGATTACTAGCCCACACCACCTCCCTTGAGTAAGCTTTGAACTGTTCTGCAACGCTACCCTATGAAAGTCAAGCGCTACAATGTTTCCCAGTGGTGGACAAATGCGGACCCATTACTTGTGCAGGCCACCAAACTAATGAACCATTTTCCTACACCTACCGTCTTCAATTTCTCATATCTCTGCTGTTTGTGATACTATGTACAAATTGACTTCTTGATCAAGTTCCCCAAACCATCTGCTCTTTCATATGCCTTATTAAATGCTGCTCCTTGGCTGAGCATGCCATTGAGATTCAATAGCTTATTTAGGCTCACAATCTTGCCATAATAATTGTCACAGAAACATGGTGAAAGGATCATTCTGGCCCAGATATCTCCTTACAGCTCCATCTGGATACCATACTACATGTCTTGACCAACTCCCGTGATCTGCAACTGGTGGTAGTCAACAGCAAAACCTCTCTGTTGACACTGTAAAAAAAGAGTGTCCCCAAGCCAAGACTTCAATACATTAGGAATGACCAATAATTGGGCCACGGTAGACCAGAGAGGATGAGAGAGAAGGTATGGAGCAAACCTATGACTCAAATAGATAATCGCTGCATTGCTGATTGCTTTGTGTGCCATACAGATGGCCTTAACTATTAAGTGCTTCTTCAAGGGCAACCAGGGGAATGACTAAAGAGGATGACCTGGGTTGGTAGGAGGAAGCCTTAAAACAGTCTGTTGGCTGTATTCTGGATGACTTGAAAATGATAACTTGTGAGTAATCCCTAGGATTTTATGTAATCTGTCTAGAGATGATCTGATGGTTTTATGGGCACCAAGTGGGCGAAACAGGACCATTTTTTGAGGATTTGGAGGAGTATGCACCATGTTCTAAATACCTGATTGATTTGTTTCTCAGAGGTAAGTTGATTGTCAATAATGATGCCTGAATTTTTAGCTGAGGAGACAGGAGTGGGTAGAGAGACCAGCTCTGATGCCACCATATAAGGATGCAAGCTAAGGGTTTGTTACTGAAATTAAGAAGAATTTCTATCTTGTCCCCATTAAGTTTAAGGCAGTTTTCCTGCATCGAACAGGCAACTGCACTCATACATATTCAGAAGCTGAATAGAACCTGACTTGGTGTAACTGGTATAGAGATGAGGATATGAGTATCATCCGCATAGGACAAGATGTTTGATACAAAACAGCAGATGAGTTGACCTAGAGTGGAGAGATAAATATTGAAAAGGGTAGCACTGCCACAGAGATGGCGGCAGAATCAAATAGAGAGGTCTGGTAGTCTGGGTTCTGTGAGACAAGATGGAGCAGAACTACTTCAACGTCAGACTACAAAGACCAATTTCATTCAGTATCTTCAGTAGAGTGAGAGATGGTGCCAAAGGCTGCTGACACATCTAATAGTATAAGAATTGAGGGGTGGCCCTGGTCTATACACCTGAGATCATCCACTACAATTATTACCATGGTTTCACTACTGTGGGAGTGTCTAAAACCAGATTAAGGGTAGTCCACCAGGTTGTTTTTCTTAAAATAGATGGAGAGATACATGTTAATGGCTCTTTCTAAGAATTTGGAGAGTGTGGGGAGAAGTGAAATAGAACAGTAGATCCCTGGATGTTCAGGGTCAGCTGCTGCTTTATTATGTAATGTGGTGACTTGGGGTTGTGTCTAATTATCTAGAACAATGGCTTCTGCTATAGAGGGGCTACATATGGCAGTAATGAAGGAGATGAACGTCTCGGAAACTAGTGCTAAAATACCAGAATGGCCAAGATCAGAAGGTGAACATTTGGACTCAGAGTAATTTTATTTAGCCTGGAGTAATCGGACTAATTTTGATAATTCTGCATTACTCTTTGATGCAGAATTGGCAATAATAAAGGGATTACTCCCGCTCGCATAATTAAGAGTAATTTGAGGGAAAAATCCTACTTCAAGAGCACATTTAGAGAGTGCGAGCAGCTACTTGCACTGCTGACCGTGTTTTGGTGCATTTAGCGATATTTCCTTAGTGAAAAATGCCTCCTCGCATCCAATTGAGACACAAGGATGCCTTTTGCAGTAAAAAACTAGTGCTAAGTGCGGGAGTAAAAATCCTACTTCAAGAGCACATTTAAAGAGCAGCTACCTCTGCTATTCATGTTTGGTTGCATTTAAAATTATTCCATAGTACAAAATGCACCTTCAAATCCATTTTGGATGCGAAGGGGCATTTACACCCTAAGAAAATAGCGTTTAATACAGAATTACTCTACCGCATAATTCTGTTTAATTTATAGGTAATTCTGCATGATTACACTACATAGAATTATGCAACTTATGCCCATCCCTAGTGTACATGACTTGAGAATAGTGTGCACTTCTGTAAGAGTTAAGGTCAGATGTACTAAAGCATTTTCTTGTTGCAAGCCCTACGATTCAGGAATTGGCAGGGTTCGTGACAAGAAAACGTGGTTTTCGAATGTATTAAACCCATGCAGCAATTCAATAACTTGTTACCAATTCTCTAAATGGATTTAAGAAATCATAAGACATCGCTATTTGTGAGGGGCGTGTTTAGGGTGTCCCTTACTAGTAGCGATTCCTTATGATCAGGGCCACTGGAATTATGTGACTGTGCAGCCGGGCATTGGGTGCATATTTATATATTTGACGCATTTGCCACATAGTCCACCATCTGCTGCATTATCTGCAGATTTAAGTAAAAAAATAATTCTGGCATAAACGATAGAATAGTTACTAAAAAACGCAGCAACACGTGCAGCCAGGCAGTGGAAGACCCTTTGCAAAGGTTAACTGGTAACTTTTCTGTTGCTTATTGCTATATTTGGGTGTTAAACTGCTGCGAATGAGGTGTAACCAATGCCCAGGCAGTGTTAACAAGTGTAAAAAGCCAAAATAATGAAGCAATACTATCACAAAATGTGGCACACAATTTCCTCAACCCTGCTGAATAATTTGGTCCTCCCCTGATGCATAATTCCAGTGGCCTTGCTTATGATATGTATCAATGTTTTGCAACCAAAATGCGGTCACAAAACATAAATATTTTACCAACACCTCAAAGGAGATGGTAAACTGCTTGCAGATGGAAAGGGCTTTGGGAATGGTCCCAGAAACATTTTTAGGAGTAGACAGTGGACCATGGGACCACTGCCTACTCTTAAAAACAGTTTTACAAACTGTTCTCTTTTTTTTAAAAGCATCCTGTTTTCCTTTAAGGAAAATGGGCTGCATTAAAAAAAAATATGTTGCATCATTTGAAAACAATCACAGACATGGTGGTCTACCTTCCTTATGATTGCAGCAATCATAGTGGGTGGCAATTTGGGACCTCCCTCATTAATATTCATGAGGTTGGTCCATTTGCAATCTTCTGTGATTTGGTATTTTTTGAACTGGTGTGTTAGTGCCTAGATTGGTTTGCAACATACCATTGGATTCACTAAAATTTGGTGCAACCACTTATAGCTAATCAAATTTACGTACATCTGGCCCTTATTTCCTTAAGTTTGGGAAGAATCATGTGGCTGTCAGGGAACTTCATGCCAAAAGCTGCCAGCACTGACTCCATGGAAGGTTGTGGTGAGAGATTTGCATGAAGCAGTTACAGTTTAGAGTGAAAGAATGAAGGCAGGGCTTGTCAACGTTTTTGAGAGGGCAAGATAGAGGGTTTAAAAACTTGAGAGCAATTCGCTGACTAGGTTAAACACCTCTCAAGATGAATTGGATGCATACTCAATTTTGTTTGCAAAATAGGAGGACCAGGTTTCTCGAATGAGACTTTGATATTTTTTAATAACTAGTTTATGTAGAAGTTTGTCCAATGGGTTGTAGGTAGAGTTAAAAGTGTGTTTCAACAACTTTCAGTGTAGTTTGTCATGTCAAAGTTATTTGGAATTCTAAGGAATCAAGAGACATATACAATGGGAAAAAAGTTCATGGTGTGGGCTAGTTCATTCAGAGCATTTGTGATCTTTGAATTAAAAGTATCACTTGCCATAGTGATGCTACAAAAAGGGTAAACTGGGTTGAATTGTCATGTATTGGTGAGAAATGTTGGAGTGATTTTGTACCAAGGTCTAGGGGGCTGTGGTTAAGGGGTGTGGTTGCGGGGGAGGTCAAGTCACTCAAGGATAGGAAAAACAGCACTAGCATGTGATCAGTTAAATGGATCTATTGGAGGATATAGTGTGAAAATGTGTGAATATGGTACCGACAACATGTTTGAGTGGAGTACATGTGGGTGATTGGTTATTGGCAGGGTATGAATCAAACTCTAAATATTGGCTAATGCAATAACTGCTAAACAATTAATAAATATTGTGGATTTCTTAATTGATTGTGTGGTGAAAAAAGGATGACAACTTATGAATAAAAGATGAAAAGTAAGAATGACTATATTTGACTGTTTACATCTTTGAGGGGAGACAGGTGGTTAGTAACTGTGTGGTCCTTTTCCCCTGTTTAAATCTTGAAATCAGGGGACCCCTAATATTTTTTGTTCCCAGGAGGGCATTAGATTAGAGTCAATCAGGAGGATGTAGTAGATTTAACACTGAGCGCGAAGGTCATGACCTCGCTTTGAGGTACAGTAAGAGCAGTGGTAATAGTGGAATTAAGGGAAGTGAGGAAGGAGATAGCTATGCTGCCCCCACATTTACCTGAGTGATCAGGATTGTGGGTGGCAAAATTGGGAGGAATTGTAGCAGAACCTTTGTTCACCAAGTCTCCACAATACATAAGGCTAAAGGTCTGTGTGACAAAATTAAGTCACAGATCTCCATTTGTTGCCCTGTGAGTGATCTGACATTAATTAAATAGCAGTTGGGAGATTGATGGAACATGTCTGGGTGGTGGATGAGAGGGGGTGGTGAGACAGAAGGACCATGTGAAGGACAGGCAAGAGATGAGAAACCACACAGCCCACAAGAAATGAAGACTTCTAGTTTTCTAATTTTGATTGTTTGACGAGGAGCGGAACATGTCTTACCATACTCCTTGAGTGCAAGGAGGGGCAAGTCGGTGTAAGTCTGCAAAGCTGAAGGAATTGGAGGAAAGTCCCTGGCATGGTCCAGGTGCAGATGGGTTTGCATTCGGCAGGCCTTAGGTGCTCTGTCACCGCACCTGCTACTCATGCTACCTTCACAGATGCACAGCTATGCTACTTAAGTGAGCAGCTGAGGGAACGAAGGGGCATGGCTTCCAATGCATGAGAACGTGTTTCAATGAAGTGAAATGGCAGGGAATAAACACAATGACTGTAGCTCAACAGCTCTGGCTCCACCGCCAAGTTCCCTTGGTGGTGAAGGCTACCCTGTAAATAAAAGGTAGGCTAAAAAAATTATACAAAAGGGAAATACAAAAAAGAAACAAGAAATGGAATCCACTGCGTAGCAATGAAGCTATAAGATGCAAGGCTTGCTGGCTCCTGTCCTTTCTGAAGGGCCACTCACAGTCTGTCATTTTTGCTCCCTCTGTTATTCCTTCAAGGAGGTTCATTGCAGTGTTCCAAAGGGTTCCAGCCCCTCCCCCCACTTAGCACCACTTTATTCAATGCTTATATGTCCCCCTCCAAAAACAGCCATCATCCTCTCATGTGGGCTAAGGTTCTTTCTTCTGTGATGACACCCAGCTAATTCTCAAGCTGGATGCAGACCTATCCTCCTTTCAATTTTACTTTAAAACGGCTTGACTGCTGTTGCTTGGTAGATGGATGACAGTGCACAATGGCAAAATACTGACAAAACTGAGATTATAGTTTTCTTAAAACCTACCGTCTGGTCGATCACCATGGTGACATAACAAATCCTAGACTGACAAACCTATGCCCCCTTGCTAATGTGTAATGACGAGCAAAGGAAAAAAGTGTCCCTATACTGCAAGAACACTCTAGGCAAACTTTTGTCAAGCCTCAATATTTTTGATGCTAGACTACTACAATTCCCTCTACTTCGGACTGCCTGTCTATGGCACAGCAAGACTTCAACCAAACCAAATGCTGTGGCAAATCTCACATTAGATTTAAGCAGATTCTCCAGGATTTCATTCCATCCAAGATCTCTTCACTTGCTACCTGTCAACAATAGTGCCACTTCAAGGTGCTATACGCGTGCCATGAAGCCCTTGACACATCTTCAAATAAGTAAATCCGAGCACTGTTTGCTTATTACATTCCATCTAGGACCCTTTGTTCCAGCAGCAGCTCCTCCACTAAGGCTCCACTGCATTTTCAGCAGTGGATATAGTAAAAATAAAATTTTAATAACACTATGGGGTCTATTACGATGGCGGTGGACATCCGCCCGCGATCGCAACCAAGAAAACCACCGGTCAAATTAGGATGGCAGTGGTGACCGCGGCAGTGGGAAATTCCGACCGCCACTTTCCCGCCGGTTGCCATCCGCACTCCTGCCTGGCGGACGGAGCAGGACCGGGATAATGGTGGCGGTGCAGAGCAGGCTCCGCCGGCAGGATTAAGATGCCGGCGGTAGGCAGCCTTTCCTCAGCGGACAAACCGCCATGGAAAGGCATGCGGAGATTGTCTTCTGGGGGCACGTTGCGGGCCCCCAATGTGTTGGGGGTGTGCACTGGGGGGGTACCCATGGTCCCCCCTACATTTCCCTGTACCAGGTGGCAGGCACTGTGCAGTGCCTGCCACGCAGTGCAGGGAAATACAGGACATGCTCCTTTCGGCATCGCGGCGGTGCTGCGGGCAGCAGCAACCGCCGCAATGTTAAGGCCCGATCAGACCGCCGCGGTCGGATTTCGAGCGCGGGTCATCGTAATTCGACCGGCGGTGATGTCGCGGTCCATGAGGGCGGTCTTTTCACCCTACCATGGCGGTCGGGGAGGTTTTCCGGCCATCGTACTAGGCCCCTATGTTATTATCATTTTATTTTTCCGGTTTATGGGGTGGGGCTTGTCTGTGTCACAGCTAGCAAGGGGAGGAGTGGTGGGCACTTAAGGCGCATGACTGTTTGACTGGCCGTTTTGGGCTGGCCAAACAGTCATGCGCACTTTGATTTTCCCCACCAGGCTGTAATACACAGCCTGGTGAGGAACATGCACAGGCTCCCAGCGCCTTTCTGAGCGCTGAACCACGGCATTGCAGCATTGTGATTGGCTAGGGGAGCCTGTTTGTGCTTCCTGCTTCAAGCAGGAACAGAAGAGGACGACGTGAGGCTGCGGTCCGGCCGCACGGTAAGTAATTTTTTTTAAATGTATTTTTCTACCCCCCCTGCCCCACCCGTGTTACTCGGTGGCAGCGGCCACTGCTTTGTTCAAGCAACGCCCACCTTTGACAAGTCCCTGAATCTTGTAAAATGCTGGTTGTTCTAGCAGAACCTTCTCAGTATTTACTGACAAAGCCCATACCTCAGTCCCTTTTAGCCTCTATTCTATCAGCCTCCTTGTCAAATTTTGGAAACTGCTAATAACTCATCTCTTGCCTACTTAATCATGTCCTGACTCCTGTAGTGGTTCTATGTCCTCTCTTTCACTAGGATCTCGACCCTCTATACCTGGATATTTGCATACTTCTGGTAATGATTGAGGGCCACATGTACAAAGTATTTTGCATTTGCAAATGGTGTAAATTGCTAAATTCGCCCGTTTGCAAATGTAAAATGGTCTTTCTGAATGTGTGAAAGGCTTTGGCATTCGCAATTTAGGTAATCACAATTCTTGCGATTACCTAAATTGCGAATGCAAATAGGGAATCGCAATTTGCGAATCCCTAATGCACATGTAAGACGCCTTTGCTAAATGCGAACTGTGCATTTAGGAAACGCTATTACCATCAACTTCAAGTTGATGGTAACCATGTGCAAACTTGCACAAAACAGCATTTTTCAAAGTGCCATGTAGCACACACATGCCCCTAGGACATGTGTGTGCCTTGCATGTGCACCTTTCTTTTTTTAGAGGCGATTCAGGGGGGCCGTAAGCCCCCCGGTAGCCTTGCCTTTGTATTACCAAATTTGCGATTACCAATTAGGTCATTGCAATTTAGGTAATGCAAGACCATTTGCACCTATGGGGCTTGAGGCCCTTAGGAACGAATGGAGTCGCAATTACAAATAGCGATTCCCTAATTGCGTTTGTGATTTTTAAGAAATCGCAATTAGAGAGTCGCTATTTCCTGTCTGTTTTGTGAGACTGCATTTTGCGATTACCAAATAGCGATTTCTTAAAAATCGTGATTTGGTAATCGCAAAATGCTATTTTCATACATGTGGCCCACATTGATTTATTTGGCGGTAGCAGCAGGGGCATTGCTTTAGTGCCTGCTGTTCTACTCACCATTTATGTTTATGGAATTATGGCACAAAAAGGTGAAATTCGTGACAATGGATCTATATTTATTGATGAAGGAGATAATCCCAAATAGGTAGACTCTATTTTGACAAAGGGCACGTTATGCTGATGTTGTTGGGTCATCCGTTCACCTGGCAGATGCAAGGGCCCTCTGCTCTGCAGCTATGCCTGGTCCAAACCCTAATGTGCCACCACACTCCCTGTGGTGAGAAGCAGAAGAGCTGATTCTCAAAAGCATTTATGAGTGTGGGAAGAAGTACTGCAGGCATACTCTTTCATGTACTGTTAAATGCCTTTGTGAATTGCCTATTATTAACAGTGCAAAGAGGGCACTATGTACTAATTGCATATCAATATTCCTATTTAATTCTATTTTATTTCTATTTTAGAGATTGTGTGGTCAATTCCGAAAGGCATTTAAGAGTGGGTAAAACAGTACTACAGGAATATTTTGAAAGATTTACACTCTGTCAATCAAATAACATGATGTGCCCTGGACAGCCACAAGCTATCAGAGACCGTAACAGATAAAGTTGCGGAACTCATGTGTCCCAGCTACCTGTAATTCGTTTTATGTCTTTTTTGTGACTGAAGATATACCTTTTTGTTAGAGGAGTAAATTCTGACGACTATCATGATGACAAGGACACATCTCACCATTCAAGCTCGATTACAGACAGTGAGCTACTTCTGCAGGGTAACCAGTTCGACAAATAACACCACCATATCTCAAATAATGGTCACTGGGTGGTGTACAAGAAGGAGTAGACTATGCAAGTTCCATTTGTGTATTGATAGCCTTGTGGATATGTGTCCATAGCCCTACATGTCCAGAGGGACAAAAAGGTGTATATATAGAAGCCACTCTAAATGCAAATTTGTCAAAGAAATGACAACAAATTCTCTCAACATGTGTGGCTTCAACAAAAATACCCCTGTCTTAACCATTTGCAAAAGCAACTTCTAGAAGTTTTGCAAATGGCAGCCTTAGAAGCAGACTTCGCCTAGTCCCTTTGTTCAAAAAGGTTTATATTGTTCCCATCTAAACGGCCATAAATATAAATAAATCTAGTTTTAAACAACTTGTGGATTGTGCATCAGTGAAATATTTTGTCTATTTGTGCACTTAAACAAGTAACCTACTCCATGTTGGGAAATGGGGAGGCACGAACTTGCAACCAAGAGCATGCAGTCCCTGTAGCATGACTGAAGAAATAGTATCTGTAAGGCAGAGTAAATAGGACTTTAAATAGGTCCCTAAGGCATTTTCCCTTCTGGTCTGTGTCCAGCATACAATCGCATCCAGGGAAGTAACATTTTGCTCAGGACACACAGTAAGCTGTCCTGAAATTCCAGCAGCATGCAATGACGAATTTTTAGAGTGCAGGGGCGGCTCCTCTGTTTGAGCGGAGGAGCGTCGCCCCACAAGCCACAGAGCTGAAAAAAGAAATGGTAATAAAGTTCATTTATCACCGTTTTATTTTTCAAAACTAAGTGTCAGGACAGAGCGGGGCCAGCGCTGTTGAGTGGCAGCAGCAGGGAGCTGTGCACTTCAAAATGCACGTCTCTTTGGCCGGCTGTCTTGGGCTGGCCAGCCAGACATGCGCATTTTAAACTTTTCTAACCTAGCTGTCATAGATAGCACAGGCCTCCAGTGCTCTTAGGAGCGCTGAGAGAGCCGCTCCAATCAATCCTGGCACTGCTCTCATGCTGTGAGAGCAGCGCCAAGATTGGTTAGTGCAGTTTCCTGGTCCCGTGTTGGAGCCTGCCTGCCTGCTAGACAAGACCAGAGTGAAAAGGAGGACGCTGCATCGCGTAGGAAGGTAAGTGTTTTATTTTTTTATATTTCTTTGCTTCCCCCCCAATGTTATGTCGCAGCGGTGACGCAACCGCGGCGACTGAGAAGGTTTCCCCATGTATGTATCCCCGTGGGGGAGTCCCCTGGTCTTTCCCCGTCGTGACTGGACGACATGGTTCGGTCCAGTCACGTGATGGTTAATTAATAAAAACGCCTACTGCGACACAGACGTGACTGGACGCGTGTGCGCGGTAGCCATTACATCCACTAACACTGGCTCCGCGTATTATTCCCAAAAGGGCCCCAGCACCTACCGGTAGCTGCGCAGGCGAATGTTGTGTCCAGTCCAGCGGCACAACACAACACTGGCGACGAGGGCGGGCGTGTTCCCGTCACGTTTCTGAGCGGGGGCGGCCTTGCGTGGTTGGAAGAGGCCCCGCGGTGCTCGTGCCCCTGCAGCTGTCCGCTGTCATCCGACGCGGTGAGGACCCGGCACTACTCCATCAGGTGGGCCGTTTCTGTGCTGTGATCACTGCGCTGTGAGTGGATCCCCCGTGGTGTCCTGAAAGCACTGATCCGGAGCGGGAAGGCCCGCGCAGCGTGGAGCGCTGCGTGCATGCGCTGTGGACACGCCGAGAGCAGTGATCGAAAAGGCAGTGCATCTCCACATGGCGCTGCCCCTGGTGGTGACTGCAGGTACTGCAGGAAAGCAACCACATCAGCTGGCACCTAGATAAGTGCCGTTTTGAAGGTGCTGCAAGGTGGCAGCCAGCTGAGAGAAGCAGTTGGAGCACATGGTGACTAGGCAGCTGACCTGATCTGATCTACAGGCAATTCAGAGGAATTGATCTGCAGGAGAGGGCAGCGTCTGTGACGGTAGAGACATCCTCAGCCTCCTACATTCATAATCAAGGGGAAGGACAGTGTGACACGGCACAGCACCACATCCGCCTGCCCGAAGGAACAGTCATCATGTCTACCATTCCCCCCATTGAACCATTTGTAGTGGAAGGATCCCCATCTGCCCAGGCGTCCAGGTGGAAGGAATGGGTAGAACGCCTAATAATATTTTTTGAAGCAACATAGGTACACAAAGACCAGAAGAGGGCCATGCTGCTCCACCTAGGAGGGAAGGACATCCACCGCATCGCAAAGACTCTTGTAGAGGCAAAGCCCAAGACTCACATGACCCTCATCAATGCGCTCACGGGCCATTTCGAACCAATGGCCAATCAGGATTACGAACGTTTCATCTTTCGTCAAGCTAGGCAGTTACAGGAAGAATCGCTCGACACTTTCCACGGCCGGCTCAAGCTCCTGGCATCCACATGTGGATTTAGAGATGAGACGGAGGAGATCAGAGGGCAGATCATCCAGGGGTGTGCCTCGGCGAAGCTGCGAGAAAGAATATTAGAAGAGTCGGGTAAGCCGTTAGCGGACATTCTAACCCTAGGACGCACCAAAGAGTTATCCAAGGCCAGGGCAGCACATATGGAAGCAGCCCTGCAGTCTCCTATCAAGGCGGAACCAGTAAATGTGGTCACGACGAAACCGGCGGACCGTCGCAACAGAAAGCCGTCCAACAGTGGCCCACAAGGGGGACAACGATACTGTGGGTACTGCGGTGGTCCACCTCACAAGGCAGCTGATTGTCCAGCGAAGGGCAAGAAATGCACAGGGTGCGGCCGATTCAACCATTTTATAAAGGTATGTCGTTCCAAACAGTACCGAAAGCCCACGCAAGCGGTTAATACAATACCCGAGGGAGGTGGCGAGTCGAGTGACATGGACGATGACGAAGAGGAAGAAAGAGTGGTCCATAAGGTGCACATGATTGGAGCTGCATCGAGAAGGAGCAGGCGTCTGCCCCAATGCCGCATTCAGGTGGGAGCCCAGGACGTCACAGCCGTCGTGGACACAGGAGCCACCATCAACATAATGGCAGCAGCTCTATACAGATCCATGCACCCAGCTCCCACTCTACAGCCCACTAAAATCACAGTCTTCGCGTATGGACAGGATAAACCGTTAGAAATGAACGGGAAATTTAAGACCACCGTCACCCATGAAGACAAATCAGTCAGTACCATGGTGTATGTCACTAAGGATGGACAAGGCATGCTCCTGGGATGCCGGGCCGCAGAGGATTTGGGCATCGTGTCATTTGCATTTGGGATCCATCAAGAGTCAATCCAGCAGGTACTCCAGGAGTTCGCATCGGTTTTCGAGGGCATCGGAAAGTTCAATGGAAAAGAGATACACCTGCACATTGACAAGACTGTGCAACCCGTGGCTCTACGACACCGCCGAGTGGCCTTTCATCTGCGACCATTGGTAGAGCAAGAGCTACTAAAGCTGGAGCAGGTGGGCATAATTGAGAAGGTGTCAGGTCCCACGCCGTGGGTTTCCCCAATCGTCGTAGCCCGGAAACCGAAGCAGCCAGGTTCCGTGAGGATCTGCGTCGACATGAGATTGCCGAATGCAGCCATCAAAAGAGAGCGACACATCACCCCGACTATTGATGACTTGATTGGAGAAATGGCAGGGGCGTGCTGGTTCTCTAAGCTGGACCTGAGATCGGGGTATCACCAACTAGTCCTTGATCAGGCATCGAGAAACATCACGACCTTCTCCACTCATGTAGGTCTTCGCCGGTATACCCGTCTGAGTTTTGGGCTATCAAGCGCGGCCGAAGTATTCCAGAATGTCATCAGTGAGCTGATCATGGACATCCCTGGAGTCATCAATGTAAGTGATGACATCATGATACATGCCACATCCATCCCTGAGCACCATTCCCGACTGGTGCAGGTTCTCCAGAGGATCAAGGCTGCAGGACTAACACTACACAGAGAAAAGTGCGAGTTTCTCAAGAACAAGCTGCAATTCTTTGGTTATACCTTCTCGGCTGAGGGGGTGAACCCGGATCCTGACAAGGTCAGAGACATTAAGAATGCACCAGCCCCCGTCAACGTCACCGAAGTCCGCAGCTTCCTGGGCATGGTGAACTACTGCGGGCGCTTCATCAAGGACCTCACCACCCTCACTCAGCCCCTGAGGGATCTCACCAAAGCCTCGGTTTCCTGGACATGGGGAGAACCACAAGCCAAAGCGTTCCAAGACGTCAAAGATGCCCTGTCTGCGGCCACCACCCTGGCGTTCTTTGACCCCCAAAAGCTCACACTGGTTGCAGTCGACGCAGGTCCAAAGGGACTAGGAGCGGTCCTCATGCAGCGCCGCCTGGTAGAAGAAGACTGGGCTCCGGTGGCCTTCGCTAGCCGCTCCCTTACTGACACCGAACAAAGGTATTCTCAAATTGAGAAGGAAGCCATCGCGATCCACTGGGGATGCCGCCACTTCCATCTTTACGTCTATGGCAAACCATTTGTGGTAGCCACTGACCACAAACCTCTCCTGCATCTATTCTCCGGTACTTCGTCAAAACCGCCGCCGAGAATAGAAAAGTGGATGCTGCAGCTGCAAAATTATAACTGTCAAATTGAGTACCAACCAGGAAGTCGCAATCCCGCAGATTACTTGTCACGCCACCCGAGGTGTGCGACGGCTCAAGAGGAAGAGGATGCTGCAGACACGGAGGACTATGTACGATGCGTCACGCAGAGATCGTGTCCCATTCCTCTCTCCATGAATGATCTAAAGCATGAAACAGACAATGATGAATGCCTGCAAAGAGTCAAACAGGTGGTGAGACATGGCAACTGGCACAAGGCCAGAGAAGAGTGGAAGAGACTGACAGAAGGTGCTCGCAGAATACTGGAGAGCTTGTATCACGTACGTGAAGAGTTGACCGAAGACAACACCGGTTGCCTCATGCGAGGGCACCGGCTGGTAATTCCTTCGTCTTTAACGGACAGAGTCATTCAGCTGGCACATAGTGGACATCAAGGAATGGTTAAGACCAAGTTGCGACTGAGAACCAAGGTGTGGTTCCCCCTGATGGACGAGCTCGTTGAGGCTGCCGTCCGGGAGTGTCAGTGGTGCCAAGTAACTGGGGCAAACCCTAAGCCTGCTCCTGTGATCACGGAACCCAGGCCCCCTCGGCCATGGATAAGCGTAAGTCTCGACTTCGGAAGTCTACCGGATGGAAGACACACGTTCGTGGCTATTGATGACTATTCCAAGTATCCGGAAATTGAAATCGTGAAGGGTCTAAGTGCTGCCGAAATAATCCCGAAGTTGGAAAAGGTAATAGCGACGCATGGCATTTTTACAGAACTCAAAACTGACAATGGGCCGCCGTTTCAAAGCCAGGAGGTTGCCACATATTTGGCATCGCTAGGCATCAAACATCGGAGGATTACTCCTCGCTGGCCGCAAGCCAACGGGGAGGTAGAGAGATTTATGCGGACCTTAAACAAGGTCATCCGCATAGCCCATGAGCGTCACCAGCCCCTGGAACTAGCTCTTTTCACATTCCTGAGAAATTACCGCCAAACTCCTCATACCACTACGGGCCTGGCTCCCGGACACTTGTCAATGGGCCGAGTGGTCACGGACTCAATTCCTCATCATCCTCATTGGTGCCCGGAAAGCCCTGATGATCGCCACATTGATGAGCAAAGGCGCAGAAGGCACGAGCAGGTCAGTCAGCGCCGTGGAACTCGTCCGGTCCATCTGCTGCCAGGAGACAAGGTGTTGCTCAGGAACCGTTCAAGGAAGAGCAAGTTCCATCTTCTGTATGAGAAGCGCCCCTGGACTGTCGTTAGTGTGCGAGGTACGCAAATAAGGGCTTGGAGGGACGGAGAATTTGTAACACGGAACGTGTCCCATTTCAAGAAGTGTCACCTTGCAGAGATCCCTGCGACGGACCAGGGAAGGGAGCGCCGGATGCCGGTCCCGAGCCACCCTCCGATCCTCCCTGGAACACCCGAGAGAGTGGGGGGAGAGGCGCCCTTAGCGCCAGTGATAGACACTCACCTCCCAGAGGACAGTGACCACGGAATGGCTGGGCCTGATGGAATTCCCGAGAGCTCAGAAGAATCCGTGCCCTCACAGTTGAGCGAGGCTGTGGGTGTCGAGTCCCACGGGCGAGGAGTTCCCAGTATCAGCTCCGCCGCAATCCTGAGCCATCCAAGAAGCTGAGAGACTATTTTACGTAAGACTGTTCTTTTGTATTGTCAATTCTGTTTTTGGGAGGAATGTTATGTCGCAGCGGTGACGCAACCGCGGCGACTGAGAAGGTTTCCCCATGTATGTATCCCCGTGGGGGAGTCCCCTGGTCTTTCCCCGTCGTGACTGGACGACATGGTTCGGTCCAGTCACGTGATGGTTAATTAATAAAAACGCCTACCGCGACACAGACGTGACTGGACGCGTGTGCGCGGTAGCCATTACATCCACTAACACTGGCTCCGCGTATTATTCCCAAAAGGGCCCCAGCACCTACCGGTAGCTGCGCAGGCGAATGTTGTGTCCAGTCCAGCGGCACAACACAACACCCGCCTCACCACCATTGGAATATGGCAGCTGCCACTGATAGAGTGACTGAAGGTCCTCAACCCCCCTGTACCCTCCTGGGTAATTAAAGCAGGTGGTGGGTGGTGGAGGGGTGGGGTGTGGGAGGTTCAGAGATTTCAGGACAGAGAAAACAGAGAAGAAAGGGAGATGGGAGAAGCCACAGGAAGGGAGCAGGGCTGGTTTGAACATTTTTGCTAGGACTGCTTTTGATTCCCAGTCTGGCCCTGGCTCGATGGCCAAGTGCATCTGGAGTATAGATAAAACAAACTATATCCACAAAGCAAATACAGTTTCCCCTCCATTCCCACTATTAAGAAACATTTTTCCAAAACAACACAACTAGCTATATCGAACTGACCTCCGAACTGCGACTATAGCCGAGCAACTACCCAGACTATATAAACCATAAAACGAAACTCATGTGATCCAAAATAGAATCACTTCCTTTTTTCACTGTTTGTATGCCTGGCATTCCAAAGTCTGTAAATGGCAAAGTGGTGGTGCTATAAGCACATCATAAATAAATGCATAAATAAATTCATGAATAAAAAATAAATCAACTCATTAATAAAGAAATAGGATGATATCTTGTATTTGGCATATTTACTCTGCGCTGTAAAAGTTTGCAAGGGTGAATTGCAGTCAAGATGACAGCACATATTTCCATTAGGGATTTCAACCAGAGAAACAAATATACTGATTTAGAACGATGTAATTTTCAGGAAATTTTCCATTTTGGCCTGCATTCCATGTGATCAGTTACAGAAGAACATAAAGTTGTTAAATATTCATATAAATATGAAGTAAATTTGGTTTTCTGAGAATTTGTATGCAAGGGTATATCATGTGCATTAATTACGCTGGGACAGGAATCAATATATCAGCGCTTAAGGATCTGGAGGAGAGCAAAGAGCTCTGCCGGTACCCAGGGGGCAAGAGCTCTGGTTAAGAAGTATGCTGCCCAAATGTAACTATTTGTTGTCAGCCAGGCAGGGAGGGTTAAAATGAACCTCGGCCACTAATTTCCAAAATCTGCTAATCATCACGAGACTAATCATAACTGATAGAGGATTTTATGCGCATGAATTACTTTCTGAATTACTCCTGAGAGAGGAATCAATATTTTAGGAATATATTACTTTAAATACCTCTAGTGTGCGTACTACAAACCAGATTGTCTCCAGGTGCACACATGCGGGAGAACACTGAAGTGAGGGATTTACAGTTGGCAACAAAGAAAGCAGGAGATGGGCAGCCTCTGTTGGCCGATAGACACCCTCGTCCAGATGTGTAGTACCAATATATAACTTCGGTTTTGTCCCTTTGTCCAGTAATCTTTGACAGCGTAATAGGATAAATTACTAAATTGAATTGGATGTCACTATTAGACCCAGTAGGAGAAGAAAAGGACTTTACCCTTATCATGATTGTTAAGGTATCTTGCAATACCCTTAGGGCTTCTGTGCTGGCACTGTGGCCAGGGATGAACTAAATGGGAGTCAGTCAAACTTGACTGCAAGGCAAATAGTTTTCCAATAATAGGTGATTGGGTTAGAGGATGGGAGGATGATTGGGTGAGAGAATGGGTAGATGGGTGAATGAAAGGATAGCAGAGAAAATGGAAATCTGAGAAAACGATGGATGGGTGGATAAAAGGATGGCAAAGTAAATGGAAATCTGAGAGAATGGATGGATGAATGGATGGATGGATGGATAGATGGATGGGCGGGTTGGTTGGCAGGTATGTGTGACAGAATGGCAGAGTAAATGGAAATCTGAGGCTATATGGATGGTGTTTGAAAGTATGGCAGTGTAAATGAAAATCTGAGAGAATGGATTTATGGATCAATGAGTGAAAAGATAGAAGCGTAAATGGAAATCTGAAAGAATGGATGGATAGGTTAGTGAAAGGATGGCAAAGTAAATGGAAGTCTGAGAGGCAGGATGTATGACATTAATGGAAATCTGAGATGATGGATAGATAAATGAATGGGCAAATGAAGAATTGATGGATGAAAGGCTTTATTGATGGATGGATGGCTGGATGGATGGATTGATTGGCCAATAGATGGATCGAATGGTGAAAAACTGAATAATGGATGAAAGAATAAATGGTTGACAGAATGCAAAGGTGAAATGGTGGATATCAGTGTGTGAATAGTAGGATTAAAGCATGACTGGATAGATTCTTGGATGGAAGAGACAAGGGAGCTCCTCTATGGAGGTTTTGGCTTTGCTTGCTTAGTGCCATGAGAACTTTGGTTCAAAGTGGGGGGTATTTAAATGTTCTCTCTACTCCCTTGTCTTTAAGGATCTGTAATAGAATCTACGTTATGAGGGAGGTGGCTGCTTTTGAGGAATGAAGAATTGTTGTTATGCCTTCATGTTCTATTCTGAGGAAGCGGACTGTACATTTTCTCAAAATGATTTGGATAAGCCTTAAGGTAGGTAAGAGGTGAACCATGTTTTATTTGCTAAGATTTTACTGGAACTGAGTTGTTTTATTGAAAAAGCATTTTTGTGCACGTCGTAGGTAACATTTCATATGGAGCTGGGCTAATTTTAAGAGGGCCTCGAACAACTCTCTTGGTTTATTATTTTTCTAGGAGATCCTTTCGTTAGACACTCCCCATTAAATAAGCTGATTGCATATTTTATCTAAGTTTGGTCGAAAGTGAAACAGCCATTGGTTTTCATGAAATTCCATAAAACTCCTACAAAATTATCCAAAATTCTGTAATATGTACTTACTGGAATCTTGTGTGAATTTAGCATGAGGCCATATATTGCATTCAAAAGTCATTTGAGATAAAGATACGACACTGGCTTGAGGGGAAAATGTCTCTGGGACATAGATAGCGATATTTTACCTGCATAAAAACATTTGCCCATATCTAATATTTAGAGTTTTTATTTTTCAGTTTCTGTGGTCTTCATGAAATTATTTTCCTCAGGGGCACATGCATGAGTACATTTTCACACTTCACAGCTTATATCACTCAAAGACCTTATGGCTATCCTTTTACCTGTAATGTTATTTACATTTTTGGGAATATGTATCAACGTGAAAAAAATATTTTTTTAAAACACATACATTTTCATGTTTTAAATTGGAGTTAAAACTGGTAACGGCAGGTTACAAAATGAAATAAAAAAACAGAAATAATGTGAATGTAACAATAATACATTAAAGCAGTTAAATAACAGTACAATGGAATGAGTGCAACTGGCCTTGTTGATAAATGCTCAGTCAGCTACCTTTTTGGGATAAACTGATTTAAGCAGTGCTAACATTTTATTTGGTGGAATAATAACGTTTAATTTTAAGAACAGGTTTTAGTTTGTGTCCAAAGTTAAGAAAAGAGCTGAGCAGCCTCAGTCTGGCTGACCTTTGGGTTGATCCCTTGAAGTTAACATTTGTAAAAGCTAATGATCTTCTCTTGGAAGCCAAGTCTACCTGGTAATTATCTACAGACTTTGACCTGGCTATCCTATTAAAATCTTGAAGATTATACATTAATTTTCTTCCTAAATGTCAAACATATCTAAAATCCTCCCAAAGTCACATAATATATAATGAACTGCATGCATCAGATATAACACCAGAATAATGTACTATAGAGTCATAACATTAGCTTACATAAAGGCGATTTTGTGCAGGGGTATAGATTATATATAACATTTCCTGACCACAATTTTAGTTTGGATAAAACTTTTAATACAAAGATAGGACATTTGTTTTTGAGTTTTCTAATTTGAACAACTCTTTTAAAAAAAAAATATATTTGATCATACATCCATGATTAGTCAGTTACATGGATACAGGATTAGTCAGTTACATGTATTTTAAGATTCTCTACATGTTCGTTGTATTCAGTACCTGTTTACAATTTACAATTTCTTGACATCTGACACTAATTAAATACCTTAACTCATAAAGCCATTTCGATTGACAATAACTCATTCCAAACATAAATCCTAGTGGTGTACAAATGTATGCTCATTGTTATATGCATATCATGTTTTAATCCGCATTTCATGTTGATATGCTCGTTTTTCAATTTTTTTAAATAATTTTGGTGATGGGTGATAATATTATATAACAAAATCACGTTTGAATGTTGCATGTACACATTTGTTCTCGCATTTTAAATCTTGACATAGACATCTTTGTTTCTCAGAGCTCATTTAATCAATAGAGTACACGTCTGTGAAATTAGACAGGCACCACTTATTGTAAGTGACATCCATAAGCCATAGAAACAGCTATCGGGTAATTGTAAGTATGACTCAAGACACGGGGCGTTTTGCTTTATCACTGGCAAATATAGTCATTTCATTCATGCAGCAGTGAAATGAGTTCACAAAGGGGACCGATGGTGCATTTTTTTTGTTTCTTTTTTATTAGTTTTTTTGTTTGCGTCCTCATTTGTTTAATTTATTGTCTTGTCAATTCCCCAAAGAATGTTTGGCAAAGTTTGTAAAGGCCTGTGGACATTTAGATGTCCTGCTCAGGAACATGTAAATATCTTCCACTGATATTCTTGAGGTAAATGTAGGAATTGAGTTTCATATCTGCCTTGGTCTTTGGCCCTGGAGCTGCTGAAAGTTTTGTCGACCCAGTGCTGGGCCCCTGTTTTGATGTTTGGGTCACTTCACCTTTAAATCTTCAAAAGGTATCCAAAACAAATCTGCATCTTTCTTTCCACATGTTTGGGGATCTAAAGGTATGCAGGGGCTGTGGGTTCTGCTGGAGGGAACCAAGCAAAAAGCCAAAATATAGCAAATATCAGAACCTGTTTTGGGCACCATGAGGCAGGCAGGGGGCTACTGGGCTACAGCCATAGGGGCTGGGGTCCTTTGCATCTACTGTGCCAGGGTTCCTCCTAATATGGCTTGGCAAAAATGGGCCATGTCCAACCTCTTCAGCAAATGATTTTCAGTGGTAGCAATGGCAAGCAGTCATAGGCTTGAGACTTCTCAAGGAGGTTAGTGTTGGGTATGGCATGCTCAGAACTGAATGATACAATCAGCAGTAAAAATGTTATTGACATTTAGAAAAGAAAAGTACTTTATTCTTCCGAAAGGCACAATACCACATGTTAAAAATTGGGTTGTAGGTTGACTGGGGTATGAGCCCTAGTCAAGCAACAGCCACAATTCTAGTCGGGGTACGAGCAGGCAAACCCCAAATTAACCTGTGCTCACCCTCTGGTAGCTTATCACCGAGCAGTCAGGCTTAACTTAGAGGCAATGTGTAAAGTATTTGTGCAACACTTCAAACAGTAAAACAGTGAAAACGTCACACAAAGATTCCACACCAGGTTAGGAAGATAGAACTTGACTTAATAAACACAATAAGATCAGAATTTGAGATATTGAATTTCAAAGTTTTTAGGTAAAAATTGCATCTAGAAGCAAAAAGCAGTATTTGGGATATCTAGTCGCTCCAGACTGGGATAAAGTCGAAAATTCAGACTGACCATGATGAAGCGTGGGCAGGATACAGGGCCCCAGTGAGGCCCACTGAACAAATGTACTTTAATCCTGGGTGCATCGATTTCGAGGATGTGTGGTACAGCCGAGGCAATGGTTGGTGCCAATCCACGCAGAGGTGGAGATGCGCTGGTCCTGATTGGCACAGCAGTGGCAATGTGTCAGCTCATATGAGTGGGGAGCTGCGATGCGGAGGTTCCGCAGTGGCGTCGAGCCTGCCATTTATGGGGATGCGAGGACCTTATGCAGAGGAGAGCATCACTCAGTGGCGGTTCCGAATGAGATACATCAGGTCTGATCCATGCAGCAGCAGCGATGCATCGGTGCCGATCCCCGCAGCTGAGGCAATGCGCCAGTTCTAAACCACGAAGCAGAGGTGATGCATCGGTTCTGGTCCGTACAGCAGAGGCAATGAGTCAGTTTAACAGCAGATGCGTCGGTTCCACTGGAGCAAACACCTTAGGCCCACTTCCAAGGGTCCAGGACTGGGGTGGCACCACTTGGCAGGGCAAAATCAGAAATGACAGAGTCCAGGTGCAGAAGCGGAGTGGTTGGAAGTCTTTTATGTCCCTGAGATTTCAGACCAGGAGGCCAGCCAGATAGCCAATGGGTTCAAGTGATGCCGGGCCAGTCCTTCTCACCCAGGCAGGAGGGGAGCAGGCCAGCAGCTCACTACAGCAAAGCAAAAGTCCAACAAAGCAGCAGCCTAAGTGAGGCTGGGTCCAGCTCCTCCCTCCAATCCTGCCAGGATGACCCATCAAGTCATACCTAAGCTCCCACTGTGTGTGGCCGTCTAGGGGTAATACACATAGCCCAACTGTCACTCACCCCAGACATGTGATCAGAGACCAGTAGCAGGAACCAAATGGGTAAAGTATGATAGTCCCAACTTCCTAAAAGTGGCATTTTCAGAATTGCAATTTGAAATCTGATTTCATCATACATTTGGATTTTAGATTGTGATTCCAGAGACACCAAACTTGAAAAGTCTATCTCTTCACAATTGGGAATCACACTTATAAAATGTAATAAGATAATCTCGATTTTATGCTATAGGAGAGTTAGGCCCTGCAGTAATGTTAAACAAACTTGAGGGTTTTTCACTACCAGGACATGTAAAACTTAAAAATACATGTCCTGCCTTTTAAATACATTACACCTTGCCCTCTGGGTTGTCCAGGGCCTACCTTAGGGATGACTTATATGTATAACAAGCATTTGGAATGCAATCGGTCTCGCCTTTGGGACCTTATATGCAGCACATTAGCCTGGGTGCTGAAACATCTACTGTTCTTTAACATGGAGGGAAAGTAAGCACCAAAATGCGTGACACGCCTAGCATGGGATCACAAGGAGAGAAATATTGCCTTTCAGCGGGAAACGGTATAGTGCAAAGCTCTGTTTTTAATATAAAATCAGGGCCTTCGGTGGTCATATCACTGAAAATACAAGATTTGAAAAAGAAATTATTGTCTACGGGTGCTCGTGGAAGACAATTTCTATGGACTGGAATCTAGAGAATGCTAAAGGGATTCTGGTATTTTACTGACCTGTGCTGGTCATTTTCTATCAAGAAAGTTAAATAGAGGCAGTTGCCAGAAAAATAAAAAAAGAAAGTCCCTCAGCAGAAAGCAATTCCGGTATTTTACTGACCTCTGCTGGTCGTTTTCTATCAAGACAGTTAGATAGAGGCAGATGAACAGAAAAAAAGTCCCTAAGCAGAAGCAGACAAGTCCTAGGGCTGATCTCCAGAGCCCACAAAGTACATACACATATAAGTATATACTAAAGTATATAAGTATATACTAAAGTATATATAAGAGGTCTCGAATGCTCAACCTAAAAAGGGAAGGTTTGGGCCTGGCAAGAGGTTTGTCTTGCCTGGTCGAAATTACAGTGTAAACTGCACACACAGGCTCTGCAATGACAGGCCTGAACCATGGTTAGAAGGCTACTTAAGTGGGTACAACAAGAAGTGCTGCAGGTTCACTAGTAGATTTTCATTTATAGGCCAATGGCACATGCAGTGCACTTTACTAGGGCTTACAAGAAAATTAAATATGCCAATTGAGGATAAGCCAATATAACCATGTTTTAGGGAGAGCGTACATGCACTTTAGCAATGGTAAGCAGTGATGAAGTACTCAGAGTCCTAATATCACAAACAATGAGCTCAGAAACAGTTGAGAAGGAAGGTAAAAAGTTGGGGGGAGGACTCCCCCCATAAGGCTGTCAGGTCTAACACCACACAAATCACAAGAATGTCTCAGATACTCGATGTACAGGTGCAAGTCCAATATGCTTCAAGGTGTGTTAGAGATTGGGTTTCTGGTTGGCAGAGGTATGAACCCTGTCCAAGCAGTAACCACAATTCTAGTCAGGGTAAGTCAGATAAACACCATAAATTAATCTGTGCTCACCCTCTGGTAGCTTGGCGCAGAGCAGGCAGGCTCAACATAGGAGGCAATGTGTAAAGTATTTGTGCAACACTTAAAACCGTAAAACTATGAAAACACCGCACAAAAATAATCCACACCAGGTTAGAAGAATAAAGCTTAATTTAATGAACAATACAAGACCAAAAGGAACAAAACTAGACCAAAATGACAAATATTTAATAAGTAGAACTGGAGTTATGCAGTTTTGAAGAATATCTGCAAATATAGTACTTAAAAGCATAAAGCCCCAACTGGGGCTATCTGGTCGCGATTGACCGAGTCAAATCCAAAGGTTCAAGCCAACTGCAATGGAGCGTGGGTCGGATACAGGGACCAACCTTGTCCCACTGTAAAAATGAACCATGTTGCTCTGTCGACAGGGCCCGATGCGTGGAGCAGAGGAGGCGATGCATCGTCGTCGATCCCTCTGGGTGTAGGCGATTCATTAGTTCTGAGCTGCGCAGATAGAGATGCATCATCGTGGACTCCTTCAGATGTAGGCAATGCGTTGTTGTTGAACCGCGCAGCTGGCAATGTAATGTCTTCGTCCCCTGCGGCAGCGGCGATGTGTCAGCGCCGAGGGGAGATGCATGGGTTCCAAACTGCGCAACAAAATTGATGCACGGATTTTGGTGGATACAGCTCAGAAAACCCATTTCCAAGGATCCAGGACTTGATGAGCACAACTTGGCAGAGCATGGCTCACAGTTGGCAGAGTCTAGGTGCTGTAGCAGGGTTGTTAGAAGTCTTGATGTCCCTGAGACTTTAGAACAGGAGGCAAGCCTGCAAGCTCTTGGAGTCACTTTGGTTTTGGGGTGTAGAGATGCAGGTCCAGTCCTTCTCACTCCCAGGCAAGGAGAGAAGCAGGCAGCAGGACAGGCACAGCAGAGCAGGAGTCCAGCAAAGTCCAGCAGAGTCCTTTCAGCAGCACAGCAGTCCTTCCTGGCAGGGTATCCTCAGGTCTAGAAGAGTACTGAAGTGGAAGTGTCTTAGGTCCAGTACTAATACCCAGTTGTGCATTTGAAGTAGGGGAGACTTCAAAGAGTGGTCTTTGAAGTGCACAGAGTCCCTGCCCTTTCTGCCCTGGCTTCAGACACACTATAGGGAGGGAATGCATCCCTTTGTGTGGGGACAGGCAAAGCCTTTTCAGATGTGTCAGCTCCTACCTCCCATCCTGCCCAGGATGGCCCATCAGGATGTTGATGGCACATCAGTCACACCTAAACTCCCTTTTATGTGTTGCTGTCTGGAGGGAATGCATAAAGCCCAGCTGTCACCCACCCCAGATGTATATTCAAAGACAGGCAGAAGGAACAGAATAGTTAAACTAAGAAAATGCCAACTTTCTAAAAGTTGCATTTTCAAATTTGCTACTTAAAATCCAACTTTACCATAAGTTGTGATTTTAAATTGTGAGTACAGAGACACCAAACTCGAAAAGTCTATCTTTTCCCAATTGGAAATTACACTTATAAAGTATAATAACGTAATCTGAATGTTAACCTATGGGAGAAATAGGTCGTGCAATAGTGAAAAATGAATTTAAGAGTTTTTCACTACTAGGACATGTAAAACTTAAAAGGACACGTCCTACCTTTTAAATACACTGCACTCTGCCCTTGGACTGTCCAGGGCATACATTAGGGGTGACTTGTATGTATTAAAAAGGAAGATTTGGGCCTGGCAGGAGGGTTAGCTTGCCAGGTCAACATGGCAGTTTAAAACTGTACCTACAGGCTCTGTAGTAGCAGGCCTGAGACATGTTAAAGGGCTATTTCAGTGGATGGGATAATCAGTACTGTAGGCCCACTAGTAGCATTTAATTTATGGGCCCTGGGCACTAATAAGTAAAGTAAATATGCCAAATGTGGATAAGCCAATGTTACCACATTATAGGAAGAAAGCACATGCACTCTAGCACTGGTTAGCAGTGGTAAAGGGCCCAGAGTCCTAAAGCCAACAAAAACGAGGTCAAAAAAAGGGGAGGAGGGGGGGCGTGGCCTGCAGCCGAGGAAAATGGCCGCATACTAAGTGAGCTGCGACAGCAGATAGGGTAAAACCACCCCAAAATCCGTCACAATCCGGCCATAGGGTAACGAGGACAGCGGAGCTGACCGGCGGCGAGCCGCTCGCAGGTGCAATCGCGGCGGCAGCAGGGACGAGGGAGGCTTCCAGCCCGGTGGGGCGAAACTCGGAACTCAGCGCCCGTGCGGGCGAAAATGGCGCCGATGGAATGCGAGCGCTCGGCCTAAAACGGAAGGTCCCGAGACGCGTGCAGGAGCCGGACTTGGGGGCGAGAGGTGCTCGGACTGCAGCGGAGCCCGGGAGTGGTGCGCACACAGCGGCTGAGAGGCGGCCGGAGGAGACCGACGGCCGACACAGAGGTGGGTGCGGAGGTGCCCTGAGAGCGTCGCTCGGCCAGCCTGGGGCCCGGAGGTGAGCTTGCAGCGCAGGCACACAGAAACCACGAGCGGAACCGCTGTCGCGGCGGAGAGCCGCGTTGGGCGTGCGCTACTGACAGTGCGGAGCCCCGGAGGCCGGGGAGGCGGCGCAGTGAGCCCGAGATTTGGAGACTTGGCCGCACTGGTGGGGCCCGCGGAAGCGAGCTGGGCCTGCTGAGCGTTGCTGCCTCCCACCGGAGCACCGCGACTGGATAACTCCGGGGTCTGGGGCCCGCGCGCTCTGAGGCTAATCCATTGTAGTGGGAGGCCTGGACCAGTACTGAGTGGCCTGAGAGGCGCTGGGGGTGAAAACTCATCTGCCTGCCCCTGGAGGCCTGCTGCGTGGCCGTTGGCGGAACGGCCTGCTGAGCCGGTCGGCGTGCGACCTGAGCAAGAGTGTGCGGTGGTGTCCCTCACGGCTGAAGTGGCGGAGGACCGGGGGTGGACTGGACGGTTCCTCCGGCCCGCGGTTGGACGATTGCGACAGGGACAAGGGGCCAGACGTGTGAGCCCTCCCGCCACGGCCTCATCTACGGCAATGGGTCGGCATAAGCCGCCCCTTCCGAACCAAGCCAACCAGATCGACAAATACACAGTGGCTATGGGGAAGGGAGAGGGCCTCCGTGATGGGGGACAACAGGGTGACGACGCGGACGGAGGATCGGACCCGTCACTCAGAGACATAATGCAGGCCATCAGAGACATGCGTGGCACAATGGAGCCCAAACTGGACTCGGTCACAGAAGAGGTTAACCTCCTCCGGGCTGACTTTCGGGCTATGTCGGGCAGGGTGGCCGAGACGGAGAGTGGCATTGGGAATTTACAGGCCAGAACGAAGAAGCTTGAGGAGCAGGTCGCCACGCTGGTGAAGGCCCAGGGTGACGTCGTAGCCCGCCTGGAGGATCAGGAAGGCCGGGCGCGACGCAACAACGTCCGCATCGTAGGGGTGCCGGAGGGACTGGAAGGGCCGTCCATGGATTGTTTTGTTGAGGAACTGATACTGCAACACCTTAAGCCCAAGCGTCTCTCAAAAATTTTCTCTGTCGAAAGGGCCCATCGCGCAATGGGGGGAGGCCCAAGCCTGGGGCCCCTCCGCGCACCATCATTGCCCGGTTCCTGAACTACCGGGACCGGGATGCCATCCTGCAGGCCTCACGTACCACCGGTGACCTAAGACTGGAGAACGCAACGATCCGTTTTTTCCCGGATTTCACTCTGCAGGTCCAGCACCAGCGCAGGTCCTTTGAAGGCGTCAAGCGAGCCCTTAGGGACCAGGGTGTGCGGTACATGATGCTCTTTCCAGCACGGCTCAAGATCCTGGATGGGGAGAAGGTGTACTTTTTCGATTCTCCGGCGGAGGCGAGCGACTGGATGGAGGGATGGCGGACCGTGGGCCGCCAGGGTGCAGCGCGGCGCCAGACCTCCAACGACACCTCTCGTGAGGCCGAGAGGGCTACAGCACCAGCCCGAGGGAGTCAGGAGCGTGAACGTCCGCCACCAGAGGACTGATGGGGACACATGCCGCATTGAGGGCTACACATGGGGGAGGCGGGAAATGGCGCACGTCTCTTGAGCCCTGATGGGCTGGGGGCCACCAGTCAGGCTGCACAAAGATTTTGAACATCTCCGTGACTGTGAGTGACCGCGCTGGCTGACGTGGATTGCTCGTCCATAGGGCTCTAGGCGTTGGCCCGCTGGGGCTTGGGAGAGGGGGGGGGAGGGTGAGTGCTAATTTCTTGTTTAAAGGGGTGGAAATCCGACAGTCATTTGTGCCAGTTTCTGCGAGTTGTGGGCTTACGTTCTCTCAGTTAGTTGAAATGGGACTATTTGGGCGACAGGCACTCTGCAAGTTTTTAAGGTGGGGGGTTGGGGGCCCACTTAGCAGGGAGTCAGGGAGGGGGGGACAGACTGGGGGGGGTGGGATGGGGTTGATGGGAAGTTTAAGTTTAGCTCATGTCAATATATCTATGTTAATGCTGTTGTATTGTGGGGGCACTGCGCAGTGGCAGGGTGGAAATCCGTTGAGGATGTGGATTCACAGTGGGGATGGGGGATCAGGCTAAGATTAAAATATGGACATGGAATGTCAATGGGATGGGCAACAAGATCAAGAGAACTCTAGTACTGCAGCACCTGAAACGCCATTCTCCAGATGTGGTGCTCCTGCAGGAAACCCACCTCCGGGGTAATAATTGCAGGGCCTTAGATAGGTTCGGGTACAAGATGGTAGCCCACTCCGGATTCACGTCCGGCTCGAGGGGGTGGGGATATTGGTCCGTAGGAGTTTGCCAATAACTGTCTTAAATTCCTGGACGGAGGACGCTGGGTGCTTCGTGGCGGTGGCGGTGAGATGGGAAGGGCGTACGGTGCTCCTGTGCTCCTGTTACATCCCGCCCGGCCTGCATGCTACACTTTACAAGAAACTGGGGACACATTTGGCGAACCTCCCCAACGGCACTCTGATCCTAGGGGCGACACCAACGCGGTAATGGACGTCGAACTAGACCGGTCAGGCGACAGACGAGCCAGCGGAGGGGAGGCGGGCCTGCGGGGCTTCACGGCTGCAATGGGCCTATGCGACATATGGCGAACTCGGTTCCCAGCCCGCAGACTCTACACCTTTTATTCGGCCAGACATGGCTCCTTTTCGAGGTTGGACTATATTTTCACGCGGGGGGATCAGTTGGGAGATTTTGTAGACCCGAGTATTATGGCGCGAGGCATATCGGACCAGTCTCCGGTGGGTGTTACCCTTCGGGGGACGGTGGTGGACAGGGCCGCATTCCCGCGAATAGATCCGTGGCGGTTAACTGACACTTCGATTACCGATAAGCTTCGGGAGGGCTCCGAGAATTATTTCTCCGACAATCAGGGGTCGGTTACCTCCCAGCTAACGTTGTGGGAGGCATACAAGGCGGTCCTGAGGGGACAGGCCCAGGCTTTGATCGGTGCCCAGAAGAAAGAGGAATCGCTGCAGATTCAACAGCTGGAGCGCGAAATCGAGTCTCTGGAGCGAGAGGCAAGTGCGTCGCCCTCGCCGGAGCGCAATCATGCTTTGGCCCTGAAGCACAGGGAACTTCGCTCGCTAGCGGAGGGTGAGGCACGTGCCTACTCCCTTGCCACGCAGCATCGGATATATGATGCAGGTGACAAGAGTATGAAGCTTCTTGCGTGGCTGGAGCGTCGGGACAGGGAGCGTTCCTGGGTTACGGAGGTGCGGGATGGTTCGGGGGCCCTGGCTTCCACGAGTGCGGCCATTGCGGAGGCTTTTGCGTCCTACTATGAAGGAGTGTATACCCCAGTGTGTACCAGAACCGAGAGAGACTGTGAGGAATTCCTGCGAGACTTTGCGTTGCCCATGCTATCCCAGGAACAAACTGAGTGTCTGGATGCAGACCTCACAAGAGCAGAGCTGGGAGAAGCCCTTAACGCCCTCCAGGCCGGCAAGGCGCAGGGACCCAATGGACTCCCGGTCGAAATCTATAAGAAACAGGCGAATGTGGTACTGGAGCCCATGCGACGTATGTTCCTTGAGGCACGGGAGGTAGGCGTGCTTCCGCCCGACCAGAGAGAGGCCACAATTGTGGTTATTCATAAAGCCGGGAAACCGGCGGACTGTTGCTCATCCTATCGGCCTATCTCCCTCCTGAACGTGGAGGCGAAGGTGTTGGCCAAGGTCTTAGCGACAAGACTGCTTTCTGTACTGCCCGACCTCGTGCATGTAGACCAGTCGGGTTTTATGCCCCACAGGAGCACTCGGCACAACCTGCGGAGGCTCTATGGTATTCTGCACATGACTAAAGACGTGGGACATACGCAGACGGCATTGATGGCGCTGGACGCCTCAATGGCCTTCGATAGCATCGAATGGCCATACCTATTTATGGTACTGAATAGACTGGGATTGGGCCCCGTGTTCGGTAGCTGGGTGAGACTCCTGTACACGCAGCCGATGGCAAGGGTGAGGGTCAATGGGGTGACGTCCCGAGCTTTTGCCCTGTATAGGGGCACTAGGCAGGGCTGCCCCCTCTCACCGCTCCTGTTTGCCCTCGCCCTGGAGCCGCTCGCTCATTGGATCAGAAGAGATAGGGCCTTTTGGGGCCTGGCACTCACGGATGAATGGGAGGAGCGTATCTCTCTATACGCTGACGATATTGTCCTGTACATGGCCAGACCCTACCAGTCCATGGCGCGGGCTCTCCACCTTTTCGCCCTTTTCGGTAGTTACTCTGGCTACTCGATTAATTGGACCAAATCGGTGGTTTATCCTCTGTCGGGTCCACCTCCTCGCATTCCGCGGGATTGCCCGGCATCGCTGGAGACTGCTGGATTCAGGTACTTGGGAGTGTACGTCACCAGAGACACGGGGGAGTTCTTCGCCCGAAATTTGGAGCCTCAACTGATGAGGCTGGGGGTGGACATTGGACATTGGAGGTCCTTGCCCTTGTCCTTGATGGGGCGAGTCGCACTCTTTAAAATGCTGGCGCTGCCAAGACTTCTATATATCCTCCAAAACACACCGTACCTGGTCCCGACGGCGACATTTAAGCGGATCTCCCGGGAGTTGCGGACGTTACTTTGGGACGGCGGCAACCCGAGAATTGCGTTGCAGAAGCTTACGCGGGGGTGTACGACGGGGGCTGGCCCTCCCGGACGTGCAACTCTATTACTGGGCAGCTCAGTTGCAGGTGGTCAATGACTGGGTCTACGCGCCGACCTCGGAGCCAGCTTACAGAATGGATAGGCACGCGATGGTTGGAGGAACCTGTGAGCCATATCTCTACTCCCGCGGGCGGGGTCGTGATCTGCCCGCGCACACTGGGGTGGTACTCCACTGTTGGAGGGAGGCCAACAAATTCTTGGGCTGGACGAGCACCCTAACGGGACAGACCCCGCTTTGGACGGGCGATCGGCTAAAGGAGGTGACGGGACTATCCGGCTATAGGGGGTGGAAACTGATCGGCATTGAGTATCTCGGTGATGTGTGGAAGGGGGGGGCCCCGGTTCCCTTTGCGGCTCTGAAAAATGAGTATCAACTTCATGATTCCCAACACTACCATTACCTGCGCCTCATACATGCATTGCGGGCCCACATCCGTGCTGGCACTTCCATCCCGGAGTACTCCCCTATGGAGGACAGGCTCCTTCTCGACCCCATTCTAACGAAGCCCACGTCAACGATTTACCGAAAACTTATTAATAACATGCCGGACCCCTTGGGTCCCCTGCGGGCGAGATGGGAGGGGGACGTTGGAACACTAGATGATGACGACTGGCAAGACGCCCTGCAGAGCCCCCGCGAGGTAGCGATCCGGCCGCGATTCCGCCTTGTGCAGTTAAAAATACTCCACGGGGTCTACTATCCCCGCACCCACCTGTTCTCCTGGGGTAGGACTCTATCACCCTTGTGTGTGAGGGGCTGTCAAGGGGAGGGCTCCTTTTACCACATTCTATGGGATTGGCCACAGGTGAGTCACATGGCTGAGTGGTCCAGGCCTGGTGGGTGCAGGCTTCTCAGTAGGATGCTGAGGGTGGCACTGGGAGTGACTTCTGACAGTGGCCCTCTTCTGGGTTCCAGCAGTGTCGGCAATAGGCGAACCGCGGAGTTGCAGCAGGTCCAATTAATTCCCTCTGGTGAGTTTCATAGGTAGTCACTCTGAGGTCACAGTAATTTTTCCACATGCAGGGCTCCAGCGGCAACTTCAACAGTTTCAGGCACTTTGGGGCATGTCTTTCATGTCTGATCAGACACGCAGATCCTTATCCCAAAACAGCAGGTCACTGATTCAAGGCAGCAACTTGGTTATTCAGAGTGGTATAGTCCATTTGGGACACTTTGGGTCCGCGCCATACTAGCCACTCAGGCAGGTTGTTGGTGTACCCTGAGGAGGGCACCAATGATTGCAGGCTTTTTTTTCTTTGGGTCAGCAGGGACTGCTTAGGCACAGATTAGGTAGTGCCTCTGTTGCCCCATCCACAATCAGAGGCACACAGCAGGTGCCACAGGGCAACGTTGATCCCTTCTCCAGTTGGGCTGACTGATCGGGCACACTTGGTCAAGTACCACAGCTGCGACAATAGAGACAACAGCTCAGGCATGGTTTGGAAGTGCCATGCTTCTCTGAGGAGCTAAGTGACTGGCTTCCAGGCTAGAGCATGATAGTCACATGGGTTGTGAGTATCTGGAAGATGGGCTACAGCACCCACTAGGGTTATTCTCTTCTGTTCACACCAACTGTCAGCTCCTCCTTCAGGGTCGGCTTGCTCCTTCCAACTTACCCAGGCATGATTCCTCAGGTATCAAGCACAAGACTAGCAGTTCTTCATCCAGATCAGACTCCAGATGATGTCCCTGCACCACTAGGAAGCTGAGAGTCAAGCAGACCCCAGGTCTGGTTGTGCAGTAGCCCCCTCGCTACTATGTGGAGCACCCCATCCTTGGTCAGAGAGAACTTAGGCCCTAATTTAGATCTTGGTGAACGGGTTACTCCATCACAATGGTGACAGATATCCCACCCACTGAAATATAAATCGCAGAGAATATAATTGGATTTATATTTTGGTGGACGGAATATACATCACCATGGTGAAGGAGTAACCTGTCTGCCAAGATCTAAATATGGCCCTTAGTCTGGACCAACAAGTGGGTCACCAGGTCCCACTTTTATACAGAGATGTCAGACGGGATATCGATTCTCTGTCTGACCTTCAGAATCATTTTCAGATGGTTCTCTTTTCATGTTTCCTTTTCAGGCTGTCCTACGGAATGAGCCTTTGTTTTGAATGATTCTCTTCACCGCAGGGTTGCCTCCTAGCTGTAGCACCCACAACAGAGGCAGAAAGAGTTGGGAGCAGTCTGCACTTGACTATCTTACAGTGATCAGGAAGCAGGATAAAGGCTGACCCTTTCGAAAAGGACCCTTCACATCATGACAACATCAACTGAAGTCCCATTGTTCACTGGTACCATCGACCAAATGGCAGTCTCAAGTAGACTAATGAACAGCCCTGTGTATATGTAAGGACCTAATAAAATTTCTAAGGGCAAGCCTTTCTCCTCTTTTCCTACTTCATTACTTGGATTTCCTCCCTCTAGTCTTAGGAATGTCAGCAATACACTTACATTGTCTAGGAAAGCAACTTCCCCTCCATCTTGTGCACACAAAAATGCCAGGGGCTTCCAAAATGGAACCCACATGGCTGTGTCACTATGGTTTGCTCAGACATGTATGCAGTGTGTAACATGCTTCTCACACACAATATGTGCTCATCAAAGAGCTCTAAGTCTCAGCGCCTTGAATCCAGGTTCACCATCAGCAGTGGGAATTTATACAAGGGGGAGCAATACGCTCCCTCTCTTGTAACATAGATAAAAAATCCTGGTCAAACTAAGATCTCTTCAAAACATGGCATGGTGCCACCTCCAACCGACATGTATGAATTGATAATTTTGTCAGTAGTCCCCTGTCACGACTGAGGGCTCACTTGGTGCACCTCTCCAGGTCCAGGATAGATCTACACTATATAGGTGATGAATGAAGAGTGTTAGTGTAAGCCTATGGGTCACAATGAAGGGCATATTCCATAAACCAGAGTTGCATTTGTATGGATTGAAAATGGAGACAATAGGGGACATTATGACAGATATGCAAGAGATCTTGGGACAACATATCAACATTGATATTGTCATTGCACTGACAAACCACTATCATCTTGTGACTATTATTTCATTGCCTGATGTTTGTAATAGCTTTGAGAAGAACCCACAACTGGTTTCTAAGTGCAGTAATGTAACCACTGCACAAATATGTTTTTACCTAAGGGTCACAGGCTTGAATCTCCACAGAAAAACTCATCTAATCCTCCTTCCTAAAAGAAGAACATGAGAACTATTGAGTTAGGTAGCAATTAGCATTGTATTTCAGCAAGATGATATTTTTTCTGGATCCTTCAGAACACGGCCCACGAAAAGGCTTTCTAGACACCCTAGCACTAAGGATTTTGTTAATGTGCCAACACAGGACAGAAACCTGGTTAGACTGGAACCACCATACAACCTACTGAGTAGCACTTGAGTGAGATGCTTTTTGGGTAACAATCAATCTTGTGAAATATCACAGGGATGATTAGTGGAACTTAGACCCCTTTTTATGATATCAAGGCACACTCAAAAACACTAGGAAACAATGAATATATTTTAATGATTTATTCTACAATAAAAATTCTATCCTTGTGCTCACAATATGATTAGTAAATAGTTAAAACAAACAGAATAGTAGCTGCAACATTTACAAGTAGTGTGAATAGCAGAAAATATTCCAACATATTGAATGTGTAATTTTATACCAATCCCACCCTCATATATTTTGCTTACTAAGCTAAAACTTAGCATCAAAAGAAACACCTAATTTGAGTTTTGAAAATAGTTCGCAGTTTCATACCTGTTTCAATGTTCTCTTTAATACCATAGTGTGCTATTCTCTTCGCTGGAAGGAAGGCTGATAAGCCCGCTGCAAGTGAAGGCTGAATGTGCCTCCTGTTAGCCTTTAACAAAAGGAGATAAAGTGATTCTGCATGGCCTGTCTCAGGCTCTTGGTATGAAGTTCCTCTCTGGCTCTTCAAACTCTGCTCCTAACATATATAACATTATCTGGTCATTGTTGAATCTTTAAAAACACAATTGGCAGAAACAGTCATGATGCCTTTTACCTATTTTTATTCTTTGCTACTGTGCTCTCTGAATTATAACAGTACAAGAGAAATGAAATTTTCAGCTTGCACAATTTTTCTTCACAACTAGATGACAATTATTTTAGAACAGAGAACAAGATTCATGAATATATTCGAGCAGATTCAATTGTCATGTTCCAATGACATTAAACAAACAAGCTTTCTATATTTGTCTTTCATACTTAAATGATTAACATATGTAACCCAGAAAGGGGGATACCTCGAAGACAAAAAACATGATATTTATAGAAGAGATGATCCTTTGATGTACATGCACTTTACAAATACAAACTATGCTGCAGAATTTAATATTCTGCACTAAAGACATCACAGCGATATGTTATACAAAAACAGATGACAATTATCACAAAAAAGGAACATTACGTGCCACATCTGGTTTCTCAACATAGTTGGAGCAATTGATTGCAAACATCATGGATTTCAAGTAAGGGGTTCCCCTTACATGACTTTCACTATTCCACTACTCCTATCATACACTTTGGAACCCGTGACAATGCCTTTGCATTCCCTGGCCTCAGGGTTCATAAAAGCATCAGCAGGAATAGAAAATAAAGAAAGCTCCAAGAATCAAATGTACATACTCCTATTCTTTATCCCGACCCTCAGCAGCAGATTGAAAGCTGATGAGGGTGCAGTTAGAGTTATTGGTCAACCCAGGTGAGTGTCAACTTCATGGGCCGAAGCAAATGGGGTTCCCTTACATGAAATATGTAGGGATGCAATGTGATCAAATACTAATATGCTTGTAAAACATTAATGAATATTTCTGGTGATGACAACATTCCCTTTGTTTCTGATGTACTGAGAACTGTTATGAAGTAAATCATAAGTTTTCATCTTTGTGTAATTAACGTTTAATGTATCAGGTGGTGTTTGTCAGGTTTATTTTTAGTGTATGCAGACAATGTAAGCTTTGGTACATCCTTTTTGGTAAGGACTGAATAGTGGACTTGCCATGGTCTATAATTTCTAGTGTTAATACTGCAGAACTATTGTATGTAGAAGTACACATAGTGGCAGATTTAATAACACTTTGCTCCAGTACAAAGTAAAGAAAATGTGACATAAACTGCTACAAAGTTTAGAGAAACTATTTACCTTCTAATGCAAAACTATTTTTAGCTAGAAATGAGCCCGTAAAGTAATGCAAATATCGCTTTGCACTGTTTGTGTCAAGAGGGTGGTACAGGGGCATTTCCATGTGAGCACACATATTTCTTGTCACAAAACCCCATCTGCTAAGAATGATAAACAGGGATTTGCACCAAAATGGTTTGTATTGACTCCTTGAGACAATACAATCAAAATTATGGTTCTGTCAGATCAATTAGTACATAAATATCACAAATCACAGCGCAGGAACACTCCGTAATGGAGTAACCATTGCGCTTTATAAGCTGCTAAAATAAAATAAAATAATAATAATTCATTGCAGGCTACACAACAGTCTTGACATAAGTAAATGAATTACATTAAGAGAGTAATTAATACACACATAGGCATAGAGTGTTTTTACACCACCATGTGGGGAATGTATTTTGCCTTATAGCAGTCAACAACACTTCAAAATAAATATATCTCAATCAACATGCCCCGTGTGTAGTGACAATAGAAACACTGCTCATACAATGTGAAAGTACGCACCAGAGAACACAATAAAAATTAGTTTTTATGCAGGCTGGCTACATAATTTACAGATATGCTTCAGTTGGGTAGGTAAAAAGATCCACTTATTTAGTCTCACTTTAGTCATGTAGTACAAGCAAAACATTGTAGATCGTCGACATTTTGACCGGTATATCTAGTTTTGGATTTATACATACAACCAAGTCTTCCTCAGGACACTGAAAGGAAATACCCTAATCTCTGTGAGTGTAAAATGGCTGAATCAAAAGAAAATATATCAAGGACTACAAATGGTCACCTCATACTGCTCAGAAGGTTCCAAATTGTTCCCTCCACATGAAGATGCAAACAACTTTAAAAAAAACTCAGCTATGTCTCTTCTGAGTCTGGGTGCCCTGTGTTTCCCCTGCATCATCTCCAGGCCTTCTCTGGCCCACACCAGGAATGGTGCCCTGAAAAAGATAGCAAAAAAAATCTGTTAGTTCCTGCTTCAAGGAGGCTACACAGCAATCAGTGGGGAAACCTGAGTTTCTTAAAACCTTAGCTTATTACAATATACAGAAAAAAACAGTTTTCCCTTATCAAAGCACCATTCCTGGTGCACGTCAAAGATGGGCTGATATTTTGCATGACTTTTTGCATGAGGGCATAGCTGCCATAACAAAGTCACATGGAGACTAGTTAGAAAAGAAAATGTCTCTTGGAAATATATTTTCTTTGTGAACCTTTTCTCCGGCAGATGAATATTATGCAACGTTATGCAAAATTGTGTAATGTGAACGTTAGAAAAATACCTTAAATTATGAGTAATGTGAAGTTTGTGTCTTAAGCCTGAACCTATTTGTGGACTAATCCCTCTCCTTCCATTTACCAACATGGGCTTCAGAAACATTTATCCGATAATAAAGCATTCAACTTCCTTCAGTAGCCCAAATTCATTCAATATTATTTAAACTAGATTTGCATGCTTTTTGGGATAACGTCAACACTATTACCAAGGCATCAACTGAAATGGAGAAAACTAAATTTTAGGAGACAGCAAAACCTCTCAATTTAAATACCATCAACTGTATGGTGAGATCTAAATGTTTGGACAAATCAAAAAACTGCCAGTTTAAATACTATATGTGAAACATTTCTGGGCCCAACTTACTTTTGCTTTAAGGCACGCTAGGGTGAAGCACTATATTTGAACCTAGTGTTTCTGCTTCATTAATGCAATATGTATCTACTACATCATTTCAATATTTCAACCCTTATAGGCTTTTACATCGCTTTTGAAAGATGTTAATCCAAGTGCTTTGAATAATATCAAGATGTGACCCATTTAAAATCTTCCCAGTTAGAATATACTATCAGGTAGTTAAGGTAGCTCATTAGCTTCTATTAAATTAAAAGCTTTCACCTTAAGTCACTATTATTACTATTTTGATAAGTGATATAGATTCTCTTCCAGTTTTCTTTATAGAAAATGTATTGAAATAGTTTTATTCTAAATCTAACAACATTTTAATTGTACCTAAATGTATTCTGTTATTGTACTAAATGGATGTAATGTGTTCCTTGATTTTCCTTTTAAAATCACATACAATTTTTGAACTCAAGCAAAGAATGTATCACCAACCAGGTACAGGGTCTTGACCATTATAAGTGAACTGTGGATTTCAAAGTTCAGTTTTGTTCAACTGCTTACCATACCAGGGGTGCACAATCAGGAAGCCAAGAGATTTGTTGATGGCCCCTTAGTTGTTTTGTAGGGTACGTTTCAGATTGGATTCTTTCATTGCATTTTAATCAAAATTTGTATTTATATACTTTTGCTCAGTATTTGTAGCTGTGCTTAATAATGTGCTGCTATTTGATACTTCTTCTGTGTTGGGTTATTTGTAATAGTTCAATAATCATGGTGTATTTGTTTTATTAGTTTGTGCTTTTACAGAAAAAGGCGTGTAGACAACCTATTACAGTGCACTAAATCGAGTCTTTATTACGTTTCCCAGGTTATCCCTTAGCCTCGTGAGCTGCTTCTTCAAGGTTTGATCACTGACCCATGTCGCTCAAGCATTAGACACATGGACTTTTGACTAGTGGCTTTAACAGGCAAAAGCTAGAACAATGGGAGCAATCAATGCAGCCAAATATTGCTAACAGTTTATACCATGGAGTTTCAGAGACTTTCAGATGTAAAGAAAACACTAGATTTGTCGTCAGTTAGTAGGAGTCTGTCTCCTCGACTTTCTCTCTCTTCCTCTTGCTCTCACTGTCACTCTTTTACTCTCCCTCTCTTTCCCAGTATTGTTCTTTCCGTTGCTTTGTTGTTTCGAGGAGTAACGATGCTAACATTCTGCATATCTCACATCTTTTTCTGGTGGGGGATGGGGGTGGGTGAACAGTACAAAACAAAGATATAGAGCATGCCTTCTATTAAATATGTGTTATTGCCACGAGAATATGCCAGGTGTTCATTGCCCTTCCTATATCTCTTCATGCTCCGCAGTGGACACTCTTTAAAATAATCATGGAATCCCAATTAGTAATTTACATATTGCATGTACCTAACTTCATTACCTCCTCGTCAGACCTGCCCATCACAGTCCTTACGTAAGTGAGCGACAGCTCCTCCCTGCAGACATTCCCAAGCCGAAACTCCCCTGCTCCCATCCCTACCCTCCAGGCCACGCCCACATCCTGTGGAACATAAACCCTGACCTTACCTATGGACATCCTGTTGTTTTTCTCTGCGTCTGGAACAGGCTATTGTACTCTCGGTTGGTGAGGCCGTCTACAGTTGGTAAGTATAATTAAGGTATGCTCTAGCAGCCTTTTCTTGTCAGAGGGGGGAGACATGGCTTTAGTCCCTGCTGCAGCGGGACGGCCGCGGGCTCCACTCTGTTCACATCGGAGCCTCGTTGATGGGTGGCCAGGCTTCTCCACGCTTGGGTGAGGGCTTGTTGCTTTTGTAGGGGCTGCCTGGCACCCCTGGGGCGTGGTGGGTGCGGGTTCATTTCTCGGGCTGGCCTCTGCTGTGAGGCGGTCCGAGAGCAAAGTGTGCTTGGCATTGCATGGGGGAGGCGTGGCTTGAGTCCCTGCTACAGGGGGACGGCCGCTGGCTCCAATCCTTCCCATAGGAGCCGCGTTGTGCGCCTGGAGCGCCTGGGGCGTGGTGGGTGCTGGTTCTTGGTACGGGGGCAGGCCTCTGCTGCTGCAGGCAGTTTCTGAAGGGTGCTTCTCCGGAAGAGGTCTATGGCTGTGTGGAAACCGCGCACGTTCGCGGGTGGACCGGATTGATTTTTTGTGGTTTGTGACAGCCGAGTGGGGCGTGCGCTGGCATTGGCCAGCAGGGTGGAATGATATTTGCTGCTGCGTGGACATTGGTTACTGGGCTTCTTGGAAACCATTGTTTAGGACCTAATTGGGCCGGTTTGCATGCCAATTAGTTACGGTATATAGGAGGTGTGCTTCATCCTGCCTCTGACTCGTCATGGATGGGGGAAAGCGGTCAAAGAAGTGTAAGCATTTGGAGGAGGAGGTGGTGGCTGGGCCTCCAGCTGATCCTTCCTTGGCTGATGTCCAGAGGATGATTGAGGCCGCTGTTTCTGCTGCTTTTCAGGCCAGGAAGGCCGTGGGGTCTAAAATGAAGAAGTTAGATGCCCCTGATACTCCTGATCCTGACTGTGATTCAGAGGAGGAGATGAAAGGGCAATTTATTCATGGGGCTGACCTTCGCAGTGTTTTGCAGCATGTGCGGGACAATTTGGGGTTTCCTATGCCCTAAGGCTGAGGAATCTGAAGATTTCTTTGCCAATTATCAGAGAAAGGAGCCTGAATGTCTGCCTATCCATAAGTCGGTCCAGAGTGTGCTGGAAGGGGGGTGGAGGGATGTGGACCAACATGCTTTTCCCCGGTTCCTGGCAAAACGTGATCCATTACAAGGGTTTTCGGATGAGTTTCCTTCTGTCTTTAACATTGATTCCCTGTTGGCAGACCTTTCTTCTCAGAGCCTTCTGGTTTCGGAGGATGCGGTACCTACAGATTCTGGGGATAAAGGGTTAAAGGGGCTCTGAAGAGATCATTTGCGGCTTCAAATCTGGCTGTTTGATCTGCTGCATATAACAGTTATCTGGTTCAGTCGCTGCTGAAAGACTGTCAAAGTATCTCAGAGCAGCTGCTTCAGGAAGAAGATCCCTCTGAGTCATTGACTATGTTGAAACAGCAGTTGCGTTTCTTGTCCGACCTGTCTTTTGATTCCCTTAGTGCCTCTGCTGTGGCTGTGGGGGCCTCTGTGGTGGCTAGGCGGCGGTTATGGCATAGGCCTTGGAAGGCGGAGGCGGCACAGAAAAGTGCTCTCATGAAAATTCCCTTCACAGGCTCTAAACTGGTTTTAAGACCCCTTGGAGGCCATGATAAAGAAAACTGCAGAGGACAAGAAGTTGTTGACTCCTGTCCAGCCGCCACTGAAGGGCCAGTGTGCTGGCTATAAGGGGGCTTTTGGTCAAGCGCTTCAGTTTTAAGATGGCCGCTCAGCCCTTTCGTGGTGGGGACTTGGCCATGGTGTCCCTTCCTTCCATAAGTCCTGGGGCCAACAGGGCAGTTTGGATTCAGCCGGTCAAGCAAAATCATGACTATCCTGTGTTTGTGGGGGGGGGGGAGCAGTGGGGGGTCGCCTCAGGAATATTTTGCTAGTCTGGGAAGAATTTATCAGGGATCAGTGGGTTCTGCAGATTATCAGGCTGGGGTATCGTATAGAGTTTGTGGTGCCTTCCTTGGAAGTTTTCCAGTCTACCTCTGTTCCAAGTTTGCCGGTGAAGAGTCAGGCACTGTTGGCAGGGGTTCAGAACCTGTTGAGCAAGGGGGCCATTGCGAAGGTTCCTGTATCGCAACACGGAAAGGGGGCTTACTCTATCCTTTTTCCGATCAGAAAGCCCAATGGCGATTACCGTCCTGTGTTGGATTTGAAGGCTGTGAATTTGTGCATTCCTCGCCGGTCCTTCAAGATGGTGACATTCCAGTTTATTCTTCCCTTCCTGTCGGTGGGGGGCTTTCTCACTTCTCTGGATCTGAGGGATGTGTATTTTCATGTGCCGGTGCACAGGGACTCGCAGAAGTTACTGAGGTTTTGTGTGGGTGGTGAACATTTCCAGTTTCAGGTATTGCCCTTTGATCTCTCTGCTTCACCTAGGGTGTTTACCAAGGTGTTGGCTCCTTTGGTGGGGTTGTTACATGCACAGGGGATCCAGGTGTTTCTGTACTTGGATAATTGATGATTTCTTCCTCTTCTTTCCCTAAGGCTCAATCTGAAACTCAGGAAGTCTGCTGTCTCCTACAGCTGTTCGGCTGGATACTGAACCTGGAGAAGTCCCATTTGATTCTCACTCAGGAACTGTTGTTCATTGGAGGGGTCTTCAACACAAGGATAGGGAAGGTGTTCCTTGAAGAACTGACAGCGGTTTTGGCCTCTCCCATTTCCACAGCATGACAGTGGTTGAGGCTGCAGGGGTTAATGGCCGCTGCTGTCACGATTGTTCTTTGCTCCAGGTTGCACTTATACCCCTTGGTGAATCACATTTTTCATCTCTGGTGTCCAGGGTCTCAGGATTACGACCAATTGATTCCTGGGGGTCCGGGTATCTTCCAAGAGTTGGCCTAGTGGTTGGATGTCGGGAATCACATGAAGGGTTCTTCGTTTGTGCTCCAGGACAGGTTGGTTCTGACGACAGATGCCAGTGAACTGGGTTGGGGGCTGTGATGGCTCAGGATTCAGTTCAGGGGATCTGGTCAGTCCAGGAGGCTCAGATGTCTTCCACCTGGAGGGAGTTAAAGGCCGTCCAGCTGGCCCTGATTCATTTTCTACCTTGGGTCCTACATTGGGATGTTCTGTTGAGGATGGACAATACTGTGGCTGTTGCTATGTGAATCATCAGGGGAGTGCAAAAGTGGCTTCGCTGAATTTGTTAGCTCAGCAGATTTTGCACATAGAAAAGTCAGAGACCGACAAGTACATACATGGCTCCTGTAAGCCACAAAAGCTTGGACACTTTTGAAACGCTCGTCAAACATGACCTACAGTCCCTTAATTTTCATAGGAAATCCAAACATTGCAACTTGATTATGAAAGAAGCCAAAATATTACAAAACCTGGCTAACAATACTGCCATCATTTGTCAAAATGCAGATAAAGGAGGTGCTCTCGTTATAATGGACACAAGCTTTTACAAGCAACAGGTATTCAACCATGTTCTGGATACAGATACTTACGCTTTATTGGATCACAATCCCACAAATGAATTTGTCTTGATCTTGAGATCTCTGCTTAAGAAGGCTGTGGAAGACGGTATCAGTTCTGAAAAAGTCCAAAGATACCTAAGACAATCTAATCCCAAATCACCCACCATATATATGTTACCAAAGGTACATAAGAGTCTTCAGCAACCTCCGTTCAGGCCTATCGTGTCCACCAGAGGCAGTCTTCATGAGCCTGTAGGAAAATTCCTTGACAAACACCTACAACCGTTCGTATTGAACAGGCGAACATACATAAGAGACACCACGGACTTCATCTCCAGACTGAGTCAGATCTCCATTGAAGATGATGATGAACTTTGGTTGTGTACAATAGATGTTAAATCTTTGTACACTTCAATACCACACGACCTAGGCATAGCTGTTATAGAAAACGTGTTACTAAATTCCAACTTGGACCCTAACTTTCAACTGTTCCTCATGGAATTACTCAATTTCACTCTATACCAGAGTTATTTCAAGTGGGAAGAACAATGGTTCTTACAACTATCGGGCACATCGATGGGCAATTGCGCTGCTCCAGCATACGCCAATATCTTTATGCAACTATTTGAAGAGGAGCACATTCTAAACAAGGATACATGGAAGGAACATGCCAGAATTTTCCTGAGATATATAGATGACATTTTCATTTTATGTAATGGACCACATAATGAACTCATGATTGCCTTAAACGGGTTGAACCAAATCAACGATCGGATTCAGTTCACTTTCGAAGTACATCATGAGTACATGTCATTTCTAGATGTGCAAATTAAGAGATCCGCCAACAAATTGGAGACAGACATGTTCCGTAAAAATACAGACAGAAACAACTTGCTGCATTTCAACAGCTTTCACCAAAAATCTTTGAAAAATCACCTACTCTATTCGCAGTTGTTGAGAGTGAAACGTATTGTTTCACAACCAGAAACATGTACCAAACAAATTGATGCTATGCTTACAAGATTTTCTGAACGTGATTATCCTCCCAACATTTTTGATCAAGCCAAGACACGGTGTGCTTCCAAAACTCGGCTAGAACTATTAGCTAAAACACAAAAACCCAGTCAGAAGCGCATGGTAGTATTATCTAAATTCTCCACCATGAGTCAACGTTACAAAAACATCATCAATAAGCATTGGGCAATATTGGCCATGGAACCTGACTTTAAGGGACTTTTCAGTGAAAAACCCATATTTGTAAACAACAGAGGTAAGAACTTGAAAGAACTCTTAACACAGTCCAAAAAAGCCATTCCCACCGCGATTCACAAGGGTACCACACCTTGTTTGAACTGCAGCAATTGCAACAAAGTCATCAGAGGTCCTTGGATGACTCATCCCATGAAAGGAACACGTATCAACCTCAAAGTGACAGCCACATGCGACACCACCAACGTGGTATATCTTCTAAAATGCCCGTGCGGGTTGCCGTACGTTGGCAAGACGGAAAGAAAAATCAAGACAAAAGTGCACGAGCACAAGAGCAATATTAGAACTAAAAACTTGAAATCAACTGTAGCAGCTCACTTTCTAGACAACCATCACAACATAAGTCAATTGAAGTTCCTAGTTCTTGAAACTGTTGACAAGACAGTAGGAAGAAATAATAGTAATTACCTTTGCAGAGAGAGAACTATTGGATCAAAGCCTTGAACTCTTTAAAACCTTTTGGTTTGAATGACAGAATGGAGTTTTCATGTTATCTGTAGCTCCCGGGACACCTTCTTTGGACATGCCGTGTCATCAGAATACATTTGTGCTCACCTTTCGAGCCATTTTTACACTTGTGCATTTTTTAAACATTATCACATCTCCCCGATGGTAACATATTGTGGTGACTGTCTCTATAAGCCATCCCCTCTTTTCTTTTTTACTTCAGCTTCACGTTTACCTGTATTTGTTCCTTTTGTTTGTACCACTTCTTATTGTTCGATTCAGTTTTTATTCCTCACATTTGATGATTGCTCAATACTATGGGGCACGTTTTTCCCTTCCATACACCTGTTGCTTTAATCATCCTGTCCTTATTTGTGTTTTCAGGCCCGCAGGGTCTTTATAGTAATTTTGGTTACCATACACTATTGTTCACTCTATATCATTTTGACCTTGGTGCAATCTTTATGCTACCCTTTTGGCCATCCTTTGCATATGGTTGATATTGTATGATGTTACGTGCATACACTGCACCATCTCATTTGTAACCTCCGGGTTCTTTATAATAATTAATTACCATTTGCCTTACACCTTTTTGTTCTCACCGTACGTTCTAAGATGGTGGCCCCTTTTGGCTTCACCCTAGTCCGTTTTCACTGTCTGACTCTCCCACACAAGTACGGTGGCTCACATATCGCAGGTACACTTTGCAGACTTCCTGCAGACGCGGAAGCTCTTTGACCCATGTAAGTGTTATTCAGCGTTTTGTTTGGTATTAGGCACCATATACATGTGGTTACTTGTACATCTTAATTTCAACACTGGCCACTGATTATCTGCCGTTTATTCACCACAGCACATGCACGTTTCTATTCTCAGCGCACTTGGCTCGGCGACCGGTTTTTTGCACCCGGACGCAAGCGTTTCACTCACTGTGTTTTTTTATGTTACCAAGCACCGCAATTCATGCTATTACAACTTCAACAGTTGCTATACTATTAACGCACGTTTTTATGTTTATTTCCACTCGGACCGACCATCGTTTTTTTGCACCTGGGCGCATATATTTCAGTTTCATGTATCTTCACCCTATGACACGGCGCTCTACCTTGGGGATATAAGGAATTGGTTATTCCTTCCGTGACACCACCGCATGCTCTCTGCTTAGTTTCCTTTTTTCACCTTAACATCATTTTGCCGTTTGACTGAGTTCGTTTCCTCATTGTATCCTCGCTGATTATTTTCAGATAATTGGCCCCTGACAAAGGGCTCGGATAGCCCGAAATGCATTGGGACTCTGAAATGCATGTTTGGATTTCCTTGTGATTTACATTACATTGATGCATCATGGATTGATATGAACTATTGAATATCAACGATCCACGCATATTAAAACTTCAAGTTCGCACCTTTTTTGCTTCAAATCATCTTTGATACGGATTGGTGTTTATTTTTTTAACCCACATTTTTGTGGGCCTCTGCTGTGCTCAGGGGGACGTCCCCTACACAGGGGACGCTTATTCATTCAGCTTAGCAGATTTGCCAGTGGGCAGAGATGAATTTGTTGTCACTGAGGGCAATTCATCTTCCTGGGGTGTTGAACTTGGAAGCCGATCGGTTGAGCAGGCTGTTTCCCTACCTGTCAGAAGTGTGTTTGGACAAGAGGGTGTTTGGAGTGCTCATGCAGAAGTTTGGAATGCCAGTGGTGGACCTGTTTGCGATCAAGAAGAATGCATTGAGAGCAAGGTTTTGCTCTCTGTGCCCGTCAGAGGCTGTTTGGAGGGTGGATGCTCTGTCGTTTCCATGGGGGACCGGGTTGATATATGCATTTCCTCCAAATGCTTTGATTCAGAGGGTTCTCCTGAAAATCAAGCTGCACAGGGCATCTGTGATCCTGGTGGCTCCAGTCTGGAGCAGGCGGCCTTGGTTTCCTCTGTTATGACAGATGGCAGTATTGCCATGCTAGAGGCTTCCCGTGGACCCCTGTCCGCTGAGGTTTCCAGGGCTGTCTCGGGAGTATCTGGTCAGGTTACAGCTGGTGGGCTGGCTGTTGAAAGGAAGAACCCTGTGGCGCTGGGTTGTTCTCCTGAGGTGGCTCTCTTTATTCAGCAGTCTCGTAAATCATCTACCCTGAAATCTTATGCCAGGCATTGGGTTTCTTTTCAGGGCTGGGGTTCTGACAGGGTCTGGTCTGCCTTGACTGTGGATCCTGTGAAGGTTTTGGAATTTCTGAACAATGGTTTTGATTTGGGTTTGGCTGTCTCCTCTTTGAGGGCTCAGTGGGTGGCTGTGCATGCTTTTAGGGGTCCTGACTGTGAGGCGGTAATGCCTTTGGTGGCCAGGCTCTTGTAGTGCTGTTTTCTCAAAAAGACGGTGGTTAAGTCCTTGACTCCTGGGTGGGACCTGCCGTTGGTCTTGCTGGCTTTGCAACTGCCCCGTTTGAGCTGCTGGAGGAGATTTCCCTGAGATTTCTCACTATCAAGGTGGTTTTCCTGGTGATTACATCGGCCAGACGTGTGGGGGAGTTGGACTGGTCGCTGTGTTCTGAGCCTTTTTTGAGGTGCTATCCGGATCGGGTGGTTCTCAGGCCTGATCCTGCATTTTTTCCTAAGATTCCCTCCACTTGCTCGGAGGACCTGGTGTTACCTGTGTTGTGTGCAGATCCTTGGTCTGAGGAGGAGATTATGCTACAGCATTTGGATGTCAAGCAGTCCCTTGGAGTGTATTTAGATCGTACCCGCCCGTTTCCTAAAGTTGATTCCCTTTTTGTTACTTTTGGTTTGGCGGGTCAGGGTCTGAAGCCTGGGTCTGTGCAGGGCCGCTCTACTCGGGGGATGGCTGCTTCCTGGGCTTCTTTGCAGGGGGCTTGCATGGTGGAAATTTGAAGGGCCACCACTTGGAGTTCTCCTCACACCTTTATGTCACATTATCACTTGGTGGTGGGTGGTGATGTGTCTGCCAGTTTTGCGGACGCAGTGTTGTGTTCTGTAAGTGGGGTGTAACTTTTCTGCTTCTTCATTGTAATAAAGTCTGTTCTGCAGCTCTGATGTTGAAGATGATTTCTTGCTTGGGTATCTGCTCACTTACATAAAGACTGTGACAGGGACGTCTGACGAGGATGTAATGCCCGGCTACTTACCGGTAATATTCATACCTCCCCGTAACAGTCCTGGTTCCGTCCCTCCCTCCCTGTGTTCGGCTTCTTGTGCTTGGATTTACAGGATGTCTGGAGGTAAGGTCAGGGGTTATGTTACGCAGGATGTGGGCGTGGCCTGGAGGGCAGGGATGGGAGCAGGGGAGTGTCAGCTTGGGAATGTCTGCGGGTAGGAGCTGTTGCTCACTTATGTAAGGACTGTGATGGGAAGGTCTACGACTTGGAGTAATGAATATTACCGGTAAGTAACCGGGCATTCCTCTTTTACAAATTCCATTCTGTCAAATATTGGAGTATATATTTCTGTTGTTGGGAAGAAAAATAGGTGAATCAGGGATAGGTTTAATATCTACAGGCACATGGATCCAAATTACCAACTCAAGAAATAGTTGTTAGAATTACCTTATTTAAATACAGTTGATAGTAGAAGGAGGAACAGATAAGTTGCTCCTGTATAACTTTTAAAAAAAACTTATTTTAAGCTTTCAAAAAGAGAAGACATAGTTAAAGAGCAGTTGATGACTAATTGGCACACAGTGTAAAGTACAAGGTATAATGGCTGACATTAGTAAGGCGATCAGTGTCAAAGACAACAAGAAATGTAAATCAATGTCCTCTGCATTACACAAACAATCAGGGGAGTTAAGATTGTTCTTAAGGCGCGAGGGTGGCATCGCGTTTACTGTTGGAGTAAGTTTTTAGTGATTCCCAAATATTTCTAGGGTGAGATGTAGGTGGTAATATGGAGCTATAAATCTCAGCATTTTCACTACAGACTGTGAGATCTCTTAACCAGTTTGTGCATGTCAGTCCTGAAGCACCTCTTGAGTGTCATGGTACTCTGCACTTTCCCAGCAGGAGGGCCAGGCTAACAAATTTACAGAGAGGTTCCGGAATTCCTTTGGTGTATTCGCAGTATGACCACCAACGGGGTCCAGCAGCAGGTCTGGGGTCAAAATTATCCTTAGCTCCCCGGAAGTTCCTGCCAATACTCATTAATCCAAGGGCTTGCCCATCCCTTGTGAAGAAAACCAGCATTCGCCATCTTGTTCTTCCAGCATCGTGAATCTGTGGACATACCATATCTAACCATGCTGGCAGGGGTGTATATGCACGGTTTATACATTTGAAGCACAGCAGTCTCGGTTTGCCAGTAAAGGCTACATTCAGGGGCGGCTCCTCAGCTAAGACGGATGAGCGTTGCACCACTGAGCAGGTCCAAAAGGAGAAAATAAAATGATAATAACTCATTGGTATTATCATTTTATTTTTCTGTCCTTGCTCAGCTGGGTAGGGGAGGGGCTGCTCTGCTCACAGATCAGGACAGGGGAGGAGTGGTTTGCCCACTCCAACTGCTCATGAGGCTGTGGCCGGCCGCCTCGGGCCGGCCAAACCGTCATGCGCACTTTGCATGTTCTCCACCCAGGCTGCAATACAGCCTGGTTGGAGAACATGCCCAGGCTCCCATTCCCTGGCTGAGCACTCGAGGATACCGGCGTGGGGCACGTTTTTTCAAAATACGGCGTTTTCTACTCTCAAAGACTCGTGAACGCCCTACAGGGCTTTGAAGCTACTCAATCACCACTCAGCAGTCTGTGCGATAAATTACTGACATATTGGAGTTTACCCCACGCCATAGGCTTATGTGGCCTGGAATTTTCGCCACATTGGAAATTGAAATACAGTGAAACCTTTCAGCCGTGAACAAGTCGCATGTATAATTTTACTGAGGCGACGAAACACGTGTTGGCTTGGGAACGTTTTACATATTGGAAAATACAGTTGGAAGACTGAATAAAGAAGGAGAAAATCAACGATACGCTTCTATTTTGTTCATATGTGATCAACTACTGATGAATAACACATCTTTTTAATTATATATGTGTGCTGGGGTATATTAAGTACGTTGTCTTGTGGCTTCTTAGCCTTACCAGGAACTTGGGGAGGCTGGTGGTTCTCCCTAACCCTTCAGCACCGCCTTTACTTTGGAATGTTTAAGGAATAAATGAGTGAAACTACCTAGTGCGCCTGTACCCTATCATCTATACCACCGTGTCTCTCTTTAAAAATCATTTTATTTTTCTGTCCTTGCTCAGCTGGGTAGGGGAGGGGCTGCTCTGCTCACAGATCAGGACAGGGGAGGAGTGGTTTGCCCACTGCAACTGCTCATGAGGCTGTGGCCGGCCGCCTCGGGCCGGCCAAACCGTCATGCGCACTTTGCATGTTCTCCACCCAGGCTGCAATACAGCCTGGTTGGAGAACATGCCCAGGCTCCCATTCCCTGGCTGAGCGCCGAACCATGGGGCTCAGACCAATCACAACTCTGCACTGCAGTGTTGATTGACTATGGGGAGCCTGGGAGCCAGGTGCTTCCTGCTTCCTGCCCTAGACTCCTGGAAGCGGGTGAAGAGGACCGAGAGGCGGTAGAGGCACACAGGTAAGTGTATCCATTTTTTGCATTCCTTCCCCCACGACCTGTCCCCCCACCGCTGTTAAATACCAGCCGCCACTGGTGACATAATTTGCTTGACAACAGCACTACAATCATTCAGTGCCTGCAATAGAAGGCTCAAGTACTGTTCTCATTTATTTTTCATAGTTAGGGTGTCTTCCCACTGAGCATCAACAAAGCTGATGTATATGCGTGTAATCAGTTTATGAGAGCTGGGGTTTGCTATAATCATGGTTAACAACTGCCACTCAGGTGGTTCATCTGGGAAGGACAGATATGCATATTTTCATGAGGAGCAGAGGCATTCACAGGTTAGTATATTCAAGGAGTTGGGATGGGAACCTTTAAGGTATTCAGCAAATGTCAAGAAACGCTTATTAATAAACAAGTGCCCCAATGTGTCTAGTTCTTGGGTTTGAAGTGATCTGATCATGCCTGTTTCACTGGTCCGGACAGGTTTAGGGTTCTAGATCAGTGGGAGTAGAAGTGAGTATTACTCCATCACTCCAGATTTTACAGCCAATGTATTCCATGCCCACTGAGTATATTTAATTATGTGTATTTCCATGGTTGGTCAATTGATCTGCAGCAGGATTGCTGCCCACAGTGGTTTGGGTACGGCCATCCCTGCCTCAAGGTCTCAGTGATGTGCTTTCTACGTGTTGTGCAGCCACTCATGAATTAGCTGGGCCTCTGCTACGAGATAGTAAATCTCAAAGTTGAGTGTAGCAAATCCAAACTTATTATAAGGCATTTGGATTTTATGCCAAGCTAACCGAGGCTGTTTTACCGCCCATGCTAGCTTCACTTTCCAGGAGCGAACATGAGAGAAAAAAGCTTTATTTAGTGGGACTGGAATATCTAAAAAGAGATATAATAGTTTGGGGTGAATTAAAATTTTCATGAGTGCAAATCTACCGCCATCAACAATGGTAGTTTGATCCATCCCTCCACTAATCTGGTGATATCAGTAAAACATTTACGAACGTTTTCACTTTTCAGGGTAGGCAAATCCTAATGGCTCTGTATGCCCAAATTATAGATAAATTCCCATTCCCATTTAAGTGGATGTTGGAGATTGGGAGGATGGGTAACAGTAGTTAGGGTCCTCATCAGAAACTTAGCCCAGTTGATCTAGAGCTTAGACCACTTGCCAAATGCGATCACTTCATTTAATGATCGGGTCAGGTTTGATGCAGGGTCTTTATCTAGTAATAAAATGGCTTCCGCATATATTGAAAGTATTAATCTGCGGGAGCCAAACTGTTACCAACGATGATGATGAAATTTCCTTACGATGCAAGCTAAGGGCACCACTGCTACACAAATATTATAGGGGATGACAGGCATCCTTACTTCGAGCCGCTGCAGATGGTTATGGAGGGAGAGCAGGTTATTCATCTGGATCCTGGTGGTTGGCTCTGTGTTTAATAATGTGACCCATTAAAGTGACCCTTTGCTGATCCCTATTCTTTCAATCACTGTTAGTATAAATGACCATGTAATAGAGTCCAATGTTTTTGCAGCAGGGACGGCACAAGGTGGGCAGCGGGGACAGCCAAAGGTGGGAAAAAGGGGTAAGAGTCTATTTTAAATTATTTTAGCCAGTATCTTATTGTCCATATTAATTAAGGATAAGGGACAGGGGCGGCTCCTCCGCTATCGCAGAGGAGCATTGCTCCACTGCTTTTAAGTAGTGAGAAATATGAAATGATAATAACTTAAAGTTATTATCATTTTATGCTTCGTGTCCTGCTGCTTTGCGGCGGGCGGATGGGCGGGGCTGCTCTGCTCTCGGAGCAGGGGAGGAGTGGTTTGCCCACTCCTAAGTGCGCAATAACTGCTTGGTCTGCATTTTTGTGCCACCCAAACCAGTCATGCGCACTTTCCCGTTCTCCATGAAGGCTGCCCCTAGCTGGGCGCTGTGTCACGGTGCTCAGACCAATCACAACGCTGCATTGCAGTGTTGTGATTGGCTCAGGGGAGGGAGCCTGGCTGCCTGCTTCCTGTTCCTGTCAGAGTCGGAGGCAGGAGAGCGGGAGCAGATTCGCGGGACCCAGACTCAAGGTAAGTTTAAAAAAAAAAATCCGATCCCCCCGCGCGACACTCCCCCCACGGCCGTCCGCTCTGCCACCCACGAGCCATGCCGGCCGCCACTGATAGGGGACAGTAGGATTCGCATAAGTGTGGTTGCTTGCCCGTTTCAATAGCATAATAATGACCACTGCCTCCCTTAATGTTGGTGGGACTGTACCCTTCTCAAATGCCTTATTGTATACTGCCAGTAAGAATGGGGCAGTTTGCCAGCATATTCTTTATAAAATTCTACAGAGAGACCATCCCTGCCTGGGGATCGCCCATTTTTCATGCCTTTAATCACACCTTTTATTCCCTGTTCTGTAATGGGAACACATAGTGCCATTTCAATGTGGTCCTGTCAAAATATTCATGAATCTCCTTTAAGAGGGCATCTAATTTGGACATGTATAAATACAAAAATGGAATCCTCTATTTTACTAATGTTAACAGCTGCCCACAGTGGCCTAATGAGTGCAGCCATGGTGATCAACCTCCCCGAATTCTCTTGCTTTGACATATATCCCCAAGAACTTTACCTCCCTATCTGTTGCTTCTCTGAATGCCAGCCTCTTCAGGTTTAGGTGTCCCTTGTGTTTGTGGGTCTAGTGGATTATCAATGCCATGTACAAGGGATCTGATCTACGTCTCCATCCTCAACAAGTGACCATGGAGTTACTTAAGAACACCACAGGATGTAAAAATGCACTCACCCCTATGTATGGTCTTGAAGCCCTACCATAGTGTGGCAAAAGTGGCAACAAGCACTGGTTCAGCTCGAAAGTGTGGATTTCAGCTCTGAAAGACAAATCTAATGGGGCATGGGGCTGAAGGTGCCCCAACCCTTGAGGCCAGGTGAGTACCAAGATGTTTTATGAGAGAAGAAGCAGGGAATGGTCAGAGAGGCTCTGGATAAATGAGTTAGTGCCTCAGCCCAACCCATAATATTCCTAGTAACCAGCAAATATCTGATCTTAGAGTGAGACTCATGTACAACTGAATGGATCAGGAGTCCCTTTTGGGTTGATTAGCAGAGTGGTAGATGTCTAATATTGCAAACTGATGCATAATATTAACCAGTTCAGTATGTGCTTCACAATGTCTGTTCGTGGACTTACTCGTGGAGTCCAAGTCAGGCCTGATTTATTCTTGAAAACTCCATCCCAGATAATAGTGCAGGGGTTCATAGGGAACAGACGCTTCACAATCTCTGTAAAGAATGTAGGATCATCCAAATTTGGAGTGAATACATTTCCCAATATTACATGCTCATTCCACAATATACCCTGGACCAGTACTAGTCTACCATGGTCATCTGAGGAGGCCGACAGTGGCTGAAATTGGACTCCATGTTTGACCAAGATTTTCAACCCTCTGGAATATAATGAGAAGGAGGAGCAGCAGCGATAAGAGCTCTACTTGCTGGCAAATTTACTTAGGCCAGTGTTTCGTAAGTGGGTCTTCGAATCAGATCAATGTCTACTGCATATCAAGTAAGATAGAAAAGCAGCAGTTGGGATTTGCCATAATCATTTACTCCCCAGACGTTCCATTTCATCTGAAATGTCTTACTGGTCAATTGTGCAGTGCGTGTTTGTGGTGTGCTAAAGAGACTCCCACCTGCGATCCAATGTCCGTCTGCATCCCTCTGTACCCATGTGCCACGTGTATGGAAATTCGATAATATTGGCATGTCTAACAATGTACTTAACATCTTTCTCCCACCCTCATCAAGCACAAACTTCTTGATGAAATAGAAATAATAATTCCCAAGTGCAATGAGCGTAATGCCAATCACAGAACATAACTGCAAATAATTTCAATTAGCCTATGCACCCAGAGGTAGGATAGGAGAGCATTATAGAGTATTAGAGTCTAGAGCATACTGTAGGATTAATAGTTGTTATCATGAGTGCACATGGCCTGACTGGGCGCGCAATAAAGTGGCGTCTGTCGCCGGCCTTTCTGGCCAAAGCTCAGCAGCAACAAATTATGTCAAAGGTGTAGCAGTCACTCAGGTCACGTCAGCCAAAAATGTCAACCTACCAGTCTGCAGAGAATCCAGCATGCCCATGATGACCAATGGGATACCTGTAATGGAACTGAGGAGGACCCATAGTCACATGTTTGTATTCCATGTCATTGCAGTGGCCAGGGGAGGATTCCGCTGAACTTCCTGTAGTTTTGGCATGGGCTCGGGTATTGATGAAGGTGTGTTCTTCAATCAGGCTTGGATTTGTAAATATATGAGGTTTCCCATCTATCAACAGTCTCAATCTGGGCAGGTAAAGCCTGGCATATTGAATAGTCATCTACACAGCTTATTTTGACTGGATTGAATTTCCGCCTGGCAGCTTGTACCAATTGTGTGAAATACTGGAAGACGAAAAGTGATTTACCATTATGCTGGACACTCTCCTTTCCCTTGCCAGTTGAAGCATTCTTCCACAATCTCGTTAAATTACTAATTTCATGATGATTGAATGTAGTGCATCTCCTGGTAGCAGCGGCCTAGGTCCCAGTGAGCTGTGGGCATTTTCTACCCTGAAGATTGCTGATAGGTCATCTCATCCAAAGATGCCAACCAGCAATTTTTCCATATAGAATCCTGCACTTCCCTTGTTTATGGATTTTGGCAACCCGAGTAGGCAAAGATTACTCCCTCAAGAGTGTGCTTCAAGGTCTTTGTTTTTCATCCTAATCTTCTCAAAACTCAAATTTCAGGTCGCTCTGTTGCTTGGCTTGAGCCTCAGCATCATCCTCTATGTTGGATATGCGGCATTCCCTCAGGTCAAGACAAGTATGTTGATTATTGAACCATTCCTTCATATCATCCAATCTCCTAGTGAGGGAGTCTATTTTGGTATCAGTTTGCACCAAACGTCCCCTCATTTCCAAAAGAATTGTGGGAATATCTGCTGTTTCTGCCGAATCACCCTTCTGGGCTGTCTCTGCTGGGCTTCCCTGATCAACCCTGTGGTCCTGTGAACTGAGTGCTTTCTTTGCACTTTCAAAAGTTAGTCTGGACTGCTTCCATCTAAGTTTACAGTAGTGTCTTGATATAGGAAGGTGCTCTGAGGGGACAGTATGCGCAGAGGGCTATGGGCTCCCCCAAGATTCACTGCAGCACAGTAGTTCATAGGCCTTCTCAACCTGGGCCCTCGCAGACAGCAGATCCTATGATGATGCGGGATGCCGAAGATGCTGATCGCGGGCCAGTATACAGATCCCTGCTGCCTATGTGGTAGTCGCGTGGCCTCACGCAAGCTTTGGCATCAGGTGTATAGTGAAACAAGACTTGGCCCATGATGTCCACAGCCCCATCCACCCTGTGTAGGCCTCAGTACAGTCTAGTAATGGGCTGGGACCCGACCAGTATATAGGGCAGGCGGGGGGCAGCCCCAGGTTCAAGCTCCCTGGGGTCCCACCAGGCAGGACTGGCCATAGCGGGCACTGGGCGTTTACCCGGTGGGCCGCCAGGGTGGGGGCCGGTTTTGGATCCCTGGGGGCCGGTTTTGTTACAGAGGGCAGGTTTTGCAATATCGGCCCCTTGTAACAAAAGCAGCTGCAGAGTTTTCCACGTGCACCCCCATGGCCCCCCTTGGCCGGTCTGACTCAATTGCCAGGGCCGGTTTGCGTTCCCAGTCTGGCTCTGGGTCCCACCACACCACGCAGGGTGAGCATTTTTATGCGGGGAGTCCTTGTCTTGTGGTGTGCGCCCGGGCCCCCACAGACTCACTGCCTTTCCTCATAATGGGATCGTCGGCCGGGGCACTGCCATTGCATGGGGTGAACGCGGGAGGATCCCAGACTCAGACGGTCGTCTCAGCTGTAGCTTCACGCTGCACAGCTCAGAAATACCACCTCCTTGGCCCACCACCGGGGCCCGCCAAAACAGCACAGGCTGCCTCCACTAGGCGACTTCTGTACAGCTGCTGGTCTTTTTCTGGCTCACTTCCCCGGTCTCCCCGCCCCTCAGTCGTATCCACACGGCTCACCCAAGTCAGCGCATTGTGGTGCGCTCAGGCAAGTAGTTTTTATTGGTGGATGGCTAAAGTATCAGGATACATTTTATACCTTATTTCCTCCATTCACTGGAGCTGGTTCAAACCCCGGTCATCTTTGCCTGGCGAAAGACTAGCGCGCTAACCCGACCGGAAGTGTTGCTGCTCCAAGAAGCCCTCCGCACAACGGCACTTGCCGCGTCGGACCGGGGCTAGGAGGAGGATAGAGGTAGGTTCCGCCAGGTACAGGATATGCAATTCCTAATAGTGGATGTGCAAGTTAAAATACAGACGCAAATAAAAATGATCGATATAGCCACAACACACGCCACAGCTAGCAGCGTCCCTGCCACTGGTCTCTGCCGCGTCCGCTGCGCGTGCGCATTAGCTGGGAGCTAAATAATGGTGGGGGCGCGAAAGACTAGCGCGCTAACCCGACCGGAAGTGTTGCTGCTCCAAGAAGCCCTCCGCACATCGGCACTTGCCGCGTCGGACCGGGGCTAGGAGGAGGATAGAGGTAGGTTCCGCCAGGTACAGGATATGCAATTCCTAATAGTGGATGTGCAAGTTAAAATACAGACGCAAATAAAAATGATCGATATAGCCACAACACACGCCACAGCTAGCAGCGTCCCTGCCACTGGTCTCTGCCGCGTCCGGGAACTTTGTGTAATTACAGTTCAAAGGTTTAAAAAAAAAACAGTAGATTGTTTGGTGGGTTAATGTACCTGCTGCAGAGATGTGCAGCAAGGAAGTTATATGTTCTGATCCCTGTAAAATAGTAATTCAGGCTAATGCATCTGCTGCAAATATTTGTGAGATTTAGGATTTACTTTCCTATGCCAGTAAGATAGTTGTGTTGGTATATACATAATGTTCTGTGTATCCTGCCTTTGGTAGGTTCCGACCCTAGTGTGCTTTCGCAAAGGTTTATTGTACTGCCTGCAAAGAGGTATACACAATCTTCAAGTTATGTGTTGCTATCACGGCACCCTACAGATTCCAATTTCTATAAAGTAACTTGAAGTCAAGGTGCCTTCGGCACAGTTGTAACCTGCGAGTAACCAGGTACGGTCTCGATAAAATAGCACAGAGGATTAGAATCCTGCACAGGTCTGAGTATTACCTGCAATGTTACCTACAGTGCTCAGACACTGTTCAATATGAGAGAAGTTACGGATATTAACTGTCTACACACGCTGATCCTTGCCAACAGTCCCTCCAGTTGCCCCCATTGTGATTTTAAGTTCCAACCTTACAGTAGGGACCTACCAGATACCGGCCTCCCCAAAAAAAAAATTCTTTTAAACTGTCGTTCTCTTCCAAAGCACTCAGTTGAACTAGCACTTCTTATAGATGATCTTAAACCCGATGCCTTATTCCTGACAGAGACATGGTTACAGGACGAAGTTGATCCAGTTATCACCCAGACCCTACCTCCGGGGTATTTAATTCATAGAACGGATCGTAAGACTGGAAGAGGTGGAGGTCTAGCTATAATTTTTAAAGACAATTTCCGCTGCCGGTCTTCCGCTGAGGTGCTACCGGACTGCGAAAGTATGAACTTTTCTTTGGAATTATCACCTATTACCACTCTCTCTGGTCTGCTACTTTACCGCCCCCCGGGACCCATAGGTCAATTCCTTAGTATACTACCGACCTTTGTGGCTAACTTAGCATTAACTTCAGCTAACTTTACAGTACTAGGGGATCTCAATATCCACCTGGATGACCCCTCTGACCATCTGGCCAAAGAGCTGCTAACAAGCCTCTCAGCACTTCAATTTAAGCAGAAAGGCTTTTCCCCTACGCATGTCAAGGGTCATCTCCTTGATCCAGTGTTTAGTAATGACCAGAATCTTTCGGTAGGGACTCCAATCCCCTCCCCTGGACTGATCATCTGCTAATTCCTCTGGTCTGGGAGACCGTAGTGTCTTCTCCCCTTCAGAATGTAACTCTGATGCTGGAAAGGAAATGGTCTAATCTTTCTGTTAGCCAGTGGTCTTCAGCTCTGGATGCCACCACACCCTCTCCTGTTTCCGATCCGGAGAGAGCTAATAACAACTTTAATCTATGGATCCAAAACTCGTTGGACACTCTTCTTCCTATGAAACCTTCCTACAAGAGATCCATACATAAACCGGTACCATGGTTCTCCCCTAAATTAAGGGAGCTCAAACAAATCTGCAGGAAACTGGAAAGGAGATGGAGACAGAATCTATCAGAGGAGAGGAAAAATGTCTATAGAGAGGCAATTAGGAATTATAAGGCAGAAATTAAAATCGCCCAATCCTCATTTTATGAGGAGAGGATCAGCGCAGCTGCTAATTCGCCTAAAGAGATTTTCCGTATCGCTAAATCTCTGATCACTATTCCGCACAAAGCCCCTAACATAGAGGATGCTTTAGCTCGCTGCAACAATTTAGCGGAATATTTTCACCCAAAAATTCATCTGATTTGTCAATCTTTACCCTCCCACCAGAGTGAGTCTATAGCGTTCAGTACCAAAAGCCCCCTTCCCGAATCACAATGTTCCTTAGCGGAGTTCCCCTTGATAGACGAGGCTGCCTTGAATACACTTATTTCTACGGTAACCTCGGGCTCTCCTATGGACCCCGCTCCTCCGCAGCATCTCACTCGAGCTGCTGATGTTATTCAGCCAGTAATTCTGAACATCATAAATGCCTCCATCTCTTCAAGCACGGTACCCCCTGATTGGAAATGTGCTCAGGTTAGAGCCCTTTTGAAGAAACCTAACTTAGACGTCTCCAATATGGCCAACTATCGACCCATTTCTCTCCTTCCCTGGTTGAGCAAGCTGACGGAGAGACATATAAACTCTACTCTAGTCCATTACCTGGAGTCTAACAACCTGCTCCACGATTCCCAGACAGGATTTCGTCCCAGGCTTGGGACAGAGACGGCCCTTCTGACAGTAACAGAGGAAGCAAGGAGACTTCTGGACCAGGGTGGCTCAGCAGCAATTATTCTGCTGGACCTCAGTGCCGCCTTCGACACTGTTGATCATAACATCTTGCTGGAGCGATTAAAAAATCTTGGAGTAACACACCGTGCTCTCACATGGATCCAGTCCTTCTTAAAGGACCATTTTTTCCAGGTTTTCGAGGGTACCTTTGCATCAAATCGATGGCCTCTTAGCTGTGGGGTTCCCCAGGGTTCCTCCCTGAGCCCCACGCTCTTTAATACTTACATGGCAACTCTGGCAGAGATAGTACGTCCATTCGGCATAAAAATTATTACCTACGCAGATGGTACCCAACTGGTTGTGGCACTAAACCACCCGGAGGGTTCATCTTGCGCCCTAGGCAATTGCCTAGAGGCGGTAGCCGAATGGATGGACCTATCTCACCTTAAGTTAAACGGGGACAAAACGGAATTGATGTTCCTGGGCAAAGCTCCATCTCCTTCCCCGGCATTCTCATGGCCCATTTGTCTCGGCACTATGCCTGCTCCAAAGCACCAGATTAAGAGCTTAGGCATGTGGCTTGATAGCTCCCTAAATTTTAATCATCAGGCCACTATGATCTCAGCTACATGTTTCGGCCTGATGAGGATGTTAAGGAAAATTCTCCCTTTGCTCCCTTTTCAGGCGCGAAGGATTATGGCGCAAGCCCTCATTTTGTCCCGCCTGGACTATGGAAACGCCTTGTATTTGGGCGCCCCCCAGGCTACGACTCAAAAATTACAAGTGATCCAGAATTGCGCGGCTCGTTTACTTCTCCAGATTCCTCGGAGACAATCAGCAAAACCCGCAATAAGGAAACTGCATTGGCTCCCAGTCAAGTCCCGAATACAATTTAAGGCTATGTGTCTGGCTCACAAAGCCATCTGGAAGACTGGCCCTGCCATTATCCATCCCCTCGTCACTCCTTACCATCCTCCAAGGAGTCTTCGTTCCAGCTCCGCTTTCCTTGCTACTACAAGGAAAGTACGTAGATCCAGATGGGGCGGTCGCTCCTTTTCACTCAATGCTGCGAATCTTTGGAATTCTCTTCCTTCTGCTCTTCGAGGGGAATCCAAAATGCAGTCCTTCCGTAAACTCCTTAAGACCTACCTCTTTGGTACCACTTACTAATCTGTCATGACTCTGTCTGCCCTGTCCTAAGCGCTACGAGGCCTCAGGGTAGTAACGCGCTATATAAATCCAATTTCATTCATTCATTCATGTATTTTAACATGATATGCCAGTGTGAATGTTGGAAAATCTGAACCCCACCCCCCAATCTTACTGACCAAGCTACACCCCTGCATGTGCTAGAGGTAGGGGAGATTGTTTCCACGTGATCTGAAGATGCCCAAGAGTGAGATTGTTCGGTGATGAGGTAACAGACGGATTACGGTCAACAGTGTAGCCGCTTACACTGCTTACCCTCCAGAAATCTTTGCTAGGGCTGTTCCAACAATCAGGGAGAAAAAAAACCCAACGCAACAAGTTTATTACTAGGGAAGAGGTGATTGGCTATTTATGGATTAACAGTGATAGTACGGGATTTAGGGCATTGGCTTAAAGATGTGCAAAGAATGGACACTAGTCAGCTAAATATATAGGAATAAAGTGGAAGGTTTGAGAAACTCTCAGCAGACCTCACAGACAGAAGAGAATATGTGCAAACACTTTTATACCCATCCATTAAGAGGTAAATACAAGTGACTTCAGAAGAACATGGTGTAGCATGATCACCAACTCTGGATTAGCAAATAATGTCTTTGTTACATGTTACACTGGATGCAATATGCTATCAACATATACCCCATGGATGATATGAAATCCTACATGAGATCTGTATGCTGTGAGTGTAAGGATAAAACTATCACTCCACTGGATAATCTTTTATGTTATTTGGAAAACGAAATAGATTTAAAAACATCAGGTGTAGATGAAACACTAATGCCTGAAATAGCACAAATTAGTGGGGCTGGTAATTCTGCATTGAGATGGGCCTACAGAGGTACAGCTCCAGAAAACTGAGTTCTAAATATTATTCTACAAATATTTCATAGCCAGGAGTATAGCTATCAGTGGTGCGGCATATGCAGTGGCACCATAGCCCGAGACCTAAGGGATCCACTGAACTCTCACTATTGCTGTATCTAAACAGCAGTAAGAGGGCCCGTTTTCTTGCTTGCACTAGTGCCCATGGCATCCTTTCTATGTTTCTTGCTAGACCCAGAGGAATAGTGCTGAGGAGTTGAAAGATCGAAAGCAAAGGCGGCCTGTCAATACAGAATTCAGGGTTCCACTCCCTCCCTTTACCAGACCATGATGAGTGAAAGTGAGGCTGAGCAAAAGTCAGCTTGGCAATTACTCACCATGTTAGGGTCAGGTAGCCAGCCACATTACATTTACTAAAGCAAATGCACTGGCAGCCTGGGCCAAGCTTTGCTGGGCTGAAGATTTCACAGCCCTGAGGGCTGAGACCTTATGAGCATGACACAGCTCTGTGAAGTCCTCCACCTCATGATGAGGTGGAGCATCACTGATAGAGTCACTCTTGGGCACTTCAGGTGTAAGCCCTGATGTACCCAAGGCTGAATGTCTATCAATGATTCCCCTTAACACAGTGAGGTGGGGTCAGCAAGTTTTACTGACCCTAGCTGATTCTGTAACAAGTTAGATAAGGTCCTCCTCTAATTGGCTGACCCATGACAAGGTCAGCCAATGAGAGGAGGTGACGGGATCATGCATGTACCCCTTCCTTTCCCAAAACCTCCAGCAAGTTCTGAGGTCTTGTTGCTCCTCCTTCCTACCACCCGCTGTCACAACCACAGGCCGGTTAATGCATATTCTGTTTTGGGTGTGTGTGTTTGTATGAATGTATGTGTATTTATGTGTGCATGCTGTGAATGGGTGTGTGACTGTTTATGCTCTTGTGAATGGTGGGTGCTATTGTGTGCCCTTGTGAATGAATGGATGAGAGTGAGTGTGCATTTGGATGGGTTTGTGTGAGTATGTGTGCTCTTGTGAATGTACAGGAGGAAGTGAATGTACGCATATGTGCCCATCCCACTACTCATCCACATTACAAGCTGCCTCTGATGAAGAGGCAGAGACATGAGGGATGCTGAGAGCTTGTGCAGGTCTGGTGGCTGATGAGTGGAGAATAAAAGACATCATTACATTACAAAGGCAAAAAAGAACCTCCATGCGGACAGGCTGCAGACATAAGGATGGATGCATAAAAAATCTGCAACTTGCAATAAATGCTAGGACTTTCAGCCCTACCACTTAAACGCTAACCTTTCCCTTGCAACTCCACTCAGGTGAGTAGCTGCACTCTTTCTTTTCCAATTTCAAGCACTGACTATAATGTAAAAAAGCTCAATTTAAAAGCACACAAGTAAACCACACTATTGTATTCGAATATATCAAGAAAGCCTCCATAGAGACGTAAAGCTAGCAGCGCATTTTGCAGAACCTCTGGAAGTCCTCGGACTGTGTCACAGCGAGCTCCATTGATTGTGGTAATATCACACATACTAACAATATGGAAAAAAAGACCAGATAGAGACAGTCAAAGAATGATGAGGCACACTGACAGCAATCATGCTTCATCTTCAGAAATACAATTATATCAATCATGCCATCAGCCACTGAACTGATAGAAGCAGAAGATGTGCTAAAAAAATGGATGTGAAATTGTAGAGCTTATATATTAGAGGCTCATAGATGAAACATCATATGAATGAAAATGATTCAAAGTGTGAATTTAATAGGGTAAAAACCTCTGAACATTACAAATAAAATTATGTTCTGCAATACAAAATAGAGATCTTTGAAAAATGACTCTGGCAGACAAAAGTGCAATGCCTTACTATCCCTTTTGGGACAGAGAGCTCTGTTACTGTCTTGAGAAACATTTAAAATGATGAAGATAAATGGCCTTACAAGCAGATGTCTTCAAATATATAGAAGATATTTTTTTAATATTCCCTTCAAATGTAAATGGACTGAAAAGTAGAAAGATAGGATCACATTAGCATTTTCTAAGCATAAACAAACTTATCAAACTTTTTGAAAGCTTTTGGTTTAAACATTTAATTAGATTGTGCACACTGAGAGAAAAAACGGAAAAATTCTGAAACATAAAAATGAATAATTATCAACACAATGAGAAGCAACGGAGCACAGCTGCTAAAATCCAGTTATAGCCACTGCCTCAGCCTCAAACAGTGTTTGGGTAGAGAACATATATAGTCAAAGCAAAAAAGAACACTGGGCCCGATTCACAAAAGTAATCTGAGACAAAATCCTAACTTTAAGACTTTCGGTATTCACAAAAGGCATTCAGGCGTAGTAAAGTTAGGATTCCTAACGTTACTACTCCTAACCTGAGAAAAATCCTAACTTTGCGACTTTCGGTACTCACAAAAGGCATTTAGGAGTAGTAAAGTTAGGATTCCTAACTTTACTACTCGATTTTTATCTTACTATAAATACCCTAATTAGTGTTCAATGACTCACTTAGGAGTTACCACGTAGGTCTCAACAGTAGCGGCCTGCACTATCAGCAGGGAGGGGGCCGGTCAGGGGACAAACGCACACATAAACACTAACACTCATGCATTCACACATGCATGCACACTCACATATCTATTCACAATGCTCACTCCATATATTCATGCACGCACGCACGCAGAAAACATAAAAAATAAAATCATACCTGCGCAGCTCTGCCTCGGATATCCCACAAGGGTTTGCACTGCTGCCTTCCCTCATTGGTTGACCTAAGGTCAGCCAACGAGGTGAGAAAAGTCAGCAGTCCGAAGACTCGGAGGTCTCAGGAGGGTTGGGACTGCTTCCTTCCCTCATTGACTGACCTTAGATCAGCCAATGAGGGACGGCAGCAGTCCCTCACTCGTCACGGAGTGGAATGGGGTCAGTGAGACTGCTGATCCGTCCTCTGTGACGAGGTGTCAGTGATTGACACTCAGCCCTGGGCACTTTAGTGCTTACAACTGAGGAGCCCAGGTCCCATGCAATCAGTGACACTCCCCCTCGTCACAAGGGGAGGGCCTCAAGGTGTTTTGCTAGGCTGAATATGTCACATCCACAGGCCAGGAGCTGCGACTTCTTCAGTCTGGCAAAGTGCAGCTCAGGCAGCCAGGAGCATGCACATTTAGAGCATGTCTAGCTCCTGGCAGCCTGACCTGAAAAAAGAGTGTCTGTCAGGGTGACCTTTGCTCAGCCTAACAGACATTCTTTTCAGTGGCCAAAAGTTGAGAAGGCGTGGCCCCTCAGCCCATTTGGACTTGCCGCGGCTGTGTCTCAATAGCACTTTTGGAGTTTGTTTCACTTTTCTTATGATTCTGGGATTCCCATAGAACGTAGTCAAGGTAAATAAGCAAAATCATGTTTCATTAGTGAAGATAAGCCAGACCAGCACATTGTTTAGAGATTTTATGGGTTAATCGAAAGATAAAAACATGCCCGGTATATTCGTCATCTTTGTGCTAAACATACTTTAAGCACATTTGTGGGTAGAGTTGGGCAAAAAATATCTGAAAAGCAAATTGGGCAAAAGCCACCATTTCTTAGTCAGTCAAAGAATTAAATTGAAGTAAAAATCCACCCAAATTCACTCCAAAGGTGAACTAGAAAAATGTATCGAATTTTAGCTTCAACTACCACTAATGTAAAATTCCAATAACAGTTATTTTGCAGCAGTTTGTGAACTGCTGTTAAACTACCACCTTACATTTGGATTTTCATTTCACTGTTTTAGGCAGATCTGGCAAAATGCAGAATTTGAGGTGTGATTTACATCTATGTAACACTGAAAAAAACTTTAATTCAGCTTTAGTTGGTTATACTGAAGGATTTTGCCATTCATTTTGCTCCACTGGAGTGTTCAAATGTTCAATGCCCATCACAGGGATACTTTTCTGTTGAGCAGCATTGTGAGCCACACATATATAACTTTGACCACAAATATTGACTCAGATACTTCCTTGTTTCAGTCCTTACCTTATAAGCATGTTCTTCCCATCCAGAACCTTGACTACCCACACAAAACATGCATGTTGCCTAAAAAACAAGAAAGTCCATTCTTAACACTTCTTGTAATTGCAAATCAAAACACTGTCTTACTTGGTACTGAATCATTGAAGACTGACATAGCAAGAGGGTAGAGGTGGGGGCGGAATACTTGGACTGGGACAAGGAAGACCAAGACTCGGAGTAATAAAGATTACCAGTAAGTAACCGGGCCATTACCTCATTGTCCGCCTTCTTCGTCCCACTCTTACCTTATAAACTAATACCTAAGCAGGTGGGATTCCGTGTACCATATAAAAAACATACTTACAGTAAATAAAAGCAAAATCTTGTGTTTTATCAGTCTCAATCAAAAAATGTCGCATATGCAGTGAACATCAACAGATCCCAAAACACGTGTTCCAGAATCAGAAGATAAGCTTCCTCCATACATGCAACCAATAATTGATCATGAAAGTATGAGGGTTTGCTCAAGTGGCTGCACTACAAATTCTGTGTCCAACATAGAAATCAGTCCAAGAAGTTGAAACACCGACAGGTAGACCTACATGGAAACGGGTCCAGAAGATCCTTCCCTGATCTGTCATTAACCATGATGGCCTGTTTTAGATAACAACTCAAAGTAGCAGAAGGAGAACAAAGACCTTTGGCAGATGCTCCAAACGTTGCAAGCTAAAAATGTATCCTACCTGAAAGATAGTGTTCTAGCTAAATGGATGCAAAAAGCTAAGTGAACATCAATAGTGTGAAGAGAAGATTTTGCTATCAAAGAGGGAGAAAGAAAAAACTGGCAAAAACCAGATGCTTAGAACAGTGAAATTTAATACAGGTCACATTTCACCTATTCTCCTGCCCATACAAATGGTGACCAATCACAGTACTTTATATGATAGGAGTACAGGTCTAGTGAATCACATGCTTCAAAAGGAGGCCACTGTAAAGATTGCAGGACCATAGTTAAATCACAACCTAGCTGCCAAAATGGAAATGTATTGATAGATTATACCTCTGAACCCCTGAATGCTAGACATGCAACCCACAGACTGTGTAATGTAAGCACAGATAACCCAAACCTAAAATGTCCCTTAAAATTTCAACATTTCTGATGACCTGAAGATTTGAAACACATAGGTATACACCCATTTCCAGGCCTTTTTTCCAATGGTGGGAGTATAGCTTCAATGTGGAGGGATACCTGGACTGTTGAACATCTGATGACATCTTGAATAGCTTAGAGCTTGCCCATTTACACTTTTCATATCTAAACCTCCAACCAAAGACGATCACTGAGGACTTTGGAAGCACAGGAATCTGAAGGAAGAGGGATGAACTGCAAATATCCAATGTGGATGGATTAATAAGGAAAGTAACAGAGGTTACCAAGGAAGCCATGTTCAACTGGGTGCACTAGTAGAAACTCACAGTTTTGTAGAACCGTTGGGTTTCACAAAATTGGGGGAAAGGTGTAAAGGAGGCCCTGAGGTCTTTTGTAGCTGAGACTAGAGAAAAAAAACTGGAAAGCAGAAGATTCTCCTGAGTTTCAAAATGGCCCAACCAGGAAGTTCCAAACCTCTTCACTGCCTGGTAGAATAACAAGGGACTCAGACATAGAGTTATTTAAGAGAGAAATAACCTGCTCAGGCAGTCTGAATGTCCATCCTCCTTACCCAGAAGAAAAACTGCATTCAGAGAATAGAGATGGCACTCAGTCCACAAACAAATCTCTTCAGCAGTTATGGCAATCGCTGAACTTGGGTCCCCCCTAAAGATTAATGTATGCTCAGACAATAATGTTGTCGGTTCTTATCCAAATCGCCTGTTCCTTCAGACTGGGAGAACAATAAAGTAAGGTCAGCTGGACTAGACTGATTTTAATTTCTTCCAACTGGAAGAGTTCTCAATCTGATTTGCAGTCCATTGGCCCTGGATCATCCTGCCTTCTATATTTGCACCCCAGTCTAGCCAACTGGCATTGATTGTTACAACTCTGGGAGAAGGAGAAGCAAAAAGGAAATCCCTGTCCAAGTTATCCTTAGTCATTGGACATTAAAGAGATAGCTGAATTTCACTGGGATTCTGGCTTCAAGTTCTGAAATGGTGGATCCCAAAACTGTACACGATGAAGCATTTGGAGCTGCAGATGCAGGCTGGACCAAGGAAGTACTGTCAATGTTGCTGCTATATACCCTTGAACTCACAAACATCCCTGGCATTTAGAGCCAGATTGTTGTGAAATTTTGAGCCAGATGGCTGAGCAATTTTGAGCCACAAGTTTCTGTTTCTTTAAGGTTTGAAGAAATATTTTCCCCAGATCTGTCAGAAAAGCACATTCAATGACCTAAGGGTATCAGATTGGAGTCAAGTGCGATGAAATTTCTTTAGGATGATGAAAAATCCATGATTTTGAAAAATATTGAAGACTTGTATCACAGGCTCACTTCTCTCAGACAAGGAAGAGGAAATTAGTCAGTCATCTCAATATGGAAAGACTTGGATGCCCGAAAATGTATCTTAGCCCCCATGTGCCAAGACTTTGGAAAAAAGTTTTGGGGCTGATGACAGACTGAATGACAGGACTTGAAACTGAAAGTGTTGTCTCCTAAACAGAATGAAATATACTTTTGAGAATAACGGTGTATTGAAATGTGCAGATATGTGTTTAGCAAATTCAGAGACACTAAAAAATCCCCTGGCTTTAGGAGGGGCAGAATGACTTGTAGGGGCATCATTTTGAAAGACTGATGAAGAATGAAGAAATTTACAGTCCTTAGTCACAAAACTTATTGGTCAGACATTCAGGAATAAAACTAAACCAAGCGTCCCACCCGTTATACATGGACAGCATAGTGTTACCATGGACTAATAAAGTTTTAGACAGTCAACTCGGCCCCTGGGAGCTACGCGCTTTAGTGTTTTTGTAGAGGAAAGTGACAGTATAAAAGGTCACTTCCAGGTATTTTTCACCGTCCACGCTCGGAGCAGTGAACGCACCCGTCGCCGTCGCAGACCTCAGCGTACTCGCTGAAGGTAAGTTTCCTGCCCCGCTATGTCACCACACTTTAGAGACACGCAAGTGTTAACCGGCATGAGATTGTTTCTGTAATATGGGCTTGATCTCATTTCCAGATCAACGGATTAATGAAGCGGTCTATTTAACCCTTCTCTGGCATTGCGGCATGATCCACGCTGGATCACTGCCTCTTAGGTAAGGGTTGTAGAGAGACTTGACAGCCTACATTACACATGGTAGTTATTTTAACACTAATAATATATAGCATTTATACTAAATCAATCTCATTATCCATTTAGGTGCTTCCCTTGATACACACCATTCCAATTTGCTTAGAGGATCACCGTCACTTAGGTAAGATTTGTGAAGATATTTGTAAATCCCCATATCCACCTCAGCAATCACCATTATACTATTAACGGATAGTTTTTAACCCTATCAAACCTTGTTATTCATCCAGGTGCCTCCTTGGATACTCTCCATTTCACCTAATTGCAGAACCACTAAGTCCCTTTTTACTTGACCAGCCAGGTTGGAATTATCACTGGCAGAGAGGTGAGGGTTTTTGTTACTTCTTTCGGGTAATTTATCAAACCACTTTCCTCCTTGCGCCTTCTGGTACAGTTTCCCCTAACGAGGGTTCTTGTCACTATTTCCTTGTTCTAGATCTATAAGAAGCTACACATACCAAGTTCAGGTAGCACTACAATCACTATAAATACCTATCATATTAATGTAATTGTATACTTTCATGCATAATAGTATTACTCTTGTGTTCTGTGTTCAAACCTTACAATTTTTGCATGGCGCTTTTTCGATGCGGGTTATACGGTCCTCACTATATAATATGTGTGGTACTTCACACATCACTAGGAACATATGCTGTTTTTATTCTTGCATTTTCGGTCTATTGAGTAATCAAATTGTCACGTGCGGTTGAAAGAATTGTCTAGGGTTTCCTTGCTAAAGGGTGTTTTATTTTCACGCCATTTGGATGAGAAGTGTTTTTCCTCCCATTCTTTACCATGCAGTACTTTCTGTTTATGTACAACCTATTGTATCATTCCCAGCCCTGAAGAAGTCGCGGGATACTTCCCACTGTGACGAAACACATGTTGGCTGGTTGCTTTTTGATGTTACATGGAATAAAGAACAAAGAACTGATCCACTTGAACTTTAATGAAACTTTCTTTTCTCATATGACTTTATGAACTCTCATTAAGAACTTTTATACGTGTGCATAGGACCTTGGTTAATTGGCCTTGGTTCTGCTGCTGATGCTCATATTGAGTCAAAGGAAATAACCAATAGGAAGTGCACCTGTTACTTAATGTTGGAAAGAGTTGTTATAAAGTTTGCTCCCCACTGCATCTGACTAACTAAAGATTGAAAATTGTTTAGTAGAGGCTGAACGGAATTGTTTGCATAAGACAAAGAATAAAAATTTGATGCTGAATACGCCTGTTTCACTGCTAATGCCACCTTTCTCTTAACTGGCTCCATTAACCAACAGGTTTCTTCAGAAATTATGGTTCTGTGAGAAGAAAGAGCAGCCACCAAGGAATCAACCTTAACCACTGACAGAAACTCTTCTGCAAGGCCTTGCGATGGATATCTATTTTGGCAAATATCATTGAAAGGAATATTGCTCCATCTCAATCTGCTCATGCTCTAATGTATGAACAGCTCCATGGAATGGAAGGGGTTCTGGTTCTCTCGATTGATAATGAGTGGTGCCTTCATGCACAGGATGGGATTCTGGTTCTCTCAGGTGGCATTAAACAAAGCTTTATCATCACCAGTCTGTGCTGCTGGTTTAGGAAAACACAGATTGGATCTTAAATGTTGCAGTACCTCTGCAAGGTCCGAACCCTGAACAAGCTCATCTTCAGGTTTATCTGCCATATCCTTGTCCTTTGAAGCATCAATGCGAGGAAACTTAGATGAAGCAGTATTCTTTTTGGCTAGAAAGGCATCTGCCGCCTCCTGCTAAAACACTGCAGGGGATATTCCCAAGAACGTGTGCTAAACATCTCCAAAAAATGTTAACGCAACTTTACACATCGCAGCCTATCGCGGGAAAATAACCCTGTGTTAACGTGGAATTCACAACACAGCGGTACCATGCGATAGTCCCCCGAAAACGCGGCCAATGTCCGCGATACAACCACCGCGATGGATATAAAAGCACAAACCCCAACGCGTAAAAAGACGCGATGTGCCCAAACGCGATAAGAAAACAGTGACAACCAGCGAGAGGCCAGCAATACCCACGCGTAATGCAGGAAAAAGCACAAGAACAGCATACAGAAAATGCCACTAAAAACGAAATCAACTGCGGAGTACCACGGATGCACCCTGACCGACTGCAGAGGACAACATGAACCCCACAATCCCCACGGAGGAAGACCCAGGTATACAGGGCTCGTGGAAGGGCAATGAGAAGAGGAAGAGGAAGACGGGGTACAGTCTACAGGAAAACCCGATTATCGCCACGGATGAGACAGAACACCACCACCAACTGTACGTCACCTCCAACATGTCATAGGCAACAAAGAGGCAAAGATGGCACACCACCTCGGACCATGTGAATGCCATCGCATGGCAGAGGAGGACAATGGAAGAGCACAAGAGGCGCTGGACTGATGTGAATGGCAAAACCAAGCAGAAACTCGCTGCCAACACGAAAGCAGTAACGCACCCTGGATGAGGGGGGCCAGCAGAACACCAGGAGCTGAATGACATGGAGAAGATGGTGGCCACAGTCACCAGTCGGGAGATGGTGACATGAGTTGGTGATCTGGACACTGCCCAACATGACCCAACATTACATCAACATGGTGCGTAGCGACCTGGTAGTGGGGGGACGGGGGGAGATGGGCACAATGGCACACATGCACAATCAAGCAGGGCACACTGCACACCCACAATGACTCTGGATCATGTCCCTGATCCCACGGGAACACTTCAGCACACACACAAACACCAAGTAGTCCCACGAACACCCTGTGCCCAAAGGGGCACCCACCCAACACATCAACAGTCACACAACCAACACATGCCCACGTGCGAACATGCGAACATGCACATACGTCAGCCACACTGACAATGCAATAGACACCACATGACGAGTAGCTTGGCTGCAGTCCTATCATCATGGCAATGTACACGGCATGACACTGAGGTGGCTGAGTGCGGACAACACCCGAAAAGGAGCAGGTCACACTTGGACACAACTACCTGCACAAACAACCCCTGACGTCAACGACACATCTGCGGACATATGTCTCAGAGGTGCCTTCTGCGGAGTGTCTCGGGGGAGAATGGGAGGTGTAGCCCCAGGGCATGATGCAGAGGGCACATGCCAGCTGTGTCCGGCAACATGGCGGATATGAATGCCACAGACTCATGCCAGACACCAAGTCCGTACCTGCCCGTTGCTGATGACAACCCCCGGCCACAGGCTCAGGCACCAACGATGTTCCGCCGGATGCTGACGGTCACTCACGGCGCACAGGGTTAGTGGCACCAGGTCAGTCCTTGCTACTGGTTGACCTCCTCCGTAACCGTGATCAGTGTTTCCACCAGACTGTGATGCATCACCCTCTCAGTCCTCCCCCTGCGTACACTGGCATGGACCCTGCCATTGATTAATGATGACTCAGTTCAAGATGTGGGACATGCTGGACTGCAGTGTAGCCCGGCTGCAGCGGTGGGGTATGTCAACGAATGGGGACTCCTGGGGGCCTGTGTCACGGCAGACAGCGATGGCCTGAGGAGGCCGCCAAGGTCGCGGGCATGGGTCTTGGAGCTAGCACCGGCACGTGGTGGGCCCTCTTTGACACACGACGGTGTCGGCAGGTAAGCAGTGCGGTCTTGGAGCGCTGGGGTGGGCAGGCCTGGTCTGGGTATCAGCATCCTGGGGTGCAGCAGGCGCACAGGCTCGCAGGCCCCAATGCTCACGGAGTCGGCCTCGTGGCGGACTGTGAGGCGCCGCCCTGGCAGTGACGTTGGCCTTTCCGGGAGAGAACCACACTCTGCGCCACGGGGTTTTTGTCCACACCCCTGCGCAGGCCTGGCGTACTCCGGGCCCACCCACTACGCACACGCACACAGGGGGGGACGTAGCGAGCGACATTTCCGTGATCTGACCCACGGCCTGGGGTGACATGGTTGCGTCCACTGTTCACTACTCTCCAGTCACCAGCAGTTGATGTCTGCATGGACATATCTGTGGTTTGCATACCCATGTCTGTCCAGCACATCCACACCTCACTTGTCGTTGTGTACATTCCCATTCACGGGTCACTTGCATCCTTCGCACATGGCTGCATTCCGCATCTCCACACGTTCAGCTGTTGTGTGGCTGTGGTGCCATGATATAGCTGTATTGTGTGCAGGGGAAGCCCAGGATCACCATGGAGTTGTGTTGTCGTGTCTGGTAGGTGGGCATGTTGATTGACATGTTGTATGTGGTTTGGTCACGTGTGCATTCCCACAGTTGTGCGTTGTGTGATGGCTGCTTTGAGGTGTGTGGTGTGTTGATTTGGCACTTACCAACGAGCAGTCCAGTTCCATAGATGCCATCCTGGAAGCGCTGGTTGATGATGGACTGTCGGAAGATGTAGGAATCGTGCACACTGCCTGGGTAGTTTGCAACGACATTGGTGAACATTCCCCGGTGGTCCACTATTGCCTGCACATTGATGGAATGCGTGTGCTTTCTGTTGCGGTAGTGGTGTGCAGGATCTGCAGGGGGCACAAGTGGGACATGTGTGCAGTCAATGGCCCCCAACACATGTGGGAAGCTAGCAAAGGCGTAGTAGCCTTGCTTTGTCTCCAGCTGTTCCTGCGCAGTGTGGGGGAAGTGAAGGTACTGGGGTATGAAGCTGATGATGGCATCCAGGACAGGTGTGATGAACTTTGATAGGGCTGGCTGTGAGACTCCTCCGACTCTGGCAGTTGTTGGTTGGAAGGTACCAGAGGCCAACAGGTGCAGCACAGCCAGCAGCTTTGTCTGCGGAGGGATGTTGGTTCTCCGCTGGGTTGGGACCGTCAACCTGTGGGCGATGTGGGTCATGATGCGGATGATGGTTGTCCTTTTGAGCCTGTAGTGGGCGATGACTTCCTCGGGCGTTAGGTCTGTGAGACTGGTGCGTTTTCGGTAGGTCCTCTGTCTTACTCTGCGCTGCCTCTGTGGTGGTCCGGGGGGGGGTCGGGTCCGGGTCCTGGGGGTGGTGGCGGTCCTGGGGGTGGTGGTGGTGGGTGTTGTGGCCCTGTTGGGGCTCCGAGCTGCATGATAAGTAGCTCCATGGCGTCAGTTGTTCTTCGGGTGTGACTGTGTGCGGGGCTCCGTTGCCTACTGCAGGTAGTCATCCAGCTTTACACCAGCAGGAGGCAGGTGTTAAATACCTGCTGCTACCGCGGCATATCGCGTGGTTTTGACTTGCATCGCAGATCTGGCAGTTCGTTGTGAAAGTGGTGTTGTGGTGTTTTCGTGTGTTTTTGCACGGGAACGCCTACTCTGCATCTCATTAGGGTTAGTAGGTGGTGTCCTCCCTGGGGATAAGTTTTGGGGCAGTTATCGCGGGAATACTGGCGATGTCTGCAGTTTGCACCCGCTGATGAATGGGGTGTTAAATCTATCTCCACTTTTGATGCATTAAGGTGGAGATAAATCGGCGGAAGGTCCTTGTGAATATGCCCCCGCTTGTATTCCCCTAGACTAACCAGTGGTGCAAGGGGAGCACCAAGCTCAGCTTCTTCAGACAGCGAGGAACCAGATGGCTGTACCACTTCATGATACCTTTTCCAGTGTGGCACCATAATCCCTTCTTACTTCAAATGAAGGAATAAAACAGCTAGGAATGAGCAATTCATCATGGCAAGTGGAGCAGTGTATTTTTGGCTTCATCATTTCATGATAATTAGGCCACATATATGTGTATGTATGGCCTTATGTACTCGTGTGATGTAACCTTCTTAACCTAATGTTGCGCACTTTAGCAGTTACAGAAAGGGCATCTACTGTGTAATCTCGACATATATATGAGTGTGCATATTAACACTTCCATTACAGTAACAACGAGTTGCAGTTCTCACATATATTTACTCTTCTGTGGCTTGAATAATATTGTAATTGTTATATATTCATGTATTCCTTTAAATAGTACTCTGCATATATTTTATAATTGAAAGTGTATCCATCCTAAGAGTGCTCTATATCTATAGTGTAACGTATATGTACCTGTGATCATGCATTTAAATGTGTATCGAGATGCTTGCTGTACTAAATTGAATAAAGGCCTTAAGCTCTGGATTTCGCAATGTTTAACCTTCAATATAAATGCTTGCTTTGGATGCGATCTTTTTCTCTATTCTGCAGGTGCAGTTGCATTAGCTCATGGTTAAAGAAAGGCATTTTGTGGGAAAGAGAGAGTGAGACTCAAAAGTAGTATCTTTTGGCAAGGATAAGAAGATGTAATGAGCAAAGAGAGGACTACTGTCCGAGTGGAATAGGGAGATGGGAGGAATCCAAGGACTTTCTAATGTGTGGACCAAAGGAGAGAAATCTCGAGTGTAGATGCCAAGTTTTGTCGTTTGAAGATGGAAATTAATGAGACATATGACATGGGATTCTCAAAGGTTCTGTTGTAGGTATAATTGAGGATTACACTTTAGCTTTGTTCAGATTTTCTTTAGCTTCTGAGAGGCACAGACCTCTGCGATATCTCTATTGTGTGGTTTTATACTATACAATATTCTATCCCTTTAGAGAACTTCTACAGAGGTTCTACCATGTTGACACCTTCCTATGTTTCCTTGAGTTAAATAGGGTTTTCCTGATTTTTAGTTAGAATAGGATTTAGTAGAGCTAGTTAAACGACCTCATGTATAGGCAAGAGGATCGAAACGTTTAATCTCCTCACCAGACTTTGTTTCTCATTCTCTGTATAGCAGCTACCGAATTCCTCATTTGCTTTTGGTTATTGAGGATACATTTTTTACACTGTTTCGGATATCCATTGGTGAGTTTGTATTTTTATGCTATGTTTCTGCGACTGATTTATATCAGTTTGGTTTTGAATTCATAATAAATCCATATTTAATCCCATCAATCGACTCTGAGCACTGTAATTGACAAATTGTAGTTGATCCTAACTCCTTTTATTCCTCAGGCACTTATAATTTTCCACTACAGAGGCACAGTAAGAAGGCGTTCATGTTCTCTGGCATCAGAGGGAGAAAAAGTTTCTCCTCCTCTGATGCCAGGGGTTGCAAAGGAAGTGCCAGGAGTAGCAGGGAGCAATTTTGAGGTCACAGCTGCGACCCCTGACTACCTCCAAATGACGTCTGTGATGGTAAGTTCCGAATCCTGATGAGATTTGGTTTCATATTCCATGTGAGGCTGAATGATTCTCTGTCATTGATTTGTGTCGAGCTTTTTTCTCCATACCCTTGCATGAGGACAGTAAGTTCCTCTTTGCATTTAGGCTTGACAGTCGTGTATTTTGTCATGGTGCAGAGTCCCACAAGGGTATACAAAGAGACCCTCATTTTCAATCAGATCCTTAAAAAGAATTTGGAGTCTTTGGTTATGCCCTGTAACTCTGTTTTGGTGCAGTATATTGACAACCTGCTGGTAGTGTCAAATACTAGAGAAGCTTGCAAAACTGACACTATGGCATTTTTTAACCACTTGGCTGAGAATGGGCATAAAGTGTCCCCCAGCAAGTTGCAGTACTGTCTGAAAGAAGTCTTGTATCTTGCTCATCACATTTAGAAAGGAGTCAGAAAGGTGTCGCAGGTGAGAAACTCAGTGATTTTGCAAATGAAACCGCAAACCACCCAGAGGCCAGAATATTCCAGTGGATACCGAACAATTTTTATCTAGTAGACAAGCCTTTACATAGGCTCTCACACAAGGATATGTTGTATCCGGTGCCCTGGGACAATGATTATTTGGTTGCCTTCTTAGAGTTGAGAGAAAGCCTCTGACACGCTCCAGCACTAGGAATGCCTGATTATAACAAAGCATTTTTGCTTTTTTGCAGTGAGAGGGAGGGATGCGCTCTCTCAGTGCTAACACAAACACATGGAAGTGACCTTTGACTTATTTTTTCAGCTACTTTAGATCCAATAGTGGCAGCATTGCCCAGATGTCTCACATCTGTGGTGGCTTTAGGTGACAGTATAGAGAGGTGTGAAGGTATTGTCATGGGTCGCCCTTTAACAGTGTACGTGCCTTACTCTGTGGATATAGTGTTGCTCATAATACACCACATCCTGCTGATAGTGACCTACAGTTGTGGTGGATTAAGAAACTGCACACAAATCTATCACAGAGAGATTATGCTTCAAACGCTTATAGTAGATTGCTTTATGAATACATTGACACTATGAATCCACGACGCCGGCATCCACGACAAAGCCCTGGAATGGATCCGCTCCTTCCTTAGCGGCCGAACACAGAGAGTCAGACTACCACCGTTCTACTCTGAACCCACAGAGATCAGCTGCAGAGTGCCTCAGGGCTCCTCCCTGAGCCCCACTCTTTTAAACATCTACATGGCCCCGCTCGCAGCCATCGTCAGGAACCACAGACTCAACATTGTCTCATATGCCGATGACACCCAGCTCATTCTCTCCCTCACCAACGAACCCACAGTGGCCAAGAACAACTTCCACGATGGGATGAAGGCTATCACCACCTGGATGAAGAACAGCTGCCTCAAGCTCAACTCAGAGAAGACCGAAGTTCTCATCATAGCTCCACCCCCTACGCCTGGGACGACTCCTGGTGGCCCACAGCACTTGGAACCCCCACACTCACAGACCATGCACGAAATCTCGGCATCAACCTGGACTCCTCGCTCACCATGAGCCGCCAAATCAATGCCATCTCATCATCCTGTTTCTACATGCTACGCCTCCTCCAAAAGAGCTTCAAGTGGATCCCCACTGAGTTCAAATAGACAGTCACCCACGCACTTATTGCGACCGCCATTGCAGAAAAAGAGTACCACTTCATGTTTTTCCCAACACTACTGTTTCGCCACTGAATATGAGAAGACTGTAATTATGGATTTAGAGGATATTGTCTGGCCCTCCACCATGTCCCTTCCTTTCATTTTTTCTATTTTATTATCAGTGTGACATACACATATATTATTCCTGGTAAGCTGGAACATTTCCACATCATATTAGTTTTAGTGTCAGCAACAGATTTGTACCTAGCTTGCTTCTGTTCTAAAATAAAAACAATTCTTTAAAAAGAGAAAAAAACATAAATTGTTACAATTTTTTTTAAAAACATTATTGTTTTTTACATTTTTACATGGCACAGCTTAACCAAGGTGGTGCCAGTGCGCTCTGCATGTAAACAGACATTTTAGACAGATATCTCGTAAAGCAACCTGCCCAAGAGGTAGCCATCTCTGAACAATGGTCCAAGCAGAAACCAAGCAGTTTAGGTAGATCTGAACAAGGAACAATGTGCTAATAAGGGAAAAAGAACTATGACATTAATAATTCAATTTGAACTCTTCTGAAGAACTGAGCAACAAGCTTGGGAGAGAAATAACATTGGGGTATTTTTTGGCGCAGACACTAGGCCCACAGTTTTTTATTGGAAAAGTGTGTGAATGGTGGGTAGTAGGAATGTTGTGGATCCCCTCAGGTTTGGAACTTTTTATGGATATGTTGGAAATGGCCATCTTTTATGTGGTATTCCCCTCAGGTTTTTACCTTTAATCCCCTATTTTTTTCTGAAACTGTTATTGTTGATATTAGGATTCTGTGAGTAGTACTACTGCAGTACTACTTAACGTTCTACAAAATGCACTTTTTCTTGCATAAATAACAATGTCTAAAATTGGTTAAAAATAGATAATAATGCTGCTTATAGCAGGTGGTAAGTTCAAACCCAATAATCTATAAAAGCAGCACAATTAGCACTCAACTCTCAATTGGCACAAATGTGACATTCTGTGCTCCCTTTGTGACACTTTGTACAGAGGTGTAAACGAGCTCTCAAGAGCAAAAGGAAATATCAATTTGTCACCTTCTCTAAGGTGTGCCAGGATCAGACCCTGCACATATGTTTATTCAGATCTCTGTTTTTTTTTAATGCAGAAATTCGATGATTAATTTACATTATTACCCAAAGTGAGTTGCTCTTCGAAATGTGTAGGCCTCGTTTCTAGAATGGTCAGCTAGAGATACATTTCTGATTTAACAGTCCTTGAATATTTGATGGGCAGAGAGATAAAAACAAGGAAGAATCTTGGTCAGCTTGCAATGGAATCTGCTTGGATTCTCAAGCAGGGTGTATAGGATTTGGATGATATGAGCACACGATTTAGGTGAGCTGCTTCCTTAATTAAAACAGTAATTTTCCAATACCCAACAGAATACATACGAACGTGACCTGACTAAACCTTATTGTGGCATCCCTTTATTGCCACATTTCATTCACTTTCAGATAAACGATGTGTGAACAATATTAATAGCAACCAGTCAACAGGACATAGAGTTCTGTCATGGTTCCTGGAGAGAACATTATATTGATGCTATTTTGTAGCGTGTTATGATGATACTGTCCATTGACTTTGATAAGAATCTAAACTCCGTTTTCTTGTCGCAGAAGGTTTTTGACAATAATTTTAATCAAATGCTCATCCTAATTGTCCATGTTACTAGACAGGCCTTTGGTAGCTTAGCTGCTCACAGTTTTACCCTTTGGATACACTGCCCTTGTGTGTATACTTGTTACTGTGAACATTGTGCTTTCTCTTTGCAAATATGTATTGCATCGAATTATTAGGCAGAAAAACCTTTGACGAAGAATCACACAGATCCTAAAGGGGCGAGTAATAAAGGAAGTGACAAAAAAATTAGCAGTTAACGTAGAGCTGGAAGATAGTGTGTAATATTACTAGGACTTGACAAATATTTGAGTTCCTGTCCACTCTGATCCAGTCCTCGTTTTACCCAAGTTGTCCAGGCGTACATTGATTACATCACAATTACAATCCGATTGAGTCGTTAAAGGATGAGGAGTTTACTGCACCTTGTAAATACTGAGGGGCTTATTTATGAGCCCCCTGCGCCGTTGGTGCGTCACGTCGCGTGACGCACTGGCGGCGCAACCTGCTGCGTGAAATTTACAAGCGCAAGTAAAGCCACCCTGCGTGGTTTACGTGTGCGCATAAATATCGCCCCGTTTCACGCAACATGTTGCATGTTAGGGGCGTGACATGGGTGTTGCCGTGGGTGATCCCACACAACACCCATGTGCACTGATGCATTTCCAGATTTACGAGCAATCGTAAACCTGGAAATGCGTCAGAATGCTACGCCACCCCCAGCGGTGGCGTAGCGAGGCACAACGAGGAGAAAGTTTTCATTTCTCCTAGCTTTTTCCTCTTTCAATGTGTGCTGCATTGTACAGCACGCATTGGAAGAGGAAACATGGTGCAAGGGTGCCTGCGCCGGTGTATGGCAGCAGTTTGTGCGCCTGCGCAGGGAAAGGCACAGAGATGCGACATGTTGCTGTAAATATGTTGCATCCCTGTGCCTCGAAACTAATGCAGCGTGGCTCAGCAAATTAACATGCAGCACCATGCTGCGTTAGTTTCTCATAAATAAGCCCCTGATATTCTGGATTGTGGTATTTACCAGTACAATAATTACATCCTCTAAAAAATTTGGATTTACAAGCAAAATCGAGGTTTACTGCCTTCCACGTGCATGTGCGTTTTTCCTAATGTTTTTTACCAGTAATTTTCGGCAGGTTTGACAGGCCTAAATTTATAAGGGGAAAATATAGGAGAGTGTTTAGAGCATTTCACAAAATGTAATTCCTTGCACAGGCAAGAATTTGCACAGGATTTGGACTATTACCACCCCACCTCAATCAAGGTTCATAAGCCTGAGAGCAGTCTGTGTCTCATGGGCACTAGTTTGTCATGCTTCAGCAGGATTCAAGATACTCTCGGTGCTTCACGCCCAAAACAAACCAGCTGGGAGCATTACAGCACAGTAAAGTCTGTATCAGGCAACACTCGAGAGCAGCTTTCCAATCCTACAGTGACACAATAAACAAAGGCGAGCCTACGGCATTCCCATTCAGCAGTACTTCGTACAACTGCATTGCTTATCACCAATTTTTCTGGAAAACATTTTATATTTCTCTTTGTATTTTCCTCTTTCTATTCGCGCTGCATTCTGCAGCATGCACCAAAAGAGGAAAATACCATCAATGACTGTTTTTGTGCAGGAAGGTGTTCCTACTTGCACAAAATCAATCATGCCCGCAACGCAGGCACCTTTGCAACATGACGCAAGGGTGCCTGCGCTGGGGAATCCACATGGATGCATCATTTTGTTAATACGACGCATCCCTGCTGTGCTTTTAAAATGATGCAGCTCGGCAGAGCAAAATGGCTTGCGGCACCGCTTTGCGCCATTTTGTAATAAATGAGGCCGAAGTACATTCCTTTTTGCATTAAAAAGTGCTTTTAATAGCTGGAGAAGGGTAGGTGGGCTGCAGGAGGACTAAATGCTTTCACTGTTAAATTACTTAAAATTATGTTTATATATATATATATATATATATATATATATATATATATATATATATATATATATATATATATACATATATACATATATTATCTACTGGCGGTCGCCAGTAGATAGTTATAGTTAGGACCTAGTTTCCATAGGAGACTCGGTTTTTGTTTTCTCAATATCTTTGGCGCCGGTTGACGAATCTTCGCGAAATTTTCAAAACTTGTAGCCCGCTCCGGTCAGCTCCTGTCTTGAAAGTTTCGGGGTGATTCGGCAAGCGGGGGCCGAGATAAAAGGGGGGTCCCAAAACGTGTTTTCTCCATGTTAATTTCCATAGGAAACTTTAGACACGGCTACAGCCCGAACTGCTGAACGGAATTACACCAAATTTGGCAAAAGGTAGCCCTTGTTTCAGAAAGAGACCTTTTTGTTAAATGGTGTAAATCCGTTCAGTAGTTCCTGAGAAATTTAAAAAAAGAGGTCGAAAAATGCATTTCTCATAGGAAACTTTAGACACGGCTACAGCTCGAACTGCTGAACGGAATTACACCAAATTTGGCAAAAAGGTAGTGCTTGGTTCAGAAAGCGCCCTTTTTTAAAATGGTGTAAATCCGTTCAGCAGTTGCTGAGAAAATCAAAAAATAAAAGTTTTGATATATAGAGGCACGGAGGATCCGCGCACCCTCCCGACCACGAGCTTTATTCTAATTGGCTGTCAACACTCCAAACCAGGAAGTGTTGGCAGCCATCTTGTGCCTCGGTAACCGAGGCACAAGAAAACAGAAAAACAATCGCGAAAAACAAGAAAAGGGGGCAGGGTAGAAACACCCTGACCCCCTAGGCCTGCTCAGGGCCAAAAAAAGCATTTTTTTTTTTTTAATCGGCGAGATTCGCACACCCAGCGCGAATTTCGGCCGAAAATTAAAAAAAAAAACAAGCGCGGGCTCCCACGCTTTGTTATTATTTAGCCCCCGGGTGGGCCAAGTCCCGGGGGCATTCAATAATGTAATTGCGGTGGCCCAGGGAGGCCCCCGCAGCCCCGGGGACCGCCACCCCCGGGGCTTTCCATAAACATTTGCGAGGGGACACACGGCCCCCCCGCAGCCCCGGGGACCGCCACCCCCGGGGCTTCTTATTTTTAATGTGTGGGGGGCCTCCAAGGCCCCCCCAAGCCCCGGGGACCGCCACCCCGCTTTTATTAATTATAATTGCGGGGGACAGCCACCCCCCGGGCTTTTATTTTTTTAAAGATAGACCTGTGTGGGGGGCTCGAGCCCCCCCACACGCCTCGGGGACCGCCACCTACCCGGGGCACTAATATTCAAATTTGGGGGTCCGTAACGGACCCCCGAGCCCCGGGGACCACCACCTCCCCGGGGCTGTGCAATAGGTGGGAGGGGGGCCGCGCGGCCCCCCTCCTGGAGCCCGTGATGGCCCTGGGGACCGCCACCCCCCAGGGCCGGCTCCTGCAGTGTCCCGGGGTGCCCACCTCTGGGACACTGCTGTTTGCAATGACAGGGCGGGAGCCTCGCGGCTCCCGCCCTGTGATTGCAAACTGCTTTGCTTCATTGAAGCGAGAGCAGGGAAACCTGCTCTCACTTCAATGAAGCAAAGCAGATTGCTTTTCCACAAGGGGAGCTGCATGTCAGCAGCTCCCCATGTGGAAAAGCAATGCCGGCTCCCGCAGGACGCGGGGAGCCGGCGGGACCGTGGGGGCATTGGGGCTCCCCCCACGGTCCCCAACGGATAGGGCCTGCCCCGGGGGATGGGGTCCCCGGGGCTAGAAGTGGCCCGGGAGGGGGGCCACACAGACCCCTCCCCCCCAAAAAAAGAAAAGGAAAAACAAATAAAGGCCGGCCCCGGGGGATGGGGTCCCCGGGGCCAATAGAGGCCTCAGGAGGGGGGCCACGCAGCCCCCCTCCATAAAAAAAAAATATATTTGGCCATGCCCCGGGGGATGGGGTCCCCGGGGCCGGAATTGGCCACGGGAGGGGGGCCCACGCGGCCCCCTTCCCGTTAATATATATATATTTTTTTTAAATGGGGGTCAGGCCCTGGGGGATGGGGTCCCCAGGGCCCAAAAAAAGTAAAAAGAAGGGGGGCCACACAGCCCCCCTTCCAAAAAAAATAATTTAAAAAAAACGCGATCGTGCCGGAGGCCCCGCCCCCTCCCAGCAACACTCTGCAAACGCGCTCTGTGGCGCGTTTTAAGTTGGGGAATTAATTCCCCTTCAATACTGGGGGTCCCTGGGGACCAACTAGCCCACCAGGTACCTCCAGTAAGCGCCACAGGGCTGCGTTGCAGAGAGGTGGTCCAGGCCACGCCCCGTTTTACACCTCTCTGCAACGCAGCTCTGTGGCGCTTACTGGAGGTACCTGGTGGGCTAGTTGGACCCCAGGGACCCTCAGGATTCAAGGGGACTTTATCCCCCAACTTAAAACGCGCCACGGGGCGCGTTTGCACAGTGGTGAAGGGAGGGGGCGGGGCCTGAGGTGATATGTGTGCAAACACGCCCTGTGGCGCATTTTAAGTTGGGGAATTAATTCCCCTTCAATCCTGAGGGCCCCTGGGGGCCAACTAGCCCACCAGGTACCTCCAGTAAGCGCCACAGGCCTGCATTGCAGAGAGGTGGTCCAGGCCACGCCCCTTTTTACACCTCTCTGCAACGCAGCTCTGTGGTGCTTACTGGAGGTACCTCGTGGGCTAGTTGGACCCCAGGGACCCTCAGGATTCAAGGGGACTTTATCCCCCAACTTAAAACGTGCCACGGGGTGCATTTGCACAGTGGGGAAGGGAGGGGGCGGGACCTGAGGTGACATGTGTGCAAACACACCCTGTGGCGTGTTTTAAGTTGGGGAATTAATTCCCCTTCAATCCTGAGGGTCCCTGGGGGCCAACTAACCCACCAGGTACCCCCAGTAAGCGCCACAGGGCTGCGTTGCAGAGAGGTGGTCCAGGCCACGCCCCTTTTTGCACCTCTCTGCAATGCAGCTCTGTGGCGCTTACTGGGGGTACCTGGTGGGCTAGTTGGACCCCAGGGACCCTCAGGATTCAAGGGGACTTTATCCCGCAACTTAAAACGTGCCACGGGGTGTGTTTGCACAGTGGTGAAGGGAGGGGGCGGGGCCTGAGGTGACATGTGTGCAAACACGCCCTGTGGCGCCTTTTAAGTTGGGGAATTAATTCCCTTTCAATCCTGAGGGCCCCTGGGGCCAACTAGCCCACCAGGTGCTTCCAGTAAGCGCCACTGCACTGCGTTGCAGAGAGGTGGTCCAGGTCACGCCCTTTTTACACCTCTCTGCAATGCAGCTCTGTGGCGCTTACTGGAGGTACCTGGTGGGCTAGTTGGACCCCAGGGACCCTCAGGATTCAAGGGGACTTAATCCCCCAACTTACAATGCGCCAGGGGCGCGTTTGCAGAGTGGTGGAGAAAGGGGCATGGCCTTTGTCTACCTCTCACCAATCCCACTGCGTGGGGCTTACTGGAGGTAAAAGGTAGGCTAGTTGGCCCCTAAAGGACCCCCAGCAGTGAAGGGGACTTCAATCCCCATCCAAGAGCGCGCCAGGGAGTGCGTTTGTAGAGTGGTGGGCAAAGTGGGCGTGGCCTGGTACGAGTACTTACCAGTGCTGCTGTGTGGGACTGACTGGAGGTAATAGTTTGGGAAGTTGGCCCCCAAGGATGTCCTTGGGGGCCAACTACCCCTCTTGTTACCTCCAGTAAGTCCCACACAGTGGGATTGCTAAGACGTCTTCGGAGGCCATGGCCCCCTTTCTCTACCACTCTGCAAACGTGCCTCGTGGCAGACTACGGGATGGGGGATGAAGTCCAATTTTGTCCTGAGGGAGTTTGGGGGCCAAGAATCCCTCCTGGTACCTCCTGTAAGTCCTATGCAGCGGAATTCCTGAGCGTTGGTTGGACGCCCAGCACCCTTTCTCCACCACTCTGCAAACGCGACTACTAGTTAAAGTAGCATATTTCTGCACCTCTGACTTAGAGGTAGTTTTAATCCCCCTGCCCTATTATGTACTAGGGCCTTACAGAGGAGGTCATGCTAATCACAGGGGTACCCCAACGCATAGTGTTCCCTAGTGTATGTAGGTGTTTTCACTGTATTCTAAGTGTCTTTTAGCATAGCACTGGCTCTAGGCCTGGTTAGTCAGACTCAGTTACCACCAGTACCCGTCTGAAAAAGTTGTGGGCACAGGATGATTTTGCAACAAGGCCTCTTTCTGCTCCTCTGTTGGTTCTTTCTGCACATGTCTTGCTTCTTCCTGCACTTTTGTTCGTCTTTGTGGACTTCTGTTGCTTCATTCTGCATTTCTTTTGCTTCTTTCTGTGCGTTTTTTCTTCTTTCTTCACGTCCTACCTCTGTAGGCTTAGTTAGAAATTAGCATTTAAAAAACCTTTGAAATTCACTTAAAAAACCATACGTTTCAGGCACGTTATAGTTAGAAATTAGCATTTAAAAAACCTTTGAAATTCACTTAAAAAACCATACGTTTCAGGCACGTTATAGTTAGAAATTAGCATTTAAAAAACCTTTGAAATTCACTGAAAAAACCATAGGTTTCAGGCACGTTATAGTTAGAAATTAGCATTTAAAAAACCTTAGAAATTCACTGAAAAAACCATAGGTTTCAGGGGCGTTATAGTTCGTTGGACATTTCACTCGTACAAAACCATAGAAATTCCCCCGTTATAGTTAGTTCAGCTAACTATAACTAGCGCCCCCGCAATGCACTGCTGATGACGTCACATATTACATCACTCATGACATGGTCAGTGACATCACTGATGACATCTCAAATGACATCACTGGGAAGAATATGGTTATCTCAAAAGAGATTACCCAATCCTCCCGGTTCTCTATCTTCTTCCGAAGTTACACAAAGATCCAGTTAGACCACCTGGCAGGCCCGTTGTCTCATCCAGAGGGAGTGTGGCAGAGCATATCTCCAAATATATAGATCATTTTTTGAGGGAGTATGTGACCAATCTCGTTAGTTACATTAGAGACACCAAGGACTTTCTCATGAGGATAGAGGACCTTGAATGGGAGGCAGATTGCCTTTTTATTACTTTGGATGTACATAGCCTCTATACTATCATTAATCACCAGCAGGGTTTGGAGGCATGCAAATACTATCTAGAAACTAGACCGCTGAGGTTGCGTGAACACACTCAAATGTTGTTGGACATGATAGAGTATTGTCTGACTAACAATATTTTTCTGTTCAATGGCACTCTGTTCAGACAGGTGACTGGTACAGCCATGGGCTCATGTTTTGCTCCCAGTTTCGCCAATTTGTTTTTGGGAAACTGGGAGGAGAGCATCTGGTCCAATCCGGTTTTCCAACAAGATTTCAGGCATGTGTCGATGTGGCTCCGCTACATCGATGATTTGTTTATTCTATGGAAAGGATCAGAAGAAGGGGCAACAGAATTTATCAAGAAATTAAATGATAATGATCGCAACATTATATTGAGTGGCACTATGAGCAGGACTGAAGCAGAATACCTGGATGTCAAACTTACGGTTAAAAATAACAAGGTACATACCACTCTACATAGAAAAATGACTGCAGGTAACAGCGTCCTACATGCCCTCAGCAGTCACCCCGACACCTTGAAATGGAGTATTCCATATGGGGAACTGCTGAGGGCAAAAAGGAACTGCAACACAGAAGAAGGATACCTGATGGAAAGTGCTATCATTGTAGAGCGTTTCGAGGAGAGAGGCTATCCCAATTGGGTGCTTAAGAAAGCACTCAATAGAGTGAGGGGGGTAGAGAGAATATCCACCATAACTGACAAACCCAAGATTGGAACTACAGATGAGAATACATCTAGAATGATTTTAACCTTTAGTTCTGATGCTAGGGACATCAAACGCATTGTCACTAAGAATTGGGACATCTTGAAGACTGACAGTGTCATTTCAGGGTGTATCCCGGATAGACCCAGCATAACGTACCGTAGGGGCAGAAACATCAGAGATATGCTTATACATAGTGACATTACCACCTATCCTGAGAACAACTTACAAGGTCTTAAAGGTTTTTATCCATGCGGCCATTGTAAAGCATGCACCAACAGTAAATTTCATAGACAGGTGAGCTATAATGGGGTGAGCAAGGAACTTACTCAATTTCTCACATGCTGTTCTACTTGTGTGATCTATGCCATAGAATGCACCTGCAAACTATGGTATATAGGTAGCACCACCTGCATGGCTAAGAAACGCATTCTCGTACATAGCAGAGCGATCACCAATTTTGATCCCAAGTACCCTGTGGCACGTCACTTTAGAGAGCAACATTTCTCCAATACCAAAGAGATGAGTTATATCATCCTGGAACAAATAGACAAGAATCCCAGGGGTGGTAACAGAGTCTTACATCTTAGGCAGAGGGAATCCAGGTATATTATCGATTTCCAGACCAAGACTCCGGAGGTTTGAATCAGGAGGAAGAATTGTCAATACACCTGAAAGAATGACATAGTACAATTCTTCATTCTCAGTGAAGTGTGATTTCTTTCACACTTGTGAGTTACTCTCTGTTGTTGTGGTTCATGATGCAGAATATGTCTATCCTTTCCTTGTTTTTAATGATTCCTCTCCTCACCTAATGGGTTACCTATTGTGAGACCTTGTTAGACGTTTATGTCATAATATACTTTTTTTGAAGGTCTCAATAACCTTGTTTTTAATCACTGTTTTTCTCTTTTGTTTTCACTCCCAGGAGGAAAGGAAGGGGCCCAACCACCAGCATTCACTAGCACGGGCTGCCTACCCTTTCTCACTCCTTATGGGCACTGGAGCACTTTGATTCTCTACAGCATCGATTGATGAGATGTGATGGGGGACACCATTCATGGACAATTGTGAGAGTTTAACGCACTGATGAATGAATTCTTTACTCACCAACACACTTTGGGGCATTACCAGGTGGGGTGGGGAACCCAGAGGGACATGTCGCTAATTTTGAGATTGGGCACTTGCCGACACAGGCCTTTGGCCTTATTTCATAGCGTTTGTCACTTTCGTAGACATGGTCTACAGCTCTGCGATCCAGTTACACTCCCCCCCTCCCCCCTCTTTTGAACGTTTGTAAGGGGGTCATTGGGCTCACAATATCTGCACAATATTTCGTCAACGGCTTTTAAATGTTGCTGGTCTTGTCACAGTGAGAGGTATTTTACCTTGATAAGATGTCTGCCAAATATTTACATGTCAGTTTCCTTTAAGGCGCAACATTGTTTTGTGAGTAATGCAATTTATGCAATATATCAAGCATGTTTTACATTAATTATTTCATCTCAATTATGTGTTTGGGCATAATGTTCACTGGTTTATCGTGCCCCTCGTTCAAACGAATTCATATGAAACGTATTGACATATTTCATGTATGAGGTCCATTTACTACTCCAAGATGTCTGCCATTCTTTTGGGTAAGTCCCCTTTATTGTGTTTACCATCCCTCTTACTTAATCTGCCGACATTGGTTGCACTTTTCACGTGATCAAGCCTTTCGGTAGGCGAAACGCGTTGTGAATAAACAGCGGTGATTTTGATTTGCACAGCGTCTTCTTGACTGAGAGCGCGCTACGAGTGATTTTTCCCGAAGGATTCTGTATGCCGGTGTGCTCCGCCGGCGTGCGCGCCACTCTTCGTGGGTCCACTGTGGTTCAGAAGGAGCGAGCAAGTTTGGAGGTTTGAAACGAGAACCACGCTTTGGACCGGCCACGACACCTTGCCAAAAGAGACACCAGAGGGGGACACAGATCGTAATGATAGCGCTGATCAGCAGGTAAGCGGGAGTTTGTTCTCTTCCGTCCCTAGGGGGTGGCGGGGGGGCGCCCTACGGTGGTCGGGCGTCGCATTTCCCACCTCCGGGGTAACGGGGAGTTTACAGACATACTGCGGTGCCTGTCTTGCTTCATTACATGAAGATCTCTATCTGCAATTGTTAGGATGCGGGATTGTACATCCTCCCTCTGATCTCGCGCAATCCATTTATTGGACTTTCTGCATTTGAACCTGTGTGCAGTGTATAAAAGAGCTATTTGTTTTTGGCATAAAGGCAAGTCGTATGGCAGAGAGAACCTACCATTAAGTAGGGGGAAAGATAGACTCTGTGCTGTAGACAGTTTTTCACCGCTGGGGTGCAACATGAATGAGGATGAGGAAAGGAAATCTGCGGCACGGGTCTTGTTCATGAGGAGGACAGGCCCTATCACCAACTCAAGAGGAAGCACTAACCTGATACAACCCAATGAGGATAAATTGCGTAAATATGAAAAACTTAAAAAAACTGAAACCACCAAGTGGTGGGAGGCAACATCTTTACAGAACTATGTGGACCAAGATATGGTACCCAGGGGTTTGAGAATTTTACAACACCAACATACGAGAAACCCAATCCGCAGATGTTAGAAGAGTGGTCAACTAACTCTGCTCAGAGCTCAAGAAGAATGCTTGAAATTCTTATTAAATATGCTTGGCTGGACCGCGAGGCGATCTTAGAGGAAATTAAAGACTTGATGGAGGAACTTCAGAAAAGCATGGAAATAGAAGCACTCAATAATTCTCTCTCTGAAATCAAAGAGAGACTTACCAAACATGAGGAAGATATCAAGGCACGAAAACAGAGGAAGTTGAACCGTGACTATATGGATTATGATAGTGGGAGGATCTTGACATTTAGTCACAAGTACGACTATCTTTACAAACAAGGATCCCTGAATGCGAAGAACTCAATACAACCAAGGAAACACCAAGAACAGAAGTCTCTACGACAAGTGGAAGCGAATCTGATGTATCTGTACAGGGTGCGACATCGGCGGGACAAGTCAAAAGACAAGTGACTTTTTTAGACGAATATCGGACACTCAGGAGAGGACGACAGAGTTCGAGGGAAACTCCGATACCAAAAACAAGAGGACAAAGGGGACGTGGACGGGGGAAAGGAAGAGGACACGCAGAAACCGGCGAGCAAGAATCAGACAACGGTGGCAAAAGAGGCAGGGGACGTGGCGCAATGGGAAACAAAACACGCGCCAGAAAAAACTACTGATGGATGATAAAACGGTGAATAAAACCATCATTAACCTATCTAGTAGACCGATTAGCAATGTAGAGAAAAGAACTCTATGCCTCGGACTCTCTTTCTGTCCTTCTTACCCCTCGAATTATACCGATATAAGAATTGATCTGTTTAAATATGTGCGTAAACTTAAACTCAAAAAGTGGCATAAATTGAAAGGTACTGTCCAGAGTAACATCAGAGGGGGGGCCAGCGGGACCAGCGATTCCAATCTCAACATAGGGGATATTGAGACACTCAATACCATGTTTGAATTGGCCCAGGTAGATGGTGAGATGGATCAGGGTATTACACCTACACAAACACTGGAGGAGCTTGATATAGCTACCAATGCATCAGCCAATACCAGTTTTAAACCCAAGTCCAACTTTATGCCCATGCTACCGCATGACAGTATTGACACGTTCCACAAGTGTGTCAGCAAAGCACTTAATGAATCTAGACACAGAAATAACAGACAGCACGTTCACAGGGACTCGAATCTCTCACACAAACAAAGACAGGCCCTTAAGTCACTCATGGACAATGACAAGATTGTCATCCGTCCAGCTGACAAAGGGGGGAACATTGTCATTTTGGATCGTGAGCAATACATTAGTGAAGCAGGCAGACAACTAGCGGACAGGATTTTTTACGAACCTGTTAACATCGAGAGATGCAACATCAGCATAACTACAGTCTGGGAATTGCTCACCAATTGGAGAGAGAAAGGCATACTTACCTGGGAAGAATTTGGTTATCTCAAAAGAGATTACCCGATCCTCCCGGTTCTCTATCTTCTTCCGAAGTTACACAAAGATCCAGTTAGACCACCTGGCAGGCCCATTGTCTCATCCAGAGGGAGTGTGGCAGAGCATATCTCCAAATATATAGATCATTTTTTGAGGGAGTATGTGACCAATCTCGTTAGTTACATTAGAGACACCAAGGACTTTCTCATGAGGATAGAGGACCTTGAATGGGAGGCAGATTGCCTTTTTATTACTTTGGATGTACATAGCCTCTATACTATCATTAATCACCAACAGGGTTTGGAGGCATGCAAATACTATCTAGAAACTAGACCGTTGAGGTTGCGTGAACACACTCAAATGTTGTTGGACATGATAGAGTATTGTCTGACTAACAATATTTTTCTGTTCAATGGCACTCTGTTCAGACAGGTGACTGGTACAGCCATGGGCTCATGTTTTGCTCCCAGTTTCGCCAATTTGTTTTTGGGAAACTGGGAGGAGAGCATCTGGTCGAATCCGGTTTTCCAACAAGATTTCAGGCATGTGTCGATGTGGCTCCGCTACATCGATGATTTGTTTATTGTATGGAAAGGATCAGAAGAAGGGGCAACAGAATTTATCAAGAAATTGAATGATAATGATCGCAACATTATATTGAGTGGCAATATGAGCAGGACTGAAGCAGAATACCTGGATGTCAAACTTACGGTTAAAAATAACAAGGTACATACCACTCTACATAGAAAAATGATTGCAGGTAACAGCGTCCTACATGCCCTAAGCAGTCACCCCGACACCTTGAAATGGAGTATTCCATATGGGGAACTGCTGAGGGCAAAAAGGAACTGCAACACAGAAGAAGGATACCTGACGGAAAGTGCTATCATTGTAGAGCGTTTCGAAGAGAGAGGCTATCCCAATTGGGTGCTTAAGAAAGCACTCAATAGAGTGAGGGGGGTAGAGAGAATATCCACCATAACTGACAAACCCAAGATTGGAACTACAGATGAGATTACATCTAGAATGATTTTAACCTTTAGTTCTGATGCTAGGGACATCAAACGCATTGTCACTAAGAATTGGGACATCTTGAAGACTGACAGTGTCATTTCAGGGTGTATCCCGGATAGACCCAGCATAACGTACTGTAGGGGCAGAAACATCAGAGATATGCTTATACATAGTGACATTACCACCTATCCTGAGAACAACTTACAAGGTCTTAAAGGTTTTTATCCATGCGGCCATTGTAAAGCATGCAACAACAGTAAATTTCATAGACAGGTGAGCTATAATGGGGTGAGCAAGGAACTTACTCAATTTCTCACATGCAGTTCTACTTGTGTGATCTATGCCATAGAATGCACCTGCAAACTATGGTATATAGGTAGCACCACCTGCATGGCTAAGAAACGCATTCTCGAACATAGCAGAGCGATCACCAATTTTGATCCCAAGTACCCTGTGGCACGTCACTTTAGAGAGCAACATTTCTCCAATACCAAAGAGATGAGTTATATCATCCTGGAACAAATAGACAAGAATCCCAGGGGTGGTAACAGAGTCTTACATCTTAGGCAGAGGGAATCCAGGTATATTATCGATTTCCAGACCAAGACTCCCGGGGGTTTGAATCAGGAGGAAGAATTGTCAATACACCTGAAAGAATGACATAGTACAATTCTTCATTCTCAGTGAAGTGTGATTTCTTTCACACTTGTGAGTTACTCTCTGTTGTTGTGGTTCATGATGCAGAATATGTCTATCCTTTCCTTGTTTTTAATGATTCCTCTCCTCACCTAATGGGTTACCTATTTTGAGACCTTGTTAGACGTTTATGTCATAATATACTTTTTTTGAAGGTCTCAATAACCTTGTTTTTAATCACTGTTTTTCTCTTTTGTTTTCACTCCCAGGAGGAAAGGAAGGGGCCCAACCACCAGCATTCACTAGCACGGGCTGCCTACCCTTTCTCACTCCTTATGGGCACTGGAGCACTTTGATTCTCTACGGCATCGATTGATGAGATGTGATGGGGGACACCATTCATGGACAATTGTGAGAGTTTAACGCACTGATGAATGAATTCTTTACTCACCAACACACTTTGGGGCATTACCAGGTGGGGTGGGGAACCCAGAGGGACATGTCGCTAATTTTGAGATTGGGCACTTGCCGACACAGGCCTTTGGCCTTATTTCATAGCGTTTGTCACTTTCGTAGACATGGTTGTAGGAAGTTGATTAGTCCACCCGAAATGAGGAGGCAGAGTCGAAAGTAGTAGAGACGTGAATTTAATAATGAAGTACACGTCTAGCAGTCAAGAAGTCCAAGTAACGAATGCCCCCAACTCCCACCATCCAGTCATCCCACAACACTCCATACATTTGAACCCAAACATTCTCCCAGCGACACGAGACAGCCACGAGCTATGACGGAACGTCACGCTCGTGTCTGCTCATGTCAACATGCAACACACCTTCCCCCCTTAAAAAAAACAGGATGAAATTGAATAAACAATACAACAAAAAATGAATACATAATCAATTCATGACAAAATCTTTGTACTTAGCAGGAAGACGATGATTACGCACTGCTCTAGGATTCTCAGAACTGCAAGAAGAAAAGGAATGATTTCCTTGGTCATTGTGTTGTCCCACATCTAAAAATACATTGCTGTTATGATCATCTTGTAAATCAGTAACCCCTTTAAATAAAGAGATTCTGTTGAAATTCCAAACAGAACCACCTTCAATTCTAACAGCATTCCTGAAAACTTCAATGACTTTTCTTGGACTCGACCAGACAGGAAACCCCTTATTAACACCTTCTTTTTTTTTTAATACGAATTGAATCCCCCACCATTATCTCATGTTTAGTTGCACAACCCATTTTTTTTTTCATAGCATGTTTCATTTTGTTTTTATACAAACCAACCCTGCGTTGAACTGCCTCATAATCTACCCTAAAAAACTCATCAGTGTCACCAAGATTTTTCTTCAACCACCAGGGAACCAATTTGGTACTGGGTTTGCGCCCTCTTAAAAGTTCAAATGGGCTGACCAAAGTGACGGAATTAGGAGACGTTCTATATGCCAATAACATGGATTGTAAAGCATTTCGCCAATTTAAACCACTCTTTATTGACAACTGAATAGCTTCTTTCACCACACGGTTGAAACGCTCAACCTGACCATTGGCCTCGGGATGGAAAACCGCAATTCTCCTATGAGTAATTCCACATTTCACCATGAAATCCTCCATTTCCCTACTAACAAATTGAGGCCCATTATCCGTGACAATTTCCTGAGGAATCCCTTCCCTGCAAAAAACTTCATCCAAGAACTCAATCACCTTATGTGAGGTGACCTCATTGACCATTTTGACTTCAGGCCATTTGGAATAGTAGTCAATTAGAACAATGCCGAATGCTTCATGTCTGGGTAAAGTGCTAAACGGACCAATAATATCCAACCCCAATTTACGCCAAGGACCAACAGGAAAATCTATAGGATGAGGTTCAGGACGTAAAGCAACGGCTGATTTGTCACTATTTGAACATTGAATGCATGAACGTACAAAATGATCCACACAATTATCAACGCTTGGCCACCAAAAAAACTCTCTGACACGTCTTCTGGTGAAGGAAATCCCTAAATGCCCTTCATGAGCAATTTGAAGAATAGTGTTTCGAAGAGAATGAGGAGGAATAATTTTATCACCTCTCAACACTAACCCATTTTCAACAGCAAGCTCTTCATGAACCTTGAAATAACTCATCATGTCACCTGACAACTTCCTCTGTTCAGGCCAACCTTGCACTAAACATTTCTTGACGTTGCATAATTCTAAATCTTTCTCCATCTCCTGGAGCCAAACATCTTCCCGTAAATTAGATTGTTCACCATACACTAAATTAACATCACGCATGGTGAAAGCTACCTCACAATCATCCTCTTGGATCTTAACTGGACAGTCTACAGAAGAAGTTAATCTGGACATGCAGTCAGCGTGTACATTGGCCTTCCCTTGAACATACTCTATCTGGAACTGGAAAGACTGTAGCCTGGAAGCAAGTCTAGCAAGGCGTGCAGACATGGTCCGCCCTCCACCTGGAGCCATCAAAAACACAAGAGGCTTATGGTCAGTTTTTATGATGAACTTAGTACCCCACAAAAGGTCCTGAAATGCTCTGCTCCCCAAACACAAGCCAATAACTCTCTTTCTATAACTGAATAATGTTTTTCAGCATCTCTCAGTGCTCTTGAAGCATATGCTACAATCCACTCTTTCTCATTGTCTCTTTGTATAAGAACACCACCTAAACCAGTGCTACTAGCATCCACCATAACGATGCACCTTTTGCCACAAACAAAAGGTTTAAGACATGGCGCATTCACAATAAACAACTTCAAACTCTCAAAAACTTTAGACATATCATTGGTCCAAATAAATTTTGCATTTTTCTTGAGAAGACACCTAAAAGGGTCAATTTTAGAAGCGAAATTAGGTATGAATTTTGCATAAAATTCGATAAGACCCAGAAAAGCCACAAGTTGTTCTTTGGTAGTGGGGATGGGTGCATTCACAATACTTTCAACGTGATTACGCTTAGGTTTGATTCCCATACCACTAATGGTATGCCCAAGGTACTCTACTTCCTTTGCCTTGATTTTACATTTATCCAGGCGGAGAGTGAGACCCTTCCTTGACAAGGCAGCAAATACATTTTCTAAATTCAAATCATGTTCCTCATCATTTTTACCATACACAAGGATATCGTCTTGAAATGCAATAGCACCATTTAATTCATCCAAAGTGTCTCTCATCAATCTCTGGAACACTGAGGCAGCACTAGCAAGACCAAAAGGCATGCGACAAAACCTGAAAAGACCTTCAGGAGTAATGAAAGCGGTGAGGTTCTTCGATTCCTCAGCAAGAACAACCTGGTGGTAAGCACTAGCTAAATCGATGCATGAAAATACTTGTGCACCAGCCAACGTAGAGACCATCTCATGGAGATTGGGCAGAGGATGAGCATCTACCCAAATAGCATTATTCACACTGCGAAGATCCACACACAACCTAAGCTCGCCTGAAGATTTAATGGAAATCACAATGGGAGAAACCCAAGGTGATGACTCAATGGGTTCTATAACGTTTTTTTGACACAAATCTTTAAGCATGTCCTTCAATTTGTTCCTGTAAGTGAGGGGAACATTCCTCACTTTGTGACGAACTGGAACAGCATTGTCGTGTAGCCTAATGACATGTTCAAAACCCTGATATCTCCCTAAATCTCCACTGAAAAGATTGGGAAATGATTTCTTTAATTTATCAAGAAAAAGGAAATTGTCTTTGTTGGTGACATTGACATTGTGAGATTCAACAACATAAACTGGGGGATCCGCTCTAGGGTCAAGTTTAGGATTCCCAATTGTTGTTGATGCGGCCACCCTAATAATGACTGCCCTGATCTTGCTACATAAATTTTCCCAAACATATCGCGACCTGAAAACACTAGATTAGCACAGAAAAAACCAATAAGGTCAATCTTGTGTCCTGTGTAACCTCCAGGAGATACATCAGGTGGAGAAAGTGTTTCGTTAGGCCACTTGTCATGAAAAATGTCTAAGGAAATAATGGTGTACCATGCACATGAATCCACAAGGAATTCCAAATCAATGACATTAACAGTAATAAAACATGAAGGAAATTTAGTACATTCTCCACCCCCACAAATATTGATCACTGTATTGACTTCGTATTCATTTTCCTCATAAGGAGGATCATGATCGCAGGTGTCTTGAACGTAATTCACTCTTTTAAAAACTGCTCTGCAAAATTTTCCAAAGTGACCCTTCTTATTACATTTTGAACAAGTTTTCCCTATAGCAGGACAATATTTAAAATCAGCCAAATGCCCGTCGCTACCACATCTATAGCAAAGTAATTGGGAATTCCTTTTTTCGTACTTTGTTCCTTTAAATCTACCATCAAATTTTGATGAGTTATCATTTCTCTGTGGAAAAAATTTCTTTTGTTTATCATGCTCTTTAGAAACATTGAAAACGTCACTTTTATCATTGCCTCTAATTTCTTTCACAAATTTCTCAGAGTGTTCTATGGACTTGGCTATGTCAATGGCGTTATTCAATGACATGTCAGATGTAGTCCATAAACGTTCTTGAACTTTCTTGTTGTTTGTCCTCATTAAAATCTGGTCTCTGAGGACTTGCTCATATGATATGTGCTCGAAATCACATGTAACAGCCAGTGACCTAAGAGCAGATACAAAATCTTCAATAGGTTCATCGGTTCGTTGTTTCCGTGAGTAAAAAATAAACCTTTCCATGACAATATTTTTCTTTTTACCATATCGTATATTAAGTTGTGAGGAGGCATACTTATATACGTCAATATTACCAGGATTAATTAAAGGAGGCAAAGTCTTGAATTCTTTTAAAGCAATACCACCTAAGCAATGTTTTAGCAATGAAAGTTTCCTCTCAGGTTCACACTCTGCCCCTTCCAAAACTTCCACATATGCCAAAAAAACAGGTTCCCATATTTCCCAGGCCATGGGAGGTTCACCAGGAGAAGATAGAAATGATGGAGGAGGTACAATCCCTGACATGGTTAAGTAAAATAAGTAAAGTAAGGGAAAAAAAAAAACGATAAAACTGGGAAACACGCTAATATGTAGCGTTAAAACAGTACAAATGCATTTTGATGGCACGCGGTGTGCGTGTCACCGAAGAGTAAATATTACCACAGTAGCCTTGATGTCCTGATCTCCCGATTTCAGCGTGAGAAGAACTGCCACTTCTTGATAAATGCCGGTGGAAACAGTTGCTAGGTAACAGTGCTGGAGAAAGACAACAAAAAAAAACAGACTCGTCGGCGATCACAGATGACAGTGAGCGTGATGGACGCATCTAATCCAGTGCGTCAGTGAAAATGGCTGCTCCGGGATTCCAATTCGTAAATGGAGCTCGTGGACACAGAAACTGTTGAGGCAGAAGCGGCCGAGGAGAAGATCCAAAATCCTTAAAATAAGGTAATGCGGAAACAGGCAGGAGCTCCAACAAGGAAGCGCTGAGCGGCATAGACTAAGCTTACAACAATAGCTTAGTGAAATGTACTCTCCAGAGTACAATCAGTTTCCGACGAAATTGCCCAAAAAAAAAAAAAAATTCTTGAGGGTGATCCCGCTCGTCGCCAGTGTAGGAAGTTGATTAGTCCACCCGAAATGAGGAGGCAGAGTCGAAAGTAGTAGAGACGTGAATTTAATAATGAAGTACACGTCTAGCAGTCAAGAAGTCCAAGTAACGAATGCCCCCAACTCCCACTATCCAGTCATCCCACAACACTCCATACATTTGAACCCAAACATTCTCCCAGCGACACGAGACAGCCACGAGCTATGACGGAACGTCACGCTCGTGTCTGCTCATGTCAACATGCAACAATGGTCTACAGCTCTGCGATCCAGTTACACTCCCCCCCCTCCCCCCTCTTTTGAACGTTTGTAAGGGGGTCATTGGGCTCACAATATCTGCACAATATTTCGTCAACGGCTTTTAAATGTTGCTGGTCTTGTCACAGTGAGAGGTATTTTACCTTGATAAGATGTCTGCCAAATATTTACATGTCAGTTTCCTTTAAGGCGCAACATTGTTTTGTGAGTAATGCAATTTATGCAATATATCAAGCATGTTTTACATTAATTATTTCATCTCAATTATGTGTTTGGGCATAATGTTCACTGGTTTATCGTGCCCCTCGTTCAAACGAATTCATATGAAACGTATTGACATATTTCATGTATGAGGTCCATTTACTACTCCAAGATGTCTGCCATTATTTTGTGTAAGTCCCTTTATTGTGTTTACCATCCCTCTTACTTAATCTGCCGACATTGGTTGCACTTTTCACGTGATCAAGCCTTTCGGTAGGCGAAACGCGTTGTGAATAAACAGCGGTGATTTTGATTTGCACAGCGTCTTCTTGACTGAGAGCGCGCTACGAGTGATTTTTCCCGAAGGATTCTGTATGCCGGTGTGCTCCGCCGGCGTGCGCGCCACTCTTCGTGGGTCCACTGTGGTTCAGAAGGAGCGAGCAAGTTTGGAGGTTTGAAACGAGAACCACGCTTTGGACCGGCCACGACACCTTGCCAAAAGAGACACCAGAGGGGACACAGATCGTAATGATAGCGCTGATCAGCAGGTAAGCGGGAGTTTGTTCTCTTCCGTCCCTAGGGGGTGGCGGGGGCGCCCTACGGTGGTCGGGCGTCGCATTTCCCACCTCCGGGGGTAACGGGAGTTTACAGACATACTGCGGTGCCTGTCTTGCTTCATTACATGAAGATCTCTATCTGCAATTGTTAGGATGCGGGATTGTACATCCTCCCTCTGATCTCGCGCAATCCATTTATTGGACTTTCTGCATTTGAACCTGTGTGCAGTGTATAAAAGAGCTATTTGTTTTTGGCATAAAGGCAAGTCGTATGGCAGAGAGAACCTACCATTAAGTAGGGGGAAAGATAGACTCTGTGCTGTAGACAGTTTTTCACCGCTGGGGTGCAACATGAATGAGGATGAGGAAAGGAAATCTGCGGCACGGGTCTTGTTCATGAGGAGGACAGGCCCTATCACCAACTCAAGAGGAAGCACTAACCTGATACAACCCAATGAGGATAAATTGCGTAAATATGAAAAACTTAAAAAAACTGAAACCACCAAGTGGTGGGAGGCAACATCTTTACAGAACTATGTGGACCAAGATATGGTACCCAGGGGTTTGAGAATTTTTACAACACCAACATACGAGAAACCCAATCCGCAGATGTTAGAAGAGTGGTCAACTAACTCTGCTCAGAGCTCAAGAAGAATGCTTGAAATTCTTATTAAATATGCTTGGCTGGACCGCGAGGCGATCTTAGAGGAAATTAAAGACTTGATGGAGGAACTTCAGAAAAGCATGGAAATAGAAGCACTCAATAATTCTCTCTCTGAAATCAAAGAGAGACTTACCAAACATGAGGAAGATATCAAGGCACGAAAACAGAGGAAGTTGAACCGTGACTATATGGATTATGATAGTGGGAGGATCTTGACATTTAGTCACAAGTACGACTATCTTTACAAACAAGGATCCCTGAATGCGAAGAACTCAATACAACCAAGGAAACACCAAGAACAGAAGTCTCTACGACAAGTGGAAGCGAATCTGATGTATCTGTACAGGGTGCAACACCGGCGGGACAAGTCAAAAGACAAGTGACTTTTTTAGACGAATATCGGACACTCAGGAGAGGACGACAGACTTCGAGGGAAACTCCGATACCAAAAACAAGAGGACAAAGTGGACGTGGACGGGGGAAAGGAAGAGGACACGCAGAAACCGGCGAGCAAGAATCAGACAACAGTGGCAAAAGAGGCAGGGGACGTGGCGCAATGGGAAACAAAACACGCGCCAGAAAAAACAACTGATGGATGATAAAACGGTGAATAAAACCATCATTAACCTATCTAGTAGACCGATTAGCAATGTAGAGAAAAGAACTCTATGCCTCGGACTCTCTTTCTGTCCTTCTTACCCCTCGAATTATACCGATATAAGAATTGATCTGTTTAAATATGTGCGTAAACTTAAACTCAAAAAGTGGCATAAATTGAAAGGTACTGTCCAGAGTAACATCACAGGGGGGGCCAGCGGGACCAGCGATTCCAATCTCAACATAGGGGATATTGAGACACTCAATACCATGTTTGAATTGGCCCAGGTAGATGGTGAGATGGATTAGGGTATTACACCTACACAAACACTGGAGGAGCTTGATATAGCTACCAATGCATCAGCCAATACCAGTTTTAAACCCAAGTCCAACTTTATGCCCATGCTACCGCATGACAGTATTGACACGTTCCACGAGTGTGTCAGCAAAGCACTTAATGAATCTAGACACAGAAATAACAGACAGCACGTTCACAGGGACTCGAATCTCTCACACAAAAAGACAGGCCCTTAAGTCACTCATGGACAATGACAAGATTGTCATCCGTCCAGCTGACAAAGGGGGGAACATTGTCATTTTGGATCGTGAGCAATACATTAGTGAAGCAGGCAGACAACTAGCGGACAGGAGTTTTTACGAACCTGTTAACATCGAGAGATACAACATCAGCATAACTACAGTCTGGGAATTGCTCACCAATTGGAGAGAGAAAGGCATACTTACCTGGGAAGAATTTGGTTATCTCAAAAGAGATTACCCGATCCTCCCGGTTCTCTATCTTCTTCCGAAGTTACACAAAGATCCAGTTAGACCACCTGGCAGGCCCATTGTCTCATCCAGAGGGAGTGTGGCAGAGCATATCTCCAAATATATAGATCATTTTTGAGGAGTATGTGACCAATCTCGTTAGTTACATTAGAGACACCAAGGACTTTCTCATGAGGATAGAGGACCTTGAATGGGAGGCAGATTGCCTTTTTATTACTTTGGATGTACATAGCCTCTATACTATCATTAATCACCAACAGGGTTTGGAGGCATGCAAATACTATCTAGAAACTAGACCGTTGAGGTTGCGTGAACACACTCAAATGTTGTTGGACATGATAGAGTATTGTCTGACTAACAATATTTTTCTGTTCAATGGCACTCTGTTCAGACAGGTGACTGGTACAGCCATGGGCTCATGTTTTGCTCCCAGTTTCGCCAATTTGTTTTTGGGAAACTGGGAGGAGAGCATCTGGTCCAATCCGGTTTTCCAACAAGATTTCAGGCATGTGTCGATGTGGCTCCGCTACATCGATGATTTGTTTATTGTATGGAAAGGATCAGAAGAAGGGGCAACAGAATTTATCAAGAAATTGAATGATAATGATCGCAACATTATATTGAGTGGCAATATGAGCAGGACTGAAGCAGAATACCTGGATGTCAAACTTACGGTTAAAAATAACAAGGTACATACCACTCTACATAGAAAAATGACTGCAGGTAACAGCATCCTACATGCCCTCAGCAGTCACCCGACACCTTGAAATGGAGTATTCCATATGGGGAACTGCTGAGGGCAAAAAGGAACTGCAACACAGAAGAAGGATACCTGACGGAAAGTGCTATCATTGTAGAGCGTTTCGAAGAGAGAGGCTATCCCAATTGGGTGCTTAAGAAAGCACTCAATAGAGTGAGGGGGGTAGAGAGAATATCCACCATAACTGACAAACCCAAGATTGGAACTACAGATGAGAATACATCTAGAATGATTTTAACCTTTAGTTCTGATGCTAGGGACATCAAACGCATTGTCACTAAGAATTGGGACATCTTGAAGACTGACAGTGTCATTTCAGGGTGTATCCCGGATAGACCCAGCATAACGTACCGTAGGGGCAGAAACATCAGAGATATGCTTATACATAGTGACATTACCACCTATCCTGAGAACAACTTACAAGGTCTTAAAGGTTTTTATCCATGCGGCCATTGTAAAGCATGCAACAACAGTAAATTTCATAGACAGGTGAGCTATAATGGGGTGAGCAAGGAACTTACTCAATTTCTCACATGCAGTTCTACTTGTGTGATCTATGCCATAGAATGCACCTGCAAACTATGGTATATAGGTAGCACCACCTGCATGGCTAAGAAACGCATTCTCGAACATAGCAGAGCGATCACCAATTTTGATCCCAAGTACCCTGTGGCACGTCACTTTAGAGAGCAACATTTCTCCAATACCAAAGAGATGAGTTATATCATCCTGGAACAAATAGACAAGAATCCCAGGGGTGGTAACAGAGTCTTACATCTTAGGCAGAGGGAATCCAGGTATATTATCGATTTCCAGACCAAGACTCCCGGGGTTTGAATCAGGAGGAAGAATTGTCAATACACCTGAAAGAATGACATAGTACAATTCTTCATTCTCAGTGAAGTGTGATTTCTTTCACACTTGTGAGTTACTCTCTGTTGTTGTGGTTCATGATGCAGAATATGTCTATCCTTTCCTTGTTTTTAATGATTCCTCTCCTCACCTAATGGGTTACCTATTGTGAGACCTTGTTAGATGTTTATGTCATAATATACTTTTTTTGAAGGTCTCAATAACCTTGTTTTTAATCACTGTTTTTCTCTTTTGTTTTCACTCCCAGGAGGAAAGGAAGGGGCCCAACCACCAGCATTCACTAGCACGGGCTGCCTACCCTTTCTCACTCCTTATGGGCACTGGAGCACTTTGATTCTCTACGGCATCGATTGATGAGATGTGATGGGGGACACCATTCATGGACAATTGTGAGAGTTTAACGCACTGATGAATGAATTCTTTACTCACCAACACACTTTGGGGCATTACCAGGTGGGGTGGGGAACCCAGAGGGACATGTCGCTAATTTTGAGATTGGGCACTTGCCGACACAGGCCTTTGGCCTTATTTCATAGCGTTTGTCACTTTCGTAGACATGGTCTACAGCTCTGCGATCCAGTTACACTCCCCCCCCCTTTCCCCCCTCTTTTGAACGTTTGTAAGGGGGTCATTGGGCTCACAATATGTGCACAATATTTCGTCAACGGCTTTTAAATGTTGCTGGTCTTGTCACAGTGAGAGGTATTTTACCTTGATAAGATGTCTGCCAAATATTTACATGTCAGTTTCCTTTAAGGCGCAACATTGTTTTGTGAGTAATGCAATTTATGCAATATATCAAGCATGTTTTACATTAATTATTTCATCTCAATGATGTGTTTGGGCATAATGTTCACTGGTTTATCTTGCCCCTCGTTCAAACGAATTCATATGAAACGTATTGACATATTTCATGTATGAGGTCCATTTACTACTCCAAGATGTCTGCCATTATTTTGTGTAAGTCCCCTTTATTGTGTTTACCATCCCTCTTACTTAATCTGCCGACATTGGTTGCACTTTTCACGTGATCAAGCCTTTCGGTAGGCGAAACGCGTTGTGAATAAACAGCGGTGATTTTGATTTGCACAGCGTCTTCTTGACTGAGAGCGCGCTACGAGTGATTTTTCCAGAAGGATTCTGTATGCCGGTGTGCTCCGCCGGCGTGCGCGCCACTCTTCGTGGGTCCACTGTGGTTCAGAAGGAGCGAGCAAGTTTGTAGATATATACATATATATATATATATATATATATGTGATTATATATATATATATATACATATATATGTACATATATATTATATATATTATGTATAATATATATATGCTCAACTCTGTGTAGAATCTTTCTTTTAAATTTTGATATCATGTAGCATTATAAGTATTTATCTTTGGGCCAGAGGCCCACCTTTACCCACTTTACAATAAGGAATTTTGATAAAGGGGTAAAGTGGTCCTCTGGCCCAGAGACATGTACTTAAAAGAAGCATACTCACAGTTGAATGGTGATACATGCTATCATAAGATCTCCAGGACTGAATATGAAAATTTAAAAGAAAGATTCTACACAGAGTTGAGAGGGTGTCGGGATGCAGAGATGTTAAGTACATATGAATGCAACCTTTTTTTAAAGTGTCACATCCCAGACTGCCAATATTGCATTTGATACACAAAATCAAAAGATTGCCCCAGGGAGGCTGATCATATCTGCAATTGACAGTCTGTTTGAAAATGTGTCCAAGTATGTGGATTATTTCCTACAACCCTTGGTAATGAGTTGTCATCTTATATCAAAGACACTACTGATTTCTTGAAACAAGTATTTGATGTACATTGGGAAAAATATTTTTTTAATGATTTTTCTAGATGTGACCTCTTTATATACAAGTATAAGACACTCAGTTGGCTTAAGAGCAGTGAAACTTTTTTTAAGATCCAGGCCAATAAGATTTCACAGGCACAATGAAATGTTGTTAGCAATGATACAATGGTGTCTCTAAGCAACATCTTTTTTGTTCAACAATTAAATTTGTCAACAGATGCAGGGGTCAGCGATGGGTACCTGCTTCGCCCCCAGCTTTGCGAATTTGCAAATGGACTGGTGGGAGGAGCAGGTACTGCATGACACGGAATTACAGAAGTGGTCTCCACACATAGGGGCCAATTACGATGTTGTTAGGAAGGGCTCCGGATGGGATTCGGTATTGTGGAATCCGACTTGGAACCCTTGTTTCCTACCGAATCGCACAGTTTTCCCAACGACCGATTACGGTGCCCGGAAACCGTTCGAGCAGACCGAATCGGTTCCAAAAGGCATCCGGACAGCCTGAGTCTTTCAAAGCTGATTCGTACAGCTCTATGGACACGGTTTCCGGACGAGCGATGACCGATTTGGACAGCCATTCCGATTTGGTTTGCCCGAGATGAAACGGCGTTTGGAATCAGTCTTTGCGGGACCGTTGCGGGCCCCCCTTCACCTGGAGGCATTTGAATGTGGCCCATGGGGGTACTCAAGGGACCCCTCTTCCCAACCATGCACAATGTGGCGGGCACCATGGGGTGCCCCCCACAGGGTGCAACGTTTTCCGCACCCACCACTATTCTCAATGGTAGCCTGTGTTAACGTTCGGGACACAGGCTCCCATTGAAGTCAATGCGAGTCCGACCGAACGATGTTGGGAGGCATCGTAATCGGTTGTCCAGACTCACAGGACCCGATTCGTTTGGAAACTAGTCCAGAACCAATTAGTTCGGGACAGTTTCAAAACGACATCGTAATTGGGCTGATAGTGGTATGGGCAAGATTTATTGATGCCCTCTTCTTTCTTTGGAAAGGCAACAGGGAATCAGCTGAAGAATTTGTCAGTCAAATTAATATTAACAATCTCAATTTAACATTCACTTGTCGTAGCAGTGCCTCCAGCATTGAATTCTTAGATGTAAAGTTAGAAGTAGTTGGTTCACACAGATAACTTCCACAGTCTATAGGAAGGATACAGCAGGGAACACCACCATACATGCTATGAGTGCTCACCCTACAGCATTACAGAACAACATACCATATGGTGAGCTTTTAAGAGCAAAAAGAATCTGTAGCTCTGATCAAGCCTTTGAGTATACACAAAAGAGTATGATTACCAGACTGAGAGCAGGAGGCTACAGTGAAAATACATTGAATAAAGGAAAATCTAGAGTAGCATCCGAAAGAGGGAGGGGCTCCTGTTTGGACAGCAAACCAAAAAACTGAAGGTGGACTATAAATGCAGATTCATCACCACTTTCAATGAGCACCACAGTAAAGTCTGTCAAGAACTTCAAAAACACTACCATATTATCCAGCAAGATTCAGTAGTAGGCCAAGAAATAAGTCCTAACCCGATGGTCACTTAGATAAAAGTGAGCTCCATGACGGATACTCTGGTGTAATACTATGTATGCACTATTAAAACCCAATGGTTAAAACCCACAACGGGGTTTGAAAATGTGGGAAGTGTAAAGCGTGCCTACAAGGAAAAAAATTCACAAAAATAACGACAGATATGGGAGAAAAAATACAGATTAGGCATGCACAAAACTGCAGAACAGAATATGCAATATATTTGTTGGAGTGCCTTAGCTCCAAAAAATATATTGACAGCACTAAGCTTCCAGTTTATAAAATAATTATACAGCATTTACATGGAGTTAAGAATCAGGATGACACTTATCTAGTAGCCAGGCACTTTGAAGACTACCATTACAGTGACCCTAGTCTCATGCCATACAGTGCTATATATTGCATCACCAAATCTCCACGGGGAGTTGATAGGGCAAGAGCACTGCGCCAACTTGAATGCAATTTATTCTCATAATGGGTACCAAGGAATCTATAGGGGTAAATACCAACAAAGAGATTTATACTTATCTGTTAAGGATATTTAGTGTTGTTCTACAGTCATTGCCTCAACTGGTTTTAGATGTTTCTAGATATTTTAATGTATGTGGCACACATTGTTGTCCACTTCTTTGAATTAATTGATTTATTTGTTTATTTGCTTGTAGGTACACATACAGGATCTTGGAAAGACAATTTATCCTGGCCGCCTAGAACGCAAAAGAGCTAATATGTCTAAATAAGGACAGTGACTACTTTCTATTTTCATTTTTGAGGTAAAATTCTTTGGTTATCACAAAAAAGATTGACAGAGGCATGGTAGGTCCAGCATACAGGCCCCTAGCAGATATGGCAAGAACAGAGGTAGGCAGTTCCTAAGGAGGGCGTGGAAGGGAAGGGGGAAGGGAAAAAGATGATGGGTGTAGAAGGGTAACTGTAAATGGGGTAGCTCCAATTAGGAGCAAAGGCCCTCACACACCCCAAGGGGCATAGCTAAGGTGTGTGACAACAATTATCTCAATGAATTAACAACCAAAGAATTTTGGCAAAAACAGAGATATGCAGTTCCTAAGGAGGGTGTGGAAGGGAAGGGGGGAAGGGAAAAAGATGATGGGTGTTCCTGGTGTAGAAGGGGAACTCTAAATGGGGTAGCTCCAATTAGGAGCAAGGGCCCTCACACACCCCAAGGGGTGTCATGCTTCATCATTGGGCAGCTCCTCGTTGGGCCGGCGCTGCAATGCCCAATAGGCCCCACAGGGGGGCTCTTTGCCGGAGGTCTTCTCTGGTTGCCGATGTGAAGCTTAAGAGTGGGGGCGTATGTGTAGTGAGTAGAAGTGGGAAGCAAAAAGTGCGAAATAAAAATAGCTAGGGGATTAAAAAAACAATTTTATTCACTGGATTCCTCTGCTACAAATAAAAACAACCGACTGTCAAAGTCGTGGCTGGCGAGGAACCTTATACCTGCTGCAGCTCAGAGTGATATGTGTAGGGTGGAGATGGTCGACATGTTTCATGCCCTAAATCGTCCAGTAGGATCTATGGCATTTCTTCAGGACTGGGGGATCCTCATCTACTCTAGTGGGAATGGTCAAAGAAATGTGAAATAAGAGATCACGTCCCCTGTAATCTGGACTTGTGTCGTAGTCCTGAGTGAAAGTGAAAGTGTGGGAAAAAAAGTCTTCCTTCTGGAGAACACCTGGAGGGAAAAAGACAAGTAAAATAACAGGGGTAAATGATCACAGTCACATCTGGTTAAGCGAGGTGCATAGCCGACATAGTAGCAAGACATTAATTAAAAACATGGGTGCAGCTCCAAACCTGTAGTGTATCTTAAAGAACATGCAGACACACTCAATACTTGATCATGCGTTGTGTGTAGCAAAGCCACAACATTATTGTGCCCAGGGCTATTGGATCGTCCTGCGGGGGCAGATGGTCGTATCCTACCACAGCAGTGTCCCCTGGGATGTGTCCCTTGTCATACTGAAGGAAGACTCACCTAGAAGGGGATTTGAATTAGACCCCAACCTTGACATCCAAGATACTTGCTCATTGGCAAGGGAAGAGCAACCTGTAACATGAGGGCAAATAGAAATCAATAATCAAGGGGCGCCATCTTGTAACGGTGTTCTTAGACAGAGGAACAGGTTCGTTGGAATGTGGAGGTGGCAATACTATAGGCGCAGGGACAGAAGGAGGGTCTCGGGGGGCAGGAATGTAGCCAGGAGGACGTGAGGGGAGACCAAGGAAGGATATTAAACCCATGTTATGTTATGTTATAGTATATTTATAGCGCGCACAGCTACTCAGAAGAGTGTCCCGGAGCGAGCCCAAGAGTCACACAAAAATGAATAAAAGAGGAAAAAAGAGGCTAAGAGGCAACTCAATTGAAAATGAAGGTTTTAAGTTTCCTTCTAAAATGAGTGATGTTCTGAAGGCTGCGCAAGTCGGCAGGGAGGGAGTTCCAGATCATAGCTGCCAAATAGGCCAAGGAACTGCCACCCTTTCTTTTCAGGCAAAATCTGGGAATGGTGGCCAAACACATATTAGAAGATCGCAGATGCCTACCAGTGGTGAAGAATGAAAAGCGTTTCCTGAGATAAAGGGCGCCTTACTCATAGAGCGCAGCATGAGCTGTTACCAAAGCCTTAAAAGTGATCCTAGTCTTTACCGGTAACCAATGCGGTTTGCGCAAATATTGCTTAACACTGGTACGTTTGGGGAGATCAAAAAGCAGGCGGGCGGCAGCATTTTGAACCACTTGAAGTCTGTCCATTAGATAGCCTGGAAGGCCCTCATACAAGACGTTTGCATAGTCAATGCGGGAGGTAACAAGGGCTCGGATGACCGTTTCTTTTGCTGCTAGGGGCAATAAGGGTAGGAATTTTTTGAGAAGTTTCAGGATACCAAAACAGGTACCCGTCAGTTTACTGATTTGGTTACAAAAGCTGAGTTTCTCATCAAACCAGGTCCAGAGATTTTTTACTGGGCGACCAGAGCGAAGGGGCCGAGGTGACTCATCCGGCCAAAAAGTATGCCAAAACAGAGGGGGAACTCACCGAAGAACAAGATCTCGGTTTTATCTTCGTTACATTTCAGCTGAGCGGATATGAGCCAGTTAAACACTGCAGCCAAACACATTTTGACATGAGCAGTTGAGGTTTCATGTTTTTTCCAAGTAAACAGGAGCTGGGTGTCGTCAGCATAAGCAACAACCTTCACACCCAGCTCCTCTGCCAGCTGAATGAGAGGAGTCAAATAAATATTGAACAAAAGAGAGCTCAAGACCGACCCTTGCGGAACCCCCGTCTGAAGAACCTGGGAGGTGGACGTGAAGGGGGAAACCAGACACGTTGTGTCCTGCCTTCTAAGAAGGATTTCAGCCATTGACAAGCAGCACCCATGATGCCTATTCTCTGCAAACGGGCTAAAAGGAGAGAATGGGGGACAGTATCAAAAGCAGCGGAAAGGTCCAACAGGACCAAAGCTGCCCTTTCCCCCACATCCAAGGTTTCACGGATCGCTTCCGTGACTTCCACCAGGGCTAATTCTGTACTGTAGGAGGCCCTGAAGCCCGATTGAGCAGGATGCAGCAAGCCATGTTGTTCAATAAAAGCTGCCAACTGCTTATTAACCATTTTCTCACATACTTTGGCAATGGCTGGGAGCAGAGAATTCGGGCGATAACTGGCTGGAAGATTGGAATCTAGAGTCGTCTTTTTGATATGTGGAATGAGCAATGCCTGTTTCCAATCTGTTGGAACAAAGGCCGGTGTCAGTGAGGTATTAATCAGCTGATTCAAGGGCGGGTTGATAACAGTGGCTGCGCTGGCCATCAGTTTGGCAGGACAGGGATCATTAGGGGAACCTGATTTAAGAGAAGACAGAGCAGCCAAGGAGTCCGACAGTGATATTGCGTCATAAGTAGAGAAGGTGGCTTTAGCTGGGGACGAGACTTGTTGGTCAGGTAGTACCAAAATGGTCCGGGCCTCCTGGTTACAAAAAGCCAATTGGAGCGCCCTGACCTTATTTATGAAGAAGTTAGAGAGCTCTTCACACCACGAACCCATGTGGCAACCTAGTCATAATCGGTCCCTCTAAGCTCGTAGGCGCAGAGGGGCCAGTCAATCGCGGGACCAGTCCCATAATCGGGTAAAAAATGAACAAGAGTGCAGCCTTTGACGATGACATGGTATCTGAAATACTCAGAGCTCCCCCACTCTTGGGAGCTGAAGGGTCCACCTCAGGAACCAACAAATTGGAGGACTAGAGCTCACTCACCACGATGAAAACATTATATGTGAAAATCACATTACACAGACTTCTTATGACAGAGTATCTACGTGCAAACATCGCACCCAGTGGCCTGATCGTGAGGAATATGCCACGGATATTCTTAGAAGATATGGTCTTCAGGAGCGAGCGGTACCTGGTAGCATGGAAATGCACCTGGGATTGGCTGATCCTCATTATCAATACCGCCAAGCGCCTGGCTGATGACCTACTTATCACGATCACTATGGTGGAAAACTCCCTCAAGACGAGCATACAAATATCTGCATACAAGAACAAACTAGAAGAAATCAACACCGAGATCAATTAGAACAGGAAATATCTACTCAAACAGAAGATAAATAAACTGCAGAAGGACATCAAGAAGTTCGATAAAGAACAAGTTGACCCCTAACTAAAAGAAAATTACGTTGGTGTCGGAGATTTGTCATCCGACGAGAGCACCGCTTCTCGCACACGATACTCATCATCCAGCAGTAACTCCAGCTCTGGCAGCAGAGGATACGATGACAAATGCAGGAACCCACAACCACCACCACTGATGGGCTACAGTGTGCCACCTTACCAGGGTGCCCCCACAGGTTGGCACCCATATCAGATGTACCCTCTGAGACCACATCATACCTTCCCACAACCCTACTATCCATCCCCTTTTTTAGGTAGAGGCAGGGGCAGAGGGAGAGGAAGAAGAAGAGGAACTCAGCAGAAGTAGCATCCAGTAGCAAACACCAGAGACGGAGATCTCACGTCAGACCAGGAGTTAAACAGCCAGCAAGAAAAACTGATTGTCAACCTGTCCACCAGACCCTTTACCGAGATGGAAACCAACGTCCTCTGCAAGGGTCTAGGGTATGTCCCTACCCTGAAAGAAGATAAATTCAGGACCGCACATGAACTACATCCTTTCTTTCGGAAAATCCGTTTGCACACGTTTTTTCTGGACAAACCACAAGCAGACACCACTGTCTCAGGCCTTCATAACCCCTCAACATTCACTCCTACAAGTGGGATGGTCCCACCAGAGGTCTTCACCTTCGAGCAGGCGGTCCTCAAGAACATGGAGCAATGCCCACGCAAGAATGCCTTTTTCAACATGTCCAGATTAGAGACCGAATCGATGCGGGCCCTTAGGAACGATAGCTCCATCACGATAAAACCTGCAGATAAAGGAGGAGCTATTGTCATCCTTAACACTGCCTATTACAACCTGGAGTGTGAACGCCAACTATCTGATCATGATTACTACACCCCGATTAGGGAGGATCCCACAGGACGACTTAGCAAGCACATAACATCCATGGTATTTGCAGCAGAAACACAGGGTTGGAACAGCAAAAAGGAGTCTGCCTTTCTGATCAACGACCATCCGAAGATACCCTACTTTTACACCCTACCGAAGATCCATAAAGCCGCCAGACCACCACCAGGGAGACCAATAGTGTCGGGGATTGGGTCTATCCTCAAACCCCTTTCACAGTTCTGTGACCTTTTCTTGCAACCATTGGTAACCAAGAGCCCATCTTTTCTCAAAGACACTACTGCAGCTCTGAACCTTCTTGAAAGCTTGGGTGAGGGCATTACCGTTGATCTCCTTGTCACCCTTGACGTAGAAGCCCTGTATACCAACATACCCCAAGATGCCACCTTGGAAGTAATAGAAACAAGCCTCAGGGCTGAGGTTTGGTCTTCCCTTACCCCGGTTAGCGTCATCATGCGCAACTCTAGCCCTGAAGGAAAACTTTTTCCAATTCAATGACCAGCTGTACCATGAAATATATGGTACCTCAATGGGAAGTACCTCTGCTCCAAGCTTGGCCTGTCTCTACATGGCCGATTTTGAAAAGAAGTACATCCATTGCGTGACAATCTCCGTTCAGGCAATTCTCGCGACTACGTCGCAATTTCTAGCACCATTGACGACTACAAACAACAGGCCCAATCACTTAGCATGAACCTAGTGGCTAGACACTACCCCCAAGCCGTGGTACAGAGAGCTTACAAGAGAGAAAGGAACAACAACAAGTAGGGCCTCCTAGAACACCATGAACGGGCCCCCTCTCATGCGATCACTTGTGTCACATCTTTCACACCTCAGACCAACCAGATAAAAAAGATCAACAAGAAGCACTTGTCCATACTACATACTGGCGATATGTCACCAGCCACCCCACGGTTTGCCGTCAAATGCACCGCTAACATCAAAGGCATAGTTTTACACACCAGACCACCCCCTAAAAACACATCACGGCAACCACAGCTCTGGGGCCTCCCACCAGTCACAGGCCACTATCCTTGTGGCTCATGTAGTGTGTGCCCACTAACACGACCTTCCAAACAAATCGAGCTGGGCCCTTCAGACATTTGGATCCAAAAGTCTCGCACTAACTGTAATACCCGCAACTGTGTGTATTTGATCACATGCCCATGTCAGAAACGGTACATCGGGATGACAACTAGGGCAGCAAAAGTAAGAATAACAGAACACCGTAGCAACATCAGGTGCGGCAGAACCATGACAAAAATGCTCACTCACTACACCGAGATGGGCCACACACCAGACGAGCTACATTGGACGATCCTTGAATCCCATGCTCATATTACCCAACAAGCTCTTTTCTCCAAAGAACAACGATGGGTATTCCGACTCACCACACACCTTACAGGAATTTACGATGATATCCCTTGGGGTGAGGTGGTACGCTGAAATACTTTCATACCACAACATGTGTGACCTATGGTCGACCTGTCCACTCGCATGTGTCCCTCTCTTATGTTTTGAGAATCACTAATACTCCTTTCCAAGTCAGTTCGGCAATCCCTTTTAGTACCACTGCCACCCTGAAGCCTGTACTCTAATGGAGCGAGTACCCTCTTACCATTTGTTTCCTATGGATGCCCTTAACGGGTCCTTTCCATACTTATGAGTGCCCATTTCCCTTCTTTTCCTCTCCTTTTGCCCCTGGCAGTTTCCCTCCTTCTGCCAAGGGCCCCCGCACTCCTGTTCATATTTTACCCCATTATGGGACTGGTCCCGCAATTGGCTTGCCCCTCTGCGCCTACGAGCTTAGAGGGACCGATTATGACTCGGTTGCCACATGGGTTTAATATCTTTCCTTGGACTCCCCACACAACCTCCTGGCTACATTCCTTCCCCTTCCAGAGACCCTCCTCTGTCCTTGTGCCTAAGGTATTGACACCTCCACATTCCAACTAACCTGTTCCTCTGTCCATGAACACTGTTACAAGATGGCGCCCATTTTCTCTCTCCTCCCCTCCGTTCCAATATGGCGCCCATTTGTGTCTCTCTCACAATGAGTCTGGACACAAGCTAGTCTATGTATGCGTCGAGCAAGCATGCAGATAAGACTGCTCCATCACAGATCCCGGCATCCCCGTTGATGTCCAGACGTGGGTAGGTCCCACACCGTGGAGGACCTCACACTGAGTAAGTGCAATCGCTGTTTACCTTGTTGTCCCCCCTTTTACTGTCAAGGCGGCTACCTGCCAGCTTCCGCATCACACTCACTGACAGGGGCGTCTGCGCACTTGCCCTGCACGCACTTACGCGGAACCGCCACCACCCATGGCAATCCCGTCCTGTATGCTGGTTTCCCCATGTGGCACTTTACATCCATTGCCTACTTAGGTTCCAGAATCCTAGATACCCCCTCATCCCCCACCCACACCCCGCTCACCAATACAACATAACAACTCCCCCCAGGAGTTCATAACTACACCGCTTGCACAGGCACCACTGCCATGCAGCGCCTCTACTTCAAGCATTTCCTGATGGTTCTTCCATCATAGTCTGTTCTTACACATTAGACATTACCCTCGACTGGCAACCCCTAGCAGAGTGGACACATGGCACCTGACGCCCTGTACCATTGCCACCATTATCTTTCCACCACGAGGTGCCTTTACATCGAGCATACCCTTCCTGTCACTTATCTCCGTTGGTCCGTGTATTTGGGACATGACCAATAGCCCTGGGCACAATAATGTTCCGTGACTTTGCCACACACAATGCATGTTCAAGTATTGAGTGTGTCTGCATGTCCTTTAAGATCGACTACAGGTTTGGAGCTGCACCCATGTTTTTAATTAATGTCTTGCTACTATGCCCTTCCTTGGGCTATGCACCTCCCTTAACCAGATGTGACTTTGACCATTTACCCCTGTTATTTTACTTGTCTTTTTCCCTTCAGGTGTTCTCCAGAAGGAAGACTGTTTTTTTCCACACTTTCACTCAGGACTACGACACGAGTCCAGATTACAGGGGATGTGATCTCTCATTCCACATTTCTTTGCCTGTCCCCACTAGAGTAGATGAGGATCCCCGGTCCTGAAGAAATGCCATAGATCCTACTGGACGATTTAGGGCATGTAACATGTCGACCATCTCCACCCTACACATATCACCCTGAGCTGCAGCAGGTATAATTTTCCTCGACAGCCACGATTTGACAGTCAGTTCTTTTATTTGTAGCAGAGGAATCCAGTGAATAAAATTTTGTTGGAATCCCCTAGCTATTTGTAATTCGCACTTTTTGCTTCCCACCTCTACTCACTACACATACGCCCCCACATCACTCTTTAGCTTCACGTCGGCAACCAGAGAAGACCTCCGGCAAAGAGCCCCTGTGTGGGGCCCGTTGGGCATTGCAGCGCCAGCCCAACGAGGAGCTGCCCAAGGATGAAGCATGACACCCCTTGGGGTGTGTGAGGGCGCTTGCTCCTAATTGGAGCTACCCCATTTAGAGTTCCCCTTCTACACCAGGAACACCCATCATCTTTTTCCCTTCCCCCTTCCCTTCCACGCCCTCCTTAGGAACTGCATACCTCTGTTGTTGCCAAAATTCTTTGGTTGTCAATTCATTGAGATAATTGTTGTCACACACCTTAGCTATGCCCAATAGGGCGTAAAACAAGGAGAAGCATATTAAGGTCACATACGCCCAATGGGGCGCAATTCAGATTGCAAGGAAAGTTGATTATATTAACAAGCCCATTTGACTATTGAAGGTAGATATATAACAGTTGGTTAAATGTTATGACGGTCCATGGATGTGTGACACATGTAGTCATCATTTGTGCATCTGCAGCACTTAGATGCATAAATAATATAGTTTAATCCAAATGCTTGAAATATCTATGTATTTTGACAAACGTTATTTGTTGAGGAAAAACATAGTTGATTATGTTCATGGCATTAACTTTTCATATATATTGTACATTCAAATATGGATGCTATAGTTGATGTTGATGAAGTGGCTTGCAAATAGGAAGGGTTCTGTTTGCACAGATGTTTTGACCACGGCTGAGTAAGCTGAAGCGCGTCTGATGTCGCTTGTTGAACTGCCATGCATGTGGAGTTGTAATTGACTATGATTAAAGGATATTTACTAGTACCCAGAGTGCAATTTCATTGGTGATTCACAGTGGAAGTTTATGCTCTATATATATATATAATTGTGGGAATCAATTGTTTTTTTGGATTGGAATAGCCATTATTGCACTTCTTTGCCCTTTTTTGCACATGTTTCTTTGCACTTCACTTGTATTATCAGGGTATCGCACATCAAATATGAGATATTAGATCGTTATTTGATGCTACTGATAATGGATATGTATTTTTAACAAAACTTTTTTTAGCACACAGTAAGCTATTGCACTTTAGTGGGTTAAGTAGGCTGATAAAACATGGGTTGTAAGGTTGACAGTTCTTAATGCATTTATGCAAAATATGCAATGGATCTATTGAGAAGACATTGATCTATATCAAAGGTCAAAAATTTGCAATTTCATGAAATATTTTATATGCATCTAAGTGATCTTTTATAAATGTATTTATACTATTTATATTGTGCCTTTGAGCAAGTATTGTATATTGCTAATTTAGTATTTTGTCTATATCCATGATTAGGCTTTCGTACACTGTCACTTTAAAAAGGGCGATCAAAGCATACAACGTTGTCATGTGATCAAGGCAGGTAACTGCTGAAACGCGTTATGGCGGAATCGTTTGTGCGTGCAAAAATCTAAAAATCAAGCACTGAACCTGGGTCCACTCTCGTTTGTCCTGAAGGGATTGAAGAGAGAGGAATTCATATGTAGGTATATATATATATACATATATATATATATATATATATATATATATATATATATATATATATATATATCTACTGGCGGTCGCCAGTAGATAGTTATAGTTACAACCTATTATCCATAGGAAATCCGCGACATTCTATTTGAAATAACTCTCTTGCCGGTTGACGTATCTTCGCAAAATTTTCAAACTTTATGGCCCGCTCCGGTCCGCTCCTACCCTGAAAGTCTCGGGGGATTCGTCAAGCGGGGCCGAGAAAAAGGGGGGTCCCAAAACGCGTTTTCCCCATGCAATTTTCCATAGGAAACTTTAGACACGGCTACAGCCTGAACTGCTGAACGGAATTACACCAAATTTGGCAAAGAGGTAGTTCTTGGTTCAGAAAGAACCCTTTTGTTAAATGGTGTAAATCCGTTCAGTAGTTGCTGAGAAAATCAAAAGTAAAAAGATAGTGATATCTATGGCCGAGTAGGGTCCGCGTACCCTCAGCGCACCCTGCGCGCACCGTCCCGATCACGAGCTGCATGTTAATTGGCTGTCAGCTGGCTGTCAACATTCCGATTCAGGAAATGTTGGCAGCCATTTTGTCCCTCGGTAGAACCGAGGGACAGAAACAAGTGCGCAAAGCGCACAAAGGGGGCAGGGTAGAAACACCCTGACCCCTAGGTTTGCTCAGGGGTCCCACAAGGACCCCTGGGCAAAAAATTATTATTATTTTTTTAAATCGGCAGGATGCGCTCAGGGTGCGCGAATCCTGCCGAAAAAAAATGATGTTAATTGGCCCCCGGGTGGGCCAAGTCCCGGGGGCATGCTGGGGGGTTAATTTTATGTGTGGGGGCCTCTAAGGGCCCCCAAGCCCCGGGACCACCACCCCCGGGGCTTTATGTGTAATGGTGCGGGAGGGCTCTGAGCCTCCCGCAGCCCCGGGACTGCCACCTCCCGGGGCTTCTTTTTTATTTTTGATTAACCTGTGTGGGGGCTCCAGCCCCCACACGCCCGGAGACCACCACCTCCCGGGGCACTAAGAAAATTACAATGGAGGTCCGTTTTGGACCCCCAAGCCCCGGGGACCACCACCTCCCGGGGCTTTCAAAATGTAAGGAGGGGGCCGCGCGGCCCCCTCCTGGAGCCTGTGATGGCCCTGGGGACCGCCACCCCCAGGGCTGGCTCCTGCAGTGTCCCGGGGTGCCTACCCCCGGGACACTGCTGTTTGTAATGACAGGACGGGAGCCTCGCGGCTCCCGTCCTGTCATTGCAAACTGCTTTGGATATTGGAAGAGAGAGCAGGAAACCTGCTCTCTCTTCCAATATCCAAAGCTGATTGCTTTCCACATGGGGAGCAGCATGTTAGCTGCTCCCCATGTGTAAGCACATGCCGGCTCCCGTAGGACACGGGAGCCGGCGGGATTGTGGGGGTTTGGGGACCCCCACAGTCCCCAACGAGAGGCCAGGCCCCGGGGATGGGGTCCCCGGGGCCTTAAATGGCCTGAGGAGGGGGCCACGCAGCCCCCTCCAAATAAAAAAAAAGAGGCCATGCCCCGGGGGATGGGGTCCCCGGGGCCAATACAGGCCCAGGGAAGGGGGCCACGCAACCCTCTTCCCGTTTTTTTTTTTTAATTTTAATTAAAAAAAGGGGTAAGGCCCTGGGGGATGGGGTCCCCAGGGCCTAAAAATAGGAAAAAGGAAGGGGGCCACACAGCCCCCCTTCAGGGGAAAAAACGATCGGGCCCGCAGGCCCCGCCCCTTCCTTCACCACTCTGCAAACGCGCCCTGGCGCGTTTGCAGAGGGGAACGAATTCCCCTTGAATACTGGGGTCCCTGGGGCCAACTAGCCCACCAGGAACCTCCAGTATGCGCCAGGGGCTGCCTTGCAGAGAGGTGTACAGAGGCCACGCCCCTTTTACACCTCTCTGCAACGCAGCTCTGTGGCGCTTTTGGAGGTATATGGTGGGCTAGTTGCACCCCAGGGACCCTCAGGATTCAAGGGAGTTAATCCCCCGACTTAAAACGCGCCACGGGGCGCGTTTGCACAGTGGTGAAGGGAGGGGCGGGGCTTCAGGTGACATGTGTGCAAACAGGCCCCGTGGCGCGTTTTAAGATGGGGAATTAAATCCCCTTCAATCCTGAGGGTCCCTGGGGCCAACTAGCCCAACAGGTACGTCCAGAAAGCGCCACAGAGCTGCGTTGCAGAGAGGTGTAAAGGGGTGTGGCCTCTGTACATGTCTCTGCAACGCAGCCCCTGGCGCATACTGGAGGTTCCTGGTGGGCTAGTTGGCCCGTAGGGACCCTCATGATTCAAGGGGACTTAATCCCCTACTTAAAACGCGCCACGGGGCGCGTTTGCACAGATGTCACCTCAGGCCCCGCCCCTCCCTTCACCATTGTGCAAATATTCCTCTAAAATCAGCCGAAATACGAATTCTGATTTACTCACCTGTTATCAGGAGAGACCTCAGTGCTGCATCTTTCAGCCCAGTACTAATCCTGAAAAGTAATTTTAACCGTACTTACCAGTAACTTGAATTTCCTTCCATAGGCTAACATTGACTGGTTTCACTTGGAAATTCTTCTAAGTGTGGAGTTTTGGAACTTTAAAATATTCCTCTAAAATCAGCCGAAATACGAATTCCGATTTACTCACCTGTTATCAGGAGAGACCTCAGTGCTGTATCTTTCAGCCCAGTACTGGTCCTGAAAAGTAATTTTAACCGTACTTACCAGTAACTTGAATTTCCTTCCATAGGATATAATTGCCTGCTTTTTGCTGAAACAGTTTCTAAGTGTTGATTTTTGAAACATACAAATATTCCTCTAAAATCAGCCGAAATACGAATTCCGATTTACTCACCTGTTATAAGGAGAGACCTCAGTGCTGTATCTTTCAGCCCAGTACTGGTCCTGAAAAGTAATTTTAACCGTACTTACCAGTAACTTGAATTTCCTTCCATAGGCTAACATTGACTGGTTTCACTTGGAAATTCTTCTATGTGTGGAGTTTTGGAACTTTAAAATATTCCTCTAAAATCAGCCGAAATACGAATTCCGATTTACTCACCTGTTATCAGGAGAGACCTCAGTGCTGCATCTTTCAGCCCAGTACTGATCCTCAAAAGTAATTTTAACCGTACTTACCAGTAACTTGAATTTCCTTCCATAGGATTTCATTGCCTGCTTTTTGCTGAAAAAGTTTCTAAGTGTTGATTTTTGAAACATACAAATATTCCTCTAAAATCAGCCGAAATACGAATTCCGATTTACTCACCTGTTATCAGGAGAGAACCCAGTGCTGCATCTTTTAGCCCAGCACTGACCCTGAAAAGTAATTTTAACCGTACTTACCAGTAACTTATCTTTTCTTCCATAGGAATCCATTGTCTGGTTTTCAGCAGAAAAGTTTCAAAGTGTCGATTTTCACAAACTACAAATATTCCTTAAAAATCGCCTGTATGACTTAAACGCATTTTTTCAACTGTTTACAGGAGATGCACCAGTGCTGGATCCAGGATCCAACACTGAGTAAGAAAAAGTAACGATAACAGTTTTTACCTGCTAAGTGAATTTCCTTCCATAGGATAACATTGGTGATTCTATGAGGAAAAGTTTCTAAGTGTCAACTTTTAAAATACAATAATATTCCTTAAAAATCACGACTGTAACCAAAACGCTTTTACTCAACTGTTTACAGGAGATGTCCCAGGACTGAATCTAGGATCCAGTCCTGTGGTTAGAAAAGTAATCCATAAAGTAACTAATTGCATTTAACTAGAAATTCACATTGAGCTGAATGTTGCATTGTGTTTGAAAATGTGTTGCCCATTGCAACAACTGTAACTACTGTACTTAAAAGTCTATTGCCTATGTGCTAAGTATTTAAACTAAAGTAATTCATTCTGAGAAAGTATTTTTTGTAATGTAATGTATAATGTAATTACAATGTAATTTAAAAATAAAATATGTAAAAGAAATTGTTTCTAAAAATGTAGTAAATCAGTATGAAAAGAAATAATATAAAAATTAATACATTTAAAAAACCTTTGAAATTCACTGAAAAAACCGTAGGTTTCAGGCACGTTATAGTTACAAATTAGCATTTAAAAAACCTATGAAATTCACTGAAAAAACCATAGGTTTCAGACACGTTATAGTTAGAAATTAGCATTTAAAAAACCTTTGAAATTCACTGAAAAAACCATAGGTTTTAGGGACAGTTATAGTTACAAATTAGCATTTAAAAAACCTTTGAAATTCACTGAAAAAACCATAGGTTTCAGATATGTTATAGTTACAAATTAGCATTTAAAAAACCTTTGAAATTCACTGAAAAAACCATAGGTTTTAGGGACAGTTATAGTTAGTTGGACATTTCACTCGTACAAAACCCGTGAAATTCCCCGTTATAGTTAGTTCAGCTAACTATAACTCGCGCCCCGCAATGCACTGCTGATGACGTCACATATTACATCACTCATGACATGGTCAGTGACATCACTGATGACATCACTGATGACATCTCAAATGACATCACTGATGACATCATCCACGTGATAATCTGATGCAGCTCCTCACACCCTAATATAACCTTTGATACACCCAATCTAAATTACAGACTGCCATTCGCAAAACTATAGACACTCCAACACCAATAACTACATACCCACTCACTGATTCTTAGGTCTACACACACACATCCACTCACTCACCCGTACAGTCACTCATACTTATGGTCACTCAGTACAGGACTATCATATGCACTCTTACTCCTATATAGACACTCAAACACCGCCACTCATCCATAGAGGTACTCACACACCTAGTCAGTCATGCAAATAATTAAACACACTGCCATTTACTCACCTATACAGTTATACACACACCAGCTCACTTAATCATACAAATACTAGCACATTTTTACGCTCTTATACAATCACTGATACAAGCACACACTCATCCATACAGCCACTATCACAATCACTCACTCTCGCTTATAGCTATTTATATACTCCAACACACATATATACTGGCTTTCACATATGTAGTTACTCACACATGTACCACTGGGACATACATTCACTCACTAACACACTCTTACACACACTTACCCACCCATACAGTCTATCACAGATGCACTCTTGAAACCATTCACCCAGTGAATCACCCACTCACACATCTATGCACAGAGTCGCACACACCCCACCCACACAAACACTCAGGCACCCATACAGATACTCAGACAACCAATCAATAACTCATATAGACACTCATGTAGCTATTCACAAACCCATGCAGCCACTTACACAGCAACAGACAGACGGATACAGACATTCACCCAGTTTAGTCACTAACCCATGCATTCAGTAAGATACGTTAAATCATTCACTTATAGAGTCAGTTACGCACCTACTAAATCATCCGTACAGACACTTACACACCCACTCATTCTTCAGTACGTCTTTTCCTATATATATTAAAAATATTTAAACTTTACAGAAACACACAGTCACTGGATGATGTCATCAGTGATGTCATTTGAGATGTCATCAGTGATGTCATCAGTGATGTCACTGACCATGTCATGAGTGATGTAATATGTGACGTCATCAGCAGTGCATTGCGGGGCGCGAGTTATAGTTAGCTGAACTAACTATTACGGGGAATTTCACGAGTTTTGTACGAGTGAAATGTCCAACTAACTATAACTGTCCCTAAAACCTATGGTTTTTTCAGTGAATATATATATATATATATATGTAGATAGATAGAGAGATGATATCATTGATGACATCACTGATGTCATCATTCAATTAGTATTCTCATTCATTTGATAGTTTACATAGTGGCAAGTAACTACCGTACTTCTTTTCTACCTAATTTTGTACAGCCTTTGTCCAGCTAATGGGTGTAAGTGTTTACATAACACAAGTGCTTCTAATGCATCATAGGTGTGTAGAGGTATTGACAGTGCTTAATTTGCAAAACCGTAAGTGCCAGGGCTGTTCTTGGAAGGGCACTGCAGTCTGCGCCACCCATCGCTCCTGCCAGCGCTACCACTGACAGTACTAACACAACTTCTAACTATCACACTCTACAAGTGTGACAACAGACTATTCCAGGCCCCCAAAACTAAAATAATGATGTGAATGGCAGGTATTATTAATCATTAATGTATATTGACTTAATAAACATGTTTGTTCAGCTCATCTCAAAATTAGACAGGCAGCGTCACCATGTGGTGGATGTCACTAGAGCCGGTGCTGACAATTAAGTAGCGGCGGTGCCAAGCACCAGAAACCACCGGCTCATATTAAGCACTGGGTATTGAACATGTTATACATCTTTGAATTGTAGAGTAACTCTGTGTGCAGATGACAGTTGATAACTTGTGACCAGTATGTTCCACACTTATTTTTTGGTTCTGCAGAAAAAGTTTCAAACACGGCAAAGATTCTGCCTAGTAGATTCTAAGTATTGTAAGCAGCCTTGAATTATTAGGCAGAATCTCTCAGCATGACAACTTCTACATAACATGGAAGACTGCCCACTAGGTACTAACCTATGTACATGTACTAGTTTTGCTTCAGAAGATGGGCTATCTTTAAAGTTTTCACCACAGTATAAAGGCTGAAGGTAGTATGATCTTTAGCACCTTTAGACCTTGGTTATTTTAAATGAATAGTGTCTTTTTTAACAGGTGTTGCATAGAGTGTACACTGTTCTTAGTAGATACTTTTTAATACTCTGTGGCATATTTCTCATGAGAGTTTCACTCTCTGTAACACTATTGTACAGAGTAAACTTTTTCTATTGAGAAAACACTGTTTACAGTACCCACTTTTCTACTCATATCAACTTCGTTTCTCAAGGTAGGTTCAATGACTGTGAGGGGTTTGATACAGGTAAAGACCGTCATCAGAAGGGACTTAATTTTGGAACAGACGTTGAGTATCTTGAGGAACTTGGCTTTCTCTGAACAGTTGTATACTGATTGAACACCGTAGCCAATAAGGGTTTCCCATATATCTGTTGTTGTTTTTTAATGTGAACTAAGCTTCCTGTGAAGAGTATGGTATAGGGTCAATGTTACACATAGCACATTCTTGCTGATCCTGAGGGAGCTGCATCTTTGATGGTATTAATGGCTCTTGATTTTATTGTGAGCTATTTTGTACTTACTTTCAGGCCTCTAATTTCAACTACTTTACGGAGTAATGTGTACAAAAGAAGCTTGGATGATGTCATCTGTGATGTCATCGATGATGCCATTTGAGATGTCTTGAGTGATGTCATAAATGATGTCATAGAACATTATTATTATTATATTATTAAGAAGCTTTTATAAAGTGCACTGTTCACCTATACAGGTATCATGGTGCTGGCATGTTGCCTGTCAACACATAAAATCTTCTCAAGACTGCCACAGAAGATTAGGCCAAAGCCAGTTTATTACTTATGGAAAAGCCATGTTTTTAGAACATGTCATGAGTGATGTAATATGTGAGGCCATAAGCAGTGCATGGCGGGGGCACAAGATATAGCTTGCTCTGCTAACTATAACTGGTGAATTTCTGTGTTTTGTTCAGTTTAAAACGTTAATGTTGTCACTGACATGTTCACCTAACTATAATGTCACTTTAACTTTTGTTTTTTTCAGTGATTTTCTAAGTCTTTTTTTTTAAACAAAACAGATTTGTTTATCGCATCTAACTGTAATGTTACTTTAACCTTTGGTTTTGTCTACTGCATACTCTACACTACAGCGGTGTAAAGAACCACGAGGTTCATGTCTCCAGTGACCTTGTGTACATGTGATTTTGGCAATGTGACTGGTCCTCGAGTGTCTTCATACTGAAATCAGTGGCAAAATGAATCATTGCATGGAGAAGATAACACGACTACAGACAAAGAGCTGAATCTCCACCAAACAAGGGTACTTCCTCTAAATTATATGAAGTAAGTGCTTCTTTGTTTGGTGGAAATGTCCCCATCAAGAACGCACCATCAAAATCAGTGGGAAACGCGCTCGGATCAGCTTGGTAAATTGAGCTGTCCCTCAGCCTGGAAAATGGTGGGACCACCGTTGCATACTCCTGACGTGGTAGAAGAAGGGCCAAATGGATGGAGCTTGTAGAAGATTTTGAACATTTGCATACTCCACATTAATTGAAAGGGAGAACAATGGACTCTGCTCTCAGACCAGGAGACGACAAGAAAGAACCCACTCGTCTTGGACAGTCACTACAAAAGAGATTGCGCTCCAATAAACCAATGATCAATTCACCTCCATCAAGGATTTCAGATTGTTTTTCAATGTGGAATTGTAGAGAAAACACTATTTCTTTGCCTTGGCCAAGAACAAGAAGTTAGGACTATTTGTCCTTTACAGAAGTGGAGCTTCAACTAGGGAGCCTGCTATGTTTATATTTGTGATTTCTTCCCTTTGCGGTTTGGTTTCTGTGAAATGAGCATCAGGGCCAGAATGGGACCTCACCTGTGTATTTATCCAACAAGAGTCCACAGTATTCCACAAAATGTTTACCCAACTGGAATACTTTCTACTGGTTAATGAGTAAGTGCTTCCTTCATGGGTGAATGTCTAGTGCATATTCTACACTACACCTCCGTAAAGGACCACGCAGTAATGTCTCCAGCAACCTTCTGTGCATGTAATTTTGGCAATGCGATTGTTCCTCAAGCGTTTTCATGCAGAAATCAGGACAAAATGAATCCTCATATGGAGAAGACAAAGAGGCTACAGACAAAGAGTTGAATCTCCACCAAAAAGAGTACTTCCTCTTATCATTATATGAAGTAAGTGCTTATTTGTTTGGTGGAGATGTCCTCATATTCCTCTGCATCAAGAACATGACATCAAAATCGGCGTAAAATGCGCTTGGGTCCCTTTAGTAAGATGAGCTGTCCATCAGCCTGAAAAATGATGGGACACTGTCTATTTTACAGGGGAGGAGAGTCACGCAGCCCCTCTCCCTGAGCCGTTATTGCCCCGGGGAATCCAAGCACCGGGGCCTAACTTTAAAATAGGTGGGTGCCCCAGTGCCTACCTTGGGCACCCACAAACAATAGGTTGGGGACTGTGGGGGAGCCCCAGGGCACCAACGTCCCCAGCCAGCTCCCCGCATGGTGCAGGAGCAGGCATTGCTCCCACCCTTATGGAGCAGCTATGTATACTGCTCTCTCTGGGCCAGAGCAATATCTTGTTCTGCTTCCCTGCCCACATCAGCAGGGGCAGGAAAACAGAATACAAGTTTGCTCTCAGGTGGTGGGAGAATTTTTAAAGCTCCCGCTGGCTGGGAGCAAACCTTGTGTTTGCTCCCGTTTGGTGGTAGTTTTGAAAATGCTCCCACCAGACAGGAGCAAACACAAGTTTCCCTGCCTGTACAGGCAGGGAAACTACTGCATCCTGGGGAGGGGCTCCCCGGGACATAGCAAGTAAATCGGCTCCAGGGTATGAGGTCCCGAGGGCCAATAAAGGATCATGGACGAGGGCCGCATGGTCGCTCTCCCTTCTTCAAAAATGTATTGCCCTGGGGTATGGGGTTTCCAGGGCCTTTTAAAGATTCAGGAAGGGGGGGGCAGCGTGGCCTCCTCCCCTTAAAAAACTACATTGGGCCCCAGGGGATGGGGCCCCCGGGACTGAATATGGCTTGAGGAGGGGGGCATGCTCCACGTAGTTAATAAATCAGGCACCAGGGGATGGGGTCCCTGGGCCGAACACAGATCGGGTAGGGGGCTGCGTGCTTTTCTCCCCATATTTATTAAGTCAGGCCCGGGGGATGGGTTCCCCGGGCTGAATACTGTTTGGGGAGGGAGACCGCACACCCCTATCCCCATATTTATTAAGTCAGGATGGAGTTCCTGAGGCTGTATACAGCTCAGGAGGGTGCTGCATGCTCCCTCCCCATATTTATTAAATCAAGCCCCAGGGAATGGGGTTTTCATGCCAAATATGGCTCGGGGAGGGGGACTGCGCACCATCCTCCCCATATAAATTAATTAGGTCCCAGGAGATGGGGTCCCTGGGCAACAAACGGGGAGGGGCCCCTTGATTAAACAATTCAGCCCTGGGCTGCCATTTTGGGTTTTTGTCCGTGATCCTGTGGGACTCCCACAGGGGAGGGGGGCTGTCCCTTAATGGGCCTAAGGAGAGCAGGGTATCCCTACCCTGCCCCCTTATATGATTTTTAAATCAAGTTCAGGACAGGCGACTAAGTCACTGAGTTCTCTAATGGCTGCCAGCAACATTTTTCTCATATGTCTGACTCCTGCAGGAGCGAGATGGCCCAAGGGAAACTAACTCCCTGGACCAATCAGAATGCTCTTTTTTTAAAATGGGGTTCGAGGGACTCTAGCAAGAGTCGCTCGTACCCAACCATCCACATATACTTATTTTTTTTTAAATGTAATCGTGTTGCTAATTAATTTTGAAAAAGTCCTGCCATCTGTGTAATGTCTAATTTCAGAAGAGATTCACTTGAACAAGTTCTGTAACAAATGTGATTGTAGAAGCTCCTTAAAGCCTCGGAACTCATGAATCTTGTACTTCCCAGATGTGATACAGTCTTGGTATTCATGTAAAACTGTGATTGTACAAGTTCTAGATCGACCAAAAGTAACAGTTGTGACTGGAGAAACTCGTAGGGGCATTTAATATTTGAATTACAATAACATTTGTGTCATAGCCTTTAAAAATAAAATTTGCGATAAATTTGAGAGTCATGCAACATCTGGGATGTAAGTACTACGGGGCATATTATCAAGGGCCGGCGATAAATATCGCAAAGCGCGCTTAGCGCTTGCATATTTATCGCCGGCTATCTCTGGAATTTATCGCCCGGTTAGCGCGTTATTAACAACGCGCATCGCCGAGGCGATAAAAATGTCAGAGATAGCGTGGATATCGCCGTTTTCCATGGGAAAATGGCGATATCCTAGATGATAGGGCCTGTGGTCTTAGCCACAGAATCCACCCCCCATGTTAAGTATGCCTTAGTCAGGAATTTAACAGACGTTAAATTCCTGCGTTAAGGCATACTTAACGCGATTAAAATAATCGCTTCCCCGCATTGTAAATATCGCGAAGCTGCCTTCGCGATATTTACCCATGTTGTTTCCACAGACACGCCTACTTTGCATCTCATTATCGATGCGAAGTCAGGCGTGCTGGAAACGGGAGCAAAATCAGCAAAACACGCGATAGCGTGTCTTTGCTGATAAGGCGATATAATTATCGCCGCTTTTCGGCCGAAAACGGCCGCAAAAGCGGCGTTAATTGTTTATCGCTGCCTTGTTAATATGCCCCTACATTTTTGAGAGTTGTGTGATATTTTCATTTTAAGCAACCCTTGTTTACTGTCGAAAGAGATTCTTATTAAGGGAGCTCTAGAATATCAGTCATCCAAGAAAATTTGTTGCCAAAAGAGTTACTGAAGACATTTGCATCAGTAAGTTGTCAAATAAGATATTTGAAGAGGACTTCCAGTCATTAAGCTGCAAGGACTTTGACACCATGAAGACTTTCACTAGCTACAACCTCTTATAAGCATTAATTCGTAGTCAGGAAATCGTCATTGTCAAGAACTTGTGATGTGCATAAAGTGAGTGCCTGGAAGGCACACCTTCGACAAAATCAGTGTGAGATTGAAAACGATTTATTTTACCAAGACCAGTGAGATTCTTTGAGGATAATACTCTATAGCAATTCTACACCAGTCTTTTGATGAATTATTTTGGAGACCAGTAATATCTGAGCTTTGAATCACATAATTGCGTGATTTTTGTTACACCCGAGTTTTGAGAAACGTCTGAGTTTCCTGTAACACAGTAGATTTGAGAATCATGTAAGAGCTATATAGCATCTGTGATTTGAAGAACATATACTAGTAAGGTAACCTCTAAGATTACTGTACCAAATGGGATATGAGAACAAGGGAGTAGCCAGAGAAATGAAATACCCCACACTTTGAACTATGTGGATGCCTTTTGGATGCCGCTGGGTATGTGTGGAAATCGTGTGATCACAACCCTTTCAAGGCCTTGGGAAGAGGATGTAGCCTTGGGGAGAGGATGTAGCCTTAGGGCTAGAGCGGTCGACCTCGAAGCTTGGGAACCGGGTTTGATTCTCGGCAGCGACGCTCAACAGCCTGTGATTCTGGGCAAACCACTTAGGGGCATATCTACAAGGGCTGGCGATAAAATTATCGCCGCTTTAGCATCCGTTTTCGGACGAAAAGCGGCGATAATTTTAACGCCCTATTAGCAAGGACACGCTAACGCGTGAATCCATGCTTCTTCGCCCTTTCCTTATCGCCCAGCTTTGCATCTCTAATGAGATGCAAAGTGGGCGTTCCCCCCCCAGAATAACGGGAGAAATGTCGTTAAGCGACATTTCTCCTATTATCAAGGGAATCGCTAACAAGCATAGCGATAGAAAAGTAGCGATAACCACGGTTATCGCTACTTTCCTTACGCATGCTTTAATTCTGACTTAGCCATGTAATCCAATGGGAGGTGGATTACATGGCTAAGACCACCCTGCCCTATCAGCAAGGTATCGCCGGTCACAGTGCGATTATCGCTGGTTTCCCAGCGATAATCACACTGTTTTCCAGCTATCGCTTGCATTTCTATCGCTTTGGAGATAAGCGTTGCTGATAGCACGCTATCTCCGCGATAGAAAGCAGCGATAGCCGGCGATAATTATCCTAGCGCTAAGTGCGCTTAGCGATAATTATCGCCGGCCCTTGCTGATATGCCCCTAAATCTCCCCGTGCCTAACAAAAATGAATGTGTCTATCTGTAACGAAACTGGTGCTCATGTAAAGCGCTCTGATACCCGATGTCTTGGGTCCAGTTTGCGCTATATAAAACTCTTAAAAAAAGGAAGGTCTGCAGGAATTGTTCCTGTTCCCCCAAGGAAAGTTTCATTCCTTTTTTCTCCTTGCTATTTTTCTTTCCATTTTTTTACATTTTATTCTGCCCAACCTCACCTCCTGCTCTCTCCCTTCATTCCACCTTCCTTTCATTGCTTGCATTTTCCCCACTTCTTTTGTAATCTCACTCCACTTGCCTCTATCTCAAAATTAGTTTCTCAATGTAACCATGTTTAGTTTCCGTAGCACCATTAGCCCCCACCAGACAGCTGTGTCATCATATCTTCATTCTTATATTGTGATTTATTAACTTCTGCTTCTACCTTGCGACTAGGAAGTCACATTTCAAACATAAAGAAGGGTGATAAAAAGCAATATAATCTGTCCAGGGACACCCCGCTCAAGCTGGTATGGCAGGTGCTTCACTATACCCTTGTATGAGAAACCACAAAAATGATATAGTACTATCCATTTGGTAAACTCTTTTGGAACCTATAATTAATGCACGTGAAGTGAACTGCATCTAGCAGCAATGCAACTCCTGAGATTTCTGAAACTCCTATGTAATGCAAAAAACTCCTCCTAAAACTATGCAATAACTGAGATTTGTCTAATATCTGTGCAGTATGCACTGCCAGGTTTTCAGATACTTGTGAGAGCTATTGAAAACCTGAGATATTGTGTCATATTACACTGGTGATTTGAGAAGTATTACATTTTAACTCCCCTAAGACATCTACAATCACATTCATACAAATCTCAAATGAACTTCTTTGAAGAATCTCCTAAGACTCAGATAAAGATGAAAATTGGAGCCATGCCTCTTCTCTTGCAGCATCACTCCTTCTCCACCAACCACCCACACCTCACCCTGCATCGCTTGCATACTCCTCAACACCAGATCTCTCTGGAAACATGCCACCAATGTCTGGGACCTCAATGACATGCGCTCCCCAGATATCTTTTTTCTCACCAAAACCTGGCTCAAACAGTCATCCACTCCAGCCATCGCTGAGGCCATCCCTCCTGTTTACAAGATTGTCTGCTGAGACAGGCACTATAATCCTGGAGGAGGTCTTCCGATCATTAACAAATTCACCATCATCTGCACAACCGCAGGGCAAACCTACTGCACTCATGGAACACATGCACTCACAACCATATATCAGACACTCTACGACCAGTTCGGTCACCCTCGCTCACCACCTTCAGTAACCTCCTCACCGAGTTCATCGCTCTCATTGCCATCAGTTCCAATGTCTTCTTACTGCTAAGCGACCTCAACATTCATCTCGATGGCCCAAAGGACCAAAATGCCACCACCCTCCTATAGAGCCTCAACAACATTGGACTCACACAGCTCATACAAGGCCTGACTCACATCACCGGGCACACACTTGATCCAGTCTTCATAGCCAGCAACTGGATCCCCTTCAGCCACCTCACACCGCTCACATGAACGGACCTCTCCATTGTACACTTTTACATCAACACGCCCCACTCCAGCAAACCAAAGCCAGCCATCAACATCAGTCCCAAATGGAACAACATAGCAATGATGGACTGGACCCACACCCTCCGATCCAACCAGCCTATCCTCATAAGTGACTTACAGAGCGACCAAACAACTTTCAACAATTGGATTTCAAACTGCTCCAACACCTTGGCTCCCATGAAGAAAATCAGGCATTCAATAACTCACGCTCAAGCTTTCTGGTACACAGAAGATCTAAGAGACTCCAAGTGCTATTACAAACAACTAGAAAGAAGGTGAAGAACCAGATGATATAACACCTCTAGAGATGACTACAAATCTGCACTCAGAAGGAATCCTGCTCCAACTCTGGCAAAGAACTTTTCAACATTATCAGAAAATTCACCAACCCAACAGTAGCCACCAACACCATCATCCACAAACAGGACCTCTGTGACGACCTCTCTGATTTTTTCCACAACAAAGTACTCAAGATCTACACCAATTTTGCACTCCAACCCATAGTCGAAGACATCGTCACATAACCTCCCACCTCCACCAGAAACGCCCAGCTTTAACAAACTGAAGCCCTCTCACCACAGGAATTATGCTGACCATCCATTCAGTGTCCCCCACAGACCCCTGCCCTCACCATATGTACAGCCTGGGAAGAACACTGATTCACGCCAACCTCACCACCATCATCAGCTCCTCCATTCTTAGTGGAACCATCCCGGAATGCTGGAAATACACAGAAGTCACAGCTCTACTGAAGAAACCCTCAGCTAAGCTGAAAGTTTCAGCAACTACAGACTCATCTCACTCTTTCCTATCCTAGCCAAAGTCCTGGAGAAAGAGATCAACAGGCAACTCTCTGTCCATCTAGAACAGTAGCACCTCTTGGACTCCACCCAGTCAGGATTCCGCAGCAACCACAGCGTGGAAACCGCCCTGCTGGCAGCAACAGATGACATCCGATCCACCATGGACAGAGTGGAAACTGCCGTTTTCATCCTGCTTGACCTCTCAATGGTTTTTGAAGCGGTCTCCGTGGCACCATCATCGCCAGACTCCAGGACTCAGGAATTCAATGGCCCGCCCTGAGATGGATCACCTCCTCAATGAGTCAGACTCTCCTCTTACACCTACAAAAACAAAAAGCTAATCTGTGGAGTACCCCAGTGTTCCTCCCTTAGCCCAACGCTGTTCAACATATACATGGCACCCCTCACCTGTATCATAAGAGCACACAACATCAACATTGTCTCCTATGCCAACGACACTCAGCTCATCCTCTCCCTCACTGACACAAACAACACCACCAGGACCTATTTCACCTCCTGCATGTCCAACATGGCCAAATGGATGAGAGAGAACTGCCATAAACTCAAAACAGAGAAAACAGAGATCCTGATCTTCGGAAACAAGAGCTCACCTTGGGACTCCTCCAGGTGACCATCTGAACTAGGTCCCATGCCCATCCCCATAGACCCCGCCAGAAACCTCAGCATCATCCTAGACAACAAACTCACGATGATTAAGCAGGTCAAAACTGTGAATGCATTCTGCTCCCTTATCACAAGATGCATGGTCTTCCAAGCCCTCATAACCAGTAGACTCATCTACGTCAACCCACCTCTAAGTCGGCATCTCCAAACAGCTCACGCAAGGACTCCAGACCATCGATAACACAGCTGCCAGACTCAACCTAGACACCTCCTAAGCGCTCAAATACCTCCCTACCTTACTGAGCTATGTTGTCTACCCATCCAGAAATGTTGCCAATTCAAGCTCCTCATCCACGCCTACAAAGCCCTCCACAACACCGACCAGCATACCTCAATGACTGACTTCAACTCTACCAACCTTCCAGACAGCTACGGTCTATCTCTCTCACCTTTGCACTGGTCCCCCACATCTGCAGAAGCAAGTCAGGTGGGGACGCCTTCTCCTTCGTCGCCGCCAAGAACTGGAATGAACTTCCTCAACACAGCAGGACAGCTCCTTCACTTCTCAACTTCCGCAAGAAACTGAAGACCTAGCTGTTCAACTAGAAGCACTGCCCAGCCTACGATCCTGCTCCAGCGCCTGGATACCCTCACAGGTGACAAGCTGCGCCATACATATCGGCAAAACATAGTATAACATAACATGTCACCAGCCTCCTATGGAGATATATCATCTTTGCCATTTTCGCCTTTGTCCTCATGTTCTCCTGAAATTGTTTATGTTTGTTAACAGTTTGTGTGGCCCATAATTCTGAGGAATCCTTCAGACTGCAAATATGGTGCCCCCCAGGGACACTCTTGATGAGCCTTGAGCTAGAGAGGTATTCCATTGGTCTCCCTAAGGTGTGGTCTCAAAGAGGTAGCCCAATTGGGTCTCATTTGAAAAGGCCCTGACCAGTGGCTTCATAGTGTCTTAGAGTGTAGTAGCTACATCCATTGGTGATGCCAAATGGCCTCCCATTGAAACTAAAGCTCACTGTCCTGGGGTATGAGTGGAAATATTTCTGAACATTATGCACATTCCAATAATGATTGTGAACATTAGAACCTTTGCAGATGGAGTATAATTTCCCATGAATAGTGGTGCTCTTGACATAACCGTTTCCCTTATCTGTTTGTAATCATCTTTATAATTGAATGAATGGCATTTGTGAGCTCGAGACTGCCTGTTGTCCAAAGAGTACAACATAGACAGCTATGGGATGGTGACCAGCTGCCCTAACTTGAACATATAAGCTGGAGCCTGAGGATGGTCTGTGGTATAGTTGTTTCTATGTGTATTTATCTTGATAGGTTGATGACATAATGAATGTTCTTTAGTGACACAGTAATGTTCTAATAGAGAATGCAGACAGAGTGAAGGAAGTGACCCCATTAGGGCCACCCGGGTCACTCGTGACCACCTCTCAGCCTTCCTAACAAATGAAGAGTCGGTCAGACAGTAGAGAATACAAACCAAAGTATTTATTAGTAATACACTCGAGTGGAGACCGGTCTGACCAGCCTCCTTGGATTGCTGCAGATGGACTGACCTCTACCCCCTGGGTAACGTGTAATGTACATTTTCAGAATCACTGAAGACACGCCCAGACTGGAATTTTTCAGTTGGTAGCTGGTGAACAAAGAAGACACACAAAGATGAGTTGCAATCCCAGGACCGGGCACATGCTATCTCAGCGTCAAGGTTACTCTGCCCGTACCCGCCGCTCTAAGGGTGGGGACAGGCCTATCTAGTGGGAAAGGTATGTGATGGCAAAAACAGTCTATTCATTAGTTCAGCAAAACTCAACCCTGGAGAAATACAAAAAAATATTGCAGCTGCTTTCTGCTGAGGCAGACAGAGTGAGACAGAAGTTAGCTTCAATCATGACTCAAAATGGCGGCTGAATACAAGATGATGCAGCAAATGCTAACTTACACAGAGTAATGCACTAGCAAAATGAATGCATACATTTACATTTCAACAAGAGGGTCAGATTCAGTGAAGCGGTTGGGGACCAGTTGTGCCTTCTGGGCTCTGTATGTTTATTACTTATAGCCAAGCTGTGCACCAATAAAATTCTTGTGGATTTACAACGGAGACTGCTGGGAATTCCTCCCTTCATATCCTCAGTGGCATTTATACAACAGGAGTGAACCCTGCTTTGGTGCTTCCAGATATGGAGCTGAATGCTGCCCATTTCCTCCTGATTCGTAAGAAAATTAATAAATCTTCTCTGACCCATCATGCTACTGCTGATGACTTCACTATGTGGAACTCCCACACAAAGCTAGGATTCCAAAGTCATGGACCTGTAAGGGGGATGCCTCAAGAAGCCTAAATCATCAAGCAGAGATAAACTGAGTGGTGATTCTGCCTGCGAGCATTCTCCAACATTTTCCCTGCATTTGTATCTTGAGGTCCAGCACCTGATTGGCCTGATTATCAGCGGACTTAGAAGGACCTGAATGGCCCACTTTCTGTCTTTTTGAATGACTCCCCTTGTTATTATTGATCAAAATTTGGTCTGCCCTCTTTCCTGCCTGAGTCAGTTCCCCTTAGGTATGGAGCCAGAGCCTCCAGGGCCACCAGGTTGCTAGTTACTCATGTCCAGGGACCAATTACCACTAAGCCAAAACTGGTTTATCTTTCTGGGCAATTTATTTCACTTTTGCAAACTTTGAGACACTTCAAAAGTCATTTTTTATGGTTACTGTTTTTTTTTGTTTTTTTTAAACCAATCTTTATTCATTTTTCCATAATACTCCCCACTTACCCCCCACCCCCCCTCCACCCTCCCCTGTCAGACAGGTATAATCACTCAAATTTATTACATATTTACATAGAGTATCATAAATTAATTTAGTCGACTGTAAATCAAAGTAACAATTGCAATATCTTCCTCTTAAAATATAGTTCTATACAATCCATCATGACTACCCTCAATGGGGAGGATACTCCCCCCCCCTACCTACTCATTACTTTGGGTTTGACTCCACACAAGCAAGGGAGTCCAAATTTTCACTCCTCTTCTACGTAGTTTACTACCTTTTCGTTTGTATATAGCCATTTCAAGGTTAGATATTGCAAACATCCTGGCAAGCCATTGCTGAAAGGATGGAGCATTAGGGTCCAGCCAGGCTGATGCAATGCACATTCTTAATACAGCCATAGCAATAAAATCAATTCATGTCCTGTTCTTACACCATACGATTCCACAACCCCTAATAAAATAACATCATTGGTCAATATTATTTCAGTTTGTAACACCTCAGTCAAAAACTTTCCAATATCTTTCTTCAATTTTGTTAACTCATCACATGATGCAAAGATATGAACACTGTCTGCATTAAACATTGTACATCTCGGGCAGAATGTTCCCTTACTACTCCCCCATTTAGCAATTTTATCTGGGGTGTAGTACAAAAAAAACATGTTTTAAAAGTCTGTGCCTGTAATCTCGTGGACATTAAAATGGTTTGTGACATCTCATATGCATAATTAAATTTCTCATTTGATATCCCTACTTTCGCCTGCCATTTCTGTGAATATTTATCCAAATCATCTGGTAGTGCAGCATTAATAAGTGTGTATATCTCCCCAATAAAGCTTGCTTTATCCTGAAGTACTTTTTCAACAATTCCGACTTTCTCAAATTGCACCTTTCCCATTCCTTCCGTAGCAAAATATCTCTAATTTGAAGGTACTTAAAAAGTCCGGCGAGTCTAGATTAAAATCCTTTTTCAGTTCTTCAAAGGATCGTATCCCTATGGGGGAGAAAAAGCAGCCAATCTGGACAATTCCAACGCTCTTCCATTTTCGCATACAAGATTCTCTAAAAATCTCCAGGAGATTTTGATTGTCAACTAAGGGAGTATAGAAAGATGTTCTGCCGATCCCAAACACTCTCCTTATTGCACTCCATGCTTTAAACACACAAAAAAGGGTTTTGAACCAGACTTTTTTTATAGTAGCTGTCATGTAGTTGGCGCCATAGACAGCCACTATTCTCACTTCCCAACACAAGTTCAAAGATAGATGGAATTGCATCTGGCCGTATATCGTCTCTTTTATTCTGTAATAGCTCCTTGCTATAGAGTAATATAGAGGCCCAATAATATAATTTTAAATTCGGGAGTGCCAGCCCGCCCCTGTCCCTGGATAGGGTAAGAGATTTGTAAGCACGTCGTGATTGCGAGTAAGACCAGATGAATCTAGAGAATATTCGCTCTATTGTTTTAAACCAATGTGACGTGAATTCAAGACATATTGCCCGGAACAAATATAAAATCTTTGGGAAAAACACCATCTTAATAACATTAGATCTACCTATAATAGATAAATGCAAATTATTGAGACGTTGGAGATCTTTTTGTATAGTAACCACAAGGGGTTCCATGTTAAGCTTAACCACATTATCTAATTTAGATGAAATACAAATACCTAGATATGTGGCTTTTTCTACTACGCGTATATCATTCATTTTTGCTTTGTCATTAAGGACAATCTGAGTCTTACCTTGGTTAAGTGCATAACCAGAGATTTGTCCAAAACGCTTGGCCTCATCTTCAATAGCTATTATGGCGGCGTTTGGGTCAGCCGTTACCACAGCTATATCATCCGCATAAGCTAAGGTCTTAGTGGGATAGTTCTGTGACCATAAAGTTGCTATTTCGGCATTTTCTTCTAATCTATGGATGAATGGATCAATATAGATCACAAATAAAAGCGGAGAGCAAGGGCAGCCCTGCCTCGTGCCTCGGGATATTGCAAATGTTTTAGACAACATGCCGTTAACCATCACTGCCGCTGTTGGTTCGACATATAGTCTTTGCACCGCATGGATAAAACCATCCCTAGACATGATAACCCATAACTATTGCCAGCAGACCCTATCAAAGGCTTTTCAGCATCCAGTAAAACCAGAGCCATAGGGTCTCCTGCAACATTGGTAGTATCAAACAGAGCGATGACTCTTTGAATATGGTTTATAGTAGACCTCCCTGGAACAAATCCATGCTGATGTTCAGAAATCACTTTGTGTATGATAGGTGCTATTCTATTGGCTAACAGTTTTGAGTATATTTTTGAATCACCATTAATGAGTGTTATAGGATGGTATGATCCCAATTGTTCTGGTGGTTTATTTTTTTTTGGGAAAGATTACAATTTTCTCCCTTGACCAGGAGCTCGGGGTTGCCCGCCATTGAATATATGTACCATTAGGTCGGTAAGAATAGTTTTTAATTGATCCATAAAAACGACATAGAATTCAGTTGGAATACAATCTGTTCCAGTCGCTTTCCCATTTGCTAAATCTTTAATGGTCAATAAAATTTCCTCCAGATCAGGTGGACAATCTAAACTTTCCTGATGCTCGGCCTCAAATTTTTTACATGATAAATAATCTAGATACCCTTCCATATCTTGCTGCCCATACCCCGCATTTGCTGTCTATATATCCTGATAAACCTCCCAAAGGCTTCTCTTATGCATTCAGGGTTAGTTATTTGGCCCAGCACAGGATCATTAATCTCTCGGATCAGATTAAGAGAGGTCTGTTGTCTCGTACGCACCGCCAGTTGGTGACCAATTTTCTCGTTCAATTCATAGATCACCTCTTTTTGTGCCACAGTTTTTTTCACAGCCATATCGGTAAATATGCTGATAATCGCCGCTTTGGCAATTGCAACCTGTCGCTGTATTCTCTCTAGATCCTTATTTGTTATAACTGCCCTCACCAATTCCTCTTCTGCCGCCCTCAAATTGTCCTGTAATATCCTTATGGATTGCCTGGCTTGTTTATTAGCATTTAGGGAGTATCGTAATGTTTCACCCCTAATTGAAGCCTTTAAAGCATCCCACACTATTTAAATTGTGGTACTCCCTAGGTTATCTTCCAAGAAATTTGGAATCCATTTTCTCATATAAGTACAGTACCCTATATCTAAAAGCAGGGATCTCTCAAATGTCCAAGACCTTATGTTAGGATTGATCGTCTCTACTTCCAGGCTACATATTAATGGATTATGGTCTGACAAAACACGTGGCAATTTCTCTATTAAACATTTTGTATTTAAAGAATTAGAGATGAACACATAGTCTAATCTGGCATGGGTAAGGTGTGGATTAGAGAAATATGTGTACCCCGGATCTGTTGATTTTCCAACCTGCCAGCCGTCCACTAGTCCATGTGTCTGACACAAATTTTTTAGTGCCCTAAATACCTTAGGCTTCCTACCCACATATCCCCACCCCTCCTTCATAGACCAATCGCTAGGAAGGTGGAAGTGGAAGAGGCCAATGGGTAAGTTTACTTGAAATGTCGTCCAGCACAACCGGGCCATCACAATTACTTCCATATATTGTGCAGAGTGTTAATTTCTGCCCGGCCCGATATTGACATTCAGTAATTGCCCAGCGGCCACATTTATCAGATTTTGCTCAGTTAAACAACAGCCCACTGCCTTTAGCTAAAATTGCAACCCCTCGCACCCTAGCATCCTGTGTCGTCGCACTTATCACGCTAAACCCTAGTGTTTTCAAAACATGTATTTGTGTACCATCTATATGTGTCTCTTGGAGACATACAATATTAACGCCCATTGCTTGTAACCCTACCGCCACATTTTGTCTTTTTTTGCATCATTCAGGCCACATATGTTGATAGACACAACTTTCACAATCCCCATACAATTAAGTGCCATATTCCTGACACAAATACCCCTTCAACGATCAATACAGATATTTTGTCCATGGACATCCCTACTCTTTTTGCATGCATGATTATACTACTGTTTCTAGTCTCTAACAATTTACGTAAGTTTATCATAACTCTATTTATCACCTGTCTGACCACCCCCCCTGCCCTCTCCCACCCATCCTCCCCCACCAATATCTAGGCAATCAGGCTCAAGCATGAGCCTGTGTGAGGACGTCTGAATCCTTCCACCTCTCTTCCCTCCCTCCTACGATTATAACTACACCACAATATATCTCAATCCCGTGTTATCCTAAATGCTGTCTGTCATATTTATTTAATCTATTCTACTGTTGGATTTACTCTCAGATTTCATGTTTTGGAGCCCCCAGCCCCTGTCACAATGTCATCCCACATCTTTTGGGCTTGTACTTCTGAATTAAAGTTGAAGTTCTGACCCTTATAGACCACCTTGAACCTGGCTGGGTTTTGCAGAAATACCAATGCTCCAGCCTCCTGAAATGGGGTCATTAATTGCCTAAGCCGCCATCTACGCTCCACCGTCCCATGGGCAAAATCAGGCTTGGCAAAAAAAGCAAATCCTTCAAACTCTCTCTTGGCATTGGGTCTGGCTAGTTCGTAAACAGCCTGTCGAAGCAAAAAGTTTCCAAAGTATATCAATATGGCACAAGGTAGTACTTTTACTTCGGAAACGTGTTTGGCTGGAGTTAGTGGAAATCGGTGAGCCCTTTGAACTTCTTTATCCCAATCCCAAAATGATAGTTCTGGTAGGGATTCTTTCAGCATTCTGACAGCAAGTTTCCTTGTGTCGTAGCCCTCAAGATTCTCGGGCACCCCAAGGAGCCGCAGATTATTCCGTCGCTGCTGGTTCTCATAGTCCTCCAGTTTCCACATGACGTCTTTGAGAGTTTTATCCTGAAAATTAGATTGTACCTAGAGGGTTTCCACTGTTTTTTCTAATGCCTCTGTGTGTGACTCTACCATACTCATCCTTTCTGCGACATCTGAGCAAATCTTCCCCACTTTCCGTATGGAACCGTGCAGATTTTTAGTAGCTTGCCTTGCTTGTCGATTGTCCGCTTTAACGTCATCTTGGAAAGCTCTCAAGGATTGTAAAATCAGAGCTAGTGAAGGTTCGGGGGGGGCTCCCCCTCTTACTTTGATCTGGTTCTCCCCCATGGGTGACCGAATGCTTCCTTTCTTCCTCTCGCGTCTCTGGGGACAGTATTATTGATGCAGAATAATCCCAGCCCATCTCTTCCACTAGTTCTTGTTCTTGAGGGGTCTTTCGTCGGGACTTTCCCCCTGAAGTCCTTTTGGGTTTTTTCTTGGCTGTAGTAAGCTTTTCCGCTGGGGTGTTGTCATCTGAGGATGAGCCCCCGTCATCCTCACCTCTAATAGATAGATTAATATCCGACACCTCCGATTCTTCAGTGAGGGAGAAGAAATTTTCCCCTGTCACATCAAGGGGTTGCTCACATTGTTCAATAAGCCCCTTAACCACAGCACTCCGGGGGGGTAATAAGTTGCCATACATGTCTGATATATCTGGGATTCCATCTTTGTCAGCCTGATTACAACATATGGTATACACTTGTTTATCTGTCATATCCTTCAACAGCGCACTTGGGTCAGTAGCCAAATTCACTTCTTCTACGCCCTCTACCATACCGGTAATTGCCGCCATTGTCTGTGCTGCCCCTAGCGATGAGTTATCATTTATTGTGTTGTCTGATTCACTCTCTGGGCTCCCATTGACATTTTTTTCCATTTGACCTTCATTCTTTGTATCGTGCTTTATATCACTTAAGGGTGAAAATAAACTTGTGATAGCAGGTTGAGTTTTTTCTGGCTCATAAGGGGTTTTAGTTCTACGATTAGTTAACTTTGTTGAGGGCTCATTTTTCTCGAGTACAGTTTTGGCCTGTTTATCAGTTCTGGGGGGGCGTGGATCACTTTTCTTACTATCCGCTTTGGGGTCAGACCCCTCTTGCCACACCGCGATGGCTGCAGATACTCGTAGCTTCCCTCTCCCTCAAGCTGCCATTATGATCGGCACCCCTTCCGGGAATGCGTTGTGTTCCCCCGGCAACCACGATGAAGCGTAGGCATGTCTGCCCCCAGCAACCGCCGTCAGCAACAGCCATGATAGAGTCTCCCAGTGCCCTTCGCCCGAGCTCCAGCCAGAACACCCGCAGGTGCGCGCCTTCTGTCTACCACACAGTGAAGCCAGTCCGGGGTGCACCAAAGCACCACGAGTCCTGACACTACTTGCGGCCCCTCGCATGCCGCTCCTGTCAACGGAATCGCAGGACACACTTCAACTAGGTAGGAGAGAGGTGACGGAGATCTCTAGTCCGACGCCATCTTGCCCGCATGGTTACTATTTTAGAGTTACTTTTTCACTATTTCATCATGTGCCATTGCATTTTCTTAGTTTGAGCATCAGTATTTGTGATCAATAGGAATATTAAAAGTTTGCAAAGTTGGTTTAAAGTAAGTAGGTTTTGTTAGGAGGATTGTGATGGAGTAGTGTCTATCTAGAGGCCCTGGTTTCATCACATTTGTGCTACTAAAATACAGAGTTCTAAATATCATCATAGAAAAGTCTCATAGCTAGAATATCCACTACCAAAATATTGTGAAGGTAAGTCTACATTGGGAAATACTTCCATGATAAGATCAAGAACATCCAGGACAGTCTCTTCCCTAGCATGTTGCCAGAGGGAGCCATGTTAGTTTAGTTTAGTTTAGTTTAGCCATTTGTAGAGCGCCTGGTTACACCACCGGTGTGTCCCCGCGCTAAAACGGTCCCTCTTAAAGAAATTGGGGGGCAATTACATTACACGCCCCATACCTGTATTTTAGTGTATCGTTGTGAATAGCCATGTCTTCAGTTTTTTGCTAAATCTGGTTTCGCATTGTTCCGTTCTTAGGTCCATTGGTAGAGTGTTCCACGCTTTTGCCGTAAGATATCTGAAGGAGCGTGCACCCATTCTAGCTCTAAAAATTCTAGGTACTGTCACCAATGCCCTACCCTGTGATCTTAGAGTCCGGCCAGGTGTATACTGTGTTAGCAATGGTTGCAGATACCGTGGACCTTTCCTTGATAGGATGCGGTGACAATGGCACATTGCCGTAAAAACGATTCTTTTTTCCACTGGGAGCCAATGTAATTCGGCCAGAGCTTTCTTCGCAGAGGCTCTTCTTGGAAGGCTAAGTACCAGGCGGGCCGCCGCATTTTGTACCGTTTGCAATTTGGACAGCCCTTTTTTTGAAGCCCCTAGGTATAGTACATTGCCGTAATCCATTTGAGAGGTTACCACGGCGTGAACTATACTTTTTCTCACATCAGGTGGCAGGAGGTCAAGGATCTTTCTTAGGATTTTCATGGTCCCGTAGCATTTACCCGCTACTTTGCGAATTTGGCTGTCGAAAGTCAATTCGGAGTCAAACCAAACTCCAAGGTTCTTTACTTCCGGTTTTGGGATGGGTACTTGGCCTAGTATCTCAGGCCACCAGGCTGATGACCAGATAGTGGGAGTTTTACCCACAATCATCACCTCCGTTTTATTCCCATTGAGCCTTAGGCAATGATTTGACATCCATGCCGCTACATCTTCTAGACACTTAGAGAAGCGAATTGCTGCCTGTTCCCTGTCTTGAGACAGCATCACAATTAGCTGTGTGTCATCAGCATATGACACAATAGACACCTTGTGCTCTTCCACTCGCTCAGCCAGCGGTCCCACATATAGGTTAAATAAAGTCGGACTCAGAATCGATCCCTGTGGGACGCCCTGAGGTAGTGGGATGCTCTTTGATCTATAGGATTGTTGAGCGACTTGGAAGCTTCGTACAGCTAGAAAGGATGACATCCATCGCAGGGCGTTTCCCCTGATGCCGCATGCCTCTAGTCTTTGGAGAAGTATCTTATGGGAAACGGTATCAAACGCCGCGCTGAGATCCAGCAGGATCAGCGCGACCGTCTGCCCCTCATCTGCATGTTTCCTCATAGTTTCTGTTGCCATGAGTAGTGCTGTCTCAGTCGAGTGCGCTGCTCTAAAACCCGATTGGGAGGGGTGCAGTAGATCGTTCTTATTGATATGGTCTACTAATTGTTTGTTAGTTACCTTCTCCGCAATCTTTGCCACGAATGGTAGCAGTGAAATGGGGCGCAGATTTTCTAGTACTGCTTGGTCGACTTGACAGCTTCTTTTTAAGTGGCCGAACTATCGCTTGCTTCCATTTAATGGGAACCTCACCTGTTACACAGTATCTATGCAAGTTATCGTCAGAATTTCACAGGGTCTCTCTCCAAATTTGTACCATTTCTCTGGAAGATGCCCTGAAAGCTATTCAAAGCCTCAAGTCGGGTTCTCCGGCGGACCCTTGCCCCCTCAATGTACTGGCGCTTGACACAAGAGTTATTAACCCTCTAGCCAATAAACTCTTGAATGAGTCTCTGTCATCAGCACTGGTACACTAGGCCTGAAAGCAGGCAAAAATCCTGCCTCTGCTGAAAAAATCTCAAGCAGATCCAGCCGGATTATCTAACTACAGACCCATATCCTTGCTTCCAGCTCTGTCAAAAGTGTTGGAAAAACATGTCAAGTCTCAGCTCTCCCAATACCTTGAAAGTAACAATTACTACATCCTAGTCAGTCTGGCTTTCGCCTATATTTTAGAACAGAGTCGGTGCTAGTGAAGGTTGCGGATTACATCAGGTGTACCTTAGACTCCAGGGGGAGGCATTGCTGATAATGTTAGATCTTTCAGCGGCCTTCGATACAGTACCCCATGTCGCTCTACTGGCCCATCTCAAAGCTATTGGAATTGGAACAAAGTCCTGGACTGGCTGGCATCGTTCCTTGAACGACATGAGCAAGAGGTCCGGATTCCTTCTTTTTCGTCTGGACTACATGTATTGCAAGTTGGAGTACCCCAGGTCTCTGCTCTGAGCCCTACCTTGTTGAACATTTACCTCACTCTTCATGCTCTACGTGCGGGGGCCTTGGGAGCAAATATAATTTTTTATGCTGATGACACCCAGCTATTGTTTTCATAGGATCGCTGCGCAGGGTTCACTGGTGGAACAATTTGAATCTGTATGTCAGTGGTTTTCCAGTGGCTAACACACCATCACCTCAAATGTAATGCAGAAAAAACACAGCTGATATTTTTTGGAACGAAGGCCCAGGAAAGATGGTAAAATTCTTCCGGCCAGTCGAAATCCCCTTTCCAGGACATCAAGAGAATTCTCTGAAGAATTTAAGCATCAAATTCAATGATGGCCTTTCTTTTTTACCACGGATGAATTCAGTGGTGGGGTCCTGCTTTGGATTACGGAGTGTCTTAAGAAAGTTTTTTAACACTTTCTGTTCTTCTCAGCCAGGAAACCAGTGAATCAGGCGCTGGTGTCATCTAGGCTGGACTATGGTGATGCTTTGTATCTGGGCCTACCTGATTACCTCGTCAAAAAACTGCAGGTGATCCAAAATGTGGCAGCACGTACTCTCTTGGGCTTGCCTCTGAGAGCACACATGTCCGCGCACTTGGGGGCATTACATTTGCTCCCCATAAAAAAGAGAATCTTATTCAAGATTCTCGTTTTGGTCCATAGAGCCCTTAATCAGATGGGTGCTGGATACCTCAGGGCACGCATTAGTTTTTATGTTCCCTCTAGATGCTTTTGTTCAGCCAAAGCTCTTTTAGTCAGCACTCCTAAGATCAGGTGTGCTAGGGCTGGTGGCAGATCCTTCTCTTTTTTAGGGCTGTCAGCTTGGATTAAACTTCCCTCTGAGATTTGGAGCATTATAGACATTTCCCAGTTTAGGAAGAGACTGAAGACATGGCTGTTTAACCAAGACTAAACGGTTTAGCCCTTCTATGTGAGTGTTGGAAGAGGTGCACAGTGCCAGGGCAGTCCTAGGAGTATTAGAGCACTTTATAAATGCCCTTTCATTCATTCAAGTATAAGTTTACTATACTTAACCACACATTTATGCACCTTAAGATCTACACAATATTTCGATATTCAATATTTGTGGCTACGATATTTTTGTAGCACAATATTTTTGTGCTCGATATTCTGACAAACAACCCTTAGGTTACATCGAAAATTAATAAAATGTTGTGTCTTTACAAATAAAACCTGGATAGACATTCACATCTTTATCATAAGTGAGACAGTTGAATTGTACTGAGGCCAGTTCTCCACTGCAGTTTAGTACTTTGGCTAGTGGTGAACACCGTCTCTCCCATCTTTTACATTGCATGGTTGTCCTTGAGACTGCAAGAATTAGGGGAGGAAAAAGCTTGACAAGTCATATGACACCAATAATTTGAGAAACTTATAAAAGCCTTGTAATAACTGAGAATGATGTATAACGTAAGGAGTGATACACACTTGAGAGACATATCTTGGGTAGCACTCCAACGTAATGGCTTAATCTTATTCTAGATGTTCCATGTTGAGCCCTTTCAAAACATATCCTTGTAGGAGAGCTGGTATGAACGTGTCTCTGGTTAAGGAAATATCTGATGTCTTCCATTTTGTTATGAGCTCAGAAACGTGGGTGTGTGTATGTCTATTGTTTTCATCAGATGAAAGGTCATATTTTCTGGTTTGTATAAAACAAATGAAAGAGTGATCTATGTATAAATTAATTTTCTGGTGCACCTCTTCCTCCAAACTTATTATATACCCATCAGGGGTGTTGAAATACTCTTCTCACCCTCGCTCTTGATCTATTGATTTTCTGCTACTCTACTGGAAGTCTTTCACACCACCTTTGTGGCATATTGGGAGCCTTTCTTTCACTTCAGCTACTGTGTTCTTATGTTCTTATCTGTGTTATCATCATGTGCTCTCTTTCCAGAACCAGGAAGCCAGTTGTTCTGATCTTCCTCAATATATCCTCTTTCTCTGCAACATAGTGGCACTATCAAGAGGGAATGATCTCTGTTTGCACATTGGGATCATCTTGTATATCTTATCCATCTTTGCCCTTTTGTCTGCTGAACTATCTGATATTGCAGCCAAAAGATTTTGTGAATAGTCATTAATGCTCGCTAGTTCTGCTCTTCATCATACACCTCTAATTTGTTTATTGTTTCTACTGGATCTAGTGTGCAAATCCTCTTGTTTTGCTTTTAGAACTGTATTTTATTATTTGAGGGATCTAATCCAAGCACAGAGCTGGTCCTGCTCAGTTGAGCATTCGTCTATGGCCACTTCCATAAATCCAACCCTATCTCCTAGATCCCGGAATTAATTTGGTGTAGGTTTTGGCTGAGATCTGTCTTGGCAGATCCTACTTCTTCATTAATTTCTCTAGCAAAGGTTTCCATAAAGGTTTACATTATTGCTTCCTCCTTATATTTTTTTAAAATTTATTTAAGAAGTTTTATATAGCGCTGGCCTGACCCGAGGGTATCGGAGCGCTTTACACCAGTTGCGTTGCAGAAAATCACACAATACATTAATAATATAGGTCATGAACGGAGAGTTCCAATTCGTAGCGTAACCATGAGGCTGTCATGCCACCCCTGACCTCCATCTGTAAACTTCCTGTTCACACAGAAAAACACATACAGTCTTTGGGACTTTACTTATACACGCCCGTTTAGAGCGTATTTCCCTGATTAAAACCCACCCCTGTCCCGTGCATCCAGCACACCATGATCCCTGTATGTGTATAATAAAGGAATATTGTGTTAATGCCAGGACACTGTACGAGTGGTCCTCAAAGACGCTGGCATAGAATCACACCTGAATCTTTTAGAAACATTTATGCACCCCCTGCTTTTAATGAGCTGATGGACGGTTCTGCCAAACTTAAGCTTTTTAATAATACCATGAATGAAGTGATAGACAGGTTGGCGCCCATGTCACATCAACTCAATAACTCCAGGAAAAAAAGTGAAGAATGGTACACTGATGACCTTCGTAGTGATAAATCCAGATGTAAACACTTAGAAAAATCTTGGCGCAAATCCCAGCTAGAGTCAGATAAATTAAAATTTAAACTGGCCCTCACCATCTATCATAAGATGTTAAAAAGGGCACGTAAAGTGCATTATATTACTAAACTCAACCAGGCAGGTAATTCTTCAAAAGATCTTTTAAAATTCTTAATGCCCTTGCCCATCCTACAGCATGTGCACAGCCAGTCTCCCCTTCTCAGGATTTGTGTGATGATCTAGCTGTTTATTTTAATGACAAAATTAATTTGATTTACAAACAATTTCCTCAAATTATGGCCTCGGTGCATCCTGCCAAATCTGAAGTGGTACTGTTATCAGGCTCAGGAGAAGGTCTGAAACAGTTTAAGTATATTGAGGTGCTACAAGTAGAAGCCATGCTAAAAAAGGCAAAATCTGGATCTCCTTCGGATATTATGCCTGTTCATAAGTTTGCCCTTCTTGCTCCTTATTTGGCTGCTCCTATTGCTGAGATCTTAAATTCGTTATTAATTGAAGGCAGTGTGCCTTTAGATTGGAAGGCTGCCCAAGTTCTTCCTATTAAGAAGAAAGACCAGGTGCCTGCCAAAGTGCTCTCCAACTACCGTCCCATCTCGCTTCTCCCTCTTCTGGCTAAACTGGTGGAGAGCCATGTTAACACGCAGTTAACGGACTATTTGGAGACAAATGGCATTCTTGATCCCTCACAATCCGGGTTTAGATCCAACTATTCCACTGAGACAACTCTCATTGGAGTAACGGACTATATTAAATTGGCCTTGGATGATAACAAAGGAGTGCTGTTGGTCTTGTTAGATCTAACAGCAGCCTTTGATACGGTCTCTCATCAGACACTGATATGTCGACAGAGAGAGGCCGGTCTGCAGGGGATGGCGCTCAATTGGCTTGTTAGCTTTTTAGACCAACGCACGCAAACTGTAAATTTAGGCCCTTTTCGATCTCGAACTATGAAGCTTAATAAGGGGGTGCCCCAGGGCTCTTGTTTGAGCCCGACTTTATTTAATATCTATGTGGCCCCCCTTGCTAAAGTCATCCGTGAGTACGGCTTCACACCTTTCTCTTACGCAGACGACACTCAGTTACTCCTATCCTTTGATCAGGATATAGAGGCGGTCGATCAGCGATTTGCAAAAGGCATGTCTGCCATTGCTGATTGGATGACCAAACACTGTTTGCAGCTAAATGCGGCTAAAACAGAGATTTTGCTGTTTGGTTCTGCACTTACTTCATGGTCCCCAGTGTGGTGGCCGACAGTGTTGGGCCCCGTCCCCTCACCTACCTTGGTGGCTAAAAATCTAGGGGTCCGGCTGGATACTCGGCTATCGATGAAAGATCAAATAATGACCACTGCCAGGACCTGTTATCATGCCCTGAGCCTTTTGCGAAGAGTGTTCATTTGGTTGCCCCTTTCAGTACGTCGAACCCTAGTTCAGGCTCTGATTATAGGTCGCCTTGATTATTGTAATGCTTTACTAATCTCTGCGAACGATGCCTCTCTTAGCAGACTGCAGATCGTTCAGAACGTGGCCGCACGCTTAGTCTTAAATAAACCGCCCGCACCTCCCCGGTCCTTTATTAAAATCTCTTCATTGGCTGCCTATCCGCCAACGAATAAAGTTCAAACTTTGTTGCTTTGCACATAGAGCTGTTTTTGGTACAAGCCCAAGCTATATGGCGGATAAGATTAAATTATATTGTCCGAACCGCTGTCTTAGATCGGAAGGCAAAGGGCTGCTGGTGGTCCCTCGTTTTAAGAAAATTCGTTCGGGAGGTAAAACGGTTGCCTATCTGGCCCCTAAATACTGGAATTCCTTGCCAGAAAAGCTACGCAAATGTGCTAGTCTTGGTCGATTTAGAAAACTATTGAAGACGGAATTATTCATGTACTGAGCTCTGGAAGTTTGTGCCAGCTGGACCTGTTTCTTCTATGCCAGCGCGGAGATACCCCTTCGGGGGTGATTCCTGCGCTTTATAAATGCCCTACATACATACATACATTGTGCTTTCACATTGTATACACTGTATTTCATTAGGTCATGGCGATTATGTTTATTATTATGTCCGGTATTTGAGCTTCTTTGTGTTTCCTTGTACTTATGTTCAAATATCCAAAATTGCGGTATAAAACTGTATTAAGGCAAAATGCTGAGAGAAACGCTGTAGCAGTATGTTCACTGCTGAAGGGAACTGAATCTAATGGATGCGCACAATACGTAACGTGCAGACGTCCGGCGGCCATCTTGGGTGTGGCAAGGCTATATATTGCCACACCCACTTTCTGAAAGCTCTTTGCCTTCTGCCGGTTAACAGGAAGACATCTCCACTCACCTGCTCTTCGAGGGATCTTCGCCTTTCCAGTCGGTTCGTTTTCTTCAGCTGTGCAGCGCTCGTAGACAACAGAGTCACCGGATCTGAAAAGAAAAGTAAACAAAGCTAAGGGAACGTTTTTCCTGAAAGGAAAAAGACAGCATTTTAAAGAGCAAAAGAACATTTTGATTCTACTGAACTTGGCAATTCATTTCTTGCGCATTTTGTTGAAATACTAGAGAGACAGTTTATGACTATTATTTAGCTGTGAGATTTTTGCGTATGCTATTTCTTTCTTTAATACAGGTCGTGATGATATGTAGCTTTGGAACATATAGAGAGTAAGTGCAACATAAAGCATAAAAAATACTAACTGGGTAATTGATAACAGAACATTAGAAAATAAGTAATTTATTTAATTTTTACGTTTTCAACACAGGAGCAAGCCACGTTCTCCTAAAGACCTACACGCCTACAGACTCAATCATCAATAGAACTACTCAGCTTGAAACAAACATCACGACGACTACAAGGACGCTACGCTCTACACTCCCAAATCGCAGGTAGGAAACCACACAGTTAGATAGATTAGTTTCTTTTAAGAATAGGAAGTAGTCAATGTTATGTCCTCTTATTAGAAACGTTTAGTTATAATCTTCCTTGTTGCCTCGCAGGTCGACAACAGGAATCAGCTAGCGTCCAGGATCCGGCCCTCCTCCCTGAACCCAACTGCGTAGCCTTAGTGTCAAATCAGTAACACAGGTTAGGGTACTGGGAAGTCGGTCCATAACGTCTCTGCGAAATCAACATACAAGCATCTGACAGGTAAGATTGCTTGTGATTCTGACAGAGGCGCTGAGGTCATCGAAAGTCTTAGAGGAAAGTTGCTGTCATGAGCAGAGCTCCACTTTCGAGGAGGAGTGACGAGAACGGGGTCAGGGGCGAGGCGGAGGTAGGAGTCTTGAAGACACAGAGTCGAAGCAGTGCGAGGTGCCTGCTTCAGCGCTCCGGCGGCTCCTATCGGTTCACTAGGGAACGGTCGAGGAACAGGACTTTGAGCTGTATTTTGAATTTTGCAAAAGAGGGAATAGTTCTGATGTGAGGGGGAATAGAGTTCCAGATTTTGGGCGCATTCCCGGCGAAGGACCGGGCCGCGGTTTTTTGTTTGCGTGTTTTCAGCGGGATGAGTAGAAGAGTGTTCGAGCTCCTGAGGTTCCTGGTCTGACCAGCTTTTTTGAGTTTGGAAGCCAGATATTCCGGTTTGCCCGTGTGCAAGGCTTTGTGCGTGAGGCAGGCTGTTCTGAAGCACGCCCGCATTTCAACTGGGAGCCAATTTAGTTCTCTGAGTGCGGGTGAAATGTGATCAAATTTCTTGATTCCGGTGACCATACTGGCTGCCGCATTGAGAGTTGTTTTGATGGGAGCAAGCTGTGATTTTGCTATTCCTGAGAGGACTGCATTCCAAAGGTCTAGTCTTGACAACACCAATGCTTGGGTGGCTTGTTTGAGATCCTTGGGCGGGATGAAAGGTTTTATTTTGTTCAGTAGCTTCAGGTTAAGGAAGGCGCTCTTAGCTGAGTTCTTAATGTGTTTGGTCATGTCCAATTTCGGGTCTAGCGTGATACCTAGTGATTTTACAGAGTCGGCCAGGGTGAGGTTCCCGTTGAGCGCATCGATAGCTTTTAGCCATTCCGCAATTTGAGGGTTCTCTTCTTTATGGTGAGATCCCTCTACAATGACTGTCCAAGATGTTCTCTGTGGGTCCTGAGCAAGCTGTCTCGATTCTCTCTGTTTTGCTTAGTTCTAATTAAACATTTATTAATGGGTGCATTCTACCATTCGTTCCCATTGATCATGTTCTAATGCAAGAAGCATTTGTGCTATATTTTGTTTCACAAGCATTCAATTGGGATTGGGTTATGACAGAAGTTAATGTGGATAATGCTGGTCTATGGCTCATTGTGAATATTAATAAAAGAATTGTTATGTTTACCAGTTGCTCAATTTATGGTCCCAATATAGACAACCCTTCAGTATTTAATTTTTTACTGGGGGAATTTCATCAATGGCCGGGACCAATTTTGTTTGCAGAGATTTCAATTGAACTATTCAACCGGGTCTCGATTCTACATCATTAAAAAAGGTCATTCAATCATGCATGAAGAAAGCAAGATAGGCTTTGAGACAAAATATCAAATCATAAACCTTAGTAGACGTATAGAGAGTACGGCGTTCATTCATCAAAACATGGTTTCACATTTTTTTCTGCACCTAACTACTAATTTAAACTTAATCTGAGGATCAATTCTAATCATCATGCTTTATCCTTGTTTATTGAGAATGATTAATTTCAATTGGCTGCTATCTTTCCTTCTGGACATTTGATCTTACGTATTGAGGGACTGAACTTATATCAGCTTTATAGCAGAATGTCTCATAGAATTTATTGATATTAACTCCGGAACAGTAGTTACAACAATAGTTTGGCTCATCTTGAAAGCTTTCAGAATCTGAGTTCTCACATTGCATCAGGGACCAAGTCTTGCCTCAAATGTGAAGCCTTATCTTTGACCAGCTAACCATAACTGAAATGCTGGTAAAAAAAAGTATTTGGGATAGGTGTTGCTGAAAAACGCAGGTTTATCAGAGCTCTTATGTTGAAAAAAGTGAAGAAATGGGCCGCCTTACTGCCTTCCAAGTAAAAGACAGAAACAACAAGAATTCAATTTTGAATATTAGAATGTATGCAGGCAAGATAATAGCAGGCCATCCAGGCATAGTTGCTGCAGTCCACCAATGTTATGCTAATCTGTAAAGAACATTGCATAGCTTCTTAAGAGGAAATAGATAATTATATGACAACTGTACAGTTACAAGTGCTGAAGACCAAGGCCATCGATCCTACCAACTCCCTATGTGTTTTTAAAGTTTCAAATGACCCATAAGGCATGGGTCACAGGGAATGGAATGTCTCAAGATTCTTGGTGTAGGGGGACAGAGTTAATAACTAAGTAGCATGGCCACATCCTGCTGAAGCTGCCCATCACCATGAGCCTTGAATCTCTGTAGTGTGGTCTTGAGGCATTTGAGTTATTATTATAAGTCAGACGCTGAGTGTGAACTCCCAATACAGTCAGAGAGAGTACTGGACAGGGTGTCTGAATGATCTGAAACCAAACGGGTTTAAAGTGCAACCTAATGCCGGAGTGAAGGGAAGGACTCAAAGTAAGGCCATCAGCACAAGGACAACGCCTGGCACTGCGTAAAAAAGTGTGGGAAATTTTTGAGAGACGATCTGACCTGGAAGTGATGTTGAAGGTGGTGGAGAGCTGGCCAAGGACTGTGGTGAAGAACGTGCCTGGTGACCAGTGGGTGGCGAGCGATGGTGGAGCAGAGCAGTGGTGGCAACTAAGGAGAGGAAGGGGAGAGAGAGAGAGAGAGGGCCCTGTGTCACCATCATAGGTAGTCTGGGAAATCCACACCATTATAGTGCACCCCCTGTGGCTATGTGATTAGCCATCGACCCAGCTGATTGCCAGTACCAGCCTTCTTACTACCACTCCATATACATGAACTGAAAAAGAGGACCGTGGAGGAGTCTGAACAGCTGCCATCTTTGTTGAGGTTATTGAAGCCTTTTCTCTCTGTGTGACGCTTTATCAGTGTACAACAGCTTCATATGGATCTGCACATGATGGACAGATTTTGTTCCTACTGCTGGCCTACTACTCTAGTGATTTGGTGCTCTCCTCATTACCTTATTACTGGGCTAACAGAGGAAGATTTAAGGCATTGATACTTACAGAAGGGATGCAAACATCAATGATGCTTTGAAAACAAACTCAAACTATTATTATCTGCTGAGCCTTTTTTTAGTCTCTTTATTTCACATTAAGGTTGTTTTTTCTTTTTCTTCTATACCCGATGTAGGAAAGTGCTTGCATCCCAAACCTGTCTACATTGGCACGCCTGGTAAAGTCAGCTCCTGCAGTCCCGTTCAGCACCACAGATAGCCAGGTAAACCTGCCCTGCCTAATGATTCCTGATCCAGGGGCCCCTCCAAGCTTCACCTTCAAGGGGCTCCCATCAACTCGACCTGCAAGTATTGTTTTGCTAAGTACTGTTTTTCAGCACCCGTGGCTCCCGTTCAGCACCAAGGACAACCAAGTCACCTCTGCATCCAGACTGCCTGGGCAAGGTCAAATTGCTCTGACTGTCGAAGCTTGGTCTGTAGACCTGCAAAACCTTAACTCCAAGTGGGTTCCGTTGAACTCACCCAATAAGTGACTGAATGTCACCTGAGATATTCCCCATTGACTCCAATGGTAAAGTTTGACAGCTCTGCAAAGTACTGATTTATTGAACACTTTAAGATTGACAACTCTGGTTATAAGCCTTGTATTGATTTCATTTTGGTGTCTTAAATTAGAAAAACATAAGCTCTATTTTTATAAATTGGTGTCAGATTTCTTTCGAGTCATGTCAATCACTTATTGTCAATGTTGGCACTCTTAAATGATTTACACATGTTCCTCTCAGTAGGCCTGTCTGCTCTTTGCCACTCTACCAGGACTAAGAGAAGGATTACTAGTGTGAATCTGAGGTCCACTTTTAGGTATCGTGCTAATAGTACATGGTAAGGCCTCCCTGCCATACCACATAATATTGTCACCTTGCTATACCCTGTGACTGTCTGGGGTCATGGCTATCATCCCCGTTACTACCTAGTACAGTACCATGAAGTGCTGTTAGAGTTGTTGAATCTGTAAATGTACATACCAAAGACAATGCACCAGGTACTTTTCTCTGAGGCAGTTGGAAATACCTACAAAACAACGATACACCCTAAAACCATGGCAGCTATGCCCTCTTTGCCCTTTTCAGCTAAGGACAATCTACTGCAGGAATTAAAAGCCATTAGATAATCCATTGGGTCTGTAGGTGCAGCAGTGACAAAAATTGCAACTGGCATTAAGAGCTGATATTGCTTCCTTTTATTCAATTGTACAGATTCCAGAGTGTGAGAAGTGAAAAAGAGATTGGACAACATGCCAGAATGGAACCCAGAGATCTGGTCAATGAAACAAAAGGTAACAGGTCTGGGAGTCGCAGAAATAATTTAAGGATCACAGGTGTCCTGGAGAAATTGGAAAGGGGTGATATGTTGGCTTTTCTCTGCGAACTTCTTCTGAGCCTTTAGAAAGTAACATTTGATCCCCAGCTGGAACTCCAATGAGCTCACAGAATACTGACTTGCAGCCCTTCCCTAGAGAATTCACCTCACCCAATCTAGCTTCCTTCTTGTGCCCCCAACAGGTCAGGCAAGTCATTACTGCAGCAAAAAAACATGGCCCCTATCAGTATGAGAATCAACAAGCATTCATATCCTCTGACTTCTCACCAAAAACTAACTAGAAAAGGAAGAGATTCTTGGTCCTCAGACCATGGCTTTGCAAAAGAGAAATTCGTAATGGACTCCTGGAACCAGCTGTGATGCTGATCACTATGGATGGCAGGATAAGGGAGTATGATGACACCAAGGCATTGGAGAGATTTCTGGTTGCACTGAAAAAATCGGATACGGACGCCACCGCTGTAGCCACAGTAGGTGACCCACTAAAACCCGCTACTCAGAAACCAACTAGTAATATAAACAAAGAGAAATGCCAGAGACTGGAAAAGGTAACGCAGAACTGGTCCAACGAGGAGAGATACTCAAACAGGAGACAAACCCTCTGAGGGATAAATCCAGATTGCCAATCTAAAACCTACGCAATGCTGCTTCAGACTAAATACAAAAGGCCTTAAAGACCTAGGTTTTGCTGCACACCCAACTCCAACTTAGAGGTCTGGGTCATCTCTGGTTGTGAGAGATGAGACTGTATGATTCCTACTATGAGGTACTGTATGTTACTATTGTTATACGCTTGGAGGATGGAATTTTTCTTATATATGTATGGGGCATTTTTCTTGCCTATCTTGCCCCGATTATAGTCTAGTACCTTTTCACACTCTTACAGGTGCTTCCCACAACCTTAGGGTACCCAACCTTATGTATTGCGCAGGAACCATGACACAGGGGACACCACACACCTGGTTCCAGGGTGGATTGTTGGGAATATAAACCTCTTGTCTCCAATGCTAACCAAGTCTTTTTATCCCCTTTTTTTCTGGATCAGGATCCAAAGCCTGTGGCCTGTGCCACAAGCGCTTGGTATTTTTGCATGTCCATAGTTTTCTTGAAACTTTTTTCAATAGGTGAGTGATGATATTCCCATCTCCTACACGTTATCATTATATATCCTTGGAGTAAACAGATTGAACAGAAACACTCCCCTACAAGACTTAGGGCATTCACACCACATATAGCATCCTACACATTCAAATGAATGGCCGTGATTATGTTGTCTGCGTTACCATTGCAAGTTGTATCACAAAATCTGAACGGCATGACAGTCCATATCAAAAGGTAAAAAGTCCTTTCATTTCTCAGGTTGAAACAACCTAAGAAAACACTGATCAAAGAAACATAACTGAATTTCAAGAAAAGTGAGAAATTAATAAGAGAATGGCTGGGCAATGTGATATATGCTAATAGAACAGAACACACTAACGCAACACCCAGTGCCCCTCTAAACCATAGAAAGAAGGGAGTAGCAATTTTGATACATAAATTCCCCCCAATGCGAGTAGTACAGACCTGGAGCGATGTCTTCGGTAGATATGTGTTTTCCAAACTTAAACTGCAAGATGAGGCATTGATAATAGGATCAGCATATGCACCATTTGGAGACAAGTCGGACTTTTTTTCTACATTGTACATGCTTCTTTCTTTTGGTAGAACGAATGAGGCTATTGGAACCTACCTCTCAACCCTCTGCTAAACAGATCAGGAAGTCCTGAAAATAAACAGTCAAAGGACAGATTTATTCTAGACAATATAATCAAAGCCTGTGCCCTGGTAGAACCATGAAGGTCGCTGCATCTACTTGATAGGGATTACGCCTTTACTTCATGTGTCCATGGAACACAATCTCATACAGATTATTTCCTTACAAGAACTACACCAGCTTGAAACCTAATGTCAAAATCCATCATATCACATAACACATCTTACCATGATTTCATAACCATGCACCAGGATTTTACCCTTTTGAAACCAGGGAGATCTAGTGAGATAATTGGCTAGTTTGTAAAGAAAACATGAACAGAAGAGAAGATTAGAGGCCTGCATTCAACCGCTTACTACAGCTTACTCACGGCCGACATATATGAAATTTTGGGAACTGATTAAGGCCAAGCATGACCAAAACTCCTTATACACCTCACAGGCTGAATCAGCTCTCTTCATGGTAATATAAAGCTATTATGAAAGTAGCAAAAAAGTGGATGGATGCTTCCAGCCCAATTAAAACAGGACAAATCTTATAGAGCAATTCCTGCTATCAGAGACAAATAAAATAAATTACCAGCACACCCATGCGACATTTTGAAAGAATTTTCTATATTCTATGAGAACCTTTACACATTGTAAAGGCTCACCACATGCAACACGTGTCTTGAGGAAGATAAGTTTATGGGTAGGATAGAACTTCCACATTTCTGAGATGATCAGACTGCCACACTAGAAGGAGAAATCACAGAAGAGACTACAAAAGCAATCAATAAGATGGCAACTTATAAAGCACTAGGGGATGTTGGGCTGCTGACAGAATTTTACAAATTAACTAAGACTTTAGTAGTCCCATTGCTATGGTAAGTATTGTGGGAAGTATCTGACACTCAAGCCTTCCAGGATGAGTTTTACACAGCCAGGAATTTCATTAGCACAGAAACAAAAACGAGAGCTGTTGCAATGTTCAAACAAGGGGCCAATATCTCTCATTAACTTAGGCATGAAGATATTGGCAAATATTTTAGCCAACAGACTTAAAGAGTCTGTACATTCACTGACCTATCCTTCGCAGGTTGGATCCGTGTCAGGATGCAAATTGGCGAACCATTTGAGAACTCTTTCCCATTTTTTATGGCATATCAAAGAAGATGATAATGAAATGTCTTGATATCGCTGGTTGCTGAAAATACATTTGACTGAGTGGAATTTTCATATTTGTTTAGACTATTTGACAGAATGGGTTTGAGAAGACCTTTCATTGATAAGGTTTGCTGGCTCTATACCAATCGTAGACCCTTGGTGGGTTGCAGTGGGCTCTCCTACTTTTTACAATAGATGAGGCGTATAACAAGGCTGTCCTTTTTGGCCTTTACTGTTTTTAATGGTGATTGAACCCTTGGCTTTTGCTATACGTAAGGACCAGAAAGTTCAAGGGGTGAACACTGTAGTAGGGGAACATAAAGCATTATAATATGCAGATGATGTTTCAGTAACCCTTTTGAAACCGCATGATTCAATTCCAGTTCTGATGCTAGTAATTGACTCTTTTTCTAAATCCTCAGACTTTAAGGTTAACTGATCCAAGTGTGAAGAGTTACTATTGACTTCATGCACCTCTAAAGCCTGTGTAGGTGGCTCATAATTCAAGAGGCTGCAAACACGCCTTAAATATATTGGTGTCTACTGCAATACAACCCTTAACAATTTGATGAAAGACAATATTAATCCTATGCTAGATAGGGTCAAAGAGGAATTTGCTAATTGGTCTAAGTTACAGTTGTGCATGTGGGGTAAACTACATATAGTAAAAATGAATGTAACACCCAAGTTTAGTTGAATTTCAGCTATGATACCACTGAGAGTACTGCTACCTATGGAACAAGCAATAGATAACAAATTAAGAGGTTCATTTGGGGTGGACAAAGATCGAAACTTAAGGCATCGAAATTTGACACCACAGTCGCAATAGGATTACAACTCTTGCATCCTAAGTCATATTGACTGGCTTCTCAACCAGTGCAGACAGTATATATGCTAAAGATACATAGATAAATACATGGGTACATATAGAAAAACATTTACTCTGGACTAAAGGTGAGCTGACACTATTCTACACCAATCACATACAAACAAAACAAGAACATAACCTCATAATCCATGCCTCTCATTGTGGCTAGATGAGAGAGCATAAGCCATTAGTGGTCGCTCACATGATTCACTTAAATGCCCCATTATGGAATAAAAGATTAATTCGGGTTAGTGAGATGGAAATCGATTGGTCTTTATGGATAGACAAAGGAATACAACACTTAGAAGACTTGATCCATGATGGGGATATTGTGTCATTCCACACTCTTAGGCAAAAATGGAGCCTGTAATCTTCACAAGATTGGAGGTGCTTTCAAAGCCCTCACAGTCTAAGAGTTATTTTAGGGACCCTACCATACACAATTGTGATTGATCCACTGTTAAGAAATTGAAGTAGTATAGTTGAACAGTATCTGGAGTTTGTTTGAGTCTAGCTGACATTATTTTCTCACAAAACAATGCAAAAACTTTCCAGGTGGGAAATTACGTTGCACATGGAAATTCCAGATGATGATTGGTCCACCATATTAGAGGACCAATATAAAATGCTAAGAGAGGCTAGACTAAAATTCAACTACTACAAAATCCTGCATTAGTGAGATTTGTCTCCGGCTAAGTTATACAGAGCACATATGTCACAAGGCTCTAAATGGTAGCAGTGTGACATCAAATAAAGTGAGGTTTTACATATTTGGTTGTAACATATCTCATTGTAGGTACTCCATATAGAACGCACTTCAAAATAAGATAAGATCAGCATTGCCTTCATTGCCCTACCACACTAAATGGTGGCTATTTACGGTATTGGCGATAGCAAAAGCAAAACTTTTACGACATTGGAAGACAAATGTTCTGCCAACGCATAGGCATTGGCTGGAAGATATGCAAAATATGGCCGAATATGAGAACATATTTAATACATTTCAGGACCAACTACATTGTTCGAAAGAGATATGGGGCAAATTCTTAAAGTAAAGATAATTGATCACTAATTCTGATACGACAAACAGAGGAGATTAGATGTATATTTAATCATTGTATACACAAAGATACAGGAGCATAGGTTCTGATGAAAGGGGACAGGGGAACAACAATATTAGTGTTATGTTAATGTATGGATGAAACGAATTGTAGGGTGATGCGGAGGTCCTATTGAGTTTTGTTACTGTGAGAGTAACGAAGAGTATCTTCTGACTTGCCGGGTCTGGTGGCTTTGTGGACTAATGAGTCCACTGTAGGGGCCTGTGCTTGACCTCATGGTCAAAGGTTCAAATCTCGGCGGGTCCACTCATCCTTATGAGGTGGATAAAATGAGTACCATTGACTTGGGTAAAAATAAACATCTGTTATTCAGTGCCAAGATACTCTTGGGTGAAATTTGCGCTTTACAAATACACGTTATGTTATGTTGATTCTAGGTAAAAATTTTGTTGTTTCCATTTCATTTATCACTGGCATATGCTATTGTGAAGGATTATCATTATATTGTTTCACATACTGTGAACAATTTCTGGATTAAAATTGCAATAAATAATTGTAATATGAGATAGCAAATGCAACAATTAGTTATTTATTAGGAATCTTCGATTTTCAATGCCCCTGACCCTCTTTTTATCACCTCCGCTTGTCTAGGGGGGTCTGACACATCGCTCCATGTTGTGGCCTGCTCTGTTTCCTTACTAATCTCGTCCATGACTGGTGATATTGAATTATGTTTCTTCCTTTCATAAGGTTGTTTAATGTATGAGCTGCTCGTTACTGTCTTCCTCTTCCTTCTAGGTGCTCAGATTTATCATTTACCTACATCTGTGCTTTCTCTCTTGCTCTGCCCCCATCTCCATCTCCAGAATGCTCTTCGAGGCAGCCGCCCCAGCACATATTCACTCATAACTCTCTGCCACTTTGGCATCCTCAGAGCACGGACCGTTTCTTATTTTGCTGGTGCAGGGGAGGTGGTTCTCACACAAGATTGTTTTTCACTGCTCAACAGCGGGATGCATCATGGCTTCTAAGCTCCAATGTGGTCAGCAGTGATCTCTTCTCCACGCTTCTGTCTTGGCCTGTGGCACTTCTGTTCTACTTTGCCATTTGAGAATTTTTGCAGCCAGAAAGGAGCTAATGATTTAGATTATCATTGCCATATTGTGATAGGCTGGTTATCAGTGTATCCAAAACTAACCTTGAGGTCCAAGTAAGATGCCTAGCAGATGGCCTTCTGCAGATTGGTGATCATGGTGTTAATGGTTTGAAAGTGTGAATCCCATTTTTCTCAAGGAAACTAGCTATAGACACCAACAGAATACTAGTGTCCCTCATAATGTTTTGACTTGTTATTCTAAGAACTATTTAATGTGTATTTACCAGTTGGAAGAGAAACTTAAGGCCCTCTTGGATAATGACAATCCAGCTTTGTAACATTTCCTTAACAAGAAGAAGATGAGTCCTTGTCTCTTGCCCAGTATATTTTGTGAACCGAATAGTGTTTACCAGAACTGATAATTACAGCTTTGTGACTTTTACCCAGGCCCACTGGAACTGTTCCTTTCTTTGGTGCCCCATTCTGCCTTTCCAGATGATGCCCAAGTTCCTGAAGGCCATTAGGCAGAGTCCGTCAGCTGTGTCCTCTGTCCCTCTGCATGACAGGAGAAAAGAGTTGGCACTTCATTCTCTAGTGGATACTCATAGAGTAGCACAGAAGCCCCACTTCAAATCCTAATTCCTAAACCACAAAAGATCCTGCTGTCCATTAACACAACATCTTCTAACAATGGAAAAACATATTAAGTACTCTAGCATTTGGCAGAAAGTATGAAATATTTATCTAAATGTGAAATCCTTTTCCACGCGTGCCAGAACTTTGGCTTTCAATGTGTGCCTTACCCATGCCTGCCGACAACCTCTTCCCTGAAACCTTCCGTGTGTTTCAAACACCATAAGAATTGATTAGGAGAGACTACTATGGCATCAACTCTTCTCACTCTTTTTGAAGTATACAGGGGCTTTTCACTGCAAGCTAGTACCCAGTTAAACTCGTATAGTCGAGCTGTAACTATAAGCCCCTTGCGATAATAATCTGTTGCAGAGATCTGCACTCCAGAAGACCCACACACCACCAAACTATCTGGTAAATTGTGCACCCAACCTTCACCTTAAGAAACTTCTTCTTCTGCCCAGAGGTTTTTCATCTCTGCAAGCAGTCTTTAGTGAAAGGTGAAATGGGCTGGTTCGGAGCCATTAAAATCACCTTAGTTCTTTTTTGCCTAATCGAACATGAAGCAAATGTCTAAGACCATAGCCAACATTTTACACAAGGATTGGCCACCCAAGTTTAGGCTGAATGAAGTAAGTAGTTTTTTACCCAGCCTCCCAATTGCTAAATATAAGACTCATAAGAAAGAACACAGTCATTGTTTCTTCTACTAAGCTTTAGTAGCTATTTTAGTTCAAATTTGAAATTTATGATTAGTTACCTATCTTCAATTAAGACTATATTGAGTAAATATTGTCAGACCTTGTTCCGGGGCGGGCGGGGTGGGGAGGGGGTGTGTCATGTGGCAGGCAGAGGCTACTGGGCCCCAATTTTGGTGACTGAGTTGATTTGCCACTGGTGTGTCGAGGTCCAACCTACTATGGCTCCACAAACTGGCCAAGTGCACCCCTTTACGCAGTTGACTCTCTGGGTAGTGAAGCGAGCAGTACAGGGCTTTTCAGGAAGGTAGTGTGGGAGGGAGAGTTTAGAACTCTGCAATCAATAACAGAAACAATTTCTTCAGTTAGCTCAATGCTTATATTTCAGTAAAAGCAAGTGCTGTAATTATGCAAAAGAACTAAATACTTTTGCCTATTCACAAAATCCGAGTGTAAATTTACTCCAAAAGTGCAACATACATGTCTCCACCAAATTGAAGGGCCTAGGGGCTACACACTTTTGAGTAATTTACACTTTAGAGTAGTTTACTATTTGTTGGCGATTCACCAAATCCAACTGTAAGTTACACTTTTGGAGTAGTTTTACACTCAAATGTATCTATTAAGTATATACATAATTAATATGTTAATCAAACAATTAAAGTTTAAAAACTGATTTTTTTAAAATAAATTATAAACTATACATTGAAAACCTTCCAGCTCTACTCCCTAGAAACCCAATAACACACCAATAATTTTAAAATGTATAATAAAAAACAATATTTTAAATATTTTACCAAAGCACAACACTAAAAACATTAACAATAATTAACAATAAAATAATTGCTTGTAGCATACAGACTAATACAACATTATATATTATTTACAAATCAACATTATATAAAGTAATATTACAGGAAACAATTTTAAACACTTAAAACATAATGTTCTTACCTGCAATATTCAGCCCCAAGGTATTCTTGTAATCATCAATTTATTTTTAGATGTATCCGATTATATTTTTGCATTGAAATTAATGTTGAGCATCACCCACCACCAGTGAAGCATCAACCAAGATAAAAAAAAAATATAGCAGCATAGACACATGGATACAGTCAGAAAAGATTTAAATAAACATCAAAAATGCCCCAAACATTAACAGCCATAGACAACAACTTCCCCTGCATAATACTTTAAATATTTTTGAAAAATGGTAGGCAAGCACATGGGGAAGAAGGTAACTGAGAGCAAGGTTAAATGACTTGCTACTTGGGCATGGGCTCTAGGACCTACCCTATCCACATTCATATGCAGATGAAGTAAAAGCCTATATTTGGAATGAATTCAAAGCCATCCACAAACCTCTAAAAAAATAAAAAATATCTCTAGCATAGCAACATTGAGAATATGAAAAATACATTAAAATACATTCAAGGCATTCAGCAGACCAAGGGCAAGTAGGAAATATATATATAACTTTAGGCCTTCACCATACCAAAATGTCCTTTAGCATTCCATGTTTTATTGAATCCCACATGGGCTTCCTGCACCCCCTACTGCAATATTCCACTCCCACATGTTATTTCCCATTTCTCTGAGCAATCTTGCAATTTATATCTATATTTACAACCTAGATGTCCCATGGTGTAAGTACTCCTCGATGTGGTAATACTGATGCAGAACTCCTGCATCAGTCATATTTACCCGTTGAACTCTAGCCTGGGCTTTCTCGCAGCTCACACAAGTGTAATGAGTCACTGGGACACAATAATGAGATTCTCCATCACCAGATTCAATGCAGTATTTTTAGAATCACTCTCCTTATTTGTAGTGACTGCTGTTTGTCTTTCTTGTACTGTTTTACTTTTTTACTTCCAAAGATTGACATGTCTCCTGTTCGAAAATGGCCCTCTCCGAAGGGTCAACCCAAACTTTTTGCCTTCCCCCTCTTTTTTGGGCCTCGTTTTTGTTGGCTTTGGGACTCTGAGCACTTTACCACTGCTAACCAGTGCCAAAGTACATGTGATATCACCTCTAAACATGCTATCACTGGCTCATACTCAATTGGCATATTAATGTACTCATAAATCCCTATTAAAGTGCACTACATGTGCCCAGGGCCTGTAAATTATATGCTACTAGTGGGATTGCAGCACTGCTTTTGCCTCCCACTAAAGTAGCCCTTAAACATATCTCAGACCTGCCACTGCAGTGCCTGTGTGTGCAGTTTACACTGCCATCCCGACTTGACATTTAAAACCCTTTGCCAAGCCTTAAACTCCCCTAATATTACATATAAGCCACCCCTGAGGTAGACTCCAGATGGCCCATATAGCAGGGGGCTGTGTCATGAAAAGGTAAGGCATGTGTTTTTAAGTTTTGCATGTCCTGTTAGTGAAAAACAACTATTTTAATTTTTCAATACTGTGAGGCCTACCCCTTCCACAGGTTAAGATTGGGAATTCCTTATTACACTTTTAAGCTGCAACTCCCGATTGAGAAAGAGTAGCTGTCATGTTTACTATCATTGGAATGATAATGAAAAATCCTCTTTACTAGTAAAGTGGGATTTAACATTACCATTTTAGAAATTGAATTTTTTAGAAAGTTGGTATTTCTCTGCTCTTAATTTCTGTGTGTCTGCAGTCTGTCTGCAATACATGTCTGGGGCAGGTGACAGCTTGACTTTGTGCATTCCCTTTAGACAGCCACACACAAAGGAAGGTTAGGTGTATCTGAGTGCCCATCTGCATCCTGATGTCTCATCCTGGGCAAGATGGGAGGGAGTAGCTGACACAACTGAATATGCAGTTGTTGTATTCCTCTAAGGATGTCCGTATATAGGTTTTTCTGTATCATGTCCTTATATAGGCACAATTCGCCCTGCCCTTATATAGGCATAAAATCCAAGTCCTTATTTAGGCATTAAACCGTGCACTCCAAATACAGGCATGGTCTCCGACATCCGTCCACCCTAACGTCACAACAAGTTCTTGAAGAACAGACCCTTAGGCTTCGGGAGTTTCCCTAGCACAGGACTATTGATTTCTTCAAGGACTCATCTATTATGCATGAACCGTTATACCTTAGGGGTTCATTCATGACATCTTCCGCTGTCCGATTCACGTCAATGCTAACATTCTGAGGTACCTTTCAGGTATAAATATACCTTCCCTAGCCCGTGTAAACTAGAGGAGACCTCGACTTCAGAGGAGCCCGTTTCCCGGCCTGACGCACTGAGAAGACGCTGTCATCCCTGCACGCAGAGAGTCCAGCTTCCAGTGATCTGACTTCCCTTGCGGGGTGTTGGAGTTCGAGTCTGGCAAGAGATTCCCACCTCTCTCCTTCTTAAGGTATGGAGCTGACTAGAACTTAGAGGGATTCTTGGCATACTAGGCATACTAGGTATACTAGACTTAACATACTCTTAGTATACCATAGTAAGGAAAACTTCACCTACTTCATACCTCTCCCTACACCTAGGTTAGGTTAGGAACATTGGGGTAGAACTAGCTAAGAAACGCATCATATGAGTACTCGCATTTTTAGTCTGTGTCATTTATGTAAATGCATATATGCTAAAAGATAATGCTATCGCAGTATTATTTATTTCTACTCCTTACGCTGTACATTATTTATCTTGCATACTGTCTTGTGATCGTAACAGCACAATTAACTTACACACGAAACAAGACTGTTCAATAAATCTTTTATTGAAACGCCTGTCTATTCTTTCTGTGTAACTTTGAGGAAAACTAAGCATGCACGATTGAGCTGAGTGAAATAGTTATCTATTGTTTCCACGACTCTGGGACACGTTCTGATTAAACAAAGTTGTCATGTTTTGCGGCTGCCAGAAACTACTCCCTTCTTGTCGTCAAGGAGTTTCTAGTGGCCTCTGAGCTAGCTGGCACAAGTAATTAAGTTTAATATACTCGAAAGGGACATACTGACCTTAGTCCTATGTCAAACCTATAGGGTATATTATTCCAATGCGCAGAGCCTATTAGGGAAATAGGAGCTACACTACACAGTGTCCTGTCCCAGACTGTAGTGAGTCTGGAGCCAAGGCTGGTAAGAGAGGACCCCTGTGCACTTCAAAACCCATATTTGTAGTCACCTCCACTTCAACTGGGTATAAGTACTGGGTCTCTGACCCCACCAAATCAGTCCCTTCTGGCCCTGTGAAGAACCTCTGTCAGAAGAACTGCTGTGCTGCTACAAAGACTGTCACTCTGCTGGACTGCTGCTCTGGAAGAACTGCTTTTCTACTGTGCTGCCCTGCTGCTTGCTGCCCTCTGACCCTGCTGAGGAAGAGCTGGATTCTGCCTTGAAACCAGAGTGATCTCTAAGGGTGTGTTGGCTTACCTCCTGTCTTCCAAGACTCAGGAATATCAAAGACTCACCAACTGCTCCTGTCCCTGGTCCATTGGAAGTGTACCCGGTTGCCTGCTCCAGTTGAACCAACGCATCTCCTGTCTGCGTGTAGCAGAACCGACACATCGATGCTGTTGTGGGAGCAGAATCAGCGCATTGCATTTGGAACCAGCATCTCCTTAAAGAACCGACGCATCGGAATCAACGCATCTCTGCCCCTGCAGTGCAGGTTGATCGAAGCATCCCCTCGACTGCATGAAGAAACCCAGAGCATCACTTATGAAATCCATGCCTATCGGCTCAGCACCTTGTCTTCGGAACCGATGCATCGCTGCCACTGCGTGAAGAAAATCGATGTATCACGCCGACTGCTGGATCGACACCGACATATTGCTTGGCTGCACCCCACATTTTGCTGTTGTGACCCGGATCAAGGTACTTTGTTCAGCGGGTCTTGCGTTGCTTCTGTATGCAGCCGGCACTCCATCGTAGTCGGCCTGAACTCTTGGCTTTGCCTCGTTCCAGCGCAGCCAGATAATCCCCATAGCTGCTTATTGCTTCCAACCGCTATTTTTACATTTAATCTTTAATAATCAATATCTCGACTTCTCCTTATTGGATTGTTGTCATTGGGGTCTTGTTCTATTCATATAAATCATAACTAGTTCTCTAAACTGGTGTGGAGTCTTTTGGGGTGTTTTGATTGTGTTACTGTGTGTTGTGTTGCACAAATACTTTACACATTGCCTCCTAAGTTAGGCCTGTCTACTCAGTGCCAAGCTACCAGAGGGTGAGCACAGGATAATTTATGGTATATGACTGACTTACCCTGACTAGGATTGTGGTCCCTGCTTGAACAGGGTGCAAACCTCTGCAAACTAGAGACCCTATTTCTCACATCTCCTCACTGCTATACCTATAAATAGGAGTAACATCTAGGAGGGGCAGCCTTCATCTAGTACAGGGTTTCAGTTTTCTTCTAGACTGCTTGGTGATCAAACAGAAGCTAATGATCAGTGAGTGGTATCAAATGTTCAGCTTCACTCTGCACAGTCTCTGCTGTTGCCCTTGTGGGGCAACTTTAGATATGCATTACAATGTCATTATAGCTGACACTAAGGGCACTGTTATGAATATACCAGTATTCAGAGGTGCTGGGGTTGAAAAATGTTATGTTATGTTAGTAACTTTTATAAAGCGCGGCGATTACCCAAGGGTGTCCTGGCGCTATCATATCTATCCTGAGGCAGCGAGCAAGGAAAAACTGAGCTCATTCAGCAAAAAGCCAGGTCTTCAAACCCTTCCTAAAATCCAACAGATCATCAGCGTTTCTTAGGCAAAACGGAAGGTCATTCCAGGCTTTCGCCGCGCACACAGCAAAGCTTCTGCCCCCCCACAGAGCTTTCTTCCAGGGAGGTACAGAAACCAGCTTAGCCCCTAACGAGCGAAGTGCTCTTTACGGGATGTACCACTGGAACATCTTGTTCAGATAGTCTGGGCCTTTACCATGCAGAGCCTTAAAGACCATGCATAGTGATTTGAAACGCACTCGGCTCCTTATTGGGAGCCAGTGCAGCTTCCTTATTTCCTTTGAAATGGATGAAAATTTAGATGTGCCAGTCAAAAGTCTCGCTGCTGCATTTTGCAGCAGCTGAAGTTTATTCAGACTTTTTAGTTGAATATTCAAATACAGGCTGTTGCAGTAATCCAGCCTCGGCAACACCAGAGCTGTGACCACTGTTTGGCGACTACCCAGGGGTAGGAAGGGCATTACTTTCCTAACCATTCTGAGCACATAAGCAGTTGATGATGTTACTGCATTTACCTGATCCCCAAAGGTGAGTCTCTCATCTATAATAACCCCCAGATTCTTCACCTTTTTTGAAGGCAGAGGGAGAGAGCCCATCGAATCAGGCCACCAACTTGGAGTCCAAAAATTAGTGTCTTTCCCAAACAGTAGGACTTCGGTTTTGCCTGAATTAAGCTTCAGACAACTCTCTGCCATCCATTTCCCCACTGATTGCATACAGGCTTGGAAACGCTGATCTATACCTGTTTCCTGACCTGGTCGTAGAGACACCACAATTTGGGTATCATCCGCGTAGGAGGTAATACCAAACCCAAACTCTCTAACAATGGGGGCCAAAGAAGAAACATAGACATTAAACAGGGTGGGGCTAAGGGAGGACCCCTGTGGGACCCCACAGGGTAGCGAAAAGGGTTTAGATTGATATCCACCTAATGCAACGGAATGTCCTCTGCCGGATAGAAAAGAATTTAGCAAAGCCCATGAACTGGCCACCACAAGGTAAATGGAATATGGAGTAAGATGCAGACCCTGGAACAGATGGTCCTTTATAAATTTAGATACCAGTTTCTGGGAACTTTACAAGAGACATTTTCCACCTTCGATGGTCTACCATTTTTGGACTTGCATGTTATTTGAATCACATGTGGAAATGCATTTAGTAAAATCAAGCCTGGTGTTCCCGAATCCTGTAATTTCAAGTGGGGGACCACCAGGCCACTTAGAACCATCTGGGTCTTATGCAACAGGTGACACTATTTCAGTTGACTGAAAGGGCCATTCACATGTATTTACTTGCTGCTATCCAAATTGTTCTCACTGGTCACACAAAGGAGGCTGCCCAAGAGATCAATGCCTATCTATGGTATTACTCTACTATGCATGGTACTTGTTATGGTTGCCTCCCATTCAACACATCCTTGTATCAGTCAAAGCCCTATTCTTGGATGGTTGGTATATACATACTAGTTGCAGAAGTACAGGACTTTGGGATCCTAATTGGTCGTTATTCTTACAAATAAATCTGGGAAAAAGCTCAGTTCAACTCCTTGATATGCGGTCAACCAATATAAAATAATGACTCTAAGAACAGAATGCAATTTTCTGGCTTTATTTTCAAAACATTGGACCTAATGGCCAATGAATGCTGTTTGAGCACAGAACCCACCAGGCATAACTGTCACATTTATGGCATTGCACTGAAGTAAATAAAAAAAGTGATGGGTTGAATACTTGAATTATAATAGATTGGGTAGAAGCCCGAGTAGTTACCAGTGGCTGAAATTATTTCAAGCATTCCACCCATCACTCTTTTGCTTACTTAACTGCAATGCCCAAAGGGTAAAGGGTATGCCAAGATGTGGGCCCCATGCTCACTGTGCCACTGGAACCAAGTTGCACCTAAATGAAGAGCCCAAACTGGGGCGTAACCGGTCTTGGGCTGCTTGCTTTCTGGTTCAAAGAGGACCTGGCTTGGCAGCTGGGCTGGATGGTTCCTTATTGGAGGAGGACCAAGATTGATTTCCATATGGTTGGGTCTAATATGAGGTGGCATGGTGGGTAAAAATCGATGGACTGGAATGTGGCCCGAGTAATTACCAATGGCTGAGATTAATTCAATCATTCCGCCCATAACTTTTCTGTTTACTTCAGTATCTCCATTAAAAAGCAGAGCTTTGTTTTCAGAGTGACAGTGCATTGAAAATAAGAGCAATCACTTTACAACAGTAAAAGAAAAAAGAAGTCCTGCATGCAGACTGCAGTTATCAGAAGGGTTATAGCACCCTATCCCTTGGTATATTTCGGGAAAGTTGATGAAGTTAGAAAGCGAGCAGTACATCTGAAGTAACAGATGGATTCTTGATATATTCATTGCCAGCAATTTGAACATTTGTATAATTCATGTTATTAATGAGACAATCATTAATTATAGTGTTTGATAAGCCATCATAATTACTGAACATTTCTCCCAAAAAAGGATTGCAATTTCTGTATAGTTTAGGCAAATTATCTCTGCAAAAATTCTGTGATAGAATCAAAAAAGCAATGAAAGAAACAATGTTCTTCTGCGCATCCAGTTTCATATTCAGGTGGCATTGACCCCTCCTCCCCAGGGGATCACTCAGGTATTTGGTCCACGGGAGTAACGTTTGTGAATCTGCCAGCACAGGAGCTTCGTGGAAAGTATCACCTTCATATGCCATGTGCCCTCGAAAGATTGGTGAATAAAGGGACTGAGCAACAGTTATAGGAGCCAATTTTCATCCCTTGGGGGTGCCTTGACTCTGGGAATTCAGGGAAGAAAGGAGAAAAACAGAAATAACATTGTTTTGTGAACGTGGGGAGAGGTGAAGAGAGCATTCGATTAGATGAGAGTAAGCAAGGAAAAGCTGCATGATAGAGCCCCTTTGGGGAACAGCTGTGGCGGGTGGGACTATATGGCAAAAGTGGTATTTCTGGTCTGACAAGGTGAAGGGGCAGGGCTGTACTTTCCATTCGTGCAGCAGGTGCAGTGGCGCCCCTGAACCCTGATTATTACTGTATTTTATAATTCAAACCACACCCAAGGGGTCCATTCCCATCTTTGCCCTTTGGCCTATGACACAGTGGCTAGGCTACTGTGCATAGGAGCACCAGTCAAACACAAGGAGATGATGGACGGAGCGCCGAAACTTTTCAGACACTCACCCCCAGTCACAGATCTGGGTTGAATCCATCATCGTTCTTTAGCTCACCTCGCCACCTCGGTTCAGACCCAGCTATATGCAAATCAGTCTTGACCCTGTGCCTCATGGGAACAGTCCAGCCCGAACTGCCAAGCAAGGTCTTCCCTGAACCGGAAACAAGCATCCTGGGACCGGTTTCAGGGTAACACCCCTCATCAGCCAGGCTAGCTTGAATCCAGTGGCAAAGTGAGCAAGGGGGTGAGTGTCTGAAAAGTTTTGGCGCTCCGTCCATCATCTCCTTGTGTTTGCTTTGTTCGCCCTAAGTTGGCACGGTATGCCCAGACGTTGGATGGGATTTGACATTGCCTGCCAGTAAGAGATGAAGGCGGCAGTGATTGAGAGGGGAGTGAGCATATCAGAGAATTATTTCCACCACTTTCAAGGAACTATCAGCATTTCTCTATGTTCACCCTCCTGTTTGGAAAGGGAGATGGGTACCTGGTGGCACAAACTGGGGATGTGTGGGTGAAACCAGTAAAGAAACCTCAGAGGCAGTAAATTCACAAGTTCACTGAATATTTGCGAGTTGGATATAAGCACTGGCCATAATGATGTACATCCTTTGGGTATAGTGGCATTAGGCTTCCCAGAGTATGGCAAGTACATGCAGAAACCATATGACGTGAACAACAGTAGAGGTGTGGACCTATAACAATGAAAAGTTAAGATGTAGAGAGGATCAGCTGGGGTTTAGTTGGTCATGGAAGCATTTTGTGGATACGAGGGATGGACACTTGCGGCCCTTTGCATTCAGTACCACATCTAGGGGGCAGAAGTAAACAAGAGCGGGGTGTGATCTAAGAGAAAGTTATGTGACAATACGTGAGGAGAGATCAACACTATGACATCACATTGCCACTGCTGGAATTTCCCCAGGTCTGCAGCACTGGACCCCATCTGTTTGATCAGCAGTGAGGGAGAAAAATGTGCCCACCATTCAATAGAGCTCTAGAGCAGCAGTAGCAAAAGCAGGTCATTGTAGCAACAACAGAGAGATGACATAGAGAGCAGTAGGTGATACCGCTTATTCACCTGACGGTAATGATTTAGTCACCTGGCAGCACCAATTATTTCGGGTTTGAAGGTTTCCATTTTGTAACCTGAAGAATCTTTTTGAATGTGAGTAGTGTTCTTGGTTTTGGGATCAAGGGGCATCTGCCCTGTATTCTCAACTATACGTCAAGAGACTTCTGCCCTGTATTCTCTGCTATACTACAAGTTACCCTGCTGTGCGTTGCCTGCCACCATTTAAGTTGGAAGATTCCACAATGTTATACTGCTGCAAAACTTGTTCTGCACCCCCAATCTCACATTTAACTGATAACTCTTTCACAAGCGAGACGAAAATTCATTTGTGTAAATTATGTATTGGCCTCATATCCTCAGGTTCAAGTTTTTAAAAAACTTTGCGATATTCTGGGCATTTAGTAGCATTTGTTATGGAGTGTAGCCTGCAGTTGATTGTATGCGCAAAAGACAGAAAAGGCAGCACTCTGAAAGGCTTCAAAGATTTAGCCCAAACATTAGAGTAAGAGTCCGCTAAGTAGAGGCATCTCCAAGAGACATGATTATGTTTTTCGGTTTCTTCTACTGTTGTATGTTTTTCCTTATTACCTAGCTCAGTGTTTTAAATGGAAATATTGAAGTGCAGGTTCTCATTATTTAGAGTACCTGCTTGCTTCGAAGAAGTGTCGGTACTCTCCCATTATGTGTATTGCAGCAGTCCTGAGAAGTGCAGGTGCTCTATCTTTCAAATGAAAGAAATGCAGGTACTCAGTGCCAGGCAGTACCTGCCCATTTAAAGCACTGACGTATTTGCAATTTATACTCCTTTGATAGAGGTTTTCACCTTTGCTTCGTTACATAACAAGATGTACGTTTTTTTAAATGTTTACATTTTAATTTTGCCTGCTTTGTTTCGAACTTAACTTGTTTATCACACTCAAATTTATTCATGTTTCTGATATTGTTTTAGAATTTTCTGCTGTGTTCTAGAACGCTATATCAGCCCAGTGTAATTGCTCGATGCTGTGATCAATTAATGTGAATTTACTGTTACATCGTTTTGCATGCTATATTTATACATTTAAATCTTATAATCCGATTGAGGAAGCCAAACACTTTGGGCCTGATTATGAGTCAGGCATGGGCGGCTCCTCCATGTGTGCGGAGGAGAGTCGCCCCACTGCTTTCTCGCAGTGCGAGAAACAGAAACATAAAATGGTATTATAAATACCATTTTATGTTTCTGCTTCTCCCACTGCCATTGCAGCGTTGTGATTGGCTTAGGGGAGGGAGGGAGGGAGGCTTCCTGTGTGGAGCAGAGAAGCAGTGACGACGCAGGACAACGCAGGACCGGGCCGGTAAAGGTAAGTTAACTTTTTTTTAACTTACCCCAAAGCCCCCCCATGCGACCCCCCTCCCCACACGACCCCCCCCACCCCCACACCCGCAAATCATGTCGGCCGCGACTATTCCTCAGGCAGAAATTACTGCATCGAATTCTGCTCTGCCGGATTCCGAGTAGTTAGGTTTTTCACACCTGGTTTTTCAGGTGTGGGAGAAACTGACTTGTTTTCCAAGTGGAAAAATGTGCAGAAAAATTGCATTGGTCCTTGGCTACAGCAGCGGCCAAGTCTCATTTTTTTTTCACGACAAAGGGGAGCATACAGATTCCCCCGCCAGAAAAATATTTCTTCTTCCCTAACTATGGGCTGGTTTAGATCTTGGAGGGTGGGTTACTCCGTCACAGCAGTGACGGATATCCCGTCCGCTGAAATATAAATCCCATAGGATATAATGGTTGTGATGGAGTAACACATCCTCCAAGATCTAAATCAGGCCCTACGTCTAACTCCCCCTACCTCACTCCCCACACATGTCGCACATACAAGAGCTCAGAGCAGGCAGTAAATGTATACAGTAAAACCCCATGGAATGGCAAATTTTGTATCATTTTATAACTGGAAAAATTGGTCCAAAATGGTAATTCCCCATTCTATTGGGTTAAATTTGTAATTGCATGATACTGGTACAGCATTACCACACAATAACAGTAAAACACATGTGATTTTACCATTAACCCAGTACCATGAAACTTGTAATCTAGGCCATTGATTCTAAAACTTTGAAAGAATTGGAGAGATTAACTTTGCCACATAGAAACTAAAGTGAAAAATAGAGCCTGCAGCCGTAGAGAACAGAGGTAAATTACTAAGCATGCAAGTTGTACAAGAAAATCTCACAAAAGCCACACAAAGTCCCACTGATTATGAATCTGTGAGACATCCACAAAAACAACTCTCAAAACATATTACTGATCTACACACCATTGGTGTACAACCATGCTAGCTTCTTGTTGGAACTACAACACATAATAAACTACGGGGGCCTCATTTACAATATTTTTACGCGTGGCAGTGCAGCAAGCCTTCCTGCTGCACTGCCGTGCGTTAAAAGAAAAGGTCAGGAATCTACAAGGTGTAGCACATTCCTGTCCTTTTCCCCTGCACTGGTGCACAATGGGCTGCCAGGCGCAGTGGCGGCTCCTCCTCTAAGGTGGAGGAGCGTCGCCCCACTGCTATTTGAGCAGTGCAAAATATAGAAATAAAATGATAATAACAAGACGCTATTATCATTTTATTTTTCTGTGTGGGACTGGAGCCAGGTCTGGGTGGGGCAGGGCTGATCAAGTGAGGAGCAAGTGCGCATGAAGGTTTGGCCGGCCATCTTCGGCCGGCCAAACATTGATGCGCACTTAGCATGTTCTCCACCTGGCTGTGTTGCACAGCCTGGTAGAGAACATGCCCAGGCTCCCAGACACTGCCTGAGCGGCCAAACAGGCTGCTCAGGCCAATCACGACGATGCTCATGCAGAGTCATGTTTGGCTGGGGGGTCCAGGAGCCTGGGTGCTTCTGGCGCTTCCAGCAGAGTGAGGACGGAGGCGAAGGTGGGGAAGGCAAATTTACTTTGAATTAACTTTTTTATCCACCCCCCCACCCCACACTCCTGTTCCGAAGCAGCCGCCACTGGCCATGAGCCAATGCAGGCACCCTTCCGCCATGGTGCAGGGGTGTCTGCGTTGTAAGGGTGATTGTTTTTGTGCAGGAAGGGACACCTTCCTTCTTGCAAAAAAACAATCATGAGAGGTGTTTTCCTCTTTCTATGTGTGCTGCAGAATGCAGCACACATAGAAATAGGAAAAACGTGGAGAAATAATGGTATTTCTCCTCACTGTTCCCTCCTTACCCCTCCCCACGGGAGGCTAGGGATCTGAAGCATTCCTAGGTTTACAAAACCTTGTAAATCTGGGAATGCGTCAGGTTCCATGGATGCTGCGTGAGAACACACACAGCAACACCCATGGAATGCCCCTTTCACGCTGAGTAATGCGTGAAAGGGGGCCATGAAAAGCCACGTAGGGTGGCTTTTACGTGGCCTTGTAAATACGAGGAGGCACACTGCGCTGCTGTGCATTAAAAAAGTGACGCACCAGGAGCGCAATGGGCTTATAACTAAGCCTCCAAAGTGTGAAATGAAATGCCCTAGCACACACTCACAAACACTGTCCAGCAAAAATGTATGATTCCATAAAAAGCCAAACCTCCACCACTTCACTGAAAAGAACTGAGACTCACCCAAGTCAGTGCCCTATCCCTCCAGCACACACAATGTGCACATGATCAGAAATGCACCAAGGAGGATGGCAGCAGCGATCCTCTTCCCACCTATATAGAGCCAAGCAGTTAAACCCACGGTAACAATAGTCATACAATTAATAAGTATCCAGTAAAAGATTATACACACAGGTCACTCATGAGTTTAACGTACAGAAATAGAAACTAACATTACACACCCACCCATAAACAAATCAGAGGATCAGGACAAACTGACACATAGGGAACACGACTTGCACTACTATTCACAAACATTGCAGGGAACGGTGCAAACCCCCTACAATATGTCGTATTGATCTACCACAATACATCAGAAAATCTATGGTCACCTACCTGACTACTGACAAACTGTTTCCTGATATGAAAATACCTTCATAACCTTACTAAAGCAACCGGGCACCACATCACCATGTGCAGGAAGAAGCACCATGATAAGAGAAGAACCTGCCTTCGAGGCCTGAAGGTATACCTGCAGTAAAATGGCTCAGTTACATGGAGATGATGGAAACACTAGGAGCAATGCAAAAATCTCCATGAACTCTTCTGTACCGCGAGCTCTAAAATTATTCTTAACAATCAGCAAAAGGCGCAGGTATTCTAGGGTGCTACCCACTGAACTCTGCCTACAACGGATCTACACACAGCACAAGTCAGCTGCAGGTTGTCACACAGGTCGAGAGATTAAACAGGTAGCTAAGGCTGTCACTGAAGATACCTCAAGCACCACTAAATGCCCAAGCTGTGAGCACCATATACTGCCTGAAACCCTTTATTTTCAAATAAATGTTTTCCTCCCCAGTTCCTCCCTCTCTGGTTTAGTCTCTGGACTGATCTGTGCCTTGAGATTTACTGCACTACCTCAACTTCATTAGACTCCATCTTGCACTTGACACCAGTCAACACCCTGTTACACCATGCCTATGACTGCTGCAATTCATATTATACTCCAGTGTTCATGGCTTTTTGAATATATCTACATTTTCAGATAATGGAATTTTGAGTCTTAGGTGATGATCTACTCTTATACTCTAATGTTCTTGGCTAACTTAAACATATTCCAATAATGTAATGTTGTACCTTATGTAATCAGCCATTTCTATTGTAAAGCGCTCTAGCACCTTTAGGTAATGCGAGTATTATATAAAAATGCATAAATAAATAAATAAATAGTGGCACACGCCCAGGGCCGGACTGGCCGTAGCGGGCACCGGGCGTTTCCCCGGGGGCCGCTAGGGTGGGGGCCGGTTTTGGGCCCCTGGGGGCCGGTTTTGTTACCGGGGGTCGGCAATATCGGCCCCCTGTAACAAAATCGGCCGAAACCGGCCCTCGCAAACAGCGCAGCTGCACCCCCCCTACTCCCAAGGTGGGGGCGAGCAGTTTGCCAGGGCCGGTTTCTTTTCCCAGTCCGGCCCGGCACACGGCCTAGCAACAGCCGACTCCAGGAATGCTACAGGGGCAAACACGTGTGATTGGTATTCTAGAGCCCACAACTCAGGTACAAGGGCCCCACTTACATATTGATTGTGAGTTAAAGGCATAAGCGTATCAACTGAGATCAACTTCTCGCGGGCTTTCAGCTCATGCACAGCTTTACTGAACGCAGACTTGTTTTGAATTCAGAACGTGTTGCACTTCCCATAGCATTGTTTTAATGTGCGGCTTTCAGTTCATATTTCAGGAAAAAATACAAGGATCCTTTCAACTATGGTGCTCAATATATTTGTATGTAGTTTGTTCGGTTTTCAGAAGACAAACACCAAAAACAAATGTCTGAAGGAAACAACAGACAGGCTTGCTCCTCATCTATCAGTGTTCATGCAGTTCTCGTAGGATGTCAGAAGCAAAAGCTTCTGCAAATTATCCAGAGGTAGACAGGATTTCACTTTACCTGCCACTCTTCTAGCATTGTGGCTGCTTTTAGGATTAGCAACACATTTAAGAGCACTATTCAGATCACACTTGGGAATAGAGATGGTGAGGATAATGATGCAGAAGGCATAGTCAGAGATAGTCATAGATGATGGCAATGTCAGACCCTGCTCGTGGTGATGTTGGGGAGGTTTGGGGGGACGGGACAGAGCAGACATGGGCTACTGGGTGCCAACTGTATTGCTTGAGGCCATTTGCCACTGGAGTTCATCCTACAATAGCTCTGCAAATGCAGCCAAGTACTAGAGAGGTAGCGTGGGTGCAAGAGCTCAGAACCCAGCAGCATGTCCAACCCAGTGCTTATCTTTATGAAAAAAGAGTACTTTTACTCTTATGACAGAACTGAATGCTACACAATCCAAGTAATACACCATACAAGGTTGTCATACGTTGAACTTTAACTATGAGGTGCTACCCCTCCCCTTCCTTCCTAGGTATCCATCTTACCACCCACTATGGTCCAGATCCCACTATTTCTATCTCCTCCATACTTGAACTTAGGAAATGATTAGGGTCAGTGCAGATCACTCATAATTTCTCTCAAGCTAAGTGCGCAAATCAATTCAATGTATTTAGCAGCTTTTGTAGCAAAAAATCTCATGCAGGTACACTTATTTGCCTGTCCTTTTCCCTGACCCTCTCTTGTTCGTAGGTAAAGCTAATGCCCGTGGTTATCTGTTGGTGATCGGCAGCCATCCATGCTGTGTGGTGGGTGCAGGTGGCATTCCTGCCCTCACAGGGTGGACTTCTCCACCCGGTTGCCATGAGCCAGATATTCTTCACAGGACTTGCTCTGGAACGGTGTTACACCAGGCTTCAGCAGTGGTAGAGTTCCTGGGTCAGCTGCAGACTGGCATTTCAGCTTGCAAACATTGCAGCCTACATGCTTATACTTCTTTGTGGTGTCTGGGGGCAGTTATAGCCTCCGGACTGGTTTGGAGCTTTCCGCTTCAGCAGCAGTTTAATCTCCTTTACTTCTTTGGTGGTGGCAAAACCAGACACATGACCTGTGACAGATGCCTAGGTGTTACAGAATGACCCACTTTGGTAAAGCCTTATGTACAGCTCCTCAGGATTTTCACATAGAGACCAGAGAACCCTTTCACACCACAGAACACTTCTTGATCACTCAGTCTGGATTGTCAGCTTCCTCTGGGTGCTACTCACGCTGTGTCACTCTTACTAGACAACCTTTCCTTCTCCAGGGCTGGGCACACTCCAGCCCTTTCGTAGCTGGCAGGCAGGATTCTAGGGTCTTCAGACAGAACTGCAGCTTTTTCAGTAGAATGTGGTGACTTCAGGTGATGTTCCCTCACCTCTGGGAGGCTGGCTGTTGGACAGACACCAGGCCCAGTTTCACAGTAGCTCTTCGAGAACTCAGCAGAGCGTTTCCTTCCTCGGTCATAAAGTGGTTGTGTTTGGATCCCACTTTTATACAAAATTTCCAGGGAGGATATGTTGATCCACTGTAATATGCTTTAGAACTGGTTTACACTGGTTCTCTTTCGAATATCATTTCCAGGCTGCTCTCCAGAGATAGCCCTTGGGAAAACTGATGGCTCACACAAGTAGGTTGTAAGGGAGCTGGTGCCAAGCAGGAGTACCCTCAACAGGGGCACATTTACTTGTGATCTCCAAAGTTCTACCAAACAGCAGTGCTCAGGGAGAACTAACGAGGAACCCCTTGCTAACTAAGTCTTCTCAAAATTTCTAAATTCAGCCCTGCCCCCATCTTCCTCACTTCAGTGTCTGGATCTCCGTTCAAGGGACAGGAATGAGGGCAATTTCACTGTCTTGGCAACTATCCTCACCCTCCATCTTTTGCCATGCAACAATCAAGGGCATCCAAAATGAATCCAGCTGGCCTTAGTACTCAGACTCACATGCATACAGAGTCCTACTACCATATGGGTGTCACATGCTCCCTATACATGCACACACGTTCAAAATGCACACAGGATGTAGCGATCAGTTGTGGATTTCATCTGTCAGTGAAACTTTACACATTCATATGCAGATGAAGTAAAAGCCTATATTTGGAATGAATTCAAAGCCATCCACAAACCTCTAAAAAAATAAAAAATATCTCTAGCATAGCAACATTGAGAATATGAAAAATACATTAAAATACATTCAAGGCATTCAGCAGACCAAGGGCAAGTAGGAAATATATATATAACTTTAGGCCTTCACCATACCAAAATGTCCTTTAGCATTCCATGTTTTATTGAATCCCACATGGGCTTCCTGCACCCCCTACTGCAATATTCCACTCCCACATGTTATTTCCCATTTCTCTGAGCAATCTTGCAATTTATATCTATATTTACAACCTAGATGTCCCATGGTGTAAGTACTCCTCGATGTGGTAATACTGATGCAGAACTCCTGCATCAGTCATATTTACCCGTTGAACTCTAGCCTGGGCTTTCTCGCAGCTCACACAAGTGTAATGAGTCACTGGGACACAATAATGAGATTCTCCATCACCAGATTCAATGCAGTATTTTTAGAATCACTCTCCTTATTTGTAGTGACTGCTGTTTGTCTTTCTTGTACTGTTTTACTTTTTTACTTCCAAAGATTGACATGTCTCCTGTTCGAAAATGGCCCTCTCCGAAGGGTCAACCCAAACTTTTGCCTTCCCCCTCTTTTTTGGGCCTCGTTTTTGTTGGCTTTGGGACTCTGAGCACTTTACCACTGCTAACCAGTGCCAAAGTACATGTGATATCACCTCTAAACATGCTATCACTGGCTCATACTCAATTGGCATATTAATGTACTCATAAATCCCTATTAAAGTGCACTACATGTGCCCAGGGCCTGTAAATTATATGCTACTAGTGGGATTGCAGCACTGCTTTTGCCTCCCACTAAAGTAGCCCTTAAACATATCTCAGACCTGCCACTGCAGTGCCTGTGTGTGCAGTTTACACTGCCATCCCGACTTGACATTTAAAACCCTTTGCCAAGCCTTAAACTCCCCTAATATTACATATAAGCCACCCCTGAGGTAGACTCCAGATGGCCCATATAGCAGGGGGCTGTGTCATGAAAAGGTAAGGCATGTGTTTTTAAGTTTTGCATGTCCTGTTAGTGAAAAACAACTATTTTAATTTTTCAATACTGTGAGGCCTACCCCTTCCACAGGTTAAGATTGGGAATTCCTTATTACACTTTTAAGCTGCAACTCCCGATTGAGAAAGAGTAGCTCTGTCATGTTTACTATCATTGGAATGATAATGAAAAATCCTCTTTACTGGTAAAGTGGGATTTAACATTACCATTTTAGAAATTGAATTTTTTAGAAAGTTGGTATTTCTCTGCTCTTAATTTCTGTGTGTCTGCAGTCTGTCTGCAATACATGTCTGGGGCAGGTGACAGCTTGACTTTGTGCATTCCCTTTAGACAGCCACACACAAAGGAAGGTTAGGTGTATCTGAGTGCCCATCTGCATCCTGATGTCTCATCCTGGGCAAGATGGGAGGGAGTAGCTGACACAACTGAATATGCAGTTGTTGTATTCCTCTAAGGATGTCCGTATATAGGTTTTTCTGTATCATGTCCTTATATAGGCACAATTCGCCCTGCCCTTATATAGGCATAAAATCCAAGTCCTTATTTAGGCATTAAACCGTGCACTCCAAATACAGGCATGGTCTCCGACATCCGTCCACCCTAACGTCACAACAAGTTCTTGAAGAACAGACCCTTAGGCTTCGGGAGTTTCCCTAGCACAGGACTATTGATTTCTTCAAGGACTCATCTATTATGCATGAACCGTTATACCTTAGGGGTTCATTCATGACATCTTCCGCTGTCCGATTCACGTCAATGCTAACATTCTGAGGTACCTTTCAGGTATAAATATACCTTCCCTAGCCCGTGTAAACTAGAGGAGACCTCGACTTCAGAGGAGCCCGTTTCCCGGCCTGACGCACTGAGAAGACGCTGTCATCCCTGCACGCAGAGAGTCCAGCTTCCAGTGATCTGACTTCCCTTGCGGGGTGTTGGAGTTCGAGTCTGGCAAGAGATTCCCACCTCTCTCCTTCTTAAGGTATGGAGCTGACTAGAACTTAGAGGGATTCTTGGCATACTAGGCATACTAGGTATACTAGACTTAACATACTCTTAGTATACCATAGTAAGGAAAACTTCACCTACTTCATACCTCTCCCTACACCTAGGTTAGGTTAGGAACATTGGGGTAGAACTAGCTAAGAAACGCATCATATGAGTACTCGCATTTTTAGTCTGTGTCATTTATGTAAATGCATATATGCTAAAAGATAATGCTATCGCAGTATTATTTATTTCTACTCCTTACGCTGTACATTATTTATCTTGCATACTGTCTTGTGATCGTAACAGCACATTTAACTTACACAAGAAACAAGACTGTTCAATAAATCTTTTATTGAAACGCCTGTCTATTCTTTCTGTGTAACTTTGAGGAAAACTAAGCATGCACGATTGAGCTGAGTGAAATAGTTATCTATTGTTTCCACGACTCTGGGACACGTTCTGATTCTAAAGGGAAACAAAGTTGTCATGTTTTGCGGCTGCCAGAAACTACTCCCTTCTTGTCGTCAAGGAGTTTCTAGTGGCCTCTGAGCTAGCTGGCACAAATAATTAAGTTTAATATACTCGAAAGGGACATACTGACCTTAGTCCTATGTCAAACCTATAGGGTATATTATTCCAATGCGCAGAGCCTATTAGGGAAATAGGAGCTACACTACACAGTGTCCTGTCCCAGACTGTAGTGAGTCTGGAGCCAAGGCTGGTAAGAGAGGACCCCTGTGCACTTCAAAACCCATATTTGTAGTCACCTCCACTTCAACTGGGTATAAGTACTGGGTCTCTGACCCCACCAAATCAGTCCCTTCTGGACCTGTGAAGAACCTCTGTCAGAAGAACTGCTGTGCTGCTACAAAGACTGTCACTCTGCTGGACTGCTGCTCTGGAAGAACTGCTTTTCTACTGTGCTGCCCTGCTGCTTGCTGCCCTCTGACCCTGCTGAGGAAGAGCTGGATTCTGCCTTGAAACCAGAGTGATCTCTAAGGGTGTGTTGGCTTACCTCCTGTCTTCCAAGACTCAGGAATATCAAAGACTCACCAACTGCTCCTGTCCCTGGTCCATTGGAAGTGTACCCGGTTGCCTGCTCCAGTTGAACCAACGCATCTCCTGTCTGCGTGTAGCAGAACCGACACATCGATGCTGTTGTGGGAGCAGAATCAGCGCATTGCATTTGGAACCAGCATCTCCTTAAAGAACCGACGCATCGGAATCAACGCATCGCTGCCCCTGCAGTGCAGGAAGATCGAAGCATCCCCTCGACTGCATGAAGAAACCCAGAGCATCACTTATGAAATCCATGCCTATCGGCTCAGCACCTTGTCTTCGGAACCGATGCATCGCTGCCACTGCGTGAAGAAAATCGATGTATCACGCCGACTGCTGGATCGACACCGACATATTGCTTGGCTGCACCCCACATTTTGCTGTTGTGACCCGGATCAAGGTACTTTGTTCAGCGGGTCTTGCGTTGCTTCTGTATGCAGCCGGCACTCCATCGTAGTCGGCCTGAACTCTTGGCTTTGCCTCGTTCCAGCGCAGCCAGATAATCCCCATAGCTGCTTATTGCTTCCAACCGCTATTTTTACATTTAATCTTTAATAATCAATATCTCGACTTCTCCTTATTGGATTGTTGTCATTGGGGTCTTGTTCTATTCATATAAATCATAACTAGTTCTCTAAACTGGTGTGGAGTCTTTTTGGGGTGTTTTGATTGTGTTACTGTGTGTTGTGTTGCACAAATACTTTACACATTGCCTCCTAAGTTAGGCCTGTCTACTCAGTGCCAAGCTACCAGAGGGTGAGCACAGGATAATTTATGGTATATGACTGACTTACCCTGACTAGGATTGTGGTCCCTGCTTGAACAGGGTGCAAACCTCTGCAAACTAGAGACCCTATTTCTCACATCTCCTCACTGCTATACCTATAAATAGGAGTAACATCTAGGAGGGGCAGCCTTCATCTAGTACAGGGTTTCAGTTTTCTTCTAGACTGCTTGGTGATCAAACAGAAGCTAATGATCAGTGAGTGGTATCAAATGTTCAGCTTCACTCTGCACAGTCTCTGCTGTTGCCCTTGTGGGGCAACTTTAGATATGCATTACAATGTCATTATAGCTGACACTAAGGGCACTGTTATGAATATACCAGTATTCAGAGGTGCTGGGGTTGAAAAATGTTATGTTATGTTAGTAACTTTTATAAAGCGCGGCGATTACCCAAGGGTGTCCTGGCGCTATCATATCTATCCTGAGGCAGCGAGCAAGGAAAAACTGAGCTCATTCAGCAAAAAGCCAGGTCTTCAAACCCTTCCTAAAATCCAACAGATCATCAGCGTTTCTTAGGCAAAACGGAAGGTCATTCCAGGCTTTCGCCGCGCACACAGCAAAGCTTCTGCCCCCCACAGAGCTTTCTTCCAGGGAGGTACAGAAACCAGCTTAGCCCCTAACGAGCGAAGTGCTCTTTTCGGGATGTACCACTGGAACATCTTGTTCAGATAGTCTGGGCCTTTACCATGCAGAGCCTTAAAGACCATGCATAGTGATTTGAAACGCACTCGGCTCCTTATTGGGAGCCAGTGCAGCTTCCTTATTTCCTTTGAAATGGATGAAAATTTAGATGTGCCAGTCAAAAGTCTCGCTGCTGCATTTTGCAGCAGCTGAAGTTTATTCAGACTTTTTAGTTGAATATTCAAATACAGGCTGTTGCAGTAATCCAGCCTCGGCAACACCAGAGCTGTGACCACTGTTTGGCGACTACCCAGGGGAATGTCCTCTGCCGGATAGAAAAGAATTTAGCAAAGCCCATGAACTGGCCACCACAAGGTAAATGGAATATGGAGTAAGATGCAGACCCTGGAACAGATGGTCCTTTATAAATTTAGATACCAGTTTCTGGGAACTTTACAAGAGACATTTTCCACCTTCGATGGTCTACCATTTTTGGACTTGCATGTTATTTGAATCACATGTGGAAATGCATTTAGTAAAATCAAGCCTGGTGTTCCCGAATCCTGTAATTTCAAGTGGGGGACCACCAGGCCACTTAGAACCATCTGGGTCTTATGCAACAGGTGACACTATTTCAGTTGACTGAAAGGGCCATTCACATGTATTTACTTGCTGCTATCCAAATTGTTCTCACTGGTCACACAAAGGAGGCTGCCCAAGAGATCAATGCCTATCTATGGTATTACTCTACTATGCATGGTACTTGTTATGGTTGCCTCCCATTCAACACATCCTTGTATCAGTCAAAGCCCTATTCTTGGATGGTTGGTATATACATACTAGTTGCAGAAGTACAGGACTTTGGGATCCTAATTGGTCGTTATTCTTACAAATAAATCTGGGAAAAAGCTCAGTTCAACTCCTTGATATGCGGTCAACCAATATAAAATAATGACTCTAAGAACAGAATGCAATTTTCTGGCTTTATTTTCAAAACATTGGACCTAATGGCCAATGAATGCTGTTTGAGCACAGAACCCACCAGGCATAACTGTCACATTTATGGCATTGCACTGAAGTAAATAAAAAAAGTGATGGGTTGAATACTTGAATTATAATAGATTGGGTAGAAGCCCGAGTAGTTACCAGTGGCTGAAATTATTTCAAGCATTCCACCCATCACTCTTTGCTTACTTAACTGCAATGCCCAAAGGGTAAAGGGTATGCCAAGATGTGGGCCCCATGCTCACTGTGCCACTGGAACCAAGTTGCACCTAAATGAAGAGCCCAAACTGGGGCGTAACCGGTCTTGGGCTGCTTGCTTTCTGGTTCAAAGAGGACCTGGCTTGGCAGCTGGGCTGGATGGTTCCTTATTGGAGGAGGACCAAGATTGATTTCCATATGGTTGGGTCTAATATGAGGTGGCATGGTGGGTAAAAATCGATGGACTGGAATGTGGCCCGAGTAATTACCAATGGCTGAGATTAATTCAATCATTCCGCCCATAACTTTTCTGTTTACTTCAGTATCTCCATTAAAAAGCAGAGCTTTGTTTTCAGAGTGACAGTGCATTGAAAATAAGAGCAATCACTTTACAACAGTAAAAGAAAAAGAAGTCCTGCATGCAGACTGCAGTTATCAGAAGGGTTATAGCACCCTATCCCTTGGTATATTTCGGGAAAGTTGATGAAGTTAGAAAGCGAGCAGTACATCTGAAGTAACAGATGGATTCTTGATATATTCATTGCCAGCAATTTGAACATTTGTATAATTCATGTTATTAATGAGACAATCATTAATTACAGTGTTTGATAAGCCATCATAATTACTGAACATTTCTCCCAAAAAGGATTGCAATTTCTGTATAGTTTAGGCAAATTATCTCTGCAAAAATTCTGTGATAGAATCAAAAAGCAATGAAAGAAACAATGTTCTTCTGCGCATCCAGTTTCATATTCAGGTGGCATTGACCCCTCCTCCCCAGGGGATCACTCAGGTATTTGGTCCACGGGAGTAACGTTTGTGAATCTGCCAGCACAGGAGCTTCGTGGAAAGTATCACCTTCATATGCCATGTGCCCTCGAAAGATTGGTGAATAAAGGGACTGAGCAACAGTTATAGGAGCCAATTTTCATCCCTTGGGGGTGCCTTGACTCTGGGAATTCAGGGAAGAAAGGAGAAAAACAGAAATAACATTGTTTTGTGAACGTGGGGAGAGGTGAAGAGAGCATTCGATTAGATGAGAGTAAGCAAGGAAAAGCTGCATGATAGAGCCCCTTTGGGGAACAGCTGTGGCGGGTGGGACTATATGGCAAAAGTGGTATTTCTGGTCTGACAAGGTGAAGGGGCAGGGCTGTACTTTCCATTCGTGCAGCAGGTGCAGTGGCGCCCCTGAACCCTGATTATTACTGTATTTTATAATTCAAACCACACCCAAGGGGTCCATTCCCATCTTTGCCCTTTGGCCTATGACACAGTGGCTAGGCTACTGTGCATAGGAGCACCAGTCAAACACAAGGAGATGATGGACGGAGCGCCGAAACTTTTCAGACACTCACCCCCAGTCACAGATCTGGGTTGAATCCATCATCGTTCTTTAGCTCACCTCGCCACCTCGGTTCAGACCCAGCTATATGCAAATCAGTCTTGACCCTGTGCCTCATGGGAACAGTCCAGCCCGAACTGCCAAGCAAGGTCTTCCCTGAACCGGAAACAAGCATCCTGGGACCGGTTTGAGGGTAACACCCCTCATCAGCCAGGCTAGCTTGAATCCAGTGGCAAAGTGAGCAAGGGGGTGAGTGTCTGAAAAGTTTTGGCGCTCCGTCCATCATCTCCTTGTGTTTGCTTTGTTCGCCCTAAGTTGGCACGGTATGCCCAGACGTTGGATGGGATTTGACATTGCCTGCCAGTAAGAGATGAAGGCGGCAGTGATTGAGAGGGGGAGTGAGCATATCAGAGAATTATTTCCACCACTTTCAAGGAACTATCAGCATTTCTCTATGTTCACCCTCCTGTTTGGAAAGGGAGATGGGTACCTGGTGGCACAAACTGGGGATGTGTGGGTGAAACCAGTAAAGAAACCTCAGAGGCAGTAAATTCACAAGTTCACTGAATATTTGCGAGTTGGATATAAGCACTGGCCATAATGATGTACATCCTTTGGGTATAGTGGCATTAGGCTTCCCAGAGTATGGCAAGTACATGCAGAAACCATATGACGTGAACAACAGTAGAGGTGTGGACCTATAACAATGAAAAGTTAAGATGTAGAGAGGATCAGCTGGGGTTTAGTTGGTCATGGAAGCATTTTGTGGATACGAGGGATGGACACTTGCGGCCCTTTGCATTCAGTACCACATCTAGGGGGCAGAAGTAAACAAGAGCGGGGTGTGATCTAAGAGAAAGTTATGTGACAATACGTGAGGAGAGATCAACACTATGACATCACATTGCCACTGCTGGAATTTCCCCAGGTCTGCAGCACTGGACCCCATCTGTTTGATCAGCAGTGAGGGAGAAAAATGTGCCCACCATTCAATAGAGCTCTAGAGCAGCAGTAGCAAAAGCAGGTCATTGTAGCAACAACAGAGAGATGACATAGAGAGCAGTAGGTGATACCGCTTATTCACCTGACGGTAATGATTTAGTCACCTGGCAGCACCAATTATTTCGGGTTTGAAGGTTTCCATTTTGTAACCTGAAGAATCTTTTTGAATGTGAGTAGTGTTCTTGGTTTTGGGATCAAGGGGCATCTGCCCTGTATTCTCAACTATACGTCAAGAGACTTCTGCCCTGTATTCTCTGCTATACTACAAGTTACCCTGCTGTGCGTTGCCTGCCACCATTTAAGTTGGAAGATTCCACAATGTTATACTGCTGCAAAACTTGTTCTGCACCCCCAATCTCACATTTAACTGATAACTCTTTCACAAGCGAGACGAAAATTCATTTGTGTAAATTATGTATTGGCCTCATATCCTCAGGTTCAAGTTTTTAAAAAACTTTGCGATATTCTGGGCATTTAGTAGCATTTGTTATGGAGTGTAGCCTGCAGTTGATTGTATGCGCAAAAGACAGAAAAGGCAGCACTCTGAAAGGCTTCAAAGATTTAGCCCAAACATTAGAGTAAGAGTCCGCTAAGTAGAGGCATCTCCAAGAGACATGATTATGTTTTTCGGTTTCTTCTACTGTTGTATGTTTTTCCTTATTACCTAGCTCAGTGTTTTAAATGGAAATATTGAAGTGCAGGTTCTCATTATTTAGAGTACCTGCTTGCTTCGAAGAAGTGTCGGTACTCTCCCATTATGTGTATTGCAGCAGTCCTGAGAAGTGCAGGTGCTCTATCTTTCAAATGAAAGAAATGCAGGTACTCAGTGCCAGGCAGTACCTGCCCATTTAAAGCACTGACGTATTTGCAATTTATACTCCTTTGATAGAGGTTTTCACCTTTGCTTCGTTACATAACAAGATGTACGTTTTTTTAAATGTTTACATTTTAATTTTGCCTGCTTTGTTTCGAACTTAACTTGTTTATCACACTCAAATTTATTCATGTTTCTGATATTGTTTTAGAATTTTCTGCTGTGTTCTAGAACGCTATATCAGCCCAGTGTAATTGCTCGATGCTGTGATCAATTAATGTGAATTTACTGTTACATCGTTTTGCATGCTATATTTATACATTTAAATCTTATAATCCGATTGAGGAAGCCAAACACTTTGGGCCTGATTATGAGTCAGGCATGGGCGGCTCCTCCATGTGTGCGGAGGAGAGTCGCCCCACTGCTTTCTCGCAGTGCGAGAAACAGAAACATAAAATGGTATTATAAATACCATTTTATGTTTCTGCTTCTCCCACTGCCATTGCAGCGTTGTGATTGGCTTAGGGGAGGGGAGGGGAGGGAGGCTTCCTGTGTGGAGCAGAGAAGCAGTGACGACGCAGGACAACGCAGGACCGGGCCGGTAAAGGTAAGTTAACTTTTTTTTAACTTACCCCAAAGCCCCCCCATGCGACCCCCCTCCCCACACGACCCCCCCCACCCCCACACCCGCAAATCATGTCGGCCGCGACTATTCCTCAGGCAGAAATTACTGCATCGAATTCTGCTCTGCCGGATTCCGAGTAGTTAGGTTTTTCACACCTGGTTTTTCAGGTGTGGGAGAAACTGACTTGTTTTCCAAGTGGAAAAATGTGCAGAAAAATTGCATTGGTCCTTGGCTACAGCAGCGGCCAAGTCTCATTTTTTTCACGACAAAGGGGAGCATACAGATTCCCCCGCCAGAAAAATATTTCTTCTTCCCTAACTATGGGCTGGTTTAGATCTTGGAGGGTGGGTTACTCCGTCACAGCAGTGACGGATATCCCGTCCGCTGAAATATAAATCCCATAGGATATAATGGTTGTGATGGAGTAACACATCCTCCAAGATCTAAATCAGGCCCTACGTCTAACTCCCCTACCTCACTCCCCACACATGTCGCACATACAAGAGCTCAGAGCAGGCAGTAAATGTATACAGTAAAACCCCATGGAATGGCAAATTTTGTATCATTTTATAACTGGAAAAATTGGTCCAAAATGGTAATTCCCCATTCTATTGGGTTAAATTTGTAATTGCATGATACTGGTACAGCATTACCACACAATAACAGTAAAACACATGTGATTTTACCATTAACCCAGTACCATGAAACTTGTAATCTAGGCCATTGATTCTAAAACTTTGAAAGAATTGGAGAGATTAACTTTGCCACATAGAAACTAAAGTGAAAAATAGAGCCTGCAGCCGTAGAGAACAGAGGTAAATTACTAAGCATGCAAGTTGTACAAGAAAATCTCACAAAAGCCACACAAAGTCCCACTGATTATGAATCTGTGAGACATCCACAAAAACAACTCTCAAAACATATTACTGATCTACACACCATTGGTGTACAACCATGCTAGCTTCTTGTTGGAACTACAACACATAATAAACTACGGGGGCCTCATTTACAATATTTTTACGCGTGGCAGTGCAGCAAGCCTTCCTGCTGCACTGCCGTGCGTTAAAGAAAAAGGTCAGGAATCTACAAGGTGTAGCACATTCCTGTCCTTTTCCCCTGCACTGGTGCACAATGGGCTGCCAGGCGCAGTGGCGGCTCCTCCTCTAAGGTGGAGGAGCGTCGCCCACTGCTATTTGAGCAGTGCAAAATATAGAAATAAAATGATAATAACAAGACGCTATTATCATTTTATTTTTCTGTGTGGGACTGGAGCCAGGTCTGGGTGGGGCAGGGCTGATCAAGTGAGGAGCAAGTGCGCATGAAGGTTTGGCCGGCCATCTTCGGCCGGCCAAACATTGATGCGCACTTAGCATGTTCTCCACCTGGCTGTGTTGCACAGCCTGGTAGAGAACATGCCCAGGCTCCCAGACACTGCCTGAGCGGCCAAACAGGCTGCTCAGGCCAATCACGACGATGCTCATGCAGAGTCATGTTTGGCTGGGGGGTCCAGGAGCCTGGGTGCTTCTGGCGCTTCCAGCAGAGTGAGGACGGAGGCGAAGGTGGGGAAGGCAAATTTACTTTGAATTAACTTTTTATCCACCCCCACCCCACACTCCTGTTCCGAAGCAGCCGCCACTGGCCATGAGCCAATGCAGGCACCCTTCCGCCATGGTGCAGGGGTGTCTGCGTTGTAAGGGTGATTGTTTTTGTGCAGGAAGGGACACCTTCCTTCTTGCAAAAAACAATCATGAGAGGTGTTTTCCTCTTTCTATGTGTGCTGCAGAATGCAGCACACATAGAAATAGGAAAAACGTGGAGAAATAATGGTATTTCTCCTCACTGTTCCCTCCTTACCCCTCCCCACGGGAGGCTAGGGATCTGAAGCATTCCTAGGTTTACAAAACCTTGTAAATCTGGGAATGCGTCAGGTTCCATGGATGCTGCGTGAGAACACACACAGCAACACCCATGGAATGCCCCTTTCACGCTGAGTAATGCGTGAAAGGGGGCCATGAAAAGCCACGTAGGGTGGCTTTTACGTGGCCTTGTAAATACGAGGAGGCACACTGCGCTGCTGTGCATTAAAAAAGTGACGCACCAGGAGCGCAATGGGCTTATAACTAAGCCTCCAAAGTGTGAAATGAAATGCCCTAGCACACACTCACAAACACTGTCCAGCAAAAATGTATGATTCCATAAAAAGCCAAACCTCCACCACTTCACTGAAAAGAACTGAGACTCACCCAAGTCAGTGCCCTATCCCTCCAGCACACACAATGTGCACATGATCAGAAATGCACCAAGGAGGATGGCAGCAGCGATCCTCTTCCCACCTATATAGAGCCAAGCAGTTAAACCCACGGTAACAATAGTCATACAATTAATAAGTATCCAGTAAAAGATTATACACACAGGTCACTCATGAGTTTAACGTACAGAAATAGAAACTAACATTACACACCCACCCATAAACAAATCAGAGGATCAGGACAAACTGACACATAGGGAACACGACTTGCACTACTATTCACAAACATTGCAGGGAACGGTGCAAACCCCCTACAATATGTCGTATTGATCTACCACAATACATCAGAAAATCTATGGTCACCTACCTGACTACTGACAAACTGTTTCCTGATATGAAAATACCTTCATAACCTTACTAAAGCAACCGGGCACCACATCACCATGTGCAGGAAGAAGCACCATGATAAGAGAAGAACCTGCCTTCGAGGCCTGAAGGTATACCTGCAGTAAAATGGCTCAGTTACATGGAGATGATGGAAACACTAGGAGCAATGCAAAAATCTCCATGAACTCTTCTGTACCGCGAGCTCTAAAATTATTCTTAACAATCAGCAAAAGGCGCAGGTATTCTAGGGTGCTACCCACTGAACTCTGCCTACAACGGATCTACACACAGCACAAGTCAGCTGCAGGTTGTCACACAGGTCGAGAGATTAAACAGGTAGCTAAGGCTGTCACTGAAGATACCTCAAGCACCACTAAATGCCCAAGCTGTGAGCACCATATACTGCCTGAAACCCTTTATTTTCAAATAAATGTTTTCCTCCCCAGTTCCTCCCTCTCTGGTTTAGTCTCTGGATTGATCTGTGCCTTGAGATTTACTGCACTACCTCAACTTCATTAGACTCCATCTTGCACTTGACACCAGTCAACACCCTGTTACACCATGCCTATGACTGCTGCAATTCATATTATACTCCAGTGTTCATGGCTTTTTGAATATATCTACATTTTCAGATAATGGAATTTTGAGTCTTAGGTGATGATCTACTCTTATACTCTAATGTTCTTGGCTAACTTAAACATATTCCAATAATGTAATGTTGTACCTTATGTAATCAGCCATTTCTATTGTAAAGCGCTCTAGCACCTTTAGGTAATGCGAGTATTATATAAAAATGCATAAATAAATAAATAAATAGTGGCACACGCCTAGGGCCGGACTGGCCGTAGCGGGCACCGGGCGTTTCCCCGGGGGCCGCTAGGGTGGGGGCCGGTTTTGGGCCCCTGGGGGCCGGTTTTGTTACCGGCGGTCGGCAATATCGGCCCCCTGTAACAAAATCGGCCGAAACCGGCCCTCGCAAACAGCGCAGCTGCACCCCCTACTCCCAAGGGGGGGCGAGCAGTTTGCCAGGGCCGGTTTCTTTTCCCAGTCCGGCCCGGCACACGGCCTAGCAACAGCCGACTCCAGGAATGCTACAGGGGCAAACACGTGTGATTGGTATTCTAGAGCCCACAACTCAGGTACAAGGGCCCCACTTACATATTGATTGTGAGTTAAAGGCATAAGCGTATCAACTGAGATCAACTTCTCGCGGGCTTTCAGCTCATGCACAGCTTTACTGAACGCAGACTTGTTTTGAATTCAGAACGTGTTGCACTTCCCATAGCATTGTTTTAATGTGCGGCTTTCAGTTCATATTTCAGGAAAAAATACAAGGATCCTTTCAACTATGGTGCTCAATATATTTGTATGTAGTTTGTTCGGTTTTCAGAAGACAAACACCAAAAACAAATGTCTGAAGGAAACAACAGACAGGCTTGCTCCTCATCTATCAGTGTTCATGCAGTTCTCGTAGGATGTCAGAAGCAAAAGCTTCTGCAAATTATCCAGAGGTAGACAGGATTTCACTTTACCTGCCACTCTTCTAGCATTGTGGCTGCTTTTAGGATTAGCAACACATTTAAGAGCACTATTCAGATCACACTTGGGAATAGAGATGGTGAGGATAATGATGCAGAAGGCATAGTCAGAGATAGTCATAGATGATGGCAATGTCAGACCCTGCTCGTGGTGATGTTGGGGAGGTTTGGGGGGGGGACGGGACAGAGCAGACATGGGCTACTGGGTGCCAACTGTATTGCTTGAGGCCATTTGCCACTGGAGTTCATCCTACAATAGCTCTGCAAATGCAGCCAAGTACTAGAGAGGTAGCGTGGGTGCAAGAGCTCAGAACCCAGCAGCATGTCCAACCCAGTGCTTATCTTTATGAAAAAAGAGTACTTTTACTCTTATGACAGAACTGAATGCTACACAATCCAAGTAATACACCATACAAGGTTGTCATACGTTGAACTTTAACTATGAGGTGCTACCCCTCCCCTTCCTTCCTAGGTATCCATCTTACCACCCACTATGGTCCAGATCCCACTATTTCTATCTCCTCCATACTTGAACTTAGGAAATGATTAGGGTCAGTGCAGATCACTCATAATTTCTCTCAAGCTAAGTGCGCAAATCAATTCAATGTATTTAGCAGCTTTTGTAGCAAAAAATCTCATGCAGGTACACTTATTTGCCTGTCCTTTTCCCTGACCCTCTCTTGTTCGTAGGTAAAGCTAATGCCCGTGGTTATCTGTTGGTGATCGGCAGCCATCCATGCTGTGTGGTGGGTGCAGGTGGCATTCCTGCCCTCACAGGGTGGACTTCTCCACCCGGTTGCCATGAGCCAGATATTCTTCACAGGACTTGCTCTGGAACGGTGTTACACCAGGCTTCAGCAGTGGTAGAGTTCCTGGGTCAGCTGCAGACTGGCATTTCAGCTTGCAAACATTGCAGCCTACATTCTTATACTTCTTTGTGGTGTCTGGGGGCAGTTATAGCCTCCGGACTGGTTTGGAGCTTTCCGCTTCAGCAGCAGTTTAATCTCCTTTACTTCTTTGGTGGTGGCAAAACCAGACACATGACCTGTGACAGATGCCTAGGTGTTCCAGAATGACCCACTTTGGTAAAGCCTTATGTACAGCTCCTCAGGATTTTCACATAGAGACCAGAGAACCCTTTCACACCACAGAACACTTCTTGATCACTCAGTCTGGATTGTCAGCTTCCTCTGGGTGCTACTCACGCTGTGTCACTCTTACTAGACAACCTTTCCTTCTCCAGGGCTGGGCACACTCCAGCCCTTTCGTAGCTGGCAGGCAGGATTCTAGGGTCTTCAGACAGAACTGCAGCTTTTTCAGTAGAATGTGGTGACTTCAGGTGATGTTCCCTCACCTCTGGGAGGCTGGCTGTTGGACAGACACCAGGCCCAGTTTCACAGTAGCTCTTCGAGAACTCAGCAGAGCGTTTCCTTCCTCGGTCATAAAGTGGTTGTGTTTGGATCCCACTTTTATACAAAATTTCCAGGGAGGATATGTTGATCCACTGTAATATGCTTTAGAACTGGTTTACACTGGTTCTCTTTCGAATATCATTTCCAGGCTGCTCTCCAGAGATAGCCCTTGGGAAAACTGATGGCTCACACAAGTAGGTTGTAAGGGAGCTGGTGCCAAGCAGGAGTACCCTCAACAGGGGCACATTTACTTGTGATCTCCAAAGTTCTACCAAACAGCAGTGCTCAGGGAGAACTAACGAGGAACCCCTTGCTAACTAAGTCTTCTCAAAATTTCTAAATTCAGCCCTGCCCCCATCTTCCTCACTTCAGTGTCTGGATCTCCGTTCAAGGGACAGGAATGAGGGCAATTTCACTGTCTTGGCAACTATCCTCACCCTCCATCTTTTGCCATGCAACAATCAAGGGCATCCAAAATGAATCCAGCTGGCCTTAGTACTCAGACTCACATGCATACAGAGTCCTACTACCATATGGGTGTCACATGCTCCCTATACATGCACACACGTTCAAAATGCACACAGGATGTAGCGATCAGTTGTGGATTTCATCTGTCAGTGAAACTTTACACATTCATATGCAGATGAAGTAAAAGCCTATATTTGGAATGAATTCAAAGCCATCCACAAACCTCTAAAAAAAATAAAAAATATCTCTAGCATAGCAACATTGAGAATATGAAAAATACATTAAAATACATTCAAGGCATTCAGCAGACCAAGGGCAAGTAGGAAATATATATATAACTTTAGGCCTTCACCATACCAAAATGTCCTTTAGCATTCCATGTTTTATTGAATCCCACATGGGCTTCCTGCACCCCCTACTGCAATATTCCACTCCCACATGTTATTTCCCATTTCTCTGAGCAATCTTGCAATTTATATCTATATTTACAACCTAGATGTCCCATGGTGTAAGTACTCCTCGATGTGGTAATACTGATGCAGAACTCCTGCATCAGTCATATTTACCCGTTGAACTCTAGCCTGGGCTTTCTCGCAGCTCACACAAGTGTAATGAGTCACTGGGACACAATAATGAGATTCTCCATCACCAGATTCAATGCAGTATTTTTAGAATCACTCTCCTTATTTGTAGTGACTGCTGTTTGTCTTTCTTGTACTGTTTTACTTTTTACTTCCAAAGATTGACATGTCTCCTGTTCGAAAATGGCCCTCTCCGAAGGGTCAACCCAAACTTTTTGCCTTCCCCCTCTTTTTGGGCCTCGTTTTTGTTGGCTTTGGGACTCTGAGCACTTTACCACTGCTAACCAGTGCCAAAGTACATGTGATATCACCTCTAAACATGCTATCACTGGCTCATACTCAATTGGCATATTAATGTACTCATAAATCCCTATTAAAGTGCACTACATGTGCCCAGGGCCTGTAAATTATATGCTACTAGTGGGATTGCAGCACTGCTTTTGCCTCCCACTAAAGTAGCCCTTAAACATATCTCAGACCTGCCACTGCAGTGCCTGTGTGTGCAGTTTACACTGCCATCCCGACTTGACATTTAAAACCCTTTGCCAAGCCTTAAACTCCCCTAATATTACATATAAGCCACCCCTGAGGTAGACTCCAGATGGCCCATATAGCAGGGGGCTGTGTCATGAAAAGGTAAGGCATGTGTTTTTAAGTTTTGCATGTCCTGTTAGTGAAAAACAACTATTTTAATTTTTCAATACTGTGAGGCCTACCCCTTCCACAGGTTAAGATTGGGAATTCCTTATTACACTTTTAAGCTGCAACTCCCGATTGAGAAAGAGTAGCTCTGTCATGTTTACTATCATTGGAATGATAATGAAAAATCCTCTTTACTGGTAAAGTGGGATTTAACATTACCATTTTAGAAATTGAATTTTTTAGAAAGTTGGTATTTCTCTGCTCTTAATTTCTGTGTGTCTGCAGTCTGTCTGCAATACATGTCTGGGGCAGGTGACAGCTTGACTTTGTGCATTCCCTTTAGACAGCCACACACAAAGGAAGGTTAGGTGTATCTGAGTGCCCATCTGCATCCTGATGTCTCATCCTGGGCAAGATGGGAGGGAGTAGCTGACACAACTGAATATGCAGTTGTTGTATTCCTCTAAGGATGTCCGTATATAGGTTTTTCTGTATCATGTCTGTAGGAAGGTGGAATCTGACTATATGGTTGCCCCCACTTTTTTTATGGTGTTTTGCTGGTTTATGACTTAGTTGGACTGGGACCCTGCTATTCAGGGCCCCAGTCTATCTGCTCTCTCTCTAAATGACATGGAGTGCACTCTAGGTGCACTAGTGATTGGATACTGTGGTGCCTTATGAGTCCCTAGTATATGGTACCTTAGGTGCCAAGGGCATAGGTACTTCACAGGCCTCCCAGGGGCTGCAGCATATGTTATGCCACCCCTGGGAAGCAGTCTAAATCTGACACCACAGGCCTGCTACTGCAGCCTGGGTGAGGTGGTGCTAGCACCCCTCACTGAGATATAGGTTTCCTATATCTCTCCTGCACACACATATAAACCTATCAGTCACCCCTAAGGCAGGCCCTATCAATCCTGAGGGCAGGGTGCTTGGCTTCTATGTGAGGGGGTGCCTCTGCATGAGCAGGGCCCCTCTGCAGTTCTCAGAGTCCATTCTCTGGTGCTGTTTGTGGATGCGGTTAAACCATATACTCTTAAGTGCATTATATCCTCGCGGTAAATGCTAACTTTGGAATGGCTGCATCAAAACATGTCGTGTTTGGTGTCAAACATCTTGAATACTACCCCCCGCCAATCTTGGCGGCGGGGGTAGCATTCCACCCTTCTAGAGGGATAAGACATGTACCTGCTGTGGAAACGCAGTAGAATCCTAAAGAGCCCTGGCATCACAAAATGGATGCCACCAGTCACAGACACTGGGCTGCCCTCCTGCTGATGACCGAAACTCGCAGTGGAGGAAGCCCAACAATAGGCATCCTGTCACAGGGAGGTGTAACCACCTTCCAGACAGGGTTTAGTGTATTGGGGCTGGGTGGGTGCACTCTTAGAGTGCTTTGAAGTCCTGCACTGGGGGAGCAGAAGGCTCCTCTGTGCATATGCCAGTTCAAACCAGCTCAGGGGCTACCTGCCCCTGCTCTGGCACGAAACTGGACAAAGGGAAGTGGGTGTAGCCACCCCTCCCTTGACCCTCCCATAGGTGGGGTCATAGAGCTAGTCCATCCCCTCTTTTTAGTTTAAGAGGGGGAACCTTGCCATTGCAAAGCAGATAACCCCTGGACGACGCTCTACAGAAGAATCCTGGCCCTTCGACGTTCCACTACCTTTGGAAGACAGAAGAATCTCCCTTGGAGTCAAGGAGTGACTCCCCTGCTTGGCAGGCACCAAAAACGACAACGACGGTCGCAAACTACGCCGCTCCCGCCGGAGTCCGAAGTCCCTGCAGCCCAAGAAGTGGATTTCCTGACCTCTCCCAGGCCATCGTGAGTCCCCAGCGAAGCTGAGGCAAGTGGACCCCACGAGTAACGAGGAACCGCGACCCCTGGGTACCGTGCACTATTGTCGAGTGCAACCCCTTCACAACGTTCTACGAACTTGTGCTTTGGACCACGTGTGGTCCCGACCTCCAGCAGGAATCCCTCCGAAGATCAGAGGCCTACACCGTCCCGAGTGACCGTGGGCCCCTGTTGAGTGATTCCGCCCGAGGTGTCTTTGCGATCCCTTGCCCGCTGGCTTGGGGGTCCCCAGAAGACTTCCTAAAGAAACCAAAGGGCTCCCTGGTTGCTCCAGGCCTGCCCTGACTTACCCTCGCTGGGTGAGTCCCTCAGACCTTGCTGGTCTGCGCCATCGACTTTTCTTCATCTCCCCGAGACTTGCGGCTGCCAAGGCTTGTTGGCTCCGATCGAGTTGCCGACACCGCAGTCAGCTGCAGACGTCGAGGGACACACCGAATCCAGCTCCTGGTCGTCGTCGACGCCTCCTGGCCCACGTGGCTGAAGAGTCAAGGCACCTGCAACCGACCTGAAGCGACCGACGACGGTGGGCATCCATCTTCCTTGCCCCGGGTCACTGCCAAGTGACTTTGAACACTGTCCCCTCTGCTTTCAGGTCATCCTTCTTCAGAATCCAGGCTTGGATTCCACCGGACACTTCTTCAGCTCCCGCAAGCAGCAAGTCTTCTTTGTTCGCCATTGAAAACGACGCCGCGACCCGACACCAAAGGACACCTGTGCACCCGGCTTCCCTGGGTGAGGTAACTCCAGCACTACGGTGCTCCTGTGGGTGTGGTCCTAGAACTACTTACCCTGTAAGTGACTTGCTTGTAGGTTCTCCCGAAGTATCCTAAAACTCTTTATTTCCAACCGCGACTTGCCCCATTGAAGTTAACGGCGATTCGCGCCTGTGTATCCACACTGCACGCGTCCCCGTGGGTCCTTTACTTACCTGCCTTGGGTGGTTTCGTGAGGCCCCAGCACTTCTGAAGGCCCTAGGCCTTGTCTCCTTGCAAGTCGTTGTTTCTAAGGCTCTTACTTAGTATATGGTCTGGTACGCCCCTAGGGCCCCAGCCATATTTTGTGCTTAACTTATTGTGAAACGTTGATTTGTGCATATGTTTGTCTTCTAATCTCATAAAGAGATTAGTAGAGAGTTATTTAGAAATAAATACATATATATTTGATATATATACCTGTGTGGTGTCTTTTCATTTGGTGATTCAAGAGATTATATGGTAAAACAAGCTGCTTTACATTCCTCCGAGACTTAGCCTGAAGGCTGCTCTCCACAGCTACCACTAGGATAGCTTTCTTTAAAAGGTTGTCTTAAACCTATCTACCATAAGAGTCGATTTGCCCTGGTGCAAGGTGTCCACTTTAATTAGTGAACAGCATATACCAGGCCAACTTCTCACATTGGTGGGCAGCGTGTGGGATTCCAGCTTGCCATTGTTTTACCAGAAAATCTCTATTTGAATTACTAACTGAAAACCATTATAGGTACTCAAGGTACATATAAAGTCAAGCTTAGTATCAATAAGTTCTACTGAACTTAGAGCTGTGTGCCAAGGGATAGCACACCCTTTCCACAGCTCAAGCTAGGATCAGTAGGCCACAAACTAGTGTAGGTAGTACAACACTGCACAACACTAGAATGTCCTTAAAGGGTGGACCCAGTGGATCCACTCAGCCTCAGTATAAGGACATGGCTTTCTCTGACTTGAGAGCCATGTGTGTTGACAGACACCTGAGACTAGGACAGAGTCCCTCAACACTACACCTGATAGATCTGCTGACAGCAGATGACCTTAGATTGGCTCTAGGAGCTAAGGGGTCTGAATCAGTGGGTGGGTCAATCATAGTATCTGGGTCAGATGAGGACAATCCGAATGACCAAGACTCTGTGGTTGAAGGGCCAGGCTTCAAGGAGCCTGAACAGGACAGAGGAGTTCTCCCTAAGAGAACTGGCAGAGTGGATGAGAGGCACAGATCCCCTTCCAGGGAATCTGAGCACTCTTATCACTCTGGCAGAGAATTTGTCCAAGAGAGGAGCTCATACTTTAACTTAAGAGAGACCTCCTCTGAGAGAAGGTGCAAACTGCTCCAGTATGAGGAAGCCAAAGTGGCCCTCAGAACCAAGCAGTTGGCACTGGATAGAGAAGCCCTGGAGATCCAGAGAGCTTCCAGAAGGGAGGGTTTAGAACCCCTGGTGGCAGCAACAGTGTCCCTAGAGGCAGAGAATATGTCCCTGACCATAGGAACCTGAGCAAGGTTGTTCCTCCCTACCAGAGTGGGGATGATATCCACAAGTGGATAACTGCTATGGAGAGGGCCTGTAGAGTACAGCAGGTCCCCCAAAAGCAGTGGGCAGCAATCTTGTGGCTCTCCTTTTCAGATAAAGGTAGAGACAAGCTCCTCACTGTTAGAGAAGAGGATGCTGATAATTATGAGGTCCTGAAGAGTGCACTGATAGATGGGTTTGGCTTAACCACTGAAGAGTACAGGTTGAAGTTCAGAGATACCCAGAAGGCACAGACTCAGGACTGGACAGACTTTGTAGATTGTGCATCCAAGGCTCTGGAGGGTTGGCTGGTTGGCAGTAGGGTTACTGATTTCAAAGGATTTTATAATCTAATGATGAGAGAACAGATCCTTAATAATTGTCAAAACCAGCTTTTACACCAGTACCTGGTGGACTCTGATCTGACCTCTCCCCAAGAATTGGGAAAGAAGGCAGACAAATGGGTCAGAACCAGAGTAAGGCCTAAGAATCAGGGTGGTGACCACAAGAAAGATTCTACCAAGTCCCAAGAGAAAGGTGGGGATAAATCCAAGGATAAGTCCACTACAGGGCCCCAAAATTCCTCTTCTGGGGGTGGGTCCCAAACTCCTTCCTCTCCTGAAAAGAAACCCTATTGCCATGTCTGTAAAAAGCCTGGGCACTGGAAATCTGATCCCAGTTGTCCCAGGAATGGCAATAAAGAAAATGTTCCTCCAACAACTACTACCACCCCTCCTGGTACTACCAGTAGTAATCCTCCAGTTGGGAGTAGTGCACCCAAAAGTTAGGTGCTTTTGCAAGAGGAACAGAGGTGGGCCCTAGTTTAGACAGGACCCCCTCAACAGACTCCTCAGATTCTGATGGTGGTGTAGGATATGCCACCTTTACCATGGGTCCCATAGCATTGGGCAGGTACAGACTGGAGCCAATGATTAATGGTCAGAAAGCTGTGGCATTTAGGGACACAGGGGCTAGTGTCACCATGGTGGCAGGGAAACTAGTCCCCCTCACCAGCTTTTACCTGAGTTTAAATACCAGGTGACCAACATTGATGGTGTCAGAACAGATCACCCCATGGCCATAGTCAATCTCAGCTGGGAGGGGGTCACAGGCCCAAAAGAGTGGCAGTGTCCCCAACCCTACCTGTAGATTGCCTGATGGGCAATGATTTGGAAATTTCAGCCTGGGCTGAAGTTGAACACCAAACCCATCTTAGGATGTTGGGCGTCCCTGCAAAGGTTAGTGGGGCTGTGATGGCCACAGCCCCAGCCCAAGAATTTGGAGAGATGGAGCCTGAAAGAATGGCCCACTCTCCCCCGAAAGAGAGCACAAGGGTTGAAGAAAAGTCTTCTTCCCCCAGACAGTAGGTAAGGGTCAGCCTCCTCAGGGAACTGACCCTACCCCTAGTGAAGGAACTGCCACAGAGGTAGTCAGGCCTGGCCTGGCCACACCCCTGATGGCAGAGGACCCTTCCAAGGTGGTACCCAGTCTGGAGCAGGTAACCTGCCCCTCTCTACCCTGCCTCAGTCAGCCCAGGGCTGCAGAGGTCAGGGAGGTCAGTGGACCCCCCGGGCCCCTGTCCAGAGGAAGCCCCCCATCAGCAGATTAGGGGCACCCAGTCTAGTAGCCCTAGCCAGGTGAAAATTCCTCTACACACTGAGGGATCCCCCATACCTTTATGTAGGGACCTCCCCCAGAAGGACTCTGGTAGGCAAGGGCAAACCTGGGACCAGAAGGTTCCAAACCTGCCATGTCCCTCCAGTGTTCCATCCAAAGGGACCCAACCCCCAGCTGTAGGCAGCCAAAGGTTGACCCTTAGAGCAAAGTGCAACTCAGTCATGGAAAGACAGGCATACATGGTGACCAGTGATCTGAGGAAGCTGAGGCCAACATTCCTAGGGCCTCACTTCCCTACTCAGACACCTCACCGGCCTTGTACTTTACCTAAGCACACCAGAGGTAGTGATTCCCCATGGTGGAGACCCTCTCATACCCTTAGGGCGAGGGATTGCTTAGTGGACCATAACATAGGGGGCAACCATGCTAGTGCAGGTGCTTCCTTATATGGCCACTTAGTCAATATAGGCTCAACTGGTCAAGGTTAGCCTTATCTCCTTTCGTTTGGGGGGGTTATGTAGGAAGGTGGAATCTGACTATATGGTTGCCCCCACTTTTTTTATGGTGTTTTGCTGGTTTATGACTTAGTTGGACTGGGACCCTGCTATTCAGGGCCCCAGTCTATCTGCTCTCTCTCTAAATGACATGGAGTGCACTCTAGGTGCACTAGTGATTGGATACTGTGGTGCCTTATGAGTCCCTAGTATATGGTACCTTAGGTGCCAAGGGCATAGGTACTTCACAGGCCTCCCAGGGGCTGCAGCATATGTTATGCCACCCCTGGGAAGCAGTCTAAATCTGACACCACAGGCCTGCTACTGCAGCCTGGGTGAGGTGGTGCTAGCACCCCTCACTGAGATATAGGTTTCCTATATCTCTCCTGCACACACATATAAACCTATCAGTCACCCCTAAGGCAGGCCCTATCAATCCTGAGGGCAGGGTGCTTGGCTTCTATGTGAGGGGGTGCCTCTGCATGAGCAGGGCCCCTCTGCAGTTCTCAGAGTCCATTCTCTGGTGCTGTTTGTGGATGCGGTTAAACCATATACTCTTAAGTGCATTATATCCTCGCGGTAAATGCTAACTTTGGAATGGCTGCATCAAAACATGTCATGTTTGGTGTCAAACATCTTGGAATACTACCCCCCCGCCAATCTTGGCGGCGGGGGTAGCATTCCACCCTTCTAGAGGGATAAGACATGTACCTGCTGTGGAAACGCGGTAGAATCCTAAAGAGCCCTGGCATCACAAAATGGATGCCACCAGTCACAGACACTGGGCTGCCCTCCTGCTGATGACCGAAACTCGCAGTGGAGGAAGCCCAACAATAGGCATCCTGTCACAGGGAGGTGTAACCACCTTCCAGACAGGGTTTAGTGTATTGGGGCTGGGTGGGTGCACTCTTAGAGTGCTTTGAAGTCCTGCACTGGGGGAGCAGAAGGCTCCTCTGTGCATATGCCAGTTCAAACCAGCTCAGGGGCTACCTGCCCCTGCTCTGGCACGAAACTGGACAAAGGGAAGTGGGTGTAGCCACCCCTCCCTTGACCCTCCCATAGGTGGGGTCATAGAGCTAGTCCATCCCCTCTTTTTAGTTTAAGAGGGGGAACCTTGCCATTGCAAAGCAGATAACCCCTGGACGACGCTCTACAGAAGAATCCTGGCCCTTCGACGTTCCACTACCTTTGGAAGACAGAAGAATCTCCCTTGGAGTCAAGGAGTGACTCCCCTGCTTGGCAGGCACCAAAAACGACAACGACGGTCGCAAACTACGCCGCTCCCGCCGGAGTCCGAAGTCCCTGCAGCCCAAGAAGTGGATTTCCTGACCTCTCCCAGGCCATCGTGAGTCCCCAGCGAAGCTGAGGCAAGTGGACCCCACGAGTAACGAGGAACCGCGACCCCTGGGTACCGTGCACTATTGTCGAGTGCAACCCCTTCACAACGTTCTACGAACTTGTGCTTTGGACCACGTGTGGTCCCGACCTCCAGCAGGAATCCTCCGAAGATCAGAGGCCTACACCGTCCCGAGTGACCGTGGGCCCCTGTTGAGTGATTCCGCCCGAGGTGTCTTTGCGATCCCTTGCCCGCTGGCTTGGGGGTCCCCAGAAGACTTCCTAAAGAAACCAAAGGGCTCCCCTGGTTGCTCCAGGCCTGCCCTGACTTACCCTCGCTGGGTGAGTCCCTCAGACCTTGCTGGTCTGCGCCATCGACTTTTCTTCATCTCCCCGAGACTTGCGGCTGCCAAGGCTTGTTGGCTCCGATCGAGTTGCCGACACCGCAGTCAGCTGCAGACGTCGAGGGACACACCGAATCCAGCTCCTGGTCGTCGTCGACGCCTCCTGGCCCACGTGGCTGAAGAGTCAAGGCACCTGCAACCGACCTGAAGCGACCGACGACGGTGGGCATCCATCTTCCTTGCCCCGGGTCACTGCCAAGTGACTTTGAACACTGTCCCCTCTGCTTTCAGGTCATCCTTCTTCAGAATCCAGGCTTGGATTCCACCGGACACTTCTTCAGCTCCCGCAAGCAGCAAGTCTTCTTTGTTCGCCATTGAAAACGACGCCGCGACCCGACACCAAAGGACACCTGTGCACCCGGCTTCCCTGGGTGAGGTAACTCCAGCACTACGGTGCTCCTGTGGGTGTGGGTCCTAGAACTACTTACCCTGTAAGTGACTTGCTTGTAGGTTCTCCCGAAGTATCCTAAAACTCTTTATTTCCAACCGCGACTTGCCCCATTGAAGTTAACGGCGATTCGCGCCTGTGTATCCACACTGCACGCGTCCCCCGTGGGTCCTTTACTTACCTGCCTTGGGTGGTTTCGTGAGGCCCCAGCACTTCTGAAGGCCCTAGGCCTTGTCTCCTTGCAAGTCGTTGTTTCTAAGGCTCTTACTTAGTATATGGTCTGGTACGCCCCTAGGGCCCCAGCCATATTTTGTGCTTAACTTATTGTGAAACGTTGATTTGTGCATATGTTTGTCTTCTAATCTCATAAAGAGATTAGTAGAGAGTTATTTAGAAATAAATACATATATATTTGATATATATACCTGTGTGGTGTCTTTTCATTTGGTGATTCAAGAGATTATATGGTAAAACAAGCTGCTTTACATTCCTCCGAGACTTAGCCTGAAGGCTGCTCTCCACAGCTACCACTAGGATAGCTTTCTTTAAAAGGTTGTCTTAAACCTATCTACCATAAGAGTCGATTTGCCCTGGTGCAAGGTGTCCACTTTAATTAGTGAACAGCATATACCAGGCCAACTTCTCACAATGTCCTTATATAGGCACAATTCGCCCTGCCCTTATATAGGCATAAAATCCAAGTCCTTATTTAGGCATTAAACCGTGCACTCCAAATACAGGCATGGTCTCCGACATCCGTCCACCCTAACGTCACAACAAGTTCTTGAAGAACAGACCCTTAGGCTTCGGGAGTTTCCCTAGCACAGGACTATTGATTTCTTCAAGGACTCATCTATTATGCATGAACCGTTATACCTTAGGGGTTCATTCATGACATCTTCCGCTGTCCGATTCACGTCAATGCTAACATTCTGAGGTACCTTTCAGGTATAAATATACCTTCCTAGCCCGTGTAAACTAGAGGAGACCTCGACTTCAGAGGAGCCCGTTTCCCGGCCTGACGCACTGAGAAGACGCTGTCATCCCTGCACGCAGAGAGTCCAGCTTCCAGTGATCTGACTTCCCTTGCGGGGTGTTGGAGTTCGAGTCTGGCAAGAGATTCCCACCTCTCTCCTTCTTAAGGTATGGAGCTGACTAGAACTTAGAGGGATTCTTGGCATACTAGGCATACTAGGTATACTAGACTTAACATACTCTTAGTATACCATAGTAAGGAAAACTTCACCTACTTCATACCTCTCCCTACACCTAGGTTAGGTTAGGAACATTGGGGTAGAACTAGCTAAGAAACGCATCATATGAGTACTCGCATTTTTAGTCTGTGTCATTTATGTAAATGCATATATGCTAAAAGATAATGCTATCGCAGTATTATTTATTTCTACTCCTTACGCTGTACATTATTTATCTTGCATACTGTCTTGTGATCGTAACAGCACATTTAACTTACACAAGAAACAAGACTGTTCAATAAATCTTTTATTGAAACGCCTGTCTATTCTTTCTGTGTAACTTTGAGGAAAACTAAGCATGCACGATTGAGCTGAGTGAAATAGTTATCTATTGTTTCCACGACTCTGGGACACGTTCTGATTCTAAAGGGAAACAAAGTTGTCATGTTTTGCGGCTGCCAGAAACTACTCCCTTCTTGTCGTCAAGGAGTTTCTAGTGGCCTCTGAGCTAGCTGGCACAAGTAATTAAGTTTAATATACTCGAAAGGGACATACTGACCTTAGTCCTATGTCAAACCTATAGGGTATATTATTCCAATGCGCAGAGCCTATTAGGGAAATAGGAGCTACACTACACAGTGTCCTGTCCCAGACTGTAGTGAGTCTGGAGCCAAGGCTGGTAAGAGAGGACCCCTGTGCACTTCAAAACCCATATTTGTAGTCACCTCCACTTCAACTGGGTATAAGTACTGGGTCTCTGACCCCACCAAATCAGTCCCTTCTGGACCTGTGAAGAACCTCTGTCAGAAGAACTGCTGTGCTGCTACAAAGACTGTCACTCTGCTGGACTGCTGCTCTGGAAGAACTGCTTTTCTACTGTGCTGCCCTGCTGCCCTCTGACCCTGCTGAGGAAGAGCTGGATTCTGCCTTGAAACCAGAGTGATCTCTAAGGGTGTGTTGGCTTACCTCCTGTCTTCCAAGACTCAGGAATATCAAAGACTCACCAACTGCTCCTGTCCCTGGTCCATTGGAAGTGTACCCGGTTGCCTGCTCCAGTTGAACCAACGCATCTCCTGTCTGCGTGTAGCAGAACCGACACATCAATGCTGTTGTGGGAGCAGAATCAGCGCATTGCATTTGGAACCAGCATCTCCTTAAAGAACCGACGCATCGGAATCAACGCATCGCTGCCCCTGCAGTGCAGGAAGATCGAAGCATCCCCTCGACTGCATGAAGAAACCCAGAGCATCACTTATGAAATCCATGCCTATCGGCTCAGCACCTTGTCTTCGGAACCGATGCATCGCTGCCACTGCGTGAAGAAAATCGATGTATCACGCCGACTGCTGGATCGACACCGACATATTGCTTGGCTGCACCCCACATTTTGCTGTTGTGACCCGGATCAAGGTACTTTGTTCAGCGGGTCTTGCGTTGCTTCTGTATGCAGCCGGCACTCCATCGTAGTCGGCCTGAACTCTTGGCTTTGCCTCGTTCCAGCGCAGCCAGATAATCCCCATAGCTGCTTATTGCTTCCAACCGCTATTTTTACATTTAATCTTTAATAATCAATATCTCGACTTCTCCTTATTGGATTGTTGTCATTGGGGTCTTGTTCTATTCATATAAATCATAACTAGTTCTCTAAACTGGTGTGGAGTCTTTTTGGGATGTTTTGATTGTGTTACTGTGTGTTGTGTTGCACAAATACTTTACACATTGCCTCCTAAGTTAGGCCTGTCTACTCAGTGCCAATCTACCAGAGGGTGAGAACAGGATAATTTATGGTATATGACTGACTTACCCTGACTAGGATTGTGGTCCCTGCTTGAACAGGGTGCAAACCTCTGCAAACTAGAGACCCTATTTCTCACATCTCCTCACTGCTATACCTATAAATAGGAGTAACATCTAGGAGGGGCAGCCTTCATCTAGTACAGGGTTTCAGTTTTCTTCTAGACTGCTTGGTGATCAAACAGAAGCTAATGATCAGTGAGTGGTATCAAATGTTCAGCTTCACTCTGCACAGTCTCTGCTGTTGCCCTTGTGGGGCAACTTTAGATATGCATTACAATGTCATTATAGCTGACACTAAGGGCACTGTTATGAATATACCAGTATTCAGAGGTGCTGGGGTTGAAAAATGTTATGTTATGTTAGTAACTTTTATAAAGCGCGGCGATTACCCAAGGGTGTCCTGGCGCTATCATATCTATCCTGAGGCAGCGAGCAAGGAAAAACTGAGCTCATTCAGCAAAAAGCCAGGTCTTCAAACCCTTCCTAAAATCCAACAGATCATCAGCGTTTCTTAGGCAAAACGGAAGGTCATTCCAGGCTTTCGCCGCGCACACAGCAAAGCTTCTGCCCCCCACAGAGCTTTCTTCCAGGGAGGTACAGAAACCAGCTTAGCCCCTAACGAGCGAAGTGCTCTTTTCGGGATGTACCACTGGAACATCTTGTTCAGATAGTCTGGGCCTTTACCATGCAGAGCCTTAAAGACCATGCATAGTGATTTGAAACGCACTCGGCTCCTTATTGGGAGCCAGTGCAGCTTCCTTATTTCCTTTGAAATGGATGAAAATTTAGATGTGCCAGTCAAAAGTCTCGCTGCTGCATTTTGCAGCAGCTGAAGTTTATTCAGACTTTTTAGTTGAATATTCAAATACAGGCTGTTGCAGTAATCCAGCCTCGGCAACACCAGAGCTGTGACCACTGTTTGGCGACTACCCAGGGGAATGTCCTCTGCCGGATAGAAAAGAATTTAGCAAAGCCCATGAACTGGCCACCACAAGGTAAATGGAATATGGAGTAAGATGCAGACCCTGGAACAGATGGTCCTTTATAAATTTAGATACCAGTTTCTGGGAACTTTACAAGAGACATTTTCCACCTTCGATGGTCTACCATTTTTGGACTTGCATGTTATTTGAATCACATGTGGAAATGCATTTAGTAAAATCAAGCCTGGTGTTCCCGAATCCTGTAATTTCAAGTGGGGGACCACCAGGCCACTTAGAACCATCTGGGTCTTATGCAACAGGTGACACTATTTCAGTTGACTGAAAGGGCCATTCACATGTATTTACTTGCTGCTATCCAAATTGTTCTCACTGGTCACACAAAGGAGGCTGCCCAAGAGATCAATGCCTATCTATGGTATTACTCTACTATGCATGGTACTTGTTATGGTTGCCTCCCATTCAACACATCCTTGTATCAGTCAAAGCCCTATTCTTGGATGGTTGGTATATACATACTAGTTGCAGAAGTACAGGACTTTGGGATCCTAATTGGTCGTTATTCTTACAAATAAATCTGGGAAAAAGCTCAGTTCAACTCCTTGATATGCGGTCAACCAATATAAAATAATGACTCTAAGAACAGAATGCAATTTTCTGGCTTTATTTTCAAAACATTGGACCTAATGGCCAATGAATGCTGTTTGAGCACAGAACCCACCAGGCATAACTGTCACATTTATGGCATTGCACTGAAGTAAATAAAAAAGTGATGGGTTGAATACTTGAATTATAATAGATTGGGTAGAAGCCCGAGTAGTTACCAGTGGCTGAAATTATTTCAAGCATTCCACCCATCACTCTTTGCTTACTTAACTGCAATGCCCAAAGGGTAAAGGGTATGCCAAGATGTGGGCCCCATGCTCACTGTGCCACTGGAACCAAGTTGCACCTAAATGAAGAGCCCAAACTGGGGCGTAACCGGTCTTGGGCTGCTTGCTTTCTGGTTCAAAGAGGACCTGGCTTGGCAGCTGGGCTGGATGGTTCCTTATTGGAGGAGGACCAAGATTGATTTCCATATGGTTGGGTCTAATATGAGGTGGCATGGTGGGTAAAAATCGATGGACTGGAATGTGGCCCGAGTAATTACCAATGGCTGAGATTAATTCAATCATTCCGCCCATAACTTTTCTGTTTACTTCAGTATCTCCATTAAAAAGCAGAGCTTTGTTTTCAGAGTGACAGTGCATTGAAAATAAGAGCAATCACTTTACAACAGTAAAAGAAAAAAGAAGTCCTGCATGCAGACTGCAGTTATCAGAAGGGTTATAGCACCCTATCCCTTGGTATATTTCGGGAAAGTTGATGAAGTTAGAAAGCGAGCAGTACATCTGAAGTAACAGATGGATTCTTGATATATTCATTGCCAGCAATTTGAACATTTGTATAATTCATGTTATTAATGAGACAATCATTAATTACAGTGTTTGATAAGCCATCATAATTACTGAACATTTCTCCCAAAAAGGATTGCAATTTCTGTATAGTTTAGGCAAATTATCTCTGCAAAAATTCTGTGATAGAATCAAAAAAGCAATGAAAGAAACAATGTTCTTCTGCGCATCCAGTTTCATATTCAGGTGGCATTGACCCCTCCTCCCCAGGGGATCACTCAGGTATTTGGTCCACGGGAGTAACGTTTGTGAATCTGCCAGCACAGGAGCTTCGTGGAAAGTATCACCTTCATATGCCATGTGCCCTCGAAAGATTGGTGAATAAAGGGACTGAGCAACAGTTATAGGAGCCAATTTTCATCCCTTGAGGGTGCCTTGACTCTGGGAATTCAGGGAAGAAAGGAGAAAAACAGAAATAACATTGTTTTGTGAACGTGGGGAGAGGTGAAGAGAGCATTCGATTAGATGAGAGTAAGCAAGGAAAAGCTGCATGATAGAGCCCCTTTGGGGAACAGCTGTGGCGGGTGGGACTATATGGCAAAAGTGGTATTTCTGGTCTGACAAGGTGAAGGGGCAGGGCTGTACTTTCCATTCGTGCAGCAGGTGCAGTGGCGCCCCTGAACCCTGATTATTACTGTATTTTATAATTCAAACCACACCCAAGGGGTCCATTCCCATCTTTGCCCTTTGGCCTATGACACAGTGGCTAGGCTACTGTGCATAGGAGCACCAGTCAAACACAAGGAGATGATGGACGGAGCGCCGAAACTTTTCAGACACTCACCCCCAGTCACAGATCTGGGTTGAATCCATCATCGTTCTTTAGCTCACCTCGCCACCTCGGTTCAGACCCAGCTATATGCAAATCAGTCTTGACCCTGTGCCTCATGGGAACAGTCCAGCCCGAACTGCCAAGCAAGGTCTTCCCTGAACCGGAAACAAGCATCCTGGGACCGGTTTCAGGGTAACACCCCTCATCAGCCAGGCTAGCTTGAATCCAGTGGCAAAGTGAGCAAGGGGGTGAGTGTCTGAAAAGTTTTGGCGCTCCGTCCATCATCTCCTTGTGTTTGCTTTGTTCGCCCTAAGTTGGCACGGTATGCCCAGACGTTGGATGGGATTTGACATTGCCTGCCAGTAAGAGATGAAGGCGGCAGTGATTGAAAGGGGAGTGAGCATATCAGAGAATTATTTCCACCACTTTCAAGGAACTATCAGCATTTCTCTATGTTCACCCTCCTGTTTGGAAAGGGAGATGGGTACCTGGTGGCACAAACTGGGGATGTGTGGGTGAAACCAGTAAAGAAACCTCAGAGGCAGTAAATTCACAAGTTCACTGAATATTTGCGAGTTGGATATAAGCACTGGCCATAATGATGTACATCCTTTGGGTATAGTGGCATTAGGCTTCCCAGAGTATGGCAAGTACATGCAGAAACCATATGACGTGAACAACAGTAGAGGTGTGGACCTATAACAATGAAAAGTTAAGATGTAGAGAGGATCAGCTGGGGTTTAGTTGGTCATGGAAGCATTTTGTGGATACGAGGGATGGACACTTGCGGCCCTTTGCATTCAGTACCACATCTAGGGGGCAGAAGTAAACAAGAGCAAGGTGTGATCTAAGAGAAAGTTATGTGACAATACGTGAGGAGAGATCAACACTATGACATCACATTGCCACTGCTGGAATTTCCCCAGGTCTGCAGCACTGGACCCCATCTGTTTGATCAGCAGTGAGGGAGAAAAATGTGCCCACCATTCAATAGAGCTCTAGAGCAGCAGTAGCAAAAGCAGGTCATTGTAGCAACAACAGAGAGATGACATAGAGAGCAGTAGGTGATACCGCTTATTCACCTGACGGTAATGATTTAGTCACCTGGCAGCACCAATTATTTCGGGTTTGAAGGTTTCCATTTTGTAACCTGAAGAATCTTTTTGAATGTGAGTAGTGTTCTTGGTTTTGGGATCAAGGGGCATCTGCCCTGTATTCTCAACTATACGTCAAGAGACTTCTGCCCTGTATTCTCTGCTATACTACAAGTTACCCTGCTGTGCGTTGCCTGCCACCATTTAAGTTGGAAGATTCCACAATGTTATACTGCTGCAAAACTTGTTCTGCACCCCCAATCTCACATTTAACTGATAACTCTTTCACAAGCGAGACGAAAATTCATTTGTGTAAATTATGTATTGGCCTCATATCCTCAGGTTCAAGTTTTTAAAAAACTTTGCGATATTCTGGGCATTTAGTAGCATTTGTTATGGAGTGTAGCCTGCAGTTGATTGTATGCGCAAAAGACAGAAAAGGCAGCACTCTGAAAGGCTTCAAAGATTTAGCCCAAACATTAGAGTAAGAGTCCGCTAAGTAGAGGCATCTCCAAGAGACATGATTATGTTTTTCGGTTTCTTCTACTGTTGTATGTTTTTCCTTATTACCTAGCTCAGTGTTTTAAATGGAAATATTGAAGTGCAGGTTCTCATTATTTAGAGTACCTGCTTGCTTCGAAGAAGTGTCGGTACTCTCCCATTATGTGTATTGCAGCAGTCCTGAGAAGTGCAGGTGCTCTATCTTTCAAATGAAAGAAATGCAGGTACTCAGTGCCAGGCAGTACCTGCCCATTTAAAGCACTGACGTATTTGCAATTTATACTCCTTTGATAGAGGTTTTCACCTTTGCTTCGTTACATAACAAGATGTACGTTTTTTTAAATGTTTACATTTTAATTTTGCCTGCTTTGTTTCGAACTTAACTTGTTTATCACACTCAAATTTATTCATGTTTCTGATATTGTTTTAGAATTTTCTGCTGTGTTCTAGAACGCTATATCAGCCCAGTGTAATTGCTCGATGCTGTGATCAATTAATGTGAATTTACTGTTACATCGTTTTGCATGCTATATTTATACATTTAAATCTTATAATCCGATTGAGGAAGCCAAACACTTTGGGCCTGATTATGAGTCAGGCATGGGCGGCTCCTCCATGTGTGCGGAGGAGAGTCGCCCACTGCTTTCTCGCAGTGCGAGAAACAGAAACATAAAATGGTATTATAAATACCATTTTATGTTTCTGCTTCTCCCACTGCCATTGCAGCGTTGTGATTGGCTTAGGGGAGGGAGGGGAGGGAGGCTTCCTGTGTGGAGCAGAGAAGCAGTGACGACGCAGGACAACGCAGGACCGGGCCGGTAAAGGTAAGTTAACTTTTTTTAACTTACCCCAAAGCCCCCATGCGACCCCCTCCCCACACGACTCCCCCCCCCACACCCGCAAATCATGTCGGCCGCGACTATTCCTCAGGCAGAAATTACTGCATCGAATTCTGCTCTGCCGGATTCCGAGTAGTTAGGTTTTTCACACCTGGTTTTTCAGGTGTGGGAGAAACTGACTTGTTTTCCAAGTGGAAAAACGTGCAGAAAAATTGCATTGGTCCTTGGCTACAGCAGCGGCCAAGTCTCATTTTTTTCACGACAAAGGGAGCATACAGATTCCCCCGCCAGAAAAATATTTCTTCTTCCCTAACTATGGGCTGGTTTAGATCTTGGAGGGTGGGTTACTCCGTCACAGCAGTGACGGATATCCCGTCCGCTGAAATATAAATCCCATAGGATATAATGGTTGTGATGGAGTAACACATCCTCCAAGATCTAAATCAGGCCCTACGTCTAACTCCCCCTACCTCACTCCCCACACATGTCGCACATACAAGAGCTCAGAGCAGGCAGTAAATGTATACAGTAAAACCCCATGGAATGGCAAATTTTGTATCATTTTATAACTGGAAAAATTGGTCCAAAATGGTAATTCCCCATTCTATTGGGTTAAATTTGTAATTGCATGATACTGGTACAGCATTACCACACAATAACAGTAAAACACATGTGATTTTACCATTAACCCAGTACCATGAAACTTGTAATCTAGGCCATTGATTCTAAAACTTTGAAAGAATTGGAGAGATTAACTTTGCCACATAGAAACTAAAGTGAAAAATAGAGCCTGCAGCCGTAGAGAACAGAGGTAAATTACTAAGCATGCAAGTTGTACAAGAAAATCTCACAAAAGCCACACAAAGTCCCACTGATTATGAATCTGTGAGACATCCACAAAAACAACTCTCAAAACATATTACTGATCTACACACCATTGGTGTACAACCATGCTAGCTTCTTGTTGGAACTACAACACATAATAAACTACGGGGGCCTCATTTACAATATTTTTACGCGTGGCAGTGCAGCAAGCCTTCCTGCTGCACTGCCGTGCGTCAAAGAAAAGGTCAGGAATCTACAAGGTGTAGCACATTCCTGTCCTTTTCCCCTGCACTGGTGCACAATGGGCTGCCAGGCGCAGTGGCGGCTCCTCCTCTAAGGTGGAGGAGCGTCGCCCACTGCTATTTGAGCAGTGCAAAATATAGAAATAAAATGATAATAACAAGACGCTATTATCATTTTATTTTTCTGTGTGGGACTGGAGCCAGGTCTGGGTGGGGCAGGGCTGATCAAGTGAGGAGCAAGTGCGCATGAAGGTTTGGCCGGCCATCTTCGGCCGGCCAAACATTGATGCGCACTTAGCATGTTCTCCACCTGGCTGTGTTGCACAGCCTGGTAGAGAACATGCCCAGGCTCCCAGACACTGCCTGAGCGGCCAAACAGGCTGCTCAGGCCAATCACGACGATGCTCATGCAGAGTCATGTTTGGCTGGGGGTCCAGGAGCCTGGGTGCTTCTGGCGCTTCCAGCAGAGTGAGGACGGAGGCGAAGGTGGGGAAGGCAAATTTACTTTGAATTAACTTTTTATCCACCCCCCACCCCACACTCCTGTTCCGAAGCAGCCGCCACTGGCCATGAGCCAATGCAGGCACCCTTCCGCCATGGTGCAGGGGTGTCTGCGTTGTAAGGGTGATTGTTTTTGTGCAGGAAGGGACACCTTCCTTCTTGCAAAAAACAATCATGAGAGGTGTTTTCCTCTTTCTATGTGTGCTGCAGAATGCAGCACACATAGAAATAGGAAAAACGTGGAGAAATAATGGTATTTCTCCTCACTGTTCCCTCCTTACCCCTCCCCACGGGAGGCTAGGGATCTGAAGCATTCCTAGGTTTACAAAACCTTGTAAATCTGGGAATGCGTCAGGTTCCATGGATGCTGCGTGAGAACACACACAGCAACACCCATGGAATGCCCCTTTCACGCTGAGTAATGCGTGAAAGGGGGCCATGAAAAGCCACGTAGGGTGGCTTTTACGTGGCCTTGTAAATACGAGGAGGCACACTGCGCTGCTGTGCATTAAAAAGTGACGCACCAGGAGCGCAATGGGCTTATAACTAAGCCTCCAAAGTGTGAAATGAAATGCCCTAGCACACACTCACAAACACTGTCCAGCAAAAATGTATGATTCCATAAAAAGCCAAACCTCCACCACTTCACTGAAAAGAACTGAGACTCACCCAAGTCAGTGCCCTATCCCTCCAGCACACACAATGTGCACATGATCAGAAATGCACCAAGGAGGATGGCAGCAGCGATCCTCTTCCCACCTATATAGAGCCAAGCAGTTAAACCCACGGTAACAATAGTCATACAATTAATAAGTATCCAGTAAAAGATTATACACACAGGTCACTCATGAGTTTAACGTACAGAAATAGAAACTAACATTACACACCCACCCATAAACAAATCAGAGGATCAGGACAAACTGACACATAGGGAACACGACTTGCACTACTATTCACAAACATTGCAGGGAACGGTGCAAACCCCCTACAATATGTCGTATTGATCTACCACAATACATCAGAAAATCTATGGTCACCTACCTGACTACTGACAAACTGTTTCCTGATATGAAAATACCTTCATAACCTTACTAAAGCAACCGGGCACCACATCACCATGTGCAGGAAGAAGCACCATGATAAGAGAAGAACCTGCCTTCGAGGCCTGAAGGTATACCTGCAGTAAAATGGCTCAGTTACATGGAGATGATGGAAACACTAGGAGCAATGCAAAAATCTCCATGAACTCTTCTGTACCGCGAGCTCTAAAATTATTCTTAACAATCAGCAAAAGGCGCAGGTATTCTAGGGTGCTACCCACTGAACTCTGCCTACAACGGATCTACACACAGCACAAGTCAGCTGCAGGTTGTCACACAGGTCGAGAGATTAAACAGGTAGCTAAGGCTGTCACTGAAGATACCTCAAGCACCACTAAATGCCCAAGCTGTGAGCACCATATACTGCCTGAAACCCTTTATTTTCAAATAAATGTTTTCCTCCCCAGTTCCTCCCTCTCTGGTTTAGTCTCTGGACTGATCTGTGCCTTGAGATTTACTGCACTACCTCAACTTCATTAGACTCCATCTTGCACTTGACACCAGTCAACACCCTGTTACACCATGCCTATGACTGCTGCAATTCATATTATACTCCAGTGTTCATGGCTTTTTGAATATATCTACATTTTCAGATAATGGAATTTTGAGTCTTAGGTGATGATCTACTCTTATACTCTAATGTTCTTGGCTAACTTAAACATATTCCAATAATGTAATGTTGTACCTTATGTAATCAGCCATTTCTATTGTAAAGCGCTCTAGCACCTTTAGGTAATGCGAGTATTATATAAAAATGCATAAATAAATAAATAAATAGTGGCACACGCCCAGGGCCGGACTGGCCGTAGCGGGCACCGGGCGTTTCCCGGGGGCCGCTAGGGTGGGGGCCGGTTTTGGGCCCCTGGGGGCCGGTTTTGTTACCGGGGGTCGGCAATATCGGCCCCCTGTAACAAAATCGGCCGAAACCGGCCCTCGCAAACAGCGCAGCTGCACCCCCTACTCCCAAGGGGGGCGAGCAGTTTGCCAGGGCCGGTTTCTTTTCCCAGTCCGGCCCGGCACACGGCCTAGCAACAGCCGACTCCAGGAATGCTACAGGGGCAAACACGTGTGATTGGTATTCTAGAGCCCACAACTCAGGTACAAGGGCCCCACTTACATATTGATTGTGAGTTAAAGGCATAAGCGTATCAACTGAGATCAACTTCTCGCGGGCTTTCAGCTCATGCACAGCTTTACTGAACGCAGACTTGTTTTGAATTCAGAACGTGTTGCACTTCCCATAGCATTGTTTTAATGTGCGGCTTTCAGTTCATATTTCAGGAAAAAATACAAGGATCCTTTCAACTATGGTGCTCAATATATTTGTATGTAGTTTGTTCGGTTTTCAGAAGACAAACACCAAAAACAAATGTCTGAAGGAAACAACAGACAGGCTTGCTCCTCATCTATCAGTGTTCATGCAGTTCTCGTAGGATGTCAGAAGCAAAAGCTTCTGCAAATTATCCAGAGGTAGACAGGATTTCACTTTACCTGCCACTCTTCTAGCATTGTGGCTGCTTTTAGGATTAGCAACACATTTAAGAGCACTATTCAGATCACACTTGGGAATAGAGATGGTGAGGATAATGATGCAGAAGGCATAGTCAGAGATAGTCATAGATGATGGCAATGTCAGACCCTGCTCGTGGTGATGTTGGGGAGGTTTGGGGGGACGGGACAGAGCAGACATGGGCTACTGGGTGCCAACTGTATTGCTTGAGGCCATTTGCCACTGGAGTTCATCCTACAATAGCTCTGCAAATGCAGCCAAGTACTAGAGAGGTAGCGTGGGTGCAAGAGCTCAGAACCCAGCAGCATGTCCAACCCAGTGCTTATCTTTATGAAAAAAGAGTACTTTTACTCTTATGACAGAACTGAATGCTACACAATCCAAGTAATACACCATACAAGGTTGTCATACGTTGAACTTTAACTATGAGGTGCTACCCCTCCCCTTCCTTCCTAGGTATCCATCTTACCACCCACTATGGTCCAGATCCCACTATTTCTATCTCCTCCATACTTGAACTTAGGAAATGATTAGGGTCAGTGCAGATCACTCATAATTTCTCTCAAGCTAAGTGCGCAAATCAATTCAATGTATTTAGCAGCTTTTGTAGCAAAAAATCTCATGCAGGTACACTTATTTGCCTGTCCTTTTCCCTGACCCTCTCTTGTTCGTAGGTAAAGCTAATGCCCGTGGTTATCTGTTGGTGATCGGCAGCCATCCATGCTGTGTGGTGGGTGCAGGTGGCATTCCTGCCCTCACAGGGTGGACTTCTCCACCCGGTTGCCATGAGCCAGATATTCTTCACAGGACTTGCTCTGGAACGGTGTTACACCAGGCTTCAGCAGTGGTAGAGTTCCTGGGTCAGCTGCAGACTGGCATTTCAGCTTGCAAACATTGCAGCCTACATGCTTATACTTCTTTGTGGTGTCTGGGGGCAGTTATAGCCTCCGGACTGGTTTGGAGCTTTCCGCTTCAGCAGCAGTTTAATCTCCTTTACTTCTTTGGTGGTGGCAAAACCAGACACATGACCTGTGACAGATGCCTAGGTGTTACAGAATGACCCACTTTGGTAAAGCCTTATGTACAGCTCCTCAGGATTTTCACATAGAGACCAGAGAACCCTTTCACACCACAGAACACTTCTTGATCACTCAGTCTGGATTGTCAGCTTCCTCTGGGTGCTACTCACGCTGTGTCACTCTTACTAGACAACCTTTTCCTTCTCCAGGGCTGGGCACACTCCAGCCCTTTCGTAGCTGGCAGGCAGGATTCTAGGGTCTTCAGACAGAACTGCAGCTTTTTCAGTAGAATGTGGTGACTTCAGGTGATGTTCCCTCACCTCTGGGAGGCTGGCTGTTGGACAGACACCAGGCCCAGTTTCACAGTAGCTCTTCGAGAACTCAGCAGAGCGTTTCCTTCCTCGGTCATAAAGTGGTTGTGTTTGGATCCCACTTTTATACAAAATTTCCAGGGAGGATATGTTGATCCACTGTAATATGCTTTAGAACTGGTTTACACTGGTTCTCTTTCGAATATCATTTCCAGGCTGCTCTCCAGAGATAGCCCTTGGGAAAACTGATGGCTCACACAAGTAGGTTGTAAGGGAGCTGGTGCCAAGCAGGAGTACCCTCAACAGGGGCACATTTACTTGTGATCTCCAAAGTTCTACCAAACAGCAGTGCTCAGGGAGAACTAACGAGGAACCCCTTGCTAACTAAGTCTTCTCAAAATTTCTAAATTCAGCCCTGCCCCCATCTTCCTCACTTCAGTGTCTGGATCTCCGTTCAAGGGACAGGAATGAGGGCAATTTCACTGTCTTGGCAACTATCCTCACCCTCCATCTTTTGCCATGCAACAATCAAGGGCATCCAAAATGAATCCAGCTGGCCTTAGTACTCAGACTCACATGCATACAGAGTCCTACTACCATATGGGTGTCACATGCTCCCTATACATGCACACACGTTCAAAATGCACACAGGATGTAGCGATCAGTTGTGGATTTCATCTGTCAGTGAAACTTTACACATGAGGGTTAGTAGACCACTGTCTCACTGGAACAGAGAAAAAGATCCGGTCATAAAACAAATCATGAAACATGGTGTGCTGCCACCACAACTTTACATACTGTGCCCAGGTCAGAGACTGTAGTGCACTGTCTACTTTGAGGGCACTAGTTGTTCATCCCTCCAAGTCACAGGACAGGTTGTAGTCCTCACATGGTCAGGGACTTGTGTAGGTATGTGCACTAACACTAGATTAGCAGAACACCAGGGACCCAATAAATGTCAGGATACCAGTTTCACACACAGTGGGTCACATAGGAGGGGTATACATGCCCATGTATCAAGCCGGGGACCTTCGAATTCCAAAGAGTGCTTCAATTTTGGACTTTGTTTTTTTAGTTTCTATCAGAAGCCTGAAAAAAAGTAAAGAGTATTGGGTACCATTGTTATGGGTTTAACACCACATTTACAATACCGGGCATGCAAAGCCACGAGTGAACAGACAACTTCACTCTTACCTACAGACCACCGGGACCATGTACCAACTTCACTGACACCATTCACTGACTTTGCTGCATCACTTGCCCTTGATGCTAGCAATTACATCCTACTTGGAGACCTGAGCTTCCACCTGGAAGGCCACACCAACTCCAACCCAATAGCACTCATTGAAGCCCTTTGATGTCTAGGCCTCACCCAATGTGCAAAGGGACCTACCCATGTCTCCAGACCCCTCCTGGACCCTATTTACACCAATATCAGCAATATCAGAGTTGATGAGCCCACATCGGTCCCCTGGACAGACCACACGCTTGCCAAGTCCAGCATCCCCATCCTGGTCCAATGCACATGCACCACCGCCAGACCAGCTACCCAACACTGGAACAATATCACTGACAAGGACTGGAACACCACTCTTGTTGGTAAATTGCAACTCTGGCGTAGTTCTACAAGACTTGCTTTCCCACCCACAGTTGATACAGGTGAAATTTGGTTCAATTCACCAGGGCTGAATGAGAAAGGCAGGTTTTTGTAGCCCCGCAGATCCCCCACCCAATATATTGTTGAAGTGGAATCATTACTCTGGGTTACTAACAATCCCTAAACTGGGATCTGGGGCACCATAGTATCAGAAACAAACTTATTTTGCTTTTTACAATATCACACGAACAAATAGTACCAAAAAGAATAGACACTTTTAACTAAAAGCATTATTGGAACAGGGAGAACCTGCACATCTAAAATAACCATACAGAATATCATAAGAACAGCAAATAGGCCTGTTGTGATCAGCTGGAATAAAATTAACTTTTGTAACATAGTTAAAGTGTCATTTAAAACCTAGCACCCTAAAACCTACTTCTATGCACTACAGTAGGAGAGCATGGAAAGTAGAACTTGAAATCTAGACTTTCCTAATGAGAAGCAATGTGCTGCATACCTAGTTGACAGCAAAAAGCTGTAGTTATTAGTGAGGCATTAAGGCAGTGTTCCCTTGTGAAAGGAAAACACATGCAGTGGTGCCGTCCTTTCTCCTGGATTTAGCTCACTCCTCAAGTGTGATGCAGCATCTTCTTAGTGCACTGGCTGCTGTCAAGACCATCTCTGGCAGTATCTTGTGTGATAATCTGGGTGAAGGCCCTCTCCTGACAAGTGACATAGATTATGTGCATCAAGATGTGGGTCTCAGACGTATCCTTATGAACATTTAAGGTAAATGGACATCAATTCACACTACACTGTTTGACTGTGTTTGACTGTGTTTGCTTCTATTTTATTTTACCTTGATATTATGATAATTAGACACTTGTCCTAGACTTGATGTCACATCTGGTTTGTTATTAATGTCACTATCTAAAGGATTTGACATTTTCACAGTTCTTGGAATAATAAGGTCAGATGACAATTGCGTCAATGGCAGACATGGCAGTGATTTTGCATAAATTGTAGAAAATGGTGACTCCCATTATCTACAATTTGGAAAATGGCGACTCTCATTATCTAAGATAGTGTGGAGGACTACTTAAAAATGGAGTCAGACCTCAGAGCTTCACTTCACTCTCATCACCCACCGACCCAAACACATCCACAGCCTCCCCAAAGCTATCAAGAATTTCAACAGTTGGATCACCTCCTGTGCTGACTGCCTGACCACCCCCCAAACACAGCAATACAACAAGATCCAGACCCTAGGCCAGTTTCTACACAGAGGAAGTCAGACTTGGGAATCACTACTGCAAACAATTGGAGTGCAAATGGAGAATGAACCAGGACAATGCAGACACAAGCACGTTCAAATCTGCCCTAAGACGCTACAACCAAATGTTCCATGCCTCCAAACATGCCACTCTTGCAGACCACATCGATGGCAGCACCAAAAGAAGCAAAGACATTTTCGACATTGTGAAATATTTCACCTCACCATCGGCCGCCTCCAACTCAATCATCCCCTCGCAGGACCTCTGCAACAATATCTCTCAATTCTTCAGAAACAACATCACCACCATTTACAGCAACTCCAGCCCACAACCAAACCTGACAGACCTCACCAAATGCCTTTTGATCTTATCCAAAGAATCAATGCTAACCACATGGCCCATTATCACTCCAGAAGAAACCACTGCTACCATTAAGTCAATTCACTCAGCGGACCCATCACACCCCTGCCCCCCTAGCTTACTCCAGAGGACTGCAACCCATCAGCGCCATGCTCAAACCCATTGTCAATGCCTCCACTTCTTCCTTGACTTTCCCAGGTGCTTGGAAACATGCAACTCTCTTCCATTGCTGAAGACATCCTCTGCGGACCCTTCAGCACTCACCAACTACAGACTGATCTTCTTGCTACCATTACCAGCCAAGGTCTTAGAAAAAATCATCAACAGACACCTCAACAAATAGTTCAACGACCACCAATTACTTGACACCATTCAGTCTGGTTGAAGACCTATGCGCAGCATGGAAGCTGCCCTCATCAGTGCTATGGATGACATCCACTTACTCTTGACAGAGGAGACACAACAGCTCTCATCCTCCTAGACCTCTGGGCAGCATTTGACACAGTCTCCCACCCCTTTCTCATGCAACGCCTACACAACATTGGAATCTAAGGACACGCACTCTGCTGGATCTGCTCCTTCCTGACTGAAAGGACCCAGTAAGCCTGGCACCGTACTCCTTGGACACCCGTGATCTCATCTACAGAGTTCTGCAAGGACCCTCCATGAGCTAGACCCTCTTCAATACATACACATACACGATCCCTCTAGCCAGCATCTTCTGCTCTCATGATATTAACATCCTCACCTATGCTGATGATACTCAACTCATTCTCTCCCTCATGGACAGAACGCCCAGTCCCCAGATCAAGTTCAATGCCTGCTTGACTGAAATTGCCACTGGATGAAGACCAACTGTCTAAAACTGAACACAGACAAGACCAAAATCAATTGTGATCTCCGAGAAGAGCACATCATCATGGGACTCCACCTGCTGGTCAACAGAGCTAGGACTTCAACGACCCCTGCCAAGAACCTCAGGATCATCATCAACAGAAAACTCAACCTGACCACCCAAGTCAATGCTGTCACTGCCTCATGCTTCCATACCCTGAAGATGCTGAGGAAGATTTTCAAATGGCTCCCAATTAGCACCTGGGAAACAATCACGCATGCCTGGTTACTAGGAAGATGAACTACAAGAACATGCCGGGATCAACAAAAAAGGCTGCAGACAATTCAGAACTCTGCGGCCAGATTCACTCTCAACCTCCCATGCCACACTCACATCACACCACTCTTAAAGGAGCTCCGCTGGCTCCTCATTGACAAAGAGCACAGTTTAAACTCCTCATCTACACTTACAAGGCACTATATAACACTGGGCCAGCATACCTCAAGAATTGCATCTGCTCTCACTAACCTGCCAAACACCTCCACTAGTCCGGACTCCTACTTGCACAATACCGACACATAAGGGAACCAAGATCTGGCTGCCGAGCCTTCTTCTACATCGCCTCTAAAGCATGGAATGACCTGCTGCTACACATGAGAACCTCCTCCTCACTTCTTGGATTGTGCAAGGAGCTGGAGACCTGGCTTTTAGAGTAGTCCCACTAGGCCCTAGGTCTGCCTATCCTCACACCTGGTCAGCACCAGGATACCCTCCCGGGTGATAGTGCACTATACAAATCTGCATACTCTAACAACAGTTAGACTTTACCTATATTTTGGTTCTATATCTTGTTCACACTTTTAGAGCATTCCCCAGGTCCAGTGCTGGGCCATGCTCCACCCAATTCCCCCCTAGGGAAACTTCTCCCTTACATCTGGTGCCTGGGTTCGTCATGTGGACTCCAGTCCACCGCTCCCCTGTCTATTACCCGCAGAGTTGATTTCCCACCCAATGCACCATCTGTCAAAATTAAACACAAGACATCGGGAAGCTGAAAGTCTAACATGCATTTAATGCAAAAATAGTGAGCAGCACAGCAAATAATCAAAACAACAACCATAATTTCAACTGAGAAAATCTGTTGCCCAAAATGGCCAGCAGGAGTTTGCAAGGCTAAAATGCATGCAAAATTGAGAGATCATGGAAACCATTCAGAGAGAGTAAACATGTGATAGAAAGTTTTTGTTTTCAGCAAATCTTATCTAATGAACAGCAGTCAGGACCTTCTCATGAAGAAAATACAAAACATCTTTGAAACAAATATACAATACTACAATACTTGAACGCACTGCTGATTTCATTAATTTTTTTAAATCATACTTCTTGTTGCAAGTATAGAATCCAAGGCTATGCTTTACTACAAGATGCAGGAAATGTGCTTTTTTACTACCTCAAATAAAATGGCTTCTATGCCTACTAGAGTCATGAATCTTAGCAAGCATATTGAGGTTAAAGGAAACTTCAAATCACTAAGAAAACAACATCCCTATTTGATTATAAGATATATTAGTGTATGTTATGATATACAATTGCAAGGAAACATTAATGTTAAAGCAATAGGAACTCAAGATTATGTTTTACGATGGGCATTTCTCTTTCTTGGACAGCAGGTCTCTAACCATACCACTCTTCATGTACGAAGAATATTCAAAAGAAGCTGCAAGAGAATCCCTGTGAGACTGTGGCAGACCAGCCTGTGACAGCAAAGGCACTGGGATTTCTAGCCTGCAAGGTCAAGGAGGTGTGACTTCCCATCATGAGTGGCAGCTGTGTTTTATAAGCAGATCACTTTCCTTGAAAAGATGCCAGACAACCTCTTGTGTTGTATTAGCTCTTTTACTGTCTCTATAGTTCATTTGCCATTTTATTCTTGTTTCTCATGCCTTTTTTCCCCTTGTTTTGGTTTAGTCATTTTCCTGACTTTTCCTGAACTTTTAGTTGCTTTTAGATTTTAATTTAGCTTGGCTTGCTGTGTTTTGTCCCTTGCTTTCTTTTACCTGTTTTCCAGGTAACTTGGACACTTCGACTGCCTGTCCCCAGTTTCTGAAGACAGGGTAGGGACGTGTGACCAGAGCACCATGAAGACTCATCAATGAGCTATGATTTCATATTTTTGTAACTAATTTACATTTTTTACAGAGCAAAGGGGGAGATGTAGTGTTGTGTGAGTTAGCAATGATGGAACACTTTTGGTTCCCGATGGACTCCGTAGAACTGTGACGTAACTGTTAGAGCGGAGTAAAGTGAATGCAGGTTTAGAATGTTGAATTTGTGGTTACACGCAGACGAATAAAGATGTGTTATACTATGCTCCGTGTGAGGCTTACAGGCACATGCATCAACGGTTATTGCGAGCGCAAACGGTGCGATTCGCAAAAATCGGCCGTTTGCGCCCGCAAAAAGGCCTTTTGCCATGCATTAAAGTGTTAGGCACTCGCAATTTAAGAAATCGCAATTCATTGCGATTTCTTAAATTGACATTGCATTTAAGGAATCGCAATTTGCGATTCCTTAAAAGCAATGCTAGAAGCACTTAGAAACAGCGAATTCGCTATTTGGGGCCGCAAAATACAGAGGAATTACTCTGGTCTGTATTTTTCAAAAACCTTGAAAAATGCACTAAAGTGCATTTTTCAAGGTTTCAGGTTACACACACACATGCCCTTGGGGCATGTGTGTGCGCAACATGGGTGCACATCACAATTTCAGGGGTGCAACAGGGTGTCATTTTGAAACCTTTGCACCCTTGAAATTGCATGCTCAATTTGCGAGTACCTATTGGTACTCGCAAATTGCGCATGCAATTTCCCATTTATTCCTATGGGCCTGTAGGCCCATAGGAATGAATGGGAAACATTCCTTAATTGAGACTCGCAATTTGCGAGTCGCAATTAAGGAATGTTTAGAAATTGCTATTTTAATAGCGATTTCTACATGCATAGGCTTTTGAGAGTCCCTAATTGCGATTCCTTAGTAATCGCAATTAAAGACTCGCAAAAGCATTTCTTGATGCATGTACCCCTTAGTCTTTAGTGGGAACCCAGCCTGGGAAGGACGCTAAACCTCCCTCGGCTCTGGCAAAAGTAAAAACACAGTTTGGTTGAGCCGAAGGAGAATAGGATTGAAATGTGCCTCCTTCATTGTTAAACTTATGGTAGTCACTGTCACTGGTAAGAGGTTAAGTGTGCTGGTTCCAAGATTGATGTGTAATAATGTCTTTCAGTTTTAACATGCCACTATCTTGACTCTTGCATTGACAATTTGTTCATACGAAATGCTCAAACGCTCCGTCCATCGTCCCCTTTGGTATCGCTTTGTTCGCCCTAAGTTGGCAGGGTATGCCCAGACGTGGGTCCCTTGCTCACTTTGCCACTGGATTCAAGCTAGCCTGGCTGATGACGGCTGAATGGCCAGAAACCGGTCCCAGGATGCTTGTTTCCGGTCCAGGGAAGACATGGCTTGGCAGTTCGGGCTGGACTGTTCCCATGAGGCACAGGGTCAGACTGATTTGCATATGGCCATGTCTGAACTGGGGTGGTGGAGTGAGCTAAAGAATGATGATGGATTAAACCCAGATCAGTTGACTGGGGGTGAGTGTTTGATTTGCTCAAACGCTCCGTCCATCGTCCCCTTTGGTATCGCTTTGTTCGCCCTAAGTTGGCAGGGTATGCCCAGACGTGGGTCCCTTGCTCACTTTGCCACTGGATTCAAGCTAGCCTGGCTGATGACGGCTGAATGGCCAGAAACCGGTCCCAGGATGCTTGTTTCCGGTCCAGGGAAGACATGGCTTGGGAGTTTGGGCTGGACTGTTCCCATGAGGCACAGGGTCAGACTGATTTGCATATGGCCATGTCTGAACTGGGGTGGTGGAGTGAGCTAAACAATGATGATGGATTAAACCCAGATCAGTTGACTGGGGGTGAGTGTTTGATTTGCTCAAAAGCTCCGTCCATCGTCCCCTTTGGTATCGCTTTGTTCGCCCTAAGTTGGCAGGGTATGCCCAGACGTGGGTCCCTGGCTCACTTTGCCACTGGATTCAAGCTAGCCTGGCTGATGATGGCTGAATGGCCAGAAACCGGTCCCAGGATGCTTGTTTCCGGTCCAGGGAAGACATGGCTTGGCAGTTCGGGCTGGACTGTTCCCATGAGGCACAGGGTCAGACTGATTTGCATATGGCCTTGTCTGAACTGGGGTGGTGGAGTGAGCTAAAGAATGATGATGGATTAAACCCAGATCAGTTGACTGGGGGTGAGTGTTTGATTTGCTCAAACGCTCCGTCCATCGTCCCCTTTGGTATCGCTTTGTTCGCCCTAAGTTGGCAGGGTATGCCCAGACGTGGGTCCCTTGCTCACTTTGCCACTGGATTCAAGCTAGCCTGGCTGATGACGGCTGAATGGCCAGAAACCGGTCCCAGGATGCTTGTTTCCGGTCCAGGGAAGACATGGCTTGGCAGTTCGGGCTGGACTGTTCCCATGAGGCACAGGGTCAGACTGATTTGCATATGGCCATGTCTGAACTGGGGTGGTGGAGTGAGCTAAAGAATGATGATGGATTAAACCCAGATCAGTTGACTGGGGTGAGTGTTTGATTTGCTCAAACGCTCCGTCCATCGTCCCCTTTGGTATCGCTTTGTTCGCCCTAAGTTGGCAGGGTATGCCCAGACGTGGGTCCCTTGCTCACTTTGCCACTGGATTCAAGCTAGCCTGGCTGATGACGGCTGAATGGCCAGAAACCGGTCCCAGGATGCTTGTTTCCGGTCCAGGGAAGACATGGCTTGGCAGTTCGGGCTGGACTGTTCCCATGACGCACAGGGTCAGACTGATTTGCATATGGCCATGTCTGAACTGGGGTGGTGGAGTGAGCTAAAGAATGATGATGGATTAAACCCAGATCAGTTGACTGGGGGTGAGTGTTTGATTTGCTCAAACGCTCCGTCCATCGTCCCCTTTGGTATCGCTTTGTTCGCCCTAAGTTGGCAGGGTATGCCCAGATGTGGGTCCCTTGCTCACTTTGCCACTGGATTCAAGCTAGCCTGGCTGATGACGGCTGAATGGCCAGAAACCGGTCCCAGGATGCTTGTTTCCGGTCCAGGGAAGACATGGCTTGGCAGTTCGGGCTGGACTGTTCCCATGAGGCACAGGGTCAGACTGATTTGCATATGGCCATGTCTGAACTGGGGTGGTGGAGTGAGCTAAAGAATGATGATGGATTAAACCCAGATCAGTTGACTGGGGGTGAGTGTTTGATTTGCTCAAACGCTCCGTCCATCGTCCCCTTTGGTATCGCTTTGTTCGCCCTAAGTTGGCAGGGTATGCCCAGACGTGGGTCCCTTGCTCACTTTGCCACTGGATTCAAGCTAGCCTGGCTGATGACGGCTGAATGGCCAGAAACCGGTCCCAGGATGCTTGTTTCCGGTCCAGGGAAGACATGGCTTGGCAGTTCGGGCTGGACTGTTCCCATGAGGCACAGGGTCAGACTGATTTGCATATGGCCATGTCTGAACTGGGGTGGTGGAGTGAGCTAAAGAATGATGATGGATTAAACCCAGATCAGTTGACTGGGGGTGAGTGTTTGATTTGCTCAAACGCTCCGTCCATCGTCCACTTTGGTATCGCTTTGTTCGCCCTAAGTTGGCAGGGTATGCCCAGACGTGGGTCCCTTGCTCACTTTGCCACTGGATTCAAGCTAGCCTGGCTGATGACGGCTGAATGGCCAGAAACCGGGCCCAGGATGCTTGTTTCCGGTCCAGGGAAGACATGGCTTGGCAGTTCGGGCTGGACTGTTCCCATGAGGCACAGGGTCAGACTGATTTGCATATGGCCATGTCTGAACTGGGGTGGTGGAGTGAGCTAAAGAATGATGATGGATTAAACCCAGATCAGTTGACTGGGGGTGAGTGTTTGATTTGCTCAAACGCTCCGTCCATCGTCCCCTTTGGTATCGCTTTGTTCGCCCTAAGTTGGCAGGGTATGCCCAGACGTGGGTCCCTTGCTCACTTTGCCACTGGATTCAAGCTAGCCTGGCTGATGACGGCTGAATGGCCAGAAACCGGTCCCAGGATGCTTGTTTCCGGTCCAGGGAAGACATGGCTTGGCAGTTCGGGCTGGACTGTTCCCATGAGGCACAGGGTCAGACTGATTTGCATATGGCCATGTCTGAACTGGGGTGGTGGAGTGAGCTAAAGAATGATGATGGATTAAACCCAGATCAGTTGACTGGGGGTGAGTGTTTGATTTGCTCAAACGCTCCGTCCATCGTCCCCTTTGGTATCGCTTTGTTCGCCCCTAAGTTGGCAGGGTATGCCCAGACGTGGGTCCCTTGCTCACTTTGCCACTGGATTCAAGCTAGCCTGGCTGATGACGGCTGAATGGCCAGAAACCGGTCCCAGGATGCTTGTTTCCGGTCCAGGGAAGACATGGCTTGGCAGTTCGGGCTGGACTGTTCCCATGAGGCACAGGGTCAGACTGATTTGCATATGTACAGTGTCTGAACAGGGGTGGTGGAGTGAGCTAAAGAATGATGATGGATTAAACCCAGATCAGTTGACTGGGGGTGAGTGTTTGATTTGCTCAAACGCTCCGTCCATCGTCCCCTTTGGTATCGCTTTGTTCGCCCTAAGTTGGCAGGGTATGCCCAGACGTGGGTCCCTTGCTCACTTTGCCACTGGATTCAAGCTAGCCTGGCTGATGACGGCTGAATGGCCAGAAACCGGTCCCAGGATGCTTGTTTCCGGTCCAGGGAAGACATGGCTTGGCAGTTCGGGCTGGACTGTTCCCATGAGGCACAGGGTCAGACTGATTTGCATATGGCCATGTCTGAACTGGGGTGGTGGAGTGAGCTAAAGAATGATGATGGATTAAACCCAGATCAGTTGACTGGGGGTGAGTGTTTGATTTGCTCAAACGCTCCGTCCATCGTCCCCTTTGGTATCGCTTTGTTCGCCCTAAGTTGGCAGGGTATGCCCAGACGTGGGTCCCTTGCTCACTTTGCCACTGGATTCAAGCTAGCCTGGCTGATGACGGCTGAATGGCCAGAAACCGGTCCCAGGATGCTTGTTTCCGGTCCAGGGAAGACATGGCTTGGCAGTTCGGGCTGGACTGTTCCCATGAGGCACAGGGTCAGACTGATTTGCATATGGCCATGTCTGAACTGGGGTGGTGGAGTGAGCTAAAGAATGATGATGGATTAAACCCAGATCAGTTGACTGGGGGTGAGTGTTTGATTTGCTCAAACGCTCCGTCCATCGTCCCCTTTGGTATCGCTTTGTTCGCCCTAAGTTGGCAGGGTATGCCCAGACGTGGGTCCCTTGCTCACTTTGCCACTGGATTCAAGCTAGCCTGGCTGATGACGGCTGAATGGCCAGAAACCGGTCCCAGGATGCTTGTTTCCGGTCCAGGGAAGACATGGCTTGGCAGTTCGGGCTGGACTGTTCCCATGAGGCACAGGGTCAGACTGATTTGCATATGTACAGTGTCTGAACTGGGGTGGTGGAGTGAGCTAAAGAATGATGATGGATTAAACCCAGATCAGTTGACTGGGGGTGAGTGTTTGATTTGCTCAAACGCTCCGTCCATCGTCCCCTTTGGTAGCGCTTTGTTCGCCCTAAGTTGGCAGGGTATGCCCAGACGTGGGTCCCTTGCTCACTTTGCCACTGGATTCAAGCTAGCCTGGCTGATGACGGCTGAATGGCCAGAAACCGGTCCCAGGATGCTTGTTTCCGGTCCAGGGAAGACATGGCTTGGCAGTTCGGGCTGGACTGTTCCCATGAGGCACAGGGTCAGACTGATTTGCATATGGCCATGTCTGAACTGGGGTGGTGGAGTGAGCTAAAGAATGATGATGGATTAAACCCAGATCAGTTGACTGGGGGTGAGTGTTTGATTTGCTCAAACGCTCCGTCCATCGTCCCCTTTGGTATCGCTTCATACGAAATGGCAGCAGGTGTGCTATATTTCACAATGAAATTCATGTAGGCTTCAGCTGTCTTGGAAGGGATGCCTATAGAGGCACTCGTGAGAAGTAGTCACCAGGGTTTTGATCTTTCCCTGGAAGGTGCACAATTGTGTAGTTGTATTCTTTGAATCGTAGGCCCCATCGTTCAAAGCAAGGAGACATCTTGGCCTTTGGGTTGCCAAAGATGGTCAACAATGCTTGATGATCCATCATAAGCGTAAAAGGCTTTCCATATAAGATTATGTGGAAATGTTCACAAGCCCACACCACTGCTAAACTTTCTTTCTTAGGTTGTGAATAGCACTCTCAGTTTGGGGCAAACTTTTGCTTGCATATGCCACAATATGTCTTCGAGCATTTAGGTGTTTGCTGTGCTGTGCAAGGATTGCGCCTAACCTGACGGGACTAGCGTCAACAAAAGCCTCTGTATGAAGCTTTGAATCAAAGTATGCCATTTCAGTAGCGTTCTTGATAGCTAGTTTGATCTTCTTGAAGCTTTGCTCGCATTTATGTGACCAATGAAATTAAACATTATTTTTCGTCAAATCACTCAATGGAGCACTTAGGGTGGCAAAGCCCTGCATATATCTAGAACAGTAGCTGGCCATGCCAAGGAATGAACGTAACATGGAAACATCTTGTGGGGCACTGGCAGTTGACAACGCTTGCACTTTAGCTGGATCGAGTGTCATGTCCCCATCAGAAAAGATATGACCAAAGAATTTTAGCGTTGTCGTATAGAATTCACATTTATTGGCATTCAAAGTCAACCCTGCATCCGCAAGTAAACATCACACTTGCATGAGAGCTTTATCGTGCTCCTTCTCCGTAGCTCTGAAAACCAATTTGTCATCACTTTCATTAAACGCATTTATGACAGGTTGTATATCACATCGAATGACATCTTGAAATAGCTCTACAACTGCTGACACACCAAAACTTAGTCTTTTGTATCGAAACAGACCAATATGTGTAGAAAATGTTGTAATGTACCTGCAACTCTCCTTGAGTTCCCTCGGATAATATCCTTTATTCAAATCAAGGCGAGAGAAGACTTTGCACCATTCAATTGGGTTATCATGTTGGCGATGTGCAGCCCTGGATGGCGCTCTCGTTCAAATGCCTTGTTCGCTTGACGCGTGTCAACGCAGCTGCGTACAGCTCCTTCAGTGTCCTTTTTGGGTACCACCACTATGGGAGAAACCCAGAGCGTTGGACCGGTGGAACGTTCAATGATATCCTGTATGAGCAATGATCCAAGTTCTTTTTCAACAGCTTCCTGCAAATGAAATGCAGTTTGTCTGTGTCTTTGAGCGATAAAACGAATGTCCTCACTAATGTGTAATTGTACTTTCATAGTTTTGAGTTTTCCTAACCCATGAAACAATGAAGGGAGCTGACTTACCATTTCATGATGAGTATTCATTTTATAGTTCACTGATATCAGTACCATATCAGCAGCTGTGCTGAAACTGGGCAAACATGCACTTGACGCCATACCTTGAAGTACATGAATGGGTGCTTGTACTTTCGTTTTCTTATGTTTCATTGTTGCTTCAAATGAACCTTCACTTTTTAATGGCATCAATGCAGCCCATGTATACACTTTCGTTTTCGATGGCATAAGTTGTGGGAATAGAGATAGTTCATTGTATTTCTCCTCAGGCATTATGTTTATAGATTCACCACTATCGATAATAAAAGGTACTGAGCAACCGTTTACCTTTAGTGTAATCTTCAGACAATGTTTTAATGACTTTGATGCTTTTTCATTTCGACTTTTCTTTGACTTGTATTTTTGCTTCACAAGCGGCCAGTCCAACATGCGCACATTTTTCTGAGGTAAACATCGCATCAACATTGCACATCCATTGTCTTCACTTTCATTTGATATAGATACTGAAGAAGCTTTTGACGATGATTTAGCTGATGATTGACTTTATTTGGTGTCAAGTTTGCCTCAATTGGTGTGGTCACTTGGCCTTGTGGACGTGCGTCAAGTGTCGTTTCTGAAGCGTTCAGGCAGCCATTTTGTCTTCGTGCCTTAACTCACTTACTTTTTCCTTTGCCTTGCAGACTGTTACAAAATGGTTCTTCTTCCCACAGCCGTTGCAAACCTGTCCAATGGCGGGACATTTGCCTATGTGTGGAAACCTAAATCCACACTTAAAGCACAAATTCTTCTTCACGTTTATGGCTGACTCACTCTGGGCACCCCGGCCTCATTGTTGGCAGCTTGTCAATCTGCACATTCTCCAGCTCTGGCTGCCATGAGAACTCGCTCCAGCCTAAGAGTTTCTCTCAGCATTCATCATCTGAATGAATCTGACAAGCAGCTTTCAATAACTTTGAGGTGTATAGCTTCCTCATCATTAAATTAATTGAACTTACAGTGTTTGGTGAGTGTATCCAGCCTTTTAACAAATTCGTCAACGGTTTCACCATCTTTCTGTTGTGCTTGACTGAAAATGTACCTTTCGTAATCTACATTTGGCATTGGATTAAATTTAAGATTCAAGGCATCTTTAATTTGACGGTATGTAATTTCGTCAACTCGCTGCATTTTCTTTATGACTTCTTTTACACCTTCACCAGCCAGATTCTTAAGGAACTTGATCATACTCTTGTTATCTGTTTCTTCTAGCACATCAATGAACTAATCAAATGTCTCTATTCAAGCAGTCCATCTGTCACCAATCTTCAGCTTTTTGGTGGTATCGAATGGTGGTGGTGGTTTCAGGAAGGCGGCAGCATTATAATCATTAGTGGAACTTACTGGTATAGAAAGTAGTGTTCTTTCCGGCACTGCTTGGTGATCTTGTTTATGGAAACCATCTCTGACGCCTTGCAATGTGCTGGCCTCTAGGTCATCTTTGATAATTACAGGAAACGTGGCCTTTTTCTTGGTTTCAACTGGGAAAACAACCTTCTCTCTTCCAATCACCGGTCTCGGCTTTCTGATCTTCAAAGACCTATGGAGTTGTTTTGAGCCCCACTATGCAGCTGCAGTGGTGTGCCGCTTCGGATATGGACGGCTCTGTAAACTCAACCCAAGCCTTTAGTGTTATCACTCCATATGATGTATAGCTTTAGGTTGCGTGGTCAAGGAGTACCTCTCTTTACAGCCTTCCCAGCAAGTTTTTGGACTACGACATGATGATTTCTCAGTTTAGCTTTCATTATCTTCAAATGCTTTACACAGGCTGGAGTTGAGCTTTGACTCCACATATGCCAAACGTTGATTCAGCATTTTGACTGAGCCACGTGGCATGCATGAGCAGTTTGCTGGACCACGGCAAACTCACTTGGAGAGCACTGTCAATATTCGGGTTACTTATCCCCTATCTCATCGACAGTTGGACCGTCCTCCCCAGCCTAGGTACCCGCTAATGATCGTCACACACGGAGCTTAGTATAACATGTCTTTATTTGTGTGCTTGTAACTACAAATGTAATTCCTGTATTTCTTCCGAGGTCCCAGTGACATTGTGAGCAATGGAAGGAGGGATGGGGGAGGATCGTTGTGGGCTCACCCACAGGCTCTGCATTTCTCATTTCCCTATGCAATCCACATGTCCTTGGGAGGCAAAGGAGCAGACGAGCTAGAGGCTACAGACAAGGACATTGTAAAGTTGACAGCAGCAGTCTAATACCAGTGTTTTTGTCCACTACTGCAGTAGTTTCTTTATTGGAGCTCTCAATGTTCCAATGTTTTAATTATATGGTATTTCGAACCACAATGGAATATTCAGCATGTGAAAATTCCTTTAATGTTTTTAAACGTTTCCATTATGGAATAAACCTTCCTTGAGCATTTACATTGTTGATTAGTACAAAAAAAAACAAAGAAATGGAAAAAGAAAGATAACAGGCACTTTGTTATGAGGCATTATGGTGGTCCGTCGACATTATATTCTCATTAAAAAATTTAGACTTCATGCAGCTACACAGCCTTTTTACAGGAGGTCTGGCTAAAGCCATCAGTATCACCTTATCCAGGTTTCACTCAGAAATCCCTTTAAACGTGGAGGCTCACCATTGGAGGTTAGATCTGGGTTTGTAGTCTTCAAAAAGGGTGAGGGATTTCAAGTGGGGTTGAGGGAGAAACCTGACATACTTTTCATTGGCCAGAGCACTTGTTTGTCTAATGAGCCTTTTACTCACTAGAAGTGGAGGCTGAAGACCTGATGTCATTCAGCATGAGAATTATAATTAGGTAAACTAGAATTATGAGGCAGCGGAGAACCATATTGTGTGGCAGGCTCGACTTAATTATGCTGCAACAAAATGAATAATATGCAGCATTATTTTGGTATTTTTACATTTTAACGCATATTAATGCTGTTTGGTAAAAGCTTTTATCTCGTCAAAACTTGGACACGGCAATCAGCAATTGAACGATAACCAGTTAATCTCTGCAAAGCGTCTGCCTTTGTTTGGCGCCGAGGGTGTCACTTTTTCTAAATTATGCTGAGAATGCCATGGATGCAGGATTGTATATTTCCAATGGCTCTTGATCTATTACCACATTTTTCAGTGAGGAATGTTTGGACCCAAGCCATGTGGAAGAGTTTATTTGGGGATTGTAGTCCAGGGCTAGACTGTCAATGGGCCTAATTTAGAGTTCAGTTGCAATTCAAAACATCTTCTAATTTCTCTTGAAACGTGCTACATTTAGTAGAATCTACTGGAGGAATATCCTCTAGCATCCGTATTTTATGATGAAGCAAATTCAACCTGGGGAATTTTCACCAAAGTAAATGTGGTTAATTTCAACAGCAAATGCATTGTAGAATAGGTTACAGCATTGTTGTGATTGAAAATGAGCAGTATCCTCTTACTACTTGTTTCTTGCATGGTTCTGTTGGAACAGTAATATTTTTGCTACATGAACTTTCTGTAGGCTCCTTGATCGGGGGCCTTTCATTTTGTCTTAGCTTGCTTTGAAGTTTTTCACCATCTTCTTTCCAGCTTTCATGGCACCATGTTTAACATGAGTGATTCAGGGTAAACAAAGAGTTGATTTGTTCCTTTAAGGGTTACATTTTCAAGGCACACATTTTGCGTTTAAGAAAGATATACTCAGAAAACTTTGAGAAGTTGTTTGAGTTTTTTACAGGGGCATTGCAGGGGCATTGCTGATGTGAGGGACAAATCAACATCAAAAGATAAAGATGGAGCCACTTAATTAAAAATTCCTGCAAAGGATCACATTAGACACTGTATTGAGGGTTTTGTTCCCAAGTTTAAGGTTCTAATGTTGTTTTTTGCATGAACAATCCTTCATCAAAATATGGTGGTAAAGGGAGGAAGGAGCCTGGCACCACACAGCCCGTTAGTGGTCATTTCGAGCTCGGGAGAATACTGCCAGGGTACCTGAAGAGGGAGGAAAGCACGGAGACAGAATTTCTGGCCACGGAACGTGGGAAAGTAGGCATCTGCTTGGAACAAAGAGATATTTACTGCAGAATATAAACCAAACGCATGCTGTGATCCTCAGACGGATCTCGAGCAAGCGCAGTGGTGTAACGAAAGTTGAAGGGGCCCCCCTGCAAGGTACACAGAGGGGCCCCTGCTCCGGATTTAATCCGGAGCTATCAAGCCTGAGTACTGTGCTGAGGGGGCCCCTCCGCACCGCGGGGGTTGCGGGGGCCTGTGTTACACCCCTGAGCAAGCGGCCTTTCTGCTCACCATATTTAAATGGAGAAAAATGAGGATGTTCGAAACGGGAGGCACATATTTGCTTGAGGTGCTCAGCCATTGCGTTGAATGATTGAAAATACCCCGAAAGGAACGCACACCTCCTCCCAGTGAGAGCCCTGATGGGCTATAGAGGTGCATCCAAGAGGACTATCACTGTAAACAGAGAAGAACAATGAATATGAACGAAAGACTCTAAACTGAGACAGAGCTGGCCATTTCAAGATATGCTGCTGTAGGTTTTTTGTAATTGCATACACATGCAGCCAAAGCAAGGGCATTTCCCTACATTATGAAGAAGGGTCTGGGGCCCAAATTTAGAAACACTTTGTGTCGGATTTGTGTTAGATTTTTAATACAAATCTGATGCAAAGTGTAGTGGCGGTATTTGCAATTGAACACCAATAACGATTTGCATTGGATTGTAACCAGACTTAACACAAACCTGTGCATGGTGCTTTTCATGCGTCACTTTGCATTAACTCGACATTCTTTGGGTGGTGCATGCAACCACCCGTGGATTTTGATGTAAATCCCTATATGCAAAGAATTGTACACAGGGATTTGCACCAAAATCCGGTGCCTCTTTGAGGCAGGGATAATGGTTGTCTCCATTGAGGACAATCCAAAATTGAGCCAGCACAGGGAGAGAGCAGGACAGTGCCACATCTTCACACATATAGAGCTGTTTTACTCTCTCTTCTTCATGCAACGCAGTGCACCAATTTTATTTGCTGTGCTGGGTTGTGTGATTTTTAGTGAACCTGGGCCAGAGGGTATAAAGTTGAGATGTAGATATTACCCTGACAAGGAACTTTAAAGAGTATATAAGGATACCTATGATAAAGTCCAAATGTCAGCACGGAAGTAACTATAATAGATAAGATCAACAATATATAAGGTCAAAGGAAACATTGATAAAAGGTGGGCCTTTGAACTATGACCTTAGTTGATCACTGTGTAATGATTAGAAGTGCACTGTATACACTAACTGCTCTCATGACTCCTCATAACCCATATATGAAAAGCAACCTCTAGATGCCCACAAATTGAACATTTCCAAAAATATAAAACATTTTGATTTCTCAGCTGAAACCTCGGCAAAAGAAAGGGTTTTCTGGATCTCAGACCAAAACTGAAAAAGTGAGACCTTTGCATTGACCTGCTGGAATCAGCGACAATGCTGATTACCATGGAGAGTAGTTTCAAGGAATTTAATAGCTTTAGTATATTAGAAAACTTGCTGGATTCGCAGGAAAACTCTTTATGGATACTTCTACTGAAACTCCTCACCTGGCACAGCAGATACCCAACCTGACCCTCTGATCCAAGATGAACAAGACTAGCTGGAAGCCATGACGTGTCACTGGGCAAGCAACAAAAGACACGGAGAAGCATACTGGTGCGACAACAGAGATAAATCCAGATCACCATTTATAAATGGTTAACATCCAAATACACATTTCACAAGACTCTCACTACCAAGTGGAGAGAGGGATAGGGAGGAAGGGGGAATACAGATTGGCAGACTGTTAAGTTTACATCTACTCAGTCACAACTGGATTGTCTCAAAATTAACAGGAATTTCACCTGGTTACAAAATTCTAATCCAGACTGTAACGATGTGAACATAATTTTGTAAAGACTTATATCCGCCTCTGTCCCAAGATGGAGTCTAAAGATCAGAGATCAGCATACTCATGAATTATTACTTTGCCCAAGTCCTTCCTATATTGATGGTAAAGTTGCAATGAAGATGCTTAAGGATGCTTAACGATAATTGAACCTCAACTACATGGTGGCCTGGAGCTCAATCACCCCCTTCACGAGTGTAGCAGTGGCTCACATGTAATGGCTGCCACATATATTAGAAACAATACCATTTGTTCCCCTTGATTATTCATACTTGACTTTTCATGTTGGTTCTAGGGGTGGGTGGAATTTGTGGAAAGTCACTCTGTGGATTTGCACAGAGATTCCACAGAGTTCTGCCAATGGGTGGAACAAATGCACATTGCACTGCTCGGTCTGCATTTTATTGCCTGTACCATGTTCCACACTGAAAAATCAGTGCAAACAGCAACACGTGGTGTGCAAGAGTGCCCGGCCATTTGAGTTGATTTTGCTGCCTCTCGAGTAATCTACTCAAGAAGAAGCCCACTGACTGCGACTGCTCCAGCGACCACTCATGTTAGAAAATCATAACAGATGGTTTCTTAGCGACTGGAAATCACACAAGGCGATGCCAAATCTCACTAGTGCTCACCAGTTCACTTGCTGGAACCTCACAGTATTTGCGTTGTCATCGCATTGCAAGAAAGGGGATTTTTTTTGCCACACAACGATTGCTGAAATTTGGATGGAACTCTGCGTTAAAAGAGTAACGTGAAGTTGCCAAATTCCTCCTATTTTGCTGGTGAAACAAAAAATTCCTCCCAGGCCTAGTTGGTTCTGAGCTTTGCATGATTGATACAACCAACATTTGAAATGGAGGATGTATTGGGCAATGCCGCATGGATGACTGTCCTAGGTCTTGCCAGTTCAAAGTTATACTGATATATTGGCCGGTTTGAGACACTATTTGGCTCATCGATTACTTTGATTGTATTTTGTAACTTTAGAATAATACATTTTCTGTTTTTAAATAGTTCCACAGTTGTTAGCAATCTTCGACAACTTAATACATCCTCTATGTACTCATGTTAGACACTCCTTCCTGAAGCATTCCTACCCAACATTGACTGGAAACACACTCACTTCTGCACTGATTCAAATTGAAATTTACCGACATTCTCTATTGAACTAGATTATATATATATATATATATATATATATATATATATATATATATATATATATATATATATATATATATATGTATATTGTCACCAATGAACTGATATTAAAACCATTGGTAAAAGTGAACACTGGAATTTTTACTTCCACCTTGGAAATGAGCTATTCGTGTGCTCGTGCACAAGAACCGAATAAACATGGACCCTAAGTGTGAGAAGTTGGCCAGGTATATGCTGTCCACTAATTAAAGTGGGCACCTTGGACCAGTCCAAACAACCCTTTTGGTGATTTAAGAGGTCAAAGATAACCTTAGAAAGCTATCTAAGTGGTAGCTGTGGAGAGCAGCCTTCAGGCTTAGTCTTGAAGGAATGTTAAGCAGCTTGCTTTACCAGAATGCAATATTTTTGTATTGGTTAAATGAAAGGAGAACCACACAGTAGTTATAAAAATATGTATTTATTATTATAACCCCTTAAATACCTTACAGTATCTGCTACATGCAGATAAACACAAAGCACACAATACTGTAGCACAGAAACAATCGTAAGTAGCACTAATACACAGTGGGCTCCAGGGGGAGACCAAACCATATACTAATATAGTAGTATAAGAACCACGACTTGAGTCAAGACAGGGTCTAGAGGATGTAGAATCGCTGGGACCCCAAGGAACCACCCAAGGTGAGTAAGTAGGGACCCCACGGAGGATGGGTGCAGTGTGAGAACACGACCACGTGCTATGTACAATTCAATGGGAGAGTCGTGGTTGCAATGTTAAGGTTTAAGGACCCTTCTCAGTGGATTACGAGGAAACCCTTTGGAACATAGAAGCTTGGAGAGCCACCCGACCCATGGATACCGAAGTACCAGAGTTACCTATCCCAGGGAAGCCGGGTGCATAGGGCTGAAGTGGCGTCGGAAACCGCCATCGTTCTCAATGGGAGTCTTCAAAGAAATGCCACTGCTGGAAAGAAGAAAAGTGTCCGGTGGAACCCACAGGTGGATTCTTGATGGAAAGAACCTGAAAGCAGAGGGGACAGAGTCTGGGTCACTCAGGAGTGACCAGGGGCTCGGTAGACGAATGCCCACCGATGTCGGGTGCTTCAGGTGTGAAGAAGGAGACCTTGACTCTACAGCTGCAGGGACCAGGAGACGTCGAGGACAACCAGGAGCCGGATACGAGCTGTCCCACAAAGGATGTCGAGTGCTGAGGGGTCGGTGTCCGGCGGAAGCACCAACAAGCCTTGGCAGTGGCAACCCACAAAGAAGGTCAAAGAAGGTTACGGTCTGGCCCAGCAAGGACCAGGGGACTCATCACAGCAAGGGGAGTCAGGGCAAGCCTGGCGCAACCGGGGGAGCCCAAGAAAAGCAGTGTTGTCCCTCAAGTGGACCACAGGCCGAAGGCACAGGAGTCGCGAGGGGACCTCTAGCAGTTTCACAAAGTCACAGCTTGCAGGGCACAGATTGCAAGGAGGCCAAAGTCCTTTCTGTGAAATGTGCGCAGAAGTTGAGGCTATTGATAGCCTAATGCACAAAGTTGGGGAACACCAACAAGCATATACACTTGCAAAAGTATGCAGTGCAAAGGGGTTTGGGTTATGCGGTCCCCACGAGGGATACTTGCCTCAAACTTAGTAAGAAGACAGCTTAACTTCAAAGAACATAGGAACCCATCTCCTATGTTGCTGGAGCCTTCGGAGTCTGCAGGAGCTCAGGATCCGCAGACTGGTCAGTTGCATTATGGTGCCTGCAAATGCAGGGGAGTGACTCCTTCACCCCAAGGGAGATACTTCAGTGGTCCTTGATGCTCCACAGGTCCTGCATGGAGCCTGTATGGTGCACAGGCACAGACAATGCTTTGGACGGAGAGGGAGACGAAGTCGGGCCCAGTCGAAGTCCAGCGAAGTCCAGAGTGTCCAGACGGTCAAAGGTCAGTGGTTTCTTGATTAGAATCTTGTCCACTTCGAATCTAGGGTCCTACAGTCAGGTAGGCCCTTTTGTACCCATGGAAGAGGGTTGGACAGATTCAGGGGACCCTCCCAGGGGAGGGTCAGGACAGTGGGGAGGATACTCCCATGTCCTTTGTCCAGTTTCGCACCAGAGCAGGAGCCAACGGCTTCCAGGACTGGTTTGAACTCGACTATGCACAGGGACACCAAATGTGCCCCTCGTGCAGACTTTCAGGCACTTTGGAAGTGCACCCTCCCAGCTCCAATACACTAAATCCTGTCTGGGAGGTGGTCACGCCTCCCTGTGACAGGATGCCTATTGTGCTGCCTTCCTCTGCTCAAGCTTGGCTCAGCAGCAGGAGGGCAGAAATGTGTCTCTGGTTGGCAGCAACCATTTTGTGCTTTCCGGGTCGAGAAGGCTGCTACCGGGAAGACCAGGGACCCCACGTAGCTTGTTTCTGAAGGGTGGAATCATACCTCCCACACCGGTTACTGGTGTGGAGGTATGATTCCAAGGTGTTTGATACCAAACACAACATGGTTTGTTGCAGCCGTTTTCAAGATAGCATTTTACGCAAGCATATAATGCACCTCTACCTATATGTCTGGCTGAGTCACCGACAACCTGGAAGAATGCTCTCCGAAGGCTGCAGGGGTGCCCTGCTCATGCATGGGCACCCTCTCATGTAAAACCCATCACCCTGCCTTCAGGATTGTCAAGGCCTGCTATAGGGGTGACTTATAGGTTTTAAGTGTAGTGACCTATAGATATAGTAAACCTATATCTAAAGTAAGTGGTGCATGCACCATCTTACACAGGCTGCAATGGCAGGCCTGTAAATCCATTAGCAGGATTCCAGTCAGACTAGTCAGACTAGTCAAAAACAGTGTAACATCAAACAAAAAGTGGGGGTAACCATAAGAAGCAGATCCTACTTTCCTACACTAAGAAATATAGCTCTGCTAGCAAATTTTGAGAACTTTAACAAAGGCAAACTATGACTTTAGCATACTTTTTGCATCTCAGCCAGAATATGCATTTATGTGCATACAAAAAACATTATGAACAAAGGGGAAAAGCAGGTTGACTACATGGTGGTTGTACAACTGGTGTACAGTAAAGTGTGGAGGGTCTCTGTCCCGCTCCTTTGATGTGTTAAAAGGCCTGAGACAACGATTTCCCTTGTCACCCTGCTGTTTTTGCTAGCTTTAGAACCACTGGCAGCAGCATTATGCCAACATGGAGATATACACTCGATGCAACCCACAGCAGGAGAACTAAAAGTGATGTTCTACATTTCTGAGGTATTAATGATGTTATTGAGGTCAGATGCTTTGACACAAGCCCTCATATTTCAGAACTCATCCCTCATGATTGTCAGGAAATCAGATACATTGGACAAAATGACCCTCTGAGTGAGTATATGATTTTCATTAGCAACATTGGTGAGCACAATCATGTGTGTCACCCTACTTTTGCACCAACATTACATTCCACTCAGTGCCCTTTATGTCCCTCCATCATTTCTGTCCTGATGAGACCCCAGAATCACGTTGAGGGTCGAAACGCTGTTGACATATATAATAACAAACAACCTACATTGTAACATTGTCCTATTAGCTTATGTTTTGTTGTTTGTTATGAACACATTAAGAGTTTGCATCAAAGTCACTTCTCACTCACTACTTTCGGTTGTGATTTTCTTCTTCCATTGGGTACACATTGCACTTATGCTGCTAGTCTAATACTGGATACTGATTTTGGGTAACTTTTTTTCTTTTCAAATAGGAAGTGTTTTGGTCGCATACTTTACTGAGTTGGACTGTATTCATTGCATACATTAATTTTTGCTGATTGTTGAAATTGGATGTGAATGATACCAATGAGAACTACTGTTCATGCGAAGTTACGAATTGCCCAGGTTCCCATGAGTATAAGGGCTGCTCTTGTTTTTTAATTACACGCCCCTTTTTGTCAGTGGCGGCTGCTACCGGAATCGGGTGGTAGCAGGGGGGTGGGGGGAGGGGGAGATGGGGGACGAGGGACAACGATGAAGAAAAAATAAAAAACACACTTATCTGAAACGGCCGGCAGCTGCCTCTTCTCTGTTTTCCGTCCTCTTCCTTCTTCCTGTAGTCCTGGCCAGCAGCAGGAAGCACTTGGCTGCCAGGTTCCCCTGAGCCAATCACAACGCTGCCATGCAGTGTTGTGATTGGTCTGAGCACCGTGGGTGGGCGCTCAGATGGGGAATGGGAGGCTTTGCATGTTCCTCACCAGGCTGAGTAATGCAGCCTGGTGGGGAAGAAGCAAAGTGCGCATGACTGTTTGGTCATCAAGCAGTCATGCCCACTTAAGGAGTGCAAAGCACTCCTCTCCCCTGCTGTGACCTGCTCTGCCCTACTCCGTGTGCCACTGACTGCAAAGGAAAACTAAAATTATAATAACGATAGTTATTGCCATTTTAGTTTTCCTTTTGTTCAGTGGGGCGACCTTCCTCCACCATAAGGGAGGAGGCGCCACTGCTTTTTGTGTAGCATATGAAAGATATGCTCACCATGGCCTTTTGCAAGAGACTCATTAACAAATTACTTGATCAATTGCATACATTTGAGGAGATCTGAGGTCTTTCCACACAAAAATTAACACATAATGGATATGTCGCATCCTACAAAGAATTTGATAATGACACTGTCATTCTATACTGGTAGGAGGGAACAATGACTGATTTTCATTTTCACAGCCGTGCCTTCTTTGAGAAGTGATACATATGGTAATAGATCTAACCCCCTGTCTATGTATGTTCCTATATTTTCATTATTTATATGCATTCATCTCCAGTGAGGATGGCGAGGGAGAGATAGAATAGTGTAAGACAGAGAAATGCAAATGTAATTGTTACAGTTGTATTCGTGTGAAGTTTCACCCAATTCCACTGATGTTGTATATAATTGTTCCCAGAGCGGAAGTACACTTTTATTTTGAATTATCTACTTCGGGACATATATGCTTACTTGAAACTTCTGTCTATAATGTGCTTCTTGTGAATAAATAATTGTTTCATGAAATATGATAGTAAGAAAATTGAGCTCAGGAGAGAAAATTAATTCAATCAAAATATGCATCGATTTATGCCTACATATGTTCTTCAATGGCAAGCATTTTCGAGATTCACTAGGACTCCACCAACACAAGTATAGAATGTACGAATCATAAATTACTATGCTTGCTTTGGGTTCAATTTTAATTATGTTTTCAAAATATTGAGACATTTGTGTTTTTCAAAAATGTGAAATTTTCACATTATTTAATGTTATGTAATTTTCACGCAGAAAATGTCTCTTGGGAATTGTAAAACTGCGAGCAAGAGACATTATCTACCCGAATAATTCTCCTGCTGGTATTTCGCATGATATTTGAACCCAAAATATATAAAAGTATCAGCAAATCACACATTTTTGTGATTTTGCATAATTTTTACAAAAATATCCAGGACCTCATTTATGAGGCCCGAACTGGCACTTTTACGCCACCGGAACATCACTTTTTGGACATTTCGGTGGTGCAATGTGCCACGGCTTATTTATAAGGCCACGTATAGCCACTTTACGTGGCTTTTCATGGCCTTATAAATATGTGCCCCTTTCACGCAGAAAACTGTGTGAAAGGGGCGTTTCATGAGTGTTGATGTGGGTGTTCCCACGCAACACCCATGGAACCTGACACATTCCCAGATTTACAAGAAATCGTAAACCTGGGAATGCATCAGAACCTAACGCCACCCCAGGGGTGGCATTAGGGAGGCGTATGGAGGAGAAATGTTTTATTTTCTCCTTGTGCTTTCCTTTTTCTACTCTGCAGCACACAAAGAAAAAGGAAATTGCTGGAATTGATTGATTTTGTGCAGGAAGATGTCCCTTCCTGCACAAAATCAATCAGCCCTACAACTCAGGCACCCTTGCACCATGTTGCAAGGGTGCCTGTGTTGGCGCAAGGCAGCCCATTGTGTGCCGGGAAAAGGACAGGAATACGCCCTATTACATAGATACGGCGCATTCCTGCCCTTCTGTTTTGATGTAGGGCAATACAACAAGATTCCTTGCGGTGCTGCCCTATGTGAAAACCTCATTAATGAGGCCCCCAATTTTGAAAAACCCAAATTTTCTTAAGTTGCTAACTTATGCCCATTATCCAAACCCATCATGTGCTCGCTGTAAGCATTATATACAGTGCATATGCATAAGGTTAAGAAATATATGGAATTAGAATTTTTTCTTTTGATCAATGATTCTTTAATAAACATGTCTTTTTAAAGTGTCTCTTTACATGAATAGCATGTAGAAACTGGGCATATTGTACTCTTTCCCACAGTTCCTGCATCTGAACCATTTTGGTGAAATCGTGGGAAATGCGTGGAGAGATTTTAGAGAATACCTACAAAATTATTAATTTGGCAGTGTTCTCATCATTTGCATTGGATTATTCTGATTACTCATTTAAAATTTTCGGGGCAGTGTACAAGGATCTCCTTTAAGTTCAGAATCAAGAACTTTCTTTCACAAAGCCTTGTCTATGAGTAGGTGTGCCTTATGCCATGCTTTTATATGACTTACTAAGATATGAGCAAGGCATAAGTACTCCTACAAATAGATTTCTAAATCAAACCCTATGCGTGTGTGGTTTACACACTATTGTGTACAAGACAAATGTGTGTTTGACACTTTGTGAATTTTGAAGAGGACGCATGAATAAATTTGAACTTGGGGGCAGATTCACAAAGATTTGGCTCAATGCAGCACAGCAATCAAGTTGCTGCATTATAGCGTGCCAAAAGGAGAGAGAAAAACAGCGCAACGTCTACTAAGATATGGTGTTGCTTTTCTCTCCCCATCTCTGTTGCAATTTAGGCTGACATGCATCAGAACACACACCCTTGTGCCATCGTACCTTAAGGGGATTCTTCCTGTACAAAAAGTATGCTTTAATACATTTCCCGCTTTGTATTTATACTGTACAGTGCAGCACTCATGCAAAGTTTGGTACATCTGTATACGTGGATGGAACTAGGAACCACAGCACGTGACTCACATTACCTAGTACTTTAGGAAAAAAGCAGGATTCGAAAATTAAGAAAACTACAATAGCAAAATTTGTATTATAAATATGTACTTTTGTTGTATTTGCTCATTGTAACATGATTCCTCATCTATTATTTATTTATTTGTTTTTTATTTAAAGAGTTTTATTTGGCACTGGCAAGACCCGAGGGTATCAGAGCGCTTTACAACAGTGTAAAAAATAGTGTTAGTCAATTATATTACAATACATTGCAGTGTCACCGAGCACTAAACCATTGCATTGTTCTTGAGAGAAACACACATTGACCGGGGTTGTGTTTCAGAGATGAAAACTAGGGGGCAGATTTACGTTGAACTAACGCAGCGGGGTACAGCAAGTCATTTTGCTGCGCCGCGCTGGGTTAGTTTTGAAGCACAGGGATGCGACATATTTACAAGAATATGTCGCATCCTTGTGCTTCCCCCTGCGCTAGCGCACAAACTGCAGCCATGCGCCGGCGCAGGCACCCTTGCACCATGGTGCAAGGATGCCTGCGTTGTGGGGAGATTGTTTTTGGGCAGGAAGGGGAACCTTCCTGCACAAAAACAATCACTACAACCATTTTCCTCTTTCAATGCGTGCTGCAGAATGCAGCACGCATTGAAAGAGGAAAACGAGGAGAAATGAAAACATTTCTCCTCGTTGCGCTCGCTCGCCACCTCTAGGGTGGCGTAGCTTCAGACGCATCTCCAGAGTTACGATTTCTCGTAATTCTGGAGATGTGTCTTGTTCCATGAGTGTTGCGTGGGAACACCCACAGCAACACCCATGGAACGCCCCTTCACCGCAAAGTGCTGCGTGTGAAGGGGCCGTATTTACAAGGAGAGGAAAAGTCACGCAGGGTGGCTTTTCCTCTCCTTGTAAATATGGAGCAGCCCCCTGCGCCACCAGTACGTCACGAAAAGTGATGTACTGGTGGCGCAGGGGGCTCGTAAATCTGCCCCTAGGTGTTTGAGCCAGGTGGGTTAGAGTGCAGACTGAGAAGGAATTCTTTTAATTGGCTCTTAAAGCTCATGAAGGAGAGGTTGGTTCTGAGATGTACTAGGAGAGAGTTCCAGATTTTGGGGGCATTGCCAGAAAGAGCGTGAAAGTGCTGTTTGATTATGTCTTTTGGGGGGATTAGAAGAAGTGCGTTGGTGCTTCTAAAATTTATCATCTGGCCTGACTTTTTGAGTTTGGTCGCGAGATGCAGGGTGCATGGAGAACATGCCCACCCCTACAGCCCCTGGCTGAACGCCGTGTCACAGCTCTCAGACCAATCACAACGCTCCATTGGAGCATTGTGACTGGCTTAGGGGTGGGAGCCTGGCTGACTTCTTCCTGTTCCGACCTGGAGTCGGACACAGGCGAGCAGGAAAGAGGACGCGGGACCCGGCTGCGAGGTAAGTTTTATTTATTCTATTTTTATGCAACCCGCGGCCGCATCGTTCCTGTCCCCCCCCCCCCCCAGCGCACACCCGCCCCCCGCGAGCCAGGCCAGCCGCCCCTGGCGAGATGGCTGGTTTACCGGAGAGTAGGACTCTGTGAGTGGGACAAGTAGTTTCGAAGCAGCAACGTGCTTCAATCAGTAGCCACTTAAGTTTCTTCAGGGAAGGGAAGAAGTAATTTAATCTTTTGATACCAGTGGCCATTCTTGCTTCTGCATTTAGTGTGGCTCTCAAGCAGGCTGAGTGTGACTTCGGGGTGCCTATGAGGGTGGCATTCCCGTAGTCCAGTCTGGACAGAAGCAGAGCTTGCGTGGCGTTTTTTAGGTCATTTGGAGGGAGGAAGGGCTTAATTTTGTTCAGGAGTTTTAGGTTGTAGAAGGAGCCATTCACTGTATTCTTTATGCATGTGTTCATGTTCAAACTTGGGTCATGGGTGATCCCCAGAGATTTGGTAGAGTCAGTCAGAGCCAGTTTGCATTTCGAGTGTCAATGTTATTTAGCCATTCTCGGACCTGGGGGGGTTCTGTCAGTGGTTGGATAGGAGAAGGGCTTCGGTCTTGTCCTGGATGAGTTGAAGGTGGTTTAGTGTCAGCCAGTTTTGGACTTTTATGAGTTTGGCGCTTAGCCGGCGTCCGTCAATCAGTAAAGATATTTCGAGGTATAGCTGAGCGTCGTCCACATAAAAGTGGTAGATAATGTTTGCATGTCTAAGAAATAACAGTTAGGGGCTCCATGTAAATATTAAAGCGTGCAGGTGAGAGGACTGAGTCTTGGGGCACACCCTGGATGATTATCATATCAGCTAAATTTGATCCCTGGATCTGATGTACACTATACCTGCATTCCTCATTTGCAAGATGTGCAGTTTTATTTATACGCGTGGGTGGGGAGAGTGTGGACCCCTTATTGCACTTGCAAGGTAAAATGTATTGATGGTGCAGTATGAACAGGGCCGGACTGGCCATAGTGGGCACCGGGCGTTTTCCCATTGGACCGGAAGGATGGGGGCCAGATTTAGACCTGTGGGGGCCGTTTTTGTTACTGAGGGCCAGTTTTGTAGCAGTGCTGCAATATTGGCCCCCTGTAACAAAAGCGCAGTGTTACCCACCAGCACCCCCCCGCACCTCCCCCCTTTTAGAAAGTAAATTAAATCACCTGTACAGAGCAGTCCTTTTATAGCATTTTAGTATTTGCTGCCCGTTTTTCTATACAAACTCAAGCATTTAGAATACATTCATTGTGTTTAATGGATTATGTGGCGCTTTCTACAGGTTCAGCTCCATATTTTAAATTATAGGAGAAATAATATATACGTTCAATATTTGTTGGGTTAAACCTTCATTATTTCTCTTATTACTTATTTTGAGAATTCAGTAGTTGATAATTCTGAAGTTCTACAACATGCCTCCTTTGCAGTGTGGAACGATAATTGTGTAAGAATCTTCATAGACTATTCCTTTCTTTCTATCAAGACAGAAGCTGCATTTGAATTCTTTTGAGTTACTATCAAAGGCTTTCGTTAATGTAAAATATTGCTAATTTCTTCTTTTAAATGGCTAAAAATGAGGATTGCGATCAGTTTTGAGGAATGTTTACGAAGGCAAGAGGAGATATCAGCTTGCACGGGACTTGACAGCTCCTGACAATTATGCATAAAATGCAAAATGGATGTATGTTTCTTGAAAGTGAAATAACACGGAGTGCCACTGCCCTCTACTGGTCATCTCAAATTGTACTGTGCTTTCATTTGAACATCTCAACTGGAGTAGATACACCTTCGCAAACAACAAGGGCTAACTAACATTTTCAAAATATTTCATTTTTCGATTGTGAAAATCAGCTTATTTCGTTTGAACTAAATATAATTATGCTGATAATGTTATGTCTAATTTTTTAGGAGCATTCTGATGAGGAATATACTTTTTTTTTCAAGAGTCATATTTTGGCACCCAAACGCTTTAATTTGTTGCTTGAGCTCCCTATTTTATGACTACAAGTATTCACTTTGTATATGCACATTTATGTGGCATTGTACTAATGTTTTAAGTTTAAGGAGTATATTCACAAGAACGTGCGCTAAACATCTCCAAAAAAGATTAACGCAACTTTACACATCGCAGTCTATTGCGGGAAAATAACCCCGTCTTAACGTGGAATTCACAAGACGGCGGTACCATGCGATAGTTTCCCGAAAACGCGGACAATGTCCGCGATACAGCCACCGCGACGGCGATAAAAACACAAACCCCAACGCGAAAAAACATGCGATGGCCCAAACCGCGATGAGGAAATCAGCGATAAGCAGCGCCAGGCCTGCAATACACACACGACAGGCGGGAAAATCACTACAAAAGTAGAAAAAACCCACAAACACAAAATAACCAACACCGAAGCACCATGGAGGCAGCCGGAGCAGGCGCAGAGGACGAGCAGAACCCCACAAGCACCCCGGACGACCAGCCTGGGACCTCGGGGACAGGGAAGGGCAAGGACAAGAAGAAGAGGAAGACGCGGTTCGATCCGCAGGAGAATAGGATCCTGGTCACGGAGGTGATGGAACACCATCAAGAACTGTTCGGCACCTCCAACGTGTCATTGGGCACCAAAAATGGAATATGGCGGTCCATCGTGGACAAGGTGAATGCCGTCGGAGAGCACAAGAGGTCAATGGACGAGGTCAAGAGGCGATGGATTGACATCAAGCGCAAAACCAAGGAGAAACTCGCAGGCAACCAGAAGGCAGCAATGCAGACTGGAGGTGGGAGTCCAGCACCACAGCTGGATGACATGGAGGAGCTGGTTTCGACAGTCATCAGTGTGGAGACCGTGGCAGCCGGAGCAGGCGCAGAGGACGAGCAGAACCCCACAAGCACCCCGGACGACCAGCCTGGGACCTCGGGGACAGGGAAGGGCAAGGACAAGAAGAAGAGGAAGACGCAGTTCGGTCCGCAGGAGAATAGGATCCTGGTCACGGAGGTGATGGAACACCATCAAGAACTGTTCGGCACCTCCAACGTGTCATTGAGCACCAAAAATGGAATATGGCGGTCCATCGTGGACAAGGTGAATGCCGTCGGAGAGCACAAGAGGTCAATGGACGAGGTCAAGAGGCGATGGATTGACATCAAGCGCAAAACCAAGGAGAAACTCGCAGGCAACCAGAAGGCAGCAATGCAGACTGGAGGTGGGAGTCCAGCACCACAGCTGGAGCTGGATGACATGGAGGAGCTGGTTTCAACAGTCATCAGTGTGGAGACCGTGGCAGGAGTTGGGGGAGCGGAAACTGCTCGACATGACACAACACAACAGCAACAGGGTGAGTAACCACCAAGTACTGGGGGAACGGGGGGAGATGGCCACAAGGCACACATGCACAATCAAGCAGAGCACAGTGCACACCCACAATGACTCTGGATCATGGCCCTGATCTACAGACTGTCACAATGTACATTGCCATGCTGTCTGAATGTGAACATGTACCATGCGGCTACATACATGTGGACACATTGTAACACAGCATCTCCCCTTCACATTGCAGAGGCACCGTCAACACCTCCTGCAGAGCAGTCCCAGCCACTCTTTACTGATGACGAGGAGGACACCCCCAGCATTGACACCCAAGCCCTCCAAGACATCATTGACATCATCCGCAACTCACCTCCAGGATCAGGGCAGCCCAGTTGCATCGAGGAGACCCCACCCACTCCACAAACCACCCAGCAGGAGGCACCCACAACCCCGGCTGTCTCCCAGGACCCCCACGAACAACACATGGCCTTCCAATGCCGTGTGTTGGAGGGCCAGAGGGAGATGGCTGAGCAGGTGCGGGTGGGGTTCGACCTCATGGCTACCAAACTTGACGCCATCCATGGGTGTCTAAGTACCATCAGGGACCACCTCCAGTCCCTAACGGACACCCACAGGCCGCTCCATGGTCTCCAACGAGCCCTGGCTGACATCGCTGGAGTCATGACTCGGAGACAAGAACACCTGTCCGCTCAGAGTGGCCCCAGCGATCTCAGCCGTGAGCTGGCACACATGCAGAGGCTCATGGAGGACATGGTGCGGATGGAGGCGGAAAGGATGGCAGCCACCGCTGCACATCAGCAAAATGTAGCTGGGATCTACCATGCCCTGCAGATCCTCATCATGGCATTGCTGCCATAAGGCGTGGCGCAGATGAATGCTGCTGCTCCTACACCATCCACATCTCCGCCCCCTGGTGTGTCAGTGCCTCACAGTGCGGCAGACATTTCCACTCCGGCACCTGATGTGTCACTGCCATACAGTGCGGCCGACAATCCACCTCCGGTCCCTGATGTGTCAGTGGCACACAGTGCTGCAGCCGGAACTGCACCACCCACAGGTGAGGCAGAGCACACATCCGAGGACGAGGACGTGGATGGGTTTGAGATCAGAAGGAGGCACTAGCATTCATTTCCGCCACCTGGCCTGTTGCTGCTTGGTGCCGCACATGGCCCCATGACCTTCCACTGACCCCCGATACACTCTGCTGCACTCACCTTGGACCGCGACATGGACTGCCATATCCTGTTTGGTGACTAATGACACGGCGACCAGACTGCAGACTGTACTCTTCCTCTTCCGCTGTACTTTTCATTCCCCGATGGACTCTGGCTGGCCCTCCACGGGCCAATATTGTGAAGTGGGGTTGGCATGGCCCTGTCCTTTTCTAGCTGCAAAACTCCACTGGATGTGCATTAAACATTCAGAAACGCACTGCTGTGTCATGTCTTTCATCATTCATGTATGAATGTGTGGATGAATGTAGGGTCAGTGATTCCCCCTAACGTCAATGATGCTCATCTAGTGGGATTCCAGTCACAGTGTGCTACATTGCCGATTGCGTTCCGGGTGCCGTAGACACTACAACAGGGACACATGCATTAGTCACTTCCTTGTCCGGACATGGACTGAACCATGCCCAGAGCCCCTGAGTCATTGTTGCAAGCCCTGCGCTGGTCCGGCGTATGCCAGGCCAGACCACTCCGCTTACTCTCCGAGGGGGGGGCCACATAGCCACATGTCGCAGGTTTACACGCTAGTGGTCTGCAGGTCACTGGTCTAGTTGTCAGCATGTCACGGCCACTCCCTGAGGGCAGGTTTGCACACACACCACACCCATCCGGCACAGGCGTCACAGGCCATGTGACCCCGCGAATATAAGGGGCCGACCACGTCACATTCCCCACTGTTGGAGGTGACTGGATGACAGACGTTCCACGATTCTCAATCATAAAGGGCCCATGAGTTGTTGCGCACAGGGTTAGTGGCACCCGAAGCCATGCGGCCGTCACGGGCCTACCACCACGTGGCGCTGACTGGGGTTGCACAGGGTTAATGGCACCCGAAGCCATGCAGCCATGACGGGCCTACCACCACGTGGCGCTGACTGGGGTTGCACAAGGTTAGGCGCACCGAAATTGCTGAGCGGGTGTGCAGCCTGCGATGATGACGTGTGACCTGATGTGGTCTCTGCCATTGATGCCTCAGGACTCAGCGTCATGTGTGGGACCTGCTGGGCCGCGGTGCGGGTCCGCATGATGTGGAGCATGCCATGGTCGCGGGGCCGGGGCCTGGAGCTTGCACGGGCACGTGGTGTGCCCACTGGGGGACACACCGTTGGCGGCAGGTGAGCAGTGGAACCTGGGTGCGCAAGGGCGGACAGCCAGCGTTGGCCGGCGGGAGGGGCTAGGGTGCGGCTGCATGTGTGCGCAGGGGCGGAAAGGCGTTGTTGCCGTGTGCAGTGAGATGGACTCTGCCATGATTGACTCTGGCCTCGATTACAGATTGCAGACCTGGTGGCTTGCAGTGTATGTCGGCACGTGGTTGGAGACACACCAGTGGCAGCAGGTGAGCAGTGGTGCCTGGGTGCGTGGGGGCAGCAGTGTCCCTAGCTCTCTCTCTCTCCCTTCCTTTCATTCTCTCTCTCTCTCTCCCTTCCTTTCCTTCTCTCTCTCTCTCTCTCTCTGCCTTCCTTTCCTTCTCTCTCTCTCTCCCTCTCTTCCTTTCTCTCTCTCCTTCTCCCTCTCCCTTTCTTTCTTTCTCTTTCTTTTTCTCTCTCTGCCTTTCTTTCCTTCTCTCTTTCTCTGTGTCTCGCTCCTTTGATGTGCGCATGACACACGTTCTGATTTTGTGCTTTATTTTCCAGGCTGTGACATCACGATTGTCCCGGACGGACCCGACAGGAGTCATCCGCATTGGTGTTTTGTGTTGTATTTCAATAAAGTTTTTGGTTGTTACTTCAATGATGAGTGACTGTTTCTCGTTCTTCTGACCACACATGTGTGTTTCTTGTCATTGTGCGACATCATGCGCTTTTTGTGGCTCTTGTGTCGTGCACGGTATGTGTTTGTCTGAGGGGGGGGCCTGGGAGTGGTGGCGGTGGGTGTTGTGGCCCTCTTGGGTCTCCGAGCTGCATGATCATTGTCTCCATGGCATCTGTGGGTCTTCAGATGCGGCTCTGGGCTGGGCTCCCTTTCATACTGCAGGTAGTCGTCCTGCTTAACACCAGCAGAAGGCAGGTGTTAAATCCCTGCTGCTACCGCGGCTTATCGCCTGTTTTTGGTTCGCATCGCAGATCTGGCAGTTCGTTGTGAAAGTGGTGTAGTGGTGTTTTTGTGAGTTTTTGCACGGGAACGCCTACTCTGCATCTCATTAGGGTTAGTTGGTGGTGTCACCCGTGGAGATAACTTTTGCGGCAGTTATCGCGGGAATACTGGCGATGTCTGCAGTTTGCACCCGCTTGTGAATGGGGCGATAAATCTATCTCCACTTTTGATGCGCTACAGTGCCGATAACTCAGCGATAAGTCCTTGTGAATATGCCCCTAAGTGTTTTGCAGGAAATGCAGGTGACCATTCGCGTTCATATGAGTAACATCTATCACACTTATTTTTAGAAAGATACAGTTAGATTCAAGTGAGCGGAAGAACAATATTTAGTCATCCTGTGATAGGAAATCACTCGATGTGTCATGTTTTCACAGTTCTCTGCAATAGAACAGTGATAGTTTTCAATTAATTCAACTTGGAAGCAAGTTTTGAGTGCTTACATTTGGTATAAATAATTTTTACGAAAGACTTGAACATAATTCATGTGTGGTTGTAACATCCACGCCAGAAATACTGAACATATAAAAATAGGTTCAACTGTGAGGGTTTTCATATTATTTATATGAAACTCGCTACTTGGACAAAATGATCCCACCCTAAACATGTTTTATTTTCATTATTGACTCGACTGATGCAAAATACATTCAACTCTATTAACTGAGATGAACAGGGAGAAACTAGTAGGTGGGTGTAATTGCAAAGAACAGCTTTGTTTCTCAGCTCTTCCACATGAGCTCTATTATCATCGAATCATCTGCATGCACATGAGGCAGTGCTATATTTCTTACCTTAATATATTGATCTTAGGTATGGACTATACCATATTGCATATCTCTGCATTCACAGCGCCAACAAAAGTGTGTTGTGCACTTTTCTTTCTTTGTTTCTTTCCTTCTTCCCTTTCTTTATTTCTTTCTTACTTTTCCTCCTCCCTTTATTTCTTATTTCTTTTCTTTTTTTCCTCCTGTGCTTTCTCTCTCTTCCATTATTTCTTTATTTTTGTCTCCTGCTTTTTTCTGTTGCATCACTTTTCTTGCTCTCACACTTATTTTTCTCTTTCTCTCTCTTTTTCTTTCCTTTGCTTTCTCCATTTCTTTTTCTTTCTCTGGCCTTCTTTTTTCTCCCTATCACTCTCCCCTTCTCTCTCCCTCGATGTCTCTTTCAATGTCTCTCCCTCCCTTTCCAGCTCTCTTTTCCCCTTCTTTCATCCCTTCATTGTCACTCCCTCCTTTTTTCTTTTTCTTTCTCTGCTATTTTTCTCTCCTCCTCTCTCTCGTAGACTCGTTTTTCTCTGCCATTTTAATTCCCTTGATCCAATCGAGTGCTGAAAATTTGAAATGATTTGGGTACTAAGGGGCAGATTTACAAGCCCCTTGCGCCACTTTTGCGTCATTTTTAACATGGGAAAAATGACGCAAAAGTGGCGCAAGGGGCTTGTAAATAAGCCCCTAAGTATCCCTTTCAATAATGCATACTTTTTGTTTTTCAAAACAATAGATGCTAATATCCTATAGATCATATGTTGAAAGAAATAAGTATTGTTTTCAGGTGTGACTTATGCAAATGATGAGAACCGGTTTCAACAACTGATTAGCTACTGAGTGGTTGCCGTAGACCTCTGGGTGCTTCGGAGATGATTATGTATTACTTCAGACTTTCAAAAAAACTTCCGCCATGAATGCGTGTGGAGATTACAACGAGTTTAAATTGTTCCGTCAGTGGTACCGTGATGCTCATTATAACCAGGAGACATGTTTACTACACGTGTGAAATCACTCTATATTTCACCTATTTCGTATGATAAGAATTTTGAATTTTATTTTGCTAATTGTTCACCAGTTGGAGACAGTTCCAGCCGAAACGTTCTTGCGTGAACCGATGTCTACCATGGCTGAAGTAACATTTCTTCTGGAAACAGTCTCCTGCCAGTGTCTTGCGAGGTTTTTGCACGTGATATTCCCCTCACGTTCAATTTTCACTCAAGATACCAACAAGGTATATTGGCAAAATACCGATAAATTCGCATTATTTTAGCAAAAGATTAATATTGCTATGTCGCCAAGACTTTGGGGCCGATTCCGATTCGGGCTGGAAATCTCTCCGACCGAGCCGGACTCGGAGAGATTCCCGACCGAATCGGACTCTGGCAGCCCGACCGAACGAGTACGATGCGCACGTATGCCATCGGACTCGAGTCGGTCGGACTCCCATTGAAGTCAATGGGAGCCGGTCGTACAACGCGTACGCGGGCTCCCATTGCCTCAATGGGTGCGAGGCGGACAAGGGCACCCCCTACAGCGTGTACGCGGCGAAGCGATTCACGCCGTACACGCACAGGTGGGGGGACCCATGGGTCCCCCCTGTGTGAGACTCGCGCGGCTACGCGTACAGGGGGGTCCGACACGGACCCCCAAAGTACGGCTCCGACTGCTCTTTCGAGCCGGAGTGCGCGGCTCGGTCGGACTGCTCACGGCGCGCATCGTACTTACCCGGCCGGGGAACGTCTCCATTGCGCGGTGCGAGTCGAGTCCGAGCGAGTCGGTCGGTGCGGTTCGAGCCGGGAACGAGTCAGTCGGAGCGGTCGGGACGCCCGGACGAGTCGGTCGGCGAATTTGCATCGTACTCGCTCGCCCGGACGCGCGTACGAATCGGTCGGGAAATAGGGCTCCGAATCGGATCCAGTTAAGCCGAATCCGATTCGGAGCCCTACCGGCCGAGATCGGAATCGGCCCCTTAGTGCTCATCATGTTTGCAGCACCCTTTCTGCCTGTCTCCTCCGATATCATTGGTACCTGCACATGCTGTTATTGTGCTGCAGGTAATGAAATATAATATGAAAGAGGCAGTACGTCCATGCCACTCAAACGTGGAGGGGATCTAGAGTCATCATGAAAACAATGGATAACAAAAGTAAAAAATCCGTTTAATCTCCATTGTGCCCTACAATTCTCATAGCGTCCCTTCCAGTGAATCCCTCCCTCCAAGTTATCTATATCAATGCTTAGCATTTTATATTTGCTTTTTAATTGTAACATAAATTGCACTTTACATGCAGGCCCAGATTTACTGAGACTAGCGAAGCACAACTCTGCATGAAAATCCGCAGTATTGCTCAAACAAAACATTGTACAGTCTCATAACTAAAGAGCATCACACGTCTATGGTGTCATCCGTAATTATACACCCAGGGCCATATTTACGAGAAAGTGGCGCAGAGCAGCAATCTTGCTGCACTGCGTCACTGGGAAAGGAAGCAAGTATGGCACATTCCTGTCCTTTCCCCTGTGCTGGTACACAATGGGCTGCATAGCACCAGCGCAGGCACCCTTGCACCATGATGCTAGGGTGCCTGCGTTGCATGCAGTATTGTTTTTGTGCAGGAAGAGGCACCTTCCTGCACAAAAACAATTCTGAGAGACATTTTCATCTTTCTATGTGTGCTGTATTCTGCAGCACACATAGAAAGAGGAAGAAAATGAGGAGAAATAAAGATATTTCTCCTCATTACACCTCTCCTGGGCAAGCGTATCTTTTTGGCACATTCCCAGGTTTCCCTGTTCTTGTAAATCTGGGGATGCTTCAGAATCCATGGATGTTGCATGGACACCCACGCAACACCCATGGAAACGCCTCCCTGGCACAGAGTAATGCAGCACAGCAATACGCGCTGCGTTACAGTACTTGAGAGTCACGCAGGGCAACGCAAGGTGGTCTTGCGTGGCTTCATAAATCTCACCTTTCATTTGCGTCGCTCTTCCAACACGTTGCGTGGTGCAAGAGTGATGCAAAGGGCTCATAAATATACCCCCCAATGTAAGGCGGATGTGTACTGCTAGGTCCAATTTAGTCTTGAACTACGGGCCTGATCAAGTGCAATGCTGCATGAAATTGTACTCAAGAGAAATACTTTAGTATAATGGTCACTCATACATACTCCCAGTGGTGACTCATGATATGGTAACTTTTGTGAAAGCTGCACATGTTATGCAAAAAAAAATATGTGATGTTGCCCACCTCTAGTCTAACTTATTGTTTGTGTCTTTTTCCATCTGGTGCTAAGATTCCACCCAAGTGTAGTCGCACTTCTTTGTGTGACTTTTATTGAAACGATTTTGGATGGAATCTTACTGGTGTTTATGTAGTTCTAAACTCCTTACGCTCCCAATGAATAACTTATCAGTGATTTGGACATTGACATTTAGCATTGTACTCTAGCCCACTTTTGGTGCAAAAAGCATTTCGCATGTGAATTTTGCAATTCCATACCCATAGACTAAAGAAAAGATGTTCATGATACCAGTGGTTCTGGAAAACTCTTCAGACTGGGGATGCTGCCATCAATGTAACCTCATTGGGATACTGAAAAATCCAAGCATCACACAAATAACAAGTGTCGCTAATGAACCACGTTCATTTATCAGGAGAGTGGTAAGAGTGTAGTATGTAGTTAGTGTTGCATTTTGGAGCGCACTGTCACATATATATTACTAAAGCATGATGTTGTATCACCCAGTATCACACTTCAGAATTAGAAAAACATGCTTCATTTGTGCTTTTCTAATTCTTTATTTATTTTGAAATATTTGTACAGTTCATTTAGAGGTGTTTAAATTTTGTTGTGTGTTAGAAGAAAACACCATCCTACAGCCTTTCCTTTTGCACCGGCAAGATTGTCACATAGCTCATTTTACAAAATCCTCACACTTTGCAGTGGGAGAAAGAAAAGTAAACACCAGTCTCCATGTTAAAAGAATAAGCAACAATTTGCAGAAGACTAGACTGAACTTTGACCTCTGTCTTCCAACACAGAGAAAATGTGACAGGATAAAAACAAAAGTTGAAGCCATTTTTAATGCTTATTCACGTTCCGAACTCCAGTTTGGTTGTGTTGTGGGTGCAGCAGCACCCCTACATCCCTTCTTCCAAAGCCTATGCATGATACAGTGGCTCTTAGTTGGGTTATTTTTACATTTTCGTGATGTAAACAGTGATAGCTATTATGCTAACAAGTGCAGTCTTGCTACTTTAGTTATTTGATAATTTTTCAGTTTTTGTGAAGCTCTGCATACTACCTAAGATAGTCTGTGAGCAGTCACAAAAACGATACAAAAAGGACAGAATTAAATACAGGAGATCAATTAAGTTGATCTGTGATCCAAGATTGCTCATATGTGCCCATATCATTGTATGTGAATAATAATTACAAAGCTGTGTATTTGCAAACAAAAAGAGATGTAATAGTTCTTGGGTGATAAGGCAAGTATGGCTGAAGGTACATAGATCCTCTCATCTCTTCTTAGAGTGTGACAAAAAAGGAGGTTAACCATAGGCCCGAATGAAAATTTAAGTTTTGGGGGAGCCTTAATTAATTTGAGGAAATTATTTTAAAATCTCTGATGCTTCGGCAAGGGGCCTAACAGAGACCCCTGCAGTCCCTGTGGCGAAGGAGAGTCACCCCTCTTTGGGAGGGGGCAATTTTTAAACCAAACCTATGTGCATCTGTAAGATATGGGAGTTTCAGAGGCCCCTCAGCACATTCTGCAGGGGCCCCCCATCATGTTTCGGTACACCATTGCACTATGGTACAGTATTCTGCAGGGAGAAGCCTTGAAGATGTAGAGATCTTCCATCATACTTCTTATTTATTATGATTGCCTGAGTCTAGGCTTCTGTGTGGTTGGTACAACAGCCTGGTGAAATATTCTGGGCAAAGATCATGTTGAGCTTTGTGGATGAGATTTTTGAACTTCCATCTTTCTTTTATCATTAGCCAATGGATGGACTTTATTGATGGGATGACGGGACCTTACCATTCCAGACTGAATAGTAGTCAGGGATCTTGGTCATGCACTCTTTGTAGTTTAAAGAGGGATTTCCTGGGGAGTCAAGCATAGATGCTCTTACAGTTGTCCAAGTGATCACTGTGAAGACTGATATGATTATCTGACAGTAATGGAGACAAGGACTACTCCAACAAGATGTAGATTGTAGAACACTAATTTGGTGATGGTGTTAATTTATGGTAGGACGGAGATATCACTGTCAATCTACATTACCAAATCCTGTGCTTTTTTTGGGTGGTAGAGAATTGCCTATTAATTTAATCATAGGGAGGGGGAAGGGGTATACAATACCACCAAGCAGGATGTTATCATTTTCCTTTTCGAGATGAGACAGTTTTTCTGCATCGAGTGCTGAACCTCATGCTAGGCAGTCTATGACGTGTGAAAGATTGCCAGAGTTGTCTTTGAGCTGGAGATAAATTTGTGATAATAAGCATACATTTTGAAGACACCATTTGAGGGTATTAAAAGTCCAGGAGAGTAGGGCCACAAGACATTGAAAGGAAGGGGACCATTTTAACTTGATGTGTGTGATTCAGGAGGAAGAAAGCAATCCATGTTAGTGCTGTACCACAAATTCCCGCTGCTCTTGTCAATCTTTCAAGGAGTATTTTGTGATCAATTGTATAAAATACAGCTGATATTAATTAGTATAAATACCTTGTTTTTCATTGATATTGGGAAATTCCTCCTAGACATTCGGGAGTGATGCCGCAGTTCCTCCTCATGGTGGGAAGTAGATTGGAAATCATTAAGCAGGCCGCTTGTCTCTACGTGAAATGAATGAGTGCATACTGCAATATTTTATTCCATATAGGGCAGCAATTTCCCTTTCCCAAATTTCTTATTTTATTTTCTTCAGTTTCTAATCAAAAAGATTGCACAATGTTCAAGGACTATACGCTATGGACTGAATCCCTTGCATTACAGCGGGGAGGAACTTCAAAGGGAGCCCCTACTCAGTCAGCAGCCTGTGTATGAAATAATTATTTCCTAAAGCATACACAAAATATTTAATTGATTAATTTAATATCTCTTGTTCATTACGTGTTTAATAAAGTTTAAAAATGTTAATGATATCTTAATTTTGGGTAGTGGGGTTTATTGTTGTACTGGCTGGGAAGTATTTTTCTAAATATATATTAATTTTTAATTGATATTATTGTAATTTAATTATTTTAATATTTAATGAAGTTTTAAATTATTTATGATTTTTAATTTCAAATTGTGTATTTTATTGGGGGAGTGGGTGGATAGTGTTCAAAATAACAATATATAAGTTGATAATAATTGATTAATGTATTATTTACACTAAGGGGCCGATTCCGATTCGGGCCGGAAATCTCTCCGACCGAGCCGGACCCGGAGAGATTTCCGACCGAATCGGACCCTAGCAGCCCGACTGAACGAGTACGATGCACACGTATGCCATCGGACTCGAGTCGGTCGGACTCCCATTGAAGTCAATGGGAGCCTGTCGTACAACGCGTACGCGGGCTCCCATTGACTCAATGGGTGCGAGGCGGACAAGGGCGCCCCCTACAGCGTGTACGCGGCGAAGCGACTCGCGCCGTACACGCACAGGTAGGGGTCACGGACCCCCAAAGTACGGCTCCGACTGCTCTTTCGAGCTGGAGTGCGCGGCTCGGTCGGACTGCTCGCGGCGCGCATCGTACTTACCCGGCCGGGGAACGTCTCCATTGCGCGGTGCGAGTCGAGTCCGAGCGAGTCGGTCGGTGCGATTAGACCCGGGAACGAGTCGGTCGGAGCGGTCGGGACGCCCGGACGAGTCGGCGATTTCGCATCGTACTCGCTCGCCCGGACGCGCGTACGAATCGGTCGGGCAATAGGGCTCCGAATCGGATCCGGTTAAGCCGAATCCGATTCGGAGCCCTACCGGCCGAGGTCGGAATCGGCCCCTAAGTATCGAACTGGAAACTAAATATTGATATGTTTACTCATTTTCTAATGTATTCAAATATTTGTATGCTTTTTTAATAATTATTTTATGTATTTTCTATCAAATGTGATGTATAAAATGGTTTGGAAGGGCACTGTTATTTTTTAAAGTGTAAGTTAATAATTGTTTAATATGTTACATTTTGAAAGTTTAAAAAAAAAATTCTTTACAGGTTGTATTATTTTTTAGGGATGTGGGTTATTTTGGGGGAATTCCTGGATAGTTATTGGTATAGATAAATTATAACTAAGTAAAAATCAAAATATATTTTATAATATGGGTTTTTATTATTTTATGTTTGTGTTTTGTGTAGGGGTGTGGTTCAGTGATGCTGTTTATATCAAATAATATTTATTGAGGAAATTTGAAAAAGGCCTTTTATGTTATATTTGCTCGTTTTTTTAAAGAATTTAGTTTTTTATATTAAGGATTTTTAACTTTTTTATGCATCTGAAAATCTTTTAATGCCTATTTATATTATTTGAGTGTTTTATATTTGAACGCCCCAGTGTATGCAATTTCCCCAGTGCATGTTAGGCTGGAGTAAGAATAGTAATTCTGATATCCGCCCCGCCCACCTAAAATATGTGTGCTTGTACCTATGTCTGTTAGACCAGAGTTGGAATAGTAAATCTGACCTTCCCCCTATGTATGCACTTTTGCTATTCTTTGTTAGATTGGAATTGGAATGGTAAATATTTCCCCTCCAGTATATGCACATTCCGCAGTGTTTGTTAGAATGGAGATAGAATATTAGATCTGACACCACCCCACACATGAACTTTCCACAATAGGGGATATGTACAATAGAAGTGGCGGAGCGTGTCGTTAGCCTCCTGTGCTTAATGCCGCGCTCCACCAATTCAGAAATGCAAGGCTGCACCCTATTTACAAGAATGTGGCACAGCCTTGCGTTTCCCCCTGCGATGGCGCTAAGTTTAACAACTTAGCGCCAACGCAGGCACCCTTGCACCAGAGTGCAAGGGTGTCTGCGTGCAGGGGAGGTTTGTTTATGTGTAGGAAGGTGTCCCTTCTTGCACATAAACAATCCTAAAATGCCATTTTGTAACTTTCATGTGTGCTGCTTTATGCAGCACACATGAAAGTTACAAAATGGTATTTTTAAAAAAGGTTTGTTTATGTACAGGAAGGGACACCTTCCTGTACATAAACAAACCATGGCATTTTGCTTTTTCCATGTGTGCTGCACAAGGCAGCACACATGGAAAAAGCAAAAACGAGGAGAAATAATGCATTTCTCTTCGTTTCGCCACCTTAAGACCAGGGATTTCCTGGTCTTAATTTTGGCGCTGCCTCCTATGTACGATACCCTTGTACATAGGGGGCAGCGTCAAATACAGTGGGTGTTGCGGTGGAACGCCCACCACAACACCCACTGCACGCCCCTTTCACGCTAAACATAGCGTGAAAGGGTGCCTTATGTACAAGGCAGCGTTAAGCCACGTTAAGTAGCCTAACGCTGCCTTGTACATAAGGCAAGGCCCCTATCGCCACAGGATCGTCACAAAAAGTGACATTCCTGTGGCGATAGTGGCTTGTACATATGCCCCAGTGTTTATTAGAATGGAGTTAGAATAGTAAATCTGACCCCTCACCCCCAATGTATACACTTTCCCCAGTCTTTGTCAGATTGGCATTAAAACTGTAAGTCTGGCATATGTGCACTTTGTGCGATGTTTGTTAGAATGGACTTAGAATAGTACATTTGATTACTCTGTCCGCAGTGTATATATTTTCCACAATGTGTGAAGGATAGTAGTTAAAATAGTGCATTTGATTTTTTTTAGAAATTAGATTGGAGTTAGGTTAGTACGTTTTACTTTTTCCTGGAATGTTTTTAAGCTATTTGAGTTCATTTAAATTCAATTATTTATTTTGCAAAGTATTTTATTTCTTTTATTTTTCTATTGTGTTTTAAAAAAATATTTTCCTATTTTTAACATTTTAGTATTTAAAAAAATATATTTTTATTGTTAAGTTTCAATTTTTATTGACCATATTTTAATTTCTTCAAAATATGCTCTTACATGCTTGCAAAATAAAAACAATTACATGGTTGAATAATATTTTATTCTTTAATATCAGTTTCTAATGTTATATATTTTAACTTAACTGTGATATATTTATGTTGTATATATTCTATTCTATAGCAATTAAAAAAATAATATAATGTATCTACTTTTAAGAATTATAATGAAGTTAATTACTTGTAAATATAGATACTTACCATTATAATATTTTGGAACTTGACATTTTGGTCCACAAAGTTTTTGAAGTATACATTTTATGTAAGTAAATTCAATATTTTTGTGGTCGATGTTTTGACCATAATATTTTTGTACCACAATACTTTAGGGTTGACATTTTGTCATACACGCTTCGCTGAGGCACAAATGAGAAAATAGGAGAAACGCTGAACAGGTACCTATTTAATGATATAGTGACCTCGTGGCACAATTAATGAGGTGTTCTGGAAAAATAAAATCTATTTCATTTGGATTTATACTTTGTTTTGAGCGCCAGTTACTAGTTTTCTCAACATTCGCTTATCTATGGCCTGTTTGGGGTAGTTTCATCTAGCGTGGTTTTAGTTACAGCGTGGATTTTCTTTCATTCCCACTGCAGGATATGGAATTTTAAGAAAATCCAGCTAGACATTTCACAGGACAGAACACATAGACTGACCCCAGGCCCATCTGTCGTGCATTTGCTTAGCATTGCAGAGTCCCACACTTCCAAAACATTTCTACCACTTTCTCCCTAAACCACAGTTATAGACTTTTTAAAAGGAAACAGTCTACCCTCTTTAAGGTTGATGGAAAAAGATTTTGATTTGGTATAGTGTAACTGGTGCTTCTTCTAATGGATAAATATTGGCTACCCTTTTTTCTAAAAAAAAACTTAAAGGGGCCCAAAAGTCCCATTTTAAAGTGAGAAAAAAAATCCAGGTGCTGAAACCTTTGTGGACTAGGTTAAGTAATTATAGTATTCACTGGAATTGGAAAACGTTTGCTAGGGAAATTCTTCGTGACTTTGCACTCCCTTCTGTAAACTTTGGGTCTCAGACTCAAGACACAAGAAAAAGATAAAGGGGCAGATTTACAACCCCCCTGCGCCACCAGTACGTCACTTTTTGTGACGTACTGGAGGCGCATTTCACTTCTCCATATTTACAAGGAGAGGAAAAGCCACCCTGCCTGACTTTTCCTCTCCTTGTAAATATGGCCTCTTCACACGCAGCACTTTACGTGGAAGGGGCGTTCCATGGGTGTTGCTGTGGGTGTTCCCACGCAACACCCATGGAATGAGACACATTTCCAGATTTACGAGGAATCGTAAATCTGGAAATGTGTGTCAATGCTACACCTCCCCAGGGGAGGCGTAGCGAGGCGCAACGAGGAGAAATGTTTCCATTTCTCCTCGTTTTTTCCTCTTTCAATGTGTGCTGCATTCTACAGCACGCATTGAAAGAGGAAAATGCCTGTAGTCATTGTTTTTGTGCAGGAAGATGCCCCTTCCTGCACAAACACTATCTCCCCACGACGCAGGCATCCTTGCACCATGGTGCAAGGGTGCCTGCGCCGGCCCATGGCTGCAGTTTGTGCGCCTGCGCAGGGGAGAGCACAGGAATGCGACATATTATTGTAAATATGTCGCATTCCTATGCTTCAGAAGTGCCGAAGTGGCGCAGCCAAAGGGCTTGCGTTGCCGCGCTGCGGCACTTCCTTGTAGATCTGGCCCGCAGAGTCTATTTCTTGATGCAAAATGTATGACGTCTGCAGTGTCAATTTGCGACCCGACACTGGTTGCTGGGTCTGCTCCCAAAATAATAATTGAGCCAATGGACCTCATAAAACTTGTAATTATGTTATTTTGAATCCTGTTTCTTTCTTGGAAAATCATGATAAATCCTTAGTGTTCCACACTTTTCTACAATGAATTAAATCTCCATGGTTGTCTTCATTTTAAGTAAAACTCAAGAACAAAATTCCAATTATTAGGATATTAAGATTATTATTTTCCTTAGCCGCATAAAAACATGAGCAAAAGTGTATTTCAAAATTATGAATTGGAAATTGAAATTATTCCAGAATTAGAACAGGTGGGACTTTTGCTTAAAAGCTGGAATTCGATGCCATATTCAGATTCAGCTTTAATGCACTTGGTACAAATTTATTTTGCAAAAACATAGAAGTAGTAACTATATAATTAAAATATTCCTTTAGCAGAGCAATGTATTTGATATAGTATAGTATATGACCACTACTGATGTTGCAAAGTAAGTGGTTTTAGTTATTTTTTAAATTAAATTTACCTATCCCGTCGTCTATCGACTTGTCCCACCACCCGCCCCGCCCCCTCTCCCCCCCCGCCCCATCCCGCTCTTACCTGTGTCGGCCACACCGGTTAGTGAGTCGTAAAACGGACATTGTGACTCAGATAGATTTTTCTGACTTAAAATGTACCTTTAGTATAGAATGCCTTTTTGTTGTATCCTAGTATCTTGTCCATGTTATTGACATATCCTTTCCTCCACTTGCCCAGCCACTAGAATGTTGTAGTGGTGATGTCATTAGGAATGTTGGGACTCTGTGAGCAAATGTGACAGTTTAGAGTGGGCTGAGCAGCATGCTGGCTGCTTCTGGTGGGGTCTGTACCAACTGATCTACATATCCTGTATCCATCTACAATAAACCATCTTGAACTATAACTACTCGTGTGGACCTCGATTACTACAAATTTAAGGCGACGATCTGGAGACTTACCTACGAGCTCAACAAAAGAAGTCAATGTTCAAGAAGTCAAGATTTTCAAAAGAAGCAACTATTCTTTACAAGCGCAGTCAACTCACAGCAACCGGTTTTGGTCACAAGAGGTCACACAAGAGGATCCTTTGAAACAGAAAATGCCACAAAAGGAACTAATTAAACTACTACAGCACGCTGTGCAGCCCCACCAGTGTCCAGTACATCGGACGGCCCCAGCCTAAGCGTGCTGTACTCTGTTTTCGTGGCCACATCTACAAGAACTGCGCTATCATGGAAAGTTTGCTTATTGACACTAACCATATACATGTGGACAAATACTGCTTGGATGCAACACACGTCAAGACTACAAGATGGTTTGTTTCTCCACTGGAGCAGAGTCACCTATACACTTGATTGTCCACAAAAACGGACTCGTGAAAGGACAAGTTCATCTGTGGTCATGTTAACTTTGAAACTTCGAATTAAGCCGGTCTCAGGTGGAGGCCTATTGGTGAGGAACTGTCTCCTGGCCAACCACGATACATATCCAGTTGTGGACTTATGGGGGCAAGCCTATTTTAATTTAATTTACGTTCCTGGCCGCCCCTGGGATTTTTGGCAGTTCAACCGCTCGTTTGCCATTTGAAATTATGGCACGAGCTGTGCACAGCGCATACACATCTAGCGCGTGCATCTTGTTCAAAAGATGCGTCAAGCAATCTACTGCGCATGCAGTCTTACCTTTTCACAGTGTCCAGTGAAGCTTTCGTGGACCCTCTGTGACGTCGTCCATCTGTGGATTGTTGGTGGTGTTTGTGGAATCGTCTTCGACGTGGTGAAGTTTTCGCGACCTGCGGCTTATTTGTGACGCTTTGGTGTACGAACGCGCTGTGAGCCACCCAGCACGACGTACACAGCGTGCCGCCATCTTGAAGTTGGCTGTGAATGCTGTTTCATCCATTTCCTCAGTTTTTTTTGCCAACCACGTTCTACGCGCTTGCATGGATGTGTCAAGTGCGACGCGTGAGAGCGTTTCGGTCCGAGGACATGGTGATTGTTTCCTGCTCCTTCTATTAAGGTGTCCTGCATTATGGGTGTATTTTCGGGCCTTATCGATTCTGTGCAGCATGGCAGTACTGGTACTGCTGTCTCCCAGTTCCTCTGCGAGGTACTCTTCAGTTGGACGTCTTCCTATCTTCCCTGTGTCGTTGGGAGCCGACTTTACGAGGAATCTTTTTCTCACCAGTATCTTTATTCTGCCATCGGAGGTGTGGAGTGCTTGGCATGACGTCGGATGAGTCGTCGCTCATCAGACTTTGCCATCTATCAAATTATCTTTGCCTGCTGCGCTGCTTGTGGATCAAGGATTCATCGCAGCATCAATATGCAGCCTGTATGAACTTTCATAGAGAATTTACCTGCGTTGTTTTGTGGGTTGTGACTGTTTGTAATGTTTATTTATAGTTTCACATCTGCATGTTGTTGTTGTCACCGTTGTAAATATCTGCCCATTTTGCTGTCTAGTCGATTCACAGTCATCGTATACAGGGTGTGGGAATGGGTACTAGTCCCATTCACACATAGTGCATTTCTTGACCCCTTGAGTATTTCTTCTAAAGGTGCGGTTCCCTTGCACTCTTGCTTAGGTGTTAGTCTCATTTTCTTACAGTACTGTTGCCCTTTGAATTATGTTTGGTTTATGCTTCCACGGCGTTTGTGCATAGGTGTTAGTCCTATTTTCATCTTTTGAACATCTCTGTTCTCATTGACAAGTTTTGGGTCCACACCCACATATTCTAGTTAACGTACATGTACATGGACTTTAGGTACACACCTTCAAGATTTCGTATCTTCAGTTTAATGGGTTGCTTTCTACATTTTAGTTTTCCCTACGTTGGGATGGCAATGGGTTTTTAGTCCCATGTGCTCACGTTATATTTGCTTTCTGGGGCTATTCACTCTGCGTTCCTTTTTCAGGGCATTTATGCATGGGTGTTAGTCCTTATGCATTAGTTAATCATTCCTTGTCTTAGGAATTGGTTATAGGTTTTACATTAGTTAACATTTTCTATCCTCCCTTTCGTTTTAGGGCAGGTCAGGTCTCAGTCCCTTGTTCTCGTACTTGGGTTGTTTGGGTTTTGTCCCATTGCTACACTTCATGACATGTGTCTTCTACATTTTGTTGTTTTACAAGGGCTATCTTTTCAAGGGTTTGTGTCCCTTTCATATTAGTTTTGACCCTTTTCCTAGCGGTAAGGGTTGGATATGGGTTTTTGTCCTCCCATTTTCACATTTATGTTTGTTATATTTTTTACCCTTATTCAGGGTGTGTCATGGGTCGCAGTTCCATTTGTGTACTTTATATTACATTTTCTATTTTTCAATGAAATGCTTTGTTCATATTAAATTATTTTGTTAATATGGAAATGGGGTTTGGGTGAGGGATCGTATTGTATTTTATCTCTCATCTTCCCTGTTTTCTTTCGCATGTTTAGTTTTCCTCGTGATGTCTTTTCTTCGTGTCATTTTGGTCTTCTGTCTTTTTCTTATCGTAGTGGTTTGGTTTTGTTTTTCCTTGCGTTTGTTGTTTCTCTTCTTTCTCCAACTTTTGTGCTATGCCTTGCCTTCTCGCTCGCCTTCCTGGCCAGTTGGTGTGTCTGGGAAAGTAGTCATTAGTGCTTTCATGCTATGTTTTTTTTCTCCTTCTTTTGTTTTTTATAGAAGGGAGAATGGGTCATTTTCATATGTTGTTACATTTAGAAGGAAGGATGTGTTATATTTATCTGTGTTCTTTTATATCTGCCTATCTTCCTATCATCTGTTGTTCTTCCTACTCCCTCGTTTTCTTCTGTTGATTCTTGGAGTTCACTTCTTGATTCACATCTTGGTTTTCTTTATGCTGTTTCTGTATTTCTCTTTTCTTTTCCTCATTTATGGTTCTCTTATTTGTTTTGTTATAAGAAAAGGAGATATGTTGTATCCTAGTATCTTGTCCATGTTATTGACATATCCTTTCCTCCACTTGCCCAGCCACTAGAATGTTGCAGTGGTGATGTCATTAGGAATGTTGGGAATCTTTGAGCAAATGTGACAGTTTAGAGTGGGCTGAGCAGCATGCTGGCTGCTCCTGGTGGGGTCTGTACCAACTGATCTACATATCCTGTATCCATCTACAATAAACCATCTTGAACTATAACTACTCGTGTGGACCTCGATTACTACACTTTTTGAGGGACAACAGAGTCCAGCAATCATGTGCGTATTGGCCCTGATTCACTGACAAAATGGCACAGTACTCTAAGAAGCTAGTCTCCTAGAAATCTCTGGTTAAGTGAATTGAACACCTACCATAGTCCTAAGGCAACAGGCTGCTCTCACGAGCACATGTGCACCCTGCTAGTGCAGGCTGCGCCAAAGGCGGTGCAGTCAGCAGCAGGAAGGACACTGGCACAGTGCGAAAGCTGTATTCAGTTTTGGTGCACACTTGTGATTCTCCTGCAACCTTGTTTAACCTCTCCTGAGGTATCTTGTATTTTCATTGCTGTGCATACTGCTTACAGGGATGGAATTGTCCTGTTGCTTCTTCTGTTGAAAGTTGTTTCTCAGCGATGCAGATAGGATGTCGAGGAACATGGCGGCCGCAAGCTAAACGGCCGCGGCTCGGCTCCTCCTTGGTCTCTTCTAAGCTCATGGGTTCTTGCTAGGGAGTTTAGTTAAGTTTTTTTTTGTTTTGTTAATTTTTGTTAATCCCCCCCCCCCCCCACCTGAGGATATGCATTTTGAGCAGGCACTCTTCAGCTCCGGATTTCCAGGACTTCCAGGTATCCGCGGTGAAGAGAGTGGAGCAGGCGGAGTTGACGGTGTGATTCGTGGCTTGCGTTGGGAGGAAGCAGCTCGGACTCGGTGGACACGCGATTCAGCTCTGTTCCTGTTCCGGGTCGCAGGAGGTAGAGCTGGCGCCAGTACATGCGCGTCCCTAGCCCCCAGCGTTTGCGGCGTTCGAGGAGTGGCCATCAGCCCCCAGGTAGGGAGTCGACGCTTTTTGCCCCGCTCCCCCTTAGAGGACGCCATTCCCGGGAGCAGTAACGAAGGTAGGAAGAAGTTCTTCTTCCTCTCGGGGGCACCTTTTAAGCTTGGTTCGATCAGCGCCCGAGCGCTGATAGGCATTAAGACAGTAGAGGTACAAGCTAAAGCGCCAGTAAAGTGTATGGAGATAGGAGAGGCACATAGATCAGGCGGAACAGGCAGTACAGCGGTAGTGGTAACAGATATTCATGCACCCAAAATAAACAGATATACTCTTCGTATGAGAGCAATTCACTCTTTAAATATTGATAAATCTGTTTATCCTCTGCGTATTTCTCCTGTAATTTCTGAAGTGAAGGCCCTCACAAGACAGTGCAGACTCAAAGGGGGCACCACGGACAAAGGTACTGATCTTAAAGACAAAGAGGTCGACACTGGCAAGAGAAGAGGGAGGGGTAAGAAGGGGTCTTCCTCCAAAGTTAAAATCACCCCCTCGCTCAAAACCTATTATAAGGTTATGTCCACCTCTACCACATCCTCTACTCTGAATGCCTTAGCAGGGGATACTTTAAAGAACACGGGTCAGGGTCTCTCGGAGGCACTTAGCCCCTTAAGCTCACCAAAGGAGAGGGCAATGCATTCAGCAGTAAGTCTCTCAAACAGATACTCAGCTTTGGCCATAAATGAACCTCAAGTTTTGCCTGATAAATCACTAAAGGCTTCCAACTCCGTACCCTCCAACTCCACAGACGAAAATGCCACTATGGATGGATTGGATAAAACAGACATAACTGATACAACATCGCATTCATTGGCTGACATATTACTCGCAATGAAGGTTGAAATTACTAATAGATTCACTGTGTCTGAGACAAATCAAGAAGAGATGACTAATAGATTCTCAATTTCTGAAGCGAACCAGGCAGCAATCCAAGCTTCCTGTGAAGTACTAGCAAAAAGACTAGATGAAGTCACATTAAGAACAGAGGCTATCGAATCGGAAATCCCCAAAATAAAGGATACCGTGCGTACAACCACAGTGGAGCTCGCTAAATTATCAGCTCAGAATAAAGAATTGAAAGACGACCTCGAGCGCCTGGAGAATCACTCTAGGAGGAACAATTTAAGGCTTTTAAATGTACCAGAAGCTTTGGAGGGGCCTGACATTAAGGGGTTCGTGATATCTGTATTAAAGGAGACAGTATTAAAGAATGCACCAGAAGTGGATCTCGTGCATGAGATACAAAGGGTACATCGCGATCCCTTTAAAAGGAACCTCGCCAAACAAAAACCGAGAAAGATACTGGTAAATTTTTTAACTTACTCAGTTAAGGAACAGATTTTGTCTTTCGCTCTTAAAGAAGGTACCATAACTTTCAATAGCTCTAGCCCCTTTTCTTTCCAAATAAGATCAGATATCTCCCATATGACTGCAACAAGACAGTGGGAGCTGGTGAAAAGGTTGGAGGAGTTGAATAGCATCGGGACCAAGGCACAGTTGAAGTTCCCTGCACAACTTCGCGTGATGTGGAATAATCACATGCATCAGATAAGATCTGGCGAGGAAGCAGATGTCTTAATAGCGAAAATTAAAGCCGAGCGGGTGGGGAGGTAGGGGGGATAGTGAGGAAAAGGAGAGGCATTTGATTTCGCTTGACAGCAAGACCCTAGCAAGAACCTAGCAACAATTGTAGTTTTTCTATTCCAAGGGGGAGGGGCTGAACAGGCTTGCCTATCGGAAGGGAGGGTTCCTCATGGGAAGGTGGGGCACTGGGGGAGAAGGGAGGGGGAGGGGCACTATGGGCGGGGAGCAGTGGGTAAAAAGAAAAAAATAGACCTCATCTCACCTTAGATATATGGAAATCCCGCCATGCCGGTGTGATAGTTTTACAGGCTAATGGCAGGAAACCAAGGCTTAAGGGTTAGAAAGACCATCTTTATCTCCTGGAACGTTAACGGGTTAAGGTGTCCCCGTAGGCAAAGGCTGATTTTAAAATATTTGGAACTTTCCTCAGCCCAAGTTTGTATCCTACAGGAGACACATTTGAGCTTTATGGAAAGCTACTCTATCTTTTCCAGGGTCCCCTGGATAAAATGTTACTGCGTATCACAACAGACGACTCACAGTAGAGGTGTGGCAATCTTGATTAAACACGGCGCCCCTTGCTCTATAAAAAATTCACAGTCGGATCTGACTGGGAGATGACTGGTAGCACAATTGGCCCTGGAAAACTCAGACTTAGTCTGTGCCTCATTTTATGGTCCAAATGTAGACGATCCAACTTACATTTACAAATTGCAATCAATATTGATTTTGGAAACCCCCCCTTTTATTATCGGAGGTGACTTTAACGTTCTCTTGGACCCATCAAAAGATAGGTCCAATTTGAGTCACTATGTTGGGGCTCCAAGGATACGTCGTGCTCTGTTAAATATGTTACATGACCTGGACCTGGTTGATGTATGGAGGGCTAAGAACGGAGATTTACAGGGCTTTACGTTTTATAGTAAAAAGTATAGTCACTCCTCCAGGATCGATTATATCTTGACGGATAGATCCACCCTGATAGGCCTGGAGGGGATTTCAGTTATGCCAAGTCACCTCTCAGATCATGCTCCAGTGCAATTCTCATATCAAAGTAAAGGGCTTCCGTTGCAGTCTAGATGGACGCTTAATAGAGCCATGCTTCTGGATCCTGAAATTATCCAGGCTGTTAAGTATTCCTCTTTAGAATTTTTTTCTCTGAACATGGGCTCCACAACCATGGATTTTATCTGGGATGCCTATAAGGCAAACCTGAGGGGGAGACTCCATGGCCTCATTTGTTGTAAGAATAGGGCTGAGGCTAGGGCTCTAAATACAATTGAGGAAATGAGAGGAACAGATTAAATCATGGGGGCTCAGAGCGTCTATCACAAGTCTTGAAAAATTTAGATGACGCACGACAGGAGTATAGGGGGAAATTAGAGTTAAAATGCAGGGCACAATGGCATACTAAGAGTATGCAACATTTTTAATATGGGGAGAAAGCAGGAGCCTTATTGGCCTGGAAAGCCAGAGCTGATCGTACTAAGAATAATATCAACGAGCTGATAGTTAATAGCAATGGGGAAAAATCGAGTAGCATTGAAGATATGCAAACCTGTCTACTTTCCCTTTTTTCGGACCTTTATAAAGAAGATCTGGCTCCGCCCCCAAGCTCCATACAATCATGGTTGAGGACTAAATCCCTGCCTTCCTTGTCAGAGGAGAGTCGGAACAATCTAGATGCCCCCATTACTTTGGAGGAGATAACTGAGCAAATCAAAAAATGTAAGAATAAAAAGGCTGCAGGCATGGATTCCCTTCCAAATGAAGTGTATAAACTTCTAGCAGAGGAATTGATCCCTGTATTGGGCATCACCTTTAATTCAGTCTATTGCCTCGTGGGTAAAGTCCCCGAGTCTTGGAAGGAGGTCACAATCGTATTGATTTTAAAACCAGGCAAGGACCCCTTAAAAGCTGACTCATACCGTCCAATCTCTCTGCTGAATGCCGATTATAAGATCTTTATGGGTATCCTAGCAGGGAGATTGGTGAAACTGGTCCCCAAGTTGGTTCACACTGACCAGAAGGGCTTTGTCGCAGGAAGGTACATCCAGGAACAGACGCAACTGTTAATGTAACATCGACCTGGCCATTGAAAGATCTGATCCATTGGCCATAGTCGCCTTGGACGCGGCCAAGGCATTTGACAGAGTCTGTTGGGTGTACCTTTGGGAAGTACTGGAGGTAATGGGATTTGGCCCTATTTTTATTCAAACTTTGAGGAATTGTTATCAGGGAGCCTCTGCTCGGATTCTTTTGACTGGTCTATTGACCTCAAGTTTCAACATCCAGAGGGGGACCCGGCAGGGTTGCCCAATTTCGCCTCTTTTATTTAATATCTATATTGAGCCACTGGCACAGGCCATTAGGATGGATGAATTAATTTCCCCCTATAAGTCCCAACTTTATAGCTGTAAGTTGGCTCTGTACGCAGACGACCTAATATTATACACAAATGACCCAGAGGTGGTTATTCCCCGTGTGGAGGCGCTTTTGGAAAGATTTGGGTCCCTGTCAGGGTACTTAGCTAATACATCAAAAACAGAGGTGATGTGCTGGAATTTAGATCAATGGGGGGGAGTAACCAGTACAGAGTTAAAATACTTAGGCATTTATATTGTTAAAGACCTGGAAAAAATCAGCCAGATCAATCTTAATAGAGCCATCAAAGAAATAGACCGCCTCTTTAGCAGATGGAGGAACCTCCCTTTAACCATCTATGGGAAGGTCAACTTAGTAAAGATGGTCATTCTCCCGAAGCTTCCTTATTTATTTTCTACTATACCCCTGGCCTTTCCGCACAAGAGTATTAGTAAAGTACAGAGTAAGATCGGGAGTTTTATCTGGGGGGACAAGGGGGTCAGGTTGGCCTGGAAGAAATTGAGATGAAGACTCATCAAAGGGGGGCTGGCTCTTCCTGATATTAGTTGGTATGCGATAGCATTTCAGTTTAAAGGCATCCAGATGCTACTTGTGAAACCAGAAGAGTCCGCCTGGGGAAGGTTGTTGGGAGAAATGGCAAGAACGGAAGAAGGAGGAGGTGGTGAGGCTTTCTTATATAAGTTTGGGGCTCCAAAATATTTCAAGCGAGTATGCCTGAAGGTTCTGAGGGCAGCCCTGGAAATATGGTACAAAGTTAGACTCAAACGGGGGATAGGTTATTATTCAGACCTAGCTCCAATTTGGGATTCACCCGGAACACCTTGCTGCCTCAGAGACTGTCTGGCGGTACCTATCAAGAGAGCGGGTATAACTATCTGGTACGACTTGGTAGATTCAGAGGGGATCCATCCCTGGGAATTTCTGAGGGCTAAGATTGGCACAGGGTTTTCCAGATTCAAATATCTACAGCTGGTATCATGGTTTGATGCAGAAAAAGAGGAAGTAAGAGGGAATGGGGATATTGAAAGTCTGTGTCAACTTGTACATCCAATAAGGAAAGAGATATCAGTGTGGTATAATCATCTACTAGAAGCAGAAGATCTGGAGATTCCATCTTTATCTATGGTCTGGAATCAAACCCCCTTGAACCATCAATAGATGCCCTTTTCGAGCCCTCACTGAAAGTACTATATAAATACATCAAACCCGCAAGCCTGAAAAAGAATCACTTTTTTTGTTATCAATAGGCTTTATTACACCCCAGCAAAGATAGCCAAGTTTGCTCCTACTCCAACACCAAAATGCCCAAGATGCATGACGCCTATAGCCAATGACCTCCACATCTTTTTTGAGTGCCCTGAATTAAAAATCTTCTGGAAGGAGATTGGTGACACTCTCCAAGATATTTTTAAGGCCAATATTGATGTTAATTTGTCACTGTTTTTTTTTGGGGACGATGGTTTATTTTATCAGACAGCATCGCAGTCTTACAGAGGGCTACTACTATATCTAGTACTACTTGCACGGAGAGAGGTCTGCAAAAAGTGGAAAGACTCACTACCTCCGAAAAGAGAAGACTGGCTTAAAGCCACATTCGCTATGGCTCGCCTGGATCATGAAGGGGAAGGGGATAAGCTGACAAACATTTGGCAGCCCCTCATGAGTTGGGGTCGTAACCTAAGATTAATATAGCTTGTCCTATGATTACACCAAGTTCCCTCACGAATGGGATCGGTCGGGTGACCTAAGCGAGTGCGGTAAGCCGGGAGGCCCCCAAATCGTTACATCGGCTTCATAAGACCCGCAGAAGCTTATTGGTGAGATGAGGACAAAAAAAAAAAAAAAAGAAAGTTGTTTCTCAGCTACTGTTTATGCTCTTACATCTACTTGTACCTTTCTTTTCAAATGACTGTTCTCCGGAGGGCGATCCCTACCAGGCACTCTTCTTCATGTTTACATTTTCATTAACTAGGATGCAAATGATCATTGTGAAAGCTGTTTGAAGACAGTGAATGGTGTCCCATTGTAGTGAGCAGTACCACCCAAAGATGATCAAGAGAAAAAAGGTCCATCAAGGAACTCGAGGACTCAAGACTTGGAAATGATTACACGTCAAGAATATCCAGAAAAAGATTCAATAATCAGGTTCTCAGAAAAACAAAGCACCAAAAACAAGAAAACAAAATGATACTTGTGTTTCAGCAGGATGACGCATTGAGTTGAACATTTTGTGCTTACCATTGCTGTCCTCCAGTAGACAGTAATTTGAGCCCTCGAGTGAAAGACTCAGCCTTCAATTCTTCTGTAGTTTGGAAAATTGGGTGATAATAACATTTGTTTTTGACACGTATTTGAAATGGTTTCAGTGCAAAAGTGTGGTATGTAGCATTTTATTAAAAAAACAAGTTGTTATTAATATACTCTACCATACAAGTTGGTAATATTCCATCTTTCCAATTGCCCTTTATGTACAGGGCTTATTCTTTTCTAGTCTTCAGCTTCCAACATAATTCCTCTATAGGGTTGATTTTTTTTTTATTACAGTCGTACCATTTTCAAAGAACAGGGTTTTCCTATGATGGATGCAAGGAATGGTAAAATAAAGAAGAATGTTGCCTCCCATCCACAATTTTGTGAGGGGGCTATAAATATACACTGCACAAGGCTGCACCTTAGTAATAGAAAGGGCTGGCTGGCTGAGCGGGGCCCACTGAAGAGTGCTTGACCCCCTACACCACAGGTGCTGCATGGGCCTACATTAAGCTAACGATGCTTCATAAAGGGAATTGCTGAGCTCCAAATACAGTGATGTACTGTCATTATTAGCAACCTTGGTCCAGACAGTCTGCTGTACCTCTACTTTAAATTTGTTATTCTGTGAAACAAGCTATATACAAGAAGAGCTCAAAACACCAAGAGTGGAATGCTAACTTTTTTTTCATAAAATAGGTTATTCTTTTGAAGTAAGCCTGCAATAGTAGATGTCACTTTGAAAAAGAGTCTCCTTTATTTATAAAATGGAGTAATATTTTCTCAATACATGTGTTAGAAATCGGGTTTTTGGCTGGCTGGGATGTGAGCCCTGGTTAAGCAGCAACCACAATTCTAGTCAGAGTAAGCACAAGCAAACCCCAAATTAACCTGTGCTCAACCACCTGGTAGCTTGGCACAGAGCAGTCAGGCTTAACTTAGAGGCGATGTGTAAAGTATTTGTGCAACACTTCAAACAGTAAAATAGTGGAAACACCAAACAAAATGATCCAGTGCCAGGTTAGAAAAATAGAGCATAATTTAATACATAAAATAAGACCAAAACGACAAAAATCCAATCAGTAGAACCAGAATAATGAATTTTTAAAGCATAAACTGCAATATAGCACCTAAAAGCATAAAGTGCCAACTGCAGCTAACTGGTCACACTGGACCAGGTCAAATTCAAAAGTTCAGGCCATCCGCGATGGAGCGCAGGTTGGATACAGTCCCAGATTAGTCCTGCTGAAGGTTTACTTTCTCAAGTCTTGTGCCAAGTGTCCCATTCAGTTGGAGAGGGCCACAGATAGCAAGGAGAATGTCACAGGTGGTGGTTGACGTGGCTGAACTGACCCAGGGGGAACCCTTCTCCTCATCTGTGGACCCCTTCTGTGCAGCACCAAACCTTAACTTGCTCACAAGTGCATCCCAGTAGGCAGACAGTACCGCCATGGCCAACAAGTGATGTGGCTCATTCCACCATTTGGATCAGACTTCTGTCCTCAACCCAAGGAAAACTCTGTCAATAATGACAGTAACCAACAGGGGCCACTGACAGCTGTCAGTGTCAAGAGCATCGCCCTAGGCCATCCAGGGTTCTCTGACCTCTGAGGATTCTCAGAGTGGGGGGTGGAAGCCCTGGGTGCTTTGCACCCTATTTCCACTCTACTCTCCACTAGTTCAGAGGCTGGTCACTCAGCCCAGGAGCTGTACCCTGAGGCTAAACAAGAGTCAGGGGTGAGTCCTTCCTTCCCTTGCCCCTCCATCTTGACCTCTGTGCCCTCCATTTGGGAGTGGTATGCCCAGATATCTGAGCTTAAAGGGCACCCTTGGAGGCCACCCCCCTAGCTCTTCTATCACAGGTGGCAACTCATTCCCCAGAATACAGTCAATGAGCATCTAGGGACTAACTATGGCCCGTCTCTGGGTCACCTTTCCACCCCACTCCAGGGATACCAGGGCCATGGGGCGGCCAAAGACCTGCCCTGGGGCCTGAGTTATCCTGCACACCTAACTGGTGTACTGCTCTGGGGAAACCAGCCTTTCCAATACCATGGTCTGGATGACCCCAGTACCCCTCAGAGGGACCCATTCACCTGGACATGGTGTAAGTGACTCCCACCCTCAGGGATCACCAGTCTACCCTCTGAGTTCACCCCCCAACTAAGAAAGATTAGGGCATGTTCTACTTCCTGCACCTGGGGACTACCTTCTGCTAAAGCCACATGGGTCACTCCTGTGGAGGTCCCACCAGTGGGTGGTGTCTTTGGACGGACAGAGTCCCCTTGCTTGTGTCCTAGCTGGGAACAATCAAAGCAGTGGTGTTGGAAATGGGCTCCCTGGGCCCTCTGCCCACCAGAACTTCCCTCCTCTTCTTAGAAGGGACATGGGAACCCTTTCCTTCCCCTTTAGCCAGGGACTTGTCTGTGTCTCCCTTGGCCACCCCCTCACAATGCTGGGGAGAACCTGAACCACCCTTCTTGGAGTAACCTCCAGGTACCTTTTTGGACACTTTGGTGCAGCCCCAGAGGTCTGCCTCCTCAGCAAGTTTCCTGAGCTCAGCAAACTTGCTTTCTACCAGGTGTTGGTGCAGCTCTGTAAAACAGATATTGACCATGTGCTTCCTCCAAATTAAGTTGTACAGCCTAGTAAAATCATTCATTTTGCTGCCCCTTCCCCAACCCTTCAGTGACTTACTGGCATAATCTAAGAAATCCACCTAGGACTGATTTGGGAGCTTGTGGCTGTCCCTAAACTTCTGACTGTACTTCTCACGGGTCGGCCCAAATTTAGCAACAAGAATTGCCTTCATGGGGGCTTTCCTGGTCTGATACTCTGCTTCTAGTGTCAGGAGTGTGCCCTCCCCACCATGAGCATGTATTTCCACAGGCTACCCCCACAGTACTCCTTTTGGACCTTATGTACCCTGAGTGCAACTTCATAAGCAGCAAACAACTTGTCTCTATCATCTCCTACCACATAGTTAGGCTCCTGGGGTATGCAGACCTTCACCTCACTTGCAGACACTGCCACCATCATTGTTGAGCCCTATAGGTTGCTTTGCCTTTAGCTCTAGCTTCCTCGTGTTCCTTTCATGCTCCAGCAGCAGCTTTTTCTCAGCCTAGGCCGCCTCAGCCTCAGCCTTCTCCTTTGCCAAGGCCCTCTCATCCTGCTTTGCCTCCATGGCCAATTTCTTCTCTTCCTTTTCCATCTTTAATTTGTTCAGCTCTAGCCTGAACTTACTATCTTCCCTCCTGTCCTCCAACTCCTCTGGAATAAACACTGCTCTCTGCACGTGAGGGAACTTTCAATCCTGGAAGTAGGTTAACCCCCCTCAATGGGCTGCATTCCAAGATCCTCCTGCTGGTCCTGCTCTAATCCTTCTCATTATCCTCTCCCTTCTCATCATATTATGGCGACTAGTGGGCCTCTGCCCGTGCCCTCAAGGCCTTTTGGAGCTCCGACTTACTGGTGCTTCTCATGGCGGGCAGCCCCCTCTCCTTGCAAAACTCCATGAGCTCAGCCACAGTATAGCTCACCAGGTTGGCAAGCTCAAGCTCCATCCTTGCAAGTGGGGCCACAGACCCAGACAGACAGGTAGAGTAGGAATGAATTTTGAAAAAAGAAAACAAGAAGGCCAATCAGGGAGAATTTAAACTTAAATTGGTCTTAGATATGGGATGGTGTGGACACCAAATCACTGTATGTGACTGCACAAACACATGTCCTATCCTCACTGTTGATCACCATTGTTATATATTTGGTTACTGGTTGGCTGGGGTGTGAGCTGTGGTCAAGCAGCGACCAGAATCCTAGTCAGGGGAAGCCACAAGCACACCCCAAATTAACTTGTGCTCAACCCCCTGGTAGCTTGGTACAGAGTAGTCAGGCTTAACTTAGAGGCAATGTGTAAAGTATTTGAGCAACACTTCAAATAGTAAAACAGTGAAAACACCACACAAAATGATCTCACACCAGGCTAGACAATTAGAGCTTAATTTAATAAATATAACAAGACCAAAGTGACAAAAAACACAATAAGTAGAATCGAAGTTATGAACTTTTAAAGAATAAACTGTGCTTGCGGTCGCAAAGAGCCCAAAAGCTTGATTTTAGAAGCTCGAGAGCCACACCAAGGGTCTAAGACCCGAGAGGCACCACTTGGGGATCTGGAACTTACTGAAGACGTGTTGCTGTTTGGGAGCATGTTATGCCCCTGAGGCTCAGATAAGGAGGCCAACCGACTGCCCTTTGAGTCACTCTGGGGTCCTGGGTTCAAGATGGGTTGCAGGTCCAGTTCTTCCTCCCCAGGCAAGATGGCAGCAGTCAGCAGGTCAGCCAGCACAGCAGGGCAGTGGCTCCTTCAAATTAGCAGTGCACCTCCATTACGGCGGAGGACCGCCACCCCCCGCCACTACCTTCAAATAAAATGATAATAAAACGGTTTTTAAGCCCGTTTTATTATTGTTTTATTTTAATCCCCCTGGAGTCGTCCCCAGGACTCTGATGAGTCTTGGGGGAGGGTCCAAGTGATGACGCTGCTGGTGGGGGTGTGGTGGGCACTGTTACAGTGCGCATGACCGCTTGGCCAGCCGTCTTAGGCCGGCCAAACCGCCATGCGCACTGAAGCTATCTCCAGCCCCACCTGCGTTGCTGGGGCTGGAAAGAGCAGGCACAGGCTTCCAGTCTGCCTGGGAGCGCAAGTTGATGGCGCTCAGGTCAATTCTGATGCTGCTTTCATGCAGCGTCAGGATTGGCTGCAGTGCAGTCTGGAAGCCTGTGCCCAGAAGGAGACTGAAAGAGCGTGACGCGGTGGGCGGCGGTGTTCAGGTAAGTTATTTATTTTATTATCTCGCTACTTTTTAAAATGTATTTTCTACCATTTTAGCATAGTTTCTTCTAAATACTTTTGATTGGATGATGTGTGTCCCTCCACTGGTGATATGATTGAACATTTTTTAAATTTTTTCTTTTGGCAACCCGTAGACGCTCATGACGTGCCTTTCTCTCTTCCCATCTTTTCCTTCCCCCTCACATCCCCACCACGTAGCATGAGAATTAACAATCCCCACTCCCACACTTGTTCGTTGCTCTTAAGCCCTCTTCCCTTCTGAAGCCATGCTTTTTATTTCTTTTTATTTTACATTTGATTGCTTTGGAAAGAGCCCAAAAGTTGCCCACTGCTTTTAGGTCACTTGCATCTTTTACTTTCCATGAAATTGCGTGCTTATTTTGTTTTTTAATTTAACATTCTAAATTGGTGTCAGCTTTCTTTGACAGGAAATATAAGTTTAAAAAATAGATCAAAATGGGCGACTGTATTTTATGATGCAAACGCACACATGCACCTGCATTGGGACATCTTGGAATGTTTTTACTTTATTAGAAAAACTTTTTGCAGTTGGCTGCCCATGCGTGCACATACAACTTGATTCACTGGCAGATATTTTGGATGCTTTTTCTATGAGAACAAGCATTAGTAAAGTCAACAACTTGGCATTTGCATTTTAAAAGTGAGATCTATTGGTTTTAATAATGCTTATTTACTATTTCATGGGCATCAAGACATGTCTTTTATGTGTCAACAGGACAAGGAAGGGTCAAGTCACACAAGTCCCGCACTCGTCAATACTAAATGATTGTAGTTAGAAAATTATATTCTGAGACATGGTGCAAAGAACCAAAGACGTGACCCGACTACGTCTCTATATGGGGAAGAAAACCACCCCAAACCAAAACACACAACGTGGTTCAGCACTCAATTTTGCAATTAAATGGTCAAATAGCATGGATTATAGTCCATAATCTGCAAATGAATAGAACAAGGTAACAGTTTTCTTAGTAACACATTTGTACGAGTCTTTCTTCTTTGGAAAATAGATTCTTTATTCTTTAATCAGATCTTGTCCATAAAAACACAGCATGCAACTGATAGCCAACACGTTTCGTCCCCCTGGGACTTCTTCAAGGCTATAGAATATATACAAAACATAGACTTATATTACAACATATACACATTTTAAAAACAACACAACACATATATGCACTTTACAAGGAACCAGACAGTACATTATATTTACACTACACAATGATTTAGACAAAACACAAATGTAAAAAATATAGATCCAAACGGACTGTGTGTACATATATATACAGAGAAGAGGACAACCACAAAGATATTATAATTTACACTATATTTCAACATCCTGATCCTAAATGGTAGGTACACATATTCACAACAAAGTTATAAACACAAGGTCCTTAAATGATGGTTTTGTGTAAAAATTAGAATGAGAGGCAATGCACACTTTTGACCCTGTGTAGAGATTCAGAAAATTCACAATTTAACACATACAAACCCAGATCGATTGAATGCACCTATATAAACAGAAAGGAAGACAACCACACAAGTATTAAATGTGCATATAGTTTTTAGACACCACAATTTTAATCTATTGGTGCGCCTATTCACAGAAGAGTAGTAACTGATTATTCTTAAATAAAGGTTTTCTATACAAATCAGAATGAGTACTCATTGACCTTAACCCCTTCGATGCGCGTGACGAGCTCAGCTCGTCATGCTGCGCGGTAGCGCTGTGCGCATGACGAGCTGAGCTCGTCACGACCACACCCGCGATCGGAATGTCCAGCACACGAGCGGAATTCCGATCGCGATCAAGGGGTTAAATTGTTTAGTGGAGCTAAGTGTTATTCTATGCTTATTGTAAAAATTGCAAAACAAAGTTGTGTGAACTTGGTTTAGGTTACCTTTTGGATTTTTGCACCGAATGGTCTGAAGACCTGATTTTCTTGCATAACATTACATTTTCTGTTATGCAGTGCTTAATTTGTAAATAATTAAGTGCCAGGGCCCTAGTCAGGAGGCCACTGCAGCCTACACCACCTGTTGCCCCCGCTCGTGTTACCAATGACAGGGCCAAAACAGATACTAACCATCACACTCCTACAAGTGTAACAATTCAGACTATTCCAGGCCCCAAAAACTATGAGATTAGCATGGGCGACAAGTATTTTTCATTTTTAACGTGTATTCAATTAATAAATGAACTGTTGTTGTGCACACTCTAAATGAGACAAACAGCCCGCCATGTGGTAGACTGTCATAAGTGCCGGAGCTGTCAATTAACCCGTTTGCTGCTGCTGTCGGCCAACGGCCGTAGCGAGCACTACCTCGGTAGTGCTGCGCACGTCCGTTGGCCGACGCGGCCCCGCCCGTTTAATAGAACATTCCGCACTGGCGCGGAACGTTCGAAGCAGCAAACGGGTTAAGTGCCGTGCTGAGCACCGGAAACCACTGGCTCAAATTAAGCACTGCTATTATGTCACTTCTCTCCACTTTCTTGTCCTATATAAGAAGGAGATGCTGACAGAGAATTCTTATGCAATTCCTCTACATGCCGGTATGCTCCAAATTTTTATTTTGGCAGTTGAAACACTCGGTGCCTGTGCTTATTAAATGATCGGAATTTTGCTCAAGGCATTCTTCGATCCAGTAGAAATAATGAACAATTTTTAATTCGAAATAAAATGCAGCAACCACAACAAATAAAATAAAAAAAACACAGGCTGATAATATTAAACAATAGAAAAAACACTGTTGAATGTTTACTAGTTTAACTAAAAATACAATTATTAAAATATATGTATTTATGAATGCATTGCATACATTTATGAAGGCACTACATCGATCCTTTGTTGCAGCAGCTTGAAAAATCAATTTTGACATTGTAATGCGCTTGAGTCTTGCAAGTGGCGCCTTATTTTTAACTTTCGTCAAATTTCTACACTATGCAAAAAGCACATTTTCCTTGTAAGTTTCACCAGTTTTCTTAATATGGGTTACATTGATGCAGCATTTACTTTGATCTGTTTTAGTGAACATATTAGTATTAGTGCTCAATTTGAAAAGTTCTGTTTTACTTCTTTTAAACTCATAAAAATGCATAAGGAAATGTATACAAAATTGATTTGCACTCATTACATTGACTGAACTTTGATTTTGAGAGTCTTAGTGAAGTTTATGCTTATTGTTTCAAGCTTATTTGTGAAATTGCCCTGTCGATGGTTAGAATATATGAGATAAAGTATCCCTGCCTTACATTATAAGGATATTGCAAGACACAGAGGAGTTCAATGACCATATAAAGGACGGAGGCAAAAGGCTGAATTCCTTTATAAGCTCATACAACTTAAAGGTGACTTGCAATATCCTTATAAGGTATGTCAGGAGGTACTTTATTCCTTATAATACATTGTCACACCATAACCCTTCGTGCAAGTCATTAAATCTTTGGTGTGGTGCTCTTTCTTATGGAAAAGATAGGACATTTTTAAGCATGAAGAATACAATTCAAGTGTCTAGAGCAAAATTAAACACACCAAAAAGCAGTCAGATATTTCTTGCACAAATGCATGAGAATCAGTTTAATACATGTCAGATTTTTGAAAAAACTCTGTAGCTCTACATGCAGAGATGTTCCTTCTTTCCTATAATTACCTAAAGTGTGGAAAAAATAAACATGTTGCCATAAATATCTCTTTTCTGCTTATCACTATAGACAGAGCAGAATAAGGAAAGGCTACCTTTTATTTTCATATTTGAAACTGCATCTTTAATTATGCTCCATGACCTGCCTTTCTCCTTGGCTTCTGGCTCTCGAAGAAGGTATTGTAATGACAGAACTCAGCTGTAATGAGTTATTAGAGTTGAGCTGCTATGTCATTTCTTTATTATAGGCGATTAGGTGCGTCATAAGTCAACTGTGATAATGAAATTAGAGACGGGGTTTTATACAGGGATTTTCAAGCTCCCATATATTGCATAAATATTTATATATTGAGATGCATACACGTATTTGTGTGTGTGTGTGTGTGTGTATCCATGTGTGCGTGTATGTGTTGTGTATTTATTTTGAGCAACTGTACAAATAAATACACGTTCAAACATTACTACAGCACAACGGTCACATTAGAGATTATTGCCAAAACAGAGAAAAACTGACGAGAAAAACACTATTTACTGCCTCAAAGATTACATGTAACAATTACCTTACACAGGGACACAACATCACTAACAGTCACAGAATCTGTTCAGTGTGATTTTATCTTGTTGCTCAAATGTAACATCCTGCATCCCGGTTTTAGTTCAATATAATTGGTTAAAACAAATACACATGAAAATATGGTTTTCATGAATCATGATGGCCTTTCCCAGACTCAAAAATGGTAATAGCATATTGCACTCATCTGCATATGTCCTATATATATGAATTTAATATGCTACACAATGGTGCACATATATATATATATATATATATATATATATATATATATATATATGTATGCTCAGTGGGGAGTGTCCAAAGATCATGGATTGAGGAAAGATATGCCTATCGGGAGCATTTTATTTCAAGAGAGCATCCATCGGAGGATATATCATGAACTCCATCTCCCAGAATGCTACGTATAGACTCATACAGAGCTGTCCAATCAGGACATACGATATTGCTATAAAGGAAGGTGAAGCTCGCAATGCTCTCTGCGACTGCATGGCCTTTGAAGAAGGGAGTATCCCGAAACGCGTCAGGCTGCGGTCGGATGCTGTAATTGCTGTTAGGTGTTCCTTCCATGCCAATAAAGTGCTTTTGGGGAAAGCAGACCCGCGTTCGAGTGCAGCTCGTTCTTTGGACACTCCCCACTGAGCATACATACAACAAGCGGCCGTCCTGCCGCTGAGCTTGCACCACCCCAGATCCAGGGGGCCACGGAGCCTTGGTATTGAGGAGCTCAACGTGGGGCGCTGGTCATGGATTGAGGAAAGATATGCCTATCGGGAGCATTTTATTTCAAGAGAGCATCCATCGGAGGATATATCATGAACTCCATCTCCCAGAATGCTACGTATAGACTCATACAGAGCTGTCCAATCAGGACATACGATATTGCTATAAAGGAAGGTGAAGCTCGCAATGCTCTCTGCGACTGCATGGCCTTTGAAGAAGGGAGTATCCCGAAACGCGTCAGGCTGCGGTCGGATGCTGTAATTGCTGTTAGGTGTTCCTTCCATGCCAATAAAGTGCTTTTGGGGAAAGCAGACCCGCGTTCGAGTGCAGCTCGTTGTTTGGACACTCCCCACTGAGCATACATACAACAAGCGGCCGTCCTGCCGCTGAGCTTGCACCACCCCAGATCCAGGGGGCCACGGAGCCTTGGTATTGAGGAGCTCAACGTGGGGCGCTGGTCATGGATTGAGGAAAGATATGCCTATCGGGAGCATTTTATTTCAAGAGAGCATCCATCGGAGGATATATCATGAACTCCATCTCCCAGAATGCTACGTATAGACTCATACAGAGCTGTCCAATCAGGACATACGATATTGCTATAAAGGAAGGTGAAGCTCGCAATGCTCTCTGCGACTGCATGGCCTTTGAAGAAGGGAGTATCCCGAAACGCGTCAGGCTGCGGTCGGATGCTGTAATTGCTGTTAGGTGTTCCTTCCATGCCAATATAGTGCTTTTGGGGAAAGCAGACCCGCGTTCGAGTGCAGCTCGTTCTTTGGACACTCCCCACTGAGCATACATACAACAAGCGGCCGTCCTGCCGCTGAGCTTGCACCACCCCAGATCCAGGGGGCCACGGAGCCTTGGTATTGAGGAGCTCAACGTGGGGCGCTGGTCATGGATTGAGGAAAGATATGCCTATCGGGAGCATTTTATTTCAAGAGAGCATCCATCGGAGGATATATCATGAACTCCATCTCCCAGAATGCTACGTATAGACTCATACAGAGCTGTCCAATCAGGACATACGATATTGCTATAAAGGAAGGTGAAGCTCGCAATGCTCTCTGCGACTGCATGGCCTTTGAAGAAGGGAGTATCCCGAAACGCGTCAGGCTGCGGTCGGATGCTGTAATTGCTGTTAGGTGTTCCTTCCATGCCAATAAAGTGCTTTTGGGGAAAGCAGACCCGCGTTCGAGTGCAGCTCGTTCTTTGGACACTCCCCACTGAGCATACATACAACAAGCGGCCGTCCTGCCGCTGAGCTTGCACCACCCCAGATCCAGGGGGCCACGGAGCCTTGGTATTGAGGAGCTCAACGTGGGGCGCTGGTCATGGATTGAGGAAAGATATGCCTATCGGGAGCATTTTATTTCAAGAGAGCATCCATCGGAGGATATATCATGAACTCCATCTCCCAGAATGCTACGTATAGACTCATACAGAGCTGTCCAATCAGGACATACGATATTGCTATAAAGGAAGGTGAAGCTCGCAATGCTCTCTGCGACTGCATGGCCTTTGAAGAAGGGAGTATCCCGAAACGCGTCAGGCTGCGGTCGGATGCTGTAATTGCTGTTAGGTGTTCCTTCCATGCCAATAAAGTGCTTTTGGGGAAAGCAGACCCGCGTTCGAGTGCAGCTCGTTCTTTGGACACTCCCCACTGAGCATATATATATATATATATATATATATATATATATATATATATATATATATATATATATATATATATATATATATATATATATATATATATATATATATATATATATATATATATATGTGTGTGTACATATATAGGTACGTATATATATGATGTTACACTCATCCGCTATATTATATATATATGTATATATGTATAGTTATATATATATATAGTATGTTAGAAAAATGTGTACATGAATTTATATATATGTGTATATATATATGTGTGTGTGTGCGCATGTATGTATGTATATATATATATATTTTTTTTTATTTATTTACATTTTGCGTATCACATTATGTAGGAATATATAGCAGAACATTAAAGTCAAAAAGCAAGGACTGCCATTGCTTGAGTATTATCCTGAAAAATGTTAGGCCTAATTTAGAAATATTTTTATGTAACTTTGACTCTCCTCCCAGAGAGGCTAGGGGGACATTCATTTGGTGTCCTAAGAGATGAATCTCTTAGCAGGCCGGTTTGACATCAGTCTTTCCCCAGAGAGGACTGAATCCCCTGATCCGACGGTTTTTCTGGAGCAGCTGTACACCACAAACAACAGCTGATTTTGAAGTTCAGCGATTCATTCATTGCAACCTGGTTATGTATGCCCTGGAGAACATTACTGCATGGCTAACTGGCATGCATGTCCTTTGCAAGCACACTCTCCACATTAAATACGAAGAAAGAGGGCAACGTATCTCCAAGAAGTTTCAAAGGTTACAGTATGAAACTTCAACACAATTCTCACCTCAACAACAATGCAGATTTTGTTTGCATGCTGTTACCATTTTACAACTGTATAGGTTTGTTTTCCTGATCTCTCTGGGGATGGCTGTAGAGATGTCATTAAACAAAGTAGATTCAGTTATATATGTTGTAGGAGAAAGGTGCCCCCACAATAAACTATTTATGCTGCTGTTGATACAATGAATGCAAATATATGCATATATACATTTCATTTGCTGGTGACTTTTGAGCATGATTGCATCAAATGCGCTTTGTCCTCAAGCGGAAAAAAATACCAAAAACATATTGTGCCTAATTCAGCAAAGACATTGGCCCTGCTTAAAGGTTCAGGGCTGAATTCAGATCCCAGCGCTAACGTGTTTGCACGGGAATTTGAACTACTAGTTGTGTGATAATGAACACACCCTGGCAGTTTTCCCCTGATAAATGCTGTGAGGTCAAACCTGCGGAAATGTATGGGGGGGTGGATTTGTGCGAGGAGACCCATAAAAAAGCAATGCCTGCGGAATTCGGTGTGTTAAATATCGATTCTGCATGTTATGCCTCATTTGCAACTTTAAAAGATAGAAGAGGATTTGTTTGCCACCAGTGGTAAATACCTTAATCTAGGATAGTGGTGTTTGCCACATGTGGTAAATACCTCATCTATCCCGTATAACTTGTAATGAGGGCCATAATGGATAAATAGATGACTCTGAATTCACCAAGTGAAGCTCAGAGGTCAAAATGATTATAATTACAGTTCTTCATCAAAGACCACATTTAACATACATTCAAGTAAAACAGATTAAACAGTAAACACAAAAATAGAATAAACAGCGATTCTTAACGGGGGTCGACAGAGGGTCTCTGACTGTTTAGAAAATTAAATAATATTAGCGGATTAATAAAGTATGTATACATAAAAAAGCAAGATTGAAAATTAACAATTTTAGAACCCTATATAAATGTGATTGAATTTGAAAATGGAGGCTGAAAATGCAATTGAGATATTTATCTTGGTTGTTGGAGCAGCGCAAGTTCACAAAATGGAGTTTAGTATTGGCAATTGGTAGCCTCAAATGAACTACTGGTATGCGCCCAAAAAAAAGAGCAGGCAGTAGGAGCGAAAAGACAAAATGATATTTATTTTTTTTGCACTAGAACAGGAGATACCAAAAATAAAAGAGGCTCTCCATACTTCAACAACGGAAATGGCCAAATTAACAACCCAGAATAAAGAACTGAAGGAAGATCTCGAGCACCTAGAGAACCACTCCAGGAAGAATAACCTGAGACTTATTAATCTTCCTGAAGCGCTTGAAGGTGCAGATATCAGGGGGTTCGTGGTATCCCTGTTAAAAGAAACAGTGCTAAAAAACTCTCCAAACATAGATCTCGCCCAGAAAATACAACGTGTACATCGTGATCCATTTAAAAGAAATCCGGCTAAACAAAAGCCTAGGAAAATTTTAATTAATTTCCTAACATATACTGTTAAGGAAGCAATTCCCTCCTCGGCTTTAAAGGAAGGACATATAACATCAACATCCTTCTCTAGCCATTTTCTTTTTCTATTAGATCGGATATATCCCACATTACTGCAACAAAACAGTGGGAACTGGGCAAAAGAATGGAGGTTTTGAATAAATTAGGGGCTAAGGCGCAATTAAAGTTTCCTGCATCACTGCGCGTTATGTGGAACAATCACATGTATATGTTCCCCTCAGCTGAGGAGGTAGATTCGCTTATTGAAAAAATTAAAGGCGGGATATAGGTAGGAGAATGTGGAAGGAGGTAGTAAGGGGGGGTCCCTGTTTAGTGAGACCTGTGATAGAACATTAAGTTACTCCTTTTCCTTTAAAGCCCATGGGACAGAGGCCGAATAGGCTTTTGCCTAATTGAAGGGAGGGTTTTCCGAGGGGAGGGGGGTCACAGGGGGGTTAGGGGGGTGGTGGTAGGTTGCACAGGGTGGGGAGCAGTGGGTAAAAATTTAAAAAATATCCTCAATCTCTCATGTATAAGTGATAGGCTGTTTATGGGTTCTACCCTCAGATGGCAGGTTTTTTCCCTTTGAGTAGTGAGGTTAAGTTTATTACGTGGAACGTCAATGGGTTAAGGTGCCCCCGTAGACAAAGATTAGTTCTGAAGTATTTAGAATTATCCCCTGCTCAAATTTGTCTCATCCAGGAGACACATTTAAGTCATGCGGAGTGTAAAATTATTTTCCCTAAATATCCCTGGGCAAAACACTTCTGTTCCTCTGAACAGACAGTCCATAGCAAAGGGGTGGCCATACTGATAAAACAGGGAGCAGGATGTTCTATTAAATCCATTCAGTCGGACCAGTCAGGGAGGTGGATAGTGGCCTTATTAGATTTTAGTGGCCTAGAGTTAGCATGTGATTCTTTTTATGGTCCCAATATCGACGACCCAATGTATATCTGTAAATTACCGTTCAATCTGCTCGAAGTAGTTTCTCCAATAATAATTGGAGGCGATTTTAATGTTCTTTTTGACCCTCTGAAAGATAGATCCAATCAGAGCCACTATGTGGGGGCTTCTCGAGTGCGACGAGCATTGAAAAATATGCTACGTGATCTGGATCTTGTGGATGTCTGGAGGGCAAAGATGGGTGACAAACAGGGGTTTATGTTTCATAGTAAGAAGCACGGTCACTCCTCTAGAATTGATTATGTTCTAACAGATAGGCCAAGTCTGGATAATGTTACTGGTATAACTGTTTTGCCCAGTCATGTATCATACCATGCCCCGGTATTGTTTTCCTTTGTCGGAAAAAGGCATAATTTAAATCTTAGATGGACACTTAAAAGGTCTATGCTGTTAGATGTTGATATAGCGAGGGCTCTTAAATCGGCCACTGTAGACTTTTTTGCCATTAATATTGGTTCGACTTCTATGGATTACATTTGGGATGCCTTCAAAACTAACATAAGGGGGATCCTACTTAGGGGCCGATTCCGATCTCGGCCGGTAAGGCTCCGAATCGGATTCGGCTTAACCGGATCCGATTCGGAGCCCTATTTCCTGACCGATTCGTACGCGCGTCCGGGCGAGCGAGTACGATGCAAAATCGCCGAATGACTCGTCCGGGCGTCCCGACCGCTCCGACCGACTCGTTCCCGGGTCTAACCGCACCGACCGACTCGCTCGGACTCGACTCGCACCGCGCAATGGAGACGTTCCCCGGCCGGGTAAGTACGATGCGCGCCGCGAGCAGTCCGACCGAGCCGCGCACTCCGGCTCCAAAGAGCAGTCGGAGCCGTACTTTGGGGGACCGTGTCGGACCCCCCTGTACGCGTAGCCACGCGAGTCGCACACAGGGGGGACCCATGGGTCCCCCCTACCTGTGCGTGTACGGCGCGAGTCGCTTCGCCGTGTACACGCTGTAGGGGGCGCCCTTGTCCGCCTTGCACCCATTGAGTCAATGGGAGCCCGCGTACGAGTTGTACGACAGGCTCCCATTGACTTCAATGGGAGTCCGACCGAATCGAGTCCGATGGCATACGTGCGCATCGTACTTGTTCGGTCGGGCTGCACGGGTCCGATTCGGTCGGAAATCTCTCCGGGTCCGGCTCGGTCGGAGGAATTTCCGGCCCGAATCGAATCGGCCCCATAGTCTTATCTGCTCTAAGAATAGGGAAGATGCTCGGGAGCTACAGACCCTGGAGGGGAAAATTATTTTATTGGAGGAGGAGTGGTCTCGGGTCCACCATGGGAGTACTGAAAGGCTCTCACAAGTCAATAGAGACTTGGAAGATGCCCGCCAGGAATATAGGGGTAGGTTAGATCATAAGTGTAGGGCACAGTGGAAGACAAAAAGTATGCAGAACTTTGAGTATGGAGAGAGGGCAGGTGCCCTCTTGGCGTGGAAAGCAAGAGTTGACCGTACAAAAAACAACATTAATGAACTGATAATAAATGAAAGCGGAGAGAAGTCAAGCAGCTTGGAGGATATGCAAGCCTGCCTTCTCTCCTTATTCTCAGAACTATACAGGGAAGAAACTGTGCCTAACACTGAAACCCTTCAAACTTGGTTGAAGGGAAAATCTCTGCCAACTTTAACAAATGAGGGTCGTGAAAGCCCAGACGCCCCAATCACTGAGAACGAAATTAAAGACCAGATAAGCAAGTGCAAAAATAATAAGGCAGCAGGTACCGACGAGCTTCCTAGTGAGGTTTATAAACTACTCAAGGATTAATTGGTGCCGATATTGGGTATCCTATTCAACACAGTGTATAGCTCGGAAGGCCAGGCTCCGAGATCCTGGAAAGAAGCAACTATTGTACTTATTTTAAAACCTGGGAAGGATCCTTTAAAGCGGACTCCTATAGACCAATCTCTCTGCTGAACGCCGACTATAAGATCTTTATGAGTGTTCTTGCAGGGAGATTGGTCAAGTTGGCTCCTCAGCTGATAAACTCTGACCAAAAAGGTTTTATCCCCGGGAGATATATCCAGGAGCAGACACAACAGTTAATTGGTAACATTGACCTGGCATTGGGGCGATCGGATCCCTTGGCCATAGTGGCAATAGATGCGGCCAAGGCTTTTGATAGAGTCTGTTGGGTATACCTCTGGGAGGTACTTAGGCAGATGGGCTTTGGTCCTATTTTTGTTCAGACTCTAATTAATTGATATCAGGGTGCCTCTGCAAACATTTTGTTAAATGGCATGTTAACCTCTAACGTTAACATTCAAAGAGGAACCAGACAGGGCTGTCCCATTTCTTCGTTGTTGTTCGACGTTTACATTGAGCCATTGGCACAAGTCATAAGATCAGATGACTTGATCTCCCCCTTTAAATCTCAGCAATACTGTAGTAAGTTGGCTCTGTATGCTGATGATTTATTGTTATATACCGATAATCCGGGGGCGGTTATCCCTAGGGTTGAAGCATTGTTGGAGGAATTTGGCTCATTATCAGGATATCTGGCAAACACCGCCAAAACAGAGGTGATGTGTTGGAATATCGATAGTTGGGAGGGTACCACGAGTAATGAATTTAAATATCTGGGTATTACCATCGTTAAAGACCTTGATAAAATCCCCCAGATTAATCTGAATAAAACCGTAAAAGAAGTGGTCCGTCTATTTGCAAGAAGGAAAAATCTTCCATTAACAATCTATGGCAGGGTCAATTTGGTAAAAATGGTTATTTTACCCAAATTGACATATTTGTTTAATGCGATCCCCATTGAATTCCCCAGTAAAGATTTATGTAAAATCCAAAGTAAGATCGGAAGTTTTATCTGGGCAAATAAGGGCGCAAGGTTGTCATGGAAAAAGCTGAGACGCAGGCTCACTAAAGGAGGGTTAGCTCTTCCAGATATTAGTTGGTACTCTGTCGCCTTCCAATTTAAAAACATCAGGATGCTACTCGTAAAACTGGAAGAGACATATTGGGGGAGACTATTGGGGGAAATGGCGAAGTCAGAGGGGGACGGTGGAGGTGAAGGCTTCCTCTATAAATATGGGGCACCTAGGTTCTTCAAAAAGGTACGTCTGAAAGTACTCAGGGCAGCCCTTAGTCTTTGGTATAAGGTCAGATGTAGATGGGGGATAGGGTACTATTCAGATTTTTCCCCAATCTGGGACTCTCCAGGGACTCCGTTGTGCTTAAAGGATAGCCTAGCTTTCCCAATTAAAAGGGCGGGTATTACTATTTGGTCTGAGCTTCTATCCCCAGATGGTGTGTTTCCCTGGGAGGTTTTAAGAGCAAAGGTGGGAAGCAGCCTTTCCAGATTTAAATACCTGCAACTAGTCTCCTGGTATACAGCGGAAAAGGAGAATATACAAGGAAACTGGGAGACGGAGCAATCTTTGCAACAAGTACATACTAAAAGAAAGGAGGTTTCTCTCTGGTATAAGAAGTTTTTGGAGGAGGAAGATATGGAATATCCCCCGCAGTATGCAGTTTGGAATCAGTCTGCTTTTGAGTCTCTGATTGAAGATCTGTACGAACCCTCCTTGAAGCTTCTTTATAAATATGTTAAACCGGCCAGCTTAAAAAGAACCATTTTTTTGTTATTATCAGGCTTTACTATACACCTGCAAAGATCGTCAAGTTTGCACCACTATCAGCCCCCAAATTCCCTAGATGTAATCTTTTTAATGCTAATGACATCCATATTTTTTATGAATGTCCTGAACTTAGAGCTTTTTGGAGGGGGGCTGGGGATGCTCTAAGAGGTATTTTCACATTAAAAATCAAGGTAAATGCCTCCTTGGTAATATTCAGAGATGACGGAATGCTTGGGGAGAACCTTCAGCAGGTCCATAGAGGCTTGTTGTTATATTTGGTATTACTAGCCCGAAGAGAAATATGTATGAAGTGGACAGATCCGCGCCCCCCAACGTGTGAGGATTGGTTAAAAACAGCATTCGCCATGGCACATCTGGATCAGGGGGGAGAGATTGAGAGTAGTGTGAACAACTGGCAGGCCCTACTACTCTGGGGTAGGGAGCTGAGTCTGGTATAGCTCCCTTCTGGTACAAACTGGTCCGATGAATACACCAAGTTCCCAACAAAGGGGGTTGGCCTGGTATGGCCTAAGTGAATGCAGTAGCCGTAGGGTGCATAGATTCGAACGACGGCTTCTCTTTGGGAATTGCAAATGCTTATTGGTGAGATGAGGATTAAAAAAAAACACAAAAAAACGAAAAGACAAAATGATATGCTTGAGTCCAGTATCTAGCTTCCTCGTCATTTAGAAATAAAATGGCATTTTTAAAAACACCAACATTCCAATTGCAATTAATATTTCAATTTTTGTATTTGTTATTGTTTGCGGATTCAATTAAATATTTCATAATGGGTGTAATGGCATGAGAAAGGCTTATGTTAGTCAAAAATGCCACATATGCATGACTTTGAACTGATACAGCTAAAAGGTTCAAAAGCAGAGCATATTCAACAAAATTTGTTAATGCAACACAAACTTTTCTTGCTAATAAAAGAAGGGTGGACAACAGCGAAAAAGAACAATCTATAGAGCAAACAAGTCAGGTGTAGCAAAAAACCTCAAGATTTAAAACACCTGTTTCATTGGAATCACACTAAAAGCAACAACAGCACTGTGGTTTCCTTACACCCACCCTCCTCCTTTAACCCAAATAAAACGCACCATGCCACCACAGTCACGGTGTGCTCCATGCAATGGAACCTGGTAAGGATAACTTCCTCTGAGAAGAACTGCACTTTATGGAAATGCAATTACAAGTTTTGCACATACAAACCGATCAAGTCAGGAGAAAGAGAAATACACACTGGAGAAGGTGATTCAAACTATGAAAATCAGCAATATTTCACTGGCCATTAATGCATCCACAGGCTTCATCCAGTGCAGAAACTTATCAAAAACATACTTTGTGTGATCAAACATCTATACAAAATTAAAAGAGGACGTGCAAAGCCATGTCAGAAAATGTTACATTGCAGTGTGCAGAATGATATTATGCCCTAGTTTCCCTATAGAGTTACCAGAAGCACATTTAGTATTTGACACAAACCATCTGGAACTAAATCTACCAGGCGACAATTTCACCCAACCTCCAAGTGACTTGCTTTATGTCATCTCCTCATACACAACAGACATTCAGAGGAGCCAGCACAAAAGTAAGCAAAATAAACAGTTTTCTCCTTGGCATAGGTGCAAGTTACTACACACCCCTAAAAGAAATTTGCAAGCCAACCTTTATGCTAGTAAAACCTCAAAAGTAAATAACCTTCAGCATACAGATGATGCACTTTGCCCACCCCCACTTCACAGCCTATTGTAACTTCTGTCCCTGAATTATGTCCCAAATAACTTAAAAGGCATGATTAGAGTAACTACGTCCTAATATATTAGTAACACAACAGATACTTTTACAGAAACAACACAATGTACAAGCCTGAACACCCTCAAGTACTAATAACTCTGATTTTCCTTAAAAAGGTGATATCCATTGACAACATAGTTGATTATGCGTCTAATCTGAGACCAGGGATATGAGATAATATAGTAGGACGCATATCTAGAGATGATCCAAGATCTTGGGAGACAGCAGGTTATCTAATAAGGCGTAGTGTGTGTGTGTGTGTATTAAGGGATATAAGTAACATGTGCATCACTGAAGGTTGGAGATCTGCTGCAGGTTCGCTTCACTCTGTACAACATGGTCATCCACAAATGACTATACTTTCTGGACAGTCGCCAACACGGTTAGCGAGGACCATTACCACACCTACTAAGACAAAGAACAGCCAGTCAATTACCACACTGGCTCTATGTTGGTGATCTTAGGAGTTGGCATCATGTGAAAGAAATCCTTTGTTAGGCAAGTGGCGTAGAAGGTCCATTTGCAGGGTGGAAGCAAAGTTGATCATCTGACCGACCCCACCTCCGCAATTAAACTTTCACTATGCGTTTGCTGTTTGACAATACTATAGCCTGCACTTTGAAAAGTGAAGGCATGCATAGAATCGCACATTAAGTTCTAAAACTGGAAGCTTGCAGTCCTTATGCACTTCTGGGCCTGGTAATTGATCGGAAGTACTAAATACTGCAAGTGACAAAATATCGAAATGATGCTTACTTTGCCTGGCTGGGAACACAATTTTGTATTAGAGAAGGAGTCACAAGGCATTTCCTGTGATATTAATGCACCCCAACACTTGCAGTGGGCACATATTCAAAAGATGGCATTCACTCATCCATGTGTGAGTATGACCACTTTTAAATTAGGAGTTTCTGATTGGCTTTTCACATGCTCACAGGCAAAGGAGGCCGAACAGAGGGCACACGGAATGAGTGCCACCTTGGAAACAGCAGAATTTTAGTTTTTAGCACACCCTTTGAAAGAGGAATTAGAAGTTCAGTTCCTTGGCTTCCTACATATAGGAGGCTTTGGCTGAACAATTAAAGATACCGGCAACGTGGCAGGAGCATGGCTGTCCATATATGGTGAAAGATATAGAGTGGTATGCCCCCTAAATGGACGTGCAAGGCCTCTGGTGTGTATGAACTAATTAAGGCTGCACCTACCACTATGTGATCCCACAGGACTCCCACCAAAGATCAGTGAGACCCTTTTTTGCCCAGACATGGAACAGCGGGTTCCTTTGCTCCTGGTGTCTTCTGAAAACTCACCTGTGCATGTGCTTAATTTAACAGTTAGAGAGAAGACAAAACATTGTTATTTTGTAAACCTGGAGTTCAGTCCAGGTCTGTGTATGGTCCACTGGGTTTGGTGCATCATTTGCAAAACAGAGCCCCAAGTTTCCTGCACAGATCCCAAAGGGGGAAATGATCTCCAGGGATCTAATTTGAACTTTTTGCATTAGGTTCTATTTTGGGTGCCGGCCATCATAATTCTCAAAAGCTATTTGACAGTGTAATAAATTGTGATATTTATTTGAGAGGTGTTACCCCCTCCCAACGTCATAGACACGATATAGTTAGGGGCCAGCAGTACTTTATGAGACACTCTGCATAACCCTTGGCAACTACGCCCAAGTAGCAGGAATTCCCCAGCGAAATTAGTGTCAAATTCAAGAAGTAGCAAATAATATTAAAACTGACAGATTTGGTGAACCTAGGCCAGCACGCCATATGTTCTGAGGCTCACTGGTGACAAACTCTTCACCGCTTCCTTTTCCTAAACTGTCATCTCGTTTTGGGGTCCTCTTTGCTGCATCAGCAATCAGTATGGGCATGATCCGCCAATAAATGTTGCTATAGAGCGCCTGGGACCGATTGGCCTCACTGCTTTGCTTTCAGACTCGAGTTTTCTCCACCACCCTCCGCCCCCCACACCCCATCCCAAGGCAGCTTCTGTGCATCTCGTGGGTCAGACCTCTCAGGATGTGGCAATGGCTAGAGCCACCGATTTTGGAGCTGGGGAACCAGGTTCGAGCCTCGACCTTGGCTCAACATAGTGTGATTCTGGACAAATCACTCAATCTCCCCGTGCCTACCAAAAATGAATGAGTCCTTGTGTAACGTAACTGGTGCTCATGTAAAGCGCTCCAATACCTTCGGATCGAGTTCGCGCTATATAATACTGCAAAAAATTGATAATCGGGGAGCCAGAGTCTGGAGTGTGACAGTGAGGCTGTCTAGTGTGTGCGCCCCGTGCAGTCCCTTGCCCCCTATGTATCTTGCTTCTCCCATGCAGCTGCTCAGTAGGTGACAACTGGGAAGTCTCAAGTACACCAGGACTGACAGCACCGCTGGTCTGTTAGCTGTTTTCGGCTTCAGGAAGCGGTTCACAGCCGAACACCGAAAGAAGAGAGAAGACAAACTGATGGGGCAGGTTAAAAAAGCAAATGGCTGCATGGGGATGCTCCAATCCGTCTGAGCCCCTCCTAGTTTCTTTGGCTCTTTTTATTAATACTGATTATGTGATCTTCGATGAGAGCAGATGGAAAAAAGGAAATACAAGTAGCCAAAGTCAGTGAAGCTTTTGAAAGGAGGCCGGTATTTTTGACAGAGTGGGATTCATTCCTTATTCTATATTCATGAACTCCATAGGCTGACCCTTTTGCATTGCAGTTTTCTAAGAGCTTAGCCCCTGGCCTGCAGGTCAGCTTGGATATTTTTCCCATTGAGACTACTGATGTTAAAGTGCGTAAAATCTCATTTCAGTTTGCCCTGTAATTGTTGCCAAGGCAACAAAAGAATCTGTTAGTAGCAGATGTGCCAGTAAAGCATGAACAAGTACCCTGTAAATGAAATGAAATGAAATTAAATTTGTACTTGTAAAGCGCACCTATACCCCCAAAGGGGTGTCCTGGCGCTGTACGCATACCGCTGTGGAACCCTTCCTGGCTTTTCCCTGTGAAATGTCCACTCCTGGGCAACCCAGGGTGAAGCCAGGCATCCCAGCGCTGTTGGGGCCGTTGTGGAGATTAAGCAAGCTATTGCCCAGAGTTGCAGAGTGGGACCCATGATTAGAATAGGCACCGAGGCGAGAATTATCAGGTCCGAGGAAATTGAGCCCAAGACCCGCCGAGGCGGGAATTGAACCCTGGTCCCGGGCCAGATCTCTGCATCAGGGTCTGCCGCTCTAACCATTGAGCCACACTTCTCCACCTGTAAACATGGATATGGTGAGTCAGACACTGACATGGGAGGTTACAGACTATTCCATGTCTTCAGCCAGCATTGATTCTCTTAGCACTGACTGCACCTCTCCCCACCAGCCTACAGTCCATCAGGCTGAAGATACTGATGAATCTACCTTCTTCTCGGTCATGATTCAGGGCCATATATTATCTTAACTATCCCAGAGGTGGCTACCATTGAAGCCATCCTACTTCCGATTAGAGACTCGGGGCTTGGTTCACAAAGGCAAACTTACACTTTCTGGAAGTTTGCTATTTTTTGGTATTCACAAACAACGAGTTCAACTTTACTAATAGTAATTTTACAACTGCGGAGATTCCGCATTCATGGTGGAGACTACGCACATATAAAGACAGTCCTGTCCTATATTTTATGTGTGGAGTTCACTGCCCTGACTGCAGAGTAGTTTGTGTATATAAAAAAAATCTTAAACTTACACAAAAATGTAAGTTTACCTTTGTAAATCAGGCCCTCAGTAACTGAGAGGCAGTGTCTCATTGTCTCAGCTAAGTTCACCTTCCATGTGTCTCTCAACCTCCACTCTGCTAATAGAGCCTGTTGAACTTATAAGTAGCAGATTCCTCCTTGCTGGTTTGCTATCTGAGTTACTATCTGATGCTTTATCATCTTTAATTGATGAGAACAACACCAAAAACTGGGCCCTCCCCCTATCGACATAAATTTGAATATCATCCAGAGAAGCATCCTTTACATCCACTACCTCTACCCTGTTTACACTCTGTCATATCCCCCTGACTATACAATGAGAGAAGGGCCAGGGCATGAGTGACCATGTTTTGTCAATTCTATAACCTGTTCAGTGGCTCACATGGTCCATCCTACTCTTGTTGGTGCTGCTGCACACAGGTCACAGTGTATCCTCTTGCTGCTAGCACTATTGTTGATGTGACATCAAGGTCATATTCAAATCTGTAATGAGAAAAGTCAAATTGAATAAAAAACATTAATTTGAACGAGAACCTAATATGGAATACTATCATAGGATGTAGACAGCAACAACCAGAGATTTTCCACATTTATAGATGCACATACAAATTTGAATCCTGGGTCACTAACTTGGAGAATGCTTTGAGAGAGGCTGAATCTTAGAACTTAAAACAGATTAAATCATTAACCTTGAAGTGTGGGGACCTAAAGAGGCAGTCCTGGTGATCCAATTTGCAGATTGTCAGTATCCCAAAAGGCCTTCAAAGAAAACCCAAGACATGGTTCATTGGGTAAGTAAATTATTGAAAGACAGCCTTTCAGAGACAACACCACTTGCCTACATATTTCGTGATCTTTCGATCACCAAAGCTCATCAAGTTCCATCTAATTCCAAAAAAGTTAGGGCCAGAACAAGTACTATAATTTCCTTTTTTCCAGATTTGAACATTAATTTAGCTTATCCAAAAAGAGAAGGACTCTCTGCTTTTTAAAAATTTCCACATCTTGCCTGTACATGACTAATCACCTAAGGGAAATGCAGGAATTACTACAAGAGCTCCATTCCCTGTCAATTCTAGCTTCTTTGGTTTCTGGCTTCTCCATTAAACATTAACTGGAAATGCTACTTCCAGGTCTTCTCTGGGGCCGCCAAGGTTAAGCAATTCATCACCAAAAAAGAAGAGCTTAGATCAAAGACCCTTATTTTATATTTTGACCTTGAATGTATAATAGCTTGTCTATGCGTAACTGGACTTGATTAGGCCGTTTTATGTTTGCTAACTTGTTATTATTATTGAAGCTTGTTTTGTCACTACACTTTACATATGGGACCTCAAGTATTTTGTGGTGGGTGAATGCGAGGTGAGAGGTGGAGTCAGCAGATAGCTAACCATGTCTAATGGATGAACTTGTTTTCTCGTCCAATTTGCAGAAGGATGGGAAGACAACATTCACTGACAGGAGAGGCCTGGGTGTAGGAGAGTGTTAGGTTTAAAGGTTGAAGTGTGGATACAGACAAGGGATGAAGTTGGATGTGGGATGGAACACACAAACGGAGCAGTGATGAGGTGATATCTCTGAATTTTTGTAATAAACTTTTATGTCCAGTCCTTAAGTATCTGTATGCTCAATACTAAGGCTCTTAATGCCTCAATGAAAGAGGCACAAGTCAAATCGGATCTACAACACTTAAAGTCGAACTTTGCCTGTTTAGAACAGACATGAATACCATCAAAATGTAAGCACATTTTTATAAATCTTGGGCAAAATCTTTCTTTGCCACTTCAGAAATGGTTTGAGTAAAGACATTTCTATAATTCAGGTTAGCCATACAGTCATAGTAATTTCAAGTAACATTGAATGAGGGGGTCTCTGGGTACTTATTTATACTAGAGGATACTCAAAAAATATTAAACTTTGGTTGATTTATAGTCCTATCACCAAAAATACATCAAGACCTGCTAGTTAAGCTATTGCTGTTGAATGGATTGTTGATCATAACTGGTGATTGCAATTGTATCAAACACACAAGTTGTGGTGGCATGATGAGCAAAGGTAGGATGGGTTGGGATGCTACCCCAAGTGATTTCCAGAGGTTAGACTAATTGCAAGCATTCCTCCCATCACCTTTTGTGTGTTTCATGTACTGCCATAAGTGGCATGGGTATGCCCAGACATGGTGCCCGTCCTCACTGTGCCTGGCTATATCTGGCCGATGAGCCCTTATCACGGCGAAAAACAGTCCTAAGTTGCTTGTGATCCGGTTCAGTGAGGACCTGACTTGGCAATTCGGTCTGGACTGTTGCCATGAGGAGCAGAGTCAAGGCTGATTTGCATATGACTGGGTTTAAACTGAGGTAGCATTGTGCGCAAATGAACAATGGGTTGGGATGCTACCCAGAGCGATTTCCAGTGGTTAGACAAACTGCAAGCATTCCTCTCATCACCTTTTGTGTGTTTGATTGCAATTGTATCACCTGCCCTTCTTTGGGCACTAATAAAATATACTACTACTCTCTAGAATGTGTCAGATTTATTGTAGTATACACTCTTTTATCAACCCTCCTGGAATGGTTGATCCTTGGTGGCATAAGCACACTCTATTGAATCACTGAGCAGACTTTTTTTATCAGTTCACAACAAATATTCTCATACTGATTAATTTCTGGTTAGTGAATCACTGGTAGAAGCTACAAAGATCCTTTTCCTTACCGTATTGGTTTCTGATCATGCTCCTCTTAGTTTGGATTCAGGAGTACCTAGCTACATTACCAGCATGGACTGTTACACAGTCTTTCTTCGCCTTTCATTATTATATTGATGGTTTATGAAACTTTATTAATAACTTTCTTGATCTTAACTCTTCTTTGACCTCCAAGTAAGTGGTTTGGGTTGTTCTAAAAGCAGACATACTGGGCTATTCTCTTCACAGCTGGGCTCACGGTGGGAATCTCCCATTCTGTTGACATAGATATCCTACATGATAATTCTTTGATTATGCTGGGGATCACTCTTTGTTTTTATGGCACTTGTGATTGCCCGTTTGCAATTTGTGTGCCACTGGCACAATAACAACAACCCAAATCCATACTCATGGATTCAAAAAGTCATGGATACGTACAGCTTTGTGATGCAGGTTCACTTGCTGCAACACACTTAAATATTCAAAAGGGTTTACGGTCAGTTCAATAAGGATGCATTCACAAAACCCATATTAACTCAGGACCTTTATATATCCAAAATACGAGTTGAGGGTACCATGGATTGATATTTATTGATACATTTTACCAGACAACAGCTATTGTGTATGTTTATGAATTTACACTGTTATCATATTCACTGCTTTTTAGCCCACAATGTAAATCTGTATAGATTATTTGACAACATAATGAATTTTGTTAACTTGCTTCTCGGTGTTGCTTTAAATAAAAAATAAACAAAAAAGCTGAAAAAATATCAAAAATAGATTAGGGAAACCAGAGACATAGCTTTGAATATTTAAAGCACCAAAAGTAGCATAGTTCTGAGGAAGCAGCATAGTTCCGATGTAGGGTAAGGTTAACACAAGACAGGAACAATATGCTCGCCCACGTTTTCACCTTCCTTCTCCACTCCTTCTTTAGATTATCCTCTAAACTTCTGCCTTCTATTACAAACTTCTTGGCATTAAGTCTGATTCTCGGGCAAATGCCTGCCATTCCAACATTCTTATGTATGCCCACTCTTCTTTTTCTTGAGCTATCCGAGAACTTTCCCATGCCTATTTTAATTTCTCGATACAAAAGGGGATGATGGACGGAACGTTTGAGCCAATCAAACACTCACCCCCAGTCAATTGATCTGGGTTTAATCCATCATCATTCTTTAGCTCACTCCACCACCCCAGTTCAGACATGGCCATATGCAAATCAGTCTGACCCTGTGCCTCATGGGAACAGTCCAGCCCGAACTGCCAAGCCATGTCTTCCCTGGACCGGAAACAAGCATCCTAGGACCGGTTTCTGGCATTTCAGCCGTCATCAGCCAGGCTTGCTTGAATCCAGGGCAAAGTGAGCAAGGGACCCACGTCTGGGCATACCCCCGCCAACTTAGGGCGACCAAAGCGATACAAAAGGGGATGATGGACGGAACGTTTGAGCCAATCAAACACTCACCCCCAGTCAATTGATCTGGGTTTAATCCATCATCATTCTTTAGCTCACTCCACCACCCCAGTTCAGACATGGCCATATGCAAATCAGTCTGACCCTGTGCCTCATGGGAACAGTCCAGCCCGAACTGCCAAGCCATGTCTTCCCTGGACCGGAAACAAGCATCCTAGGACCGGTTTCTGGCATTTCAGCCGTCATCAGCCAGGCTTGCTTGAATCCAGTGGCAAAGTGAGCAAGGGACCTGTGAGAAGTTGGCCTGGCATATGCTGTCCACTAATTATAGTGGGCACCTTGCACCAGTCCAAATCGACTCTTATGGTAGGTAGGTTAAAGACAACCTTATTGAAAGCTATCCTAGTGGTAGCTATGGAGAGCAGCCTTCAGGCTAAGTCTTGAAGGAATGTAAAGCAGCTTGTTTTACCAGTCTATAATCTCTTGAGTGACCAAATGAAAGAGCACCACACCAGGTATATATTCAAAATATATGTATTTATTACTAAACACACCCCTCTAGTCTCTTTATGAGGCTAGAGTTCGAAGTACATAAGTTATAAGATCTTAAATCACAATAATAGCACAAATACACGTTTGGGCCCTAGGGGCGTACCAAACCATATACCAATAAAGTGGTATGCGAACCACGACTGAACTAGACACTAGGCCTAGAGCCTCTAGAAGTGCTTGGACCACAAGGAACCACCCAAGGTAGTGACACAGGGGACCCACGGGAGACGCGTGCAGTGTAAATACACAACCGCGATACGCCGTTAACTTCTATGGAGAAAGTCGGGATCGGGAAAATAGAGGAAAGGGACACTTAGAAGAGGACTAGGACAAAACCCTTTGCGATCTAGGACTTTGAAGAGTCTCTACCCACGGGAGCACCGGAGTACTCGTGTTACCTCACCCAGGGAAGCCGGGTGCATAGGTGCCTTTCGGGGTCGGGTTTCGTCGTCGATTCGAATGGCGATCTGCTGCAAAGTGCTGCTGGCGGCCAAGAGAAAAGTGTCCGGGTGGATCCAAGAGTGGATCGGAGTTCTGGTGAACCTGAAAGCAGAGGGGACAGAGTCTGGGTCACTAGCCAGTGACCAGGAAGGCGATGGACAGATGCCCACCGATGTCGAGTGCTTCAGGTGCGTTGACGGTCGTCTTGACTCTTCAGCCACGAGGTCCGGGAGGCGTTGTCGGCGACCAGGAGCAGGATTGGGCTGGTGCTCGATGTCTGTCGAGTGCTGAGGTGTCGGCGACCGGATTGGACCCAACAAGCCTTGGCAACGGCAAGTCTCGAGTAAGATGAAGATCGTCGATGGTGCAGACCAGCAAGGTCTGTGGAACTCACCCAGCGAGGGTAAGTGAGGGCAGGCCTGGAGCAACCAGGGTGCCAAGTAAGGAAAAGATTGGCCTTCGTGAAGGGCTACTAGCCAACGGGCTAGCGACCGCGAAGGAGCCTCGTGACGCCGCACGTGGAGCTGGCCTACAGGACACTCGTGGGGCCAGTGATCTTCGGTGCAGGTGGTGCTGGAGGCTAGGGCTACTCGGAGCCCAAAGCACGACTTCTTGGGAGACCCAGAAGATGGTGCACTTGCAAATGTGCTCGGTGTCCAGGGGTCACGGTCTCAAGTCACCCACGATAGCCACGGGCCTCAGCTTTGCTGGGGACTCAGGGTAGCCTCGGGGAAGTCTGAGAATCCACCTCTGGTGATGCGATGACTTCGGCGTCCGACGGGAGCTTCAGTAATGCGAACCGGACAGATGCTTCTTTGGTGCCTGCCAAGCAGGGGAGTCACTCCTTGACCCCAAGGGAGATTCTTCAGTCCTCTAATCGTGAGTAGAGCGTCGAAGGTCCAGGATTCAGTGTCAGAGTTTCGTCCAGGTATAATCTAAAGTCCTAAGGACTGGGTTCCTACCTTTATACTAAAGATAGGGTTTGGACTACTCTGTGGCCCCACCTATGGGTGGGTCAGGGCAGAGGGGTGGCTACACCCCTTTCCCTTTGTCCAGTTCGCGCCAAAGCAGGGGCTGCAAGCCCCTGATCCGGTTTGAACTGGGGTATGCACAGGGACACCAAATGTGCCCCCAGTGCAGGACTTCAAAGCACCCGAAAGTGCTCCCGCCCAGCCCCAATACACATTATCCTGTCTGGGGAGGTGGTCACACCTCCCTGGGACAGGAAACCTATTGTCCAGGCCTCCCCTGCCGGAGTTTCGTCCAGCAGCAGGAGGCCAGACTCGTGTCTGTGGCAGCAGCATCCATTTTGTGATGCCAGGGCTCTGGAAAGAAGTTACCGGACTCGTCAGAGTTAACATGGCGGGGGGGGTAGTATTCCAAGATGTTTGACACCAAACACGACATGTTTAGGTGCAGCCATTCCAAAGTTAGCATTTTACCGCGAGGATATAATGCGCTTAAGAGTATATGGTCAGGCTGCACTACAAACAGCATCAGAGATGGTCTCCGAACGCTGCAGAGGGGCCCTGCTCATGCAGGGGCACCCTCTCACATAGGAACCATGCACTCTGCCTTTAGGATTGATAAGGCCTGCCTTAGGAGTGACTTATAGGTTTATATGTGTGTATGTATTTCGTGATATAGGTAACCTATATCACAGTAAGGGGTGCTTGCACCACCTTACCCAGGCTGCAGTAGCAGACCTGTGGTGTCAGTTTGGATGGCCTTCCAGGGGTGGCATAATACATGCTGCAGCCCCTGGCAGGCCTCTGAGGTACCTATGCCCTTGGTACATAGTATACCATATACTAGGGACTTATAAGGGCACTCCAGATCCCAATCAGAGATGTGCCTAAGGCACATGGAAACCATTTTAGAGAGGAAGCAGCTAGGCTGGGGTTCTGATTAGCAGGGCCCCAGCCAGACTAATGTCGAAAAACAGTGAAGCATCAGCAAAAAGTGGGGGTACCCATGTGAAGCAGATCCTACTCTCCTACACAACCCCCCCAAACGTAGGGACATTAAACTAACCTTGCCCAGTTAAGTCTTCATGTTCTAAGTGGAAATACCTAGAGAGTCCATCTGCATTCGCATGGTTACTCCCAGGCCTATGTTCCACTGTAAAGTCCATCCCCTGTAGGGAAATGGACCACCTAAGCAGTTTGGGGTTTTCACCCTTCATTTGTTTTAGCCATAAGAGGGGCTTATGGTCTGTCTGAACCAGGAAGTGTGTACCAAACAAGTATGGCCTCAACTTCTTCAGAGCCCAGACCACAGCAAAGGCCTCCCTCTCTATGGCTGACCAACGTTTCTCTCTAGGGGTCAGCCTTCTGCTAATAAAAGCTACTGGCTGATCCTGACCTTCCTCATTCAATTGTGACAGTACAGCCCCTACCCCCAATTCAGATGCATCAGTTTGAACAATGAACTTCTTGGAGTAATCAGGACTCTGCAGAATTGGAGCAGTGCACATGGCCTGCTTGAGGTCATCAAATGCCTTTTGACAGCTAACTGTCCACTGAACCTTTTTGGGCATTTTCTTAGAAGTTAAGTCATTCAAGGGTGTCACTATTGATCCATACCCCTTGACAAATCTCCTATAGTACCCAGTCAGGCCTAAGAAGGCTCTCACCTGAGTCTGGGTAGTGGGAGCAGTCCAGTCCATGATGGTCTGGATCTTGCTCTGCAAAGGTTGAACCTGGCCTCCACCCACAAGGTGGCCCAGGTACACAACCTGACTCTGCCCTATCTGGCACTTAGTGGCCTTGATAGTCAGGCCTGCCTTTTGCAGGGCCTGTAAAACATTCCTGAGGTGGACCAGGTGATCCTCCCAGGTGGAGCTAAAGACAGCAATATCATCTAGATAAGCTGCACTATAGGCTTCCAGTCCTGTGAGAACTGTGTTCACCAACCTCTGGAAAGTGGCAGGTGCATTCTTCAGACCAAAGGGCATTACCACAAATTGATAATGCCCACTAGGGGTTGAGAATGCTGTCTTGGGCTTTGCAGTATCAGCTAGTCTGATCTGCCAGAAGCCAGCTGTTAGGTCAAATGTGCTGAGATATTTGGCAGAGGCCAAAGTATCTATGAGCTCATCTGCCCTGGGTATTGGATGGGCATCAGTCCTAGTGACTGCATTGAGACCCCTGTAGTCTACACAAAACCTCATCTCTCTTTTTCCACCACTGGTGTGAGGTTTCGGTACTAGGACTACTGGACTAGCCCAAGGGCTATCTGAGGGTTCAATTACTCCCAATTCCAACATTTTCTGGACTTCAGTCCTGATACAGTCCCTGACATGGTCAGGTTGCCTATAAATCTTGTTTTTAATAGGCAGACTGTCCCCAGTGTCCACTTCATGAGTGCACCAGGTGGTCTGACTGGGTGTCAGTGAAAACATATGTCGAAACTGATTGAGGACTTGCCTGCAATCAGTTTGTTGCTGGGTAGTGAGGCTGCCTGCCAAGGCTACACCATCAACTGACCCATCGTCAGGGTTCTGTGAGAGCAGGTCAGGGAGTGGGTCACTCTCTTCCTCCTGCCCTTCATCAGTAGCCATGAGCAAGCCCATGTCTGCCCTGTCCACATATGGTTTTAACCTGTTGACATGGAGAACCCTGTGGGGACTCCTGGGTGTTCCTAGGTCCACTAAATAAGTGACCTCACCCTTCTGCTCAACAATAGTGTGGGGTCCACTCCATTTATCTTGGAGAGCTGCTGGGGCCACTGGTTCCAACACCCACACCTTCTGTCCTGGCTGGTAAACAGTCAGAACAGCCTTTTGGTCATGCCAGGCCTTCTGAAGTTCCTGGCTAGCCTCAAGGTTTTTGGTTGCCTTTTTCATGTACTCAGCCATCCTGGAGCGGAGACCAAGTACATAGTCCACTATATCTTGCTTTGGGGGCTTGAGAGGTAACTCCCATCCTTCCTTCACCAAGCACAGTGGACCCCTCACAGGGTGGCCAAACAGAAGTTCAAAGGGCTGTAACCAACCCCCTTCTGAGGCACCTCCCTATATGCGAATAAAAGGCAGGGCAAGAGTATGTCCCATCTACGCCTAAGCTTTTCTGGGAGCCCTTTAATCATGCCCTTCAAGGTTTTGTTGAATCTCTCAACTAAACCATTGCATTGTGGGTGATAGGGTGTGGTGAACTTATAAGTCACTCCACACTCCTTCCACATTGCTTTTAAGTACCCAGACATGAAGTTAGCACCCCTGTCTGATACTACCTCCTTAGGAAAGCCCACTCTTGAGAAGATTCCCAGGAGGGCCCTTGCCACCACAGGTGCTGTAGTGGTCCTGAGGGGAATAGCTTCTGGGTACCTGGTGGCATGATCCACTACCACCAGGATAAACCTGTGCCCAGAGGCTGTTTGGGGATCCATGGGACCAACAATGTCAATCCCTACCCTCTCAAAGGGCACCCCCACCACAGGTAGTGGTATCAGGGGGGCCTTTGTAGTGCCACCTGCTTTGCCACTGGCTTGGCAGGTTACACAGGAGCGACAAAACTCCTTACTGTCTTCAGACATGTGGGGCCAGTGAAAGTGAGGGACAATTCTGTCCCAAGTCTTGTTCTGGCCCAGGTGTCCTGCTAAGGGAATATCATGGGCTAGAGTCAATAGGAAGCCCCTGAACTTCAAAGGTATTACCAACCTCCTGGTAGCACCAGGTTTGGGGTCTCTACTCTCTGAGTACAGGAGTCCATCATCCCAATACACTGTATGGGGACCACTAGCTTTCCCAGCAGCCTCAGCAGCAGCTTGCTGTCTGAGGGGTTCAAGGGAGGGGCAGCTCTGCTGCTCCTGGCTCAGATCTGCCCTAGAAGGTCCCCCTGTCCCCAAGAACTCAACCTGGTCAGGTTCCAGTTCCTCTGGGACAGTTCCTTCTTCAGGGCTGAGATCATCCCCCTCAAGGGACTGATCTTCCTCCTGAGCCAAGGGGAAGGCACTGCCTTAACCCTACTACTCCTCCTCTTGGAAGGCACTTGGTCCATTCTTCCAGAATCCAAGGCCTGTTCAGTGCTAGACATTTTGGCTTGTGACCTGGTCACAGCAAACACATCTGCAGGGATCCCCAGCATTTCTGCATGGGTCCTGAGCTCCACTTCTGCCCAAGCAGAAGTCTCCAAGTCATTGCCAAGCAAGCATTCGACTGGTAGGTTTGCACTTACCACAACCTTCTTAAGGCCAGTTACCCCTCCCCAGGAGAAGTTAACAACTGCCAGAGTATGGTCTGTTCTGACATTGCTAGCATTGGTCACTTGGTACATTTCACCAAGCATAACTTGCCCAGGTAGCACAAGGTCTTGTGTCACCATTGTGACACTTGCCCCTGTGTCCCTAAATGCCAAAGCCTCACGTCCATTAATTAGAGGCTGTTGTCTGTACTTGCCCAGATTACTGGGACTCACAGTGGAGGTCACATCCAGGCCTCCATCACAGACTAGCACAGCCTGAGTCAGTTCCCTGACTAAGTCAGAGCCCAACTCAGTTCCCAGGGTGAACCCTACTAAACCCTTTGCTGGAGCACTTCCACCAACTGTACTAGGGGGAACAGGTGCCTTAGGGGCATTGGTGGGTGCTGGACTGGAGTCTTTGGACTTGGTGCAATCACTGGTCCAGTGGGTCTTTTGCTTACAGACCTTGCACCATGGTTTTCTTTGGCCTTTACCCTTGGTAGACTGGGAATCCCCACCAGAAGAAGATTTTTGGGGGCCTGATGAAGACTTTTGATCTTTACCCTTCTCCCCACCCTTGTCAGAGTTCTTAGCATCTTGCTTCTTGGTTTCCCCACCTTGGTTCTGTACCTTCTGCTTCACCCTGGTTCTGACCCATTTGTCTGCCTTCTTTCCCAATTCTTGGGGAGAGGTCAGATCAGAGTCAACCAGGTATTGATGCAACAGCTGACTTTGACAGTTATTAAGAATCTGCTCCCTCATTATCAGATTATACAATCCTGAGAAGTCACACACCTTACTGCCCATCAACCAGCCTTCCAGAGCCTTGGCAGAACAATCCACATAGTCTACCCAGTCTTGAGTCTGTGCTTTTTGGGTGTCTCTGAACTTCAACCTGTACTGTTCAGTGGTTAGGCCAAACCCATCAATAAGAGCACTCTTCAAGACCTTGTAATTGTCAGCATCCTCCTCTCTAACAGTGAGGAGCTTGTCTCTACCTTTGTCAGCAAAGGAGAGCCACAAGATTGCTGCCCACTGCTCCTGAGGGACCTTCTGTACTTTACAGGCCCTCTCTAAAGCAGTTATCCATTTGTGGATATCATCCCCACTCTGGTAGGGAGGGACAATCTTGCTCAGGTTCCTATGGTCATAGGACCTTTCCCTATCTCTAGGGACATGGCTGCCACCATGGGACTCTAGTCCCAACTTTCTTCTCTCTCTAAGGAGATCTAGGGATTCTCTATCTAAAGCTAATTGCTTTTTTCTGAGTTCCAGCTGAGTTTCCTCATACTGGACTAGCCTCTTTCTTCTCTCATGAGAGGATTCTCTCCTATGAGATGAGACAGAGCTCCCTATAGAGGTGCCAGAGTGGTTAGACTCCTGAGAAGGAGACCTAGACCTTCTGGGCACACTCTTAATCCTTCCTGGGGGGACAAAGAGGGCATCATTTTGATCATCCTCCACAAGGAGGGATTGGAGTTTTCCAGGTCAGGGTCATTGTCACCCTCCTGGCCAGTTTCAGAGGGGGCTGGGGGTACTGGTACCCCTAGCGTCCTCCTCTTCTTCTGCCCCACCCTCAGCTCCTACCCCTTCAGTCCCTACAGGCTTACTAAGGTCATAAGCCACCAACAACTCCTTGAGGTGTTGGGTGGTGAGACTTTGGCCTGTCCTTATTTTCTCAAGTTGCATAAAGCTCTCAATTCCAAGAATGGGAGTGTATCATACTTGGAGGGTGGAAACTCAATGGCTTCCTGCAAGGATTCTTTAGATCCTACCCTTAAAGACATTACTAGTGTGGTGTGGTGTATGCACTACCTACTCTAGTGTGGCCTACTAAACTCTCTTGAGTTGTAGAAAGGGTTGTGCTATCCCTTAACACACAACTCTAAGTTCAGTAGAACTTACTGTTATTCTAAGCTTAAATTATATGTACCTTAGGTGCCTTTAGTGGTTTTCAGTTGATCAATTCAATTGAGATTATCTGGTAAAACAATAGCAAGCTGGAATCCCACACGCTGCACACCAATGTGAGAAGTTGGCCTGGCATATGCTGTCCACTAATTATAGTGGGCACCTTGCACCAGTCCAAATCGACTCGTATGGTAGGTAGGTTAAAGACAACCTTATTGAAAGCTATCCTAGTGGTAGCTATGGAGAGCAGCCTTCAGGCTAAGTCTTGAAGGAATGTAAAGCAGCTTGTTTTACCAGTCTATAATCTCTTGAGTGACCAAATGAAAGAGCACCACACCAGGTATATATTCAAAATATATGTATTTATTACTAAACACACCCCTCTAGTCTCTTTATGAGGCTAGAGTTCGAAGTACATAAGTTATAAGATCTTAAATCACAATAATAGCACAAATACACGTTTGGGCCCTAGGGGCGTACCAAACCATATACCAATAAAGTGGTATGCGAACCACGACTGAACTAGACACTAGGCCTAGAGCCTCTAGAAGTGCTTGGACCACAAGGAACCACCCAAAGTAGTGACACAGGGGACACACGGGAGACGCGTGCAGTGTAAATACACAACCGCGATACGCCGTTAACTTCTATGGAGAAAGTCGGGATCGGGAAAATAGAGGAAAGGGACACTTAGAAGAGGACTAGTACAAAACCCTTTGAGATCTAGGACTTTGAAGAGTCTCTACCCACGGGAGCACCGGAGTACTCGTGTTACCTCACCCAGGGAAGCCGGGTGCATAGGTGCCTTTCGGGGTCGGGTTTCGTCGTCGATTCGAATGGCGATCTGCTGCAAAGTGCTGCTGGCGGCCAAGAGAAAAGTGTCCGGGTGGATCCAAGAGTGGATCGGAGTTCTGGTGAACCTGAAAGCAGAGGGGACAGAGTCTGGGTCACTAGCCAGTGACCAGGAAGGCGATGGACAGATGCCCACCGATGTCGAGTGCTTCAGGTGCGTTGACGGTCGTCTTGACTCTTCAGCCACGAGGTCCGGGAGGCGTTGTCGGCGACCAGGAGCAGGATTCGGGCTGGTGCTCGATGTCTGTCGAGTGCTGAGGTGTCGGCGACCGGATTGGACCCAACAAGCCTTGGCAACGGCAAGTCTCGAGTAAGATGAAGATCGTCGATGGTGCAGACCAGCAAGGTCTGTGGAACTCACCCAGCGAGGGTAAGTGAGGGCAGGCCTGGAGCAACCAGGGTGCCAAGTAAGGAAAAGATTGGCCCTCGTGAAGGGCTACTAGCCAACGGGCTAGCGACCGCGAAGGAGCCTCGTGACGCCGCACGTGGAGCTGGCCTACAGGACACTCGTGGAGTGGGGGCCAGTGATCTTCGGTGCAGGTGGTGCTGGAGGCTAGGGCTACTCGGAGCCCAAAGCACGACTTCTTGGGAGACCCAGAAGATGGTGCACTTGCAAATGTGCTCGGTGTCCAGGGGTCACGGTCTCAAGTCACCCACGATAGCCACGGGCCTCAGCTTTGCTGGGGACTCAGGGTATCCTCGGGGAAGTCTGAGAATCCACCTCTGGTGATGCAATGACTTCGGCGTCCGACGGGAGCTTCAGTAATGCGAACCGGACAGATGCTTCTTTGGTGCCTGCCAAGCAGGGGAGTCACTCCTTGACCCCAAGGGAGATTCTTCAGTCCTCTAATCGTGAGTAGAGCGTCGAAGGTCCAGGATTCAGTGTCAGAGTTTCGTCCAGGTATAATCTAGTCCTAAGGACTGGGTTCCTACCTTTATACTAAAGATAGGGGTTGGACTACTCTGTGGCCCCACCTATGGGTGGGTCAGGGCAAAGGGGTGGCTACACCCCTTTCCCTTTGTCCAGTTCGCGCCAAAGCAGGGGCTGCAAGCCCTGATCCGGTTTGAACTGGGGTATGCACTAGGGACACCAAATGTGCCCCCAGTGCAGGACTTCAAAGCACCCGAAAGTGCTCCCGCCCAGCCCCAATACACATTATCCTGTCTGGGGAGGTGGTCACACCTCCCTGGGACAGGAAACCTATGTCCAGGCCTCCCCTGCCGGAGTTTCGTCCAGCAGCAGGAGGCCAGACTCGTGTCTGTGGCAGCAGCATCCATTTTGTGATGCCAGGGCTCTGGAAAGAAGTTACCGGACTCGTCAGAGTTAACATGGCGGGGGGGTAGTATTCCAAGATGTTTGACACCAAACACGACATGTTTAGGTGCAGCCATTCCAAAGTTAGCATTTTACCGCGAGGATATAATGCGCTTAAGAGTATATGGTCAGGCTGCACTACAAACAGCATCAGAGATGGTCTCCGAACGCTGCAGAGGGGCCCTGCTCATGCAGGGGCACCCTCTCACATAGGAACCATGCACTCTGCCTTTAGGATTGATAAGGCCTGCCTTAGGAGTGACTTATAGGTTTATATGTGTGTATGTATTTCGTGATATAGGTAACCTATATCACAGTAAGAGGTGCTTGCACCACCTTACCCAGGCTGCAGTAGCAGACCTGTGGTGTCAGTTTGGATGGCCTTCCAGGGGTGGCATAATACATGCTGCAGCCCCTGGCAGGCCTCTGAGGTACCTATGCCCTTGGTACATAGTATACCATATACTAGGGACTTATAAGGGCACTCCAGATCCCAATCAGAGATGTGCCTAAGGCACATGGAAACCATTTTAGAGAGGAAGCAGCTAGGCTGGGGTTCTGATTAGCAGGGCCCCAGCCAGACTAATGTCGAAAAACAGTGAAGCATCAGCAAAAAGTGGGGGTACCCATGTGAAGCAGATCCTACTCTCCTACAGGACCCACGTCTGGGCATACCCCCGCCAACTTAGGGCGACCAAAGCGATACAAAAGGGGATGATGGACGGAACGTTTGAGCCAATCAAACACTCACCCCCAGTCAATTGATCTGGGTTTAATCCATCATCATTCTTTAGCTCACTCCACCACCCCAGTTCAGACATGGCCATATGCAAATCAGTCTGACCCTGTGCCTCATGGGAACAGTCCAGCCCGAACTGCCAAGCCATGTCTTCCCTGGACCGGAAACAAGCATCCTAGGACCGGTTTCTGGCATTTCAGCCGTCATCAGCCAGGCTTGCTTGAATCCAGTGGCAAAGTGAGCAAGGGACCCACGTCTGGGCATACCCTCGCCAACTTAGGGCGACCAAAGCGATACAAAAGGGGATGATGGACGGAACGTTTGAGCCAATCAAACACTCACCCCCAGTCAATTGATCTGGGTTTAATCCATCATCATTCTTTAGCTCACTCCACCACCCCAGTTCAGACATGGCCATATGCAAATCAGTCTGACCCTGTGCCTCATGGGAACAGTCCAGCCCGAACTGCCAAGCCATGTCTTCCCTGGACCGGAAACAAGCATCCTAGGACCGGTTTCTGGCATTTCAGCCGTCATCAGCCAGGCTTGCTTGAATCCAGTGGCAAAGTGAGCAAGGGACCCACGTCTGGGCATACCCTCGCCAACTTAGGGCGACCAAAGCGATACAAAAGGGGATGATGGACGGAACGTTTGAGCCAATCAAACACTCACCCCCAGTCAATTGATCTGGGTTTAATCCATCATCATTCTTTAGCTCACTCCACCACCCCAGTTCAGACATGGCCATATGCAAATCAGTCTGACCCTGTGCCTATTTTAATTTCTCTTCAGTTTCTTACACTTAGAAGAACTTAATAGTCTGCACGCTTCTCAAAAAGTCTAATGCTGCCTTCTCTTAACTGTGCAGTTTCTTTCAGGCTTCCATTGCTTTCACAGCATTGAATCTGCACTAGTAGCAGCTCTTGACCGTCTTAGACTTGGGCTGTCTGAGGGCAGCAGTGCTGCCTATTTCCTGATTGACCTTTCCACTGCCTTCAAACACTGTATCCCACCCAATCCTTTTGGGATGTCTTTTAGTGTATGGGGAGAGGGGCAGTGACATAGATGGACTGTGCTAATTTATTTGGGGCTGGTGTTAAGCAGTTTTAGTCTAACCTCTTTCTTGTTGTGCAGGACTCCTTTCGCATCATAGAAGTAAATTTCTGCACAGATCTTCTCCCAGCTTTCGATTTCATTTATGTTTTGTTGGGCAGACAATATGTACCTACTTGGCAGCTCGACTCTGGCATTTCCACCACCCAGTCTGTTTCACCATTGTCTCACAGGTATTGCCTTAAAGATGAGTCTTAACATTTTGAAGCTCATTTGGGAGAAGAGAGAACTTTGATCACTTAGTGGCACTTCTCCTTTTTCCAAATCATGGAGATCAAACTTCATGGGCTCTTTTCCACCCTCCTCTGCTAGAGTTTAGATATAAATGATTTGAGTAGAGGAGACTGCATGACCTCCTGCACAAGAGACAAATACCAGAAATAAATGTAGGGCCTTATTTAGAGTTTGGCAGATGAAAACCTCTTTTATAAATGTGACAAATATCCCATCAGCCATATCACAAGTGCCATAGGATATAAGGCAAATGCAATATTTCAGACAGGATAATCGTCATATTTATGCTGGAGTATCTCATGTGCCAAACTCTAAATCAGGCCCTTAGAGAAGAAACTTACAATCTAAGATAAATCACCTTCAAGGCATGGCAAAATTGCATAATCCCCTAAAAGACAGAGGTCCAGGGCCCCTATTCACCATCCCTGAAACAACTAATAGCCTGAAGTATGGTGGGCCTTTAGGGCAACTGAACTCCTCTGGCTAACACATTGGAAAATTATTGCCTCTGCAGCCCAGACTACTAAACCTGTACACCAAGTTACTGAGAGACATGGACAAAAGGATCAGTCCATCAACCTAACACACCTGTGAAAGTTGGGATGAAAACCTCTGTAGCTGTTCCACTTGCATTGCTGCAATAGCAGAGTGAACTATTCTGTTCTTTTTTAGAATTTCACTACTTTTTTTTGTAGTCTTTATTTTAATTTTGGGAAGTAGAAACTGATAACAAAACAATACAATATAGAATAAAAGCTCTCAAGAGCTACATAATACAGGAATGTGAGCTTGGGAGGAAAGCATAATAGACCAACATCTCTCGAGGGTGGGGCGTGGAGTATTCACAACCCACCCCAGGACCCAGCACTCCCTGTCCGATGGACTAATGCTAGGGGAGCCAAAGAGAGAGAGAGAAGAAAAAGGTGGAGAGCAATGAGGAGGATAAGGAGGGGAAAGGGATGGGAGAGAAAAGAGGGGAGGGAGGTTTGAAAGAAGAGGGGGCAGGGGTGGGGTGCAGCCAGTGGGGGGGTAGGGGAGGGAGAAAGGAGACAAGGGGGGCTGATGAGAGGGAGAGGGTAAGTGGAAGTGGATAGCATGGCAACAACCAAGGGCTCCGATGACCCCCCATCCAGTGGCCATTGCGGAGTCCACAGGAGCAGCAAGAGCAGGGAAGACTCTTGGAATAGGGAATCCGAGGGCCGCAGACCCAGCTGTTGTGACAACCATCCTGGTAACCCTGATCAAGTGGGAATTAACAAACACCTGACATCATCAAGCAGCAGGCCCTTATTGGTGCCTAGTCCCCATCCCCATCTGTCCTGTCCTTGAGAAATGGAGCCCACACCTGAAGGTAGATATCTAGTTTATCATTGAGAGAGTATTTAAGCCGTTCATAAGATGCCACCTTAAACATTTTGGTTAGCCATTTTGCATGCATGGGTATGTGGGGGGAGTACCAATAGCAAAGGACAGACAGTTTAGCTGACTTTAGAGCAATGGCCAGGAACTGGCAATCATGCTGGGATAGCTGTGGTGCAGCAGACATATCATGTCTAGATGACACCGCAGAGGAGGTCACAACACCAGTAGAGTGAGTGATGGAGGAGGCCAGCTCATTCCAGGTTCGCAGGTGACCAGTACCAAATATTTGCCGATTTAAAGAGGCAGAACTTCATCCTGGCTTTCTGTACCCCCTCATCAAGATCCTCAAGCAGCTCATTCCAGTCCTCCTCATCATAGTACACCTGAAGAAGGACCTGCCACAATTCCTGCAGCTGGGTTGACTGCGGAATAGAAAATTTGTATTGAATTAGGAGGTTGTAGATGCCTGACATCATGCTGCGGTAGCTGCCCCACACCTAAAAATAGGCAACAATGGGGGAGGACACACAGTGGCACCACCAGGCGGCTGCGGAGGCAGTGGCACAGCTGCAGGTAACACCAATATTGACACAGGGGTAGACAAAACCCCTCCTTGAGGAACTGGAATGTCTTAGGAGACCTGCCCACTATTAGGTATGAGTTCCTTTCTATGCCCACCTGCCCCCACATGGGTCAGTCTGGCAGGGAGCCCCCGATTTGAATACCAGAATTCCACCACAGCGGGGCCTCTGCGTGGAAACTGTAATACACAAAATGAAGACCATGAACCCTCTTCCAGGCGACAGCCATTGCCCGTATCATGGGGTAGGTGGAACACACCCTGAGGGCACCATAAACACAGAGCGGGGAAAACCCGGACAGGCTCGCCGAAAGATTACACTTTATCTGTACCCAGAGGAGGGGTCCACCACACCACGCTGCAGGTAAGTGAGCTGCGGCAGCTGAAGCACCATAGCATAGTGTTCCATGAGGGGAGACCTAGTCCACCACGCAATCAGCTTGGGAATTGCCACAAGCTGGTGTGTAGAACTCAATATGAAGCTCTAGATGAGCTGGTCTATGGAGCAGAGGAGGGTGACTGGAACCTGTAAGGGTAGCACTTCCAGCACATATGTGAACCTGGGGAGAGTAAGCATCTTGGCCACCTGTATGCGACCCCAGAGGGAAAGGTTGAGAATCGTCCATTTTGTGAAGTCACTTTTGTATGCTATATCAGGGGTTCGAGGTTGTCCCTCGTCATATGCTCCAGTGTTCTGTTCACCAGTATCCCCAAGTACTTGAGGTGGGTTGGTGTCCAGCAGAACTGGTAACCCTCGATTGCTGCCACCGTCGTGGAGGAGGAGAGGGGGAGGGCTTGACTCTTTCCCCAGTTGACCTTGTAACCCACTATCAATGTGAAGTTGCCCAAGAGAGTGGCGAGGGCAGGAAGTGAGCGGTTGAGGTCCACATGTGTGAGCAGAATGTCATCCGCATAAAGGAGTATTGGAGGGAGGGTCGCCTGGTGTTAGGACACCCACTAGATCCATGACCTGGTGCATGCATGGCCAATGGTTCCAGGGCAAGGAGAAAGAGGAGCAGAGAAAGGGGCAGCCCTGATGTGTCCCACCGCGGATCAAGAAAGGCATGGAGAGAAAAACTCCACAATTCACCTGCACCATGGGGTCGTTATGTAATAATTGAACCTTGGAAAGGAAATCATCCCCAAGGCTGAACTGTTGGTGCTGGCATCGATGCAGTCTGCCAGTGCGGTGCGTTAGGTGGTCCTGATCATTTGGTGGTAGCGTCTCAGGGCGGATTTGAACGTACTCCTGTCTGCAATGCCCTGGCTTATTCTCCACTTGCTACAGTTGTTTGTAGTGGCGTTTCGTCAGACTGAGTGTATCCATGTATCAACTGGCCTGGGGTCTGGATGGTGTTGTATTGCTGTGTTTGTGGGCTGCCAGGGAGTCGGCGCAGGAGGTGATCTAATTGTTGAAATTCTTGATGGCTTTGGGTAGCTGTTGCTCTGTTTGGGTCAGTGGGTGTTGAGAGCGGTGCTTCAGTCCTTGTCAGTGGTGCTGTTCCACTTTTGGTGGGCTGGTCTGGTGGTGGTTCATGTGCGTTGGAACAGGACATGGGTGTGGTCTATCTATGGTACTGGTGTGGGCTTGTCGACAAAGATGTAGTCGAAGTTGGTGAAAATATGGTCCAGGAGCAGTTCAGCAAATTTGGTAGGTCCCGTTACTTGTTGGGTGAGGCCCAGACTTCCAAGGTCTTCAATGAGTGCTCTTGAGTTGGAGTCAGCGTGGTCTTCCAGGTGGAAGTTCAGGTCTCCGAGTAGGATGTAATTTTTAGCATCAAGGGTGAGTGGTGCAAAGAAGTCCTTGATGGTGTCAGTGACGTTTGTGAGAGAGGCCTTTGATTGTGGTTTGTTCCCTGCCAACTCATGTTTTTTAAAAGCAGGAGGGAACCTGACCTCAGAAGCAGTGAGGTTTGGCTTGCAAGAGGAGCACCCTCTCTGTAATAAGAAAGTCTTAAGGCGTGACTTCCAAAAACTTCACACACTGGTCCTCTGGTACCACTGTTTTGAAATATAGCCAGAGCAATATCCTGGGATTGTGGACCAGTAAATGTTGAGAAGTGTTGAACTTGTAGGGTTTCCTTGTTATGTTTTTATTAGCATTATCTAAATATGACCTGGTATAAACTTTGTGGCCCTTTGGCAAGTGCAGCAATTGTGTTAGAATTATGTTAATATTGTGCTTCACTTCTGGCTTCAAGGCATATTGAGCCTATAGCTTTGGGTCACCCTGAAGAAAAATCACATGTGGAACAGATTCTTTATCGTCTCTTTAATGAAACTCAGTTTGGCCACTCCTTTCATCTGCAGAGTATTTCTCTGGGTACCTATTATCCCCTTAGAGTCCTGTGAAGAATGTGAAGAACAGATAATTGTGTACTTATACTGATCAGGCTTTCTATATTGTATCATGGTCCTGAAAGTATAGCTGCCCCCGCTGAAGTACTGTTTTTGTGGATATCCAGGCAAGGTTTTCTGTTTAAACTTCTGTTTCTCTTTTCCTATAAGAAGGTGTTTTTCCTTTGTGTGCGCTATGTCTCAATCTTGCGATTGAGTTGAAATTTTGAAGGATGAGTACCTAAAGTGTCTCAACCTATAGAGGTGTATATATCCTAAACAATTTTAGTCAACTCCCGATCCTGGACAGGTAACAGTATGGTGGCAAGATACGGGCATATGGCTAACAATGCTACCTACCTTTGAATCTTACTTGGAATTATCAAAGAGGATGCATCAAAATTCCCTATCTATTTCATACCCAAATCAGCTGACCGATTGGTCCCATGTTCATTTGATATTGTTTTCAAAATTTCTGATAATACTGTAATGTAGGGTAGAGCAGACTTAATTGTATTTAAATTCGCAACTATGCATCCCCAAGTACAAAATTCTTCAATGGGTGTCACCATTCCCAAAGGATGGCAAATTGTCACTATCCTATGTTTACCTTGGGGCATTATTTGAGAATAAAATGCCTCCAATTAGTTTTATGAGCAATTCAGAATGGGATTTTGTCTCACTTAGTGGGTACTTTGCCCATTACTGCATTTATAGCCTGGAGACTTATTGTGTCTGTTGGCGGTCTGAGTACGACTACTTCACCCCAAACAATAGCACCTGTCATCTGTTTCTGTATAAGTTGTCTACATACAGTCACTGTTGAAAATGACCATCTTTTGTGTGGTATTACTATTCCCCTAGAGTTTTGCCTTCATTATCCTTTTCTTTTGCTATGTTATAGAAAATTTCTAAAGCGCACGTACACCACGCTGAACTCATTTTTAATGGCTTTAGTCCTCTGCACACTTTACTCCTGCTAACCAGTGGTAAAGTGCTTGTGCTCTCCCTTCCAAATATGTCAAAATGGCATGCATCTGATTGGTACTTGTGATTTACTTACACGTCTTTAGTAGATGGTACTACATGTACCCAAGGCCTCTAAATTAAATGCTACCAGGGGGTTGCAGCACTAATTGTGCCATCCACTAAAGTAGCACTGTAAAATATTTCTCAGGCCTGCCATTGCAGCCTGTGTGTGCAGATTTTAAACTGCCATTTTACCTGTCGAAATAAACCCTTTGTTAGGCCAAATACTCCTTTTTTGTTACCTATAAGTCACCCCTAAGGTAGGCCCTAAGGGCACGTAGGACAGGATGCATGGTATTTAAAGAGTAGGACATGGTAGGGCAGGGTGCACTGTATTTTTAAAGTGGGACGTGTGTGCTTACGTTTTACTTTCCTGGCAGTGAAAAATCCCCAAAGTAATTTTTCATTGTGGCAAAGCTAACCTCCCAAAGACTAACACTGGGTCACCATATTGGATTTAATAAGTGATAAGAGAGAGGGGGAGAGGATGTGGTGCAGTGGCCAGAGCTGCTGACTCGGGAGCTGGGGATCCGGCTTGGAGTCTCATGTTGGTGCGACACCCTGTGATTCTGGGCAAATCACTTAATCTCCCATGCCCTTGGACAGCACCTCGATACCCTCACAGGTGATAAGCTATGCTATATAAATCTACAAACTATAACTTACGATTGGCGAGCAGCTAAAGAAATTCTTTTTCCACCCGCTTGAATTGTTATTTAAAATCCTCTTTAATTGTAATGTCAGATTTTAACTTACTATTTTGAAAATTTCACTTTAAAAAAGTTGGCATTTTCATGCCAAAACCAAATGTGCCTTTCTGCAAGTTTCCAAGGTGACATACTGTGGCATGTTGTGTATTCCTTCCAGACAGCGGACAAAGGACTTGGGTTTGGGGAAGTGTGTTCCTCTCTTGAACAGGATGGCCTGGAGGGGGTGTAACCAGCCACTTCTTGAGCTTAAAAGGGTAGCCTGCAGGTTGTACCCAGCTGGAGCCAGACCTTGGGGAAGGGAAGAACTGACCAGAACCAGTTTAGGGTTAGAAAAAGGTGGTGTTCCCCACCAACATGCTGGCACTGGTCATAAAAGTGGCAAACCCAGAACCTGAAATCAGAACACCCTTTAACTTGAGAAGATTCAGTAGAAGGACTGCCCTGCTTTTGAAGAAGGAAGACTGGACCTGCTTGTCTTGATCCCTGGACCCCAGAAGTGACTCCAAGGATCAGTTGACTGACCTCCTGCTCGAGCTACAGGGACACAACAAACTTCCAGTGGCCTCTTCTGCTTTCCAGCTGACCAGACCCAACTGGACCTGGTCTGGACTTTTCTGCTGGTCTCTGTGGGGGTGAGTTAGGACTCCCCAAGTACTGCCCTCAAAGTCCTGGACCCTCAACTGGACTCAGAGTGTACTCTTCTCTGCTCAATGGAAGGTTTCACCGGAAATTAACACAACACAGCACACACCGACACAGGGCCTTGCATCGCAGAACGTTGCAGCTCCTGATCGGCAGCTTTATCAGATCCAATGCAGAAGAACGCAGGACAACTCAAAGGCTCGCATCGTAGCACCTCACAGTCTCTGACCGGCGGCCTAAGCAAGTTCGACTCAGAATGACACCGAAACCTGCATTACAGCACCGCACAGCTCCTGATCGGCGACTCAACGGGCCAGATGCGGCCCAATGTGAGCCTTGCATAGCAGTCCCCGAACTGAGGATAGAAGGTACAACTCCCAGTGGGCCGAATCTGATCCTATACCCGGCCAAAACTCCGTCGCAGTCGGCCTGAACTTGTGACTTTGTCCCGGTCCAGCATCACCAGATACCCACAGTTGGCGCTATTTTTTACCTTAAATTTGAATAGCTCAGAACTCTGGCTCTATTGATTGGAGTTTTATCAGTTTGGTGTCATTTTATTTCTTATAATATTGTCTATTTTTTTTATTGGTTTGGGATTCTTCTTGTGTTGTGTTTGCATTTTATTACTGTTTGAGTGCTGCAAAATATTTTACACATTGCCTCTAAGTTAAGCCTGACTGCTGTTGTGCCATGCTACCAGAGGGTTGAGCACAGGTTTATCTAGTGACTTTTGTGATTCGCCCTGACAAAGATTGTGATTTTTCTTTTTAATAGGTTCTCTCCCCCTTCAACAAATAACCAAATTGCTTACAATCACAAATTCTCCCAACTTTTCTTGTAATTGATTTGCATTCACATTTTGTGTGTCTGTCTATGGGGTGTATCCTGCTACCACTGGAATGCTCATTGGAGCCAATATGACTCCACTAAGTGTGGTAATTCACCATAGAACCATGATACATATCCTGGATAACCTATGTGAATTGTCTTCCTTTTATACAGTATTTGTTTTGCGGGGGTTGATTAGATTATATTTGCCGAAGTGTGCAATAGCAGCCTCAGCTGGAATAAACATTACCCATGAGTAAAATATTTAATAAGAATAAGCTGGACTCACTGAGACTGCTAGAATGAGTTCAGCCCCAGTAGCATAAAACCCTTGCGCTATTAAATTATTAAATAATAGACCCTCAAAATGTTCCCTTATCCGGACAGACCTTTCTGCAATTTCAACACTAGATTCAGAGCGCAATTGAAAGAACAATCAAATTATGGGGAAATCCTTTTGCAAGTTGAGTACTTAACAAACCCTCCATCAGGATGTTCCTATCTGAAATAGGGTAGATAACCAATAATGCAATGTGCATTTTTGGCCATTTCTGCATAAGTAATAATAGGCAAGTACTTTTGTGCATCCACCTGAGGATACTCAGATAACCAGCCCCATGTTGTGTACCATGTTATATTTATACAAAGATTATGCAAACACAACACAGTAGATCATTCAAGGCCCATTGGAAAGCGTGGGTATGGACCAACCTTGAGCTGAAGTAATGGAAAAAGTATGGCCCACAAACCTGCCACAAACTACCTGGAGATAGTGTGCATCACACACATAACATTGCCAGAAACAATCAGGCATATTTATGTATTGTTATTGTGAGCTCTGGCAACCTTTCACTAGAAGTGTATGCTTGCACAGGAACTCAACACTATGGGGCAGATTTACGAGTTCTGGCGCATCTCTGAAAATCAGCAGGGATGTGCCAGAAAAGATGCGACACGCAATTCCCTCCCTGCGCCACCACGAATGCGTCGCATTTACAACGCGGCGCACCGTGGCGCAAGGATAGGGCGATGCGTGTCGCATCCTGTGGCGTAAGGGCGGCGCGTTGCTGGAGTCGTGTCGCAAGCGCAACGCGGCTCCAGCAATGCTCAGGGGCGCCCTATGCCTAACATGCTGCGTCACTCCTTACGCCTGCTTCAAGCAGGTGCAGGGTTTTGACGTAGCATGGACGTAAAAGTGACTCAGTGAAATCTTGTAGATTTCACTGCGTCACTTTTACGAGGCGTTCCTGCGACGGAACGCCCACCCTGCGCCGGAACGCCCATGAAACCTAACGCAGGTTTCATGTGGCGCAGGGCTTTACAACGTGACGCATCTCCCTAGATGCGTCACGTTGTAAATAAGGCGCAATGTGGCGCTTGGTTTACGCCGCCGCTGCGTCACAGAAGTGACGCAACGGCGGCGTAAATGTGGCGCATGGGGCTTGTAAATCTGCCCCTATTACTTTAAAGACTTGTGTCTGATTTAGATCTTGGCAGATGGTTCACTCCGTCACAACGGTGTGGGATATCCCGTCCTTGAAATATAAATCTCATTATATCCTCTGGGATTAATATTTCGGCAGATGGGATATCCGTCACCATTGTGACAGATTGACCCGTCCTCCAAGATCTAAATCAGGCCCTTTATTGTAAGCCTATTTTAGAGAGGAATAAATGAAATAAAATAATTGCAGAAATCAGTACAATTATAGTGAAAGTGTAAGCAAAGAATGTAGATATTATGAAAATCAGCAACACATTATATGCAGTGCATTTTTAAGAATCTTTACCGCCCTAACCTTTAAGGTTCAAATGTATCGCCATAATAGGCATTAGTATTTCGATCAACACACACTTTCATAACTGTACTTCATTTATGTTTGTTCAATTTGTAGGGCGGTCTGCAAGACAAGGTCACATTATGTACCTACTGGAAAAGATGCCATGGGACACATCTCCAGATGGCCTTTACTGGCTCTACTCATAACCGTTCTGCTCCGCTGTCTGGAATGTCGTTGAAGTCCTGCTCTCTCACAGAAAGGGCTGGAACAGCAATTAAATACTCTCTTAGCCACTTATTTTAAGAAAAATAAATCTTGTGATTATAGAATTGTATGGAATGCCTCATTCCTAGTTTATTATTAATAAATTTCTGTTTATTCCAAAATAAAGCAATCCAAATAAATCCTGCGAGAAATAAAGTAAAGATGTTTTCATTATTTCGTTATTCTTTTCTTTTAATTTTTTTCCAATGGTCACGCTTATATCAATGCTCCATATATAAGTCCTTCAATATATAGTCACTCCAGATAGGTAAGTTGGAGTAAAGCCAACAAGTGTTTCACCTCTTAACTGACATGAAAACCTTAAAGCCCTGTTACCCTTGGGGGGTCCTTACAGAACAACCAAACTACAGTCTACTTTTTATGGCATTGTTTATTGGCATTGACAGGAATTACAAACCAAAAGTAGAACAACAAAACAAAGTTCCAGACATAAAACAACCAAAGAAAAAATAACATTCCACACAGGCGTTTACCAAACAGCCACACAAATCAGCACTGTTCACCAGTAGCGGCCCGTGGTGGGAGTGCTGCTGGGTGGTGACGCAGGGTGGATGGGTAGTAAACTACGGATTTCGGCCGCACTGAGGTAAGTAAACAAAAAAATAAATAAAACGAATTTCGTTGCGCGCGCTGCATTGCAAAATGCGAAACAGCGTGTGCAACGAAATTCGTTTTATTTATTTTTTTATTTACTTACCTCAGTGCGGCCGAAATCCGTAGTTTACTACCCCCCACCCTGCCCCTCCCCCGCCCTGCGTCACCGCCCGGCAGCACTCCCACCACGGGCCGCTACTGCTGTTCACAACAATACAGGAAAATGCCCAACATCAGGTCATCCAAGTGGCGACACTGCAGTATGCGAGCTGTGATCATTCCAGAATCATGGCCGTTCCCTTCCACCAACTCCCAGACAATGATAACCAAAGAAAATTAGTCAGCATATTCCTGGGAGGCAACATGCTCAGCATTTCCGTCCGAGTCCTGTTGTGCCAGCTGGTTCGCCAGTAGCGGAACTCAGATGTCCTTAGGTTGAGAACGTATCAGCATCAGCCCCCCAATAGGTGGCAATATACCACATCCTATAACCAGTGGTTCACCTGGGGCTTAGGACACCGACCCCAATGGATGGCCACCCAATGCTTAGCCAACAACAACCGTACAGCAATACGTTTGCATACTTTAGTGGGGGCATCCTTGACATAACCAAGCAGTGCAATCAATGGGGTCCATTGAAGCTCATAGTTCGTTAACAACATAATGGTATCAAAAACTTTGGCACAGAAGCACACAACTCTAGAGCACTCCCATGCCAAATGCAAGAAGGAAGCAATAGGCACAATGCCAACAATGCGGCTCTTTGAGTAAACCCATCCCACGTAGCTGCACTGGTGTATGGTACAGCCGATGCAATTATTTAAACTGAATAAGACATAGCTATAATTTGGGGATAGGGCCCAGGGCTGGGAGCAACAATAACGCAATTGATCCTCGCTGACACGGGATGTCAAATCAGCTGCACATGAATCTCGCACAAGAGGTGTACGGAGTGGCACAGCTTCCTGCATCATAGTGTAGAGGCGAGTGATGAGCTGGCATGGTGATGAGATGGTAAGCAGCACCTCCAATGTGCGGAAGGTCAGAGGGGCCGCTGGGTCTGCCCCCAGCTGATGGTAAGTAAGGACATGCAGAGGTGTGGACGCAGGGTCATCAGATACTCTCCGTGGAGAAATTAAGTTTTCCTCCAGATAAACATCCCCGAAGGTCATCAGCTGCAGACGTCACAGGCAGCTGTGAGCACCTATTTTCGCAGCCACAGGAATCAGAGGATGACTCATGAGGGACACCGCTAGGGCATACAAGTGATTTTCTTTTGACCTCTGGCACAGTCTATCCCAAGTCCAACCTGTACAAGCCACAGTGTCAATCTGAGCGTGGGGTTATTTGGATGGGAGGTACAAAACAGCCTGTAGTGGGCAGGCGGCAATGTGATTATGTTCGGGCGTGGGTGTGGCTGGATCTTAGCGGAGTGCAGACAGAAGTTGGTGAATTGTGCCTGTGCACAATAGAAGTAAAAATCCATGCCTGGGGCACAGACCCCACCCTCCTCAAAGTGTTAGCACCTCCCATGCCACCCAAGGCTGCCTCCCAGCCCAGACTAAAGTTACAAGGAGAGAGTGGAGGCGTCAACGAAAATGAGCCATCCCGGAAGTGGGAGATTGATGAAAAAGTATTGAAATTTGGGTAGTATCACCATTTTGGCGAATACCATCCTCCCAATAAGGGGCAGCAGCAACCATATCCATGTAGACACCCAGCCCTCCAGCCAGGTCATCAACCGGCCACAGATTTCATGCCAAAGGTTATCCACGCTTGGACTGAGTCAAACCCCCAGATATTTAATTGGGTCAACCACCCACATCAAGGGAAACTCGGACTCAAAGGCCTGCGTGACATCAGCGAGCGGGAATATTAGAGATCTTGACCAGTTGAAAGAAATGCCAGCAAAGCCTCCGAAATGTATTATCTCCTGTATGTGTGGATCTAGGTTAAATTGAGGGTCCCAGACATACATGATGATGTCGTCTGCATACATTGAGACCAATATCCCCCTAAGGGTGAATGCAAGCCCACAGTGCACATGGTGCTTCCGCAATCGAGCAGCTAAAGGCTCCATCACGACTGCAAAAAAGAGGGGCAATAGTGGACAGCCCTTCCTCGTCCCCTGCGTGACCTCAAAGGAGGGAGTGACTGCCCGTTAACCAGCAGTCGAGCCACGGGCTGCACAATTTTAAAAGGTACCAACAATGGTGGGTATAGCAGGAAGGTGGAAAAGATAGGGTCACTCAAGCGAATTGAACGCCTTAGTGACGTCTAATAGCACCACCGCCACGCCAAGGTGGGGACTGACAGAGTGGAGTAGGGCAAAAAAAGTGCCCAAATTGTGCGCCGTTGAATGGCCTGGTAGAAATCTGTATTGGTCTGGATGAGCAATAGTCGGTAATAGGGGAAGAAGTAAGGAAGCAACCAGCTTTGCCAGTATTTTATAATCAAGGTTGATCATCGAAAGAGGTTTGTATGAGGCGAAGCACTGTGCATCTTTCTCAGACTTCAGGATGGCAACAATAAGTGCCTTCCTAAGAGAAGGTGGAAGATCGCCGTATGACAGGGGGTCCTCATACATGACAAAGAGATGGGGGGCAAGGAGAGGAGCATATTATTTCTAGAAAGCTGCGGTGAGGCCATCCAAACTCAGTGCCTTATCTCCAGGCATACCACCAATGGTCTGGTTTACCTCCTCCACAGTAAAAGGTTCATTGAGGTTCTGGCAATGCCCATCCTCCAGCCACAGCACCTGCACGGAGTCCAGATAGAAAGTCAGGACGGGCATGTCTGGCAGTGAGGGCATGGTATATAAAGTAGAATAAAAATTGGTCATTACATGCTGAATAGCTTCGACCCCCACGTGGACAGTTTGTTGATCATCCACTAACTCTACAATGTGGCCGCTAGCCCAAGGTTTCTGCAGCAGGCCAACCAGAGTCTTACTTGCAATATTGCATTCCCCATATCGCTGAGTGCAGGCCTCCCTTCCAAGATATTGCATTTTGCGAGCCACCGCTGAACCATATTCTAGGAGCTTACACCGGATGGTTACAAGAATAGTAGCATTATTAGTGGTAAACAATTGGATCGCCAAAGCCCTAATGTCTGATTTTAAGCGCGCAGGCTCTCTTCTCAGCGCCTTAAGTACCTCGGCCTGCTTAGCAATGAATGCTCCCCTTATCACTAACTTAATCGCCTCCCAAAAGCGTGGATGGGGACTCTACGGACTACGTATTCTGCTCAAAGTATTCTACTATGCTCATCCTGATTTCCACCCTGAAGACCTGATCCTAAAGGGTGTTAGGGGGAATCCTCCAAGTGAAGGCTCATGAGAAAAGCTCCAGAGGGGCAAACTCCAACAGGATGGGGCATGATCTGATAGCGTTCTGGGGAGGTGTGTGACCTCAGCAGTCCAAGGGACTATGTCTGTAGTGACCAGCCGCTAGTCGATTCGAAGCCATGTACTGTGCGTTGGCACTATAAATAGTGCTAGAAATGTGTTGGGCACGCCAGATATCAATAAGGAAATTCTCTGCCATAAGAGTTGATTACTGGGCTGCAGTTCCAGAATGTGGGCCTCTGGAGTTTCTAGATCTGTCCTCACTTGCAGGTAAACCTACATTGAAATCTACTCTCCACAACACAGCCCCGGTGCCCATTGTGCAGGCCAAATGCCATACCTCAACAAAGAAAGCAGGGTCATCCACATTCGGGCCGTAAATCAATACTAATATCAGGGCGATGCCCCAGCAGTAAGTCGACCAGAATGACGAACCTGCCCTGTGAATCACATAGCACTTGTTTAGTATGCCAAGGTATACCACTAAGAATAAGTCTAGCCACCCCTTGTGCATAATTGGAGTAGTAGGATACATGTGACTCAGCAATCCAGCCAGCCGCAAGCGCACCTGGGTCGATTGAGCAAAATGTATCTCCTGTAATAGGCAGATATCAATATGGTGTTGCAACAGATATGCTAGCACATGCTGTAACTTGCGACGATCATTCATGCCCCGGTGTTCCAGGTTAGACATTTAATCAGATGCATCAGGACCTATGGAATCATATAATCGCGCTGGTGGCTTATCGTACAGAGAACAAGTGTGGCAGTGTATTGCTGAGTGGTGATAAGAAGAAAAAAACGAAGCAGAGCATTAAACATAGCACAGTAGTGCCAACTAAGGTCCTCCTGTCAGACTCAGATGGGTGATCGCCTCAGAAGCAGATGACCTTACCCCAAATCCCTCCTGCCGCTACCAGCGACAGATGTGGAACAACTGTCTCTGACTGCAGCCCGGGGGAAAGGGGAAGTGGAAGACAAAACAAGAGAGACTGCCTCAGGGCTTAGGTGCTTCTTCTGGAATTCTCTTGTGAACCTGAAAAAGTAAGCACAAACAATTACTTCTCCCAGCCTAAACTTTGAATACTAGACTTCCCTATTTTTATTATTTTACCTTTTTTAAGCCTGAGATCTAGCCCCTCTCTATGTAGTTTTGTTCTTTAATTATTTGATCAATTGTTAGAATTCTCTGTGACTCCCATGAAGAATTGGTGGATGAGAGTTTGTTTTTTCAATTGGAGTGACAAATGAATGTTTGAATGTTTTTCACTCTATTAGCAAATTAAAATCATGCAGTCTTAGTAACAACTTCTTGTAAATATTAGTTGATAAACTGTTCATAAAAATCTGTTGGGCAAAAGATGTGCAAAGTGCCCTTTTTACTAGTTCAAAAATTCAGTCTTTTAGTTGGAATTAAACTTGCAGATTAGTTTGCACACAAACTGTTATAAGTAATGTTCTCATTAATGTGGAAAAGTTTAGCCAAGGTTACGAGGTTTTCAGCTGCTGTTATGCGTGCGGTTCTCAGCTGTAGCCTCAAACGATAAGTCTGTAATCAAAAATTAACACTCTTACTTGAATTGGGGAGAAAACTTCTCTTCACAGAAGCTGTCTCCAATGACCCTTATCTCTCTGTTCTCCCTCCGTGAAGCCAAGATTCCTCAGACGGGTGACTAAGCTCTGAAAACAGGAGTCGTGCGCTGTGAAATAAATGACAGGCACGTCAGGAATTTACCACCAAAACGTTAATCAATAGTTTCCAAAACTTCCCTGAAGGAAGGTAGGCTGCAACTCAAATAACGGCGCTTGAGAAATTCTCCTCAGAATCAAGCGCTCTGAGAAACGTCCGTTCCGATAATTATTTTAGTTGAAGTGCGCCGCGCGTAACTCACGCAGGCGCATTGTGCACACTAGAGTGTCTCGAGTCAAAACAACTAGACCGAGAACTCTACAGGAAGTGTGAAAGCGGGACTGATACCAAAGAAGAGGAACCTCTTAATCCATATAAAATGGATCGGAGGGAAGTCTTCCAAGTAGGGCCAAGTCTTCTCCATCGCGGATATTTCTTTAAAGACTTCCTTTGAGGGTGTACCATTGTTCCTTTTGAAACAAGGCTGGAAATAGATAGAGGGGTCCTGACAGTACTCCCCACCAAAAGGCGTCCCTTCAATCTTGGCCTGGCAGGGTTGACTTTGTGAAAGTCTCGAATGAGTTTTGGGGCGTGAACATTAGTATGTGGCTCCCAAGATCTTTCTTCTGGACCAAAGTTCTTCCAATCGATCAAATAATACAATTTACCTTTTTTAATGGTTGAATCTAAAATCTTGTGAACTTCAAACTCCTCTACGGAATCTATCAAAACTGGTCTTGGAGGTGAATGGGCTCTCAAATTAGGTGGGCTTTTCTTAGCTAATGAAACGTGAAATACTGGGTGTACCTTGAGATAGGATGGCAAGTGAATTTTAACTGTCACTGGGTTGAACATTCTGTCTACCTTAAAAGGACCAATGAATCGAGGTTGGAACTTATGGTTCTCTTTTAGCCTGAGATTTTTAGTGGATAACCAGATCTTGTCTCCTGATTTAAAAACTGAACTCTCTCTCTCCTTCTCTTATCTGCCTGGGCTTTATAAGAACTCTTAGCCTTAACAATATTCTCTTCGGCACGTTTTAAAGAACCTTGAATTTCTTTTACAAATTCTTCCACTGCAGGAACTGGTCCTTCCTCTTTTTCAAATATCAAACTTGGGTGCCTACCATAGTTTAAATAGAAAGGAGAGTAACCAGTTGAGGAATGTTTGGCATTATTATAGGCGAACTTAGCTGCCCACACTAAGTCTGACCAACCAGATTTTTGATCCATCAAATAGAGTCGTAGGTATTGCTCAAGATCTTGATTGACTCTCTCTGTTTGTCCATCAGTTTCGGGATGAAAACTGGTGGAGTAACGAGCGTCAATACCTAACCTCTTAGTAAAGGCCTTCCAAAAGTGAGAAACAAACTGTGAGCCACGATCGGAGACCAAAACTTTTGGGATTCCATGCAATCTTACAATGTGGTGAGTAAACAATTGTGCCAATTGAAATGCTTGGGGAATACTTTTTAGTGGAACGAAATGAGCCATTTTAGAAAATGTGTCAACCATCACTAGGATAGTGTTGTACCCTTGGCTAGGAGGAAGATCAATGATCAGATCCATTGAGACCATATGCCAAGGATGTGGTGGAGTAGGCATAGGCATCAATAGCCCTTGAGGAGCCATACGATCCGATTTTCCTATCAAACATCTCTCGCAAGTGGACACATACCGTCGTATCTGCGGCTTCGTTTTAGGCCACCAAAAACTCCTCTCCACCAATTCCATGGTTTTTTGAATTCCTTTATGCCCTGCGAGCAATTCATCATGACAGGACTTCAATGCTTTTTCTTGAAGCTCCTTGGTTGGAAGATACAGTCGATTATTTTGATATGGAAGACCTCTCCTAATCTCTCTCTGACTGTTCTTCGGCCCAACAAGACATTTCTTCTTTAGACATTGCTTCTTGGATTTCAGTTGAAAAATCTGTACTCAGAGTGGCTAATGCAATCTTCTCTTTCGGAATTATGGTCTGCTTTTCCTGATTTGATTCCAAGAAGTCAGAATTTATTCTGGAGAGTGCATCTGCTTTAGCATTACTTGTACTTGACCTAAAGGTGATAACAAAATCAAAATCCGCAAAAAACAATGACCAACGTAACTGTCTGGCTGTTAATGTGCGAGCAGACTTAAGGAATTGTAGATTTCGATGATTCGTGTACACGGTGACCTTGTGCTTAGCCCCAAGCAAATAATGTCTCCATTCTAAAAAGGCACTTTTAACAGCCAACATTTTCTTGTCTGCGATGGAATAATTGCATTCTGGAGCGGTTAACCTTCTGGAGTAAAAGGCCATTGGATGAAGCTGGCCTGTATCCTTGTGGCATTGGGACAAAATTCCTCCTATGGCTACATCAGAAGCGTCAGCTTCAACATAAAATGGCTCTTCTGTTCTTGGATGCAACAGGATAGGCGCCTGAGTAAAGGACCTCTTCAAAAATTGGAAGGCTTCTTCAACATCTGTATCCCAGACAAACTTTACTCCTTTCCTTAATCGATGAGTGATTGGGCTTACTTTGTGGGAAAAATCCGAAATGAACCTTCTGAAAAAATTTGGAAATCTGATGAAACTTTGGATCTCTTTTACACTTTTAGGAGAAGGCCATTCTTGTACTGCCTTGACTTTCGCAGAGTCCATACTCACTCCTTCCGGGGATAACACAAATCCCAGAAATTCTACCTTTTCAACGTGGAAGGCACACTTATACAGTTTCACATAAAGGTGGTTCTCGAGTAACTTCATTAGGATAGATCTCACATGGGTAACATGCTCTTCCATGCTGTCAGAGAAGATCAAAATGTCGTCTATGTAGACCACAGCCACTCTATCCAAAAATTCTCTAAGGACATCGTTTACAAACTGTTGGAATGCCGCGGGAGCATTACATAACCCGTATGGCATCACCTGATACTCAAATAGGCCATAACGGGTTCGAAATGCTGGCTTCCACTCATCTCCTGGAGCAATATGGATTAAATGGTACGCCCCACGTAAATCCAATTTGGTGTATACTTTAGCATTCTTCACCTGGTCCAGTAAAACTGATATTAATGGAAGGGATAGTGATTTTTTATTGTTACTTGATTCAAGGCTCTATAATCGATGCAAGTTCGAAGGTCTCCATCCTTCTCTGGAATGAAAAATAAAGGGGAGGAGACCGGGGACTGGGAGGGGCGGATAAATCCATTTGCCAAATATTGATCCAAATAGGTCTTTAGATATTGATTTTCAGATTCGGTTAATGCATATGCGGCTGCAAGGCAGAACTGCTCCCGGTTCGATGTCAATCTTGCAGTCGTGGGGGGCGATGGGGAGACGTTTTTCTGCCTCCCTCTTATCAAACACAGAAGACAAATCTTTGTATTCCATTGGTATTTCCTTAGTTTCCAAGGAACAAATCAAGGCCGGATGACAGGTTAATCTTCTGGCTGGCGATTCTACCAATGACTTGGGTTGCTCACAAAAGCAATTCTCCTTACAATAAGAAGAATCCATTGAAACAGTTCTCTTCTCCCAATCTATGCGCAGATTATGTTCAGTTAGCCAGGGAAGGCCGAGGATTAACTGAAACTGTGGCGCATCTATTAAGTTAAACGTTAAAATTTCCGAGTGACAGCTTCCAAAACCTTTTTCTCAACAAACTTCATTCCAATTCGCTGGGCGTATTTGATGTCACAAAAGTTTCCAGTCGCCCCTGAATCAATCATCACAGAAACTTCACTAACGTCCTGGTCTCGAAATTTAACAGTAAAGGAAACCACCAAATGGGGCGCAGAAGACTGCAAAGTATTCGCTACTTGTTGTGAAACGGGAGCTGACTTTAATTTCGCTTCCACCTGAGCAACTCCTTTTACAGGTGAAGCCGATCTTTTCCCTGCTGCGAAGATTTCGGCTTTTGGGGCAGTCCTTCACAAAATGGCCAGAGAGCCCACAATACAAACATAGATGCCCAGATCTTCGCCTTTCCTTTTCTACTTTGGACAAAGGACCTCTAATTGATCCAATCTGCATGGGCTCTTCAGAGGATAAACTTTCTGTGGTATTGTGGCTTTCAACTTTTACACGATCAAAACGAGGAGGCAGCGGACGAACTTCTCTTCTCTTTTCATTTCGTCTCTCACTCAATCGGTGATCAAGTTGCAGAACCAGATCAATCAACTCAGAGACTTCTGTGGGTCTCCTTGGGATTTGAGCCAAGGCGTCTTTAAACTCATCTTTTAATCCCCTATAAAAAATAGCGGCTCTCTTAGCCTCCGGCCAATTTGTCTCCACAATTAATTTATTAAAGTGGGCCAGATAAGCGACCAAATCCCTGTTACCTTGCTTAAGCTCCAATAGCTCGTTGCCTGTAGCTTGTGAGGCTGACCTTTGATCAAATATTCGTAAGAATTCAATTTTAAAATTGTCAAAATTGTATAACACTGGATCATTTCGTGTGACCAACGACATCGACCATGCTGCTGCATCGCCATTCAGACACAACAGTATGAATGGCACTTTTGATTGATCTTCGGAAAATATTACTGGCCAGCACAAAAAATGCAGTGAACACTGAGTCAAAAATATTTGCGCCTTCTGAGGGTCTCCACCAAATCTCTCAGGGGGCGCCAAAGGAATGATGGGTGAGATTGCGTGAATAACCTGAGTTGAATTATCTGAGGAGGATAAATTACTAGGCAGACTTTGAGTACTCTTAAAACTCGGACCTGATGCAACATACTCATCCAGTTTCTGTTTAGTCTGAATGGATTCCTGACTCGACCTCCTGACTTCCTCCCTCAAGGACTTATTTTCCTCTAAGACACTATTTAATTGTTTCTGCATTCCCTCTAATATGGAGGCTAAGGACTTTAAATCTATTCCTTCCGCCATACTGCTTAGGAGGAGATCTGTATTCCTCAATGAAGAGGAGGCACTTCAATCTGTCTGTCTCAGATGGGCGATCTCCTCAGAAGCAGATGACCTTACCCCAAATCCCTCCTGCCGCTACCAGCGACAGATGTAGAACAACTGTCTCTGACTGCAGCCCGGGGGAAAGGGGAAGTGGAAGACAAAACAAGAGAGACTGCCTCAGGACTTAGGTGCTTCTTCTGGAATTCTTTTGTGAACCTGAAAAAGTAAGCACAAACAATTACTTCTCCCTGCCTAAACTTTGAATACTAGACTTCCCTATTTTTATTATTTTACCTTTTTTAAGCCTGAGATCTAGCCCCTCTCTATGTAGTTTTGTTCTTTAATTATTTGATCAATTGTTAGAATTCTCTGTGACTCCCATGAAGAATTGGTGGATGAGAGTTTGTTTTTTCAATTGGAGTGAGAAATGAATGTTTGAATGTTTTTCACTCTATTAGCAAATTAAAATCATGCAGTCTTAGTAACAACTTCTTGTAAATATTAGTTGATAAACTGTTCATAAAAATCTGTTGGGCAAAAGATGTGCAAAGTGCCCTTTTTACTAGTTCAAAAATTCAGTTTTTTAGTTGGAATTAAACTTGAAGATTAGTTTGCACACAAACTGTTATTAGTAATGTTCTCATTAATGTGGAAAAGTTCAGCCAAGGTTACAAGCTTTTCAGCTGCTGTTATCAGTTCTGTTCTCAGCTGTTGTTATGCGTGGGGTTCTCAGCTGTAGCCTCAAATGATAAGTCTGTAATCAAAAATTAACACTCTTACTTGAATTGGGGAGAAAACGTCTCTTCACAGAAGCTGTCTCCAATGACCCTTATCTCTCTGTTCTCCCTCCGTGAAGCCAAGATTCCTCAGACGGGTGACTAAGCTCTGAAAACAGGAGTCGTGCGCTGTGAAATAAATGACAGGCACGTCAGGAATTTACCACCAAAACGTTAATCAATATTTTCCAAAACTTCCCTGAAGGAAGGTAGGCTGCGACTCAAATAACGGCGCTTGAGAAATTCTCCTCAGAATCAAGCGCTCTGAGAAACGTCCGTTCGATAATTATTTTAGTTGAAGTGCGCCGCGCGAAACTCGCGCAGGCGCATTGTGCACACTAGAGTGTCTCGAGTCAAAACAACTAGACCGAGAACTCTACAGGAAGTGTGAAAGCGGAACTGATACCAAAGAAGAGGAACCTCTTAATCTATATAAAATGGATTGGAGGGAAGTCTTCCAAGTAGGGCCAAGTCTTCTCCATCGCGGATAGTTCTTTAAAGACTTCCTTTGAGGGTGTACCATTGTTCCTTTTGAAACGAGGCTGGAAATAGATAGAGGGGTCCTGACACCTCCACCCACTTTGGCCTCCCCAATAGAGCCAAATTCACACATCCCTCCCAGCATAGAAAAAAGCAGAACCCCACACTGAGACAGTGTAGGGAAACATCTCCGAAGGGGCGACAAGAGATCCCAACGTAGAACCCCACCATATAATGACTGAGTGGCCTGGACTAGTAGGTGATGGAGCATCCTAGGACAGAGAGGCAGTCGCCCCCACAGCCCACCGGACAAAACAGTCATAGCGAAGCAGTCAGGCTGAGGTCAGCCAGAAGGGTGTCCGCTAGGTGGGCTCTTCACCGCTCACATGTAAGAGTACACTCTGACTCACACTTCCAACAGAAGAGAGAAGTTGGCCTAACGGCTAAGGCGGTCGACCTCAGATCTGGAGAACCGGGTTCGAGTCTCGGCAAGGACGCACAACATCCTGTGATTCTGGGCAAATCACTTAATCTCCCCGTGCCTAACAAAAGTGAATGTGTCCTCATGTAACGCAACTGGTGCTGTGTAAAGCACTCCGATACCCGATACCTACGGGTCAAGTTAGCGCTATATAAATCTCAATAAAAAAAGAAAAAAAAAAGAGAGCAGCACGGATGGTCCAAGAAGATTAGTCATTGTTACTAAGGTGGTTGCTGCCAGATGAAGGGGCAGGTTTGGTGGTAGGGAAGTCCATGCTTGAGATAAATCTGGTGGCAGCCTTGGGGTCTGTGAAATGGCACGTCTTTCTGCAGTGTAGGACTTGCAAATTGGCTGGGTAGAGCAAGGAATATGTGGTGTGATCTTTTTGCAATGAGCATTTCACAGTCAGGAACTTATGCCAGGCAGCCAGTACGGTCAGTGTAAAGTCAATAAAGAAGGAGATGGTATTCCCTTGGTACTGCTGGGGCCGACACTCTATGGCAAGGCGCAGCACTGTGTCACTGTCCATATAATTCAAGAGACTATTTGGCACGCTAACGCTCCGGGGGGGGGGACGCGTTCCAAAGAACCGGTGCGCCCTCTCAACAGTGAGCATGGAGGAGAGATCGTCTCCAAACAGGGATTGCAGCATGGTCTCCAAGTAAGTCTTCATCCATTCCATTGCCATTGGTTCAGGGATGCCAAGAATGCGCACATTATTGGGACATGATCACGCTTCGTGGTCTTCATTTTTGTTTTTAATGGCCTCAAGCACTTTTTCAATCCAGAGTGACTGTTCACCAGCAGCAGACTGTGTGTCCTCGAAGTCCCTTAGTTGGTCAATGCTCTCTTCAGGTTTATCAACTTTTTCTTTAAGGCGATCAAACAGGTCAGTGAGGAGGTTGATCCTCGAGTCAATGGTCTATAAGCTGTGCTTGAGTTCTTGGAACATTGAACAAATGTCTGGTGCATTCCCAGAGCCCTCACAGTCCATAGTGTCTGTATCGTGGGCTTCAGGGCCCTGTTCCACTGATCGTGCAGAGTGGTGCAACTCAAACTAGAGTTTGGATTGTTTATTGTTGTGCTTTCCCATAATGATGGGGGTGATGTATCTCACTGGTGCAGTGCTTAAGATTACCAGGGCATCAGGGGATGATGCATGCAAAGAGCTGGGTCCCACCACTCCATTGTCACAGGCCACCAGGGGGCAAGAGCATACCCAGCCAGTGCCCTGGCCAGAAAATGGTGCAGGCAGGCACAGAGCAACCTCCCAGATTGGGGGGGGTCACCTTCTGCAGTCACAGGTGTGGGAGAGTCCAATGACAAAGCCCAACTGCCTGAGAGTCCTACCACACCCCAGAAGTCTTTAGTGGGGGCATAAGCAGCCCTGCCTGACACATGGGCAGACAGGAGATTTGGACCCATCTACCCCATCGCAGAGACCAACCCAGGTGCAAGAGAAAGGGGACCGTCCAGCACCACCAATTCAGCTCCGCTCAGTGCTGTCCCCCAGGGCCCACAGTCAGCAGGCAAGTCTTTGCGAGGCACCACTCACCTCACACCCAGCTCTGGGCTTGACAGAGTGCTCACAAGGGTCATGTACCCACACGGGGGGCCGATCCTCTCTTCAGCGGTGACCTGTTGCAAAGAGCCCCGTGGGCGCAACAATAAACATCAATTCCCAGGTTGTGACTCACCACTAGGCCCCCCCACACACAAGACCATTGCTGAATCCAGGTCCCTCCATTGCCCTGGCGTCATCAAAGGGGCTCAGTTCAGTCAGTGGGCTACTTGGATCAATCGCAGGATACAAATTGCAGCGGATGCACCTCCTATATCAGGATAAATAATATATTATAGTTCCCTGCCGGCAGAGCCTCGCTAGGCGGTGGTCATCTTGCAGCTGGGCTCTCTAGTGCCCTCCTTAAGGTGTACATGTGAACTGAATGTCGAATTTATATGCGATATTAGTATCCACATTTATTAATGATATTCATCTTTTCCAGAGCCACAAATATTAATGAATTCACCTTAATTGCTAAGGATTTTTGGACTTCATCGTTATCAGGGAAGTGAACCAGTGAATATTGCAATATGCTTTTGAAAGGTGACATTAAATTAATAAGCATATCCACTATTTTTAATTAACGCTAAAGATAAATAGTATGAACAAAATCACCCCTTTTCACAATCCAATTTAAATCCCGCTGCCTACTCTTCTATATCCTCATTTTTCACCAACCTCATATATAGACTTATATATTAGGTACACAACTGTAGTACATTTAAATCATGTGTGTAATGATTTCACAAGGGTGCAGTCCATTGGCTTTAAGGATATCACTCCTTAATAAGAAATTATGAATTACAAATAATAGGAAGATAATGGCTTCTATTAACCTCTCTAGCTTCCAGCCTTGACAAAGCCCCAGACTTACATGCCAGTTAAGGTGTGAAACACATGTTGGCTTTACTACAACATACCTATCTCGAGATTCTAGGACTTAAATATGGAGCATTTGTATGTATGCCAATTGAAAAAAAGTGAAAAGAAAAAGAATAACAAAATAAAGAAAAAATCTTTACTTTATTTCTCGCTTGATTCATTTGGATTACTTAATTTTGGATTAAACAGCAATTTATTAATAATAAACTGGGAATAAGACACTCTATACAATTCTTTTCACCAAACATATGTGGAGTTGGGCCCTACCCAAAATAAGTGAGAATATTCCCCCCCCCAAAAAAACATCAAGGTACCAATAAGGGCATTAACTAGCGAGACTGGAGTCATCCGAGCTTTTTCATTTCTACATAACTTGCGATTATGATATAAGGGGAGAGAAATAGAGTGAGTTTTCACCTGCACACTCATGTTAAAGCCTACAACTATTATGCTTTCTCCTTAGCACCACCTATTCCAATAAATATATGCATATGGACTAAAGAATGCTATCAAATAATACCATAAATCTATGTAATGCACATGTTACACAATAAAGAAGCTACATGGATCAGTTATTGCAAAAGGATAAAACTTACATGACCTACGCAGATGAGCAAATGCACAATAGATGTGACCTAAAAGTCATATCAAGCAAAATATATGACAGCTTACACATGTCATAAAACACTGGCTAGTGGGATGTATAAGAATAGCTACTCACTAACTCGACAGAACACATCTGGACTAGAGAAAAATAAAAGAGTTTGCCTGAAAGAGTACTAAGGACTGCACCTGTCCTTCATTGTAGCTCAGCTCTGGAAGTGCTCTCAAAGAACAAAACAGCTGGCCTTCTGTAGCCTTGAGAAGATGCAAAACTAAAGAAGGGCAACTGGAAATAGGAACCAAGTGGCACTGGGAACTGGAGTGAATACCTGAGCCTTCCTCCAACAGCTCAACTTTGGCTTGGACCCTAGAAGCCTCTGACAGCTGTCTGTGAATTTAAGGATATCCAGGAGGACGTTATCCTGCACCTGAAGAAATTAGAACTCTTGTCCGCAGAAGGAATCCGGGGTGGAGTGGTCTTTCATTCCTTTGAAGCTGTGGCTGGAGTCACCCAGAAAAGCATCAGGAATAGTTTACTAACCAAATAGACAACTGACTCTGCTGTTGCCCTCCTGGACTCTGTGAGGCAGAAGGATTTCATGGTAACGTTTTGGGAATCTGGTTTAGGTTTCTGTAATGTGCATGAACTAACGTAGGGCCACATGTATCAACCAATTTTTCTTCGCAAACGGGCCGATTCGCAAATGCAAAAAAGGCTATTTACATGCATCAAACCCTATTTTGCGATTCAGTAACCTGTTACCGAATCTCCAAATGGGTTAGCTATTTGGTATTTGGAAGGGGCGTGTTTAGGGCATCCCTTCCAAATAGTGAATCGCAGCAGTATGTATGAATGTTTTGTGACCGTGAATTAAGTTAACACACCTGTATACTAGGTTTTAGAGTTTTGAATTGATTTCAATTTTTGAGCAAGTGTCCATTTTCATCAAGGCTTTTTCACCAAATTTAAAATTACAATAAAATGATACAGGTGTTTTACTTAAAATTTTTGTTAAACGACAACATTACACACATATGCATTACACAGTGGTATGCTATTGCTTATAAGAGCTGAGCTCGTCACGACCGCACCCGCGATCGGAATGTCCAGCACACGAGCGGAATTCCGATCGCGGTCAAGGGGTTAATAATGTTTGCTTTCCACCTCCTTGTTTTCATGTTTCGCTGCTAGCGCGGAGATACCCCAGCAGGGGTGAGTCGAGCGCTTTACAAATCCCTCATTCATTCATTCATTCATGATATAATGTTGCTTGTAGGTATTTTTTTAATTTTGCAAATGTCTGTTCTTTTTAACAGCATAATTTCTCTAGGGATTTACAAGGGTTGCCAACGTTTAAGTGAAATAAATTATATTGCAATATTATCTTGCTCATTCTCTCTTCCCTATCACATTTAACATATGTCAAAGTGTTATGTATTACTAAATCTCTATATCATGCTATGTTATGAAATGTTTTTGTCTTTAATTTAGTATTTTAAATAAATCCAGTATTTGTAAAGTGCAAACTCATCACCCCTAAGGGTCTCAAGGCAGAGGGGCTGTCGGTGAGATTAAGTGAGCTATTGCCCAGAGTCACACGATGCTGAGCTGAGCTGGCGTCGGCAGCGAATAGTGAGCCCCGCGCTCCGGAGTCAGCCGCTCTGGCTGCTGCGCCACATGTTGTCATATCCCTGTTATTTGATGAAATTGAAGTTATTTGTTTCACAAATCAAAGTTTATTTACTAAAAGATTTGAAGGTATGTAACTTTGTATGCTGAATATAAGTAGTTATTCTTGTGAAAATGTATGGGTGTAAAGTTCATATGATGACTAATGCTATGCATCCTTCTAAGTTGTGTAAATGTCAGAATATTAGCTGCTAGGTCTTGGAACGTTTTCATCCACATTTCACCTCTCTGCTGTGTTGTGTGAAATGTTTGGTATATGTTATGTATACTTTCTAATCATCTAATTGCATTTCAGCATCTCTTTTCTACTGCTTTTTGTAACTGATTTTGTGAGTCATTTAAACTGTTTGTGTAACCTTTTATAGTACCACAGAAAGGTACAATCATTTTAATCTTTTACTTTTTAGTTTTAGAATGCTCCATATTTTTGCTTAAAAATAAGTAGATATATAATCCAGATTATTTACATTTGTATTTGTCATTGTTAGAAATGGGGGTCTCTAGTTGGCAGCGTCATGCATCTGTCCAAGTAGAGACCCTTCCTTCCTGTCAGGATAAGGGGATTGCACACCCAAGATAACCCCTGCTCACCCCCTTGGTAGCCTGGCACGAGCAGTCAGGCTTATCTTAGAGGCAATGTGTAAAGCATATGTACATAACACATACGGTAACTCAGTGAAAACACTACAAATGGATATCACACCAGTTTAGAAACATAAAGTTTCTTTATCTCAACCAAACAAGACCAAAACGAAAAAAATCCTTTATACACAACTCAAACGTTTTAAAACGTTTTAGCAATTCTGTCCATAGAAAAACTATGGATGCATTGATTTTACACAAAGTACCTTCAGATGCGTCAAAATTCCTAAGGCAAAACAGCCGCAAAGGAGGGAAGCATTGGAAAACACAGCGATTTGTCGGTTCCTGAGTCCATGGGGAGGCGATACTTCAGTTCTGCTGCACGCAGGAAAAGTGTTGTGTCGAATCCGGACTGTAGGAGGGAAGCGATGCATCGAAATCCAAGACGGTTCTGGTCTGCGTTGGCCAAGCTGGGAAAACCTGACGCACAGGACTGATGCGTGGAAATCCTGGCGCTCGAGGTCGATGCAGCAGCAGCTAACAGGCGCTGCGTCGAATTCTTCAGCCACAGTTCCACAATGCGATGATCTTTTCAGCCACACAGCAGGGCCTGCATCGGAGCCAGTGTGGTGTCTCGGACTTCGGAGACACAGTGCGCTGAACTCAGGCTGCAGTGGTTTCTTCGGCTGCAGGCAGGGGCTGTGTCAGGTTCATCCGCCACACGGTGGTAGTGCTTGGAAATTCCTCCCGCACTGCGGTGCTGTGTAAGAAAAACAGGCGCTGGAAGGGCAATGCAATTTTTTTGATGATTTCAAGCAGGACATTGCAGCAAGAACAACCTCCAGGGCCCAGAATTGGCATTAGCACCACAAGGCAGGTCAGAACTCCCAGAAGTGGAGTTCAGGGATGCTGCAGATGAAGTCTTTGTGTCCCTGAGACTACTTAACAGGAGGCAAACTCTACTTTAAGCCTTTGGAGAATCTTCTCAAGCAAGACACAGGAAAGTGAAAGTCCAGTCCTTTCCACTGCCCACAGACAGAAGAAGCAACTGCAAGCCAACCCTGCAAAGCAACACACATCAAAGGGGCAGTACTCCTCTTGACAGCTCTTGAGCTCTTCTTCTTAACAGGATCCTCTTGATCAAGAAGTGTTCTAAAGTTCTGGGGTCAAAGCCCCACTACTTATACTACTTCCAGCCTTTGAATTGTGCAGGCTTCAAAGAAAGTTTCTCTTACTTAGTAGAACCAGTACTGTCCTCCCTGGTCCAGCCACACTACAGGGGGTGGAGACAGCACAGTTCCTCCCACCACTCTAGCTCAGGAAGACCCATCAGCATAGTGATGGGCCATCAGGCCAATTTAAAAACTACCTTCACTAAAAGATGTATTTTTAAATCCTGAGCTCAGGGAGCCCAAACCTCAAATTTCTAGCAGTTCGCAATTGTAAGTTAGATTTGTAAAATTTTGCAAGGCAGCTCCAATGATAACCTATGGGAGAGCTAGTCCTTGCAATAGTGAAAAACAAATTTGCAGTATTTCACTATCAGGACATATAAAAGCACACCAGTGCATGTTCTACCTTTCACATATACTGCACCCTGCCAATGGGGGAACATTGGGGCTACCTGACGGGTGCCGTACATGTAGTAAAAGGAAAGGTTTTGGCCTGGCAAGTGGGTGCACTTGCCAGGTCAACATGGCAGTTTAAAACTGCACTCACAGACACTGCAATCGCAGGCCTGAGACAAGTTTACAGGGCTACTCATGTGGGTGGCACAACCAGTGCTGCAGGCCCACTAGTAGCATTTGATTTACAGGCCCTAGGCACACGCAGTGCACGTTACTACGGAGTCACTAGTAAATCAAATATGGCAATCATGAATAACCAATCAGAATCATAATTTACACAGAGAGCATATGCACTTTAGCACCGATTAGCAGTGGTAAAGTGCCAAGAGTCCTAAAGCCAACACAAACAGGGTCAGAAAAAATACAGGAGGAAGGCAAAAAGTTAAAGGGCCAGGTCCAACAGTCATTAATTCATAATAGGTCCAACAGCCAGAGTACGTGGAAAACAATCTACCACTGACGATACCTCCACTCCAGACCAGGATTAAGCTGTCAGAGAAGACTACACTCCTGCAAGTCCGGTTGACGAGGAGCTGCCTGGTCCATGTGGTCTGTCTGGGCAGACAGCTACAGCGAGTCTCACTCGGCCCACACCTACACCTCCCACCCCAACTGTTTTCACACATCCGCCTATGGATACCTCTGCTTCCTGTGTCTAAACCAACATCACACCAATCTTTTGCCCCCAGTCCTGCCTGCTGTTGATACAACACCACTAGCTCCAGTTCAGCCAGGAACGAGTGGGATGGGGCACACTGGGTCAAGGGCACAGGGTAGTGGGGGTAGGGGTCATGGGAGGGGTGCTAAGGGCCAGCAAAGTGGGGCCACTGGGTTCACTGTCTCCCAGGCCACCATCGACCAAGTCATGGGATTCCTTCATCAGTCCCTAGGCATGATGGGCCAGGTCCAGACAGAGTTTTGGGAGATGAAGCAGTTGCAGAGGGAGCACAATGTACAGATGGAGAATCTGAACTCCAATTTTGGCTCCCTGACTGCGGCGCTGCATGATATTTTCACTCATATGTGCAGGGCTTTTCCAGCAACATCTTCCCCTCTCTGTGGTCCAACCACATCTGGAACAACTACATCTGTCTCAGCCACAGAAAGGGAGTCCTTGTCACAAGAAGAAACAGCTGCACCCACCTCAGTCCCTGCAAATGTATATCCACCCACCCTCAGGAGGGGATGTTTAGCCCAACGAGCAGGAGAGGATGGCAACACCTCCACCACAACCACCACCAGCAAGAGACACAGAACCTAATTTCCTCCAGTGTGTGTCTACCTTTCACTCTGTGGACTATTTTCTGGACACATTTACCTTTCTGATGCAGTTGTATTTTGGACCCTGAACTTTTGGAAGTATAATTTCCCCTTGGAGGTCGAGTCGGGGCTGGCTGTCAATCTCAATTTCCTTGCCTGGCATGCTGTTGGACTGAACTCTGATTTCCCTCTAATGCCAATTCATTGAACTGCACTTTCCTGACTGATCTGGAACCTGCACTTTGCCGACTGGTAAAGTGAGCAGGAAATAACCTTTCGTCTGTGCTTCAGTTCTGCATACTTGGTTTGTATGATCTAAACACTGAGACTCGATTTTTCCCATGTTTCTCTCTCTCATTCTTTTCCTAGGCAACAAGCAAATGTTTTTCTCTTTTACTGAATCTTTATGATATTGTGTGGCTCATTGTAGTAATTGATTGTTATTAAATCCGATTATTAAATGTGATTACATGTTTCTGACCATTCAAATTGAGGCTTTAGATAAATGATTTCCATGAGCAAACTTTATCCTATTTGAGTCATTCTTGAAGATTACATTTCTTGTCTTAAGGTTTATGATCATTGGTGACAACTGTCAAATGGTGATGAAATTGGCATGAATTGGGCATTTCTTTATTCTAGGTCCACATAAGGAATTTCCTACATTCTCTAAGTATCGGAGCCCCTGTTAGCTCACAAAAAGATCCATTGGAGGACCAATGTCTGATGATTATCAAAGGCGAATTTCAAAGAATGAGTAAGTTATGTTATGGGCCCAGCAGTGGTATTGAAGAGGTTGTAGTGAGATTACATTTTTTGCCCAGCTTTCTGCTGCATCACCACTATCATCTTCATTTGGCATTTCAACAACCTCACCTGGGGACTCTTCATGGTCTCCATCCTCTGCAATATATGGGATGTTCTGTCACAGGGCTATGTTGTGTAACATGCAGCAGGCCATTAGAATTTGGCACACCTGAGTAGAGGAGGGCTCCACCAGTCTTATTGAGACATTTAAATCTGACCTGTAGGAGCCCAAAAACATGCTCCACTGGCCTCTGTGTTCTTTCATGGGCCTCATTGAAGCAGACTTCCCCTGGTGTTGTGGGATTCCTCAGCGGTGCCAACAACCATGATTGGTTAGAATAAGCTGAGTCTCCTATATGGGAAAAAAACATTTAGGCAAAAATTGTAACACTATTTTAGATCATTACACTTGAAATGAATCAAACACTATTTTGACAGATTGTATTATCCAACAGGTAAGGCCCTCTCCGGGCCAAGTTGTGACATTTGCAGGGGTATGCTGCTATTCCGTAGTAGAAAGGAATCATGGGTTGATTGTGAAAAATGCCCACACAAGCTTGTGATGTACAAATTTGGTAAGCAGACAACTTGCACATTGAGTGAATGGAAGTTCTTTCGATTGCGGTAGACTTGTTCTCTGGTGTGTGGTGGAACTAAGGCAATATGTATGCCATCAGTTGCTCCAACCACACGTGGTAGGTTACCCAAAGCATAAAAATCTCCCTTCACGTTGGCAAAATCCTCGTTTTGTGGAAACTGGATGAAGCTGTTGATGCGTCTCATCTTAGAAGAAAGAACTTCTTGTTGCACACCACTGAAAGTTGGTTGTGACATGCCACCAGATACTGCCACAGTGTATTAGAATTATCCTGTGGCCACAAAATGTAGTACTGTCATGATTTTGACTATTGGTGCTATTGCTGTGGAATGCCTATTGTGAGGCAGAAGATCTGGCTCCAGTTGATTACATAAATTGAGACCGTTTTATCTATTTTTAAAATGATGTTAATACTGCTTTACCCTTAGCTGTACCTGCACTTATAGCGCTCTCTGGGGAGACAGACACTTGAGACGCTATTATTGCTACAGATTATGCAGCCATGTTTAGAGCCAGCACTCTGTTTTCAATTGAAATTATTGTTTAATTTTGTTTTAATTTCAGTTGCACTTGCACTTATAATGTGCTGATATCTTTGGGGAACTAATGCTTGGGGCATTATCTAAACATTGACTTCAAGGCAGTGTTCAGTGTTGGTAGTCTGTATTAAATTATTGCTAGTCACCTCTCTGTTGGTGGTCTAGTTGTTGTTAAGGTCATAATATTTTATGTTGGCTGGAGCGCGGACATGCATAGTGGGCGCATCGCTGGCGCGCCGAAGGCCTACCTAAAGCGTGCCCATCTTTGCTCACGTCCAGCCGGGGCCAGGGGCCAGGAACCCTGGTTCCCCACAGTCAGAGACTCAGGTATTCACTGCAGCCCAACTAAAGGCACTTAGACATACATGCCTGACAGATTGCCACATTTTGGAGTCAGGCACTAGCCCTCAAACCTGCACTGGCTGTAACTTTGCCTGTCTCACCTCTAGTGACTGTAATGGTGACACTGTTTTACATCAATCTGCTGTTAATAGCCCTAGTGCAATGTTTAACACTGATTGTTGTACCTCTAAGTCATTGGGTGGCCCTGTTCATGTTAGGGAATTTAGATTTTTTAGCATGAACTGCAGGTCTCTTTTGAGACAGCAACAACATCTGTTTAATTTTCTATGTGACAACAATCCGGATGCCTTGTTTCTCACTGAGACCTGCTCCATGAGGAATCCGCACCTGACATAATTGCGACCATCCCACCTGACTACTCTATAGTCTGGAAAGATAGGCAGGATAGGACAGATGGGGAGGTTGCCATCATTTATAAAAACGATTTCCAATGCAAAGTTGAAGATTTTTCTGCTCCTGCCTGTCAAACTTTGCATTTTGCACTCTCACTTGCGCATGAATTTACGCTATCTAGGTGTCCTTATCTATCGCCCCCCCTGGGACTGCTGGAAATTGGTGCACCTCTTTCTGGACTTACTAGCTACCCTCATATTAAAATCTGGCAACTTTATGCTACTTGGGTAAATTAATTAACATTGGAAGACTCCAAGTGCAGCCAGAGTACTTACTTTATAGAGGATTTGGGTGTCCTCAGTCTTGGGCTGCGTTACTCTGCACCTACATATACAGCCAGCCATCTTTACGATCTGGTCTTTTCCAATGTGACGGAGTTGGTCATTGAACCTCCCCATCCGTTACTGTGGTCTGATCACTTTGCAGTCCCATTTACGGTTAGTATCCTACACTGCCTTATTACAGCGCAACCTATACTCTCTTCTAAATCCAGGAATTGGTCAAACTTGAATGTGTCAGTCCTGATTGAGAGTCTTAATAGCACTCTGACTATTTTAAAACAAGCAGCTGACATGGATCAGGACCTGGTTAACAACTGGCTTAAGGAGGCCGTGGAGATAACTCTGCCTGCCACAGATAAATACTTTGTGATTCATCGGCTCCCTGGCTCAATGGCCTGCTCAGACAGGAAAAGAAACAGTGTAAAGTCTTGGAAAGACTCTGGAGAAAGGCTTATACCAAGGGGCTAAAACTAATTACAAAGTTGCTCTGAAAAAATGTCATGGGCTCTGCAAATCAGCTCATGCAGCTTTTTAATCTGATAAGATCTAATGCACCCACAACTGTCCTAAGACACTGTTTAAAGTGATGCAGTAACTTTCAGTTTCTAGTAACTTAACCCCCACAATTCTCTCTCAGACTCAATGTGAGGAACTAGCTCACCTCTTCACCCTCAAAGTGAATAATATCCATGAGCAACTGGTGAGGGATTGCACATTTGGAGAACATATGTCAGAAGATGTGAATGCTAACATTTTTAACCCTATACTAGCTGATAATAATGATATTCTGGCTAATCCTGCATCCGCTTCTACAGGGACATGGTCTCTTTTGGATATGGCGATCTTCAAGACCATTTTACAGTCTATCAAATCAAGATCCCCACTGAATCCTTTACTATCCAGCAAGCTTGGGTACTGGATGCCAGTTAGTTGCTAACAATAATGGATCTTCTCAATTCCTCCTTACGTAAGGGATATGTCCCTCTGAGATGGTTCTCTCGCTTTTGAAAAAAGCTAACGTGGATCTGTTGAATATTTGTCCTATTTCCTTTTTGCCTATCTTCTCCAAAATTTTGGGGAAACACATTAATGCTCAGCTTACATCATTTGTGGATGCTCAACATTTGTTTCACCCCTCTCAATCGGGGTTTAGGGCGGAACACAGCACAGAGTCCACCGTACTGGATGGAACATAGCACTTGAAGCAACGCCTTGATGAAGGTGGAACAACTGCACTTATTCTATTAGATCTTAGTGCAGCTTTTGACACTGTGCCCCACTCCATTCTGGCACACAAATTGTTGTCCCTGGGCCTGGAAGGCTCAGCACTGGCATGGCTTGTATCATTTTTAAAAGATCATATGTTTCAAGTTTTTTTCATCTACTGCCAGGTCTGAATCACAAGCATTAACCTCGGAGTCCCTCAAAGCTCATCTATGTCCGCCCTTTGTGGAGAGCTGTGTCTTGACCGATTTTCTCATGCAGGTGACAAGCAGATCCTCTTTGCATTGTCATCTGCACAGAATCATGTACCCTTTGATCTCAACCTGGGCTTGAGTTGAATCTCCTCATGGTTGAACAAAAACTTGCTCAAGCTTCTCGGCAAGCACTCCTCTCTCTTGGGCCCACAACATTGGCTGAGCTCTAATGGGGCTCAGCCAACCCCATCTTCGAAGGTCAAAAACTTGGGATTCCTGCTGGATGACATGATTTTTCATTTACTATTCTTTGATTCCTAGAACTGTTAATGATTAAAATGTGATTTACATATTTTAACTTAAAATTATGACAGAAAATGCAACAGTTTTTCAAATTGTCTAATTTGTACAGTCCATACACGAGTAATAAAAGAATGTAATGGACAGTTAAAATGTGGTGCAAGCATTCATCATGATGATGGACACTTATACCAACAAATGGATTTTACATATTTCTTTTTAAGTGTTAATACATATGTGTTTATTTGTGCTTGAGAAGTGACAACAATAAACACATATGCATTGCACCTTATAATAATATGACACAAATAACAATTCATAAAATACAGGAAATGCACTAAACAAGTGGAAATGTTAAATTGATAAATATATTAATTGTTTAAAGTTTGGAACTAACATTGATTTTACAGTTAATTTAAAACAAACATTTCACCTTGTCAAGTGCAATTTCTACATCACCTATCCCATTAATGTTTAATGCATATGTTTATGATTTTATAGTTTATCAAAATTAAGTTAACACACCTGTATACTAGGTTTTAGATTTTTGAATTGATTTCAATTTTTGAGCAAGTGTCCATTGTCATGAAGGCAACTTTCACCAAATTTAAAATTACAATAAAATTATACAGGTGTTTTACTTAAAATTTTTGTTAGACGACAACATTACACACATATGCATTACACAGTGGTATGCTATTGCTTATAAGAGAGATTTAAACAGACAGGTCAAAAGACAACAAGTTATAATGAAAGCTTACCTTCGAATCTGGCGATGACGGTGTTGATTTGCTTCGGGGGTCAAGTAGCAGCAGCAAAGGCAGGACTTGTACGGTCGGCTCCATGACGAAAAAGGAACTCTGAAACAGAAAGAAGGTAAGTTTCAGCTTTACATCCGTTCCAATTTGCCAACTCAAGTATGGAGGTTTCCGTGCCACAGTTATGTTGGCGGAAAGGAACATTGTGATTGGCCCGACAAACAAACTTACTGTACTCCTTCCGACAGTCACTTTTGCCTATGGCGCTGTCAACGCGGTGAACAAATCTGATGGAAAAGGGGGCACTCCAACAGTCTTTTGTCCATCGACCCACCAGCATCTAAATACATGGGGCAGACCGCGTACTAGTCAGACAGTAATTCATACGGAAAAACGACAGCTGGACCGATTCCACCAAGATCTAAATCTGGCCCTTAGTCTCTTTTTTGGAAGTCAATAATCTCCAGCTGGATGAGGCAGACGGCTGTAGGTGAAAACAATTCCATGAGGCTGGACACCCCTTTGGTGAAGAACCGCTGAACAGGATTTGCTGCTGCAGAGAAGAATGGAGTGAAAGATGCCGTGAAGTCAATCTGACTGGCGATGCACCCCGGGTGGATAGGCGAGCAGGTTGGACCCTGTCTCTTTCTGGTTGTTTAAGCACATTTTGGCCGCAAATTTTGTAAGCCCTCAGTTTTGGTAATCGGTCATCTGGGCACCTTTAGCACCATAGCCAAGGTTTCAGGACTGGTGGGACACCACTTGGTGGTTCAGGAATTCCTCAGGCTGCGATTCGCACTAAAAAAATGTCAGCTCCAATGGTAGAACACTATGTCAATGCAAGTCATTCTGAAAATGACATTAGATGGTTTATTCTCGAAACCATCCTCCCTAAAAATCATCAGAGCAGTGAACCTATAAGGAAAAAACGTGAGGTATACTGGATATTTATGCTAGATACATTTAAGAAGGGACTTAACCAAGATCTACCATGGGCTCAAGTAACTGAATACAACCAGTAACATATTGTCCCAAATAGTATCTCTAGTATAAATCTGTTTATTATGCCCTAGCTTTTTAGGAAACATTACACATTTTTTCTGAATTCAGAATTAAACCCATTTTAGATGCACCTTTAAGATATGTGACTTTTTTTAGTCAACAGAGGAACTGCAGTTTTAAGTATTCATTACGAAGCTGTATTTTGCAAGGAGTATTAATTCGGATATACCATTGAGTGGAAATAAAATATGATCTATAGCAAAACTTAAAAATTGGATATAATAATAACTAATGATTTTATATAGCGATACTGTCTAGATCATGAGTGTACTCAAAGACATTATCAAATACATTAAGCCAGTTTCAATATTGGTCTGTACCAACTTGCTCCCTTTGCTTTGGGAATAAGGGTTTGTACATTTCCTGACAAATATGCCGGTTAAGAAAGTGAATAACGCATAATTATGCAAGCCTGTAACTATATGAATATAGATTTCCTCTACAAGATGGATGCCGTTTATGTATCACCTTTGTAGTTCATGAATAGATCGAAATAAGCCGGAGCCTGGTTTAAGATTGACGCATTGAATATGACGTCAGACGCCATCTCGTAAGAGCAAACCTGCACTATAAAAAGTTTTAATCGAATGCACACTCGTTCCTTGCTGTTTACACAGAGGACGAGTGATTGCACGGATAACTGCAGCTCAGTGAGCGGTAAGTGAGATAGTAGCTTTTTATTAATTTTAAAAAAAACGAAAGGTGGTCTAGAAAGGTTGGGCTAATAATTGACAACGAGATCCCTGTATTCGAGTTAGAGATGGAAAAGTTACAACTTCTGTTACTCTCTGGCTTCTACTTGTTATTGAGGGATAACACGCAGGTCCGGTTTTTGTTCATAGTTTAATTCAGATGAACTTTTTAATAAGCACACTGAAGCTAAATTTGACAAAGATGTAAAATCTGCCTTTAGGGAATATGACTTAAATAAGCATCCAATACTATCGGCTCACATAACAGCATAATGTTAAGTGAGAACTTTGTGCATTTATGCCTTTAGATACTAACTGAAATCAAAGAAGCAATCATCTGTTGAAATACCTATTATGACTACCCCTCGTGGTGCATTCACCTGTGCATAATATAAAGTAAGTATAAATAGAAATAATAATGACTGACTTCAAGAAAGGCATTAGATTAGAGTAAATGCAATCTTAAATGAGTATTTCTCTTTCCATTTTTTCCGCAGCAATATAAACCAGTCATCACTTTTATGTGATCAAGTATCTACATATTATTGTACCTTTCAAATATAAGCAGCACCCCTTTTTGATAAAGAGTGAGTATTAGTGACTATTAAGTCAGTTGAAATAGGATAAACAACATTAAATATTTTAACTAAAATAAGCATCTCCTGTCCTGCTGTAATTATATATTTTTTTTGTTGTAGAATAAATTGTTTTTGAGAGGCTCAAACTTTGATCGCTACATATCCTGTAAGAACCAATTAACAGCTCAAGTATTGAGGTAAATTTGATGAAGTTACCCTCCATTTTTAATGAAAGCAACTATACAGGGCATAATACAATTGTTACCCTCTATCTACTTCAGTGTTTTCAGATATTCCAGAATTTATAAGACACCTCTCTGGATAGAAAAACAGGAATTCCGGATGGTCTTGAAATATAGACCGCTAATATAAACTAGGATTATAGGTACACTATATTATTCTACCTTGTTACCCTATGAAACTCTTGGTTCTATCTGTCGAGCTTGGGGTGACTCTAGCTCAACTCTTTGCATTTTTTCACAACTATACATAGGTGATTCAATTTCTTCAATTTGAAGGGCCATAAGGTTATATTCTCTTCTGATGTGTCAACACTTTGGGTGTAAAAGTCATGGTGTTAAGTATGCACGTTATGAATGATGTTATTATGATAGTTCTCTGACTGATATCGGCACAGTACGTAAAACAATAGAAGCATGGTGTGCTCATATATATATCAGTATCTGAATGTCAGGCCGCAAGTATTGTTTTATGTTATTTATGACACTTATTGTATTTTCATTTTTAGAGAAATGTGAGACGGTCTTTCCTGACGAAGGCTTAAATGCCGAAACGCGCTTCGTGTTTTTCACTGACCGCCAGCCTTTGAACTGCTTGATAATACAAAGACATTCTCCGTTGGTTTTTAATTGTCATACAATATTTTTATGTGTATAGCACTGTTTTGTATTGTCTGTGAAGAAATTCTTTGTGCACTTTTGTACATATATGTTTAGTATCTAAGAGATTTAAAGAATATTTCATCTGGAAAAATATAAAATATAATAATAATAAAAAATTATAATTGATATCAAAAAGATAATAAAGAAATACATCGTTTCAACCAAAAGGAATTGTTTCCGGTCATATGTACAAATGTATTTGCTGAGCACTGTTTTTCATATAGAAATTTAGGCCTGATATTGCGTTATTAGTACATATCATAGATCTTGTGAGTAGCTTTTCTTTACCTGGGTCAGGTGCAGGTTCAAGATGGTGGGAGCCTTTTGTGTCCTTGTTGATCTCAACAGGAGCCCAGCAAGCTAGCCCTTGAAGTCAGTCTGATAGTCCTGGGTTCAGGTGAAGATGCAGGTGATGATGCAGGGGGCTCAACAGCAGAGCTGGTTCTCAGGGTTCAAGGTAGGCTCCAGCCAGCAATGCCAACCTTCCAGGTGCAGCAAAGCAGTCTTGCAGAGTGCACAGCAGGTAACAGCAGCAGGAAGTCCTCTGACAGTCTTTCCATGGGTCCAAGGGTGAACAGCAAAGTTGGTGTCTGAGGTCCTATTTTTATACCATTGTGCCCTCCTTCTGGAAGGCTGGAGAAGCTTCTAGACAGTGTCTTTGCAGTGCATGGAATTTCCTCACTCCCCTGCCCTGTCTGCAAGCTAGCTGCAGTGACAATGTGGAGGTGATTGGTCCTTTGTGTGAAGGCAGAGCACACCCTATTCAGTTGCAAGTGGGGCTGTGCTCAGCTCGGCCCCCCATCCTGCCAGCAGTTGGCCCATTCAAGGACACCTGATCCCTCTATTGTGTGACTGTCTGGGAAGAATTCACAAAGTCTAACTGTCAGTTAAACCGTCATGTGACCCAAGACGGGCTGCAGGCACAAAAAGGTTAAGGGCAGGTAAATGCAAACCTTCTAAAAGGCGCATTTTCAAAATTGTTATTAAGAATCCAACTTTACCATTAAAGGCGATTTTTCATTAAAATACCATAGATACCAAACATGAACCGGATACCTGATACTAATCAAAAGTTAGCACCTATTAAATGTACAAAGAGCTTAAAAGTAAATTAAATATGACAATCTGGTGTAAACAAATTAAACAATGTTTTGGGTAGTGAGCACAAACACTTTAACATTGGTTAGCAGGCCAAGAAAAACAAATTCAGCAAACAAAATGAAGGGTAAAGGCTAACTATTTTGGGATGACCCTGCAGAGGCCCAGTTTCAACACTTTTCCTCAGAATAGAAAAGAAAATAGCTTGGACATGATCTAGAGAACTTTAAATAGCCATGTATCTGTGTTCCACTAACCAAGAATGGCTCTATTTAAAAATTAATGTAAATGTAGACCAGTCTGAGCAGTGAACTGGAAGTCAGGGGCATCTTCCAAAGAAAAACTGATTTTGGGTTCTGCCTCTGTCACCTTCTCTTAATCCTCTGAAATGTACCAGTACAAAAGGATGTGGAAGAAGACTATTATTGTTCCTATAATCAATAGGAACTCTGCATCTTGGGTGTCTTGTCACTCCTGTTTTTATTTGAACCTGCCACATCTATTTCAGAGGAGATGTGCCTCTCACTATTTTGTCTCAAAAGCCATTTTTATGGTCTAGAGAGGCACTTTCGTGTATGCATTACCTAGAACCAAAATGCGTACAGTGGGACTTGACTACATAAACTTCTAAACTGACTGCACTGACTCTGCAGCCTCGGGGCCTTCCTAGAGCTCTGTTGCTACTCCTGATTATGTGCTAAGCCAACAGCAACAATCTGTGTAAACAACTGATACATGTAAATGAACCAAGATGGCTTTCTTGACACCTGAACGATTTAGCTCTACAGCTCCCTCTGCCACCCTCTGCAATCCATACAGAAGTACAGAGACTGTAAACTTCCAAATGTCCAGGCTGTCTATGGGTGTATAATTTACTATACCTACTCAGGGCTGTCATAAGCGATCAACCTGAAATCTTCCAGCACCAAGGTTCTAGTAAGCTGTCACCTGAATATCACTGATCATCCTTACATTTCCAAATCACACTCCCCTTGTCTTGAAGAGGGGAATGCCAGAGGAGTCAACTAACTCACTCAGTAGTAACTCATGTCCCCTGTTTCAGTGAGAGACGTAGTGTGAAGGCAGGGGCAACAATTGAGCATAGCTACAAAGTGTCCAGTCTTAAAGATTGGCAGCCCATTGCTAAAACAGTGTAATAGAAGCCATAGCAGGTTCCAATGAGAACACTTGACTTTAATGTGTATATGATATGTGGTCGATGCGAAGAGCCCCACCCTACTATGTTTTGTATTCTTTATGCAAAACAGCAAAAAAATATTATTGAAAACAATACGGCTATGGGTATTCATGGGCACATTTGGACCCCTTCTCAAATCCTATGATCGAGATATATTTACAAAAATATATTTCACAGAAAATAACCATTAACCCCATTAAGAGCCTCATTCCGAGTCTGGCGACTTGCAGGGATGTGCCGGTGGTGGTCTTCTGACCACCCTATTACAACCAGGGTGGTTGGGACGTGCTGGGACCGCCTCAACCATGGTGTATTTGAGGCCGCAATATGCTTGGCGAGGCCGCTGCGGCTCCACCGAGCATATATTACGAGCTTCCTCATCACCACACATTTCATGCCGATGCGACCGCCATAGAAAGTGTGGTGGTGAGGAAACAAAGGGGTTCCTACAGGACCCCCTTTTGCCTCTGCGCCATGAGGTGCAAGCAGGGGGGCACATATTGTGCTCCCCTGTCTGCATGCACCCCCAGTTCCTACAGGGCATGGACTTGACAGTCCATGCCCTGCAGGAACTGCCTCCGACGCTCCCATTGTGGTGCCTTTTTTCAAAGCCACTGCCGTCGGACCGTCAAAGAACTAGTTTATTATGACTTTGGCAGTCTCGGAGCGGGGCGGTGACATGGCGGCCCCACTTCGAGACCACCAAAGTCATAATAAGACTCTAAATAATCTCATTAACCTTTGTTCTCTAACACTGCAAAACCTAGTCGGTTGAATGCTCTACATTGACTTTTGTGCAGAATTTCCTTTCCTACAGCCTTACCAATGATTTTCTATTATTTTGTGCAATAGAATGTAGTTTAGTTCCACGTAGCTTTTCGAAGAGGCAACATTTTCAGTCTTTCAATCTGTTTGAAAATGGTAAAGGTGAACAATGGGGAGAGTGATAATAAAAGATATCCTACCTGCTTTGGTTTGACTGCGATAGTCTGATGGAACTTTGAAAGCAAATAGAAACATGCTACCACATAGCAGCTACATGCCATTACTTGCCCAAAGCAGCTGATATAATGGTCTAATCGTATGAGCAGCAGCAGATGGTCAACGGCACTGAGCATGGCCTCAAGATTTCATGTGTCCAGAATAGAATATTTACTTTAATCTGATTATCAAAGAAGACGATTTAGGGCCCTCAAGAGAAATCTATCACTGTTAAGGTGGAAATTGCGACCAGATTGTTCGTGTTCCAGCAGCTTGCAGGTGAACAGATCATCTGGCATTAGGGAGATACACTAATTGCACACGTAAGGTTTTCTGAAACTGAGGGGCCAGAGATGCTGTTCGTGTTTTAGAGCAAAGACTTTTCATATCTTATTTTTTATATGTAACCTAAAGTGGTACCATACATAAAATAGCATTTAATTTCTTTGTAATTAGCTCTCATAACTTTCAGTGCTTGGCGCTATGTAAAATAGTTAAATAAATAAATAAAATACATACATTTCTGTATTCCATGAAACTGTGCAAAGGTCCCATCGTATCGTTGCCTTACCAAAGAGAGAGTTACAACAATTTTGAAATAAGAATTTCTATCCATTTAAACAGAGGGCTTGTGACTAGTGACTGACATTGTTTAGTAGCAGGTAGCTACCCGCTGACACCAAAACAGAGATGCTCAAATGAAGGAAAAGAGGGAATGGGAAAAAGGTGAATTTCCTTACATCTGCATTATCCTATTTCCCAGGCATAATGACTGTCCATGCTGTGTCCTATGGCCTTACACGCATTGCTCCAGAATTCTCAGGTTGTGTTAATCTTGCACTGAATTCTAGCTGGGCATGAAAGTCCATGGAGAAACTGACTCCTGGAGTACTGTTTTACGGCATTAATTTTGGCTGTATTAAAGTGTAGCTATTTCATCTTTGCAATATTTGGAACTACTGATGGAAGGAAACAACAGTATACCTAAATTGTGAACCCTTCTGTTTTCCATATCGCATACTTTAAAATAACTTATTCATTTATTTATGTTTTGATGGTTTCCTGGGTGCCACAGGCTGCAAGCACACCTCTCCAGAGGTTTTGCACATTGGAACTGTAGCATGTTACTGTTATAGCACATATCACATGCAATGAACCCTAGTCTCACACAATTAAGCTTCCTTAATACATAACCAGTGGTGCAGTCAATATACATTGTGAAGAAATATCCCGATCAAATGTTCTGTTGGAAGAATTCCCACTTCATAAACAGATGCTTTTCCCTGGCAAGGAAGTGATTCTCTTTCAAAATGGTTTGCCCTGTGTGGTGCAGAAATAAATAGCTTTAATGTTTTGAATAGAGACCATCTGACATTGACAGTTTCATCTTATCAATGTCAACGGGATCCTCACAAAAATCCGATTTACTCTGGAGAAAATCTCAAGACATGGATTGCTGGCTTTAGGTGATTTAAATGCATTTTTTATCTTAATGCCACTTGAACTATGATTGGAGAATAAACATTTCCTCCCCCTGGATATGTTAACTGTTTTTTAATGATGTTATCAGATATTTTAACAGCTTACCCAGAGCAACAGAGGGGTTGGATTTGCTGTTTAACTATATTTGATGGTATGTCATCACAAATTAGTTGTATTAGTGATGCCAACTTGGCAGACAAAGCTGATTATGTCCTGCAGTCAAGCTGCATATGTGCAGAGGATTATAATTAATGACCAGGGATGCTGAGTCCTCTTTAATAATGATCCCCTCACTTTGCAGTGATTGTGAGCTTTATTGGCATGTGTGCTTTGTGCTGCAGCAGAGGGGGCAATGAAACCAAATAGATCCATCAGTGTCATTCTATCTGATAGTTGGCGGAATTTTCCTAATAAATGAAGAATCTCTGGGAGCTAGCTACACAGATTCTGCTGTGAATACAAAGAGAATGTTTCTGTTAATTTCAGTGGAATATTTAGAACTTAAAAATAAATTGGACCACATTTTGGCCCTTTTTATAATTGGATGCATGTCTATTCCGACCTCTTTCCCTCTCCAGTGGATGTTTCCCGCAAACTATTAAAGCGGGGATGAACTTAAAAAAGTTACATTGAGTCAGTTTCTAACTAAAATCTGTAAATTACCTGTCAAGAAAGGAAATGTAATAATGTTTAAGTAATTTAGGGCCTCATGTTCTAAAAATGCATTTGGTAAAAGTAGTTGCAATTTGCACAGCAACGTTTATTGCATGCATTTGCGTTTTGCCAACCGACCTATGTATTAATAGGTCGGCTCACATAATGCAGAATTGTAGTGGATATTATTTCGACCCACCTCATACGTAATAAGTAGATAGGTCACAAATTGCGACTCACAACGATTGACTCCTGTCACAGGAATGGTGATCTAATGGGGTTAGCAGACCACCATGTTTGTGATCGCGCTTCCAAAAATTTTTTTTTGTAAATCGAGTCCATTTTCCTAAATGGAAAACTAGATGTGTTTAAAAAGAAAAATGAAATGTTTTACAAACATATTCTACTAGTAAGCAGTGGACCTGTCACGATTTGGTGCATTCCTGCTCTCTACTTGTGCTGGTGCACTGAGTCCTGCCTAGTGCCAATGCAGGCACCCTTGCACCTTAGTACAAGGGTGCCTGCTTTACAAGCAGGATTGTTCTTGTGCAGGAAAGCACACCTAACTGCACAAAAACAATCCTAAGAATGCAGCACACTTGGAAAGAGGAAGTCATGAGGAGAAATAAAGATATTTCTCCTTGCTCTGCCTTACTTGTGGAGAGGTGTGGTGCAGCGGCCAGGGCAGCTGACTTCGGAGCACAGGGTTCACGGTTCAATCCCTGGCTCCGGAGGCAGCTCAGCTCAGCACCATGTGACTCTGGGCAATAGCTCACTTAATTTCCACTCCGGCCCCCAGCGCCTTGAGACCCGTAAGGGTGAGCAGCTGCGCTATATAAAAACGGACTTACTTACTTACTTGGGAAGACGTAGTGTTTTGATGCATTCCCAGGTTTGCAAGCCTTTGTAAATCTGGAAACGTGCCAAAATCCATGGGTGGATGCATGGGAACGACCCCATGCATGGGAACGACCCCATGCATGGGAACAACCCCGGTCCACCCATGGACCTCCTCCCAAGTTGAAATGTAACATAACGCAGGGCAAATAGCGGCCGTCCGTTACATTTCTTTACAGAGCCACGCAAGACCATTCAAATCAGGCCATGCGCGGCTTTGTAAATATCACTGAAGCCTTTGTGTTTTACTTGCATCGCCTTGCGTGGCTCTAGAACAATGCAAAGGATTCATAAAAATGGGCTCAGATGTCTTCTGGGTTCTAAATGGGATAATCGGGGATATATCATGGATCCTATAATGGTTAAAAAATGCAGTGTTCACTCGACGCATGGTTGGTATCATGTACAAAAGAGTCTGAATCAATTCAATGATTTATGATTGAGTTGAAATGTTGACAAAAACGGTTTGGGATTTCCCCAGTCTGCTTCCTGTGGTTGATTCCTGACGCAGTTCAGGACTTGCCCAAGGAAGTCGAAATGCAGACAGAGAACTATTATGTCCCATGTTTGCAATTAATGCACATTTACATGAATGTTAAAACAGTTAATTAACTTTGGGTGGCTGGATTTATTTTCCACTGCTGAATATGGAGTAAAAGGTATATCTGCTACATTTCCGTGCTCTTAAAGGTCTATCCAAGAAAATGCTCTCCTTAGACCAAGGGGTTGCAGGACCATGTGCCTGTTGAGGTGAGCAGACCTTTCTTTTTCTCTCCATGTGACTCTTGTGAGCCAACGATCGCTAATATACCAAATTGAACACACATTGCTTTAGTATTCATGAATATATGAATTATAAAATGAGGGCAAAACTTGCCAGCACAGCTCTCCAACAGCACACAGGTCCTCACTGTAAATCAGGAGGTGCATTCAAGAACAGTGCAGATTCACATTTGTGAAGGTTTCAATGCTCCTCAGTGAACTCAAGCACTTTGTAAATTGACTCCTCATTTTACTAAACAGAAACCACGGATTCTACAAATTGGGAATACAATATAGCAATAGAATCACCGGTGCTCCTAAATACTGTTATCACCAAGGCTTCATGTGCTTTCTGTTTTTTAAAGTGCCTCAGGAACTGGACAATAATAGGGGGTTAATGGAGGATTGCAATGGGTATCTAGAGCTCCACGCTACCTAGAGCATCTAAACGAATCACTACAGGCATCTGCTACCTCAACACATATACCCACATCTAAACGCCATTGTGGCTCACAAGAATCAAACTGGAAAAGCATCTAGCAAAACCTTCACCTACGGAAGGCAAAGTTTAGATCTGAATATCGCCCCTGAATACATTAGTTGAGCAAGGGATGAAGTAAATTTGCAATGTGCTTGATCAATATTCATCAGTCACAAGGCCTGTAATGTTCACAACATAACATGGGAAAAAGAGAATGCCACTGATTGAGGTCCCTGTTGTCAGTATACCGAGTGTCCGCATTCAGCAATAGTCGAAGCTAAATTTACCGGTGGTAAACACACCTACAACCAAACAGGTCATATCTCCTTTAAATGCTAACAGATTAGGCAGTCGATCACAAGGTCATGATATCCTTCCCTATGTGGCAGAAAGTGAATGCCCCCACCTCAATCCTTACTAATTTTCTACTTTGTCCATGTGGCAATTGCTACTTACTTACTATGGATGCAGCACAAAGTTGCCCACTATTTACACAGAATGACAGAAAATGTCAACAGATATATGGCATGAACGTGCACTTGGCACATGTTTCTTACTTGATTTAATGATTAATTAAAATATATCACTCGACATTACTATTAACAAGTGCATTTATTGTAGAATTAGGGAACCTACTCAAGTATGTCTCTAACCATGCTGATTAAGATGTTTTGATGAAGTTTGATGACTACAAAACCATCCTTGTTTAGTAAAGAATGGACTTACTCTGAAGAAGAAACCCAAGTTTGATAAACATGTGCTATAACATGTGATTAACACATAATGAGTTGAAACTGTGATTAAAATTATCCTCATGTATGTAGGATGTCATCTTAATTGAAACTATAAGGTCTATGTAATGTGGGTACTAATGTTACACGCATCTACATTTAAATTGTAGTTCTCAGTCATACTTACACTGATTTATTTCAAGATTTACTGTATGTTACACATAGTATGAATTCAATAACCCATATTAGAAATGTATATTAATTTATGTTTAAATGTGCACAGGCATATTAAATGTGCACCATTGAATTTATGCTTAACTTGTTTTAACAGTGTAGGCCTGTATTTCACCATGCTGCATTTCGTAATATATTGTTTTCCACTTTCTGCTAACATAACATTTCTTGCAGCAATTTACATGCATTGTTAGTTTAGAACAGATAAATTATTGTACTAGAGATAGGGGAAAAAGCCTGAGAAGATGACCTTGACAAAGGTACATGGAGAAACAGAGCACTAACTGAATGGACTGTTTAACAAATGTTCCAACCTATGTGAGTCTGAGAAAGAGATGTCGTTCCTATGTCCAGCGTGGGACAATTCATCGATGTTGCAGTCTGCAACTTGGGAATTTGACGAGGACAATGGATCCCCTTATGGTGTTCAAGGGGGTGTTGCCTAGTGGACTTTTCACATTATAATAGATTGTCCCCCTTGGACTTTTAGGCAGATGCTTTGCAGATCCCTTCATACATTTTGCCCCTGCAGATCTCTCTTGCAGATTCCCTACCACCTGAATGGACTTTGAGGTTTAAATCTCAATGCTTTCCCTTTTGATTCTTGCTCAAGTGTAGCTTAGGCTAACACTCATCCCTGACCCATGGAAGACTCTTGACTGAGCTTCTGAGATGCTAACGCTTCCCTATTTTGATTTCATTTTCTCCTGACCAGAATTCCTTTATGGAAATTCTCTGATTTATGAGTCTTTGTTCCTAACCATCCTCTGGACTTTGAAATTCTAGATTGCTAATGTATAGGAGAAAAAGTCTTAGACTATTTTCTGAGCACCAGATTTTGATGATATTATTCTGTATTGCGGCCACAGAATTACTTGTTTGTTTAATACTAGTTCACCTCAATTTCTTCAGGCGGCTCGGAATTCCAGTTATTATTCTGTATCTTTACAGCATGGTCTTAAGAGTTGTGTATTTGAACTTCATTATAAATTTGTAATAAACCTTCTTGAACTTGGCTACAGATTCCTGGTCCTCATTGTGTAGCCAAGTGGGCTGCACTGTTAATTGAATTTTGATTGAATACAAATGCTAACTCCCATCATCTCTCAGTCGGATCTAAAAGATATATCATAGAACCAATGGTAAGCAAGTGGGCCCAGAAAATGCTGTATCACTATATTATAATATTGGAGTGTTGAGATCTCCCCATAAGCCAATGGGGTAGAAGTGAGAGGCCTGGCATTGGTATAGTCCTGCTGATGCTCAGATTTACAGCCTCTGAGTCTCTTTCTCCTGTGGTTCTCTCCAAGATATGTGAATTGCACAGGGGGATGAGAGAGGCAAAGGCTTTGGATAAGGGCACCCAGCAAGCCATCCTCCTTCCTCCTCTGAGCTTACAGGACAACTGGAGCTGTGGAAGAAGGAAGGGTAAAATTCTACTCCATACCGAGGTCTCCCTTGGCTCTAACAAATGAAGAAAAACAGGTTAGCAGAGCAGTTGAAGATTCAGGGGCAGACTTCAATTCTTTTCACAGATCTAGCTTTCTATGTTTAATATTTGTAGTTAATACTGTGACCGTGAGCAAAGCAGAAACTATGACACACACAGAAGGAGCTGTAAGTGCACTAAAGCTTCTAAGCTGCAAGGGTTATTTGAACCCCTGTATCCCCTAGGAGGCTGTTTTTTAATCAGGACATTCTCTCCTCATTGGGCAGAATGTTCTACTATCTGTATAGCTTATAGAGAAAATCACCATATTTTCAAGAACACCTAGGAACCATTCTTAATTCAGCAAAATAAAATATTCAAGGTGTTTGTGAGCAGAAGAGTGAGCAAGAGCCCCGAGAAAATCTTAAAATGGGTACTCTGACAGCTGCAGTCCACTTATTCTCTTTAAAAGGAGACACTGCTTCCTCCACAATACGAAGGCCAGAGTCACGTCAATTCACAGGCAAGAGAACATCACCTATGAAACATAATTTAATTTACTCTATTTGTGAGAATTCCCTCTAAAAAAAGGAGTCACTGCAGAGACTTCCTTATAGATAACAGGCACAGCAAAGCTAGCACTGTACTTCCCCAACATAAAATGGGTGCTCACACTCACACAGACACAATGGGATTAATAAAAAGAAGCAACAATCCAAGCTTCCTTCGACACTATATATATATTTTTTAAGTTTGGCTTTGAAATATACAAGAGAAACCAGATGACACAACAATCACAGCCAGTGCTTATCATAGGCCAAACAGTGATGCATGATACAAGCCATTTTTCCTTTCCCAGAGTGAAGGAAATACCATGATCAGAAAGTCCTACCTGACGGCACCCTCCAACAAAAGTTGGTGTGGATTTGTCCCCCGTAGTCAGCCAGTGTACATCCTAGCGGCTGTTTAAGTTATCAGCTTGTACGGTCATGTTCAAGAGGAATGTTGTGAGGAGACCCCATATATCTCGAGGTCTAAACGATTAAGGGAACGGTCTGAAGTATAGGTCAAGTTGCTTGTTACAATAGGCTAACAACAGCAACCAGTCCTTGCATTTAGGTGAACCCCCTCACCCCAACCGCATGCCACCATTCTCTTTCCCAGTAAAAGCGCCAGGGCAGTATATTATCTGTGGGCTACGGGGATCTCCCACACTCAGCCCAGCACTGCAACTTCTGGACATCTCATAGTCAAATCAAATCAAATCAAAAATATGCTTTATTCGATTTTAACCATTAAAAATCACAAAAGCAGACAGATAAAATACAAATGTACACTTATTACACAGTTCATTTGATAAAAAGATAATTAAACTGAACATATTAGTACATTTAAGAACAGGGTAATCCTACCACTCTTGGTACAAACAAATCTATATATATAGAAATTTAACTATTTATTCTTTTCCTTACTTTCAAGATGTTCTTTAGGAAGCCGGCCATAACACCGATACAATAAGCGCTATCCAGCAACTGCAAATATAAAAAGGCAGGACGGCATTGCCTCCATCCCCCCACCTTTAATAGAGGCATAATCCATCTTGATCTTTCCTTGCCATAAAATTTGCAAAATAAAATCACATGGATAGTGGTTTGAGGGGACATATTGTCACAAGGGCAATGACAGAGATCACTAGACCAATCATTCGTCTTTGGATAACTAATTAATCGGTGAAAGGTACCAAACCTGAAGCGTGTTAAAAGATATCTATCATATCCCCTGTACAACATAGAAGGTACGGTTGAATTTCATAGGTAATCAAGGTCATTTGATGTTGAACTACCATACTTTTATTCATCTCAACGGCCATTCTAAGCGACTCGAGATGGGACATGCAGATTGCTTTAAATTCCTTCCTTGGTATGGAATTCATTGACTCTGGGGAATTATAATATTCTTGATGCCCCAAATCAAACATAACATTTTTAACATATTTCAACAAAGTAATCTTACTTGCATGATCCAAATTCATTGAGTCCTTAATGATTTCCCTATTTAGGTCAGTAAAACTGGAGGTCCAAACTCTATGCCAGAGTAACATCGGTTGTACTTTAATCACATTTGAAATGTAAGGAATGCCCAGCTCACTATGGCAATTAAAAACTGGGGAACTAACAGGTACTGCTAAAATATATCTTAAAAAGGCATTTTCCACACGTTGTATAGGAGATACATCATAAAAACCCCAAACTCCTGCCCCAAATGTCGCAATGCTCACGCATTTTGCTTGATAAATCTTTAGGAGGATACCCGGAGGTCTTTTGCCCATTTTCTTCGAGAAATTTACCACCTTCATAAAGAGAAGACTCCTCGCCTTGACCGCCGGCCCCCATGAACCTGAGTGCTCAAACAGGACGCCATGGTATGTAAAAGTATTGGTAGAGACAACCCTGCTATCTCCCAGTGGGAGACTTCTGCATTTTTGTCTCCCCCGCCCACAGGTCATAATAAAAGTTTTTTTGGCGTTTAGTTTTAGTCCCAGATCATCCATAAAACTGGTGTAAGAAGCAAGGGCTTTCTGCAGACCTAGCTGCGTACGGGCCATGAGTACTGCGTCATCTGCGTAGAGAAGGGAGACAATCGGTCGTTTATTAACATATGGCGGGTCTCTAGCCTTGCCTGCCAGTTCTCGTTCCAGAAAGTTTGTATATAAAGTGAACAAGAACGGCTCCAATACACAGCCTTGTCTCACTCCCGTCTCCACTTTAAACGACGCAGTACACTACCCTTTGCTTCCATACCGCACCTTGGCGGTGGACCTTGATAACAGTTGTCTTAAGAACTGGACCAAAACCTGGTCGATCTTCAAATCCGCCAGAATGTCCCATAATTTGCTGTGTATGACACAGTCAAAGGTGGCTGTGAGGTCAACAAACGCTACATAAAATTTCCCGGCCTTTGCCTGGGTATACTTTCCAATTAAAATACTAAAATTTAAAACCTGCTCATTTGTTCCGAGGCCCTCTCTAAAACCATATTGGACGTCACTTAAAATATTATTATCTTCTGCCCAGGTATGCAATCTATCTAAAACTATCCTGCCTGCTACCTTCATCAAAGAGTCCAGTAGGGATATCGGGCGATAACATGCTGGATTTTCCCGTTCCCCTTTTCTAAAAATTGGTACTATTACAGACTCAGACCAAGTATTAATAAAACCCTTCTCGCAGCAGGCTTGGAGGACCCGTGTTATCAAGGGAGACCATAGTGAAGGTGTTAACTTAAACAGATCGATTGGGATCCCGTCAGGGCCAGAGGCCTTACCGCCCTTGCTTGCGTTTATCGCCCCAATAACCTCGTCATGAGTAAAATGAAGTTCAATTGGCAAAAAGATTGAAAGATCTCCCCCCTGGCTGTTCAAAGTGTAAGTAGTACTATCTACGCTATCCTGTAATTTATACACGCTTGAGAAAAAATCTATCCAAGTTTTCTCATCAATTGCGACCGCTAATGTCACAACGTCAGACTTGGTAAGGAACGGTGCATTAACTGCCCTCCAGAATGAAGAGCTGTCTTTACTCAGGGACACTCCGTGGAGGGCAACCCATGCGAGGTCTTTTAACTCTTTCTTTCTGGATTTTCTAGCCAGATTATACGTCCTTCTACATTCTCGAATTTCCTCCTGGTCTCTCACAGCCCTATGTAACGCCTCTTTAAGTCGTGTATATGTTTTTGTACAATATGAATCAAACCATCCATTGCTACAGGATCGTGTACCCTTCGTTTCCACTCTGAGCAGGTTTTAAATAATCAGAGTGATTTCGGAAAAAGCCCTCAAAATATTTTCATGGGTAGTAGTTTCCCCCAGACACGTTAAAATTAGATCATAGGCCGTTGTTATAATTTGCTTGTTCAGCTCAACAGGGTTATGGCTGGACCAGTGTAGAGTATATCCATTTAAATGGGCAAGGGAGATATTTTTAGTCCATGCTAATTGATTTTTTGTGTGTTGTTTGACAGCAGTGGGCAGACAAATGTTAATACTCAAGGGCAAGTGGTCACTCAGTACATTTGAATGGATTTTATAATTTGCAATAAAGTTAGCATACCGATTAGGAGCAATTATGAAATCTTTTATAGATCGTAGTCCCCTGCCAATAAAAGTATAGTCAAATTCCACATTCGGGGAGCACAGACAGTTGGCGAAACCAAGATCATGTGTGAACAAGATCTCATTGAGCATCTCCCCCCTAACAGTGTGCTCAAAGTGAATCGGAAATACATCCTCTTCTACCTCCATCCCACAAATCCCAAGCCCAGCTTGCGGGCACAAATTGACGTTAAAATCCCCTCCCCAGACAATAATCATTTCTGTACTAGTAGTTGCCCTTAGTTTACCAAGATCCTCGCTTAGCTGTTTTAAAATAAGCCCCAACTGTCCCTTTTCTACATTATTATAAAAATTAACGACGGCCAGGATATAGCTAGAATCTACGCGAATCAATATTATTTGGTAATAATTTTCAGATTTTATTAGTTCAATCTTTTGTACACTCAGCAAATTAGAGATGTAAACACAAATCCCGCATTTTGGCCTCCCGTGTAATGAGTGGATTGCAGGGGTATGATAGGTCTTAAATCCATTCAGGTGGACTTCATCTATCACCCAAGTCTCCTGTAAACACAGGATATCAAATTTATCAATAAACTCAATCGAAGCTAAATTATTAACTTTATTACGTAGGCCCTCTATGTTCCAAAAAAGAACACTGACTTTTTTAGGGGAATATAATCCACAAACGGATTCTATCTGATGGCTTAGTTCAGGTCTAGATTGCTCAGTCTGACTGGGATTGCTAGGCATACTTAGTTCTAAAAGGTCCCTAATCTAGGGTCTAGCCCAGGTACTTCGCTCTCATTAGTCATATTGGCCATCAAATCCGTACTCAGAGATTCATAGCGAGCTACGCAAGTTATATTATTGTCCAAATCCTTAGCTATAACACTCTGATCTTTTTGTCTAGGTAGTCAATCATTTATGTCCAAGGATTGAAGAGGCCCAAATCTATTTGCCACCTCCAGGTTATATGAGAGATAGTCGGTGGGCTGAATAGAGGGCTGGTTTCCTACTTGCCGGATAGAATATTTTGGCTGATAAAAATAGCCCAGAGGTAGAACATTAATACCTGAATCAGTAATGTTTCTGCCCCTGGCTCTAAATAAAATTTCCCTTACCAGGGATGGAACGCCAAAAGAAAGAACAACACAATCTCCCGTAAAACTTTTACATACTATTTCCAACCCATGGCACACGTCTGACCATTTTAAATTCTCTAAACATTTCCCTAGTCAGTCCAGTTCTATTCCCTAGACAGTGAATGGCTTTATTCCGCAATGATGTCCATGTCTCATCTTCCCCTGGGAGAGGGGCTGGAACATTAGCTAAAATCACAGTGAAGGGAGTAGCTGCCATGGGTAAACGTAAGCTATGTAGACTGCATAATCTATCATATGTATCCAAATTAGTAGATCGGATTTTTGTTGGCGGCTCGTGTTCATGTCTCGCCCCCATATATATTTCTGACCCACCCTTCTCTTTTTCATTAGGTGCTCCTCCCTTAGTTATTAAAGTACTGTGCATGATTGCTGTCCCTACCCCTTTAACCTTACCCTTTACACCATTCTGTTTATCAAATGCTACGGGGGAATTATTAGGATTTACGCCTTGAGGTATTTTTGATACACTTAGTGAATCCGTTTTACACATATTCCCCTTTTGCATAATTAGGCTCTGGTTTCTCCAAACCTGCTTCAATTTTCTCCAGTCTAACTTCCAGAGTACTGATAGACTGTTTAACGTACTCTGATAAATCCATAATCAAATTAGAGATTTTCTCGCTTTCAGTAGAGGGACCATTGCCTTTATTTTTTGATCGGGGTTCATTTCCTTTACCCTTCTGAGACTGAGGGTTACCTTTTTTCCCTTGCAGTTTTTTCGGGTAAGTTTTAGATGGTCTGATCTCAGGGGGGCCTGGAGCATTACTCGAGGGGAACTATCCAAAATCTCAGTTGATCTTGGATTACAAGGTCTTTTTGACGGAGGTAATGTTTCGGCATCCAGCTCGCAGGTAGAGATATCATCAGCAATTACCTGGATGCAGCCATTTTTTAATAGCTCTGGGTTTGAAATTCCCGGCATACGGACTTCATCTGTCCCTATCTCGGGAAGAGATGATTCCTTGCCATTACTTGTTAACCCCTGTGAGTCTATATTTAAAGATTCTTCCACACAAGAAATCTGCTTTTCTATTGCGCCTACTGCCCCCGTGAGATAATTTAGCAGGGTCATTTTCGCATCTTTCGGCTTACTAGGGTGTTTCATAGTAATATTAGTTGTTCATTTTCTTTTCCCCATGTTGTTCACAATCTCAATAAAATACAACACTGAATCGTTACAAAAGTGACCCTCTTGCCAATCACTTAATGGTTATAAGTTTTGCCAGTAGTGCACAGAATCCGATAGACACAAAAGTCAGCTTATGGTCAGTAAGAATACTTGCCCCCGATGTATCATTGTTCAAAACTGTACAAATCAAGGGGGGTGGCCCAGCCCAGCCTCATCCGGCCTCTGACGGGCTCAGACGGGCCCGCCCTTTGCCCGGGCTTCGCCCCGGCGCGTCCCGCAGTGCTGGGAGGCGGGCTCACAATATGCGCCTCCTGGTGCGCGATTCGCGACGCGTGTGGATTCTGCCGCAACGCGCTCTGGGGCTTGTGGTCCTCAAGAGGGTGCAGGCATGCTGGTCCGATGCTTCCCTGGTCGGGAAGTAAAGTGCAGCGTGCTGGTAACGGGAGCAGGAGCAGGATGCCAAAGGTAAAGTGCGGCGTGCCTGGATATTAAAAAGGAGCAGTTCAGGGCTTATAAAGTGCGGCGTGCCTTTAGTCTCGGTTGCAGTTCATAGTCAATTATAGTTGACAGTGCCATGAGGACTTCTGTCCAAAACTAATGAACTGAGGTGCACAGTCATGCCAAATGCAGGAAATTTGTATCCAGGTGGCTGCACCTAGCACAGTCGGGGGGCTCCCTGAGACAAAATTTGTGAATTAACAGCAGTGTGTTATAGGCCCTCTGTAGGAACGTGTAATGTAATATGCGGAGCCTTGCTGCTGGGCGATACTAGGCCCGTCTTAGCACAACAGAAGACACACTATATAGTTAAAACACAGAGGACACAACTGAAAGCTTTTGTTTAACATAATACAGGCATACCACCTGCAGCAGGAGTGTAAACTGCATTAAAAACCACAGGTACCACATTTATCCCTCTCTATGTGCACACATGCACTAAATACAAAAGGTCCAACAGAAGAACAATATTTTCTCACAAACGTAAAGCATGTACAATACAGGCAACAGCAGGTCACAATTTCATTACAAATCTGATTCAATTTAGTTAGTATAGTTTGGGCCCCTATATTATTTTATGCTGGCACCTACCCAGTTGCCTACCATCTAAGCCAGCTGCCTATATAGCTCCACCACTAGCACCTCCCACACCCTGGGTAGTGGATTCCTAAATTATTTTAAGTTGCAGGACTTTCTGCAGCACACATATTATTTATTATACCTTTTAGATGTAAACATTTGATTATACCTTTAATGCAGAGTACAGCGTACCACAATTTACATGAACAGTTTTCTCATTCTTTTCTCTAACCATGTGTATTTATTGCTACTAGATTAAAAGTCAGAATAAATAGGTAAAATAAAATCAACCTCTGACATTCATTCCTCCTGAAAGTTTGTGCCAAGAGGCGTTTGCATTACATCATTATTCTCTCCAACCCTAATTTATTTAAAGGTGACATTAATAAAATATTCATTAAATGAAGAGTAGCCACTTGTCTGTGATCTTTAACAGTGTCCCCATTAACATTCAATTGACTCCCAGTCACAGATGTAACCCTTCTTAATAAAGTATCTATCCTTTTCTAAACCTTTGCAGAAGAGTTTTGATTTACACCAGGACAACCTCTATAAATACGCCACCTCTGCCTACCTTTTTGCTGCCTGGCTTTTTTAGTTTTAAAGTACCACAGCGCGTGTTGCCAATACGATTCCTAATGTTTCATAAAATAGATTAGATCTTTTAACTAGTTAGCAAGCTGTTCTATTTAATGAAAGAATGTTTTTCACACTTTATCCTTGCTGGGCGGAGATTCAAGAGCAATTATACACTTTCAAAATTACACATACAATGTAAATCCCAAATATATTCCAATACAGCAGAAAAATGCCTTGATGAGTAAAATGACAGCTGGTGTGACCTCGTGGATACCAGTCTCAATTCTGGTATTACCAGCTGTTAGAAATGGGGTTTCTGGTTGGCAGAGGTATGTACCTTGTCCAAGCAGGAACCACCACTCTAGTCAGGTAAGCTAGATGCATACTAGAAGATAACCTGTGCTCACCCTCTGGAAGCTTGGCACAGAGCAGTCAGGCTTATCTAAAGAGGCAAGGTGTAAAGTATTTGTGCAACACACTCACAGGTTTAGAAAAATAGATTATGATTTTATAAATAATCAAGAGCAAAACAACAAAAATCCAAAAAGTAGAAACGGAGTTATCAATTTTTAGAGAATAAAAAGAGTTCTAGGGGCCAGATGTACGACGGTTTTTGCATGCGCAAACGGGTTTGCAAATCCGTTTGCGCATGCAAAAACCAATAGGGGTATGTACCATTCCAAAATAGCGAGTCGCAATTTATTTGCGACTCGCTATTTTGGAATTGCAAGTCGCTATTAGGAAGGGGCATTCTCTTCCTAATAGCGAGCGCAACCCCATGTACAAATGTTGTGCGACCGCAATTGCGGTCGCAAAACACTCACAAATCACACTCACAAATCACCACCCTCTTCAAGAGGGTGGTAATGGGGTCGCAAAAGGGAAGGGGTCCCCAGGGTACCCCTTCCCCTTTGCAAATGCGGGGGAAAATATTTTTTAAGGGCAGGCACTACCTGCCCTTAAAAAATTAAACGAAAGCGTTTCATTTTTTTCTTTTTTTAAATGCATCCCGTTTTCCTTTAAGGAAAACGGGCTGCATTAAAAAAAAAAAACAGCTTTATTTAAAAGCAGTCCCAGACATGGTGGTCTGCTGAGCCCAGCAGGCCACCATACCTGGGAGGGCCTGCCATTCCCAATGGGGTCGCAAATTGCGAGAGGCTCATTAATATTCATGAGCCTCTCAATTTGCGACCCCATTGGGAATCGCAAACAGTGTGATACACACTGTTGTACATCGAAAATAGCGCCTCGCAAATTGCGAGTCGCAAAAAACTCGCAATTTGCGAGGCGCTATCTTGCGCGTCGTACATCTGGCCCCTAGTGCTTAGAAGCAAAGAGTACTTTAGGGGTTACTTGAGGTTGCACTGGACCCGGGCAAAGTCAACAGTTCAAGCTGATCGCGATGGAGTGCAGGCCAGGGACAACAGCCCAGCAGGCCCGGTGAACAGAGTACCTTGATCCTGGTCGCAAGCAGCAAGATGCGGGGTACAAACGAACGATGCATCAATGTTGCGCCTGCAGTCGAGGTGATGCATTGATTTTTACACACTTGGATGGCAAGCGTTGGTTTCCAAAGATGAGTGTCAAAGCTACGATGCATTGATTGTGAAGCTGATGGGCCGGGTTTCTCCAAGCTGTCAAAGGGATGTGCCGGTCGTCCTTCAGTGATGGGGGCAATGCAGTGGTAACAGTTCTGCATTGATGCCAATGCGCCAGGTGCTGCTTCCATCAGGCAGGGGATGCATCGGTCAATGCTGCAGTTCCGGAGGTGCTGCTCGGGCCCCAAAGTGCGATGTGTCGATTGCACTCCCGAACAAGGTCGATGTGTCTGGTGCCATTTCCAGCAGGCAGGGATGATTCCACCAGTGCAAGTATCTGGGTCCACTTCCAGTGACCCAGGCATCCCTGAGTCTCAAGCAACAGGTGGCAACCCAACAATCCTTTGGAGATCACTTCAGTTGCAAACAGAGTCCAGCTCTCCTCAGTAGGGTCAGAGAGCAGCAGGCAGCAGGTGAGCACAGCAGAAAAGCAAGCCTTCCAGGTCAGCAGTCCAGCAGAGTTTCAGTACTTGATGCAGCACAGCAGTTCTTCTGACAGAATCCAGTTGTAGGTCCAGAAGTGTCTGATTTGGTGGGGTCAGAGACCCAGTACTTACACCTAAATGTCCCTTTGAAGTGGGGGTAAGTTCAAAGATGGGTCTTTGAAGTGCACATGCATCCTTTCTTCCTCAGCCCTGGCTCCAGACTATCTGTGGTGGGGGAAATCAGCCCTTTGTGTAGGGTCAGGCCATTACCTTATTCAGGTATGAGTGTTAGCCCCTCCCTCCCTTCCTGCTCAGAAAGAGCCATCAGAATGCAGATAAGTGCTCAGACACACTTAACCGTCTTGTGTTTGAGGCTGGCTAGAGGGAATGCACAAAGTGTAGCTGTCACCCACCCCAGACATGTATTGGAGACAGGCTGCAAGCTCACAGAGCAGTAAGTGCAGAGAAAGGCTCACTTTCTAAAAGTGACATTTCTAAAATAGTAATGTTAAATCCAACTTTACCAGTAAAGAGGATTTATCATTACCATTCCATAGATATGAAACAGCAACTCCTTTCTAATCAGGAATTGTAGCTTAAAAGTGCATTAAGGAATTCCCAGTTGTTAACCTATCAGAGGAGTAGGCCTCACAGTAGGGAAAAATGAATGTGTCTGTTTGTCACTACCAGGAGATGCAAAACGTAAAAGTACATGTCCGCCCTTTTACTTACACAGTTCCCTGCCCTATGGGCTATCTAGGGCCTAACTTAGTGGGGATGTATGTGTAATAAAAGGGGAATTTAAGGCTTGGCAAAGGCTTTTAAATAGCAAGTGGAAGTGACAGTAAATTGCGCACACAGGCTTTGCAATGGCAGGCCTGAGACAGGTTTGATGAGCTCTTACTTCAGCATCTCCGTCTCGCAGCTTCACTGTTCACAAAGTATAACAGGCCTCCTTCCTCCCATCGCCTCTATCATCTTAATGTTCTCTGTCCATCTTTCTCCCATCTCCATAAATAAACAAACATTCACAAAGCCGATAGGTCAAGCTTCGATGTGCTGACATATGCAAAGACAGTCCTGTTCAGATGTACACAAACAATTTGTGCCATGCCACTGTATACCCTGCAAGCTTTGGGAATAAAAATGACACAGATACAGATGGCACAGGAACATGCAGGTTGCACAGAGATGAGGCACACAAAGTGTGTATGTCTATATGAATGTCTTTAAATGCATTAGAGCTATTGTGTTTACATTAATCATACCTTTTGCCATTGCCAATGTTTGGTTGCTTTACTCAGTCAGATGCCCAAAGGGCACATGGAATGCTTAGATGTTTGTCCTTTGCTTTTAATTTTAAAGGACTCACACTGTACTTTAATGATGAGGCCCAGCGAGGCCAAAACTGGTCAGAGGTTAATTGTGTGCTCTGCAGAGAGGTCACATGGCTTAGCAATAAGCCAGGGCGGAGCACATGGAGTTCCGAAAAACTCTGCTCTGCGGAGCGGATTTTTTTTCTCTCTCGCTCTCCCCAACGTCAAGTTAGCGAGCGCAAGAGAGGAAAATCCACCTCCCAGTGAGATTTTTCCTCGCTCGCGCTCCCCAACGGCAAGTTGGCAAGCGCTATTGAGAAGAAAACACCTCCTGGAGAGATTTGTCAAAGCAAGCGGTCGGATTTCTCAATGCCAGTGGTCTCGACCGCTCGCATTGAGAAACCTTCCGTTCGCGTTGAGAAATTTGCAGCTCGAGTAGAAAATCTACTCGAGCAGCAGAAAAGAAGCAGCACCCTCTTGTGCTGCGTATGGTGCTGTTCGCGTTGATTTTCCAGCACAGGACAAACACCCAGCGCTGAAAATCAATGTGAACAGGCGTGACCAAGCACACTCCACCGCTTGCAGAACTCCGCGTAGCGTGGTGGAGTTTTTTGGTCACTTCGTGGAGTTCCCCAGAGCGGAACTCCACAAACTCTGCCCAGACTTACTTAGCAATTTGGACTGAACAGTTCTGATTGAAGCAGACCCAAGGCTGATTTGCATATTGTTGGTCCCTCTCTGTAGCAACTTAGTAAATAAAAAATATGATGGACTGGAATGCATCTCAGAGCGATTACCAATGGCGTAGGTAAATTCAAGCATTTTACTCACTGCTTTATAGTTTTATTTCAGTAGTTAGGACTGTGGTCGCTGCTGTTGTTCCTGTCTTGCTCACCCCTGTTACTGAGGTTGTTGTCCTTGCTGTGATGAAAACTATTCTTGCTGCTGTAGTTCCTGTTGTGGCAACCATTGTTGTTGCCATTTACTCCTCTATAGTTACAGTTGTGGCCAATGCCGTTGACCCAGTCTTGCTATTAAAAGCTGTTATTGTTGTTATCCCTGCTGTGGCAGCAGCAGGGGACATACGGTATGTATTGTGCCCACTGCTGTTGATTCAACTTTGATCACTTCTGCTGTGACAGCTTTTGCTGATGTTATTCTCCATGCTCTGTTGCAGATGAGATTGCTGCTGGGATTGCTGATGAGGCTATTGCTGTGGTCCCTGCAGTTGTGGAAGCTGTAATTGTTACTGTGTTTCCTGCTGTGCTAGCAACTGTTGCTTCTCCATTTGCCCTGCAGTTGTGAGAGCTGTTGGCATTACTCTTATCCTTGCCATGGGGACATCTACCATCGTTCCTGTGATTACAGCTGAGGTAAGTGCTATTGTCCACGTCCTCATGACATCTATGGTTGCTACTGTGGCCCTGGCCATGGTCAGAGCTGTGATGAAACATTTGCTACTGCTGTGGACCCTGGTGTGCTTGGAGATTTTTATGCAATTGTTGTTGTTACTGTAGTGAACACTCTGGTCACAGAGGTTCCTTAAGTTTTCCTTGCTGATGTAGACACTACTGTATTGCTGATGTTGCTGTCATATTGACAGCACTGGCTGATGCTGTGATTACTGCTGTGGTAATAGCTGAAGTCACAGCTGTTTTGGCTGCTGTTTTAGTTGTTGCTATGGCGGGGGCAGTTGTATCAGCTGCAGTGGCAGCTCCTCGGCTAAGGCGGAGGAGCGTCGCCCAACTGCTTTTCAGCAGCGTAAGGAAAAATAAAATGTCAATAACTGAAAGTTATTATCATTTTATTTTTTCCTGTTATGGGTACAGCAGCTTTGCCAGGCAGGGCAGGGCTGCTCTGCTGACAGAGTAGGGTAGAGGAGAAGTGGTTTTCACTCCTTGAGTGCGCATGAATGTTTGGCTGACCCTCTCAGGCTAGTTAAACATTCATGCACACTTAGCATGTTCTCCACCCAGGCTGCATTACAGCCTGGGTGGAGAACATGCCCTGGCTCCCTGTCCCCATCTGAGTGCCGAACCACGGCATTGCAGCGTTGTGTTTGGCTCAGTGAAGCCTAAGCCTGGGTGCTTGCTGTTCTGTGTTCCGGCTGAAGGAGAGACGCAACGAGGAAGAAGCGGCGAGGTGGTAAGTTTAATTTTATTTTTTTATTTACCCCTCGTCCCCGCCCTCTCAAGCCCCCCGTCTCCCTGCCCCGCCACCACTGATCCATGCCAGCCGCCACTGATCAGCTTTTGTGGTTATGTTGTTATGTTGATTTGTATAGCACACTACTCATCAAAGAGGATATCGAAGCTGAGCTAGCAAATGTTGTTGCTTCTGTGTTCCCTGCTGTTGTAGCAGCTTCTATTGTTAATGTTGTCACTGCTGTGGCTTCAAACATATTTCTTGTAAAGCACCAAATTCTTATGCTATGTGTTTTGTAGGATGCAATAATTTTCAGAATTAGCCATGGAAATCTCCAGGCAAATCGGGTCCAAATTGAGTTAACCCACATGCTCTATATCAAGTCATATATTTCATGTTATACTAAATTGGTGACTTATATTTTAATTTATACAACAAAAAATTCTGTGAGGCAATTACGATGAGCCCAGTATGAGATAGGACTGAGGAACATATATGGGCAAACAGTATTGAGGACTGCAAATCCAAACAAGGAAAAGCAATATAACAAGACTAAAGATTAACATCAAATTCCACACCCTTGAAGAATATCTAGTTATATAAGGGATGGGAACAGAGAACTTAACCTACAGAGGGCAAAAACCTATTGGATTATAAAAACTGAAGGCAGTAAAACTTAGACTCCATATGCATGACAAATTTCATTATGTGTTTGAGAGAGTAACGACGTGCATATATGGGTTAATGAAATTTGGATGCAAGTTGCCAGGGGATGATTAATTATTATAGTATCATTTACAATCAATGGTTTCTAAGCTGTGTAAGAGAATGATAAGATCTGAGAATGCTCAGTGAGAAAATCTGCATTAATGAGTGGAACTTAAAAAATTAAGTAAAAGTAAATTTACATATGTAGTTTTTCTCATGTGTAAATCTATTCTTAGGCTTTCGACTAACTTTATTACCTTTGGCTATTCACTATTTCCGAGTATAAACTTTCTCCAAAGTGTACACATCCACATCCACACACTTGAAACAATAGGGTAGAGCCAGGTTAATGAATGTAAAGTTACTACTAGTATCTTTTAACATATTGTGGAGGTCTTCGCCACCGGGGTGGAGAGCTCCCTATAGTAAAGGTTTGGGAAAAAGAGAAAACAAAAGTTTCCTAAACTTTATAAAAAATAGTAAAAAGATTTTAATGTTAAATATTAATGTAAATTAATTTTATAGTGTTTGAAAAGTAGACCAAATAAAAAAAGACAGCACTATTATCTTAAAAGTGTATTAAAAAGTTATGAATTTAAATATTTTCGATTAATGTATAATTATGTATTTAAAGTTTTTTTTATCCCACTTAAATTAAAACATTTTTTTTATTTAATATGTATTAAAAATTACTAAAAGCAATGAATAGAATTAATTTTAAATAATTTCATTTTTCATTAATGCAAATAAACTTAAATCTATGTTTAAATTCTATAAAATTTGTTTCAAAAAATTCAAATAAAATACTATTTATTTTTTAATTATATATGTAGTATCTTTTATAGAATCAATGGTTTCTTACCTATGTGTATATTTGGTTTCAGAGTTTATTTTTGATTTTGGCACTGTCACCTCTGTCTTTCTACACTGGATATTTTTATTTTTATTTGTGTCACACATGGAGTTGTATTTCTGGTACTAGTTTGTGACTCCATTTTGGTCTTTTTAATTTTGAATTAATGCACCCATGAGTTAATTGGCGTAGTTTTTGATTTCTGCCAGTTGCTACATTGGTTAAGGTTCTCTAAGATGGTGGTCATTATATTTTTTGCTTGTTGAATCAGCTTTTTTTTAGTTATTTCCAACTCCAATATGGCTTCCCCACTTTTTATACACAGCCTATGCCTCGATTTGTGTCCTGTCTTTTTAATTGCTTCTGTTGTGACCTCTCCCACTCCGGTTTCATAACACGTGTTTATTTTACGCTTCACATTCTGAATGATACATGTCTTGGTATGTGATACACTGCTGTCTCCTGTGCCTTAGCTTTGACGTTTTGGTCATGACTGCTGTGCACTGTTCAGCTCCTTTCTGTTTGTTGCAGTAGTGCTCATTGACGTGCTTCCCATTTGAATGCTTTCTGAACCTGACACATGTGGAGAGGTTTCTGTTTGTTTTCCTATTGTTTTGGTCCATTGATACATGGATTTTCCTATTCACTCCCAATCTTGAATGAGGCCTAAAGATGACACAGGACTTTCTGTCAGCAAGCTTCAGCTCTCAGTTTCCTGTTATCTCATGCAGTGCATACAGTTCACTTTTTAACAGCACTTTTACATTTGAACCTGACATCTTTGTTAGCATACCCAGTGGTCTTTGATTCATTAATTTTGGTTTTTCATAACTTTTTATATTTATCACGAAATACTGGTTAACTAGGTTACACTTGGTACTGATTTATTTTGTTCTTTTTAAACAGTCTGTTTTGAATAATTTACTTAATTGCCCCCCTGATGTAGGAACTTACAAACTGAATTAGGGCATGGAATACAATTTCTATATATTGGACATGGATCAATAAAGTACTCAATATTGCACACACAACCAATACAAATAATATTAAAGAATGAAGATTAATTGGAACAGCATGGTATAATAGTGTTTACAGTAGCCAACTCCTGGCACTTATTTGACTGTGCACCCTGCAACACATTCCAGTTATGGTAGTGTGCAACTATTTGATTATTCAGGTGATTTGACGGTAGTAGAGGATAGCAGGGCTGCATGCTTAAAGAAGAGCTCATACTAGTATATAGTGATGACTAAAAATAAGTGTGTTCACAATTGCGTTGTATCTAGTTTGTTGCTGCTGTTGTCCCTGCCTTGGTGGAAGTTGTTGTCTTTTCTCTTATTACAGGTGTGGTTACTGCCGTTGTCAGTGTCATGACAGCAGCTGTGGTTCCTAGTGTGGTGACAGCTGCAATGAAAGCGATTGTTACTGCTGTTTTACCCTGTTGTGTTTGCCGCCAATGTTGCGGCTGATGTTGCTACTCTGGTGGTGGCTAGTGTGGTGACTACAGACTTTGCTTTTGGGGTCCCTACTGTAGTAGAAGCTATTGTTGTTGCTTTTGTTGCGGCTGTGGTCATGACTGTGGTTGGTACTGTGCCTCCTACAGCTCTAGACACTCCAGTGGTCCATGTTTTAGCAGCTTTATTTGCTGCTGTAATCTCCTCTGTGGTGGAATCTGTGGTTGCTGCTATTGTCCCTGCTGTGATGGCAGATGCCATGCATTGATGGTGTTGTCCCTGGCCTGCCTGCAACTGTTGCTGCAACTGTGAGATTGGCTGTGGTTGAAGGAATTGTGGCCGCTGTTGCAGATCCCGTTCCTGTGGTTCCTGCTGTGGTAAAAGTTATTGTTACTGCTGTAGCTGTGCCTGAGTTTGCATCAGTGGTCACTGCTAGGGTCTCTGCTGTCATTACAGCTGTGGTCACTGCTGTGCTTGCAGCTGCTGTTATTACCATGGGGGGTGAGAGAGGCTGTCCTCAAGCTCCTCTCAGTATGTTTCTTTCTTTGTTATACACATGACCTCTGGTAGATAGCCAAAGCTGTCTACAGTAAAAACTAAAAAGAGTACCTCTCTCTTCTCAAAACAACCTCAAATAATTACTGAGAAATCAAATGGTTACTTTCTGTAGGGAGGCTAATCAATATTGAATTCCCTCTATGAATACTCTTTTTTATTTTTGTTAGGACATGCACTCTTTCAGACTGCTAAAACTGTCACTAGCCAGATGTAAAAATATATACCGTCTCTTCTTCCGTCTTCATCCGAGCTTTCTATCACTCTCCATATCTCTGCGCTGTACTCCTGCTCTCTGGAGGCCCAATTCAGAAAGTTAACTCCACTAACTTAAGCGCCAAATTACAATTACAAGTGAGAATTCATACTTTGTATTTGCAAAATGTGAATTTACATTCTCAATGTGATCTACTCAAACATACTATTACATCAGAATGGTGTAATATTATGTGGCAGTAAACCTACACACAAATGTGATCATTGGGAGCTTCTGAAAGGAAGTACCAACAATAATAAAAAATCCACAAAAATGTAGGTTTGTAATTATTCACAAACCTTTATAGGCAGTCTCCCAGTCCAAATAATATGTTCCTCAATTTACCCCATCAAGAGCTGGAGCAAATACATATTGTAGTTGAGAAAATTGATGGAGCACCCACAAAATGTGGATTCACTTGTGTTTTTTCTTCCCTGCCAGGAGTGTGATAGAATAAATTTGTAACTATTGTAGCAGGTGAACCAATTGTGAATCGCCTCTATTCCAGCTTCCTACTTTTATCTGCCATAGATTGTGTTTAGTCCTTTTTCAAAGATTTCAGCCAAAAAGTCAAATAGCTGCATTTGCCCCTTCCTAATTACCATTAATAATGAACTTCATCCTCGTCTTCTTCTCTTTATTCCTATTGTGCTCTATGTTACGAGCTTAGACTTTGTCCTCATGGCTGTTTTGACCAACTATGTCATCTGAATTGCCAGCGGTAGTTCTTGGTTATGAGAACCTTCTTCTAGATGGGGAAACCTTGGCCCAGATTTGCAAAACCCTTGCGTAACCATTTCATCATGCTAGGTGACGCAAGCCAACGCAAAGGCTTAAGTGAGGTTTACTATGCTACACAAAGCCACCCTGTGTGGTCTGTGAGGCTTAGTAAATCTAGAGTAACACAAGGCAGTGCAAGTTGCTTCCTTGCGTTACTTTGCCCTGGGAAGGTATCCCACCGGTAGAGGGTGGGTGCTCCCATGCATCCAACTATGGCTTTTGTGCATTCCCACATTTACTAACACTAGTAAACCCGAGGATGTGTAAAAAAACTACACCTTCCCAGGCAAGGCATAACAAGGAGAAATATGTTTATTTCTCCTTGTTTTTTCCTCTTTCTACCTATGCTGCATTCTGCAGCACACATAGGCAGATGAAAAAAGCCTCAGAGGATTGATTTTGAGAAGAAATGTGTCTTTTCCTGCACAAAAACAATCCTGCCTGTAACACAGGCACACTTGCACCATGGTGCAAAGGTGCTTGCATTAACACTAGGCTGTACTCAGGGCGCCAGCACAGGGAGAGAGCAGGAATGCATCATATCTTAGTAGCTACTGCAGAGCAGCAAGTAGTCTTACTGCGTTGCTTAACTTTTTAGTAAATCTGCCCCCTGGGCTGATCACTGATGGAATTTTGGAAACAGAAATTTCGTGTGGGAATAATAGTGTGTCAAAATAGCAAGAACCAAAATATCGAGAAGGTAAGTGCAAATAGGTAAGTATAGATTTACCATTCTTAACTCCACCTCTACGTACCTTGAAGATAGATATATCATCAAGATACATATATGTGGAGTTGTATATAGTTAACTTTTACTTACCTATATAAACTTACCTTACAATATTTTGTCCCACAATATTTCCATTCCCCCATATCTGTCAACCCCCCCCACCCCCCACCCCCGGGCTTTAGGTGGTAGACAGCTATTATCTGCTGTACTTGTAGCTCTATAGAAAACGCAATGCTTGTGACTCTTGTACTATTTTTAGATATTATGGTAGTTCAGTGGGTAATAAAGTCGACAGCCCTCAGTGTCCCCATGCCCAGGGGATAACGGGCTGGGAGTTAATGTAACCAGTAAAATTACAAGTGCTTTCAATTGCCAATGATTCCTTTCTCAGCTAGATATATTTTTCACCTCTGCTAATGGCTTTATGAGCATGACTGGAGTGTGCAGACCATTTAGCTGCAGGCAGAGCTGCAAAATTAAATGCACAACTTTAAAATTAAAATGGGGTGCATTGAAGGTGTATGCCCAGTTGTGGCCCTGCCTAACTCCACCATAGATGGTCCCAAGCTCAGCTGCGAAAGGAGGAGGGTTATGCATGAGGCTAGCTACCGCATCATGTAAAAAAAATCCGAGCTACAGAACCATCAACCAAAAGATCAAGAGATATCCTAGCCTTGGGGATACAGGAATCTTGTTCAGAGAGAGTTATTACCCTTGTGGTAAAAGCCATAGATCCCTGGAAGCCACAAAGCCAATCCACCTGCTTTTAACCAAGACCATCAGCATCGGGACGTGGAATGTGAGGACCATGTACGAGACAGACAAGATAGCCCAAGTAGCAGTGGAGGATGAAAAAATACAACCTTGCCCTCCTTGGCATCAGCGAGACCAGATGGACACAATCCAGACAGAAAAGACGGACTCTAGGAGGAATGCTGCTATATTCTGGACACGAGGTAGAGAATGCTCCACATACTCAGAGAGTAGCACTGATGCTAACACCAGAACCCAACAGAGCTTTGATTGGATGGGAAGCCCACAGTCCCAGAATCATCACAGCGACCTTTTGCACAAAGAAAATAAGGGTCAATATGAATGTTATCCAGTGCTATGCACCTACAAATAACAGCAAAGAAGAGGAAAAAGAACGGTTTTACTACAGAGTCAGCCCATCCTGGTGAAATGCCTTGAGAGAGACATCACCATACAGATGAGGGACCTCAATGCCAAGATTGGAAGCGACAACACTGGGTACAAAGAAGTCATAGTCGACCATTGCCTTGGCGACATGAATGAGAATGGTGATAGGCCTGGAGATCTCTGTGCCCTGAACAGACTTGTGATAGGTGGGAATTCCCATGCAGAACAATACACAAGGCAACATGGGTGTCACTAGACCATTCAACAGAGAATCAGATCGACCATGTCTTTGCCAAGATGGTCCGGTGGTCCCTGCAGGATGTGAGAGTGATGTAAGGAGCAGACGTGGTATCAGTCCATAACCTTGTCATGGTCAGGTTAAAGCTAAAGCTGAGGAAAGCATGGATGGAACTGACAAACCAACGCCAGCGATATAACATCACCCTCTTCAAAGATCCACAAAAATGGAGCAAATACTCAGTCACCCCCAGTAGCAAGTTTCAAGTCCTGCAAGAACAAGAGGATAACAGTGACCCAATACAAAGTCAGTGGGAGAAGATCAAAGAAACAGTGACATCAACCTACCAGGAAGTATTGGGTCCCAAGAAAAACCAGTATAAAGAATGGATCTCCACCCAGACTCTGCAAACACCAAGAGAGAAAGGAAAACAAAGTTGCAGTTCACACAAGCCGAACAAGTGCAGAAAAAGCAAAACCTCAAGGCGAATACACCAAAACTAACAAGAAAGCAAAGAGAAGCTTAAGAGCAGACAAGCAAAGATTCATCAATGGTCTTGCCACAGGAGCCCAAGAAGCAGAAAACAATGGAAACTTGAAAGACCTCTACGACATAACAAGGAAACTCTCTGGCAGATACAGAAATCCAGAAAGATCTTTTAAAGGCAAAGCTGGGAAGACAATCATAGGTAACAAAGTCCAACAATGAAGATAGGTGGAGTATTTTGAAGAATTGCTCAACCAGCCTGTGCTGCAGTCTCCACCAGACATACATCCAGCTGACAAGGACTTGCCAATCAACTGCAGCAGACCAATTAAAGGAAGAAATACAGTAAGTCATCAAACAGTTGAGAAATAGGAAAGCAGCAGGACCTGACAACATTCCAGCGGAGGCCCTGAAATCAGACAATGAAACATCAGTAAACATGCTCTACCACATGTTTCGAAGGATAGATAAAGAGGAAAAGGTGCCATCAGACTGGAATGAGGGATATCTCATCAAGATCCCCAAGAAAGGTGAACTGAGTAACTGCACAAATTACAGAGGGATAGCTCTTCTATCAACCCCATGCAACGTGTTTAACAGAGTCATCTTGAACAGAATCAATGAGCAAGTCAACGTTCAGTTGCGAGATCAGCAAGCTGGTTTCCACAAAGATAGATCCTGCACAAACCAGACTGCAACACTGTGCATCATCATTGAGCAGTCGATGAAATGGAACTCCCCCTCTATATCAGCTCATCGACTATAAAAAGGCATTCAACAGCGTTGACAAAGAGACCCTTTGGAGACTCCTACGCCACTATGGTGTGCCAGATAAACTTGGAAGAATCATGAGGAACTCTTATGAGGGAATGACCTGCAAGGTAGTCCATGGAGGACAACTCATGGAAGCCTTCCAAGTGAGGATCGGAGTCTGTTAGGGTTGTTTACTCCCGCCTTTTCTATTCCTGCTGGCCATAGACTAGATCATGAAGACATCCACAGCAAGGAGAAGAAATGGGATCCAGTGAACACCTTGGACACAGCTCGACAACCTGGACTTTGCAGATGACCTGGCCCTACTCTCTCATACCCATCTGCAGATGCAAAAGAAGACTAAAAATGTGGCAGACCCATCAGGACAACTTGGCCTCAACATAACACGGCTAGCACAACTGCAGTCATTCTTGCAGGTGATGCACTGCAAGAGGGTGAGGCCTTCACCTGCCTGGGCAGTGTCATAGACAAGCAGAGCAGCACAGACGCCAACGTCAAGGCAAGAATCGGAAAAGCAAGGGCTGCCTTCATTCATCTAAAGAATACCTGGAGCTCCAAGGACCAAATGCTCCAAACCAAGATTAGTTTTTTTTACACCAATGTAAAATCGGTCCTTCTATATGGAGCAGAAACATAGATCATAACAGTGACTACCTCCAACAAAGTCCAAACCTTCACCAGAATCTGTCTGAGGAAAATCCTCCAAATCTGCTGGCCAAACACCATCAGCAACAACGACCTATGGCAGCAGACTTTCCAGCTCCCTGCTCATGAAGAAACCATGAAAAGATGCTGGCGCTGGATAGGTCACACCCTCCGCAAGCTTGCATCAAACACCACCAAGCAAGCCCTGACCTGGAACCCTCAAGGGAAAAGGAAAAGAGGAAGGCTAAGAAACACCTGGCCAAGGCCCTGAGGCTGTCTTCAAGGAGATTGCTTACACCTGGAGTCAGACTGAAAGCAAAGCCCAGGACAGAGATGATGGGGAGTCCTGGTTGATAGCAAATACCCCAGGAGGGGTAATAGGCATAAGTAAGAAAGTAAGTCTGTTGGTCCTTCGTTTATTCTGCTTGAATATCTACCTAGTGGTACAAAATGCCAAATAGATAATATTGTACTAGGCAGTCTCATATACCACTTTACAAAGCCTCTCTTAATCTTTCTGCTGTTTGGGCACAGCGCTCCCTCCGCATCAGTAAAAGCAGGCAAGATACCCTGGTAATATGCTACTGCATGTACTGTCTGGTCACTTCTATTTCTAAACCCGAAAGTCGCTATTGTCTGAGTTATATTCAAATCTTTTTTCTATCATTTTAATCTAGTGACCTTTTGAACACACAATAGTTGTTTGCTTTTTGCTGATCCTTCCTTTAACAGTTTGCCATCAAATCTTTACGTACTACACATTAGTTTTCACAATTAAAGTCCACCAAAAGTTTCCATGTGCCACTATTCCCTATTTTTCATTGATACACTCGTAATTCCAATTTTGATTACTAAATTGTGATACTGTTCTAATTTAAATTGTATGGGACCACTGTTTTCCTTAGCAACTATTCACTGCACAGTACAAATGGATCTCTACCTAAGCCACTTTGGGCTTGATTAAAAGACTACTGTACTTCTTATCACTAGAGGTGGGCGAGCCAAGAAATTAACAGGGAGAGAGAAGCCAGAATCGAGACAAGGGTCTGGCTTGGCTCTAAGAGACCATGCACAAGCTGAGACCTGATTTCTTTTTGTATGTAAATCGTGAAACAAAGAATGTATAAAAATATGATAAAATTCAGACAACTACATTTCATTAAAACACAGAGGCGTTTCAGCTTAGTACATCAGATTATATGATCACATTTAGAGGCATTTATTAAAAATAATGGGGCATATTAGCAAGACCCACGTTAAAATTATCGCCGTTTTAGCGGCAGGAAACTGCCGCTAAAACGGCGATAATGGGCTTGCTAATATGCGCTATAAAATTCCAATAGAAGCCCATGTTAGATGTCCTGCACATCTAACCTGGGCTTCTATTGGAATTCTATAACGCATATTAGCAAGCCCATTATCGCCGTTTTAGCGGCAGTTTCCTGCCGCTAAACGGCGATAATTTTAACGTGGGTCTTGCTAATATGCCCCAATAGTTTTTAAACATGAGTGTAGATATATTTATGTCATCCACCCTGAGGACAATGCCGCTGGTGTACTAAGAGGCAAGTCACTTGTCATTTGCATCCTATATGTGACCTAGATTGTTATTAGCATGAGCAATACTAAACTGTATTTATTCAAACACAAGAGGTTTTTTACAGAGTGCACATCTCAATCTCACATATTTAAAGGTGTTCTTATAAGTGAGAACCAAAAAAAATGAAACTATGTGACATAATACACTTGTCAAGGATCCCCAAATTTGTTGAAATGAAGAAGCTGGGATTGATTCCAAGTTTTCTGGTGTCACATTGTGCAGTTCAGCCTCTAGACAGGCATCTTGCTCAAGCCTGGCTTGAGCTTTCAGTGGCTCGTCCAACTCTACTACATACCATAAAATGCAATTCACAAACCTTCACAGCCAGAGTCTTTGCCCTCTCCGATCTCTGCCACGGTGTGGACATTTTCGCACATGTAGGTACATTTTAGTAGTAAATGTGGGAGGGACCGGGGTCTTGGGGAAATGGGGACTAATTACTCAAAAAATGATGTTCTATGGTCTATTAATACCTTGGTTTATTGACATTAATTAAAATGCACAGGATGATGTTCAGGTGCTAACAAAGGAAAATATCTTATAACAATGTGCTACAAAAGAAAGTCAAGACAAAGATTCATATTTCTGGCAGCACTAATTTACCAGTTTTTTTTTTTTTTTACGAAAACTGCAAAGCTCCCTATTAGGGCACACAACTGTCATGGGCACTCGAAGAACAACATTAAATTTCAGCAGGCTGGGTTTTGCACTGGCAATTTTTTTTATTTACCAGTGTTTTCAATTAATACCCATATTCTGGGTCAAGTTGCTGCTTGGCTGTCGAAGCAATTGCAATATAGCAAATTCTTAGACACTTTTCCTGATTATCATTACAGTAGTTCTTTTCTTATAAACGTTACATGAAGGCTTCTCATCTGCGAGGACTACTTGCAATAAATTGCAATTTATATCAGCTCCAGACAAGTCATTTGCAATTTGAGCCCATACGGGTAGATAGAACAACGCATTAGTCCGGAGTGATGGGTAAATCAATTAAAATGAGTGAATATATTACATGTAGCAAATTTTGTAAATGTCCGATGCGTTGAGTGGTTGCCTTAGGATCATGGTGAGCAGTTCAATGAGATAGCAACACATTATAATGGCTGAATGAAACAAGTTAATTTGAGAAAAAGAGTGGATAAAACAAAGTTGGCAAACCCATTCCTGCTAGCGTTATCCTACCCTGCCCTACCCTATACTGCAGAAACTGGTAATTAGGATCATGAAATCGCTCCTGGGGACTGGTTTGAGAACTTTTTATCTGTCCTAATCATGACACATCTCCTTGGCGTTTTTTGGACCATGTTGCTCACTTTGTACGCTGGCCTCGTGCCAGTGGTCTAGGGTCAGATATCATTGTGTACAACAACCTTTGGTGTTATTCATCATATTCATTACTTAAATATTATTTGTAGCCACGTGACAATACAAATCTTTATAGCTCTTCAAATATTTTCTCACACAGCTATAACAGTTCTTGAGTCTGCTGGTTACATATGTGCCCACAGGTTGGTCTGGATTTAGGAGTGTCATGGAGACGCCAATTATTCTGCTAATCCACAAGGTGTATTTAGCAACAACCCCTTCATCTTCTTTCACACTTACCTTTCTTCCGGTCTATAATTAAAATAAACTCTACTTTTTATAGGCATCCGAATCTGAGCTAAACTTAAAGCCAGTAAACCAAGCAACTGTTCATTTCCAAGCACAGAACTATCCAGAAACTCTTTGGGAAAATCAGCCCATCAAAATTCCAAATCAAATATTCCAACTCTTTTTTGCTGTATGAACTACCAGCAGTTTCTCCTAGATTACTCTTTAGGAACTCAAGTTTCAGTCTTCACCTTCTCCTCCTGTGACCCTTTGTCCTACGTCAATATTTTTTCTTATCATGTTTCGTTTCTTCAATAACGTTGGCTTCTTTCCTCAAAGGCTCATTTTGAGGTCAGCTGGTCTTTTTTCATCTTTGGCTAATCGTCTTTCATCTATGTCTAGCTTTTGTAGCGACATATCCTGGGATGCTGCTACCTTAAGATCCGTAAGGGCACACTGTGGACATTATTAGCGATTATTAGCACGTTTACAGCGCAGAGCGACCTCTTACTAAACTGTGCGGCTTCCATGTTAGAACGCCACAGTGTAATACATGAGTTGTGATAAACATATAGGTTCATTTCCTAACGAGAACGTTTCACAAAGGTTAAAACTGCAGGGTACAACATAAGAGCTAGCAAGACGCAAAGCTTCTGACTAATGGAGATTGATACACCTGGCACCCGACAGACCCCGAACACCAATTTACGCAAGCCCCTGCTATGCAATTATGGCCGAAACACATTTTCTATAATTATACCCAGAGTCATAGCCTCCTAACTCTTTGCTATGCTGTTAGAATTAAGCAGCGATCACATACAATGCCTAATGCCAAAGCACTTGATGAATTAATTCACACATACGCATGTTCCTGAAGGTAGTCTTAAATAGGTCAATGATGTTGGAGACAAGAGTTTGCTCAGATTTTCATTAAAAGTAAAAAAGCAAATCAAGTGGCTTATATCTATTTAGATTCACAGGGAGTAATCCTGAGTTCTTTATTTAATAAGCCACATTAGAAAACTAGCACAGTAGGCAACGGCCTTTTAGTTGCAAATGCAATGTATATGTGCAGGAATTTAATCGACACACTTTTATTTTAAAGTAAAAAAGAATGTGCATAAAAAAACAACAGAATATAGAGAACCCCAACTAATTCAAATCTAGCAGTAGATTATAAGGTCAATCCTTTGTTGTGTGGTGCAGTGCTGAGTGAGAGTCCTTGGAAGGAATACAGGGGCATATTTATCAAGCAGTTGCGTCACCCTTGCGCCACGCAATGGAGCTCAAGGGCAATGCAACTACTAAATAAGATTTATCAAGCCATGCAAGGTCGCCTTGCATGGCCCTGAGTGGCTTGATAAACCTGGCGTAACTTAACGCAGTGCAAATCACTGCGTTGCATTACTCTGCAGCAGGGAGACGTTCCATGGGTGCAGCATGGGTGTTCCCACGCATCCTCCCATGGATTTTGGCACATTCCCATATTTACTATTGCTGGTAGAGTTGGGAATGCATCAAAATGCTACGCCTCCCCAGGTGAGGCATAATGAGGAGAAATAACTTTATTTCTCCTCGTTTTTACCTCTTTCTACATGTACTGCATTTTGCAGTACACATAGAGGAAAATGCCTCTGGGGATTTCTTTTGTGCAGGAAGGTGTTACTTCCTGCACAAAAACAATCCTGCTTACCAAAGCAAGGCACCCTTGTACCATGATGCAAGGGTGCCTGTGTTGGCACTAGGCAGCACATTCTGCCCAGAGCAGGGAAAACAGAAATGTGATGTATAATGTTAAATAGGGTGCATTCCTGCCCTTTCCCTATCACGCAGCGCAGCAAGGTGGCTTGCTGAGCTCCATGATTTTTTTATACATATGCCCCAATACAGTCCCTCTCATTCATATCAAGCACCAAATTGAGGCTCACTTTGCCCTGAATTGTTGATGCTGGCATTTTAATAAATAATATTTTGGACCACAAATTAAAATCCCACTGTGTGCTTTAGGGCCTTACCGGGAGATATCAAAACTAAGGAGGAAATAGATTTTAAGTTCAAAGAAAGGCAAGGACGCCATTGTCTCTAGACTATGACACACAGCAAGAGTCTAGCCTGAATCTGATATGTAAACAGGCACGTGCTGACTGGGTGTTGTCAAAGAATCTGGGATTTGTTCTATCGCAGATCAGACCTTCAGTTGGGCTCCTCCATAAGGGGATGTGATGTTAGCACTTTGAATGGAGTTATTATCAAATCATCTAAAATATTGTAAAGGTGACTCTATGAAGCCTTTCAATTGTCGAGGTCCCTAGCATATACATTAAAAACACAGGGGCATAATTATGAAGGTTTTGCGTAGCTCTTGTGCCACGCAGGGGGATGCAAGGGCAACGCAAAACCTAAGTTGGAATTATCAAGCCACGCAATTCCACGTTGCGTGGCCCTGCATGGCTTAATAAATATCGAGTAACACACCACTGCGCAAAACGCTGTGTTGCGTTAGTCTGCCTCGGAAAGCATTCCATGGGTGGAGCGTGGGCATTCCCATGTGTCCATCCCTAGATATTGGTACATTTCCAAATTTAACAACACTGGTAAACCTGGGAATGCGTCAAAATGCTAGCATAACGAGAAAAAAATATCTTTATTTCTCCTCTTGTTTTCCTTTTTCTATGTTCTGCATTGTGCAGCACACACAGAAAGAGGAAAATGGCTCATATGATTTGTTTTGTGCAGGAAAGTGCCCCTTCCTGCACAAAAACAATCCTGCTCACAATGCAGGCTCCTTTGTACCTAGGCAGCTAAAAGGGCGCCAGTGCAAGTAAAGGCCAGGAGTGCATTGTACGTTAACTATGGTATATTCCTGCTCATTCACGCAGCACAGCAAGATGGCTTGCTGCGCTGTGTAAAAGCTACAAAAATATTCCCCACAGTACGTGTCTACTCCCTTACAGTGGTGTGTTTCACAGCAAAGTTGATTATTACAAAAATCCACACATCTCCTTCAAGGTTATAAAATGTGTATAACTACTTACAAAATACATAACCGTTTTGATGCTTGCAGACTTACGAGGTGCTCACTAATATTTTAGATTAACCCTTTTTTCGGGGATATTAGTTAATATGTATTGAGCTGATTATGCTTATCTTTTTCCTCTGCGTGCATCGTTCTACCCAGCCATGCTCAGGGATTTAGCCCAGTCATGTCAGCACTGCTCCAATTGCAAACACGTTCTCCTGTGTTCTGCACCTCTGCGATGCTAAGCACGTAATTTTTTTCTTGCCCATAAAACTTCTTTCATTAGTACCTTTCAGCAATACTTTGTCCCTAAAATATAAGTGCTTGGTGGTCTTGAAAATCATGTGAACTTCTCTGCTATTTGTCCTGTAAGTACCTCTAAGCAGTTTGCATCATTACAGCGCTGAAGTATCTTTGTTTCTTTTTTGAGTTTAAAAAGCTTTATTGAAATAATTGCATCAAAAAGGTACATCGCCATAATTTATGTCCAAAAACTAGCAACAGATATAGTAACAAAATATTCATGCAGAAAAAGAAGATACAGTTATAACATGAACAGATTTTAAAATGCTGCATTATAAAGCCAATAGATGGATAAAGAAAAACCTAATACAAATAGTACCATAATAATGCCGCATTTTATGTTTATAATAAGGGGGAAGAGAAGGGCAATAAAATGGAAAACAAAGGCGAGGGAAGACAAGATAATAAAAGAAATATTAAAATAAAAGAGTGCAAGTAACCAAGCTTACAGAGGACAATATTGTAAATTGATAATAGCATTGTAAATGAGAGTCCAACAATTAATGACAATTGAATGTTATAAACAACAATGAAAATATCAATGTGGTTGAAAAATAAAATTACTATCCTGAATCCGTACAGGTGGAGTAGATCAGTAGGTAGTAAGAGGTGACCAAAAAATATTCTTCTGAAGGAGTTGATGTGTGGAGGTGGTGGATGCTCTGTCAAGTCTATGATGGTGGGAGAGTAAATTCCACAATCACGCAAAAGTAACTTTGGTAGCGTCTTTCCAGTTAGATGTTATAATTTGAAAAGCATCGGCAATACGCACATCCACAAATTTACCCAATTTATAAGCACGAATCCAGATAGGTGAAGAACTACCCAAAGAAATAGATTTAATTTCAATAGGAAAACGAATGAAGTACATAGTGGAAATTGTTCTACAAATCCTCTTCTAGATGGAGTTAATTTGAAGCCAATAAAAAAAATGACTGGAAGTATGTGCCTGGTGTGCTAGTACAGGCTAAACACGAGTTTGACAAACTTGAGTTATATTTGCAAATAGAGGTACGAGTTAAAAACAATCTTTAATAAAAATAGTATAAAGTTTGTATAGTGCTGGCGTTACAAGAGGTATGATGTATTATTTGCCAGATGGAATTCTAGGTTTGTATGGAGAAAGAGTGGTGTAATTCTGATTCACATATAAGGGCCCGATTCCGATCTTGTTACCTTGTAAGCATACCGACCAAATCGGTTCCGGAATGCTTTCCGTACGACTCGGATTGGGGGAGTCCGACCAAGCGATTTGGATGCATCTGTATGCATCCAGATACGATTCGGTCGGACTCCCATTGATTTCAATGGGAGCCTGTGTTCCGAACATGAACACAGGCTCCCATTGAAGAAAGGGGTGGGTGGGGAAAATCGTGCACCCTGTGGCGGGCACCCCATGGTGCCTGCCAAACTGTGCATGGTTGGAAGAAGGGGTCCCATGGGTACCCCCAGGGGCCAGATTCAGAGGGCCCCAGGTGAAGGGGGGCCTGCTCTGTGCCCCCAAAGGCCGATTCCAACAGCCGTTTCGTTCTGGAAAGGCTGTCTGAATCAGTCATCGTACTCGCTCGCTTGGAAACCGAGTCCATAGAGCTGTACGAATCGGCTCCGGAAAGGCTCGACCTGTCCGAATGCCTTTCGGATCTGATTCAGACAGGCCTAACGGTTTCCAGGCAGCGTACTTGGTCATTCGGAAGTGTGTCCGAATCGGTCGGATACAAGGGCTCCGGTTCGGAGTCCTTCCGACCGACATCGGAATCGACCCCTAAGTCTATTTTGTATTTGGGATTATTGGGTGAAGAATAATGGAGATATTTATATATGTTGAAGGCTTTAGAGGGTAAGGAAAAGAGTGATTGTACTGGAGGAGGATAGGATGTAGAAGGAGAAGCATGTGAAATCAGAGAGATATGTTGTGTAAGAGAATATTTTAATGATTCATATTTATGAGTGGAAGTGACGGAGAGACCAAATGTGTTGTGCACTTCAGAGGAGGTAAGAAGACGTGACCCTTGAACTAAATGTTTGACTTGGATTATTCCTTTAGCAACCCAATCTTTCCAGAATTTTGTGATTTGATATCTTAATGGATTTATTAGGCCATATAAATGATTCTAGGAAAAAGTACGAAGAAGGGAGAAATCTAGTGAGGATCGGAAAGAGGGTAGAAATAGATTGTGTAATGGTAGGTGATAAAAAAGAGTGTGGAGGTTAAGGAAAATAATCCAAAGACTGAAAAGGGAAGGGGAAAATCAGGGAATCTTCCAGAAGATTCCAAACCATTAAGGGAGTTTCATGTGACGAATGAATGTGAGGTAAAACCTGTTTAATTAAAAAAGAAGACAAGTTAGGAAAGCTGACTTCGCCCTTATCCTTGGATTTGCACAGAAAAGATAAAGGAATGCATTTTCTTCGTCCATTTCATAAAAATTTACTAAGGGAACTGTTAAGGGATTTAAAGAATTTCAAAGAGTTTGTAACAGGTAGCATGGATGGGTAAAAGTTAATAACAGGGAGCATCATCATTTTTATTTTGTCTAGCCAACCCCATCAAGATAAATAGAGAGAGGACCATTTCTCTGACATTTGAAGAGTTTTTTTAAAGGAGATACTCCGAATTGATCTGAATGGTTTTCATGATGGAGGAGGAGTATTTGGTCCCTACACATTTATTATAATTGGAATTCCATTTAAAACCATTTTCTGCAAACATCTCTTTCAAACATAATATATTTAATGGGAGAACTTCATATTTAGTAACATTTAGTTTGTAACCTGATAAGCTGGAGTAGGTGTTTAAAAGATCAGTACAGGCAGGAATTGAAGTTGTGGTTGTGAGACATATAAAATGATATCATCCGCAAAGGCCCTGAATTTAATTTCAGTCTATTTATGGATGGAACCATGAAATGATGGTGAATGGCATAGAGTATGTAGAAAGAGTTCTAGGAGTAATATAAAAAGTAATGGAGATAATGGGCAAGCTTGTCTGGTACCACAGTGGAGGGAACAATAAGAGGATCGGGTTCCATTAACAAAAATAGAGGTAGTTGGAGAGGAGTAAAGTACACTAATACATTGCAGACTTCTGGGGCCAAAACTGTGCCATTTGAGTGCTTGCATCATGAAACGCTATTGAACACGATCGAAAGCTTTCACCACGTCTAAAGTGATGGCGGCTATGGGGGTAGAACTCTTAGAGGCCAGATGAATAATATTTAGAAAAGCTCTTGAATTGTCAGTGATATGTCTGTCCTTAAAAAATCCAGTTCCATTCTAATGAGATCTGGGATGAATTAATTAAGTTGAAGAGCTAATATTTTCACAAAGATCTTGCAGTCCAAATAAATAGGGTAAATGGGTCGATAGCACAAGAGGAGAGATCTTTATCTTTTTTAGGGATCAAGCAAAGCATTGCTTCCCAAAAAGTGCCTCTAGCTTCATTATTAAGAAAAAAGTATTGGTATAGAGAGAGGAGATAAAGAAGTAAAATATGTGAAAATTGTAAGTAGAATTCAGCCATGAAACCATCCGGACCGGGGTATTTATCCTTGGGTAATTTTGCTAATGTAGACTTAAGGTCTTCTAAGGATATGTCCTTATGGAGTAGGGAGTAATCTTGAGGCAGGTGAGAACGGGGAGGAAGAGATTCAAAAAAAGAGTCTAGGGCAGTATCAGATGGAGAAAATACTTATGTGTACAAATTCTGATTAAAGTCAGTAAAACATTGGAAAATGTCCTCGTCTTTTAAATGATTAACTCCTTTGTCATCTATAATGTTTACTATTTTTGATTTTTGGGATTTAACTTGCAGATAATTTGCCAACAGCTTTCCAGTACTATTACGCCCACCATAGACCTTAGAGTTAATCTTCAATAAAACACCGGAAGCCTCTTCTGTGGATTTTTTAAAGACCAACTTGGCTTGAATGAAATCTTTAAGAGTGGTTTAGTTGTTAGAAGTATAGTATTTATGCTCAAGTTGTTTAACAGGAGAAAGTAGGAGTGGAGAACCCTTCAAGTATTTTTTTCTTTATAGCTGCGGCGTAATCAATAATGCGACCTCTAGCCGTAGCCTTAAAGGCGTCCCAAATAATATAGAATGGGAGGTATGAAGTAATGTTTGAGTAAAAATATTCCATCAGAACAAATTCAAAGTTTTCCACAAAGTTTGGATCTTTCAGTAAATAGTCATTAAAATGCCAATTTTTTGATCTGGAGAATTCAAGTGAAATATCTATATCAATAAAAAGAGGTGCATGATCGGATATTAATATAGAGCCGATTTCAGCATGAGCTACTGTGGGAAGTAATTTAGGTGATTTGAAAATATAATCAATTCTGGATTTTGAATTATCTGTGGGTGAATAAAAGGTGAATTCTATGTTCTCTGGATTAGAGATCCTTCATGCTTCTTTCAGACCTCTGGATTGGATAGTGTTTTTGAAGGTTTTTTGCATTCTACTGGGGACATATCAAGCAGAAGATTTTCTATTGGCAAAAGGATCCATAATCTGATTACAGTCTCCTCCCACAAGAAGATTACTGCCGGAAGAGGAATGTAAAATGAGAGCTACGTCTTCTCAAAATTGTACGTCAATACCAGTGGAACCATAAATGTTAAGGAGGGAAATGGGAGTATTGTTGATGTTGGTGTGAAGAAGAAGTCATCAACCCTCCTCATCCCTCTCCTCCTCTTCAATTGAAATTGAAAGTGACCTTTGAAATAGTGTAATTACACCATTTTTATTCTGATTTGCGGGAGAACAGAAAGCGTAGCATATTCAATGTTTCTTTAATGATTAATATCTTTTCCTGTAACATAACAATCTTGCACTGCAATCTGGCTAAATGCATTAGCACTCTGATTCTTAATAGAGTTATGTAGACCTTTCACATTCCGGGACACTACTCAGAGATTGTTAACCATATGAATGGGAAAGCAGCTTATATTGTAAATACATTCTTAATTCAGTAAAAAATACAATGCAAAATGAAAAGGATAAGTAAACCATGCAAAGGAACAAATAGCTTGTATTGCCACGATAAGAGTCCGGTAGAAAGAAAGGAGGGGAGAAAAAAGAAAAGAGGAAGGAAGATGAAAAGAAAGAAGTAAACAGTTGTAGAAAAAGAGAAGATGCAACACAAAAAGATGGATTCAAGCTTGTCTGGCTGATGAGGGATAAAACCCCAAAACCTGTTCCAGGATGCTTGTTTCCAGTTCAGGGAGCACCTGGCCTGACTGTTCGGACTGGACTGTTCCCATAAGGAGCAGGCTCAAGACTGATTTGCATACAGCTGGGTCTAAATTGAGGTGGTATGGTGGGCAAAAGAACGATGGGTTGGGATGCTACCATGAGTGATTGGCAGTGGTTAGACAAATTGCAAGCATTCCTCCCATCACCTTTTGTGTGTTTCATGTACCGCCCAAGTGGCATGGGCATGCCCAGACGTGGGTCTCATGCTCACTGTGTCACTGGGTTCAAGCAAGCCTGGCTGATGAGGGGTAATATCCCGGAACCGGTCCAAGGATGCTTGTTGCGGTTCAGGGAGGTCCTGGCCTGGCAGTTCAAGCTGGACTGTTCTCATAAGGAGCAGGGTCAAGACTGATATGGTTGGGTCTAAACTGAGGTGGCATGGTGAGCAAAAGAACAATGAATATAAACAATATTTGTGACTGAGGGTGTTGAAGAGTCTGGTTGAGGGTTGGAAGGATGGGCTGGGGGTAAGGCTGCCATCAGTGAGGAGGCCATTGCCTGAAAAGATCTCTGTTGAGCAGACATGCTACAGTTAATGCCCTTCAGGAGCTCCAGCATCTGTGTCATTACGTTGGACTGCCCCTGCAGTGCATTCAACAGAGATCTGTCTCAATAGTGATACAGCCTCTTCACTCAGGGCAGCTGTGGGCACCGGGGCCGTGGAAGAGGTGCCTGGGGCAAAGGAGACGTCACGCCCCTGATGGGAGTGAATGTGGACAACTTTGTGGGGAACAGCAGTGAGAGTGGTGGAGATGGAACGGGTGGTGGCGAACAAGGGTGTTTGAGACACAACCACCACAGAGCTGCCACCGGAACCTGACTCCACCGAGGATGATGATGACGAGTCTGTTTCCTCCAGGACACGGCCCTCACCCTCCGAAACTGTGACACCGCCGCTGTCAGCTGGGGAGCACTCAGTCCAGCTGCCTCCCCAACGTTGTCTGCACTGCCTCCTCTGCCTGGCTCGGTTGATGCTGAAAAAACAGTGGAAACAGGTATGAGAAATATGTACATACTCATCTTCCTAACATTTCCACAACAGTGACATCAAAGAGGCATACACAACTGCACCAATTTTGGCCACTAATACTTGCATGGCCACTAGTGGTCATAAGTTATACTATCAGCTTGCACATAGATGTCCATGGCAAGAGACCCCTACCACAACAATGGACATGCTCATTGCACAGAAGTCTCATTCGCAACATCATCACCACAGTACAGCTATACTACACAGTACAGATATCCAATGCCTAGAATGTGCTATTACCTGTGAAAGTAGCACACCTGTAACAAACAATGAAGGAAAATGAATAGCAAATAACATATGCCAAAACAACAAATAGGCCCCACCATTGAATGGACACACTCTAACACATTACCAGACAACATCATTCCAATAAAATGCATTTTCCTTAATGGAATATGAGACCTACATCAACATTGGAATTGATTACTCAACATAACCATACAATATCACATACCACCCATAGATGAGCAGAATGTGGAACACAGTTGTAACTCCACAGTCCAAAACAAATATAGTCCCCAAAGTAGACCATTAACAAAGTGAGATGATACCATTACAATGTTGGTATGATCTACTTACACACGACACACGGTTTGTGTGTTCACTACTGTACACCAAATCACAGTGATAGAACAATGCACTTCATTCATCTTCTAAAACATGACTATGTCCCACAATCAAACTGGATATATATATACAGTCTAATAAACAGTGAAATGTCGATGGTCAATCAAGGATCAACATCAACTCATAGCTACACAGACCAACATGTGTTCAACAATGCATATGACAATAGCTCGTATACAGACTACACTATATAGATTAAAATCCCTCATAGCAAGGCCAAAGATGGAAAAGTAATGTGTCAACAGGCCATTTCCAAACATCACATTTGTGAGCACTTCATATGACATGCCACAAAATATTGCTGCAGCAACTTCATGAACAATATCTTGTGATCTGTCATGGGTGGGATATCTGACAATCACAACATCACACAATTGTATGCATCATGGCACATAAGTAAGCCATGTGACGCCTTTAATTGGAGGTATATTAATCTCATCTTGAAATGGATACCGAAAGTAGAGATGAGATTCCTAGTGGAATACATCCTTTTTACTATCCAGCCATGGTATAACACATCAGCCTCAAGTGTGGAGTATTCCATCACTCCTTCTGTATGAAGATCAGTCTAGAAAGTGAGTAAAATGCTAGAGAATGTTAGGTAGACTCTGTACAACACTCACCCCCTTCTAGCTGCTGTTCGGCCCTCAACTGCCCATCAAGCTCCGGATAGGCCACCACCAGGGCACGGATCGTCAGGGGAGTCAAGGGCTGGCGCATGCTCCTGAGACGTGGGGAGGACCTTCCCAGCTGGTACTTGGTAATATTGTGGCATCTATGTCTGAAGTCCTCCCACCTCTTGTGACATTGGGAGCTGCGCCACTTATAGACTCCCAGGGTCCGCACATTCTGGGCGATGACTTTCCATAATGCCTGCTTCTGATGGGCGTTGACCTGCACATAAATACAAGATGAACCAAGTCAAGGTCAGCCTGTTAGATGACAAGAACAAAACCCCTTTCAAGCTGAGCCATTGCTGACACCTAGCACAGTAAGTGGGTACCACCAACCATTTTGCATTAAGATGCCTCACATCAGTGTTACCACCTTTTGAAGTACAAACACGTGGGTATTGTCCTGCAGCCACTAAGACACATGCCTGAACACAACGTCCTGGCACACATTCCACAGCACACATACATGTTTATGCTCATCATTGCCTACTGTGTGTTACAGAGGTACATACAACACTATCACCAACACATGATGGACTAGACTTTTAGTCATGTCTGGACACACCCTGTATCCATCTGGCATATCATCATCCAGCTAATGCCCCATGCTGCCTGACTGACAATATGATGTACTACATCAAAAATCTACAGTGCAAAGTGTATGTCAGCATGCGTCACATTGTCATCTGACTAAGTGGCAAGCAAAGGACATATTGATAAGGATCAGGTCATGTCTGACATGTGTAACATGATGTAAGGGCTATGCACCTACTACTTGCAATCAATGTAACATGGAAGACCCCACCAAACACTTGGGCATGCACATGCAAAGCACACGTCTGAAGAAGCATGACAACTGGGCAAGTTTGGTCAGGCACACATGAGGTAGATAAAGGTATGCAGTTCCACAACTTTCGGAATACCGGAATTAGAAATCTAACCATAGGAAGAACAGGGATTCCACTGAACATGTGTGAAAGATCCTCTTTCCAGAAAGAAAAATTATTTTCTAGAGTCCCCTCACCCACCAGGGTTACCCCTAGGTGGCATGCTTCATCATTGGGGTCCTCTCAATCCGCTGCGGATTGAGGCGTGCTGCGACTTGCGAGCTACGTAGGAGCCCTTAGTTTTTGGAAAATATGTGTGGTGCAGTGATGTGGAGTGGGAAAAATAGATTAAAAATACCTAGCTAGTGAGCTAATGTTTTATTCCTGCTCCTAGTCGGTATGTTTTAAAATCAGGGGTTAATACTGAGAAAAGACCTAACTGTAATGAGTATGGAGTCCCTAGTACTGGGTTGACATGTTTCGAGCTTTCCCCTAAAGCTCTTCCTCAGGACCACACGAGGGCCAGCCCCGTGAGTACCACTCCTAAAGAATCCTGTGATTAGGAAACAATGGGGTGCACACCTAATGTATGTGCACCTGATACTTAATACATACGGTTGTACACTGACACGCTGTATCTGTAGGAAATAAAGCGAAAGGAAAATTAAAAAAGCCTGCCTACCAGCCAAGCTGGCAGGCTCTATATATATGCGGTGTTGTATCTCGATCAATGTACTCCTCTATAGTGGGTGTACTTAACAGCTATTTTGTGCGATCATCTGTGGTGGAAGAAATCAATCACACACGATATCTTTGTGAAGAAAAGTAGTTATGTACAAATTGCAGTTTAAAAGCACTCGTGAAAAAAGACACCACGTGACATACAACATATAACAAAAAAAATAGTATTACATATCAGTGACACATACTTTTGTTTAGGCATAAATATGCCTCATGATCTGCAGGGGTAGAGCGGCTTGTAGTCACACCCTAAAATGGTAATAAGGACATCGAGATGGTCATTAGAGTTTCGTAAAGGTAAATGAGATAGGAACCGGGGAGAAACTCCCGGTGCCTTGGCTTATCCTGGAAGGAAAAAAGAAACCTTATTATTTCTTTGAGAAATAAGGTCAAAAACGGGTCTGGCTGGACTTACTTCGTCAAAGCACTCCTCTTGGAAAATGACCTGATGGCACCCCTGGAGACCGCATCTTACTGCGTCTGTCTCCCGGTGGCCATTAAATAGACCCGGAACAGCTTAGTCATGCTTACTTAAAAAAACTAGACCGTGTCTCTCACAAAATGGCCGCTGTGACTGGGAAAGGAGGGTGGCCATATTGGGCGAATTAAATCCGGATCAGCCTAGTCATGCTTACTACAAAAACTAGACCATATCTCTCACAAAATGGCCGCTGTGACTGGCAATGGAGCGGGACCATCTTAGGTGAATGACCAAATTGTCGGGTATTGTGGACAAAAAGCTGAAAATGAAATAAAACTAACATGGGGGATACATTTATAAAGGGGATACATTTAGACACTCAAGTACGATGTAGACTAGTGATTATACCAAAGACCATCCTGCCCTAACTCCCTTCCAACACTTATCAACACAGTGTGGGACTACATGGAAAAGTCCATAGACAGGGGCAGACATTTGCCGAAGAAACTTATCCAACATGGACACAAAGAATGGGAAGAGCAGTAAGGTGAGGGTGTCTGATTGAGGTCAGTCAGATGATTTGCATCACACCAGGTCCTTACAATACATTCACATGGCCTGGCAGTAAATATACATGTAACCATGCTTATGTAGAGTCAATGGATAGGCCTCCACTTTCAGCATCCCTTTTCGTCAGCACACAGTGTATCATTCACATCACATATTTTGCCATTAAGCAGTATGTGCACAGGCTGATGACATGGCCAAACATCAAACTAAAGATCCAACAGCTTAGTAAGTCTCACTGATGTGACCATTGACATATATGTATTCATGGAAATGTCGTTAGAATCACTGCTCTAAAATGCATCATCATTTATTTAACACACATGCCAAACATCATTAACACTAGTTCACATGAGATATACACATGAAATGCAGAAAGCCCAATAACCCTAATTGATCAGATACATGTCCACCTAAGGTAATATATCATATCTGGCAACATTTATACACATGATGCCCATTCTTCATGCAAACCTGCACAGACCATAAATCTTTTACATTGTACATAGGTCTCTGTTAATGAACATTGTCGACATCCTCCATGTACAGGATATGGACATGGAGAGAAAATACTGTCACACAATCTCTTGAAGCACGTTACATACAGCACACATATTCAAAGGTTTTTAACGAGACTTTGGAAGGCATGCATCCTGACAAAGTAAGATGTTTAAGTTGTCGTACACACCTGCTCCTCTGCTGAGCCATACAGTTGTCTATACACGGGGAAGACCTCTTCTACCAGCTTTTCGATTTCTTCAAGATAGAAGGCAGTGGCCCTCAACCCTTTGGGATGTGCCATTATGGCCAACAGAGAAGGCAAACAGCAGCTACTGTTGAGGAGGTCTGTCTGCAGCAGTGTCAGTTGGCAAGTGAAGATGTCAGGTCACTGCCACCTACATATATGCCACATACTCAAAATACATCATGCATGCACACTGCCATTGGACCGTGATGTTCAAAAACATCCAATCCCATACAAAGGAAGTTCAGGCCGCGGTCAACACCCCCTACTGCGCGTTGAACATCCGCTTGCAGCATTTGAAAAAGAAATGAATGATACGCAAGGCAACACATGCGCCATCATAGCGGTTGTCAACAGAGTGTACATCAAGCGACCCATAGAAACAGACTGGCCACAGGCACTTTCTAAAACATATAAAGATGCTTCAAAAGAATTCATATTCAGCATTTCATCCACAGACTGCTCTCCCCTCCATTGCCTCCTATGTCCCCATCTACTCAACAGAAATCGGTATCTCCTTGTTTACGTCAGGTATTTTCTGCGAAGTTATTTATCTGAGACAGGTTTTTTTCCTTCTATGAATCTGCGGCTCCACAACAGATATCACCCTGAGATGTACATAAGAGGAGATCAAATAGGCAAGACATCCACTGTAAGGGTAACATCCATAACCATCATCTAGCGTTTCCTGGTGTGTCAGTGTACAAATCGAAAAGATTGTATGCGTTGCACTGATGTCACAATATAGTCTCGCAGCCATCACAGGATGTATGTAATGCGTTGAATGTCAATTCCCACATTAGTGACTAAAATGTTTGAGACTTCTCCATTTTCATAACCTGATTGACTCATCATGCACGTGGGCATAGTAACAACTGTCCTTGATAGCTCTTCAAACATTCCAACAAGTAACTGGATGTATGTTCATGACATCTCACATTTCCAACAATGCCATCACAGACATACATACGATTGTTACAGTATCAAGTTGTCAGAATAGTACATTTGGTATATCTGGAAATTCTGACTTACTCCTGTAGTTTTCCAATATTTTGTGATCACAACCCCATCAAGTCTGGCTCATATTAGTCAACAAGAATCAAGATGTAAGGTCATCACATGTGACAAAATCATAAAACAATTATTTCAGCTTTACAATTCAGATAATAAATGGTGGCAGGACTCAAGCTGAAATGTGAAAATATTGTTTAATGAATGAAAAAAACAACTATGTACACTTAACAAGGTCTTAGGCCAGTCCATTCTGCACGAGTCATGTACATTAGGCATCTGTGCCTACAACATTGCCTACTGTTCACTGCAAAAAGAAAAAACACCTCAGGAGAGGCAACAGATGAGCAAGCCAGGCACCTCAGGGACCACACATGGGAGGAACAGACTACTTTTCAGAAGAGGCAGGGTGAGGTGTTGGAGGGGGTGATTGGGGAGGGATGGACTTTGCCCTTGAAGGGGTTTTTCTCTTCCTGGGGTGGGTCTTCCTCCTATGACAGGGGACTGATTTGATATGGGTGGGTCTGGGCATGGTGGTATATGGAATGGGGATGGTTAAAGTGGACTTGGGTGGAGGGTTGGAAGGGAGGTTTCCCACAGAGCAAAGTCCAATACACATGAGGAACTGCGCTTGGGCAGAGGCTCCAGGTAAAACAAGGTTTGGATCAGGTTGGGAGGTAGAGGGAGTGGAATGAACTGAAATGTTGTCATGTGTTGTGTGTGAAGGTGTGGTGGGATAGGTGGCTGTGAGTGGGGATGGCTGGTTGTGTGGTGGTGTGGTGGGTTAGGTGACTGGGTAGGGATGTCTGGCTGTGTGGAGGTGTGGTAGGATTGGTGACTGTGAGTGGAGACGGCTGGCTGTGTGGAGGTGTGGTGGATTGAGTGACTGTGGGTGGGGCTGGCTGGCTGGCTGTGTGGAGGTGTGGTGGGTTGGGTGACTGGGGGTGGGGCTGACTGGCTGTGTGGAGGTGTGATGGTTTGGGTGACTGTGGGTGGGGGTGGCTGTAGTGTGCTACATTTGTCTGTCTGGGTGCATGCATGGATGTGTGTATTTCGGTTCTGTAAAGGTACAGACATAGGGAATGTGGACTGGGGATAGGGAAGGTGAATTATGTGGGTAGGAAGGCTGGAGTGGGTGAAATGCTGCAGTTGCTGAGGTTGCTGGAGCCTGAAAAATATCCCTGTAGGGCACCCATACCACTATGAATGCCACCCAGGTAGGCAGCCATCTGAGCACGCTGGCTTCCCAGACCCTGGATTGCATTCATTAGTGCAGTCTGCCCGAAAGAGATCTGTTTTAGGAGGTCAATGGCCTTCTCACCAAGGGAAGCTGGGGGCACAGGGGCAGAGGTGCCTGGAGGTGTGGAGATGGCTGCCCTCTTAAAAGAGTAGGCCTGGGAAACTGTTTGGGGAGCAGCCGGGAGGGCAGAGAAGGGATGTGGGGTGGCGGCCAAAGGTGGATCTGCATCAGGGTGTATAGTAGATGCAACCACCAGGGAGTGGCCACTGAAGTCCAACTCAACAGATGTAGATGTGTCATCTGTTTCCTCCGTGGCACTCCCCTCACCCTCCTGGCCACAGGGTCCTTCGGTGTCAGAATCCCGATTTGACCCACTTGTGCCAGCTGCATCACCAGGATCCTGGGCCCTGTCTCCTCCACTTGCGTGGGTAGTTGCTGAAATGGCAAGTTAACTTGGTTATACAAAACCATCATTACACACAGGTAGTTAAACTTTGAGGCACTGCACAAGACTGCAAGCATATATCCATGGGACAACTTGCACAGAGTAAATGTCATGATACCTTACATGTGTATTTTTTCATGGCCCAAGAGTCTGTGTTCAACATCTGTGCATATCATGCAACATGGCATGCCAACATAACACTGCTTGATTCTTCATTTCATTTGTACGAATAAACGTCAAAAATACCTTGCTACTCAAAGCCAGATGGCAATGTGAGCTTAATCGTATCATGCCATCATGTCCTGGTAAGACAGTTGTCTAATCTGTACTCACACTTCATCAATTCAAGGTGAGCTCAATCTTTGAATGTAGTAATGACATTTAACATGTCTGTCATTTCACATTTCTACCATATCTGTTATCTCTGTTGTAAATGTTGACACAATAGTTGCACAAGTCAGACCCTTACACCAAACTGTTTTGAACCAACATGACCTCCAAATGATGCTACACATAAGGCACATTCATCTAGTGCATCCTGTCTAATTTAGAAAGCATATTTGGAATGGAAAAATTTGGCACTGCTGAAAATTCTGAACACATAGACACTGGTGTAGTATGGGACACCTCATGACAAGGTTCAATTGACACCACAGTATCATGGTTGTCTACCCCATGACATGTGCACCCATAATTGATGTAACATGGACACACTATACAACATATGATTTAAGGCAGAGTATTATGACTATTCTCATATTATGACATTTACATGTCACATACATGAGTAATGGCCAGTCACCAGAATGGAACGTCACATATTGAGACTATACTGTCATACCTCAAACCATGTGTAAGTCCTGCTCAACATCAGCATCATATGTATTGCATTGACTGCAGTGTCTTTCTTTGGGTTTTCAACACATTTATGTAGATGAAACCCTGACATTGATGTGGCCTAACATGTTTCTCCACATAATACATCTTTGTGCTTAACACAATGGCTTACATTTCAAGACATCAGATTGGCAGAAGGAGCATAATCTACAAACATGACAATGGTCAGAGACACCTGTGCCCATGCTGACAGCCATATATTTTGCTGTTTAATTAGCCAAGCAAACCAACCCATGTTTAGCACTCACACTTCAGCTAGTGGTGAATGGCATCACCTGTTACGTACAGAAGTTGTTAAGCTGTATATGTTTTGTGCAGTACATTACTCACCCCCTCCTAATGGCTGTTGGGCTCTCAACAGCCCATCTAGCTCTGGATAGGCCACCGCCAGGATACAGTCCACCATGGGATTCAGGGTCCTGAGCGTGCCCCTACGACGTGGGGAGGACTTTCCAAGCTGGAACTGTGCGATGTTGTAGCAACTCCATCAAAGGTCCTCCCACCTTTTTTTGGCAATGGACGCTGCGCCGGGAATTGACTCCCAAGGACCACACTTTCCGGACAATGGCTTTCCAATGACGTTGCTTGAGATGGGCGTTGACTTGAATGGATACAACAGAGGGAGAGAATGAGTAGTCATCCCCTACATCACATAATAATCTCACATACTTGTGAAGGCAGTGTTCTGACATGACCCTGAGAAACTGTAGTATATAAAAAGTTCAAAGGATATCATTAATGCCCAAACACACACACATTGACTGCTTTATCACCATTGACGCAACAAAATTTGGTTTAACTGACACTTGGGCACAAGTTTGCCTTGTGCATTACAACTTGTTGAACTTTGCTAAATGCATCCTGAAGATCATGCATGGTCCTGAGTAGGAAGATGGTGCAAGCAGACCCATTGTAGTGCAAGGTGTGTATGGGTTGAACATTCATACATCATTCATCACAGTCATGACATTGCCAGAGATGCCAAGATCTAACGTGTGGATATGGGTTCATCACAGATAAGTCTATGACATTTTGTTAGAAAGAGACATGTACAGTTATGGACACCATGGAGCAGCAAACATCTTGGAAATTTCACCTGCTCCCCTGAAAAGCCATATAGTTGGCCATACAGGGGAAGGACCTCTTCAACCATTATTTCCAGTTCCTCCGTAGTGAAGGCAGGGGACCTCACACCTGGCATGGCATTGGTGCTCTCAGAGGTGGTACACAGCAGCTGATGGCGAGGAGGTGTGTGTGGCTGCAGTGTCAATAGGCAATTGCGCATGATTTCAAACCGGAACGTACTTGTATGCTGCAGATGCATGCATGCATGTATACGCACACAGCGATTGGCTTGCCGTGGTCACATTCCACAACGTTAGCCTATGGGAGAGACCGCCGCGGAAGTGAGCTCCAGACATTAGGAGTCTCCATGAGTTATTACCACTGTGTAGGGCATGTCCCATCCTATGGGTCGTGTAATTCACTAAACCGTACTTGTTTTTTTCCAATTCTGGGACTTCATTTTGCAAAATTTGTAGAATGACCACTGGTATATCTTATTCACATACACCTACTAGTTGTACAATCATTACACACAATTGATGTCCATCACTACCAGGATATAGTGTCCAGTTGTGTTGTTCACCTCTGTCAGACATGGTCAGCTATTCCTTGCTGAAAATAGTTGCACACACAAGAAATGAAATCAACTCTTTAGTAATGTAGACATTTTGATTAATATTATAACAAGTATTGTCTGGCTTCTGTGGTAAATATGTGAGATGGCCAAGTAATGTATGTTGAGCTAAGTAGTATTGTTATGATGACACTTTTGTTGTCCATCATGTAGATTATAATTACTTTACATAGACATTCCCCATCCAGCTAACACATTTGTTCATTATTTTACTCCTTCAACTTTACATGTTGCTTCTGTCTCTCACCTAGGTGCCCTAGAAGGAGGAGACGCATGCCTATGGTTTTTTGACCATTCCCTGATCTGCAGACCATGCAAGACAGACATATAATCCAGAAATACCGTTTCGATTGCAAGACTATTTTGGATCTTGCTGAGCACCTTAAGCCATACATTTCACTTGGACTTGTGAATCCGCACAATATCACGCCACTTGTGAAGGTGTTGGCTGCGTTACATTTCTTTGCCACAGGAACATTCCAATTCACAGCTAACACATGTGGTGGGATGTCACAACCAAAGTTCAGTATGTTGCTCACAGAAGTCCTTGCAGCTCTATTGAAACACTTTTGCACATATGTTATGTTATGTTATGTTATGTTATATAGGTTTATAAAGTGCACTGTTACCCAAGGGTGTCCTGGCGCTGAGCACTGTCTACCTGGTACCCTCCACCCCTGAGCCCAGACTGAGACTAAGCTGAAAACAACCAGGTCTTCAGACCTTTCCTGAACGAGAGGAATTCCGTAACAGTCCTTAGGTTTAACGGAAGGTCATTCCAGGCATTGGTGGCTCTAAGGACAAAGCTCTTCCCACCCTAGTTAGCCTTTTTCGCTCTAGGAACGACCACCCGCTTTGCTTCCATTGAGCGCAATGTTCTCCCGGGGACATACCATTGAATTCGCTTTTTTAGGTCTTCAGGGCCAATCCCCATCAGGGACTTAAAGACCGTACAGAGAGCCTTGAATTGAGCTCTTTGTTTGATTGGGAGCCAGTGAAGGTAACGTAGGCCATTTCTGACCGACCTAAACCTCGGAGTGCCCGTAAGCAGCCTGGCTGCCGCACTCTGCACCATCTGTAATCTGTTAAGATGTTTCTTATTAATAGTCAGATACAGGCTGTTACAGTAGTCCAGACGGGACAGAATGAGGGCTGAGACGACTGTTCTGAAACTTTCTTCCGTGAGGAAGAGTTTTATTTTCCTCAGGGTTCTCAGGATAAAAAAGCTTGTTGACACCACCCGCTGACCTGGTCCCCAAATGTGAGGGTGTTATCCACGATCACCCCCAAGTTCTTAACTTTCCGCGAAGGGAGTGGGGGGAGGCCCATATCACTGGGCCACCATGCTGGAGTCCAGAGGTTGGGGTTGTTCCCAAAATAATCACCTCTGTTTTGCCTGCATTCAGCTTCAGGCAGTTAGCAGACATCCAGCCAGTTATTGCTAACATGCAGTCATGGCAGCTGGGGGCCTTTTCCGCTTCTTTACCTCTCTGCAGGGATAGCACGATTTGAGTATCATCTGCGTAAGAGGTTAAGAGTAGCCCAAAAGAGTTTATAAGGGCAGCCAGCGGTCTCACATATATATTGAAAAGCGTCGGACTAAGGGAGGACCCCTGTGGGACTCCACAGGGGAGGGAAAACGGTTTAGATCTGTCCCCTCCTAGATCTACCGTTTGTACTCTGTCGGCCAGGAATGATTTCAGTAGGTTCCAGGCCACACCCTGGACCCCAGCCTTCGATAGACGGCCCATCAACACATTGTGATGGACCGTATCGAAGGCTGCTGACAGATCCAGCATGATCAAAATGGCTGAACCTCCCTGGTCCAGCGCCTTACGAACCTCCTCCGTGGCTTTGATCAACGCTGACTCCGTACTGTGTCCCGCGCGGAACCCATACTGAGAAGGGTCCAATGTGTTGTTTTTCTCAATGAACAGACTTAATTGCATGTTCATAGCCTTCTCCAGTATTTTAGCTGGTAAGGGGAGTCGGGAGATGGGTCGGTAGCTATTAGGATCGCTAAGTACATACATCCAGTTTCCACGACATAAAGATTTCGCCAATATGAAGGCAGATTATTTTGGACTTGGTCACATACCCAACGTAATCAGATCCATAGATGGCATACATATCGGCTTGGTTCCACCACATGACTGTGAGCAGGTGTATAGGAACAAGAAACACTTTCATTCCATTAGTGTGCAAGTGGTTTGCCTTGCAGATTTGTACACCACCCACATCTGTGCCAAGTTCCCAGGATCTGCACATAATGGCTTCAAACTACGGAACAGCAGCATTCCACAGCTGATGTCACGATTCAGACCAGAGAGGGCCTGGCTTGTGGGTAGGTGTCATGTCTGTTACCTCTTTAATGTTACATGTCTTGTACGGTGTTTCAAGTTCACGTGGTCACATTGTGCACTACTATCATTCTAACATCTAGGTGACTCAGCATATCCAAACATGCCATGGCTATTGATGTCACTGATGAATCCCACAATGCCTGGGGAAGTCCACTACCAAAAGGCCCTTGGCAGGACACGTCGGCCAGTGGAGCGGGTTTTTGGGCTCTTGAAAGCCAGATTCCGATGCCTGGAAAAGAGTAGTGGGGTCCTCATCTACTCACCCGGGAAGGTATGTCAGATCACTGTGGCATGCTGTATCCTCCACAACATTGCCCTAAGATGCAACGTACCTCTCATTGATGATGATGATGATAATGCAGGCTACGAAAACCCACTGGGTGAGGCCTGCAAAATGCCTAGTGAAGACGACGACAGTGAGGAAGATAAAGGTGAAGATGTCAGACAGCACCTTATCCAGAACTACTTCTTACAATAGCAGGTATATGGTAAAGAATGTGGATACAGACATTGGAGCAGTGATGTGCAGATAAGAATCTAAATGTCAAGTGTTTAGTGATTGTGACAATGTGTGTCCTGGGACAGATGATATGGGCTGTATATGTTGGTAGGTTGACCCACATGTGAGTTACACTATTGTAGTGACAATTGTGCAACACTAAAGTTCTATTTAGTTTTTAGTAAACCTTGTATGTAGGTCTGAAGCATCTGTGTTGTTGTGTTCAAGGTGTCTTCTTCACTAGGACATTTGCGAGTCGTGACTTCAGTATATATGTGCTGCAGTTCAGGTGTACGAAGTATACATTCGAGGTTGCTGGAAATAGTGTGTCTTGGAGGTTGACTGTACAGAACCACAAGCAAGACACTTTGCACAACAAATGGATGTCTGGGCCCTGACTTCTAAGGTACATCTGTTTTCAGGGGTGTTGGTTGAACAAGTAGATGTGTATGATATGTGACATCACAAGTGTAGGTGTTGTGGCAAAAGCAAAGTACTCTACAATTCTCATGTGTGCCTTCACAATGTCTACGGCCTGAGTGTTGTAGCTGCTGTGTTTTGCTATGTTGTTTGGGGTGATTGTGTCATGCCACTGAAATGGGTTTAGCACCTTACACCTGATGCTGGACATTCTGGATGAATTATTGTGAAAAAATAGAACTTGAAACATGGTGAGGTGAATGATGTTTATTAAATGCAAAAAATGGATTAGGTGGCATAAACAGTGTAAGACAGTAAATTGGGTTATATGTGAGGAACTAAAAAAGGTGCTAAGAACTACTATCAAGGTGAATTACATCAATAGAGTAGAGTTCATAATTTTCAGAACCAAAGTCCTACATACTCCCCACATCAATGCCAGGAGTAGTGTTCAAAAACAGTCAACAGAGTGGAGGTGTTGTACACACAGAGAGACATCATGGTCAAGGTGGACCACTGGCAGGCCTTGAGGTCTTGGAAATCTTTCCTCCTCGGTTTTTGAATGGATGCCCCTTCTTCCTGACTTGGGTGGGATCTGGAGCTGCTAAATCGTGATTGTCTGAAGGACTGTCCTCCTCTGATGGGACATCACATCCTCTGGCTGATGCTGATTTTGAGGGCTGTGATGTGTTTTGACCAGAGGATGTGGTTGATCTTGGTGGAAAAGCCCATCAGATGTTGGTATTGATGTCCCGAAGGACACTGACCAGAAAGACCACCTCTGTGCGCAACCCAGATAACTCATGGTGAATGGCCTCCAGCCTCTGGTCAATGGACTGGTGCTGCTCCGTCATTTCCCTAAGCACAGACACCACCTGGCCCAATGCACCATAGCAGTCCTCGTAAAATCCCATTACTTGTGCGAGGGCAGCCTGGGCGTTTGGATCCACAGTGGCCTCAGCTGGGCAAACCACATTTCTCCTTCCACCATGTCTGGCCCCACTGGCCATTGCCCTAGCACCAGACAGCCTACTGCCACTTGGTTCCGCCTCCTCAGTGTCTGTCTTGGTGTTAGCCACTTGAGGAGGAAGGACTGGGGAGCAAAATATGGGCCCACCTGTGCTAGGGGTACTGGTTGTGGCTCTTGATGTACCAGCTATGGTGGTTGGCGGTGTGGGCCCAGTGACACCAACTGAGTCCGTTTGCTCAGTAGGCTGGGTGTCAGTTTCCTCAGTGGCCTCAAATGGGTTGGGCACAATTCTCCTCTCACCACGTCTGGCTCCACTGCACATTGCGCTTGCACTGGACTGGCTACTGCCACTCAGCCCAGCCACCTCAGTGTCTGTGGTGGTGTTAGCCACCTGAGGAGGTGGGACTGAGGAGCTAAGTATGTGACAGCCTGTGCTAGGGGCACTGGTTGTGGATGTTGATGTACCAGCTGTGGTGGTTGGATGTGTGGGTCCAATGAGACCAACTAAGTCAGTCTGGCTAAGCTGCCCAGAGGTGCCAGGAGTGTCGTCAACATCCACATCTCTGAGGTCAGGGTCATCACTGAGGGCTTCTTGGGAATCTTCCGGGTTTGTTGTTTGAGTCTACTCCCTGACCTGGCTCAGCAGTGTAGCAGGGGTGGGATCATCTGTAAAAAGATTACACAACTGTTAGGTATGATACTATTGGTTTGTGAAGCTCGACATATACTACGTTTCAGCTTGGATGTGGGATGCTGCAAGAGGTAACTGCCCCAGCAGATTTCTCCAACATTTGTGGGGCTTATCCAACATAATCACAGTCCTGATTGCATGAAATCTAGTGAGGTATGTCATAATAAATTTGCCATCCAAAAGGGCAGGTCACTTCCTCAAATGATGGGACACGCTTAATGAAGTTTCCTCATGTGAACCATGGCTCTTTGGTTCTTACAGACATGCAATTGTTTATGAACAAGTACATCTTATTTTACATTTGATTTTTTCTGCATGAATTGTGCTTTTATTGATTTTCCACAACGCATATGTCCTGATCTGTGTCTACTTTTTGAGAGGGATTGTTGATTTGCAATGTGCTGATCATCATTGAGGCACATTTTTGGACATATTTCTTTTCATGTAAATGTCATGGGGTTGCAAATTGTGAGACTGAGCTTGTTCATATGGTCAACATGTGTGACTATCAGTTATTTGGGTTTGCACTTGATTGTTTATTGAGTGGGATGTGCTTCTGGTAGTCCTTGTCGATGTACTGAAGAGGTTGTTGTCTTAGGATCAATGTGGGACTTTTCTATAGTTTAACACAATGGTCACATGTATCAAAATTGTTGTCCTGCTGGTATCTCAACTTTTGTATTTTAAAAATCCATGGTAAAATGTCCATGCCTCCAGTACACACAAAGGTCACACATTTATATGTTGACATTCATCTCTGTTCCTCAGCTCAAGAATGGACATTGATGAATGAGTATATAATTAGCATAGTTGTGTTTGCCATTTGCAATTTATGACCGGTACTAACCAGACATGTCCGTGCATACTGACAAGAAGTCGAGTCCATATGTAAAGACACAGTGTGGTGGATGACATATGTGGTGTGCTGCCCTACATGTTGGCTAACGAATATAGCACATCCTACACATTGCAGAGTATGGAGTTGTGATCTTTAACAGTTGCATAGATAAATGAGAAGATGTTTTGCACATGCTTTCGTGCAATCCCTGATTCACAATGAGGTTACTTATTGTAAGACCAACCATGTACAGATAATTTTGGTTTGTCAGTCTCAAAGTGACTCTTTGGAGCAGGTAGTCATCCCCATTTGACGGTTGTATGTCGGAACAACGAGTTCCTACACAACGACTACCTTAACAACGTGGTCTCTACAATGACCATGTCTTAATCACGAATTGCATTACCATGCATTCCTTTACCACATATTTTTCTAGTAAAGGCTTGCATGGTAAACAGCTATCCGTGGCTAAGCTTACCACCCCCTCCCTCTCCCCGAGCCCTAAATACACCCACCATGCTCCTTCAAACTACCACGAACCCCCACCCTCCCTAAAAACTACTCCTAACCCTCCCCACCCCCTAAAAACTACCCAAACCCCTACCCCCTAAAAACTATCCCGATCCCTTCCTACCCCTAAAAACTACTCCACACCCCCACCCCTAAAAACTACCCTGATTCCTTCCTACCCCCTAAAAACTAACCCGGGCCCCTCCCACCCCCTAAATCTACCCCAAACCCCACCCCCTAAAAACTACCCTAAACCCCCCTACCCCCTAAAAACTAGCCTGATCCCCACCCCCTAAAAACTACCCCCACCCCCTTAAAACCACCACGGACCCCTTTTACCTGTCCTGTTCTCTTTCCGACGCTCCCCTCTCCCCGCCCATCTCGAACACAAGACCGACTTTGCCTTAACCAGGCACATGCGTGGTTAAGGCAAAGTTGTTGTTCAGGCAAGTTGTTGTCCGGCTTGCGGGCTTCCGGAACTCGTGGCTCCGGCCTCGTTGTTCCGGATGTTCCCCCCATTTGACGCAATATTTTTTCATTGTCTACATGCACTATGACAAATGGAGTGTGGAGAATTGCATGGCATTGTGGAGAATTGCATGGCATCTGTTTTGACACATATGATGCAGATGATGAGCGTCGTATGATGGAAAAGCCTGTCATATGTTGTTTACATCATATTGACAAACAATGATTCCTATAGCCATGTATAAGAATAGATGCCATTAGATTGGTTGTTTGCTGACCCTGTTGAGAAATCCCAGGCTACATGTCATACATTTTTGGCTCCAAGTAAATTGTATAGTAGTGTTTTTGGCATGATATACATCATCCCATTCTTTACCATGTTAGGTGGCACATTTCCAATGCTCCTCATTGTGACGTACGGGGCACTTTGATTTCATGTAGCTGACAGCCAGTTCACTGTGTAGTTGACACACAATGTATATTATTTGACCATTTCTAGTTTAATATTTACTGAATGCATGACACATGTACCAGTGTGTCTTAATAATTGTCTTTATCCTAGCTTGTCTTACACAGTATTTCACCTTCCCCCCCACTTGTTACTTAGGTAATGCACAAAGGTATGTTTTTCACACTGGTGAAGTTGTGGAGTAAATGTGATACTGGCTTATGTTTGTTGATACGTCAGGACTCACCAGGCTTGCAATTTGTGTGGTCCTTGTTTATAATTTCCTATTCTAATGGTGCTGCACTCCGATATTTTACCATTTGGTTTCTGTTCTCCCAATGGCTGATATTTAACTGCTTTGTATTCAAAGAAAATATGGTATGCTATTAGAAATGCCCTCAGTCTTGATGCTTACCCTGCTTGTCTGATGATCAAACAGCATCTTAGTGCTTCCTCCACATGAGAGGATAGGGAGTTTCTTGTGGCCTTCCATTCCTATTGGCAAATGTGTTTTCGCTAAGAGGCCTGAGTGCATGGTGGTTTAAACATGATGTAGCTCTCACATCTGCTCGCAAGACCTTCATCATGCAGGGTTTTGGAATGTGTAGTGAAACAGTCATTGTTGTACACTGTCGAACTTTTTTAACTTTGGAGATAAGGGACATCGGTGTTCTGACTTATTAGAGCAAATGAATAAGTGCTTTTTTAAAAATGTTATCTGATCTGCCTATGACTGGTACTTATGTACTGTGTTTTTGTTGGTTCAGAGTTTCATCTATTCGAGAGTTGACTGCCTTTTTGGTCTCTACACGTTGTGGCTGTTCCTAAATATGGATCTCCTGTTCATATTTCTATTCTTCAACAATGGATGCACCGGTTATGGGCCGTCTTGAGGAACTGGTTCTTCAATTGTGTCGTGACAGGATGCTGCAGATCTTCAGCATAATGGTTTTGAGAGAACTGGATCGTCATTGGTCCCTGACATTCAGACATGCCTGGTTTGTAGGCATGCAGCTACTGTTTCATTGTCTCTGGTGTACCTTTCATTGGGCATTGGATCTTTGCTTGTGTTCACGACCTCTGTTGCCCCAGACTTGGTACTGCTGATGAGTCCGGTGCTGACCCATCATCATAATTGTCCTTCTGGCTTGTGAATTCTACATAATACGAGGTTTGAGCCACTGGTGTTGTCGGAAGAATGTGCATCAACACACGCCAGCCTGATTGTGTTGTCGACTAACATGGTTGCAGGTCATTTGTCACCTATCCCAGGATCGGCTGGAGATCAGGATCATGTCTGTTATTTGGAGTTTATACAATGGGCAGTGGAATCTCTTATGGCATCTTAATCTGATTCCGGATTGGAGTCTCTGACACTTCAAGTCTCTAATGGGACCATGGATTCATCATGGAGTCTGTGATTAGGACATATCTTTGGGATATATTTGGCTTCAATGCCAAAATGCTTACTAAAATAGATTGAGCCTAATAATATGCAAGTAAAATGACTGACGATATGGCAACCTATTCTGATACACTAGTTATTTGACAAGGGGGAGTGTACTCAGCTTAATGTATGTTTCTTTGGCATTTTCCCTAGATCAAATTTGTATACCTATCTGTATGTGGATATTGTTGTGGAATCAACTTTCACCGACTTTATATTGTGACGCTTATTGACAATCAAGTTAATGGACTTTGTAATTGTTGAGTTGTTTTGAGAATCACCAGGCAATTAGTATGCACATATTGTAAGATGTCAGACAACATTGTTCCATGTTCTACATATTGGTGAGGCACTACCACCTTTAATTGTTTTAGTGATACTAAAGTGGTTTGGGCATACACAGATATTTGATGGTACATATGCCAATTTGTATGTTGCTCTCACTTCTTATTGCAAAAGTGTGGATGACAGACATTCTGCAATGAGTGGGATGTTGGAGTTGTATATGTGCATACAGGATATATGTGGCTCTCCTTTCCATTCATGATTTATTATTGTAAGGGAGGGGTTGGGGGAAGGATCCTCTATCTCATGCAGTGAAAGACCTGTTACAGTTTATGTATCTTTTGCAATATAGACGTATTATCAGTTATACATTATTCAGAATTATATGGCACACACACTGTATTCAAATATAACCAATTTGGACACATTTACACAAGTTGCTTGGTGTTTTTTTTAACTTTTTTTGTGAAAAGTATGCAACAATCATTTAAAGGGTGTGTCTTATTACCTCTGTACCAGGGTGTTTTGAGAGTGTTGTGTAATGGGGTGCCAAATGAGTGCCTCTTCAGGGGATGTTCAGGGACATGTGAAATACTATAGCTATTGGAATCGTGACACACACGGCCGGTATCTCTGAAATGACTACAACTCCCAGGAGATCATGTTACTCCCACTTACAACTGGGGCAGTTGCAGGGACACTGCTCAGGAACATATTGATGTTTGAGACCACAGGAAGTCCGCTTGTCGGGCCGCTACAGGTGGAATTTCTGTGGTCCTGAGTATCAATATGTTCCTGAGCAGTGTCCCTGCAACAGCCCTTATTTTAAGTGGGATTAACATGGCCTCCTGGGAGTTGTGTTGTATTGCATTTTCCACAAGGTTACACTTACTTAAGATATAGGTGCGGCTATTGTTGTTGATATGCATTTGTGACTGACCATGCATCGGATAATTGGTATCTCTCAAAATAACTCGGGTACAAATTGTTGAAATGGGACTGCACTTACAGGCTGCATTGGCATATGTGGGCATGCATTTGTGGGTATGGTGGGTCATTTGCATGTAATTTCACAGCCAACAAAGTGAAATATTTCACCAATAGTTTCAGTGTTGCATGTTGCAAGGGTCAATTGAGGAGCAGATGGGCCAGGCAGTTTTGTTAACAGACACATTCATATGTAGTCGAGACATTTGCATTGTGGTCACTTACCAGTGTCAATACCCCCAGGTATTCCAGTCATGCCCTCAGTGTGTAAGATTATCAAGACCTTCTTCTCCCATGGCTGGGGTTGTAGTGGTGCGCTAGGAGGGCCACTGCCAGTCCTCTGGGCCTACTTGTGCTAGTTGGTGTATTTGTTCTTGGTGTGTGACTTGAGGTCGTTCCACCTCATCCTGATATCTCCCTGTGTGCGGAGGGTGTTGCCAACACCATTCACTTTGTTGACTATCCTGGTCCACATTTCCTGTTTACGTGAGTGAGGAGTGGTCAGGACTTGGGTTCCAATAATAGTGAGCTCCTGTGTGCTGAATGCAGGTTTTTTGGGAGGCATGATGGTGGGGGTTAATTATCAAATGTGATGGGTACAAAAAAAGGGTGATGTGGTGTATGGGTTGTGCCTGCTGGTTTGGAGACAAGGATGTGACACACGTGGTTTGTGGGTGATACAAATTGTATGGGCAAATGGTATTCGGAGGGTGGGCAATGTTAATGATGATGAGGATGATAGTGAATAATGGTGTTCAGATAAATCTTCGAAAGGGATTGTGGTCTAATTTTTGTAGCTGTTTTATAGGCTGGTCGTTAAATGCGTTTGTTTCAATTTGTTACGTTACTTCATGTGGGTAAAGGGCTTGAACCAACCAATGGTTGTTTGTTATTTCAAATTGGAAAATGTGCCGTGATTTGTTGTTTATAATGTAGGCATTGGATGATGGTGCAGGACCGTCTATTGGTCTGTGCCACTACCGGACTGTCAATGCCTTTTTGTAATTGTAATACGCTTGGCGGCTGGGCTTGTGGTGCATGCAGTGTCCGGCGGTGAATCGACAACATCTATCACAACTGCAAGGCCGGTGCAAGACCACTGGCTGAACCGCCGAGCCGTTGGTGGCGGATCTGCAGGCGCAACTCGGAATACAGCAGATGGCATTGCGCCAGTACGGCATTGTCGCAAGTGCATTCAGACCGCCAAACTCGTAATCACGCCCTCAGGTCTTTCTCCTTCACTCCTGCCTACGGAGTTATGGACCATATGCTGAAGCTGATCAACTTCATCCCTGATCTATTTGAACCATTTGCTTACTTCATGTGGATAAGGTGCTTGAACCAACCAATGGTGGTTTGTTATTTCAAATTGGAAATTGTGCCGTGATTTGTTGTTTATAATGTAGGCATTGGATGATGGTGCAGGATCGCCTATTGGTCTGTGCCACTACCGGACTGTCAATGCCTTTTTGTAATTGTAATACGCTTGGCGGCTGGGCTTGTGGTGCATGCAGTGTCCGGCGGTGAATCGACAACATCTATCACAACTGCAAAGCCGGTGCAAGACCACTGGCTGAACCGCCGAGCCATTGGTGGCGGATCTGCAGGCGCAACTCGGAATACAGCGGATGGCATTGCGCCAGTACGGCATTGGTGCAAGTGCATTCGGACCGCCAAACTCGTAATCACGCCCTCGGGTCTTTCTCCTTCATTCCTGCCTACGGAGCTATGGACCGTATGCTGAAGCTGATCAACTTCATCCCTGAACTATTTGAACCATTTGCTTACTTAGTATAGTTCCTGTGGGAGGGGAACCCTGAACCCCAAAGTTTTGACTCCTCAAAATATACCTCTTGCAATTCCACTCTTCACGGTTCATCTTGCGTTAAAGAACACCCTCCTCAACATCAGGCCCAACGTTAATTTAGCAGAGTAACAAAATAAGTAACAGGGAGTGCTCAATAATTGACTTCTAGATCAGGGAAAAGTTAAAGGGTTTTATTACAAAATCACAAAATCAAGTGATTCAGAGTGACTATTAAATTGCCATGAAGACATAGATGTGGAGTACATCATCAGAAATCAAAATTATTCCCACATGAACAGTAAAATCATAAGAGAAAAGGATAGCATCCCTAGAGGAAAGTCTAAAAATCTCTCTAACTCTCTGTAACAAAATTGGACAGATTCTCTGACAGAAAAGAAAAGTCATCTGGCTCACCACCAAAACCAAGGGGTTATTATACACATTTTCAGCATACATAATTAGAAAAAATTGTAGTTTCCAAGTGGCATGACTAGAGATAAGATGTTTTAAGCAAATCAACACATGACACATGAGAATTAAGTACATAACACTAACTACGTTTAAGAAATCGTTGAGCAACTTCTTTAGTGTTGATTTCCGGAGAGGTATAATACAATATGAAACATTCTTTGAACAATAACCCATACACCATGAAATTCTACAGGCCCACAACGGAACTACAGCAGAAAAGTTCCTACACATTCATTACTTTGGGTACATGAAGAAGTTTAATTCACAATACATGCACTCTAGGAAAATAACCAGTTATATTACAGTGTACTGTGTTCTGCAAAGACTGTTGGGCGAGAAGGTCCATAGCAGGGCATGATTGGGAGGAGGAATGAGCAGGAACAAGATGAACAGCACTTGAACAGCATCATATTAACAAAAATGGTGATTTCACAAAAATGTTCCATTAATAAATCACATTAATAAACACACTTCTAAATATCATATTAATCTTGTTTCAAGTGGAATGTTATTACATCATCATTTACATCTAGATTTCAGCAATAAAAATCATTAACAGTCAATCATTCACCTGATCCCCTCCAGCCACTTCGGGCAAAGTGGGAAAGTGACCTAGCTGAACTTGACGAAGACGAATAGATGGAGGCGCTAGCATCCCCAAGGGAGGAGGCGATCTCCTCTAAATTGAAGTTGGTGCAATTGAAAATACTCCACAGGATTTATGTTACTCGGCCAACATTGGTTAGGATGGGATATGGAGATGAGACTAGTAGTCGACGGCGATGTGGCCAGGAAGGCACCTTTTTTAACATAATATGGGAATGCCCTCATATTATTAGATATTGGAGAGCGGTTCACTCGTGTATGGGGGTAGTTATGGAACAGACGATAGTTATGGAGGCCAAACACTGCCTCCTAAATATATGGGAACCAACGGACTTGGGTAGCAAAGAGAAAGCTTGGGTGACTCTAGGATTGATGGTCGCAAAGAGGAATGTTGCACGGAAATGGGGGGTGCACAGAACTCCAACACTACAGGAGTGGGAAGGTGACATGGACTGGTTCATGTACAGAGAAAAACAGTATATGTATCACGAGGCTGCCCTAGAAAATGGATGCAAATATGGGGGAAATGGAACGCATACAGGGGTAACATATGTGAACCACCTACGCTGCCGGCGCATCCGTCCCTGGGAGAGTCAACAAACACCCTGATATGTTAATGTTCACTGTATAGTAATCATCATGTGATAATATAGAACTGTATGTAGTGTATACCTGACTATCATGACGTTTGATTTGAATCACTTGCACGCTGTGATGTTTTCATAGTTATAATAAAAAGAAATAAAAAAAAAAAAAGGGCTTGATAGGCAAAAACAAAAAGAAAAAAATCATTAGCACTCAAAGTTAATTATCATCCAAAATGTGTACATAAATAAATATCCTAAAGATATTTTAGTATTAATTTATGGCTGCCTCCTATCCTAAAGTTCCAGTTACCAGTTGGGACTGGCCAAAAATATGTGCCCATTGTACCATGGTGTCTCCATGAACAACACAACTTGACCTGAACCAATCTGTTTCGAGATAATGGCTCCCAAACTTTGATACCCATTGCGGACTTTATAGCGGTTGCTGCCAGACTGCTGCATCTGTCCTTGTTGAAAATACTTAAAAAGATTCATAGACCTGTTAAACTCTCATGCAGTCTGACTTGGAACTGTTTGAAGACTGAATATTGACTATTGGATATCAAGTACCCCAGCTGAACTAGATGTGAAGTCTTTAATTTGGCCTTTGCGTGTAAATTCATAAATTTTTGGTTCGGGGGACACTTGTTTGGTTTAGGTGGAGGGTTTTGGGAACTAATGCGTTTAGGACTCTTAGGGGGAGATTTACTAAGCTTTTGCGCCGTGTTTGCGTCACAAAAGTAACGCAAAACGACGCAAAATCTTTTTTTTTAAATTTACTTTCCAGCGCTAAACTTCGCGTTACTTTGCGCCACGGGGGCGTACCAAGGGTGGTGCATGGGCATTCCCATGCAACCACCCATGGTTTCTCACGCTAAACTCAATTTACTAAAAACAGTAGATTGGGTTTAGCGTGAGAAAACTGCGCCCTTTTCAAAACAGGCGCAAGGGAGGAGAAATGCTTTAATTTCTCCTTCCTTTTCCGACTTTGCATGCATGCTGCACTGTGCAGCACGCATACAAAGTGGGAAAAGCTTTCCCTTGTGTCGAGCATAGTATTTTGTACAGGAAGGGTACCCTTCCTGTACAAAACCTATGCTGGACTCATGCACACACCCTAGCGCTGCGGCGCTAAGGTGTGTGCATGGCGCACAGCAGCTGTAATCAGCGCCGGCGCAAAGAAAAGGGGAGGAGATAGCCATATCTTTGAAGATATGGCGCTCTCCTGCTCCCTCCTTTTCGCGCAGCGCAGCCTCGTGGGGGGCTGCGCTGTGTTGCGCAACTTTTTTGTAAATCTTCCCCTTAATTCCAGAAAGTTAACAGCAGGGACTTTAACACACCAAGTTGTTGAATTTCACCCAAAGATAGAGAAGCCAGTGGGTATATGAGAGCCTTCTGATGCATTGTATAGGTATGCCTGGCACCTATGTCCCACTGAGTAGCTTTGTTTACATACATTGTAGAAATACGCAATAAATCCCATACAGTTCTGAAAAAGCCCAAACGCCCCACTATAGGAAGATATTGGCAATAGGTCAAATTGTTGTTTAAATTGAGGGGCAATGGTGTAGATGTTATAAATGTATTTGTGCTGCAACTTGATCCCAGAAGGTGATGGCACCTGCTGTCTCGTGTGTCATACATTTAACCGCTCCTTTTCTGTATGGCTTAATAAAAGTGCTATTCTTCTGTGAGTTTATGACGCTGACTGGAACTTGAGCCTAGAAAGTGTTTTTCAGCACGTAGCTGTGGCTTATCTCTAAATACACCAGAATGCGTACATGAGGTAGGGGGTTAAATCATCTCTGAGACTTATCAGCTTCCACCAATCATGTTAAGTTTGCTTTTCTATGACAATGGCAGTATAATGTTTCTACTTGTTTAATTTTTCTTTAGATCCTAATAGCATTTTGCAAATTTTCCAACTACATCTATTGTGAGGAACACATGAACAATGCTCAGTCTTTAGTTAACTTGTGAAAAGAGTTTTTATTATTAAATGTGTTTGCATTGAATCAACATTAACAGCTAAATATGCAATGTTATTTACTATGTTTTGTTCACTTTTAGATTGACAGTAGCTATGTAGGCCTGCATTATAAAATGGCTAACGTTGGTTCCATCTTGCTTTGTCACCCATGAACATTGTTATTCCTAGATGAAGCTGGTTTCCTAATTATCAAATGCAATGTTCTGTTGCTTTCTTTCCCATGTGAAACATTTTCTTTTCTTTGCGATAATCTAATGAGTAGCACATTAACAAAGACACCTGCAGAATATGGACTGATATCTCATCTTATTGTAGATTTAGGGCCTGATGATGACATCGGATGGAAAGCCATCCGACAGCTCATCAAAGGCTCTCCGCCTGACATCATAGGTTTTCGGCCAACCGCCGTATTATGATACTGGCGCTTGGAGGGAATACCATGGGGAATTTCCGCTGCACTTCCAATGGGCTCAAGGAGCCCGAAGGGGCGTTGGCCGGACAGTTAATCTCCAAAGGGCGGTGTGCCGGCTCAGGCACCACCGTTGGGATTGTAATGTCCGTTCCCACAGCCTTTCCATGTCAGCCTTTCTGACATCGAAAGGCTGTCGGAAAGTGACTTTGGAGGCCCCTAGCAGGGCCCCCGACTCCCCCACGTCCTCCGCTATGAGGCCTGGGGGACATTCCATGCATCATGTAGTGGGCACTGCATGGTGCCTGCCACACGGTGCATGGATGTTTTGAAAGTGTATTTTTTCTATTGCGGCTTGTGCTGCAGCCCGCAGAACAAGCCGCACAAGAATAAATATACTTTACGACCGCCGGTGTCAAGGCAGTTGCATTGTAATAGTGGAAGCGGGACCTCCGACTCCTTGTCGGGCGGTCCCGTTTCCGCTACGATGTCGGTCGGACTCTCGTCCATCCAACATCGTAATTAAGTCCAATGTAAGTTTGAAAGATGCTTAAAGAAGCTTTATTGTGAAGGTCCTGATAAGCTAACAAGCATACAATCATAGCGCCTTACTTTGGACCTGGTTGGATCGTTTCATGAGAACTATGTATAGGTGTAGCAAATGTTAGAAATATGTGATTTAAGTTAAAGCAGAGTAGATTATGAGTCAGTCTGTTTTTTTTGTTTAAATCTCTTTTATTAAGTTTGTAAACAAAGAGAAAATATTAACAAACACCAGGCAATAGGCAGTAGTAGTCAGGCAAGAATACAGTGTATACATCGTTGGTCCACTTCAGTGAAGTTATAAAAGATACAGCACACCACTTAGTCAACAAATATGAGAACAGGAGGACTCGGTATGGCAAGATAGATAGGAGAAGCCCCCTCCCGGCTCAGAAACGCCAATACTAACCAAGCATAAAAGAGTCCCTCAATTGCTCGAGTCTAGTATACCTGGGCGATTACATTCGCGTCTGCTATAGACCTGTAGAGAGCATGGTGCACTGATTGCGAAAGCTGAAGAGACAGTAGTGTATCGCCAAGCAATAAGTACAGCAAAAGGATAAGAACATGGATAGCAATAACAATTATAACAAAAAGGGTTAACCTGACTGTGGATTATCACTGCAGGCCCTAGTGGTGGGTAACATGTCATTGAAAACATCATAGGCTTGTCGCGATCTGTTAGTAACCAGCTTACCAGGGACCAACAGCCGCTAGAGGCACAAAATGCAGCCTGCAACAAGGTATCGGGGGGAGCCCCCATTTCTGCTAGCCTGTGAAGAAAGAAAGGAACACAGAAGAGCCAGAACAAAAAGCTAGTGAAGGAAAGATAAGAGAAAAGAAGAAGAGGAGGGAAGAGGAGATGGCGCAGTGTTCCATTGGCGAGGACGAGCTATGGTGGAAGAGGAATGAGTCCCCAGGTCAGAGCGTCAGACCCAACCGCCCCATGGAGGACTGTCCACCCCCACCCCGCCTACCCCAGATCCTCCTTATAGTATTCTCCCCTAGGGAGCAGAGGGTCGTCGAACAGTTGGAGGGCTTGTAAGGCGGGAGGGACAGATCGAGCATGTTCCAGTTTAGAGAGATGTGAAACTAGGGGTTGCCAAGAGTGTTTGAATTTAGAGTCAGTGTGGGCTAGACGATGAGAGAGGAGCTCCATCGCCATTACCTGCCATAGATGGGTGAGCCACACCGAGGAGGGTGGGGTCAAGGCCTTCTTCCAATGGAGCGCTATAACCTGCTTCGCCGCATTAAGCATGTGGAAGATCAAGCGCCAGTCCGAGTGAGTCATTGCTTTAAGAGACCTCGACCGGAGTCCTAGAATCGGTACCAATGGGGCACTCGGAATGGGAAAGCCCACCACCTCCCTGATGTGGCACAAGACCTCCTTCCAAAAAATCGTTATAAGCGGGCAAGACCACCATATGTGCATGAATGAACCTGGGGCGGTCTGGCAACGCCAGCAGATAGGCGTGGAATTGGGGAACATCTTTTGCAACCTGAGGGGGGTGTAATACCAACGGGCCATGATTTTGTAAGCTGTCTCCTGTTGCGCAATGCTTTTAAAAGTGCCAGGAATGTCCCTCCATAATTGTTCCCAGTGGTCAGGGGGAATGTCTTCCTCAAGATCTGTGTGCCAGCGTTGTTGATAGGTATGAGATGGTAGCGCATGTGAGTGTTGAAGGACCTTGTAAGTCCTAGAGATCAGGCATCGGGAGCCATCAAAAGAGCGGACTAAGTATTCAAAGGGGGTAAGTTGGCGCGTGGCGCCCTCTGTGTACGAAGGAGTATGTAGCCAATGGCGAATTTGAAGGTATTCCAAACGCGCTGTGTTGGGGATGTGAAATTCCTGCCTGCATTGCTCAAAAGATTTAAAAATCCCCCCATCAAATAGATTTGCGATTGTACGACACTCTCCAGCTGCCCATGCAGGAAAGGATGCGGGCTGGAGGGCTGGTGGAAACCCCGGGTTGCGCGCCAAGGGTGTGTGAGGGGAGGGAAAGGAGGTAAGACCTCGGACCACTGCAATTCTGTCCCATATCTCTAGAACCGTTTGCGTTGGGGTAGCAATATAGGCACTACGATGGCAAGCACCCCTCAGCAACCAAGCCAGAGCCCATAGCGGGCGGCAGGCCACAGCTCTGTCCATGTGGAACCAATGTTTCTCGCTTTCACAAGCCACCCACTCAGACACAGCACAGATGCGACGCCCAATAATAAACAAGAAAATCGGGGCACGCCAGCCCTCCCCGGTCTCGTGGCAGCGTTAATACTTTGGTAGAAAATCGCGGCCTCCCCCCACCCCAAATAAACACAGTAACCTCCCGCTGAAGGCTCAGAATGTCCCTTAGGGGGATAGGGGTTGGAAGTGCCTGGAAGAGGTAAAGGATCTTGGGGAGAATGGACATCTTGACCGCGTTGAGGCGGCCCTGCCAGGAAATAGGTAGCGATTTCCATCGCCGGAGGTCATCTCTAATTGAATTTATACAAGCGGGCCAATTTGCCTGTGTCCACGAGTCCAGAGTAGCCGTGACATTAATACCTAGATAGCGTATGGATTGGGAGGCCCACTGGAAGGGGATACCGTCCCCAAGCTGTTGCGAGGAGTGGGTAAGGTTAAGCGCCTGTGACTTAGCAAGGTTGATTTTAAGCCCTGAGATCAACTCGAACTGGGAGAGTACATCAAGCAGCGCTGGGATGGAGCTCTCGGGGTTAGTAAGTGTCAAAAGGAGATCATCAGCGAAGAGAGCGATTTTGTGCTCGTCCCCCCCAAATGGGAGGCCTTTAATTTCCGCCGATTTGCGGATGGCAATCGCCAGGGGCTCTACGGCCAGGGCAAAGAGCAAAGGCGATAAAGGACACCCCTGGCGCGTGCCCCGATGGATGGAGAAGGGTGGGGTAAAGAGACCGTTGGGTCTGATCTGCGCTGATGGTGCCGCATAGGGGGCAATGATACGGGCAATCATGACCGGGCCCAGGCCTATCTTCTGCAACACCGCCTTGAGAAAGGACCAGTCTACCCGGTCGAATGCCTTCTCGGCATCGAGGGAAATGAGAAGAGCCGGGATGTTACGGCGTTGGACCTTTTCCACCAAGTGGGTTACTCACCGGAGATTGTCCACCCCTTGTCGTTCGTGTATGAAGCCCACCTGGTCGGGCTCAATCAGACCAGGTAGATGGGGAGCTAGACGTTGGGCTAATATTTTGGTATATAATTTAACGTCGACATTTAGCAAAGAAATGGGGCGGTATGAAGCACAAGATGTTGGGTCTTTCCCCGGCTTGGGGATAAGCGCTATTTCGGCTCCGGCCATGGTCGGCATGACAGTCATTGTATCGGCAAAGGAGTTAAAGAGTCGCAGCAAAGGTCCCTGCAGCTCTGGGAGAAAAAGACGATAGAATGGTATCGTAAGGCCATCAGGGCCTGGAGCCTTGCCAATAGGAAAACTTTTCAATTCTTTTTGAAGTTCTTCTGCAGTGATGGGCTCGTCCAATTGTTGTTTATGAAAAGGAGCTAGTGGCGTCCAAGGACAGTAGGCCAGAAAGGGGTCTATCTTGTCCCTACAGGTGTCGCCCTGTTCATAGAGCGCGGAGAAGAAAGAGCTAAAGGCTTGCTGCTTGGCTGATTCCGAGGTAGCCCCCCCCCCCCCGGAAGCACGATTTTGGAGATGTGGTTACGGGAAACCTGTAGACGAAGACGACGCGCCAACAGGGAGCCCACCTTGTTGCCCCCGCCATAGAATTTCTGCTTCAGAGCTAGGAGGGAGTGTTCTGCTTTGTTGACCCTTAGAGCCTTAAGTTGGCCCCCGAAGCGAGGCCAGCTGCTTCTGTGTCTGTCTAGATCGCACACTATGCCCCTGTTTTTCCAGCAGTTTGATATCGCGAGCTAGATTGGTTTCAACCAGGCGGGATTCCAGCGTGCGGGCGATGGAGATGGATGTAATGACGCCTCGAATAGTGGCCTTGAAGGCATCCCATAGGACATGCCCATTAGTGTCCGGGAGGTCATTAGCTACAAAATAGGCCTGAATCGCCTGGCGTATTTCGGCCACATCGACCTGGTCCCGTAAGGCTTGTGGGGGAAGTCGCCACTGAGGAGCGGAGCAGGGGTTCCTGCCCATACCCGTCAAGGTAACCTCCAGGTGGGCATGGTCCGAGATAGATATATCCGAGATCGCCGCTGAGTCCAAAGAGCGAATGAGAGACTGGGACAGGAAGAAATAGTCAATTCGAGAGTAAGAGCGGTGAACATGGGAGTTAAAAGTGTAATCCTTAGTCCCAGGTTCTTTGTATTGCCACGCGTCTATGAGACCCGAGGCTTCCAAATCCTGCTTGAGTGCCGCAGACATTGCGCCAGTGCCCTGGAAGGAAGATGTAGTGCGATCTAGGCTGGGGTCCCACACTAGATTAAAATCACCCCCGAGGAAGATGGGGTCAGGCTCTCGGGACAGCAAGTCCTTAAGCAAGGTCTGGAGATATGTATCTTGTGCATGGTTAGGTGCATAAACATTGAGCATCGTGTGAGCCTTACCATGGATGAGTAGAGTAAGTTTTAAATAACGCCCCTCCTTGTCACGCAGCACCCAAGAAACTTGTACAGGGCTTCCCACCTTAAAAAGAATAGCTACCCCTGCCGCTTTAGTCTGCGCTGATGCCCAGAACTGCTTGGGAAATCTAGGGTGGGACATGTGCTGCGTGTCTGTACGTAAGAGATGGGTTTCCTGGAGGAAAATGACATCTGGGTCATGAATAAGGAGGTAGCGCCACACCTGCCTTCTCTTATTGGGGGCATTGAGGCCTTTTACATTGAGGGATATACATTTAAGTTGTGCCATCGTCGACTACAGACATAATAGAGCGCGGGCAATTGTGCAAGCCACCATACCACTCTCCCTTGGATCCCGACCTAAGTGGGGCTGGCGTCAGGTGGAAAAGAGGATGGGGAGGTAGACAGGATTCGCTCGAATGGGTAGTAGAGTAACCCCTCTCCCATGCCCAGGAGCTCCTACACCAAGGATATAGGATGTCACAATATAACTGTGCTCTCCCCCCAATAGACCAGAGAAAGGAGAAGAAAATAGAGAAAAAAGGATAGGGGAAAGAATAACAAACCGAGCAGTCAAAAGGCCAACACGGCCAAAATACACCATCCCAGTCCAGGAGCGGCCCAATGGCGCAAACCAGGGCGGCTCTGAGGAAGTCACTCCCCACAGCGACTAAGGGAATGGCGGGGTGTGCCAGCAAATACAGGAGAGCGGCCGCCGCCCGTCCCCCAGAGGCCAACCCGCCACAGTGTTAACGGGGAAGTACGGGGTCCCCCAAGGAGTAAGTCCCAAGTCCCCCGGTCCTATTGCGGGACCATGTCCGTGTATCGCAGCCAGAGAAAGGATACCAGAGGTCCCCATGTCGCCGGGACAATTCCAGCAGTTTCGGACTCTCATGGAGAAGGCAAGTGGCTGTGATACCAGGATGAAGAGTTATCCCCCTCCAGCCACGAAAGGTCTAAACCATGTCAAGGGGCCACCAACCCGGTGCCGGAGCCAGAGGGGGAGGGGGGCCCCGATAGGGAGCCCCGTCCTTCTGAAGATTGCGAGGCCTCTATAGATTTTAAATGGTGGATGATGTCCTGTTTAGCTTGGTGCGACATCTCACTTGCTTTAGAGGCTCTAGTACGAGGAGGAAGGACCTTCGACCACTCAGGGCGGAGGGTAGTCCTGGACTCAGTGTCCGCAGAGGTAGGGGTGGAGGGCTTAGGGTCGGGAGAGAGATGAAGCAACTGACAAGCCTCCTTGAATGATCTCAATGATCTGCGTTTGCCCTCCCACTGGAAAATCACGGCGAAAGGGTGGCCCCACTGGTACTTGATGTTCAATTCTTTAAGTTTGTCTGTTACTTGCTTGAAGTCTCTGCGGCGGCGCAAAGTGATTGGGGAGAGATCTTGAAAGATTTGGATTTTGTGGCCCTCATATGTCAGTTCCTCAGTGGTCCGAGACGCTCGGAGGATCGCCTCCTTTTCTGTGAAGAAGTGCACCCGGGTCAGGATGTCAGGGATCAGGTTGGCCTTCCCGCGCGGAGGTGCAACTCGGTGCGCTCTATCCAGCGTAGGGGGGCGAGGCATCATCATCACCCCGGATCGTTTGGAGGAGATCTGTGACATAGGTCATGATGTCCTGACCCTCCGCTCCCCGTGGAACCCCCCTGATGCGGAGGTTGTTCCGGCGGCTTCTATTTTCTAAATCTTCCTGCTTAATTTGGAGTTCCACATGTTGCTCCTCAAGTGCCGTCACGCGACGCCAGAGTTCCTCCTGATCCTCTGTCCTCGTGTCGAGGGTTCTTTCGAGATCGTCCACTCTCGTTCCAATTTCAGTTACGTCTCGCCGGATGTCTTTTAGGCAGGTTTTGACCTCTGTTTTGAGAGAATTAATTTCAGACTTTATTTCCTGAAGGAAGTTGGACATAAACGCTTGGGTGATAGGGCTGGTTTCAGCGGCTTCCGAAGAGGTATCCATTGTAGAGACCTTTTGGGTAGGCGCCAAAGTAGTTTTAGTCCACAGGTCTGCCACTGAAGCATCCTTGGAGGCTGGCTGTACCGTGGTTTTCCCCGATTTGGTGCGGTCATGACTTAGACAGAGGGTACTCCCAGCCCGTGGAGGATTCCGCTAGTGTCCAGCACTTGAGTCCCCCTCTGGAACGGCACCATACACAACCATGAGGGGAGGCTGCCAGCCAGGGTCAACCACATACAGAATGAGTCGTGGCTACAGCGGAGACAGTGTAGGTGACTCCGGGGGGCCGCCCCCGGCGCAAGGAGAAGATATGAGGGAGGCGGGACAAACCCCAGGCGCTGGCCGACTACCCAGCCGATCTCCTCACCTCCGCGCTGAGTCCGTTTGTGCCCCCTCGCCCGACAGGCCCCAGGCTCACCCCCGGCACGTCCCCCAAAGAGGATCCTCTATAGGCTCTCATGTCAGCTCTTTTGCCTTCCTGGGGGCAATACAAAGGGACCGTCGCTGTTGAGAGGTGTGGGCCACAACACGACTCACCCCGCGCAGTTCTCCAGGGGGCAGCAGGGATGTAGAGGCTGGGGGTCAGGGACCGATAACTCCATGGTCCAGGCCCGACGTATGGGTGGAAAGGCGGCTCAAAGGAAGGCCCTGCAACGTGAGAGCTGCAGGCTCAGGCGGGCGTGCTGTGTCCTGCTAAGGCCCAGGTGCGGCAAGGCTCTGCACCGAATGCTGTTGAGGCGCCCCCCCACCGAACTCCACCAGCCCAGGAGGGAGCGGAAGAAGCAACAGGGTGGACCCAGCGAGGGCGCCCGCAGAAAGCCCCGGGCCGCAGGAGCTCGGCGCCGCCTTGTTGGGCCACGATGTCCGCTATGCTCTACCCCCGGGAGCTGCACTGCCACCAACAAGCTTCACTTCAATGGGGCGGCCCTCCGGGGGCAGCGGAGATGTAGTGGCGAAAATGCTGGGGGTCAATATCCCCCAATCCAGGTCCCAGTGCCAGTGCGGGAAAACAACCAAGTTGAAGGCCTGAGCCCTCCAATCCTCCGGGCTCAGGCAGGGGCGCAGGAACCCACCAAGGCCCCAGACGCGGCGAAGCCTCGCTCGTGCAGACGCCTGAGCTACCCCCCACCAAGCCACCTCAGTCCAGGGGGGGAGTGGGAGAAGCGGCAAAGGGGTCCCTGCACCGGTGCCCCTGGAAGGTCTTGAGTCCCGGGGGTGCACCAATGTCCTGCGGGGCGAGGCGTCGATCTCACTGCTCCCCGGAGACCGCACCGCTACACTCGGTCCCGGCACCAATGCCGTTCTGCTGGGCCCGGGTCGCTCCGCTGCCCCACCATCCACCTCACCTCCGGGTCTCCAATGACGCTCTGCGGTCGAGGGCTGCCGCGGCGTGAAGTCAGTGCTCAGCCCCGGGCTCCACGCGGCCCTCCGCGCGGGCCTCCGCCGTTCCTGCTCGTCGCTGAAGGAGCCCCCTGGGAGGTGCGCAGGCAGGTACAGGGGCGTCGGGGCTCAGGCAGCACCCCCACAGACTCCCCGCACCCCGGCAGCCGGCCCCCCTGCAGGGCCCGGGACTCCTCCGGAATTAAGGCCTCCCCTGCGCCCGCAGGCAAGATGGCGGGCAGGAGCATCCCGGTAGGCCCCCTGCTCCGTTTCAGATCAATCCGGGCCGCGGAGCCCCCTGTGAGTCAGCGGAGGTGAACGGGGGGGGGGTTGGAGAGACACTGGGGAGGGGTACCGATCGCACCCCCCAAGCCGCTAGAAGCTCTAAAATGCCAACGGCCGGCCTCCGGAGGACGGAGCCCACGCAGCACACGTCTTACTCCATCGAGGTCTCGGCCACGACCCCCAGTCTGTTTTTTTGATGTAGCACAGAGCAGAGAAAGAGATTTAGAATACTCTCTTTATGGAATAACTGACTTTTCATAACCCTTCCCTTCAAGGAGACCCCTTGCTAGTTCATCCTCTTAACTATATGACTTGAACTTCATTTTCATTGATATAGCCATATATTGATTATTAATTGATACTAATTTGATGATTTTCGCCTTCTGTAAACATTTAACCTTTAGTAAACGTTTATGGTTAGAAAACTCAACCATTCTTTGTCTTCCTGTGGATCCTAATGTGCTGCACATGCATTGAATGTATTGATTTGTTGGCCATCCGCAGTTGTGAACTTCGATTCATAGTACTTGCACACATAAAGCAATACCTCTTACCAAAAGTCTCTCATCAAAGGGAGTTAGGGTTCACTACAAACTGTATACACCAATTAGTATATTCACAGTTGGTAATTTGTCTATCTTCACAGAAAACAGCATATCTTTTGTTGTTTTGCCTTTCTTATTTTAGCTTGCTGTTTGTCCCTGACTCTGTCCACCTGATGTGACCAGACTTACCCCTTTAAAATACCAGCCTTGTGTGTTGCCACAGCATTACAGGAGCCATTGGGTGCATGCTGCCTCTGTCATAGTAGAGAGATAAGACGGCATTCCAATGTAAATCTGTATCTTCTAGAGTAAACCTTAACTGCTTGACTTTACAGTCTCTGAAGAGTCAGGTTTTCAAAGGACGTAAGTTGGTTATCGTATTGCAGAGCTATAATATTGGTGACCCTGGCTCACTAGTGGGTGTGAAACAACATTACTTACATAGGTTCCTGCCCCATAACCACTGAATGCTTGATGACCCCCAGAAAAAGCGAACGAAACTAGGGGTAAGAAAAAGGCATGATCACGCTCTCTGTGGTATTCATGCTCATACTGTTCCGCTAGCCTATTCAGCTGCTTTCTGACTTCCCTTCATGCCTGCCAAAAGGCAGAGGGCGGGCCCCTCCATCCTTAAGGATGGAACGCTGCTGAATTAACATCTATATTACTCCTTTTTATTCAACTTATTCAGTTATACGTCTTCAAGCTAATGTCATATGGTGACATCACTCAGCTTGTCTTATCACTGGATGTGACAGTGCAACTTCTAAAATGAAGCTTCATTCCTGTCTGTCCGAAATAGTCAGGTGGATGGACAATAACTGGCAAAAACGCAACTCAATAAAAAACAAAGTACTGCCCACCGTAGTTATAGTCCCTTGCCTAGTTGACTCTGGAGTGGGGCTCTGTACTGACTCCTCATGACACCCACAAGAATCTTAGCACCTGTTTCAATTCATCTGTATCCTTTTCTGTCCACATTCAGAAGTTTGCTTCTAACTTTTTTTTTCAGTCCTTTGGCTGTCCGAAAACCATGGTCCATGCCCATATGCTCTCTTGATTGAATTACAGGAACTCTTTGTACTTGGGCCTCCTGCTGTACCTCAACCTTCAGATGTTCCAGAATGCGGCAGCTCGCTTACTTCTTTTACTTCCTCACTCTCTTTCAGCTTCTCATCTGCTTCTGAAGTTGCATTTGCTACCTGTTGACAAATGGATCACTTTCAAGGGCCTCTGTTTTTGTCACAGGGCTTTTCATGGAACTGGTCCTTTCTATATTCAACTGAAAGCTAAGAGTCACACACCACCGTGCTGCTTACATTCTTCCACAGTGAATTTTCTTTTGGTCCCTAAGATTTGTAAGTTGAGAGAAGGAGGTCAAGCATTCTCCACCTTAGGACACAAGCTTTGGAATGGACTTCTTTTCAATCTCTACAAAAAAACCTAATTTCTAGACTTCAGAATTTTTTTTAAACTTTATTATTTATTTAGTATGACTTACTTAATCTCTCGTCTTTCTATTCCTTTAGTGTCAGGACACCCCTCCGAGTAACAGCACACTTGACAAAACTGTTAATAAATCAATAATTCATGCTTTTGAAGTATTGCTGCTTTTCTTCTGCAATGTGGGGTACTCATACTGCTCATACTGTCTGGGATATCATGGCTGAGAGTATCTGAGTTATGATGATGTTTTTCTTCTCTGGGGTATTGCTACTGCTCATTATGTTTAGCCTGGGATATATTAGTACCAATATGCCTGGGCCATAATTGCTCATCATGAAATATAGTTTAGCATACTCTCTAATGTATGTTTGTGATCAAAAGCTTTGGATTTATGTTACTCTTAATGTATTATTTAAGGCTGCAGGTTTTCGTAGTGTTGAATTTTCAGCATTTTGGGAATCTGAGCACTAGCTCTTTGGGGTAAAATTCTATCAGATATTAAATGGAGAAAAAATCTTCTAAGAAAGTGGTAGAGCAACATGACAGATTCTGCCAGGCAATAAGCCTGAGTTAGGCCACCTGCTATATGATTGACGATCCTCGAGAACTGTTTCAGTCATGCGATTGTTCCATTAAATATTGCATGCATCATGCATCAATGGTGCTTATTTTTTCAGCTTTAGAGGTTGAAGGCTAATTCTCCCCTGTGAACTCATACCTGTTACCTGAGCAGAGATTTCTTCTGCTGGAACATTGACCCTATAGAGCTGACCTATAAAGCCAAAATAAACAAATAATTTAGTAATATTGCCTACATATTTGGTAATAGTAGATGTTATACATGAAATCAGTTTCATTTCAACAAATTGTAAAGCAGGAAAGGTGTTGCACCTGGCACTCTCTACAGGGTAACCCCCAAGATTTTTGCCTTCCTCTTACTATTTTTGCTGAATTTGTTTTTGTTGACCTTATTACTCTGTGCACTTTACCACTGCTAACCAGTGCTAAAGTGTCTGTGCTCTTTGCTTGAAACATGGTAACATTGGCTTATACCCAATTAGCATATTTAATTTACTTGTAAGTCTCTAGCAAAGTGGCACTACATGTGCCCAGGGCCTGTAAATTAAATGGTACTAATGGGCTGAAAACAATGATTGTACCACTCACTTAAGTAGCCTTTTAAACATGTCTCAGGTCTGTCATTGCAGAGCCTGTGTGTGCAGTTTTAAAGTGCCATGTTGACCTTGCAAGTTAAACCTCTTGCCAGTCCCAAACCTTCCTTTTTCATACATATAAGTCACTCCTATGGTAGGCCCTGAACAGGCCCATGGGCAAGGTACAGTGTAATGTAAAGGTAGAACACATAGTTTTAAGTTTTATATGCCCTGGTAGTGAAAAACTCTTAAATTCCATTTTCCGTACTGTAAGGCCTATCTTTCCCATGGGATAACATTGAAGTTTCCTTATTACATTTTATAAATGTAATTTTCAAATGGGAAGAGATGATTGGTTAATTTTGGTGTCTCTGGAATCCTAATTTAAAATCCTAATTTATGGTGAAGTCGGATGTTAAATTACTATCCTGAAAATGCCACTTTTAGAAAGTTGTATATACAGCAGGAGAAACTGGCATACACAGCTGAGACCTGGGTGATATATGGTAGCACACAACAATGTCTCACAGGGTAACAATTGCGCAATTCATTAATAAAGTATAACTAAATTATGAGGAAAACAACAATAGCACCAACAGGAAAGATGATTTTTGAAACAGTATAAGGACACAGTGCTACATACTGTATTTACCAATCCTCAAGGTGCATTGTGGCACTACTGCAAATGGTACTCACACAATGATGAGTAGGTCAGCGGACTCACGGATTCTGACTTATGACATGGTTTTCACAAAGCCATAAATTTGCTGCTTTATGTTTAATATCAGTTAAATTAATGTCCATTTGCTGCCTTTTTTCACTTTTTGATATGTTTCACATGTGCAGCTCACTGTTCCTCCATGAGCACCATGTGTTCACTATGTACTTAATACACAATGTTTAGGTAACGTTGATGCTGCTTTTAAGCTCTTGTTGCTCATCTCTGAAAATATAACTGCATAAATCAAACATAGGTGCTATTGTTGTTTTCCTTATAATTTAGTTATACTTTATGACTTAATTGCACACTTGTTACCTGGTGAGACATTGTTGTATGTTACCACATTTAGAACGTTGCCATTTTCTTGCCTTAGCCATTTTGTGCCTCTGGTCACATTACTGGGTGCAGTTGGCAGTAGGGCTTTGTGTATTCCTCCTAGACAGCCACACACAATGGAAGCTGAGGTGTAACTGGAGGGGCCATCGTTGACAGGATGGGAGGAAGCAGCTGGGGCCGGCCTCACTTACACCTGAATAGGCTATGTCCTGTCTCCACACAAAGGACTTAACGACCCCTCATTGTCACTGCAGCCAGCTTGGAGCCAGAGCAGGGGATACAGGGAATTCCATATTGCTTCAAAGACACTGTCTAGAAGCTTCTCCCAACTTCCAGAACCTGAGCACCAATATATAAAAGAAGGACCTTAGACACCACCACTGCAGTACACTTCTGGATCTGTGGATACTCTGCCTGGAAGAAGGACTGCTGTGCTGCCGAAAGGACTGCCCCTCTGATGGAATGTTACTCCGAAGGAGCTACTGCCCTCCTGTGTGGACCTGCTGCCTGCTACCCTCTTGCCTGGGGAGGAAGAATTGGATCTGCAACCCAGCTAGAACCCAGGACCCCATAGTGACTCAAAGGTCTAGTCTGCTGGCCTCCTGATCTGAGCCTCAGGGACATAAAAGGCTCCCCTACAGCTTCTGGACCTGCCTTCAGTAAGTTCCTGACCCCTAAGTGGTGCCCCCCAGGTCCTGGGCCCTTGGTGTGGCTCCGTGGGCTCCTAAATCCAGGTTTGCACTCTTTGCGACTGCAAACTGGCCCATTTGCACTGGAACCATGCCCGCCACACCAGAACCACGCAGCTTGCACCAAAAATAGGCACGAGCAACCTGCAGCTTGACTCTTTGCACAGCAAGCGTCGATCACCAACTTGCAGCATAAATGCGAGGCTCCAGGCCCCCCATTCCACGACGCCCAGCCTGCTTCTTGTACCACACCGACCACTGCCAACGACTCTGTCCTTGCTATCTTCAGCCCTCTCCAACGCTAACGGGACTCTTGCCATAAAACTTGAGATAGGAAACCATCAGTGGGACTAATCTGGGACTGCATTCGACCTGCACTCCTTCGTTGTCGCCTGAATTTTTGACTTTGACCCGGTCTAGCATAACCAGATAGCTGCGGTTGGCGCTTTTTGTTTCTAAGCAGTTTTTTACAGTTTATCCTTTAAAATTCATAACTCCGGTTCTACTGATTGAAGTTTTTGTAATTTTGATCTTCTTTTATTTATCAAATTTTGTTCTATTTTTCTAACCTACTGTGTGATCTTTTTGTGTGGAGATGTTACTATTTTACTGTTTGGAGTGTTGCACAAATACTTACACATTGCCTCCAAGTTAAGCCTGACTGATCTGTGCCAAGCTACCAGGGGTTGACCAAAGGTTAATTTGGGGTTTGTTTGTGCCTTTCCCTGAATAGGATTGTGGTTGCTGCTTAACCAGGGCTCAGACCCCAGCCAACCAGTAACCCAATTTCTAACAAAGGGTCAAGTTGACACATCCAAGAATTGGATCATATGAGGTGCAGGCAACATGCCGATCTCTAAAGCAGGTTTAATAACCCACTTAGCTACCTTTTTGGGACCTGTGATATTCAATTTATGCACAAATCTAAGCAGGAGGTGCATTATCGTGCTGTATTAATTTGGCGTCATTTGAACTTGCTTGTATTCTTTATCTCTCATTCTATCTCCACCCTCACACACACAGATAAACCTACACCTTCCCAGCACACAAACGCTTTAAACAATAAGAGACGAATCTAATGGTTTTTCCAGTGATTGATTTTACAATGAATCTAGTAATTTGTTATCTAAATTCCAGGGGTGAATGTGGTAATGTTTATGATTTGTTAATTATGATGGCCTGAACGCCTTTTGTACTCTATCCTGTGTGTTTGCTTGATGTGGAAGTTGCCTATGGTTGGAGATTGCGTGATGTCTATGGGGTGTGCTCCACTTGCACAGTTCACATTCCACGTTTTGTCTGATGATCTCCTTGTCAGGATGGGCCCTTCACACTAAAGCTTGTTTGTTTTTAGAGGGGAGAATAGGGGCAGCACAGGCAGCAATGGATTTCCTCTTTCCAGCCCCAACGTTCAATATCTGCTATCAGTTAGATTGTTCAAATAAGTGTTCAGTAGTTTAATACACTGATTTCGATAGTGGTCCTATGTAATTCAGCATTGACTGAGAATGCTTGTCATCAAGTAACATTCGTTTAATACTCTATCAGTATGGCAATGAAATAGTCCGACTTATGATGCATTGTGCCCATTTTCATTTTTACTGCAGCTTGTTCTCAATGGAGGCACATGCTGTATTTTAAATGTTGTTTATTTTAACGAAACCGTGTTTTGATTGATTGATATCAGAGCATGAGCTAAATTCAGAAATCCCAATGTGTAATTTTCTACAGTATGAGGATAACAAAATGGCGGACATTCTCTGGTGGATTTTCCTTCCCACAGAGGGCCAGTGCACCACCCGTGCATCTACCTGAAGGGTGCTACCTTAAGAAGCCACTGGGAAGCAACAGGCCTCAAAATGGTCTTGTTGCAAGGGGAGGTGAGTACTCAAATGGGAAAATGTATTTTTCATTTTGCCTACGGTTCTTGTAAGCCTTGCACTGAACCGCTTCCAGATTTAGGATTTCCGCCAGCTATCAACAGATCTTCCATAATAACCCAACTAGAAATCAGCCAATTGTGTCCAAACTCTCAACACGTTCTTATTATTGCCAAAAACTTACACTTGATACTTATTCTAGGCAAAATTATTTTGTGCTTTCTCACAGAAAATTATTAACATTGCTGTATGAAATAGCTATGGGTATTCTTCTCTCATTAACGTGAGGCCCACACTTGTCAATTCGATTGCACAACTACCATGAATTGAAAGGAATAGTGTTGACAACCCACTGTTGCCAAGGTTTACTTCTAAAAATAGGGCAAGCGTATAGTCAAGAATTCATTTGAAATGATTTAAGGAGAATATTTTCAGAGGTCTATTTCCTACCTTCGCATAAAGCATTTCACCTTCTGCCAACACGTTCCTGAAAGCGCACATCCCATCCAGTTCAGATAATGTTTCATTTGAGTCTTTCCACTGGGACCAACATGTAACCTCAGAGGCCATCTCTAGTTACCTAGCTGGCAGCTGAAATGGCTCATTGCGCAGCTGTCTTCGAGATAGTCATTATCATCCCAGCAGGTTGATGCCTCCAGGGCTTTGACACCGAGCAAAGGTGTAATCTTCGCAACCCTGGCCACATTTCATCAATTATACGTGCTACAGTTTTTAATAAGCTGTTTAATATATCAGCATAATTCTCTTTCTTGTAATGCGAAAGTATAGGTGCCTTATTATAGCGCAGGAAACATGCAAAGTCTGCCCTGGCAAGACACCAATTAGCTTCACTCTCCCTGTTCAGAAGTCATATTTGTCTATTTTGAAGTTAAGTAACTATTTAAAATATTTATTTTACCTTTTTATTTCAGCTCATTTTACTCTGTCCTCGGCTTTTAGGGTGAAGCCTCTCTCATTGGAAACCAAACATGTCACTTCATCAAATACTTCACAATTCAGACACAAGGCCCAAATAACTTAACACGGGGCATGTTGAATTTCATGAAAGGCGTTTGTGAACAGTTATCGTAATAATGACTCTTCGACCTATGAAATGAGTAAAAATGTTGATGGCAAAAGATTGGGCTCTATAATAGGTCACATGTTACATTTTTTTAATATTGATAGATTGACAAATAAATTGTTTAATAAATAGAACATGCAAAGCGTAAGAAAATTCACAAATAAAAACAAAAAGGAGAAATGTCCCTCAACTACCCAACTATATCAGTACTCCTGTTGAACATTGACAAAACCAACCTTTCAGATCCTCCTCACAACAGATCATCCATGAAAACATGGGGTCTACTTCAGAAAGGTAAATCTATGGGCTGAGATCATTGTACACGTAGATTTACGCCTGGTCATAAAACGCTACCTAGATGCAATTCTGAGACTCCAAGCAGAGACGAACGCCTAATAATAGGAATAGAAGTACACACCCCCTTGAATGAGAGAAAGGGGACACATACAACTGAAAATAGAACCAAAACATTACCACTGGTAATTTTCTGGGCATATTGTAGGTATACAGCTGCCAAATGCAGCTCTAGATAGCATAGGCAGGGATATCTGCATACACTTTTTAGAATTCAAAACAATAGGGAGACATACATCACCCAAGGAAAATAATAACACCTGACAAACATTACTACCGGTAGCGCATAAGTAGAGCCCACAACCTGGATTCTGTCCTCTTCCATTTGTGCTCCGAGGCATTTGTGGATCCAGACATCGGCTCCAGGTGTGGTTTCATATTTCATTAACAATTTTCATATTTTTATTTTAACATGCATGTACATATGTTATGTTTTCATTTTTTCAATGTGATTATTGTAGGTGCCTGTAATGTATACAGTAATTCCCTTTTTAATAGTTTATTAAACTTGTAGGGGAGGAACCAAATAGAAAACACATTTACACAAGTAGCAGTTACAGTTCAGTCTGTAATGATTAACGTGACATTGCCATCCCACAAATCAAATGTTTTATTGCGAACATTTCTGTTAACTCCAGTGTTAATATAGGTCAGTAACAAGTACAGAACAAGATATTTACAAAGACAACAACTTAGAACAAAATAAAAACACAATTCGAACAAAGCTGAACCCTGTACTACCTCTCCACCCCCCTTAGGATACTTCTCTCGCAGCAGTTGAGGCTATTCCTTAGATGAGTGGTCTGACCATCAACACTGTTAATGCCCTTAGCCTCGCCTTCATAATCGAATCTCATAAAAATAGGTGAAACGTCCTAAGATGCAGCAGGTAGTCTATTAATTGACTTGTCTCTATCAATTAGTTCACCAGCAGGTCCTAGACCTTCTCGAACTGCTTACCTTGCAGGCAAAGCACACATGAAAATTTCTCCTGTGATATGATCAGCCATATAGTATGAATCTATAGTTTTCTGGATGGGGCTCCAGATTCTTCTGTAATACGCTTTTTAGTAGCCTTTAGCATATGAGGAAGCACAGCATCGAGAGTTCTAAAAATGTGTTCTATACAAGGGTCATTCATTCCCAACAATGGTGCACCTGGTATGGAAATCACCTAGGAAATCAACGCATCACTTCCCCCTACAGTCTGGATTTGATGCACCACTTCTCCTGCCTGTAGCAGAACTGTCACATTGCCACCCCAAGGTCTCAGGAACTGACGCATCACTGTGTTTTTTGACAATTCCCTCCTCTGTAGCTGTTTTGCCTTGTGGATTTTGATGCATTTGAGGTACTTTGTGTAAACATCACGCAGCCATAGATTTCCATGGACAGAATTGTTTGAAACCTTTTAAAGTCATATTTTGAGTTGTGTATGTTGGATTTTTGTCGTTTTGGTCTTGTTTGATTTAGATAAAGATAGTTTATTTTTCTAACCTGGTGTGGTGTCCATTTGTAGTGTTTTTACTGTGTTACTGTGTGTGTTATGTACGGATGCTTTACACATTGCCTCTGAGATAAGCCTGTCTGCTTGTGGCAAGCTACCAAGGGGGTGAGTAGAGGTTATCTAGGTGTGTAACACTCTTATCTGACTAGAAGGAAGGGTCCCTACTTGGACAAGGTGCATACCTCTGCCAACTAGAGACCCACATTTCTAAGAATGACATATCTGAAATTGCCAGCTTCAACTTTCGACCTTGTCCCATAGGATGACTTTGAACTTTGAGGTCCAAAAGTTAGATAATGTCCAGAGGTAAAAACCTTCACTGGTGGGATCCGCTTAGCCTATCCTACTTTCATTCAATTGCTTCCGGACTGAACTCATATCTAGGTCTTGGTCATCCACCAACCGAACATTGACATTGGTGTTTAACTTTTTCTAGGCGCTTTTTGCCTTAAAATCATATCTACAGTTTCCATTATCTCATTTTATTTATTCTGATGTCTATTTGTTATTTTATTGTTTTCTCTATTTTTCTAAATTGGCTTTGGAATTTGTTTGTGTTGTTTTCATTTCTTTAAAGTTTGACCTAATGAACTTAGCATACATTTCTCCTGGGCATTACCTACTGCTTGTGCTAAGTTACCAGGAAATGAGTAGAGTATCACAGAGAAATGTGTTGACACCTAACCAGAGTATGTTGATACAGTTAGTAAGGGTACACCCTTCCTGGCTAGAGATCCTTGAATGTTTCCATAATGCACGTCATATAGAAGAAGTGTACAAGTTGATGTTTCATTGGACACTTAAGCTGCACCGCATTTACCATACATCAGTCGCGGCTCCTGGAGGGAGTGCTGCGGGGCGGTGGGGCGAGGTGGGGGAGGGGCGGGGTGGGGGGTAGTAAACTCCAGCATACGACCGAACGGAGTTAAGTTCATAAATAAATAAATAAAATGAATTACATTGCGCCCGCCGCATCGCCGATTTGGCGTTGCAGCGCTCAATGTAATTTGTTTTCTTTATTTATTTATGTACTTAACTCCATTCGGCCTTATGCCAAAGTTTACTACCCCCAACCCAGCCCCTCCCCCGCCCCGCCACCCCGCAGCACTCCCTCGAGGAGCCGCCACTGCCATACATATCCAGAAGCAAATGTGAAATGCTTGACATGTGGTATTATGAGGTAAATCATTGCATATAAGGCTGAAATGTGATCATGCGCAGCTTTTTTGAGAATATAAGCTCGGGACAGTGAGCAAAGTGGTAAGCTACTGATGACATCACTGATGACATCTGAAATCATACCATTTATGACAGCACTATGAAGGGTAGGGTCGTGAGTTATAGTTAATTCAGTTAGCTATAAATGGTAAATTTCAGTGTTTTTTTAGTTTAAAATCATATGTTGTAAATGATATTGTCACCAAACTATAATGTCACTTTAGCCTTTGGGTATTTAAGTGAATTTCTATACACACAGTATATAATTTTACACACTTCTGACATACTATTGTGACCGTGTGACTATATGAGGCAAAAAAGACTGAACATGTGCTCTGTAGTAGGTGGGTATACTGCTTACTAGCTGGGCAATAACTTGCCTTATTAGCCTCAGCATTTTCTTTCCACCATTGACTTTCAAGTGCATTGCATGAGTGTTTGACTGCCTTGAGAGCATCTGTGTACCTTAGAGCTAATTAAGGTATTGTACACCATTAGACCTCCGAGCCTTAGGGAGGTCTTCCCCCAAACATTTTGCCTTCACCCCTCCTATTTCTTTGAATTTGTTTTTGTTTGGCCTTAGGACTCTGTGCACTTTACCACAGCTAACCAGTGCTAAACTGCTTGTGCTCACTCCCTAAAACATGCAGGGCCGGACTGGCCGTAGCGGGCACCGGGCGTTTTCCCGGTGGGCCGCTAGGGTGGGGCCCGGTTTTGGGCCCCTGGGGGCCATTTTTGTTACTGGGGGTCGGCAATATCGGCCCCCTGAAACAAAATCGGCCGAAACCGGCGCTCGCAAACTGCTCGGCTGCACCCCCCCTCACCCCAGCGGTGGCCGGCCGAGCAGTTTGCCAGGGCCGGTTTCGGTTACCAGTCCGGCCCTGAAAACATGGTAATATTGGCTTACACCTGATTGGCATATTTAACTTACTTATAAGTCCCTAATAAAGGGCAGGGAGCATTGCAATTAAAAAGTTGGACATCTACTTTTAAGTTTTACAGGTCCTGATAGTGAAAAACACACAAATTCATTTTTCACTACTGTGAGGCCTACCTCCTCCATAGGATAACATTGGGTTACCTTATTCCATTTGCTAAGTGATGATGCTTGATTCGAAGCAGGTAGGAAAGTCATGCTTGATGCCTGAGGAATAGTAATTTAAATCCTCTTTAACAGTAAAGTCGGATTTTGAGTCACAGTTCTGAAAATGCCACTTTTAGAAAGTATACCTTAGGCCACTCTTCTCGTGTCCCATCCGTCGCACTGCGTAGTGGGTGAAAATTTCCCCCATTTTTTTTAAACTCCTTTGAACATTTTTCATCCATTTTCATCCTTAGAAACCAATGGTTATACTGAATCTTTTCAATCATCCACACTTATGAAATCACTCGGGAGACAGCGCCATTTCAACTTCTGTCTTTATTCTTAACCTTTTCAATTGACTACTGTGTGCCCATCCAGGCTTTTCACAGCAACAGGTATAATCCAGAAATGAAACGTGCATCGAAGTTGGCTCATCTTTGTTTACCCAATGCATTTCGAACCTACAATGGTTCTTCTTCGGGGGTCTCTACAATAAATGAAAAGACACTCAGCTAGCTGTTCACTGTCAACCTTTAGCGAATACTATAAAATAAATGCTATAAAATACGTGAACTAACGCAATTTCTCACTTATACCCTTACTACTCCCACCACCCTCAAAACCCGTCTATCCAAATACCCAACAAAACTCCTTCCGGTTACGTCACCAACTTCCCCTTCCCTCATGCTTACTGCAAAACCCACCTCCTAATATTCAAAACCCTTACCCCTTCCTCAACCCTTCGATTTCCATTGTGATCGTTGCTAGAATGTGCTACCCACAAAACAAATGCAACCAAGTGTCAAGCACCCAACATCCTAAGTTCAAACCCACCTTTCCTCTAACGATTCTCCCCATGAGCCTCTGACCTATTTGCAATCTTAAAACCACTTCCCCGTTTTCCACTTTTAAAACGGAACAATTGCATACCTTATCAAGGCCTTAGCCATCAGCCTAATCTCCTCGTCCTCCTCTCCCCATGAAATAGAAAATGCTTTAGAATCCGTTATTTAAATAACAAATCTCACCAATCACCCTCGATACTTACGACCCCGTGACCATATGTCTCCCAGCTGTGTAACATAATTCAAATAATGTCAATTACTACTTCAACTCCCATAATGCACCTCCCGTAACTGTGCTGTGATTGAATCAAATATGAAACAAAAATAAAACGGACCCCATGTTTCCCCCATTCCTCGACCCATCCATTCCCAAATGTGATCTGCGCAAAAATCATCAAAATATAAAATACAGAATATAAAGATGCTGCTCTGAAAACTAATCAGTTATACTGAATCATACATAAATGTCATTACGTAGTCAAAACAGGTATCAATGCAAAGTCCATAATTACAAGAATAGAAACACACAAAAGTTCTGTAACCAAAAATAATGAATGATGAAAAAACATGCAGAGATTAACTGTCCGTAATCCAAACGACGGTTGCTCAAGTGTCATATATGCTGTTATGACTTCATCGACTCCACTCCGAAAACACGCTGTCTCCATAGTGATACAACTCTCATTATCTTAACTTGCCAAAACATTCTTCATCCATAGGGTGCAAACTCCTTTGGGACGAAACATTGCAAAGCAGAAAACCGTAATTTGAGAATGCACTCCTTCCCTTGTTTAAGTTCATGAATCATGAACTTAAACAAGGGAAGGAGTGCATTCTCAAATTACGGTTTTCTACTTTTAGAAAGTTGGCATTTTCGTGTCCTAAACATTTGGTGCCTGCAGCTTGTTCCTGGGTCACATGACTGGGTGTAGTTGGCATTTGACCATTGTGCTTTCCTCCTAGACAGCCACACAATAGAGGGACTAGGTATGCCTGCATGGGACATCTCAGGCACGATAATGGGGCAGAGCTGTGCAAAGCCCCAATTGCACTTCAATAGACTGCGTGCTGCTCTCACACAAAGACCTTCACGCTAACCTATTGTGTCTGCAGACAGACTGGGACCAGTATAGGGAGGGAGGAAACATCTTTGAGAAGCCTGCAGATATTTTCCCAACTTCAAAGGTGGCACCAGATATAAACATAGGATCCCCAGACCTACTCTTCAGTTCACTTTCAGGACTCTAAATGGACTAACTGCTGCTGCAGTCTGCTATTTACTTCAGAAGACTGCTTGACGGCACCAATAAGGATTGCTCTGCTGCCTGAAGCCTGCTTTGAGCCCCCAGAGGTCTGCCCTCCTGCTTGAGCCCTGCTCTTCTACTTGAACCCAGGAAGACCACAGTGACTACAAGGACTAGTTGGCTGGGCTCCTGATCAGAGCCTGAGGGACAGAAAAGGCTCCAACAATCTAGATCACAAACTGGGACCTTGCCTGAGTAAGTCCTGACCCTCCAAGTGGTGCCTCTCCAGTCTTGGGCCCTTGGAATTGGTGCTAAGGGTGCCCATATTGCTCAAACCAAAACTTTGGACTTAGAACATTTTTGCCCAAAAAGTTAACGGAGACCCGAGGAGAGAGGGACCTACCTGCTCGTCGATCCACCTAAGGTGCATCCCCAGTCAGCCTGACTTCATGGTAGCTCCCGCTATGTTCTTTTCCGCAGCAGCAAAATCTGTTGAGTGACTCCTCGCAGAAGGGGTATCCATCACCGTGGAGCCCTCATCTGCAACAGCCTGCAGCTTCATCCCGCTGGAGATTTATGACTTCCAAAAAGAGATTAAGGGCCAGATTTACTAAGGGCAATGCGTCACTAGGCAATACAAGCCCTTAACTGGGATTTAATAGACCATGCAAAGCTACCATGTGTGGCTCTGCATGGTTTAGTAAATCCAAGGTAATGCAGGGCATGGCATTCCGCTGCCTTGCATTACCTTGCAGCAGGGAGGCGTCCCTTGGGTGGAGCATGGGCATTGCTACGTATTCACCCATGGATTTTGGTACATTCTTAGATTTACAAAGAGTTGTAAATCTTGGAATGCATTAAAAAAGTGTGCCTCCGAGACCCAAGCATAACAAGGAGAAATATCTTTATTTCTCCTCATTACTTCCTCTTTCTATGCATGAATCAATCATGGAATGCATTAAAATAGTGTGCCTCTGAGACCCAAGCTTAACGAGGAGAAATATCTTTATTTCTCCTCATTGCTTCCTCTTTCTATGCATGAATCAATCATGGAATGCATTAAAATAGTGTGCCTCCGAGACCCAAGCATAACGAAGAGAAATATCTTTATTTCTCCTCATTACTTCCTCTTCCTATGCATGAATCAATCAATCAACCACGGTTGGTAAAGAGCAACTACTCACCCGTGAGGGTCTCAAAGCGATGGGGGGTAGCGGCTCCGCTGAGTGCTGTGGTCATCGGAAGAGCCAGGTCTTGAGGTCCTTCCTGAACTGGGGCAATGCTGGAGCTTGCTGGAGGTTGTTCCAGGCTTTGGCTGCGAGGTAGGAGAAGGACTTTCCTCCCGTTCTGGTCTTGTAGATACGTGGGAGGGTGGCCAGAGAGAGATCGGCTGATAGGAGGTGTCTTTTGGCGCGTGGAAGGAGAGGGGGCTGTTCAGGTAAGCGGGTCCGGTGTTGTGAAGGGCCTTGTATGCATGGGTGAGGAGTTTGAAGGTTATTCTGCTTTCGACTGGGAGCCAGTGGAGGCCGCAGAGGTGTTGGGTGATGTGACTGTGACGGGGGATGTGACTGCATTCGGCAGCACACATAGAAAGCGGAATAAGCCTTTTAAGATTGTTTCTCCAGGGTGGAAGGGTGCCTGCATTGGCACTATGCAGTACACAGTACGCCAGCACTGAGAGAGAGCAAATATGCATACTATCTTGGTAGATATGGGGTATTTCTGCTCCCTCCCCTTCATGCAATGCAGTGCAGCAAGTTGCATTGCTGCGTTGCTTCGCGTGAAATATTGGTAAATCTGCACACTAGTCCGAACTCAGGAATATTCACCGCAACTTCCTCCAGCAACTTCCCAATGATGACGCCTCCTCCTCAGACACCACCAGCTGCCTTGCCCCACTGAATTGTATCATCTGAAAAATTTTCTTCCAAAATTTCTTCTAAGTCTGAAGGTTTGTGGAGACCGGGCCCAATTCACTTTGCATCTCTGACCCACGGTCCATCATGATCGGCCATAACTTTCAACTTTGCCCTGGTCTCACATGACTAGATGTCCGTGGATGGTGATTTGATCTTCTAGGCACTATTTTTACTTTAAACTTTAAGAATTCCTAACTCTGGTTCTACTGATTGAATCTTTTATCGTTTTGATGTCATGTAATTTATTAAAATTTACTCTATTTTTGTAAATTGGTGTGGGATTTCTTTTGTGTTGTGTTTTCACTCTATTGCTGCTTACATGCTGCATAAATAGTTTACACATTGCCTCTAAGTTAAGCGTGACTGCTTTTGTGCCAAGCTACCAAAGTGTTAAGCACAGGTAAATTTAGTGACTATTTGTGGTTCACCCTGACAAGGATTTTGGCTGTTGCTTTAGCAGGGCTTCACCCCCTCAGCTAACACCCTGATTTCTCACATACAGGATTTATTAGTCATTAGTAGGACAATCATATATAGCAAGCATGTAGTATTGGTAAGGTGCCTGGCCTAAAGCCGAAGGTTGTGTGCTTCAACCATGAGCAGTAGGGTTGGCTGCCTGCAAGGGATGGGTGCATTGCCCAATGCCATGCACAAAGGGGATTGACAGCCCATGATGCAATCAACACTACAGGCCATTTGCTACTGTGCATGGCTGAAGGTCAAGCTCAGCGGAGGTTGGCCTCCTATGGTGAGATGAATGAAATATCTGGCCACAAGCCAGGCTCATGGTAATCTCACGCTGGCCTTTGACCATGTGGTTGGCTGCCCACAGAGGTTCGGTGCACAGCAGCCATGTAAACTATAATTTGCAAACCAAATTAAATGCTTATGACCTCACAAACCTGATGACCAGAAGAGTGGAATAGATCAGCCCATTAGGGAAAGTTTGGGGGGATTGCATCATCATTCATTTTAAGCACTCAAGATTTGTGGGGGAATCTTTGTTACGGTCGGCACCAATACTCCATTTTCTGGGAACATTGCATTGCTCTCATTGGGCTTCTTTTACTGCCATTTATGTCGTGCTCCACTGATGACCATTGGCAAACTACACAATCAAGCGTTGACTGTATGTAATTTGCCTCACACCCCTTCCATAGCCTTGTCCAACAGGTTGCAGTTCTGAGTTCTCTACAGGACAATGATTGACTCTATCCTGGGGATGAACTGCCTCTTTCCTGCAATGTGGGCAGCTGTGTGGATAATCTGATGGACCAGGTAATAGGACCAACATATCCTGTCCCGTCATGTACAACTGAATCTGACAGCCCCTCCATTTTTAATGTTTATTAGCCAACTGTATATGTTAATCCAGGTACCTGTGGTTTTACTAAGCCAACTTCGAAGGGCCATCCATCAGGTCCATGAAGGTGTATACCAATTTGCTACTTGGAATGCATGTGGGCTTCAGAATAGGTTGGACTCACCAGACTGACTATTACTTCTGTGTCCAATGTTATTTGCATCCAGGAAACTTGGCATGTGGACCCAATTCATGTTGAGGGGTTTTCTTCCCACTTCCTGGGTGCCATTCCATCTACAGCAGGGCATGCCAAAGGGGAGTTACAGATATTAATATCAAATAAGTTACACGTTATCACCAGAAGGCTTGCATCTGCCTTGCCCCAGTCCCAGTTTCTTTGGCTGTCATTTAAGGGTGGCCTTGATTTAGTGGTGGTCAACTTTTATAATAATGTTTTTGATGCCTCACGCAGTATGGTGGTCCATGCCCTTGATGTAGGGTTGGAAGCTTTCTGCGTCCAGTCACGGTATGGGCAGGCGATTCTAATATCCAGGCATGCCCCCTCCTGGCAAAACAGATATGTGGGATTTCCAATGCAGAAGGGGTAGGTATCCAACATTTTCCCATAATGGTTAGGAAATGCACTGAACTCCCTTATTTTCAAATCTGACCTCCTCCTATTAGAATGTAGAGAATGTATGATGATACAACGCGTACCATCACAACGCGGTATGTTACATCGCGGTCTTGACAACGCAAGTCGTTACATCGACTTGCGCTGGAGGGCGCTGGACTTAGGAATAGTGTGAATTACTATTCCAACTCCAGTCTACGTACAGTAGGGAAGGTGTTGGAATAGTAATTCACACTATTCCTTAGTCTAGAGCGCCCTCCAGTGCAAGTCGATGTAACGACTTGCGTTGTGAAAACCACGATGTAACCATACAGCGTTGTAATGGTTTCGTGGTAAAGGATGTTTCCCGAATGTAGATGGACAGACAATGGTGAGCAGATTCTCTCTTTTATTGGTAGAGACACCCACACTATTTTTGATCATGTCCTGATCTCCTCTTCCGTAAGTGAGTTGGTCTATACGCCTCATGTTATCCCGACAACAATGAGTGATCATAGCCCATTAGTTTTGTCAATGCTTATCTGGGTCAAAAGTGTCAAAGAATCTGTATGTGTAGTTAATATTGCCCCAATCAGGTCTAACGGTTTTCTTATGAAATGGGCAGGAAGAGATCCCAGCAGTGTACTACACCAATTAGTAAGTAGGAACTCAGTTGAGTTCAGTTATTGCTTGGAGATGGTGGTAGACCATGAAAAGCAATTGTCCACCTTTGATCAGATCACCAGGACACCTAGCTCACTATTTACACGGCCTTCAAGACCCAATAAAACTAGAAACCATGGTTGGTTTGACCACTTGTGTACCCAGGCTTCTAAGAGTCTGAAATTGGCCTTACACTGTTCCGCTAGGGACTCTGTAAAAATTATAACCAAGTACGAGCAGCAAGGAAGAAGGTGTTACAGGAAGAGGTCTGGTCGAAATTGCTCCAGGCTACTGAGACAAAAGACATCAAGTTGTTTTGGAGTATGGTTAATGTCCCTTTTTTTTTAAAGTGATCTATCCTGGAGCTCAATTCTTTTGTCTCTTATGAATCATGGGTGGCACATTTCTCGTGCATTTGTGATTCAAACCAGAGGGGGGGCTTGTCCAGGAACTATATCCCACTAGGTATTATGCTTGAGGAGGTTCTTCTTGCCCTGGAACAAAGCACAGGCAGGAAAGCACCAGGCCAGTTGGGGTACCAGTTGATGTGTTTAAAGCAGCTGGGAATTTATGGGCCCCACATGGCACAGGTGTTCAATGTGGCTGCCAAGGGAACGATGCCTTCCTCCTGGGCAGGTTCAATTATAGTATCCATTTTTAAGAAGGGAGACAAATCAGACCCCAAATGCACCGCATTTCCCTCTTAGATTCATCAGTGAAATTGATGAGTAAGATACTACTGTTTAAACTTGGGAAATGGGCACTGGATAATTCTATTCTATCAGAGGTACAGTTTGGATTTAGGGAGGTTTGGGAACAGTCAAGCAATGTGTGAATTTAGAGCTGTTGATCAGAAAGTATATCTATTTTTGTTTTGCTTATTTAAGCACTGCTTTGACTAGATTGACCACTCAATTCTATGCTTTCTTTCACCTTTGTATGGAAACATGTCTTCTAGGGTTCCGTATGGCCTTTTAGAGTAAAGAGGGGAATTAGCCAGGGCTGTGTATTAGAACCTTTTTTGTTCTCTCTGTTTGTTAACGGGGTCGATAGTGCTCTTCAGGCTCTGCAGGCCGATGCTCCCAGCATGATCGGCCGTCCTGTCCCTGTGTTTTTATATGCGAACAATGCTGTTTTACTATCTAGGGCACCCATCACCCTGCAAAGGCTGATGAATACATTTGGGGCCTTCATGGAATCTAAGAAAATGGTGATTAATACATCCAAATCTTATATAATGGTCTTTGGTAAGAAGGTGCAAAAGTGTAGATCTTTTTTATTGTGGATTCCGAAATTGCAAGAGTAAACTCCTTTTGTTATTTAGGGATTCTTTTTTCGAGCAACAGCACATGGTCCCAACAGGTTTCAAATGTTAGAGCAAAGATGAGCAGAAACTTGAACAGGATTTTCAGGTTCTCCCAAATGTTGGGTAGCCACCGGTTAAGGAGATGGTTGGCATATACAAGGCAAGAGGGCTGTCCACTGCCTCGTTTGGGCGGGGGATTGTGGGGTTATACCTCTAGTAACTCCCTTGAGGTAGAGGAGAGTACTTTCCTAAAGTGCTTGTTATGCTTACCAGCCTCAGCTTCATCTCTGATTGTTCACAAGGAGGACGGTCTGCAATTTTTGGAAGACCTGCTTTTACTGACACCATTATTAATCTGGTATTCCATCTGGTCTAAAGATGAAACAAGTTTTACGAAATTGGTAATCTCAGATTGTCTTGTTCCTGACCATATTTCTAATATCCCCTTGCTTTCTTATACAAATGTACCTTATAGTACTCTATTTAATATGCCAGTATTGCAAGATCCAATCAAAGTTTTATCTATTGACAAGAGTTTTATTAAGGCATCCTTTTTCAAATATAGGCATGATTGCAGAATGTGTGTGAACTGAGGAAGCCAACTGTTACTTTATATATGTCAATAAATTTACAGGATGGTTGTCAATATTATCTGTCTTGTGTGAATATTATTCAGCACCGATTGTTTCTGTGTGTGGGCACAGAACATCATCGAGTTGCCTTTCCTGAAATGAAGGTAGGCCCATTGAATATGACGCCTTGTCCCTGTGATGCTCGGTCTAAGCAAAGCACTCAGAACTTTATGTTATTTTGTACTTTTTACAATAATCTAAGGAGATATTATCTTAAACCAATTTTCCTCACACAGAATATCAGAGACTGCACAACTGCACTAAGCTATCTGTTTGCTTTGAAGACCCCTCTGTATGTTTTAGTGTTGCACTTTTTATAAGGAGGGCAATACACCTTAGGAAACGTATTGTGTGTTAGACGTGAACAAAAGGAGGAGGAGGGGCTGTTTCTTAATTATGTGTTTTTAGTTTACTTGTGCTTTCTATGTTGTATATTTATTGATAATACTCTGTATACAATTTTATGGCTGTTTTTGTAACCAACCTCACAATATTTATTCCAATCAATAAAAACACCTAAAATTAAATTAAAATAAACAATAATACAAACTTAAACCAATATATGATAGTAATTTGATAGTAATTTCACAGTCATCTTTGTTTAAGTGGTTAGGGTAAAGTAAGATGTAATGCCATCTTTAAAAATATTTACAACATTTGTAATTGCATCTGTCTGTTGCATTAATGGTGAGGAGTTGAGCATTGCAGTTATGGGTTGCACGGCTGTTGTGCGAGTTATGGATTCTCATCCTAATAATAACTTGTGAATTTCAGTAGTTTTTCGGTTTTAGTTTTGTAACCATAATGGCACTTTAACTGTGTTTTTTTAGGTGAACCTCTAGTTCTACATTTGACCGCTAGTAAAAGTTAAGCATAGGTTATTAGCTAGGCTATAATTTTCCTTATTAGCTAGAGCACATTTTTTTCGCCAGTGTCCTTCGAGTACATTAGGCAAGTGTTTAGCTTCACTGACTGTATCTGTGTACAATTCGATGAGGTTTTATATAAAATGTAGTATTCATTAGAAGAGCAATAGAATGTAGCAAGCCAGTAATTGTTATGTTATTGTGAAAATCTAAACTCTCCATATTGACAAAACTGTTGGTTTCTAGCATAAAACAATGGATTTTAAGTGTCAGGATTAACCCTACAAATAAAGTTTACAAATATTTTTTGTGAAGTTTTTGCTTGTGGCCAATTTGTCAATGCTTTCATAATGTCATAAGTGATTAAGAAGCGGTCAGTCCAACAAAGAGGTAAATTCACTAAAAGACTGACACAATTTGAATGTATAAACATCTAATTTTTGCAGTGAGCAGCATGATGAGTAGTAAAGTTGATCATTTGTGTTAAATCTTACAATTTGCAGAAGACAAAAGGATTTAGCACCAGAAGCATAAAGATTGTCTGTCTTAATTCTAAATTTATTCACATTGTTTTCTTCAATGTAGTTGAAAAAATAAGTATAGCTTTTAAAATAGTAACATCTCTTAAAAAATTTGACACATCAGGATGGCATTACAGAGAAAATGGCTGTTAACTAAATATTAACTGGATTAACGTCCACATATGTTTTACTGGTGGAAAGAATCTGCACTACTTTGAGGTTTTCGCATTACATTATAGCTACATGCCTGCCCAGCTTACAGATATTGCTCACAATTTGCTAGAAATGTGCAACCGTGACAGCTCATTGGCATACACATCCCCATGCCATGTCTGACTTTAGGAATAGAAATATCAATTTGCACTCCAGAATAAGATCCAAGATATCTATACCATGCTTAGGTATGTATCTTGCAATATTAAGGGCAGCATAAATCATATCTGGATCACGAATAGGATGGACAAGCTGAGCATGGATAAAGTAGTCTCAATAACCTGGACATCATTGTAGAAGAATTCAAAGTTAGTTGGTTTGACCCCACCCCAGGTCTTCCCTCCATTCATTGCTATGGAGTATATCTGAGTAGTAGCCCTGGTACAGGGTATCATTGCTGCACAGATATTCCTTGACTGTAAAGGTTAAATAGTGTAGACACACGGTGTTGTTGTAAGTAGTCTAGATACAGGGGCCTATTCACAAACTGCATTTTGTGGTATGTTTAACAGTACTACGATAGTATTGTTAGCATAGTAGAAATTCTATTCACCAACCAGAGAGGCAGAAGTCTATGCTTCCGACTGTCCTAACTTATATGTGGAGATCCCCACCCCGACTGTGGAAATCACTGCACACGTAGATATGTTTTGGTAGTAACTGTCAGAGGGGTGGGGGAGGGATAGAAAATCTGGAATATTTACTGCTAAAGGTTAGTGGTTTTAGGAAGGTACATGCACTCACCCACAAAAGAGTAAGATCTTTGCTATTCACAAACTGCACTTCTTTAAGTTACTATAGCCAAAAAGAACCCATGCACAGTCATAAATGTACTCCAGCTCAAAGCTGGAGTACATCCAGTGCCACCCATGGGAGCTCACAGGTACTAGAGCACTCTCCTATAGAGAATAATGGAGGTAGGGGCTTAGAGTAAAACACCATAGGAAATAAAGCTAACATAAATCATTATATTCAAACTTTTAAAATAGAAATACATGTATGTCAATTTTAAAAACAAAGTACACATTATAAATGAATATTTTATTAAAAATACATTAGTAGCATTTTTTCAATTTAAAATCCAATGTATTTTTTAAAAAAATTATACTAATTTAAAACAATTCAATGCAAAACTTTTAATAACTTTATTTTATAACAAATACAAATAAACATTTTACTTTAGGTCTGTGATTATTTTAAATACATTTTTAAAATCATTTGAATGTAATTTAATAGTTACATTAATTATAATTTTAATTAAATTCGTAGTTAATAGTGCTGTAGCATTTAAAAATATTAAGCAATATTTAGAAATCCATAAATACAGCTAATTTACATTACAATTCAATTTAAATATGTTAAATATTTTTCTTAACTTTAATTAACTTTCAAAATTCTCCTGTACTTTATTATAGAGAACTCTCCACCCCAACTGAGGAGGTCTCTGCCAAGTGTGTTGAACATCGAATACAGTTGTAAAGTCAGTACTCGGGTAACTTTACTGTCGTATTTGACATTTCTACTGAGTCCTCCCCTGGTTTTGGGGGTAAGGATTTGGAAGTCTACTCTTTTGAATAACATGGTAAATGTTGAATAGTCCAAAGTAGTAAAGTTACTCAAAAGTGTAAGAATAAACTTACACTTGTAGATTTACTCATGTGTAAGTTTACCTTTGTGAATAGGCCCCATAGATTTTAAAATTAAATCATTCATACAGCAGAGCATGTGCAATTTGTCAATGTACTATATGATCCACACAACTAAATCCTTGCTTTGATGTGAACCTGCAAGGTATTTGAATGATAATTCCAATGAGTTTTTTTAAATCATGAGTCTTTGATGCAGCAATTGCTGTGTATAGTACAAAAGGACAGTATATGCTGGGATTTGTATTGTAGCAATCAATGAAAATAAATGCATAGTTTAGTAATATAAAATGTCTACATTATTAATTTACAATTATTACATCAAAGGTGTGACATTCCTAATATTTATATCAGGAATATTATCAGCTTTCATGACAAAATCGAATTTGATTAATTATGAATTTTGTATTAAGAAGAAAATCTGCCCTTTTAAAAAAAAGCCATTAATTCGAAGTAAAACCTGCTACAACGTTTATGAAATTAATAAGATGAGCAGATATGAATCTTCCAACATAATAGCACCATGAGTTGTTTATATTTCTTTGTTAATTAATGTACACACCGAGAGCTACAGTGTCCTCAAGTTAAACGGTGCTTGGCCCTTCAAAACCACTAACCAGCCCGTGGCGGCTCCTCCGCTAAGGCGGAGGAGCGTCGCCTCACTGCTGCAAAGCAGTGAAAGAAAGAACAAATAAAATTATAATAACTCGAGTTTATTATCATTATATTTTTTCCTGCTGCTCAGCTTTGCGGGGGTGGGGCTGCTCTGCTCTCAGAGCAGGGGAGGAGTGGTTTGCCCACTACAAGTGCGCAATGACTGTTTGTCCACCCTCTCGGGCCGGTCAAAGAGTCATGCGCACTTCGCATGTTCTCCATGCAGGCTGCATTACAGCCTGCGTGGAGAACATGCCCAGGCCCCCATTACCTGGCTGAGCGCTGATCCGCGGCACTCAGACTAATCACAACACTGCATTGCATTGTTATGATTGGCTTTGGGGAGGGAGCCTGGCTGCTTCCTGTTCCGGCCCCGGAGAGACTGAGACGACGTGGGAAAGAGTGGGAGAGCGGCGAGGAGGTACTTTTTTTAGGTTTTTTTTTGCGTTCCCCGGCTTGCCCCCGCCACCCCCGATCTGTGCTGGTGGCTACTGTAACTAGCTCAGGCCCAGTTACAGCCGCAAACTCTGATTCCTCCGCCTGTAAATGAGGTGGAGGAACTGTGAGTTTGGCAATGCAGATGAGCTGCCAATTTATGGCACTTTACCTGATCTACCAAACTCTAAATGAGGGCATTACTCTGCGAGTGGTGCTGGGGAGGGCTACAGTGAAATGTCAGCAACTGAAATGAATAATACTGTGAAAGAATTCAAGTTTCAAACCAAATTCATTCAAATCTAAACATATGTTATCTAATCAACACACACAATTTGCAGACAAATGATAAAGTGAAAGTCAAGAAAAATGGATCTAATTATTTCATTGAAAGCTATGGGAGTGATTTAGGCTCCTCCAGAGTTCAGTGCAGATTAAAGGTAAAGACACTGCATCTGACAAAATTGTCCCTTTTGGACATTAATGAACCACATGACAAAATCATCATGACCATGGAATGGACAGAATGAAAGAACATCACGAATAAAGTTACCTTCAAACTTCTATCTAGTGCACCAGTGAGATGTGTCCCATTGTTTTATCTGCTGAGATCCTACCATGGCTCAAAACTTAACTATGAAAGAGATTCTGATGGAAGAAGAAAATAGTGAGCAAATAAGCACCTGTCAAGAGATTAAGGGCCTCATTTAGAATTTAGAGGGAACTCAATATTAACCCCGGGTAGAGACCTCCGCTCCGCCTGCGGAGTGTGCAGAGATTTGCCTCCTCCGCGTTCCACGGAGAACGCGGAGAAGGCAAATCTCCGCACACTACGCAGCGGAGCGGAGTTGGCCAGCCCCGCCTCCATCTCCCCTATATTATTAAGTAAATCTACATTACGTAATAGTAAATTAAAACCACTTACCTGGCATGCGGCGTCCCCGGGCTGCCCTCCTCCTCTTCCTCGCAGTATCGGTAATCCTTGAGAAAACTGTGCATGGATTACCGATACTGCGAGGAAGAGGAGGAGGGCAGCCCGGGGACGCTGCATGCCAGGTAAGTGGTTTTAATTTACTATTACGTAATGTAGATTTACTTGATAATATGGGGGGGTGGAGGCGGGTGGCGTAGTGGAGTTCCACGGAGTTTGCTTGCAACTCCGTGGACCTCCGCGTAGTCCCGCTACACCCACTACGCCCGGGGTTACTCAATATCCTCCAGTTTATAGAGGAAACTCTAGACATGAAGTAGATGCAATTTGCTTAATTTCCTCAAGAAATAGTATCCAATAGTGGAGGACATTTAGCTTCCTACTGAATCTGGAGGATTGCCAGTCCTTTCCAATCTCTATATTTACTTATGTAAACCTCAGGCAAGAACATTTTAATAAAGTAGTTCCCACTAAAATGGCGATGACAGATAATAAAACAAGACTTTCCTGACAAGGTTTAATAGAATCTCAAAATAAATGTCTGCTCTAAAAGTCTAATAAAGTTTATGGTAGTGGACAGCTTTCAAGGTCACGCAGAAGAGAATTCCACAGAGAATCTCCTCACCCATAATTGACAAAGGTTTCTGAAAAGAAGTACAATCATGGATAAGGTAAGTGCTCCATTTATTATGTCCCGTCAAGGCAGCTCCCAGGCAGCAACTGCCAAAGCAACACATTCCATGTTCCACGCAGGGAACAGTGCCACAAGAGAATTCTATGAGGGAGAACGTGATACAGAGCCCAACACACCTCCCTTCCTACACAATAAAAGAAAAAGAAAAGAAGAGGAGAGAAATAGATAACAGAACGATAAGATAAATAGAAGAGCAAGAATCAAACAACTGAAAAAACATAGTATCATCAATGCATAACATAGTCTTGAAACTTAACCGGAGTAGATCTCATCCTGAAAGAAAAAAACATAGTATCATCAATACATAACATAGTCTTGAAACTTAACCGGAGTAGATCTCATCCTGGAAGGAAACCTTTTGAAAGAAGAACAGTCCGAACGAACATTCCTATTGGAAGGAACTGCATTAGAAGAAGAGCAACTTGGAAGAACAGGAGTTGCATTAGCGGGATCAAAATGAACACCCATCTTCCCACCAACGTACACAATTTTAGATTGAGGAACAACAGAAATGGCACACTTGTTCCAAATCTTCCCATTCTTCAACACCACCACACGGTCTCTTACTTCTCTCACCTTAGCTGGGGCTGAGAACCGAGAAGTCCCCTTGCGAATGAAGCCAGGCTTCTTGATTCTTACCCAATCTCCAACACACACAGGAGAAACTCTTCCAGAAACAGTGGTGTACATTGATTGAACTGCAGTTCTCACATCCGCTACCTTGCCAAGTCTAGCTTGATCGACTTCTTTCCTGGACATCCAATCTTTGTTCAACTTAGAACCGGCAACTCTTCCCCTAAGCAGAGTGAAAGGAGACATCCCAGTACTAATATGAGGAGTAGTTCTGATTGCCCACAACATGTCTGCAATGGCCATTCGCCAGTGTAAACCATTCACCAAAGCCAATTGCAGTTGATCTTTGATAACGCGATTAAAGCGTTCGACCAATCCGTTGCTGCGAGGATGATAAAGTGAGGTTAAAACATGTTTGATGCCATGCTCTTTGAGGAAATTTTGCATTTCCAAAGACACCAACTGGGTCCCGTTATCTGTCACTAGTTCCTCAGGAAACCCCTCCCGGAGAAACACTTCTTTGAGAAAATGAATGACAGACAAAGAATTCACACACTCCACAAACTTGATCTCCAGCCACTTGGACATATAGTCCACTAAGACCAGAGCATACAAAGGAGAACCTCCAGAAATCCCAAAAGGACCAGCAACATCGAAAGCTAATTTGCACCAGGGTAGATTCTTGACAACAACTGGATCAATGGGAGAGGGATGAGTTACTTGAGTCTTATCGCTCAGAACACATGCACAACAGTCCCTGACGTAATGCTCAATGGACCTATCCACCCCGGGCCACCAAAAGTCCTCTCGGATTCTGCGTTTCATAGCGCAAATACCAAGGTGACCTTCGTGAGCCAGATCTAAAACTTTTTTTTGCATGCATGTCGGAACGACCAAAAGACCACCCCTGCGTAAAATTCCATCCACCATTGATAACTCATCACAAACCCTTTTGAAAGGAATTAACTCAGGAGAAAAATCCTTGTTGACAGGCCAGCCATGAACCAAGAAGTCAACAACCATCTTGATTTCACTGTCCTCTGATAGAGCTTGCAACCATTCACGTTCAGAAAGTGCACCTTTCACAATGTCAACAACAGCACCAACGGCACACACGATATCAAGATCCTCCTCAGAAGATTCGCTGATGTCTTTGACAAGGGGTAAACTGGATAGACAATCAGCAATGTTGTTTTTGACACCAGCAACATACACTAAACGATAATTGAATTCCTGAAGTCTGTATTACCATTTAGCAATACGTGGAGTGGCGCGACCGCCACCTTTGGTGGTGAAGAGATCAACCAAAGGTTTGTGATCGGTCCTGAGGATGAATTCATATCCCACAGGAAATTACGAAAGTACTGGACACCCCACCATAAGGTTAATGCCTCTTTCTCAATGGTGGAGTAAGAACTCTCAGCACCACGAAGAGTCCTGGAGGCAAACGCAATGATCTCCTCACGACCATCACTTCTCTTTTGCATAAGAACAGCGCCCAATCCTATGTTGCTGGCATCAGTAGAAACTATGTATTTGTCATTGATGTTAAACAATTTCAAAGGGCGTGCCTGCACAATTTCCTTTTTGAGAAGATCAAATTGGTCAACACACTTGTCGCACCACACAACCTTAACATTTTTCTTAAGTAATTCCCGCAAACAGGAGGTCTTATTAGCAAAATTCCCCACAAATTTGGCATAGTACTCCACAAGACCTAGGAAAGAGCGAAGTTGGTCTTTATTTGTGGGTGAAGGTGCATTTTGAATGGCATCTAAAATTTTAATTTTGGGGTCAATTCCTTTGCAGGAAATGTGGTGACCCAAATAATCCACACCCTCCAGAAAATTTGCACTTGTCCTTCCTTAAGTTTAGCCCATGAAGTTTCACAGTATCCAGTACATGTTTAACTCTGCTGTCGTGCTCTACCTCAGTTTGTGCATACACAAGAATATCATCTTGGAAAAACACGACTCCCGCTGTGTTTTTGAATCAATTCCCCATGAGGCGCTGAAACACAGCGGAAGCCGATGCCAGACCAAAAGGCGTTCGTTTGTAACGGAAAGCTCCTTCCAGTGTTACGAAAGAGGTGAGATGTCTGGAGTCCTTGCTTAGCTCAACCTGGTGGTAAGCTGAGGAAATATCAAATGACGAAAAATACTTGGCTCCATCTAACATCGCCAGCATTTCATTTATATTGGGCAAAGGCTGGCGGTCGATCCAAATATTAGCATTCAGATCGCGCAAGTCTACACACATCCTAAAAGACTTGTCAGCCTTGCGTGCAAGAACTATGGGGGCCAACCATTCGGATCCTTCTATGGCTTCAATCACATCCATGGTGCATAAACGTTCAAGTTCATGCTTCAATTCCACACGCAAACTCAAGGGTACCTTATGCACCTTGTGTGCAACAGCCTTCGCACCACTTTTTAGGATGATGCGGTGCTGAAAACCCTTTAGCTTCCCAAGTTTGTCACTAAAAACTTCGGGATACTTCTGAATCCACTCATCGCCTGATAAATGTCCCACCACCAACCCATTAGGCAGATTGTAAGATGAGGAAGGAGTGTAAAATTTACGTGCTTCACGCCTAGACACAACCATATCAGGATGATTAGGATCAAGAATGATGCTGAGTTCTCCTTGCGCCTCCCATCCCAACAAATTTGCACCATCCTCTACAATGTATACAGTTCCTGTAGCAAGATCACCACAGAATTCCAAATTTGCTTCAAATTTACCAAGAACTTCCACTCGTTTGCCCCCATAGGCAAAAATTCTAATGTTAGACTGGTGCAACTGAATGTCTTCTAACCCCCGAAAATCCTTAGCATTGATAAGGGTAAATGGGGAACGGGAATCAGCCAAGAAATTCACATTTTTCCCATTCACACAGATAACACATGCGGGGGATTTTCTTTTACGCAAACCATCCATGGACGCAATTTCAACAACACCCTCAGATTGTAAAGATGAAGAAGACAACATTAACAACATATTGTCATTTTCTTCACTAGAGTCAATGGACTTGACGATTTGCGTGTTTCCTTTGTTGGACCCCATGGCTTTACAGAGACGTGCCAGATGACCTTTTTTCCCACATTTGAAACAAGTCTGGTTCAAAGCAAAACAGAACTTCGCATTTCCTAAGTGATTTTTGCTCCCACAACAAAAAAAAAAGAGTTGTACTTTTTCAGATTTGATCTTAGGCGAAGGTAGAGAAGGTGAATTTCGCGTCGTATTTTCAATGGGAACTTTGGTAGGCTTAACATTATCCTTTGATGACAACAGTTTAACTTCAGTGGGTTGAGAAGGGTTGCACATTTCCTTCATGCAAAATTGAGAATGTTCAATGCTTTTCGCAAGAGTAATAGCTGTCTCGAGGTCGGGGTCGTCTGATGACAAAAGCTTCTCTTGAATCTTCTTGTTACATGTGCGCTCGATTAGTTGATCACGTATGATTTAATCCCTAAATTCTCTGTAGTTACAGGTGATAGAAAGAGTTCTGAGTGCAGAGACAAAATCGCCGATAGATTCACCAGGAACCTGGGCACGTTGTAAAAACTTGTGACGCTCAAGTACAACATTCTTCTTGGGGTTGAACCTTTTGTCCAAAGTTTTGATCAGTGATGCATAGTCATCAATGATTAGGGAATCACCGTCGTCACCGCCACTCACACGAGTGTTGACGACCTCAAGAGTCAATGTTTTCAAAATGCTTCTACCCTCCGCACCAAGATTATACATAAGAAGTGCTTTCTTCTTCTTTGTAGTAAACGTATCACCATCGATGGCTTCCAGATAACTCTCAAATGTATCCTTCCATTGTTGCCATATAATGGGAGTAGAACCAGGAGATTGTAAGAAGGGTGGTGGAGCTAACACGTGATCCATGGTAAAACAAAGCGTGGGTGAGTTGCTGCCTACACAATTGTAACAATTGCAAGGATAAGATGGATTCACGTAAACACTGTAAAATTCTTATGATGCACACTGTGAGTGCATCACAGAAGTAGCTGAGTGTGTTAATTTAGGAGAAGAACACAAAGAACAATGAAGAAATAAGCTGTGCACATCAGCGATTACTCTATAAGATGTGCGCGTGAACAATGAATGTTAACAGCTGTGCGCATCAGCGGTGAAAGCAACACTGGTGTTGCTATGCTAGTGCGCAAATCAGGGAACGTGGTCATCTGATCAAACAGCTGTGCGCATCAGCGGTGAAAACAACCCTGGTGTTGTTATGGCAACGCACAATTGAGATCGGAATAATCCAAAATGGCCGCACGCAACGTGAGGACGTTGCGTGCGGGAATGACAGACAGGTCAGGCAAGTCAGGCAGGACTGCGAAGGCACGCAGTACGTCTCAGCAGAGACGACGTCACGGGGGCAGAGCGCGAGAAGCAACGGAAGATTGCTTTGGTTGCGCGCGTACAGCAAGCAGCAAAAGTACCTAAAATGGCTAGAAATAGCCAAAATTGACGTCGGAGTCCCAGGACAGCAGCAGAACCACGACAGGAGTCCACACGGATGGCAAGACTGCAAGGAGACGCCGTGGAGTAGGAAAACGCCACACAGGAAGAACGGAGCTCCAGGGGACTGCTGGACGGAAGCAGGTTCACTCAGGAGAGGGAGGCCGAAGACGGGACAACTCGTCGCCAATGAAAAGAAGTACAATCACGGATAAGGTAAGTACTCCATTTATTATGTCCCGTCAAGGCAGCTCCCAGGCAGCAACTGCCAAAGCAACACATTCCATGTTCCACGCAGGGAACAGTGCCACGAGAGAATTCTATGAGGGAGAACGTGATACAGATCCCAACAGTTTCTCATAGTGCTTACTTTTTTTATGGGTTTTAACCTCCAAATTCAACACATTCTTGCTTCCCATGCTTCTCTGTATGCCTCATCATGCTAGTAGCACAGGTTGATAGGAACCCAGCAGGACCAGTAAGTCTTATGCACAAAGAATGATAGTTGGTTGCAAGCACCTTTCAGCAGTCTCACCAACGGGGTGCTGTTATCAATGTCTGTATGACACGCCGACCAGCCAGTGCCATGCAAACCTCTCTTTAGAGTAGTGACAGTGAGTTAGGTGAGTCCTCATCAAGACAAGACTCACAAAGTCCCACTTGGACAGATTAAAAATCATCAACTATAAATAATATCTTAATGGCACCAATAGGAAAGAATTGATCATTAGCATTTCTCCACGTTTCATTAATATCAGTGACATTACAGAGTATGCAGAGTATGCCAACGTGATATTATGGCCAGTTAGAAAACAGTAGAAGCCTACCCGCAGTGTTATCTAGTTTAATAAAATATCTCACCTTTTGCTTTACTGTCCACCCTAGGCAGCGCTTCTCATTTGCTATATGTGAGAAAGATGGCTTAATGTACATATCCGTACGTGCAGATGATGGCACAGTCCCTTACAGAGAACCATAGTGCATATAGTTAGATCCTATACAGTGAAAATGCAAGGTCAGAAAGGGAGTGAACCAACTCAACATACACAGGTGCCTATGCGTGCATTGAGGATGCATCAAAGTACTCCAGGGTTGATCGTGTCAGAGGACATCAAATAGCTGAAGATTCCCGGTCTCATTTTTACACCCTCCGTGAAAGCGAGATTGAAATGAGAACAGCTGTGAGGGCAACAGTTTCCAAATCTCTGTGCATCCGGTCTATCCCTGGCAAGACCATTTGTCAGGAACTATAGCTGTGGATCACCCCCCTTCAGCCATTGTTTTTTTTTTCACATACACTTGAAATAAATCAGCCATAATGAGAAAATAAAAGATATTACAAAAGGATTGTGGTGTGATTGTCTGTATTCTTTTTTCATTCAGGTTATACTTAATTAATTATGCTGCAGAGCTCTTATTATGAAGTGTATGGTACGTATTTGTATGTGCTATATAAGTTAAATACCACATAAAAATAGACACATGCAAGCCATAATGTGATAGTGATATATGTGAAACACCTTTGGTGTATCTCTTTTATGATCTTGTGTGATCAACTGCTCATTGGTTGATTTGGAACAGTTTGTGCCATATGGCTGTATCTATATATGCATGTACCACCAGAACAAATAAAAACATTGTGAACACAATCTGCAAAACTGGTAAGTTAAATTAAGTCAGTCATGCTTGAGGCAAAATATATTATTTATTAACAACAGCTCAGGCGTTCAAGAGCAAAGCATCACAACTTAAAGATGCAGAAAGAGTCAATGAATCACTAAAAATTATAAGAGAGCAGGAAAAATCAGGGGAGGTCAGAAAGGAGAGTCATTTCACAAAGTAAAGAGAATCTAGATCGAAAAATAACACAACGAAATGCGTACGTTTACCAAACTATCACTCACACTACTCAATCACACGTTCTAGAAACTACCCAATCCTGGACCCATCTACCGGAACAGCGGCATCAGCTTCCACGCTCCGATATACCTAGCTCCTTAATCCTGGAACAACCTCCACCTGCATATCAGTGCTGCTAACTCTGTCTTTTTTTTTTAAGTTTAGAGAAATTTTATTAATAGAAAAGAGGTGTCAATGTACAATACATGAAATTAATCAAAAGTCATCACAATGCAAAACATAAAATCCAAAAGAAGTACTTGAATTGGATTAATAGGTATCAGAGGTAAGTTAAAAAGGTAAAGGGGAGATACAATTAATATTAAAGTAAAATAAAGAAACACTGAGGGGATTCATGGTGGTTTAAGTACTTCTTGTTGAGAGGGTCTCAGCATCGTTACTCTCTTGGCACTTGCATCAATATATAGTGTGATAGGTAACAACAAATGCATACGTTTCACAGCCAAATGTGCAGGGTAAACAAAAGAGGTATCCAACCTGTGGTTATGACAGACAGCGTTCCACCAAGCTTGATATGAGATTTTGGTAAAGTCTTTCCAGTTTCTGGTGATTTGCTGAAAGGCAACTGCTAGTAAGAGATCAACAATTTTGACATTGGGTGTACAATCATTCCAGATAGGAGCTAAACTCCCCAAAAACACATGGGCTAGAGAAAAAGAGAAGTTGGTGTTAAAAATTGAATTAATTTGCGACCATACACGTTTCCAAAAACTATGAACAATTGGGCATAAGAATAGCATATGAAATAAGTCAGCATTCGGGGACAAGCAGGTCCAGCAAGTGTCCATTACAGTAGAATATCTTTTAATTAGGGTACTTGGACATAGCAAGAGTCTGTTATATATAAAAAATAATGTTTGGGTGGTGTTTGCCGCTCTTGATGACTTTCGTAACTTGGTGCAGATCTTCCCCCAGAGAGACAGCGACCAAGACGTCCCAAAATCATGTTCCCAAGCAATCTCTATACTAGACTTTTGTCTAATATTGCTAGTGCATCTCAGGTGGTCATAAATGATGGAAGCCTTAGGCATAGTATGTAGCAGGATATGGAGATGATTTGACGGAGCAGGAGAGTGAGCGACAGCAGATGTATCAATGAATTTGGCACAAGCATCTAGAAGAGCCTTTTTGAGAAGATTATATTTGGAAAGAAAAGAGGTGGGTAAGCCAAACAATTGACTGAGTAGAGGGAAAGGCAAGATTTCGGAATGCGAAAATAGTTGACTAACCCAAACCAATCCCCTCCGCCTCCAAGTCTTCCAGTAAAACGGCTTGTGATTTATTAATAGGGCTTTATTGTGCCATATTGTTGAACTAAGGAGAGAGTCAAAGTCTGCATGAGTTAAAGAAGAAGTTGTTCCAAGAATTTGGGAAGTCAATTTGATAATTGGGGTAGAAATGGATTGTGGTTTGCGAGAAAAACAAAGATACTCTTGAAAGGAAAACGGGGAAAGAAATGAGTGTTCAAGTGAGACCCATAAAGGGCAATTTTCTATGGAATCAAGCAACCAATATGAGGACTGACGTAGGAGGAAGGATTTGTGATAAGTAGAGAAATGAGGAAAATTGACTCCCCCTTCTGATTTAGGACGAGTCAATTTTAATAAGGAAAGGCGAGACCTTTTGTTGGACCATAAAAAGGAGGACAGAATAGAATTAATTTTTTTGATTATTTTAGCATAGATGGGGACTGGAATGTTGGAAATAGTGTATAACACTATGGGGGATAGCATCATCTTTATAGTATCAAGACGACCCCACCAAGATAAATAAAGAGGATGCCATTTAGAAGTTAAGTCTGTAATTCTTTGGATACATTTGTTCATACATAAGGTTACTGTGTCTGAAATTGAGGGGGGAAAAGTGTAATCCTAGATATTTGATATGGTTAGGGCTCCATGTGAAATGAGATGGGGCAAAGTCTTCTTTAAAAGTATACTTGGTTAACGGCAAAATTTCACACTTATCTGTGTTCAATTTGTATCCAGATATAGGCGAGAAGGATTGTACCTCTAATAGAAAGGCCGGAATGAATTCGTGTGGTTTGGACATAAAAATCAAAATATCATCAGCGTAAGCCGCAAATTTAATGTGAGAAGTAAGGAATTCGAATCCATGTATGTCTGGGTTCTGGCGTATTTTGGAAAGGAAAGGTTCAAGGGCCAGATTAAAGAGAAAGGGAGATAGGGGGCAACCTTGACGTACACCCCTACCTAAATCAAAAAATGATGAGGTCAATGCATTAGCACAGACAGCAGCACAAGGGTTTGAATAGAGAAGAGATATTAAAGAAATAAACTTGGGACCAAAACCGAACCATCTAAGAGTATGAAATAGATATGGCCATTCCACCCTGTCAAACGCTTTCTCAGCATCTAATGCTATTGCTGCCATCGGGTATTTGAGATGAGACGACTTAGATAAGATGTCAAAAAAAAGTCTTGTATTATCAGTTATCAGTCGCCCTTTAACAAAGCCCGATTGTTCTTTGCCTATTAGATTTGGGAGATGAGACTCTAAACGGAGGGCTAATGCTTTTGATAAAATTTTATAATCAATATTAACAAGAGAAATGGGTCTATAATTTTTACAATACTTTAAGTCTTTACCTTCCTTAGGGATGAGGCAGATAGGTGCCTCTGAAAAAGATCCAGTAGAATTAATCGGGTGAGAAAAGGAGTTTAACAAAAAATGCAGTTTAGGAAGTAGTATCTTAGAAAAGTGGAGAAAGAATTCGACAGTAAAACCGTCTGGTCCCGGCGCCTTGTCTCTTTTGAGATGCTGGAGAGCCCCAAGAAGTTCAGGTTGTGTCAAATCCAATTCTAAGGGAGACAAGTCACTCGATTTGTATGTAGGTTTGTGAATATTGGAGAAGAATTGAGACAGTAAGTGGTCTGTGGGGTGTGATTCTGCAGTGTATAATGATTTATAAAACAAAGAAAATTCATTCAGTATCTCTGTGTCTTTAAATTTTAAGTTAGAGTGTTCATCATAGATAGAATCAATATTTAATTTATTATGCTTAACCTTCAAATAATTAGCTAGGATCTTCCCAGCCTTGTTCTGACCACCGTAGAATTTCGCACTGGATTTCAGTAAGTACAGCGAGGCACTATCTGTTGACTCCTTGTTGAACTGAAGTTTCGCTTTTATGAGGGCAGACAAACATTCTTTCGAGTTTGAGGAATAGTAAGAATGCTCCAGTCTCTTTATCTCTTGGAGGAGAGCATTGGTATGTGCACGCGCAGTCCGGCGTTTCTTGGTAACATATCCAATGATGAAGTCCCTAGCTGAGGCCTTGAAAGCATCCCAAATAATCGAAAATGGCATAGATTCATTTTGATTTAACAGAAAATATTCGTTAAAAAAAACAAGAAAAGAAGAGGTAAAAGCTGGGTCAAGAAGTAGGCTATTATTGAATCGCCATCTTCTGGTGGTATTAACCTTTGGTAATATGTCAAGGTGGATAGATATAGGGGCATGATCTGATAGTAAAATGGAGCCAATGTCTGCGTTCATAAGTGCCTGAGAAACATTATGGGAAACAAAAAAATAGTCAATACGTGATTGGGTATGATGAACAGGGGAATAAAAAGTATATTCTCTAGTAGTAGGGTTACATAACCTCCATGCATCCAGGAGTTTATGTTGGGTAATTGCACGAACGAAAGCTTTGTGGGGTTTATTGGGGATGTAAGACACTCTGGAATGTCGGTCTATAAATGGGTCAAAAATCTGATTACAGACTCCAGCCAATATAAAATTGTCTTCAATGCATAGAGTGATTTGCTTGACTAATGATGACCGAAATGATGAATCTCCACCAGTCGGGGCATAAACATTAAGAAAAGAGACTGGAGCATCTCCCAGCGTTAATTTAACATTTAACCATCGACCTTCTGTGTCTGATTTTTGTGAAATGAGCTTGAAAGGAAGCGATTTACGACAAAGTATCATGACACCATTGCGCTTTCCATCTCCTGGGGAAAAGAAGATCTCACCTACCCAGCCCCTTTTTATTTTTAACGATTCAGCAGCTGTGAGATGGGTTTCCTGAAGACAAACTATATCAGCTTCTAGTTTAGCCAGATGAATTAAGACCCTCTGTCTCTTGATAGGAGAATTTAATCCCCTAACATTCCAAGAAATTATTTTCAACATCATAGATTAACTAAAGGTGAGAAATATAAAGATATTAAACAATAAACCAATTCATTAAAATAACAACAATAAGCATATAGGAAATAGTTCAAATGTGTGACCAAATTGTCTATGTGTCGAGAGAAGAAAAGAAGACAAGAAAAAAGAGGTAAACATTGAAATTTAGAGAACTGAGAAATTTGATGAGCAAGAGTCATATAAGGTGAAATGCCTAACAAGGAAAGAAAAAGGAAAAATGTAAAATATAACCATTGGATGACAGTTAGAAAATTCAAAGATATGAGACGAAAACAGGGGATGTAAATAGTAGAGACACCAAGAATAGGGAGAGGAAAAAAATTTGAAAGAACAAAATAAAAAAAAGGATATAACAAAGTTAAAAAGTGGAAACATACCTACAAAAAGGGGAGTAGAGGTACGGGGGGGTGGGGCCACATGGAACAAACGGCACGTCCGGGTTTGACTAGACGGAGGGCCGAGACGGGTACACGCCAGAAGAATAAATCAGCTGTGAAAGCGAAGAAGACCAAATATTTTAAGAATAAGAACACATAATGGAGTTCACAAACAAAAAAGGAAAAAACGAAAAACAGTAACAATATAGTGTACAGTCAAACAATTTACGAAAAGATACCAAACTCCAACTCTGTCTAAGTACTAAGACTGACACATGCATGACCCTAAACAGGAAAACAATAACCTTTGAACAGATAGCCATACATATACCAGATCCATGCCCTGTTTTAGAATCGCCTGGGTACCCAGGATGGCTCGTACAGAAGTAAAATGAGATGCATTGACTAATATGACATAGGAGTAAATTTATAAATGTAACGCAAATTAAGAGAAAATTCAAACATCGAGCGATGAAGAAGGTTTAGATAAGTCCATATTGTTTGTGCTGCATGAGTTTATGAAACTTCGCAAACGTGTCGGATCCTCGTATGTTGTTGTTCTGTTATTGTATGTGACTTTAAACAAGCACGGATGGAGGAGGCCATAACGGGCTCCCAACGAACGAAGATCAGATCTCATACTTAGGAATTCCTTGCGTCTATTGGCAGTAGACTTGGCGTAATCTTGTGCAAAGAATAAAGTTGAGCCAGACCACGTAATTCGTTTGGAAGCTTTGGCCACTGACAGAACCTTTAGCAGATCAGTGTATTCTAAGAAGTAAATGATGACTCCTCTCGGTCTCCCCAGGGACGATGCATTTGGAGATAAATGACCTAATCTGTGCGCTCGCTGGATATTAAGCATGGTGCTCTCTGGCATATGAAGTAGCTTAGGAAGAAAAGATTTGAAGAAGGAGAGAGGGTCCGTTCCCTCCGCTCCCTCTGTTAGACCATAAATACGCAAATTGTTCCTCCTATTGCGGTTTTCGAGGTCTTCAACCTGCTTTTGGAGCATCGAGACTTGAGACTGAAGATGAGTAACAGTAGCACTGGTTTCGCCCAGTGAGGTAACATTGCGTTCAACTACCGTGAGCCTTGTATCCAATTGAGACCAGCTGTCCGTAAGGAGTTGAAGCTTGGTATTAGTCTCCTCCATAAAGGGCCTAAGAGCCCTTATTTCCTCCAACAGCATCTCCATTGAAACGGGAGAAGCAGATTTAGGTGGGGAAGGAGGGTCCTTTTTCAATCGCTTTGTGTTGGACTTTCCCGCTAGAGGTGTAGGCGAATCCATCGTTGTGTCGGACTCCTTGAGCCTGGACGTCATAGAGTTCTGCAATCTGGACAATTCTGTAAAAAGCTTCGAGTTCTTAATGAAGATTCGCTTACCTTTAGAGGGTGAAGAGAGAGAGCTCTTCAGTCTGCCCATTAATCTCCAGGTAAAACAAAAGGAGAGAACTTATTGATTAAGCCAAAACTCTAGCCAGTAAATAACCAATGAGCGAGGTAAGGGCTCTCTCAAAAATAAGCAGAGTCCGCAGCAAAGTCCATTAATTTCTGTGCACAAAAGAATAATATCTCCCTCAAAGTCACTTGGGTTTCATATGATGAGATGGAACACTGATCTCAAAGTCTCAAAAAGCAATGCAAGAGAACCCATGCCACTGAAATTCGGGGTATCAGGCCCAATTCCTAAAATGAGTTCGCCTTCTGAAGAACCAGTTATAAATTTTTAGTCAGGAGCGACCTGAAGGATTCCCCAAGATGGCGGTCGCATTCGCCTCACTTCAGCTACCACAGCAGGGAGAACCAAAATAGCGAACCACCCTAAGGAAGCATCAAGAGAGTTGGTCCAGTGGCCAATGCACAAGTGGAGTCCGTCATGTATGCCAAAAAGAAGAAGATTGGCCAAAGCATGTAGAAACAAGCAGCTCTGAGCGTCGCGGTAATTCAAAATGGCGGCCGCGAATTTGCGTCGCCGAGGGTCGGGAATGACCTTCAAATAAAGTGTCCCTCCACTGCCTCGATATGAAGAGCAAGGAGTCGCATCTCAAACAGGGGCCATTCCGACGCCTGCTTCAGCGTTTTTCTCCGCTTGAAATCTCTTAATAGCGCGAAGCCGTCGCGCCCGTCCGAGGAGCCTCACGCCGACGCCGCCATGCTCCTCGGGCGCCAAGCCACGCCCCCCTAACTCTGTCTTTTAGTTTTCCAAGAAACCCAAAACCTGGCTTTTCAAGTAGGCCCCAACCAAACTCTAGTACGCTTACTTCTTCAGGCATTGGGAAACACCACAGTGTGATATGCAGGGCCAGACTGGCTGGACCGAGCATTGGGCATTTCGTCAGGAGGCTGGAAGGGTGGTGGTCGGTTTTACAGCAGTACTGCAATATCAGCCCCCAGTAACAAAAGCAACCGTGCTTCACACTTGCGCCCCACCTCTACCCCCGGGGGATGGTCCGGCAAAATGCCAGGACTGCTTTGACATCCCAGTCTGGCCCTATATGCGTGCCATACAAACACACTTAACATAAAACAGCATAATAATCTTCATAGCTGACATCTGATGATTGAAAGAGTGAAGTATGCACTGGTGCCCAGAAAGTCACAGGGTACATAGGAGTCCCTGACAGTATCTCCCCAAAGTTTGGTAAAGTCAATATTTCTGGCGGTTTTATAAGTTAAAGTACTTCTCAATTGATTGGCGAGTTTGTGTGTGTGTGGTTGATTGGATGGGTGAGTGAGTGATTGAGAAAATGATTCAACAGTTGGAGAAATGAATGAGTGCATGGATGAGTGAATGAATGAGTATGGAATAGTCTGCCATGAAATGATAGATGGCTATCCCATGGAAAGGCAGAGCTGCCCTTTACATGTTAATGAACTACACAGAAATATGCATAGCACATTTATAGACTTTTATATTAATTTACATATTGTACATTTTGTAATCAGGTAAAAATTTGTATGAAAAGGCCATAAAATATAAGCAAAGCTAAAAAAAAAGTGAAAAAAATAAAACAAGCTCTGTTACTCACAATGAAGAGAGCCATTGGGTACAGTGAGCAGACCCATTGCCTCACGCTGCATTGCTGTAGTGGGTGGAAGTAAAATATTAATGACACTTGAACAAATGTAAGGATGAAGGAGGCTAAACTAAAGCCCCTTATGTATATTGATATGCATGCATTTTTTTTAATTATGATTTTTGTTCTAAAACGTTAGATTGACTAGACAGCGAAAGCCGTTTCTAGGCCAGACCTATAACTTCTAATGTGAGAGCATGTTAACCTGTAGAGCGTATCAAGAAGTCAAATCTTAACAACTTTTGGCACACTCTTACCCGTCTGTCCGTGTTTACATCGATCAGTTGTCTAAAAAGATATTCAGAATGTAAGATTAGCATCTAGGAATGAAACATCCATTGAGACCAGCATGCCAAGTTGTCGAGCGTTGGATAAGGTAGATCACTTGCTTGATGCATTAATGTGCAGCTTTGGGTTACAGTAACTGCCCAGGCGTCATGCCTACTGCCCCAGTATGTAAAAGGAGTCATGTGACCTGGAGCAAATAAGGTTCCTTTGTGTTTATGTTTTAATGATTGTTACTGATGCCAAACATTGTATGCATTTATTTTGCAATACTGGTCATGAACATTAGAACATGTGCGAATGCAAAACTGATTTCAATCATCTTCAGTGAACAAGTAATTAGGATTATCCTCAGGTGATCACAAAACTGTTTAGAACGAAGAGAGACTGAAAAGAAGTATTCATTTTTAGAAAACACCAAAGTACTAATTTTAGTGACTACAGAAGGAATGAACGGCTGAGGAAACCTGAGTATTCAAACGTGTGACCGTCAAGTTACATGCAGACCTCTCCAGTGGATGCATTAGTCCTCTGAATTATTTAACCTGTTCTGAAAAAAGATATCTGCTGTTAACACAGAACCAAAACGCTATCCCCTTCCAGTTTTTTTTCTTCACTCTATGGGACTACTAGAGGTTTACCAATAGAGAAGGCCCCAAAAGAGAAGGCCTCTGATGTTTGTCATGTAGTTAGCAACACCCGTAGAGCAATCTGGGAGCAAGGAAAGGGCTACTCTTTCCAGAAGCCATAGCGAGGATAAATATGTTGCTAAACCTGTGGTCTTTTAAGTGGATACATATTTTGAGGTTGGAGAACCCTGGCTAAGGATCTGCAAACCCAGAGAAAGGGGTATTGTGGGGTTTGTGGGCCCGATACTGGGTCTGCCAACCCTGTTCATGAGTTTGCAAGAGTTCTCGACAACGCATCAAAATCCCCAAAACCTTAGAAACTAAAAATAATGATAATAAAAAAATTGAAAATGATTAAAAATGGGTAAGCCTTATGCAGCATGGGTTGACCACCCACGGTCAGTTGGGCACTGGGCCTGGCTAGAGGTAAGGCCCTGTGGTCAACCCCGTCTGCGCAGGGATAAAAGCCATGTGCAGTGGGGTTTTGTCGACTGCGATGGGTTTAGTGCAGGGCCAAATGCGGAGTGTAGTGGGGCTAGTCATTTTGAACTAAAGCCAATAGCTAACATCACAAAAAAGAACAACATCAATAAACAACAACACATATTGAAAAAATAAATACCACTTTATTAATTGTTGCCTCATTGGTAGTGTTACTCTAATAATAAATATGACCTATAGCATTGTTTAAATCTTTTGTAATTACATTTATAATATAAATATATAATGATCAACTGTGTAATATGGGCTTATATTGCTGTAGAGGGGTTCCGGAGACATTTAAAAATGGCACATGAACTTCAAGATGGCAATATAGGACCGTATTACACATGATGTTACTTGCAATGTATTTTTTATATCACATGATTGATTTGTTAATTTAAGTATGGTTTAGAATTTAAACACCACCAGTTTAGTATTCATTGTTTTCCTGACACTGCATATATGTCTGACAATGTTTTGAGGAATGTCTGTTTTTTGTTTGGTATAATACACTAATATTTAAAATATGCCTTATAGAAAATGTGTATTATTTTAAAGCACATTTTAAATATAAAGCACATTGTAAGGAAATTAAAAACATTTATTCTAAAATGCACTTTTCTTATGTAGTACATTGACAATATAGAGTACATTTTACAAAACATGTACAAAATAATGTGGGACGGTGTAACGTTTTTTTTGATAGGATTCTGCATTTACAATGTTAATTTTCACACTATGGGGAGGATTCAATGGTAGATGGTCCTGCAAGGGTGATCTTGTCAGGTGTGCTGGATATTGCCCTGAAAGCAGCGGTAGATTTCTTTTACCAATCAATAACTCATACATCAGCCATGCAAATCATAACTCGCATCCCAAATGCTTTGATCATGACCTCACCCATAAATGACTTCATAAGTGACATGACATCAGAGGTTATCATTAATATTATCCACAAGATGACTGCAGCTACAGTTTGATTTACTTGTTTTGGTTTGTATTGTTAATTAATGATGTTGGTGCACTTGGGTGTTCTTGCGCAGTGATATACATTTTGTGCGGGCATTAGCCTTACATCTGGTGTGCGAGTAATGATTTGCATGGTTGGTTTGCTGGTAATGGATACCATAAGTGGGGAATTTTAAGGAGGGTTTGTTTTTAATTTTTATTCATCACTGTAATTGCAAAGATATTTCTAAAATATATGTTAATATGATAAGAGGAAATGAAACCTCAATTCACTTTTAATGTGTTTTTTCAATGATTTTTTTGATTGTTTTATGATGTACTACATATCTCTTTGTTCTTCCTAACACCTACTGTGAAAAAACAGCAGGGATCGCTGCAGGGTCTTGTTTCACAATGCACACCCAATCCACTCTTGTGACCAACCCAGTTCTGCATATCCTTTGACCATCCAAAGGAGGCACTGGCCACATGGCCTGGCCTTGGATTCATCCATAACCTGCTACGTATAGCCATTGGTGATATGTAACTGAGAGTTTGTTAAAAAACCTACTATAGGCTTAGTGGATACTGCTCCGGATTCATGAATCCTAAGACCTTTAGGTGGATCTGCAAAGTCCAGAACTATTGGACTTTACCCCCTCTGCAGAGCTAAAGTGCTTGTGCCAATGACCATAACTTGGTAAATTGGTTTACACCTGATTGGCATATTTAAAATGTAGAAGTCCCTAGTAAAGTGGTATACCACGCACTCAGGGCCTGTAAATTAAATGCTACTAGTTGGCCTGCAGCACTTGTTGTGCCACCCACCTAAGTAGTCCCTGTATATAGTTTTAAACTTCCATTTTGACCTGGCAATATAACCCACTTGCCAAGCCTAAAATTCAATTTTTATTACTAAGGTCACCCCTAAGGTAGGCCCTAGACATCCCATAGGGCAGGGTGCATTGTAATTAAAATGTTGGACATGTGCTTTAGGTTTTATATGTCCTGGTAGTGAAAAACATCTAAATTCGTTGTTCACTACTGTGAGGGCTACCTCTCCCTTAGGATAACATTGGGTTACCTAATTACAATTATTGGTGCTAACATTTGTTTGGAAACAGGTAGGAAAGTCATGTTTAGGATCCCAAGAATTGTAATTTAAAATCCTCTTTGAAGGTAAAGTCGGATTTTAAGTCACAATTTTGAAAATGCCCCTTTAAGAAAGGTTGGCATTTTTCTGTCCTATCTGGTACCTGCAGCCTGTTCCTGGGTCACATGCCTAGGTGTAGGTGACAAATGACCTTTTGGCAGCTAGGGCCATCTCTGACTTAATAGGTGGGTAGAGCTGTTACCTGCCACTCTTGCACTTTAAAGGCGCTGGCTCAGCTCAAACACAACTTCACACTAGCCTGATGGGCCCTCAAGCAGACTGAGACCAGGGCATGGAGGTAGGACATTCCAGACTCCTCTGTTGGGGAAAACTGCAGAAGCTTCTCCTGCTTCAAAGGTGGCACCAGGTACAAATATAGGACCCTCAGGCCCAACTCTTCAGATCACATCTGGACCTGTGGATGTCTCAGAAGAAGGACTTCTATGCTGCTCTGCTGCAAGAAGGGCTGCTCTGCTATCCTGCTGGTCTGCTGCCTGAGTGAGAAAGACTGGACCTGCACCATGAACCCAGGCTTACTAGATTGACTCCAAGGGCTAGTTAGCTTTCCTCCTGATCAGAGCCTCAGGTACAGAAAAGGCTCCAACCATTCTGAATCCTGCACCTGGACTGTGCCTTGTGTGAGTCCCAACCCTCTCAAGTGCTGCCCTTCCAGTCCTGGACCCTTGGAAGTGGGACTAAAGGTACTCTGCTAGCCCACCTGGACTTTACCAGAACCAACACAGTGCTACTCATACCTGAGGGCGAGAAAGCAAAAGACACACAATTGATGGACGGAATGCAGAACAAATCAAAACATTCACCCCCAGTCAAGAGATCTGGGTTAAATCCATCATTCTTTTGCTCACCATGCCACCCCAGTTTAGACCTGGCCATATGCAAATCAGTCTTGACCCTGTGCCTCATGGGAACAGTCCAGCCCGAACTGCCAAGCCAGGTCCTCCCTGGACCGGAAAGAAGCATCCTAGGACCGGTTTCGGGGTTTCACCCCTCTTCAGCCAGGATAGCTTGATTCCAGTGGCACAGTGAGCACAGGACCCACGTCTGGGCATACCTGGCGCACTTAGGGCGAGAAAGCAAAAGACACACAATTGATGGACGGAATGCAGAACAAATCAAAACATTCACCCCCTGTCGAGAGATCTGGGTTAAATCCATCATTCTTTTGCTCACCATGCCACCCCAGTTTAGACCTGGCCATATGCAAATCAGTCTTGACCCTGTGCCTCATTGGAACAGTCCAGCCCGAACTGCCAAGCCAGGTCCTCCCTGGACCAGAAACAAGCATCCTAGGACCGGTTTCGGGGTTTCACCCCTCTTCAGCCAGGATAGCTTGATTCCAGTGGCACAGTGAGCCCAGGACCCACGTCTGGGCATACCTGGTGCACTTAGGGCGAGAAAGCAAAAGACACACAATTGATGGACGGAAAGCAGAACAAATCAAAACATTCACCCCCAGTCAAGAGATCTGGGCTAAATCCATCATTCTTTTGCTCACCATGCCACCCCAGTTTAGACCTGGCCATATGCAAATCAGTCTTGACCCTGTGCCTCATGGGAACAGTCCAGCCCGAACTGCCAAGCCAGGTCCTCCCTGGACCGGAAACAAGCATCCTAGGACCGGTTTCGGGGTTTCACCCCTCTTCAGCCAGGATAGCTTGATTCCAGTGGCACAGTGAGCCCAGGACCCACGTCTGGGCATACCTGGCGCACTTAGAAGTGGTACTAAAGGTACTCTGCTAGCCCACCTGGACTTTACCAGAACCAACACAGTGCTACTCATACCTGACACTGCCTCACAGCTACTCATCAGGACCTTTGCCGTGCGACGCAGCTTTGACGAATATTTAAATTAGATTACATAATTGTTGGTTGTATATATACATATGGTAAATTTTACTTAATATTACTGTAAATATTTAAAATTAAATATATTAAAAAAATTGTTTAGATGTTGTTTTATTTTTAAAGTACATACATATGAATATACCCATATATATTAAATAACTGATCAAAACTATTTATTTAATATTATAGTATTTTTACCTAATCTACTATTTTAATATAAATTACTTTACAGTCGATATTTATTTAAAAAAAATTATATTCTTACTTTTTTGAGCAATATTCTCTTCCACTATATTTTTGACACTATATTTTTGTCATTTCTAATATAAATATAGAAACATGGGGGGCATATTACCAAGGGCAGTATCGCCACTTTAGCTGCACTTTTTGCCGATAAAGCGGCGATATTTTTATCGCCCTATTAGCAAGCTGTCGTTAACAGCTGTTAGCGACAGCTTAATGGCGATAGCGGCTGTTTCGTTTCCGCTTTGCATGTCAGCGATAATTATCGCTAATGACATGCAAAGTAGGCGTTCCCAACTAAAAGCAACTGTAAACAGTCGCAAACACAACTTCCCCCTATTATCAATGCCCGTGAAGCGATAAAAAAAGTCGCGCTAACCGCAATTATCGCTGGAATTTAACACCTGCTAAAAACTTGACTTAACCATCTTGTCAATGGGAGGTGGATTGTAAGGTTAAGTCCTCACCTGCCTATTAGCGAGCTTTTCATTAGCGCAGTGAATTTATCGCTGGATTACTCGCGCTATTGCTGGGTTTCGCTGCTATCGCTGGATTTTTTATCGCCTTGGAGATAAGCGTTGATAATAACGCGTTATCTCCGCGATGAAATCCAGCGATAGCCGGCGATAAAAAAAGCAGCGCTAAGCGCGCTTTGCGTATCGCAAATCCTTGGTAATATGCCCCATAATGTTTTAGTAATTTATCTTTTTAACACAATATTCATGTGAGTCGATATTAGTGTTCATAATATTTTGCCATATAGCTAAATGAATGCTACTGGTATGTAAAATCAGGGTGTTACATTCATTTTTGAGAAAATTCCATAAACGTATGCAAAAAGCACGAAATCTGGATTGAAGATATCTAACATGACATTCTCATGCGAGGACATGTCTTGTATAAAGAAAGTCATGTGAGATACCGACTGCAGAGTAGTTAATTCATTCTGGATTTCAGGGGATAACTTGCATAGAAACTATCTAGAAAGACACCCTCCGGCCATCTGCTCAGTTCTTAATTTGAGCTGGGGCTTTCCGGTGCTAAGCACCGGCACTTAATTGGTTTCCAGTGCTCGGCACCGCCACCTAATTGTCAACACCATAATTGGAACAGTCCACCACATGGTGGCGCTGCTCATCTAATTTAGAGATGAGCAGAACGGTAGTTTAGGAATACAATATACATTAGAATTGCTAATACCTGCCTCCCCAGCCATTCCTTTAGCTTTGGGGACATGGAATAATCTGAACTGTCGCATTTACCTGCAAGAGAGATGGTTAGTAGTTGATTTGGCAGCGATGACAAGGGCGATGGGTGGTGCAAGCTGCAGTGGCCTCCTGGTCAGAGCCCTGGCACTTAATATTGTACAAATTAAGCACTGCATCTACTAGAAAGGAAGCTGTCTTGGATGCTCTTAATCTTATCATGGAAGAATTGTGCCAGATGCTCACACCATTCAGCTGATGATTCATGACATCTGGAGCCTGCTTCCGGTGACATAAAACTTTGCACAACTTAAAAATGTTATGCATACTTTTAGTAAAATCAAAAAGTCTTGGCTAACACAGACCTAAAAAAGACATCAGTTTGGTGCTGGCTGCTAGCTTCGCCTTTGAGAAGGAAGGCAAGAAAAAAGGGAAGAAAGTAAAGGAGAGAGAAAAAAGGAAGGAAGGCATATCAAAAAGTAATAAAGTGAGAGAGGCAATAAGGGAAGGAAGGAAGGCAAAAAGGAAGAAAGGCGGGAAGAAGGGAAAAAGGTAAGAAAGCAAAAAGAAGGCAAGAAAGGAAGAAAGAAAGAAAAATGAAAAGGCAAGAAAGAAAGTATGAAAGAAAGAAAAAAGAAGAAAAAAAATTGAAAGAGGCAAAAAAGAAAGAACGAAGGGAAGAAAAAGAAAAAAGACAAAAAAGAAAGAAGTAAAGGTGGGAGGGAAAAAGAAAGAAAAAAGAAAGAAAGACAGAAAGAAATGAAAATATATAAGAAGAAGGAAAAAGGAGACAAGGAAAAAAGGAAAGAAAAGGCAAGGAAGGCAAAAAAGACAGAAAGAAGGTAATAAAGAAAGAAAAGAAGAAAGAAAAGAAAAAGAAAAGAAGAAGAAAAGAAGGAAAAAAAGAAGAAACAAGAAAAGAAAGAAATAAGGAAAGGCAAAAAAGAAAAGAAAGAAGGTAAGAAAGCAAAAAAGAAAGAAGGAAAAAAAGAAGGCAAAAAGAAAGAAAGAAGGAAAGAAAAAAGAAAAGAATGAAAGAAGAAAAAAAGAAAGAAAGAAAGAAAGAAGGGAAGAAAGAGGTTCACAGCATAAAATATTGGATACTAAAACTCAAATTACACCCCAATTTTTTTTAAATAAATCTGTTACAAGTGTGCTGCAAAACAAATACTATAAAGTTTGTTTTTCTTCCTGGGCAATGTCTATCAAAGAACCATTGGTGAAACTGAGTCCAGGAACACAATATCGCATGCTGTGAGATGGCAGCAGTCCATCTCAAAAGAAATTTACAACAGCATGTGAAGGAGATAGTAATTGATAAAACTGCAATGTGCCCTGTGCTCACTTTAAATACGTTCTACTATCACATCAGACAAAACTGAGACTAAAGGGAACTCCTTATGTGTGTATGTGCACCTTGTGAAAGAGCAAAATGTAATTAGTCAAAGTGACTTTAGCCAGAGGCTTCAGTAGGGGTGGCACGTTGCCCCATGCTGAATGCTGTAGTGGGTGGAAGAAAAATGGAAATGACTCAATAACAGACCAATAGATGAAGAGAGTTAGTTAAAAGCCCTTTTAAGTAAGTCTATTATGCATATTTAGTAAAATCAAATGGTGTTGGCTAACGGCAGACATAAAAATGACACAAATTTGTGCAATGTATAATGTTGTGAATTTTTAAATTTTTGTGTGATGTGAAATTCATGATTTTTCTTGTATTTTGAAAGCATAGCTAAAAGTTCTCATTGGTTCAATGGATACGTAACTCTTCCTGCCTTGCCCTGGCATGTCTCTCTCTCTCTCGACCAGGCCCTAATTTTTCACACTAATTCCACATCCTTAAAATGTATCACTGCATGCTGAATGGTCTACATGTTTAGGCAGCTGTTGGTCTGTGTGCCTGTGGCCTGTTTCTCTATTGGTCTCTGGGGCATATTCTCAAGGAGCTATCGTCGAGTTAATGGCACTTTATCGCAGCCAAATCCGCAATAAATTTATCACCCCATTCCCAAGCTGGTGCAAACAGCCCATAACACCAGTTTACCTGCGATAGCAGTCGCAAAAAACATCGCCACAGAGGAGCCCGCCAACTAACGCTAATGATATGCAGAGTAGGCGTTCCCGTGCTAAAAGCAGCGACAACACCACTCCACAACATTCTCAATGACCAGCCAGATCGGCGATGAGATCACAAAACATGGGATAAGGTGCGTTAGCAGCAGGAAACTAACACCTGCTCCTACTTGGTGTAAAGTCGGACGACAACCGGCACCAGACAAGGGAGCACAGCCCATAGCCACACATGAAGAACAACAGATGCCCTGGAGCAACCCATCATGCAGGCCTGAGCCCCAATAGGTCAACAACACCCACCGCCACCACCCCCAGGACCCCCCGCCCCGGGGCCCTACCCTGGGCACCCACCACATCCCCCCTATGGACAAAGATATTGCACATCAACTCCACGAAATCATGAAGCAAACAAATCGCCTGAAGTCGCACAATCACAACACCCAACATACATGTGTGGCCCGAAAAAGGGAAATCATACACCCATATCAAAATATCCAAACAATACGTTTATTACAGAACAAACCAAAAAAAACAATTCTGAAGAGGCATGGCGGGTCGTCTCAGGACATTCTGTAAGTCACAGCCTGCAAAACAGAAATCTGGATCAGAAGGTGTGCCATGCGCCCATCAAAGTACAGAGAGAGAGAGCGAAAGAGAGGAAGAGAGAGGGAGAGAGAAAGAGAGAGAGAGAGAGGGAGAGAGGGAGAGAGAGAGAGAGAGAGAGAGAGAGAGAGAGCGGGAGAGAGAAAGAGAGGGAGAGAGAGAGAGAGAGAGGGAGAGAGTGCCGACACTGCGGACCTAGGCCTCACTGCTCACCTGCTGCCACTGGTGTGTCTCCAACCACGTGCCGGTATTCACAGCAGTCCCCCAGGTCCGTCATCTGAAACAGTTTCCAGAGACATGAATGGCAGAGTCCATACAGTTGCACACGCCACCATCGCTTGCCCGCCCCTGCGCACACAGGCTGCTGCACCCCAGCCCCTCGCGCCGCCCAGCGGTGATTGCCCGCCCCTGCGCAACCAGGCCTCACTGCTCACCTTCAGCCACCGGCGTGTCCCCAAGAGGGCCCACCACGTTCCGGAGGGATCTCCAAGCCCGGTGCCCGCGACCATGGCACCCTCCACATCATGCAGCCACGCACCACGGGCCACCAGGTCACACACCTGACTCTGGGTCTTGATTTCACAATGGCAGAGACCACATCAGTGCACACGGCATCATCGCAGGCTGCACACCCGCTCAGCGCTTGAGGTGCCACTAACTCTGTGAAGCGCGACGCAACGCCACGTGGCGGGAGGGCCGCACTGCCCGCTGGCCCAGGCCTACACTGCGGTCCAGCAGGGCTCACACTAATCCTTGCCAGTCCGGACCGCCAGGACGGCACATCATTGCAGGCTGCACACCCGCTCAGCACTTTAGGTGCCCCTATCTCACTGCACCGCAAGACACCGTCCCGTGGCGGGGTGTCTGTGCCTGCCGCAGTGTATCCGGTGCCACCAAGTCTGTGCACCGCTAGCCATGGACCCTTAATGATTGAGTCCCGTTGTGCGGACGCCATCATGTCACCCCCGGCACTGGGCAATGTGAGGTGGCAGGGCCCTAGGCCCTCATGCACACATGCGAGCTACACGGAGCCACCCAATCAGAGAGAGTGGAAATGGCGTCCAGCACGTGCGCCAGGCCCTTTTTATTGCCAGGGTCACATGTCCTGTGACGCCAGTGCTGGATGGATGTGGTGTGGGTGTACACCAGCCATGAGGGAGTGGCTGTGGCATGCTAACAACTAGTATATTTAATCAACAGGAGAGAGAGGGTAAACATGACACTCTTAATCCCCCTGAAACAGATTATTATAAACAACAAAAGAGCGCAAAATAGTAGAGAGCCAGCAGCAAAACAAAATGCTGAAAAGAACCCTCACTCACCAACCTAGTTGGCGACATGCTTCATCATCGGGTTCCCACCAGAGAGGCCAAATTCCTCTCTGGTGTGCTACGACGCCTGTTTACAGCGGAGCAGGTTTGTGTGTGATGTGAATGTGCAAGGGCAGTGAATGCTAGGGATGTGATTTAAAATTGCCTTGATTTTATCCAAAAGATTTTTATTGGTGGAAAACCTGGCAAGGATAAAAAGGACATAAAACTACCAGGAAATTATACCCGTAGTATCCTAAAGTGTAATAAAAACACTGGTCAACATGTTTCTGCCTTTTCTGGATTATTCTTGAGGCATTCGTCAGGACCAAATCACCCCTGCGGTGTGCACACACTAAGGTGCACCCTAACCGTTGGTGAAAAAATTGACTGCAAAAACTCACGGTTACTTGTGCAAGTCTTCAGGATTTCTGAAAACCGGAAAGTTTCTGCAAACAAATAAACAAAAACAAACATAAATATACCACAAACAATACAATTATAGTGCTACAAAGTGCTCAACAGTGACTGTTTAACTATGCTGCTGAAAAGGTGCTCTCAGAAAAAGGCTACTAAAATTCATAGCCGTTCTGTGCCAAATAATGTCATTTTCACATTTGGCCCATTGTTGTACGTGTGTACGTATGACTGCCAGAGCATGCTTGACTTTCTATTTTTAATCAGTGCCGGGTCATAGATAGATAGCGAGTGTAAATTTTATTCTGTAGACGCCCGTATTTCTATAATTAAAAAAGACATTAAAAAAGATTAAAAATTGTAACCGTTGCTAAAGGGCCCGCAAAGAAGATGAAATTTGCGGAACCCATGCTCAAAACAGTTTTAGAAAGAAAGAATTCAACTTGCGTGAAGCGTAGAATAGCCTCACTTCATAGGTCCAAGGGGGGGCACTCACTTGTAGTCACACACTACAAATGACAAACCATTTAATATTAAATAGTAATAATAAAAGCCAATGCCTGTGCTGGCCTAATTCCTTACTCACTTACTTCATCAAAGTGGCGTGCCCGTAGTATTCCTACCCGCTCCCTTCTCTTGGACCTCGACGGTGTCCCATCCAAGGAGCAGAGTGTTTATAAAGGAAAAGTATACGTGCCGTTAATCGGAAACGGGGGGGGAGTGGTCGATCATGTGACTTTCACTCCGTACGTGAGTTTGGAAAAAGGAACCTCCCGCGCATTACGCAAATATGAGTCAGAATGTTATAAAAGACTAGTGCGCTAACCCTGTCTCGGGTCTCTTCAATAGAACTTTATCAGTCTAGCGTGTTTAAGAAGCAATAACAAATACATCAGTTCACGCAATCCACGGTAGTGAACTCTATGTTTGTTAATAAACAGTGTGGTTAGTTGCTGAATAATAATAAAAATACCAAAGCGAATAGCTTTCTCAACTAAAGCTATTGGCCTGGGCAAACTAATTGGTTCAGCTCTAGAAACCCACTAACCAGTCTTTTCTTTATTTCAGTTAGACATTACTCAAAACTGATACATAATCAGTTTTTTGGATAGTGAAAATAAGAAGGGAGATTCAGCGATGCATTACAGTTCCCCAAGGTATATTGTCATTGAGCCCTTTAGTGTGTGTGGCAAGTCGATAGACCCACCGCTGCTCTTTTTCAAATAATGCTTGGGAAGTTTTATTGCCTGGCTTTAGATGTTCTATAATAGTCCAGTGCAAGTCATTCGGTGTGTGATTCAAAGTCAGAAAATGCTCAGTGCAGACGCCTCCTGAGTGATCGCAACAGTTATACTCCCCGCGCAAGGGATCCATCCCCTGATCTAAAGAAAACAATCTTAGAATTGGTTAATGATGCTGAATCCAACATGCACATTACCAAACAAGAGGCTGATTATTTTAAAACAAGTGATGGAATAATCCCTTATTTTTACACCCTGCCAAGAACCCACAAAAACAGGACCCCTCCACCAGGGCGCCCAATAGTCTCGGGCATTGGTTCACTTTTGGAGCCTTTGTCACATTATTGTGACCAATTCCTGAAACCGTTGGTCCAGAAGACCTCAACTTATCTAAAGGATACTAAAAAATCTTCTGGCTCTCATACAAGACATGATAGTGGATAATGATAATACGCTCCTGGTATCATTAGACATTGAGAGTCTGTACACTAGTATTCCCCAAGATGAGACGATCAGAGTTCTGAGTGAGGTACTAGAAGAAGCTACCTGGGATTATCACACTCCCAGACTATTCATAATTGAGTAAGCTACTCTGGCACTCAAACAGAATTATTTTGAATATCAAGGAGATTTGTTCCTACAGACAACAGGGACATCTATGGGTAGTGTTTTTGCCCCAAGTGTAGCTGGTCTTTATGTATATAATTTTGAATGTAAAAACATCTTGACCATTGACAACCCTTACGCGTCCAATCTATCTGTCTGGAAAAGATACATTGATGACGTGTTTATTATTTGGCAGTGTTCTGAAGGCTTACTGAAGGAGTTTTTTGTTTGGATTAACACCTGTGATACCAATTTAAAATTTACCTACACGTACCACAAGGAGGAGATGGTTTTTCTGGATGTGGTGATTTCTAAAACTGAAGGGAAGTTAACAACAAAACCCACTATAAACCAACAGCAAAAAATAACTTACTGTCCTTTTCGAGTTTTCATCCAAGGCCCCTACGGGAAAATTTGCCATACGGACAGTATTTACGCATAAGGCGGAATTGTAGCAAGGTGGAAGATTTCCGTTCCCAGTCTTTAGATCTTACGAATAAACTCCGGAAACAGGGTTACCCTGAGAAGATCCTGAAACGGAGCTGTAAAAGGGCCCGTAATCAACACAGGGAATCACTGTTGGAGGACAGCATGAAACAACATGAGGAAGTCCCTCTAACGTGTGTAACCACCTACAGCACTGCATCTAATGCTATTACAAAATCAATAAAGAAACACTGGCGGATCCTTGAGAGTAATAACAGAAAATGGGAGATACCGTTGTTCTCTTTTAGAAAAGCCAGAAGCATTAGAGATGCTGTAGTGCATACACGCCCCAAAAGAATCATTAATGATGGTAACCCTACAGTACTTAATGCATGGGGTATGCCTAATATTACAGGGCATTTCCCCTGTGGTTCGTGTAGTGTTTGTCATCTGACCACAGCGATAAAAACCTTGAACTTGGAAACAGGGAAGATCTGGACACAACGATCGGATACAAACTGTAATACGACCAACGTGGTCTACCTTATCACATGCCCATGTGGATTGCGATACATAGGTATGACCACGAGAAAAATCAAACAGCGAGTATGTGAACATCGAAGCAATATTCAGTGTAAGAAAAATACAACTAAGCTAACTGAACATTTTCTGACTTTGAATCACACACCGAATGACTTGCACTGGACTATTATAGAACATCTAAAGCCAGGCAATAAAACTTCCCAAGCATTATTTGAAAAAGAGTAGCGGTGGGTTCATCAACTTGCCACACACACTAAAGGGCTCAATGACAATATACCTTGGGGAACTGTAATGCATCGCTGAATCTCCCTTCTTATTTTCACTATCCAAAAAACTGATTATGTATCAGTTTTGAGTAATGTCTAACTGAAATAAAGAAAAGACTGGATAGTGGGTTTCTAGAGCTGAACCAAGTAGTTTGCTCAGGCCAACAGCTTTAGTTGAGAAAGCTATTCGCTTTGGTATTTTTATTATTATTTAGCAACTAACCACACTGTTTATTAACAAAACATAGAGTTCACTACCGTGGATTGCGTGAACTGACGTATTTGTTATTGCTTCTTAAACACGCTAGACTGATAAAGTTCTATTGAAGAGACCCGAGACAGGGTTAGCGCACTAGTCTTTTATAACATTCTGACTCATATTTGCGTAATGCGTGGGAGGTTCCTTTTTCCAAACTCACGTACGGAGGAGGGAAAGTCAGATGATCGACCACTTCCCACCCCCCCCATTTCCGATTAACGGCACGTATACTTTTCCTTTATAAACACTCTGCTCCTTGGATGGGACACCGTCGAGGTCCAAGAGAAGGGACCGGGTAGGAATACTACGGGCACGCCACTTTGATGAAGTAAGTGAGTAAGGAATTAGGCCAGCACAGGCTTTGGCTTTTATTATTACTATTTAATATTAAATGGTTTCTCATTTGTAGTGTGTGACTACAAGTGAGTGCCCCCCTCCCCCCCCCTTGGACCTATGAAGTGAGGCTATTCTACGCTTCACGTAAGTTGAATTCATTCTTTCTAAAACTGTTTTGAGCATGGGTTCCGCGAATTTCATTTTCTTTGCGGGCCCTTTAGCAATGGTTACAATTTTTTGTCTTTTTTAATTATAGAAATACGGGCGTCTACAGAATAAAATGTACGCTCGCTATCTATCTATGACCCGGCACTGATTAAAAATAGAAAGTCAAGCATGCTCTGGCAGTCATATGTACACACGTACAACAATGGGCCAAATGTGAAAATGACATTATTTGGCACAGAACGGCTATGAATTTTAGTAGCCTTTTTCTGAGAGCACCTTTTCAGCAGCATAGTTAAACAGTCACTGTTGAGCACTTTGTAGCACTATAATTGTATTGTTTGTGGTATATTTATGTTTGTTTTTGTTCATTTGTTTGCAGAAACTTTCCGGTTTTCAGAAATCCTGAAGACTTGCACAAGTAACCGTGAGTTTTTGCGGTCAATTTTTTCACCAACGGTTAGGGTGCACCTTAGCGTGTGCACACCGCCGGGTTGATTTGGTCCTGACGAATGCCTCGAGAATAATCCAGAAAAGGCAGAAACATGTTGACCAGTGTTTTTATTACACTTTAGGATACTACGGGTATAATTACCTGGTAGTTTTATGTCCTTTTTATCCTTGCCAGGTTTTCCATCAATAAAAATCTTTTGGATAAAATCAAGGCAATTTTAAATCACATCCCTAGCATTCACTGCCCTTGCACATTCACATCACACACAAACCTGCTCCGCTGTAAACAGGCATCGTAGCACACCAGAGAGGCATTCGGCCTCTCTGGTGGGAACCCGATGATGAAGCATGTCACCAACTAGGTTGGTGAGTGAGGGTTCTTTTTAGCATTTTGTTTTGCTGCTGGCTCTCTACTATTTTGCGCTCTTTTGTTGTTTATAATAATGCTAACAACTAGACCTGTGAGCTGCAGATCCCCACAGTAAAGACCTGGGACATGTAGCGTTGTCGTCCCCCCCTGTGTGCGTAATCGGAGTGGGCTATCCTGGCGTATGCCAGTCCAGCGTAAGGGTGTGAACAATGACCCCGGGGCTCTGGGCGTGGTACCGTCCTGGGCTGGACAGGGAAGTGACCAATGTATGTGTCTCCGTTGTAGTGTCGGCGCCACATGGACCGGAATCGGCAATCTGTCACCCTGTGACAATAGTCCCACAACATGGGCAACATGGACGTAAGGGGGAATCACTGACCCTACATTCATCCATACTTCCACACTTGAAAGATCATAGACATGGCACATCTGTGTGGATGTGAATGTTTATTACACATTCAAGGGAGTGTTGCAGCTGGAGCAGTACAGGGCCATGCCAACCCCACTTCACATTGTCGGCCCATGGAGGGCCAGCCAGAGTCCTACAGGGAATGACAGGAACATCAGGAGAGGAGGAGTTCAGTCCGCAGTCTGATAGCTGTGTCATTGGTGACCAAACAGAATATGGCAGTCCATGTCGAGGTCCAAGGTGAGTGTCGCAGAGTGCATCGGGGGACAGTGGAAGGTGATGATGCAGAGGGCAGAACCAAGCAGAAACAGGCCACATGGCGAAGATGAATGCTACTGCGTCCTCCTGACCACGAGGGCTGATTCATCCGCATCTTCGTCCTCTGCTGTTGCATGTGCCTCACATGTGGGTGGTGGTGTACTGTCTCCAGCACTGTGTGGCACAGACACATCAGGGGCCGGAGATGTGGATGGGGTGGTAGCAGCAGCATGCATCAGCGCCAGGCCTTGTGGCAGCAATGCCATGAGGAGGATCTTTAGGGCATTGAGGGACCCAGCTACCTCTCGCTGGTGTGCAGCCGTGGCAGCCGCTCTTTCCGCCTGCATCCGCTCCATGTTCTCCATGATCCTCCGCATGTGTCCCAACTCCCGGGCGAGATCGCTGGAGGCACTCTGGCTAGACAGTCGTTCTTGTCGCAGAGTCAGGACTCTGGCAATGTCAGCCATGGTCCATTGGAGAGCATGGAGCGGACTGTGGGTGTCCGTTAGGGACTGTGAGTGGTCCCTGATGGGACTTAGATACCCACGTATGGCGTCTAGTTTGGCTGCCATGCGGTCGAACCCCACCTGCACCTGTTCAGCCAGCTTCTCCTGGCACCCCAACACATGGCGTTGGAAGGCCATGTGTTCGTCGTGGGGGTCCTGGGAGGCAGCCGTGGTGGTGGGTGCTGCCTGCTGTGTGTACTGTGCAGGGGGGCTCCTCGTGGCAGCTGGGCTGCCCTGATCCTGGAAGTGGGCTGTGGAGGCTCTCCAAGAGCTGTTCCAGGGCGTCTAAGTCGAAGGTGTGGTGGTCCTCTTCCTCATCAGAGAAGAGAGGTTCGGACTGCTCTGCAGGAGGTGTTGGATTTCCCCTGCAATGTGAAGGGGAGATGCAGTTTAACATCGTGTACACATGTATGTTGACGCATTGTACATGTCTGAATTCAGACTGCATGACAGTGTACATTGTGACTGTTTGGGGGGAGCTGCCTATTTGATGGGGGACAGTGGACATTTCGACTACATCACGGATGTGAGTTTGTACTTGTACATTGTCAACTCACATTTCCCTGCAGTGCCATATGTGATTGGCCAGTTACTACGCACATGCGGCACCTGTTGTGTCCTCTGTTCTGTTGTGGACGTGTTGCGGTTTGTACCACCTCGTTGTCAATGTTGATGTGCTCTGCATGTTATGTGTGTGTGTGCCGCATTTTGGGGGAGTCGCCTCTGCAGCTCTGATTTAGCTGCCCTTCTCCCTTCCATGCGGTGTGCCTCTGGGTTTTGTGCTTATGCAGTGCTGAGATGTTGCATGCCTTTGTGCATTGGTCTCTTGGTGGGAGTTGTGGGTCTGGGGCATGTTTTGTCCGCAGATGTGATATGCCTAATTGTGCATGTGTGCCATTGTGCCTATCTCCCTCCGTCCCCCCAGTCCCTGGTGGTTACTCACCCTGTTGCTGTTGTGTCCGGTCATGTTGAGCAGTGTCCGGTCCCCCGACTCCTGCCACCGTCTCCTCACTGATGACTGTGGAGACCATTTCCTCCATCTCGTCCACCTCCTCCTGTGGCGCTGGACTCCCACCTCCAGTCTGCATTGCTGCCTTCCGGTTGTTTGCGAGTTTCAACTTGGTTCTGCGCTTCACATCATTCCAGCGCCTCTTAACCTCGTCCATTGTCCTCTTCAGCACTCCGACTGCATTCACCTTGTCCACGATGGTCTGCCATATTCCATTTTTAGTTGCCAGTGACACAGTGGAGGTGACGAACAGTGATTGATGGTGTTCTATCACCTCCGTTATTAGGATCCTGTTTTCCTGCGGACTGAACTTCGTCTTCCTCTTCTTCTTGTCCTTGCCCTTCCCTGACCCCGAGGTCCCAGGCTGGTCCTCCGTGGGGCTTGTGGGGTTCTGGTTGTCCTCTGTACTTGCTCCGGCTGCCTCCATTGTGCTTCGCTGTTGTTTGGCTTTTGTTTGTATGTTTTTTTCTACTTTTATGGTGCATTTTCCCGCATGACGCGTGGGACTTGCAGGCCTGTGGCTGGTTTTCGTAGATTTTTGTATCGCGATTGGCGTCATCGCTACTATTTTCGCGTTGGGGTTTCGCGTTTTTGCGGCGTCGCGTTGTTTTTAACGCGTTCATTTGACGCGTTGTCCTGTGACTATCGCATGGTACCGCCGTGTTGTGAATACCACGTTGACACGGAGTTGTTTTCCCGCGATGGACTGCGATGTGTGGGGTTGCGTTAAGCTACACTTGCGGTAGTTATCACACGGTCTTGAGAATATGCCCCTCTGTGTATAGATGGATGCATTTGTCTGTGTGTGCATGGATATCATTAAGTATGTTCATCTGCACATACACATATATATTTATCATCCTTATCAATGTTGTGTCGCTGTGTGCATGTAAGCAATGAAAAAGTCAAACTTATTGGCTTTGTGGATGTTTCTTATTAACCTAAAGTTTCTCAGCACTTTCGATTTTTCATCACCCTCTAAAACAGCATTCACAATTTTCCATAGATATGGGTTAAATACACAAAGGAGCTGTGTTAGACCTGACAGCCTTAGGGTGGTCTTCCCCCCAACTTTTTGCCTACCTCCTCTACTTTTTCTGACCTCGGTTTTGCTGACTTTAGGACTCTGTGCACTTTTCCACTGCTAACCAATGCTAAAGTGATTGTGCTCTGTGCCCTACACATGGTAATATTGGCTCATCAACAATGGGCATATTTAGTTTACTTATAAGTCCCTAGTAAAGTGCACTACATGTGTCAAGGGCCCATAAATTAAATGCTACTAGTGGGCTGGCACCACTTATTGTGTCACTCACTTAAGTGGACGTCTAACCATGGTTCAGGCCTGTCATTGCAGGGACTGTGTGTGCAATTTACACTGCCATTTCGACGTGGCAAGATAAACCTCTTGTCATGGGTAAACCTTCCCTTTTTATACATAGAAGTCAACCCTAAGGTTGGCCCTGGATAACCCAAAAGGTAGGGTGCAATGTACTTAAAAAGTAGGACATGTACTTTTAGGTTTTTATGTCCTGGTAGTGCAAAACTCTCAACTTCGTTTTTCACTACTGAAAGGCATATATCTCCCTTAGACTAACATTGCGAGTACCTTATTACATTTTTTAAGTGTTATTTCAAAGATGGACTGTTTGAGTTTGGTGTCTCTGGACTCACAATTTATAAATCATAACTTATGGTAAAGTCGGATTTTAAATTGCTAGTCTGAAAATAGCACTTTTAGAACATTGGGATTTTCTTACTTTAGACATTTGGTGCCTGCTGCCTGTCTCTTTTCAGTCTGGGGTGGGAGACAGCTGGGCTTGGTGTATTCCTCTAGACAGCCACACACAAAGGGAGCTTAGGCGTGACTTGATGTGCCGTCCTAGGAGATGGCCGGGAGTAGCTGGGCACAGCCACACACTTACACCTGAATAGGCTGTGTACTGTCTACACACAAAGGGCTGCATGCACCTGCGAGTGAGTCTGGAGCCAGGGCAGAAAGGGAGGACCTCTATGCACTTTCAAGACCCTTCTTTGAAGTCTATCCCACTTCAAAGACACAACTGGGTATAAGTACTGGACCTCTGACATCATGATTTTAGTACACTTCTGGACCTGTGAAGACTGCAAGGAAGGACTGCTCTGCCGTTGAAGGATTGCCACTCTGCTGGACTGCTGCTTTGCTGGACTCCTGCACTGCTGTGCTGCCCTGCTGCCTGATGTTCCCCTCCCTGGGTGAGAAGGACTGGACCTGCATCACTTGAATCCAGAGTGACTCCAAGGGCTAGCTGGCTTGCCTCCTGATCTGCAGTTTCAGGGACATAAAAGACTTCCAACCATCCTGCTACTACACCTGGACTCTGCAATCTGTGAGTCTACCCTGCCAAGTGAAGCCACCCCAGTCCTGGACTCTTGGAATTGGGCCTAAGGTGTCTGCCCCTGCAGAACCAAAGCATTGTCTGCTGCAGGAATAAAATCGATACATCACAGCTCTTACGGTAACAGGACTGAGACATCACCCTCAAAACCAGCGCATTGCCTTTGGAACCGCCGCTTCGGAATGGCGCATCGCCTTCGGAACAGCCACATCTCGGAACCGGCACATCACCTTCGGAACCGACACATTGCTGCTGTTCTGTGGAGAAAATCGATGCATCACCCCCTAATGCATGGGGAACACAGATGCATCTCTCAGCTGCACTCCGCATCTTTGTCAACGCAACCAGGATTAAGGTACTTTTCTTCTGCGGGCCTCATTGGGTCCCTGTGTCCGGGCTGTACTCCATTGCGGTTGACCTGAACCCTTGACTTTGTCCCGGTCTGTTGTGACCAGATATCCCCAGTAAGCGCTTATTGCTTCTAAGTGCAATTTTACAGTTTATTTATAAAATTAAGCATTATTTTTGCAACATGGTGTGGAGTTTTTTTGTAGTGTTTTCATTGTGTTACTGTTTGAAGTGTTGCAGAAATACTTTACCCCTTACTTCTTAACTTAAGCCTGACTGCTCTGTGCCAAGCTACTAGAGTGTGAGCACAGGTTAATTTAAGGTGTGTACGTGACTTACGCTGACTAGGATTGTTTTTCCTGCTTGGACAGGGTTCATACCTCTGCCAACCAGAAACCCAATTTCTAACAAGCTTTGTGAATTCCAGGTCGATTACCTTAAGCTTGTCCCTACAAAAGAACATTAACATAGAGTGAAATGAGCTACAGAAATGGCAAGACCATGGAAAGTCATATCAAACACCTTGGACTACATTGCTTATTCTGTTCCATAAAGGCAAAATGAGTTGAAAACGATTATAAAATGTTCTGTATGAAATTCACTCACAGAGCAGAGCATGAAGAGTAGATCGATGCTTAATGGAGTTCACTTGGGCTACTAGCTACTACTACATCTTAATTCAGATATGCACAGAGGGCCCACCACAACAATTGTCATGCCTACCAAAACTGGTTTTGCTCAGATATGAATATACCTTAAAGAAATCAAAAGACAAGAGCCATCTGGCAAAACTGGAACAAAGTTTGTTTAATTAAACGCAGCGGCCAGGCGAGTATCGACAGAGTGCATCTGAAGAAATTCTCTCCCTGTACAAAGTTTTGTCTGATAATATATACATCTCCTGAGGTACAATAAACCAATTCTGCATTCTTGAAAAAACATCTTAGTTGTAAATTAACAAGTTTGGGTATCTCATAAGGACACAGATGGCTCTTAACCTCGGGGAGAGCTAGTGTCGGCTAGTGTGTATGTGTCCAGATGTCTGGTGTGGAGAGTGCGTAATCACTACGTGTGGTGTGCATGTTGTGTCCTGATTGGCAGAGTGTTTCTATCTACATGTGGCATCTAGCTTTGTGGTATTTTTGGGATATGGGTGTCTTTGGCCAAATGTGTTTTTCTGGGCCAATTTCCTCGGACCTGTTTGTAGTGCAACTATCTATCTGTGGGATCGTTCAGGGTTTTCCCTGGGTGTTTCCTTTCTCTTTGTGCTAAGTGAGACCCCACCTGTGAACTGTCACTTCATAGGCATGTATTGGGGTCTCAGGGCCTGTCTGAACACGTATCTCTGACTCAGGGTTGATGGGGAGGTCACCTTGGGTAAATCTGACAGTTCTTTAGAACTTCTACAAATAATGTGGCGGTCATTGGTATCATTTTACCGACATTCTCAATCTTGTGCGTACAGTTGTCATAGCGTACATCAACATTGTCTTTACTGCTATGGACATTGTTAGGCATGCCTAGGTCATGGCGTACATTGACATTGTTTCTACTAGTATCAACATTGTTTTGAATGCATGGATTATAGCATACATTGATATTGTTTCTACCGGTATTGACTCTGTTGTGTGGGCATAGATTATGGCATACATTGACATTGCATTTATGGGTATTTTAAAAAAATATATTTTTTGAGCTACACCCTGTATGTTGGCCTGCAGCAGGGTGTAGTAGTGGTCCTATGATGAAGCATGCCACTAACTAGTGGGTGAGGGCAGTATTAACCACCTCACTAGGGTTTCCCAGGCTCCGATATATATTATACATTAGGCATCGCTTGGATGCTTTCCCTTCTTTTTGTGAGTATATGTATGAAATAGGGAGGACCAGGGAAAGCTAAACACTCTCGCCCCTTTGTTTTATGTGGGATTTATGGGCATTGACATTGTTATGCGGGCATAGGTTATGGCATACATTGACATTGCATTTCTTGGTATTGCCATTGTCGGGACTGCACATCTCATGGTATACATAGACATTGTATTTACTCATTCTAATATTCCCCCCTTTAGTTGAATTTCAACTACTTTATCCTCCTCATATGTCATGACTACTACATTATTCGAAACTGTGTGTATTTCTGTAGTGTCTGATTTTTTCCCTAACTATGTGCATACTACCTAATCTGAGGACTGCGTTTTTACAGAGGAAACCCTTACTTGTAGGAAACCACACAACAGAACTACAACAATGAAAACTGGGATTAGCAAACAGTTTGGATACCCATATGGAGATCCACAAAAAGATACTAAGCAACCAGTCCTGCTCAGGGGCTCCTCCCTCCTTCTCGATGTCGGTTTGCAGACAGTGCAGTTCTTGGATGGCAAGAGCTAATGTCCCATTGTCCATGTGATTTCCGAGGCTAAAAGTACAACATGAAGCACTAATCTTGGCACACACCCCACCCTCTATTGCGGTCATTAAGGCCAACGCATACCGATGTTGCATCACCGTAAGGCGGATTGCTCTCAGTTCTTCCTTGACAGCTTTTAGGCCGAGCTCAGTATCATTAGTCATCTTCAGCATTTCTCACCTAGTTATTTGTAACCAGCGAGCATTCCCCTTTGCTTGCATGGTGAAGAAGGGTATCGACCGTCCATAAACCGTCTAACTTTTTCTGGAATGTCCTTCTACTGAGCCCAGCCAATATAATCAGCAGTTCTTCTACCTCGAGCCTAATGCAACAGAGTTGTTTTCTTCTGTAGCGAATGTTGAGACAACTCAGACAGATCTTCTCCAGGGATGACCAGTGTTGGGGTGTGTTTGGTCATGATTGTTCAAAGGCCCCACCATCCAGGGACGAGCTGGGTGTAGGCAAGGTCATCGCATTGCCAGCACATATCCATCAACGTGGAGGTGCCCCATGGCAGGTCCGGTATATGCAGTATCACGCCACAGTTTTTGTTGCTGCCCAGAGGCATGGTTCCTTTGTCTCTGAAACACAGAAAATACAGTGTAAGTTTCTGTACAAATAGAGGCTTCCCCTTCAACCACGTGTACCTATTATTCTCGGTATCCCAGATTTTATGGCATGGGGCGTCTTTGCTAGTGTTGGACCCTCTCCAATGAGACTCTTTTCCCCTAGCGTGATCGAGGTGAGCGTCCTGTACTGGAATTTCATGTCCGGAGTCCACTTGTCATTAAAGAAGGTGGCCCCAAAGGTGTTAAGGGCTGCCCTGGCACCGCAGACAGAGACGGGGGTGGACGTATTTTTGCACTGGCGTGATGGGCTTGCTACCTCCAGGATCCTCTTTTCTACGAAGTTCCTGGGCCAAACAGTGTCCTCCCCTATAGTGCCCCTTCTGCGCATCCTGTCTACCTCCGTTTGGATGTCGCTGGGTTTGGTAGAAAGGTACAGTGCTGTGGGGTTGGTCTCATACCGGGTGATATTTACTATTGCCCTTGGGATTCTACTCTATTGGGTTGAATCTTGACCCTGATCCTACATAGGTACAGATGGACGAGGCATTTTGCTTTTTCAGGGGCTATCTCCTGGGATAAGTAAAGCCTGTCTGCGCCTACGGCCTGGAGTATCAGTGAACATATGTAGCATGACCTGTTCATGGTTTGAGTGCCTATTGCGGTCATATGTTGGTACGAGGTGTTGGGCAGAAGTGCGCTGTGTAGTGTGTGAGGAATGCTACCGTTTGGTTCAGTATAAGTGTATGTGAGGTGAGAGAGGTCCCTGCACGTGTTGCAAGAATGTAGAAGTAGAGTTTATGAGGCTAGGCATACGTCTAGCTCCGGAGGGGCTTGAGAGCACCCCGGCTAAATAGAGCATGTACAAAAATACATGCTTAAAAGATATTCACAGGCTGTAGAATCATCTTCAGGGGAGATGGCTGGCATCTGAGTGCCCAGACGTTTTTTGTCTTGGTGCAGTACAAGAATGTCTCTTTGAAAAATTGTTGTAAAAGTCAATTTGTAGTCTGTGTTACTTGAGTGGTTGGCCTTGTGAAAGTCCTTTTGAAAGCTTTGCTTGAAGGTGTGGTGGACCGCGGCAATGATGGTGCACTTATAGCTCTATCACAGACCTGTAGGATAAGAGCTGTGCATCAGAGGTTAGCTTGGAAAAAACTTAGGCAGTTGTTTGGAAAATTCCTGCATTTACAAATTACCGATACACTTGTTGGTTTTACGGTGAGTGAATTTTTTCCGAATGGGGTACTGGAAGGAGGTGGTAGGATTTTTGGAGAATGGTGAGTATTATGCTGATTAAGGAGGTGCTAAGAATTTTGGGGAATCGTGAGCTTTAAGCTGATTTAGTGCTGTGTGTATTTTGGTTCGCCCTGGCCTTGCTACTGTGGGGACAGTACTCTTCCCCTGTGGGCTGCTCCATTTAAAGGTGTGATGTTTTAATCGGTGCGGAGGTGTCCTTTTGACCTACATGTGCTGCATGAAATTGTGAGGGGAAGTGTATGTCTGATTTTTAGGCAAATGTTTCCATTTTAAAGGCACTGACTGTGCACAAAATGTTTAGTTCTTCACCTTTCCATGAATATGTTTTTCATAATAAATAATAGTTGCATTAATATTTTCAAATATTTTCACAGAATGTTTCTATTTACATAAAGGCCATTGTTAACTCATGATTAGTTTTGTCATTCAATGGGGTAATAAAGAGTTCTTTCATAGAAATGCAGAATTTAAAACATGAATTTGACTTCTTAACTGGTTTTTTCCAATCAATGGTGGTTCTGCAGAATGTTTTCTTTTCTTTAATACAGATGTTTCGACTTCTAAATAGACCATTATTAGAAACGTGATACATTAGAAGGTTAGAAATATAGTCATGGGAAAGAGAATCTGAATTGGAGATTAACCACTTGAAGTTAAAACAGTTAGAAGTATTTGCAAACTTCCCACTGCTGTCAGTGGACTATTTGTGAAAATGAAGTTAAGCTGCTAAATAAAGAAGTGACACACTCAAGGAAACTTCAGTTGCGTTTTATTGCTTACACCTCATTCACAGCTTGGATCTTAACTCTCATTACACTCTTGGTTCCCTCAGAGAGGCTGCCTTGGAAGTCTGAGAATTCCATGTGACACAGGCCAATCCCCACAGCTGTGGAGCAGGATTATCATGCTCTCCCTCTTTATACAATTACAAAGATATATACACTAATAACAATAATTTGAAGCATAGAGATTATTATAATACTATCAATATATCCAGAAATGATGAGCGAATCATTATGAAACACTTGCTTGTAAAACAATGCTTATATAGAGTTAAATTGTCACGTAGTTCCTATAAATCTATATAGGACCTGCGCGTTTAGACAACATAAACTGTGGGATTGGTGTCCAGACTGATTCCAGACACACCCACTGGGTATGTTCACCTGTATACCAACTAGCTCACAGTGCCACAGTAAACTCCTCTTACTAAGGAGAGAATAGTTTCTGGCAACTATCGAACATGACAACCCGTCCCCTCAGGGATCATGGAAACAGTACAGTACTTTTCGCTCAGTCACTCGTGCTCACATTGTCTCCGAGAGATACACAGAATAAATGGTGGGGACATTTTCAATGAGGATTTATTGAACCAGCGTCATTCTAGTGTAAAATATGTGTGCTGAAACAACCATAAGACAGAAACAGATAAAAAGGATTATTAGCACCAATAGAGTGAATGGATGGATGGTAGATTTCTACCATTGTGCTAAAACAATGAATATTTGCAGGCATATGAATACATAACAGTAATGATGCGCACTCCTACGATGCTAACCCTAACTAGATGTACCTAGCATGCATGTAGGTGTATAGCCAAGAATCCCCCTAGGACATAACCAACCCGATTACCTGGTGTGAGAGAATGAAGGACCCCGTCTTGTTCTCGAGATGGAAGTCTTTCTCTTCTGCCTGCCCTAGCAAAGATTTGGGGCTTATATACCCAAAAGGTACCCTCACAGGTTCTACTTTGCTGTGTCATGTCGGTCGTGGATGACGATAGTGATGACCCTTATACATAGTTATTAGAAATAGAAGATGTTAATCCTGCTGTGATTCTGAGAATCTTCATGCATAATAAATGAGGCTAGTTTTCGGAGAAAACCGCACAACATTAATGCAGCACCTAATCTAGGTAAAAGGTCACCACCAAACCCGTTATGTAGTACAATGGCAGGGTAAATGTAGGTGAAAGGTTAGGAGACTACCCAGGCCTATATTAGGGTACATTACATATCATAACAAAATGAAGAATAAAACTTTCCAGCACCATTGTTTGGGAATGCAACTCTTACTTAGCATAAAATGAAGAATAACACATTTTTGCAAAAAAAGAATACTTTCCAAAGAAGTAAGTGAACCTCAGTTTAACTCATAATCTTTGAAGTGACTTGGGGGCTGTGCCACACACCCACTTATCCTGGTAAAGCCTTTGGATTTGCTGTAGTTTGTCTAAACAAATTTCTCACTCCTCAAGGCATTTTCTAACTGATGTCCCTCTATGTTTTCTTCATCAATCTCATCCTGTCCTGAGGATTCCATTTCCTCATCATTCCATTCTGGTCCCACTCATTTGACCACTCTTCCTAAATTCCACATCCTCCCATCCTGAGATTTTATAGCATTGTGAAACTGTTTAGTTATCCTCATTTTTTCTGTGAATTTAGATCCCTCTTTGTGACCAGTAGGAGATTTCACTTTAACCCATTCACCTAGTTTGAAATCAATTAACTTGGTCTTATGTGTCTGGTCATAATGTTTCTTTCTTACATTCTGTGACTCATGCTCTTCCATGCTTGGTTAATGTCTATCCTTACCCAACCTTTATACCACTTCATCCATCCAGGTACTAATCTGGAGTTGGGTCTCCTACCCTTTACTAGCTCGAAAGGTGTCATGTCAGTGGATTGATGTGGAGTGAGACAATAAACCTCCAAGCTACACATAACCTCCTCCCTTCCAACACAATCCATTTGCCTTTGCTAGTTGGATGAATTCCTTCATGGTTTTATTAAATCTCTCTACTACCTCATTAGTTTCAGGTAGAGAGCACTGAGTTTGTGTTTTATACAATTGCATTCTAGAAATTCTGTAGTTTCTCTTGTACAAAATTGTGTCCCATTATCTGTCAACAAGGTGTTAGGAAGACCTTCACGCATGAAAACGTCAACCAAACATTTGATCACCGTTTTTGGAACTGATATGAGACACCATTTTAATTTCTGGCCATCTTGAGAAGAGGTCCACTAATACTAAAATATATGTAGAGCTCTTTTCTCCAGTCCACAGGCCAACTATATCCCTGGCCACATTCATCCAAGGTCCTTCGGCAAAAGGACGACACACCATGGGTGGGGTGTATGACTTCAACATCTTGTCACTGGCTGCACACTACATACAATCTCCTCACTGTTCCATCTATTCCTAGCCACCAGAAGTCTAGGAATGACCTCTGTTTAGTCTTTGTTATGCCAAAGTGACCTTCATGTGTCAGGTCAATTAACCTCATCCTTAGATTGCTAGGCGGTATTATTCTAGTACCCCTGAACAGACATCCATCCAACTTAGACAATTCTTCCCTGACGATCCAGTACGGTCAAACCTGTTCCTCAACTTTCCCTTGTGTGTCCCATCCCTTAATTAGTTTCTTTCGCACCTTTATTAGAATGGGCTCTGCGAATAGTTCCTGTTTCCAACAATTCTCTTCAATGGCACCTTGGTTACAATACAGAAATCTTCTTTGTGTACATCCACGTCCTCACTGTAACTCATCCTACACTCGAGTTCTGTATCTTTCAAAAGATGTGACAGACAATCGGCAGCACAATGTCTAACACCTGGAACATACTCAACATCAAAGTTGAACTCCTGGAGATTTATCACCCACCTCTTGATCCTACTTGAGATTGCTATCAAGCGTTTCTTTGTAAATACTTCCTTAAGTGACTTATGGTCCAGTCTCACCTTAAACGTGGTTCCCCAGATGAAGTCTCTAAATTTATTAAGAGCCCAGTACACTGCCAATGCTTCCCTCTCAATCACAGAGTAATTGACTTCTACTTGTCTAAATGATCTGGAGGCAAAGGCCTTTGTTTGTTCACCTGAACTATCTTCCTGAAGAAGAACTGCTCCTAAACCTTTTGAACTTACATCAGTTGCTACTATTGTTTTTTACCTGGTACAAATGATTTCAAACTGGGTGTGTTAACCAGGGCGTTCTTAATGTCTTCAATTTCTTCTTCACACTACTTGTTCCAGGTGTAAAAATTGTTTTGTAATCTCCTCATCTGAAAAGTGCGGCCTGCAAAGTTGACTATAAATTTACAGTAGAACTACACCATCCCTAGGAACGATTTTAATTCATCCTTGTTCACATGAGAAGCTAAGTTCATTATTGTGTTTACCAATTCAGATTTAGATCGTATGCTTTGAGATGAAATTGTGTGTCCCAGATAATTTATCTCTGCACATTTGATCTTACATTTGTCTTTTTTGACTGTTACACTATACTCTTTAAACTTCATCAGAACCTGTCTGTCTTATGTCATGTATTGTCTCATTTTCACAAAAAATCAATACATCATTTTGATAAAACAATACCCCTGTGACCCCTGCTAGTAAGGAAGAAACCGATCTCTGGAAAACAGCATTCATTTAAACTTGTACGCCCCCATGGGAGATATAAAGGCTGTAAGATCTTATCAATCAGCATATAATCGAATTTGGTGATATCCTGAAGTTAAGTCTAATGTTGAAAAGTACTTAGGTCCCCGCTACTTTGGTAAAAATTTCTGTAATCTTTGGTGAAGGCAACTTGTCCACTACAACTTCTTTGTTAAGGGTTCTAAGATCTATGCATCAGCAAATTTTCCCATCCTGTTTTTAGCCACTACAATTGGAGCCAACCATTCCGTTGCCTCAACAGGTGTGATAACATCCAGTTTGCATAATTTTCCAACTCAGCCCTGACTGCATCATGTACACTTATGGGAAGGCTTCTTGCTTTAGCTGAAACCGCTGTTTCAAGACAACCCAACTGGTAAGAGAAGACCTCATGAAATTCCTTTTAAATGTTATAATTCCCATTTCCCGCCTGAGATATGTTTTGCACTAGAATTTGTGTATTGGAGTTGGGATTGATAAATCCTTCTAAATCCTTCTGTACAGGCCAGTCAAGAATATTATCAACATGAACAGACACATATATTTTGCACACTGCATATCTCTTCTGGTATTCTACCCTTCCTAGGAAGTAACCCTTCGTTTTTATAGGCTGCCCTTTATACCCTCCTTGGGCAATATCCATTTTATGAAGTTTGACTGGTCCTTTATGCATTAATATGAATACACTTTCAGCAATAATTGTTAACCTAGAAAAAGAGCCAAACATGACTTCTACATCTCTGTCATCCATCTTTATCCAATCTTTTGGATTATTGGTGTTAATGTCTGACATCTGAAATCCAATTTCATCACAAACTTCCCTTACATCCTTCTTATCCATTTTCTTTACAAATTTCCCACTCTTGCAACATGCCAAGTAATGTCCTTTTTTCCACATTTCTTGCATTGAGTTCTGAAACTTTATTGTTTGCCAAATGCCCGGTATGCCCACACCTATAACATCTCACTTTGAAATCATAGTCAGTTTTCCTCCCATGTGTGTGTTCTTTACTTTTACTACTTGTACTTTCCTTTCTTCTGTTTTCACATGATGTACATCCTCTTTATTCACATTATCTTTTTTTATCTCATGCACACACTTCAGCATGTGCTCTACTAGTTTGACTACATTAAGACTTCATTGAAGGGTGAATCGTCTTTAAGCCACAATTCTTCTCAAACTTTCTCTATGTTGCAATTTAATAGAAATTGATCTCTTATTCGTTCATCACAACTAGCCCCAAAATTACAAGTGGCTGCTAGTTTTCTAAGTACTGACACATACTCTTCTCCACTCTCTCCCTCCTTCTGTGAATGTTTGCCAAAGTGGAAGCATTTTAAAATGGTGCTGATCCTGGAAGGAAAATGATTAACCATTTTTAATGCAAATTTCATATTCATATAATCTGCTAGATTCATTGGCTCCTAGCTCAGGAAAATGTTCTAATATTTCCTGCCCCTCCGCCCCTAAAAAGTGAAGTAATATGGCTGTTTTTCTCTCTTTCTGTCTCATACAAGTGTGCAAATCACTGAAGGAACGTGTTTGTAATGACAACTGTGTTGTAATATTCCTAAGAAAGAGACAAATATACATGACTGTATTCATGTGATAAGATGAGGAGGGATCCTGGTCCCAGGGTAACATTGAGAGATGATTGGCTGACGGGAGATGGAAGGAGTAACATGTTGCAAAGTTTCATAATGTGATGTCTATATACTGTGTGTTCCTAGATTAGCTTACCACTTTCCACACTCTTTGTTTCCAGGCGATTGTCTGGATACTTTCCCAGACCCAGACCCTTATACCACTTTGCTTGAAACTCTAATGAGTTTCTTGAACCTCTCATTACGGGAAGTTCTGCTTTATTGATTTATCATATATAGCTGACTTTGATGATAAAAGCTTTATGCTTTTCTGTCACTCTCTCTTAAACTAGAACTTTTTATGGTTTCTGACTGACATCTTTGCTCTCCTGGTTCCTAGAATAGTGATTCTTTCCTTTATGGGACACGCTTTAATGAATTTATATTTTGATTAACTAATTTTGATTCTATATTCTATATTAACTTGTGATATGCCAATAAAGGTGAACTACTAAAAGATTTGATTAGTAAAACCCTTTAACACATTGCAAAACTCTCATTATTGACAAAAATACATTAGTGATTGTGATTAATATTTAATGTGATGTACGGCTCCTTTTCTTCTTTAAATTAACAACAAAGATCCATTTTGGCCTAGGAGACCCAGAAAGCTGCGATTAGCCTGAATAATGGTAAACTGAAATACTTAAATTTTAACCAAGTCCCCGATCCAGCAGTTGCAAGTTTCCACTGCATTTTCCCCTTCAGGATGTCCATGTGGGGCAGTGGAACAATACTAACAATCCAGTAAAAACTCCCCTAATGAACAAACAACCTAAGATGCATACATTTACATTTTGAGAACTATTCTCTGTGAAGCAGCTCAAAAGGTAGGATAAAGGATTCTCTACAGTATTCATGGCCTTGCCTTATGTAGTATAGGCAAGCAGAAGCTTCACTGTGCCAGGCCAGCAATGGATGAAGTAGTACGTATTGAAAATGTAGTGTATTTATGAAATAAAAAAATGTCAGGTCCAAATCAATGTTTAAATAAAGAATTTATGAAATAGCACTACACAGTAAGGGGCAAACATGAAGAGAAACATGAAAAATTGCCTTAATTTTTTTCAATAAATGTCTAAAGGGGACATCTTTCAGATGGTTTCAATAGAGAATCATTTATTTCCCAATTTTCATGGCTCTTCTTTGAACAGCCCTCTTACATGTATGAGATGTGTGTAATGTGAAACGTCCTTCTGACATGCATGAGATGTTTGTAGTTTGTCAGCAAGCATACGCTTAACACAGACATGCATGCATGCATCCTCATGATGCATGCAGCATAAGGTGTTAAATAAATAGAACCCTGTTGGGCACATGAATCAGCTGGATAGTTGCCTCTGATATAGGTGTCAGTGTCATTATTGTGGGACCAAGGGCACACCCCAATGGCGACAAGGAAGCTCATACCTGTTCCCATGTGGACTCACCTCAACCTTCAGGCCAGCCACATATTGCCACACTGAGCTGTCTCAGTGCATAGGCTGAAGTGCTGCCTGACCCTCTAACAGGCCCACTTGGTGCTTGTACCCTGCACCCTCAGTGAAATGCTTTCCTGCCTCAAGGCTGCTTCTCAGTGACAGGAGGCAGCTCATCTCAGGTCGTGTCCTAGAGCACCTTTGGAGGGCACTCCACCGACATGTGTAGACCTCATCATGCTGCTTGACTGGAACACAAGTCCCCAGACTCAGCTGATGCTCCTGTAGCCCTACACAGTGGATAATCACTGCCACAGAGATGAAGAGGTATCCAGCACCATCGAAGAAAGAAGACTAAGATAGGGTGAAATATAGAGGTCATCTCAGGCAGGAAAAAGAAGAAAAAAAGAAAACGGAGAACACTCTGAAGACCAGACCTATTTGGGCAACTTGACCTATGACTACCCCCACATTTCAAAGATCATCTAGCATTGGAGGGTAACAACCAAAATGCTGAGAATATCCCTCATATTGGCACTCCAACAGCTCCTCAAGGAGCAGGTGCTGTGCAGGTGTACTGACCAGCACACCCAGGTGGTGGCACTTCCAAACCCACTCCGGCCTTTTAGCAAGCTTAGCCCCTCGCCACCACAGGAGTCCCACAGTGGCGCATCTGGATTGCTTGCTGGAAAAACTATTTCAAGGTAACAAAGGGGACAGATGGTGAAGTAAGCACTCGTGCCTACTTCACTACGCTAGACGCTAGAGAAGATATTATCAAACTTTTCAATGACCTTTTAAAAGTGGGTGATAAAAACAACTATGAAGGAGCCATTGCTACCAACTACCAGCATTTTAACACACAAATGAATCCTGATTTTGAAAGATTCATGCTACGCCAAGCCCTTCAACTGAGCACCATGACGGATGGACTCTTTTGAGGTGACAGGATTGTTACTCTCCAATTCGTTTGATCTGCCAAAACCAAAGCCTGGCTGTGTGACAAACTATTGTTCCTAGGAATGAATATCTTGATTGACTCTGTGGTGGCTGCATTTCAGTGGTGACAAGCATCCCTAAAGACCAGCACTAGGGATTACCAAAGCCCACAACAAGATGTCAGTGCAGACCTCAGTTCCTTATCTAATAGCAAATACATACTTGTCTTATCCCAAATTTCCACTGGTGAAGATACTGGCATCCATGGATTTTGAGCATTTTCTCCCCAAAACTGGAAAAGGTAATTTGCACATTTGTGGCACCAAGGACAATTAAGATTAACAATGGACTACCATTTCAGAGTGCTGATTTTAAACATTACTTGCAATAATTTGGGATTAATCACAGGAAAAAAACTCCCTTCTGGCCCCAAGCTAAAATAGAGGTAGAACGCCTTAAGAGAACCCTTAAATAAGTGATTCACCTTTGCATGGGGGCAAAACAGGGACACTGAATTCACCATTGTCCTGTTTTTGTGAATCTATAGATACATGCCTCATTCTACCACAGAGTGGTCCCCCTCGACTATGCTATACGGGTGGGCTTTCAGTGATATCATTCTCCATACTGACATGTGGTCTCCTGAACCACTGGTCCCCAGAGATTGCCAGTGATGTGTGCACAACAACAACGAGGTGGGTAGCAAAGTGCGGCAATCAGTACATACCAACATCCAACTCGATGAGAAAGTCTTGGCTCAAAATTAACAGGGCAGTGGAAAATTCTTCATTCAATTCGAATAACAACTGTGGATAGTGGCCTGCAAGAAAGGCACTGTGAGCATGGCCATGAGAGGGCTTGAGACCTTCACCTGAAACATTGCTTTCTTTAAAATGTGTTAAGAGGGAGCACCTGGAACCAATTCACCCCAAGTAGAAGATGAACACCAGTGAGATTAAAATGAGTTGGATAAAAGCATAGAGAGGCCATCAGAATCTGAGCAGCAGACAACTCTACACCCTCCCCCCCGCCAGTATCACATCACCTTGATGTGATGATGATATGCCTTCGGGACGATAAACAGGACTCTAAAGCCTCAGGCTCAATCGCCCTCTATTGTAAATGCTCTGAGACTATGCTTGGTAGTTCGCAGCCACTGACACCCACCGGCGGAACAAGAAGTAAGTCAGCTTGTCATTGTTATATGAACTCTAACACCAATTAACATTGAGAAGAATGTAGTGTGCCACACAGCATACGCATAACACATATTTTTCCCCATTTGTCGTATGAACATTTGATAGCTGACATGAAGTATTGAAAGGAAGAAAACACCAACAATACAATTCTAACTTGTGAAGCCCATGCGATTCCACAATGAGGACAAGGAATCCTTTAATATGATTCAAGAGTTTTATTTAGATTACCAATCAATCCAGTAAATATGCAAGCCAATTGCAAATTCAATGAGTACATTAGTACAATAGGCAAAAGGAAATGTCTCAGTTGGTTGAGACACAATAGAATGAGATACAGAACTGTAACAGCCACAATTATACAATAACAAATAAAGTGAATGGGTGTTCCATAAAGAAATTTCCCTTCTCTACTCTAAACATGGGTCAGGTATGGATTATTCTATCAAGGGTGTCTAATTTGGAAGCATAGAAGAAGATGGTATCAGCATGATCAGACTTCGGTAGAAGTCTAAAGGAAAAAGAAATGTGTTTAGTATAAAACTTCACACTTGCAAGAATAGGGCAAGCAGAGAGGTTTGTACCTCTTTAAGTCTAAAGGGAATCTCTCCTAACTCAAACTATGGGAGCACAAATATAAAAATAAGAGGAGATTCAGAAATGACTCATCAATCTCACACCACCAAGAACCAATCAGAGCTCCCCTTGAGTGAAACTGCAACATAGCTCTGAACTCGTAAAGCATCGAACTGAAGCAGCCGTTTTCAGCTTAAACATCTTGGGATCCTGGTACACAATGAACAGAAAGCTTAATTTGACCATTGTTTCTCCACGCTCACTGCCAAGTCTCTCTCAGGCATTCTGTCAGTCCTCTTATACAAACAATAAGCCTTTCTCTAGCTAATAAAATAATAAACCTGCAAGAAAATAAAACATGCTGGCAAGCAAAAATACATTTCAACTGAGGTGTGTAGTCGGGCTAACTTTAGTTAAGCATTCAATGTGCACTTCATAAACATGGTTATACATGCACACGTGTAACTTTAAAATAATTGCAAAATGTCAGGAAAGAATACATGTTTACATTTGCTAATATAACTTGAAGTGTAAGTATAAAACATGAATAAGGAAAAACTAAACTTGGCATTGGCGCACACGTATATAAATCTCTAGATTCTACAATGAATACATTTCAGTAATGCTTTTAAATGCTTCACACATGCTAATAAAGTTAAGGCACACAGGGCCAGATGTACGAGCAATTTGCGAGTGCAAAATCGGTCGCAAACTGATTTGCGCATGCAAAAATGAACACCCGCAATGTACGAAATGCACTCGCAAACCTAAAAATTGTGATGCGAATGAATACCGACTCGCAAAATTTGCCACCGTTTTTTGCGGTCCACAAATTGCGACTCGCAATTAGCGACTCACAAAAAATAATGTACAAACCATTTGCAAATTGCGAAAATGCGCAAATTGGCCTGTTTGTGCATGCAATTTACAGCCAATCAGAACCAGGTGGTAAACAGGCCCAACCTATAAAAAGGTGCCCAGAATGCATCTGAAATCTTTCAAAAATGGCTGCCCTATATGTGATAGCAAGGAGGATGCGGATACTGGCTGCTCAGCAGAGGAGGCGGAGATAGGAGAGGATTTTCAGAGTCAGGCTGACATTGTTTGAGAAGACAGAGGAAGAGATATATGACCAGTACAGGCTGAGTAGCACTGTCATCCTAGACCTCATAGACACCCTGAAGCCACAATTGGAAAGCAGAACCCTGCACCGCAATGCAATCCCCACACATGTGCAGGTGTTGTGCTCCCTCCACCTATAGGCCACTGGTAGCTACCAAGATGTCATTGCATTGGCTGGAGGTGTGTCGCAGAGGGCGCTTTCGCGTTTCTTACACCATTTCCTAGATGCCATGCTAAACCACATCGATCAACTCATCTACCTGCCCAGGAATGATGTTGAACTGGAAAATACTAAAATGCAGTTTTATAGAATAGCAAGGTTTCCACATGTCATTGGGTGCATAGATGGGACCTATGTGCCCACATGTCCCCCCTCACGCATAGAATACATAATCCGTAATAGGAAAAGCACACATTCCCTCAACATCCAAGTTGCTGCAACTCAAACAACATCATCACAGACATTGTTGCCAAATATCCAGAAAGCACACATGACTCATACATCTTTTGACACAGTGGCATATACCAGAAATTAGAGAGAGGTGACTTTGATGAAGGATACCTACTAGGTACTGGATTCTCGTGTCCTCTGTGAAATGCAATTGCACTATGGGGTCTGCATGCTTGTTGTCTCACCATCATATGTCACCCCCCAGGTGACAGTGCGTATGCCCTGCGTCCATGGACCCTCACACCGTACCTGTCTCCCACCAATGCACCTCAGAGGCGGTACAACAGGGCACATAGAAGCACCAGGTCAGTCATTGAGCGTACATTTCACATCCTGAAATCACAATTCCGGTGTCTACACAAGAGTGGCGGAGCCTTGCAGTATGCGCCTGAGACAGTCTGCAAAATCGTGGCTACCTGTGCCATACTCCACAACATTGCCTGCAGGCGTGGCTTGACCATGGAGGTGTCTGATTCAGACTCGGGATATGAAGACCCTGACCCACCAGCCCAACAGCCAAGCGATGGAAGCTCAGCAGCAGAGGGGAGAAGGCGCAGGGAACACATAGACAGACATTATTTTGCAAAGTACGTCATTAACATTTGCAGTCTACACACAACAAATGACACCACGAAATGTGAATTTCACAAAAAGAATATTCCTTTATTTGAAGGGCATGTCAATGGACAATGCTGGACAACCTGTCCATCGCAATCCACATTACCAACTTAAACTAGAAATGTCATGTGGTTACTGCACCACCCAAAAACATAACAGGCACTTTTCAAAATGAAAAATCATTTTCTGCCTCTACGTCCAGCATCTGGGGATCGAGCACGTGGGATTGTTGGCTGCCAACTGGTGCTTCGCCGCTGCATAGGTGTATTTGCAGTGGATACACTGCTGCGGCTAGACACCTTGCTGTCAGCTGTTTCTGTGGCTCCCCCTGTAGCAACCATGTTTGTCTGGATTGCCTCTACTGCAGCTGTAATCTTTTGCAGCCCTCATGCAACATCACCACTGTAGTGGCCCATTTCAATTTGCAGAGCCAGGGTGCGCTTGCTGTGTTGCATTGTTGCTGTTGCCAGACTGCCAATTGCCATCCTCATTGCATTCATTCTGTGTGCCCTGCTGCGCTCCATTCTTCAGTGTTGCGCTCTCTCCTCCGACAACTTGGTGCATAGCTGCCCAATTGCCCCTGTAAGGGCATCAAATTTACCCTCCATGCGGGCCTGGTTTTCAGTCATTTGTTGGCTGATGTTGTTGAGTCCCTGGCTCAGCTTTACATTAATCAGCCATATCTGCTTTTGTTGCAGGCGCTGAACCTTCAACATGGCCTGCTCCAAGCCACCAAATGCCAGATGAGTGCCTGGTCCAGTATGTGTGGGAGTGTGTATCCGAGGCCGCATTCCGGACTGCTGTGTCGGATGCGGGACATGGACCCTTGTGCCCAGAGTGCGATAGGATGGTGATTGCTGATGTGTTGCTGCTGTGTCATGCACTGGAGCCTGTGAAGAACTCTGCGCAGCACTTCCCAGGACTTTAGAACAAGATGGCTCATCCTGCCCTTCCTCCATCTGACCCTGCTCCTGCTGCGCATCACTTACAGCTCCCCTTGGCTCTCCTCCCAGAGGTGTATCTGTGTTACAAAAGAGGAAATATAGGGTATATTCTGAGTCACTATCTCAGTGGTGGTACTATGTTCACAAGTCATGTCAGTCCCTAACTGCACTGTTCATGTCACATACTCCATTTCCCATAATATCCACAATACTTTATTCGTCGTTACGACCATGAAAGTGCAAGTGCAAACTATACAAAGATTCACTAGTACCAGTATAGCAATAGTACAGTGTATAAGCACGATTTGGCTGTCATATTAAAAGCATCATCTTAATATAGGTGTTTAAAACAGTAGTTTACAAGGTAAAAGAAGAAAGAAAAAAGTAAAAAGATCTAGGTAGTGTTAGATTAGGACCCGTATAGGGTTACAAAAAAGTGCAAATGCAAATAGTGCAAGAGTACAATACAGCAAGCATGAAAATAATTCATTCATAGTTTAGCAGCCAATTGACCAGCAAAATGCTCCGTCTAACTAAAGAAGCTAAAAACTATTTAAAGGGGAGATAAAAGGGTAAAAAGTTATTAAAAGCAAGTTAAAAATGACCACTAGCAGTTCTAGGGAGCATGCTTTATCTCTTCTTTAGTGCATGGCGCCTGATGATCCACATTTTCCCTAGAAATTTTGCCTTTGCACAGACCATTAATGGCCTGGAGTCTGTTTTTAGAATACGAAATGCTTCTTGATGGCACCGAGTTCCCATCAGCCTACAGACAGGGGCTAGCCATTTGGATCTCGGGAAAATGTATAGTGGACACAAGAAGAGGATGTGTTTAATCGTCTCAACTGTCCCGGGGCAGCCTGGGCAATGCTGTGCAACCTCAGAAGATCGCTGCCATGCCACTGTGAAAGAATTCACAGGGAGGCAGCCGAATCTAAATTGAATGTAAAGCTTCCTATCTTGTGGTGTCGAAATTACCTCCATATACTGCTCATATACACCTAGCCACTTAAACTCCATGAACTCTAATGTTAGGCGTCCACCAGGTGATTGGGAAACAGTTGTCTGCGCCACCCAATTCCAATAGTGCGTCTTAACAACTTCTCTGCTAGGCAGAAGGCTAGGATCGGAGACATCCCACATGGTTCCCAGACATATAGCAGAAAGCAGTGCTTGGACTTTGGTGAACCACCCTATTTTTTTGAAGTGATCAAGTTTGTCGAAGTCTGCAAAGGCTACAGCATAGTAACTAAGCTCAGGTGTTTGTTTGAGTCGCAACCAGATAAGAAGGGGGCGAAGCCTTGCTTTATCCGCTATAGTTGTTCTACCCATATCTAATCTTAATGGGATAAGCGGGGTACTCTGGGGAAGAGAGCATAGAGTTCTTAAGAACTTATTTTCTGTGTGTAAAAGGCCCTCTAGATTGTCAAAGCCCCAGATTTCCGCCCCATACAGGGCAGAGCCTACCACCTTCTGGTCATATATCTGGAGCGTGGCTGTTATCGGTCTGCTTTGGGAGGCCCTGTGCTTCTTGATCAGTGCCCCAGAGGTTTTCTTCTGCTGTAAGTTCCTCTTGGTAATGTGGTGCTTCCATGCCATTGTTGCCGAGAGGGTCACACCCAGGTATTCAAAAGTGGCCACTCTCTCCAGAGGAATCCCCCCCCAACATCAGTTTGCCTTTGAAAGATTTGTGGGGGTTCATCGACAGAAGCTTGGTTTTCGAGGTGTTAACCTCCAGGCCTCTCTGATTACAGAAGACCACAAAGCGATCAAGAAGGATTTGAAGACCACTAGGGATCTTGGAGACTACTAATGTGTCATCTGAAAATAGTAGGGTTGTTACTTTACCACCCCCCAGTGAAGGGGCATCCGCGGGGACTTCCTCCAGATGTTTCACCACCCCGTTAATGAAAAGTGAGAACAGGGTGGGGGCCAAGACACATCCTTGGCGGACCCCCCTATCAACTTTGATTGGAACAGTCAATTGCCCATAATGCACCTAGTGTGACTTTTGGATCATGTAGAAGGAGCATGTAGATGCAGTTGGGTCTGGGTGTGGGGCATGCATGTGAGGAGCTGGCTTTTGGTTGACATACTAATATGGCACACATCTCACACTTACCAGGGGGTGGTGGAGCTTGAGAAGTGTTGAGGGTCCCATATCCCACTACTGCCTCTCTCTCAACAGTACCTTCCACCATTGCCTCTGGTGCTGAAGCTTCAGGAACACTGGATGGGCCTCCTCCTGTTTCTTGTGCTTCACGCAGCCGTGCTGCCACCCTCTCCTTGGCCCTGGAGCGCATGTCGTACCACATTTTCTTAATGTCATCCAGGGACCGGTCAGCCACACCCAGGGGATTTATGCGAAGCTGGACGTCTCTCCAGATTCGCCTTTTCTCTGATTCAGGTACAGTGTGTGATGACCGCCCAAAAAGCTGCTCGTGGTTGCAGCATTCTTCAGTCAATATGTCCAGTTCCTTCTCAGAGAATTTGAGCTTGCACAGCCTCTCCTTCCCTGCCTTCTCACTGGACTCAGGGCCAGTTTTAGCAGTGGTGGCGCCTGGGGCGATAATCATTTTTGGCGCTCCCACCCCAATGACCTCCTCCTCCGAATCTCTCACTACCATCAGGCAACAGTGCCCCTCATCTCTTCAATCATAAGTTATTGCTAAACACAGCAGACCCCCTGAGGTCAGCGCCCCCCTCCACAGGTCAGCGCCCAGTGCGGCCGCACCAGTCACACTGCCCTAAAGCTGGCCCTGACTGGACTTGCTGGACATCTTACTTGTCTTTGCTTGTTTGACTTGCAGTGTTGGACTGTGCTGCTGCACCTTGCCATGTGCTGTAAATTTCGATCAGGATTCTCCTGGACCACCACTTCCTGGTTTGGGGTCCTTCTCCTCTCCCAGGATGTGTTTTTAAAAAATTTTTTATTTGCTATAGCTATTTGCGCATGCAATATGGCCCTTCCTACTGCGCGCGCTTATTGCGCATGCAAAAATGAGCTTTTCAGGTGCACTCGCTATTTGCGCATGCAAAAATGCTCTTTTCAACTGCGTATGCTATTTGCGTGCGCTTAGCGAGTCGCTAATTGCATCCTCGCTAAATTGCGATGCGAGCCATTAGCGAGTCGCAAATTTGGGTACACTTGGGTACGTACATTGTTTTTTGCGACTCGCATTTTGCGACTCGCAAATTGCGGGTCGCAAAATCAGGTGGTCGTACATCTGGCCCACAGTGATTATAATGTCAGGTGCACTTATATAATTGCATTTCTGGGACGTGTAAAGGTGGAGCCCAAATTACATTGCTCCAACAATATACCACATAACATATATGACTGAACATATCAAAAGCATACATATCATCATAAGCTATTATATTTTCCATGCCACTCTATGCATGCATAGTCCTTCTTCCAAACAGATATAAAAGCACACAAACTCTACTTGAAATGTAGAGAAAGCATTATTAAAATAAGCGTAGTTTGCCTTTGTCCATAAATTACGATTTATGCTGAGTTAAGAAACTCTAAGTTTGAAGTTCACATTCAGAAACCAATATTATTTTGTGCCAATCCACACAGTCACATTAATAACCACTATTTTATTGGAGCTCTGAATTTAATGCATAATACTGGATTAGCCTTTCCAAACAATGTATTCAAATGTAATAAAAGGGAAAGATGGGAGGCAAAGGACAAAATTAATAAAGCGTAATTTCTTCTCAATAGTTGACATGGAAACCTTTTTTCTCCATCGGCATTTTTTCAATGAGTGAACCTACCACTTAGCTCTAAAATGCATGTTTTGAAATGCAGCCACGTCTCTCATGCCGGGAAGCATAATACCTGAGCGAATTTTACAATTATGCTTTATGAAGAAAGTTGTAGGAAAAGTTGATACAAAGGATCTCCTGTACAGTGGGCATCAAGTGAAAGCAAACCCATAATTTGGCGCGTGGTGAAGCACAGTTATATACAAAAGTGCATATTGAAGATGCTATTCACAAACTAAAATCGTAAATCTGTATATTGTTGACCTATTAAGTGGTGTAGGTTTGCAACTTCTGAATATTTTCAAAAATATCCAGTTGTAGTCGGGGGCTAATGCAACTTTCCAGGTGCACACGTGGTTAAGTCACAGTTAAAATTATTTTTCCAGGTATTTGATTTTCCCAGTTGCAGTACAATTCTGCCCTGGCGAAAGGTAGAGCTGTTGGCTAATTCTTTTTAAAAACTTTTTTCTCTGGAAGGAAAATATATTTGACCTTGAAAAAAACCCTTTAAATACACCCTTACCAACATTTGGTGTTGGTCCATTTCTTTTTCTACTTAAGAAAGGGAAATCCTCTGGCTCTTAACTGGTGTTAATCAAGTGGGAAATCGTCACGTATATATTCTCAAATTGATAGTCTGTGGCCATTCTCAAAATTACGCCCTGTACTGCCCACTTTCCGCCCATTGCCTGGTATTTACTCCTCCATAACATTTCGCTAATAAAGGTTAGTATGACGCAAGAGTTACTGGATCTACGACAGCCTGTTCACCTCAAAGATTCTTTCAATAGTAAAATTGCTTTATGGCTTGCAATATTTTTACTATCCAACTACACCCCACTTTTAGTAAACCTTTCACTGGACCATCTTAAAACTGAGGGACATATTTATCAAATTTTAACAACGCAGAAGCCACCTTGCTGCACTGTGCTGCGTGAAAGGGAGAGGGCAGGAATGCGATGCATTTAACATTGTATGGCTAATTCATTCTCTCTGCTTGCCCTGGGGCACAATGTACTGCCTAGCGCCAACACAGGCACCCTTGCATCATGGTGCAAGTGTGCCTGTATTGTAGGCAGGTTTGCTTTTGTGCAGGAAGGGACACCTTACTGCACAAACACAATCCTCAGTGGCATTTTCCTGTTTCTACTTGTGCTGCAGAATGCAGCACAGGTAGAAAAAGGAAAAAGCTAAGATAAATAACATTATTTCTCCTGTTATGCCTCGCCTGTGGAGGCGTAGCGTTTTGACGCATTCCCAGGTCTGCTACTAATGATGAATCTGGGAATGTGCCAAAATATACGAGTGGATGCATGAGAACACCAACCCACCCACCCATGTAATGCCTCCCTGGGAGAGAGTAACGCAAGGCAGTGACTTGCGCTGCCTTGTGTTACTCACATTTACCAAGCAACGGAGGACCAAGCAAAGTGGCCTTGCTTGGCTTGGTAAATATCATTGTAGGTTTTGCGTCGCTCTTACACCCTCTTGTGTAGTACAAGGGCGAGGCAAACCCATGAGAAATATGGGCCTAAATTTCTTTTGAATCCAACTTGCATTAATCTCCCTACCTGGGTGCAATGTAGGTAATTAACCTTGCAGATATGTACATCCTGTCCCTTTGTTTACTTGATCTTTCATTCATTCACTTGTGATGGGTAGTCAATGCTGTTCAAACAGGTAAAGGTGATACATTCTTTTAGGGCAGTTATTTAGTTGCCATTCCTCTCCTATCGCTGGCTTTAATTCAGTAGTCATTGTATTTCAGAAGGCCCAATTCATAACACTTTTGTGCACCTAAGTACAACTTGGTTGCAAAAATAAGTGCCATCGGTCAGACACTAATAGTAAATCGGATTTACACTATCAGAACATCTAAATATTTATAGCTGAAGGTGGAAATAATAGGTACACATTCATAAATATGTTGTATTTTTTATAGTTGCGAGTGTAGTGTTAGGAGCAGCCACATGAGAGTTCCGAAAAGACGGAGGAAAGCGTGGCCATTGTACTTGTAGTGAACACTCAGAAAGTTGTTATTCTGTCCGTATTCCCAAGCCTTCTGCATACAATTTGTACGTCATACCAAGGGATTGGATCAGATGTGCAAAACAGGTGTCAAAAACATTTGCAAGCCTTTTGTTTGTTTCTGCTTCCAAAGGGTGGGTGGAATGAGCAAAGTAAGTGTTCAAAACAATAAAAAATTCTGATGTTTTTAAGGTTATACCACAAGAAATTCGCTCAACTGAAAAAAATCCATTGCCATTGGTGTGTAGTGAGTGTGGGGAGGCCATGACTCATCGGAGACTACTCTGCGGATCTACATATATAGTTTATGCCATGGTGTAGGAAGGTGATTTATTAGTGGGTGAAGTTAGGCACCTTCAGCTAGTAACAATACCACAGTCACTAATAAGGTCCAGTGAAGTCTCATTAAATTAATCCTTGCTCAACCCTTGGTAGCTTGTCAGACGAGCAGTCAGGCTTAACTAAGGAGACAGGTGTGTAAAGCATTTAATATTACCAAAACAGTAAATAAGTAAAAGAAACAACACAATAAAAATCAAACAACAACTTATAAACATAGCGAATATGTGTATCTTTAAAATGACACCCAAACAAAAAAGCTCCAATGTAGGGAACATGAGCTATGTTTTTTTTAAATTTTAAAGCTAACATAAAAAAAATGGGCATTCTAGTGCCAAAAAGCTATAAAGCTGCATTCGTGACTATCTGGTCGCATCAAACTTGGACAAATTCAAAGTTTTAGTCTGACCATGATGGAGCGCTGGTCAGATAGGTTGAGTGATAGGTCCCTGTCAAGATTTTACCTTCGCACTTATTCACTTTTGTGGACCTTTTTTTCAACAATGAGCCCTCGGAGTTGGCTTTGACCACTGTGGCCTACTGCAGTGCGATGCCTCAGAGAGCCCCTGGAAGTCTTTGTCCTCAGCGTCGATGGCGAGGAGCTCAACAAACCAGCGCAGACAGGCTGATTCCTGAGTCGACGATGGCAGCTTGACTCTCGACGTCGAGCAGGTCTTCTTCTTGAGCTTTTTACTACAACTTTGGAAAATGTTCCCAAACTTTCAGAACTTCTTCTGAGTAGATTCCTTTGTGTTGAAAAGAGTCCAACAGCACCAGCCAAGGGTTCAGAAGCTCTTGATTGCCTCTTAGGGTCTGGGACTTAATCTCCCACAATGCACCTGGTCAGCCCAGGAAAATCCAGTTGTAGCTGGTCAGCTGGAGCAGTCCTCTCAGTGGATGTTGCAGATGGCTTCTTCAAGCACTTTTCTACCTGTTACTGCACTCCTTTACCTTGATTCAGGCACAGTCCTTCTTTGGTGGAGTCTTGAGAGTGCAGCAGGTACAATCTTTCTAAGTGCAAGCCTTCTGTGGTCTAGTCCAAGGGTGCAGCAGGACAGTCCTTCTTCTTCCGATGTTCCAGGCAGGGATCTGAGGTGCTTCTGCAGATCTCCCAAGTTGCCACCCTCTTCTATGACCATTTCCTGTGAAGTGTGGCATATTTCTGACCCAGAATGCACTGTTCTCCAAAATTTAAAATGAAGAAGTTCTCTCCTTGAAGTGTGTGTCTGGCCAACCCAACTCAAAGGTGTGGCTAACAATTCACTACACTTCCCTTCCAACCCCTCTCCTAATCTAATTAGGGTGGCTCCCATCTGGCTGGAGATCAAGTACGTGGGAGCTGGCCCGAGTCCTGTGACATCTGTTCTCCTACCCTTGAAGTCCAGCTTATCTACCCAGCCCCCTTCCTGTTCCTGGCTTTTCTAGGAAGCAAATCTCCTCCCACCAAATGGCTGCATTGTTTCAGCCCCAAGCCTCTTCACACTTACTCTGGTAGCAGCTTGGCTCAGGCTGCCAAAAGCTGGCCAATAAGAGGAGGCTGCTACAGGGCTATTTTAGGTAACTTCCGGACAGTAATTTCTAAAACTACTTTCCTGTAATAGTTGTAATAAATCTGAACTTTGCAAGTTGTTGGATTTTTGTAACTATTATTTTGATATTTTGAATTATGTTGCTAGCTAACTCCAATCAAATGTTAGTTTTTTATTAACGTGTAATAAAGCCTTCCAATGTTCCCCTTGGGACTTAGCAGCACTACAATGGGAAAAGCAACTTTGGCTGTTTTTCCCTACCAGGGAAAATAAAACATATTTTATATTGCCTCTGCTTTTTATAACAATGCACCCTACCCTTAGGGCACCTACGGTAGACCTTAGGGCTGACTTATATGTTATAAAAAGGTAGTTTTGGACTTTGGAAATACTTTTAATTCCAAAGTCAAATTTGGACACAGTTTAATTTTAAAACCAGCTAGACACCACAGCAGTGCACACCTAGTTGCATTAAGTCCACTGGGGTCTAAACCTACATGCCCTACCATATACTAGGGACTTAGAGGGAGGGTGTCTTGGCCAATTAGAGGTATATAAATTACCATCTACCTTTTAAGGATAGAGCACTGGCCCTGAGCCTTGTTAACAGAGCCCAGGGCACGTTTCAGAGTCTGCAACCACTAGGGGTGTGTGGAACTTGCGGAGTTTTGCTCCACGGAATTTTGTGGAGTTATGTAAAAACTCCACAAGATTCCACAGAGTTCCTGCGGCAATTTGTAGCTCTGGGAATTTGTTCCGCACTGCACAATCAGAGTGTACGGCACCACACGGCACGCTAAAGGGCACTGCTTTTTTGCTGCCACTCAAGTAGATTTTCTACTTGAGTGGCAGCTTTCTATCCGTGAACGGTCAAAACTGCCCGCGATTACCCACGTTGAAAAACTCCCACATTGAGAAAGTCATTAGGTTTTCATTTTTCAAAAACAAACTCCCAGTTTGGGACGCCCAATTTGGGAGTTTGTTTTTGAAAATTTTAAAACTTGTAAAAGTATGAAGGGCAGTCATCATGTTCAACAGAGCTATCTGTCAAACTTTTACATCAGTGAGAGGAACTGCAGTGTGAGAAAGTCATCCTTGTTGCCCTGATCACCCTCATTTTTTTTGCTTGGTACTGGTGGCAGCTCACTCTGATTGTGCCCTGGGCTCTGCTGACCAGACCCAGGGCCAGTGCTCTGCTATAAAGGTATATGGTCTGATTACAATTGGCAATGACAGACACCTATAAGCCCCTAATAGATAATAAGGCCAGGATGATACAAACTACCTAAAGGTCCCTAGTATATAACAGAGCAGGGAGGTTTTGAGGCCCAGTAGATTTCCTACACTGGGGTGTGTACTGCTGAGTTGACTACTGTCATTTTAAAGGCAGCCCTGCTTTGCAGACTGTCTTTAAAAATAAATTATATGCAAATTTGACTTTGGAATTAAAGGTACTTCCAAAGTCTCAATCTTCCTTATTTGTACATATAAGTCACCCCTACTTTCTCCCCTAGGTGCCCCAGGGGGAGGGTGCCTTGTAACTATAAGCAGGGACATTACAAAAGATGTTTTATAAGCCCTGGCAGGGAGAAAACTGCCAATTATATTTTCCACATTGTAGTGAATGACTCCATAGGCTAACATTGTAATATTTTATTTAACTTTAAACATTGATAGGAGCCATATAAAATATACTTCAATGTATCAAAATAATAGTTGAGATAAATCCAGCAACTTGTCACTATTAGATTTATAACACCTATTACAGAAAATAGGTTATTAAACTTTCTTTTCTAAGAGCCAAAATCCAGCTTTTCAGCTGCTCTCTCCTGATTGGCCAGCCTGTTCCCAGGCTGGCCAGGCTGCTTTAATGAGGTGTGAAATTCTCCTGTCAGGGGAACAATAGCTTGGAAAGGGGCTAGTGTGGCCAAACTGATCTTCAAAGGTAGAATGACACTTTAGGACAGCACAGGCCAATCCCCATATCCTGCAAACTCAGCCACACAGAAGCCCCAGTAATTAGATTAGGGAGAGGGTTGGAAAGGGAGTGTTTAAGAAAATTAGCCACACCAGTAGGTTGGCTTAGCCTGATCCAGCTCCTCTGGAGAGATTTCCTCCATGTTGGGTTTTTTGAGAGAATGGCGCTTCCTGGGCCAAGAATATGCCACACCTGGGTGGCACTCTGCATCCCATTGGTCAGGGGTGCCCCCCTGCTTGACGCCCAGAAACTGTTAATATATATGGGAGAGCTGCATAGAGCCTCAGATCTGCTGCCTGAAAAGACAAGAAGAAGAAGGACTGCCCTGCTGACTCCCTGACCTGCACCAAGAGGACGGCACTCACCAGGACTGCACCTGCTGCACACTAATGGGCTCAGCACCAGAAGGACGTTGCCTGACTCTGAAAGTCTAAGGACTGAACTCCCTGCAAGCTACAGGTTAACAGAGTCCCTGTGCATCATCTCTACCAAGAGCCCCCATTCTGGAGTGCGTCCAGGGGACTTTTAAGGATTTGGCCATGCAGGAGATTCCAGACCCTTGGGTGTGTGTTTTGGACACTTTGAACCCTCAAGAGGAACTTCAAGAAGAAGTTTCAGAAGTTTGGAGTAACTTTTAGAAAAAGCTCCATAAGGTGACCAACTTGTCGTTGGGAGTCAAGCGGGCAACCTTCAACCGTGACCCGGCCTGGATTTCAAATTTTTCCCACTGAAAGGTCTGGAGCTCCAGACTTCCAAGATTTCACCGGGGCCTTGCAGAAAGTCAAGCCAGCGAACCTGCACTGAATCCGGCCTGACAAAAGTGCCTTGCTTGATGTTGAGGGAAAAAGCTCTAGAAAAATGACTAAGTGTTAAGGCAAAATTTTGACAGAGGGCTCTCGCTTAGTATATCCGACCAGGGCTCCATCGCAGTTGACCGCAAACTTTGACTTTGTCCCGATCCAGCACGACCAGATGTCCCAAAGTGGCGCTATATGTTTTTAAGCACTAGAAAGTGTTTATTCTTTAAAAAATCATATCTTCGGTTCCCTACATTGGATTTTGTCCTTTTAGTATCTATTTGTTCATAAAAATGTAATCTATTTTTATAAATTGGAGTTTGATTTTTATTGTGTGTTGTGCCTTACTTATTTAATATATTGGTGTTTTTAAATGCTTTACACACCTGTCTCCTAAGTTACGCCTCCCTGCTTGATGCCAGCTACCAAGGGTTGAGTAAGGGAATAATTTATTGAGACCTTGACTGACCCTTTTACTGTGTTTGTGGTCTTATTACTAGTGGTAAGTCACTACTAATTATCCATTTTCCACGATGCAGTGAAAGCAGTTCCTGCCAATGTTAGGAGTTCAACCGTGGATTATAGATGCTGGCACTGTATAATTTCTATTGTTACATCATGTACTCAAAGAGAAAAAAATGGAAAAATGAATTAATTAATAAATTTCTGCAGCAGTGTCACTTGTTGTATTCCACCCACCTGGTAGAATCTGTAATGGTGAGTATATGTGTTGATGTAGGCATTACATTTCCCCTTAAAGTATTTTTGTTATTGCTGTTGAAAGTGGCTCCAAACTCCACAACAAATATTTTACCTTTCCCATAGTATATCAGTCCTTGACACAATGTTAAGGGGTGTCCTTTGGGGCTGGTGGCCATCTGTAGATTTAGAGGGCTGAGGTCCCTCGGGATGGTAGGGGCAATGTCCTCCACCATCCCGATGACGTACCCATCACCTGCTAAACTCTACACAAGCCACCAAGTTAATTTGTGTTCTGAGAATGCAGCACACATGTAAAGTTAGAAATGTTTTGATATGAGAAACCTCTTCTCGAACCTTACGCCTGCCCTGAGGAGGTCTACATTTTTAGTGCAAAGTCATGTTTACCTTTTTTAGTAGATAGGGTTTTGCGTAAAAACCTATGGGTGGCTGCATGGAAATGCCCATGTTCCCACTATGGAATGCCCCCTTGATACAAAGTAAAGAAGAGCTACTTTCCATTACTTTTGGAAACATTCCAATGCAAGTGACTATTATGACACAAACACTGTGCAAAGTGTTAGTAAATTTACCCATTAGTATTTCCCTTGTACTGGCTAATAGATATATGAATTGATCTCTGATTGCACAAACAGAGATTTCTGATATGGGCATCTCTCCAGATTTTTCCATGCATAGTAAAGTATATCCATGTGGAGCAGGAATATCTGGGGTGGTGTGGGCTTGAAATAATTACAGTCACAGCTGTAGCAGACTTTGTTTGGGAGTAGACCAGAAGTCTCAAAATGGGTGGAGCGTTCTGGGTGAGGGAAGTGACAATTGATTGCAGCTGGTGATGGTTTTGGAGCGACCTAGAATGCCTGCAATTCATCTCCGTAGCTTACAGAACCACAGGAAATCCTTTCTGTCCCACTGCCTTTCATCTAGATTTGTGCTACATAAATACCACAGATACACACACACACACACACACACACACATAACGGAAGGCAACTCTAGGTGGAGACAGGGAGATAAGAGCATCAGTATCAGTGGGGATGCATTCTGATGACAGAACAATAGATATTATTGTCTTTTCTACCTGAAGAGTCCAGAGGCAATTCTTCACTTTCCTCTGTCTTGCTTAAACATACTCCAATGATACAAGTTGGTGTGTGAGGGGGTCCTAGATCAGTTGTGTCCTGAAGTTCTTCTCTTAATCACAAATTGTTCCTGGGTATTCGGTAGGAAGTTCAGAAGGTGTTTGCAATGTCTGGATTGTAATAAAAAAGGTGTCAATTTTTGGAGAGTAGATGCCTTTTAGGCTAAGGGGGTCATTTAGAGTTTGGAAAAAGCTACAGATGCCCTCTCTGCTAAATTCATGGTTTGCCTGCCTCTGTTAAAGGTAGGAGAACCACCAGGTTTTTGCCGGTGGAGCCACAGATGGCTTTGGCCGATGGTCCATTATCCAACGGGCCACCAGCAAGTGTACATCCGAGTAACCATCCTGTTTCGGACAGTCTTCAAACTGTGGCCCTCCTGTTGATGTCAGGCGGACCGCCACCTACAAGCTGTCGGTGGCGGACTGCCCGACATCCAGGGAATCGGACCGACCGCCAGATTACAAAACCGGCGGTCGGAGCGATTATGTCGGGGAAGACTGCCGCCTCCGACAGGCTCAAGGAGCCCGCTGGGGTGGCGGTCCACACTAATCTTTAAAATGGAGGTGGTGGCTGTGCAGGCACTGCCGTAGGTATTAGGATGTCCCTTTCTGACTGCCTTTTCATGGCGGTCCCACCAACATGAATAGACAGCAGAAAAGGGACTTTGGGGGCCCCAAGCAGGGCCCCCTTGGGCTATTGCTAAGTGGCCGGAGGGGCACATGTGGTGCCCCCCCAAACTTCAATGCACCTTGTGCCAGGTACCACATGGTGCCTGACACATGGTGCATGGATGTTTAAAAAGTGCCTTTTTCTACTGTGGTTTGTGCTGTGGCCCTTTTCCAGATCACAGCAGAAGCCGCAGTAGAAAAAGCATTTTACATCCTCCTGCATGGTGGTTGTATCGTAATAGGGCAGGTGGGACCGCTGACTCATTGTCGAACGGTCACATGCTCGCAGTGATGGCGGTCGGACACTTGTCTAATCACCATCATGAGGAGGCCCTATATTTTTACTGTTAAGACCCACAAGTAAAGTTTTGTGGTTCTAAATAGCAAACAACAGAAATGACCCCAATGAGCTGATAGAAAACTCCCCGTGCTGCAGGGTCATTCATTGTTTTTGTATTTTGATAACAAACTCCCCCTTTGGGAGTATTTCATTGTAAAAACAATCTTTGCTGATCGGGCACATGAAATATGATGCCCACTCAGCAAAGTATCAGTGCCTTCAATGGAGCAGTTGTGCAGATAACTTCACTGAAAGGACAGAGATCCCTGCCATGGAGGTAGGGATCTGTGTATTTAGTGGGCAACTTTCTGGCAGGGGAGAGCAGGCCATAGTCTATGCCGATCATGTGGGCATACAGACATTTTACCAGACTCTTACATAACCCCAGGTACATTTGCACATAGTGGTTTTCAATTAAAAACTCAGTGAAGGATTATTTTGAATTTTGACAAAATGTTCTGAAGCAGTAGAAGTTCAGCGGGGCAAGGCTGCAGGTGGTGTCCGAGGAAGAGGAGTCATCGTCGGAGAGCCACTGGACCTAGTTGCAGTGAACATTTCCACATTCGGACTTAGTCTCTTTTTAGAAAGTCATAAATTGCCAGAGGGATGAGGCTGGAGGCTGTAGCTGACGAGGACTCCATGTGAATTGATACCCCTTCTGTGAAGGACCGCTAAACAGGATTTGCTGCTGCGGAAAAGAGCGTAGCGGGAGCTGCAGCAAAGTCCGGTAGACTGGTGATACACCTTGGGTGGATAGATGAACAGGTAGGTCCCGGTTTCCTCTTGGTTCTCAGAGCAGTTTTCAGCCAAAAAATGTCTACGTCCCAAGTTTTGGATTTTGGCTACCTAGCCACTTTTAACACCACTACCAAGGGTTCAGGACTGGAGGGGCACCACTTGAGGGGTTAGGACTCACTGAGGCTGGGCCCAGCTATGGGTTCAAGATGGCAGGAGCCTTTTATGTCCCTGAGGCTCTGATCAGGACCAGTCAACTAGCCGTTGGAGTCACTCTAGTAGTCCGGGATTCAAGAAGTGGAACAGGGCTCAAGCAGAAGAGCGGGCCTCTGAGGGTTCAAGGTAGGCTTCAGGCAGCAGAGCAGTCCTTCCAGATGCAGCACAGCAGCCCTCTTGAAGTACACAGCAGACCACATCAGCAGGCAGTCCTCTGAGAGCCCTTCTGCAGGTACAGAAACTGAACTGAAGAGTGGGTCAGTGGGTCCTATTTTTATACCTGGTGCCGTCTTTGAAGTAGGAGAAGTTTCTAGGGAATTCGTTTTGAAGTGCTTGAAATTTCCTGCCTTCTCCAGCCTAGCACCCTGAACAATGCAGTGGTGAGAAGTCCTTTGTGGGAAGGCAGAGCACAGCCTATTGAGTCGCCCCCACATCCTGCCAATGATGGACCATCCAGGCACACCTAATCCCTCTATTGTGTGGCTTTCTGGAAGGACTGCCAACTACACCCAGTCATGCGGCCCAGGAATAGGCTGCAGGCAATTGTCAACCTTAAAAAAGTAGCAATTTCAAACTTGTAACTGAAAAGCCAACTTTACCATTAAAGAGGATTTTAAATTACAATTTCCCAGACACTAAACATGACATATTTACCTTTTCCCAATCAAATGTTCGCACTTATTAAATGTAATAAGGCAGCCCAATGTTATCCAAGGGAGAGGTAGGCCCACAGTAGTGAAAAATGAATTTACATGTAAAAGTTAAAGGTACATGTCCAAGCTTTTAACGACAATGCACCTTGTATTTTGGGCTACCTAGGGCCTACCTTAGGGGTGATTTATATATAATAAAAGGGGAGCTTAGGGCTAGGCAAGAGGTTTATATTGTCAAGTCTAATGGCAGTTTGAAACTTCATTCAGGCCGGAACATGTTTGTGAAGTCGAATGGTAGTTTAAAACTTAATTCAGCCTGAGACATGTTTTAAGGGCTACTTAAGTGGGTGGCATAATAAGTGCTGCAGGCCCACTAGTAGCATTTAATTCACAGGCTTTGGGTATATGGTGAGCATTTACTAGAGAATTATAAGTACATTAAATATGTAAATCAGTTGTAAGCCAATTTTACCATGTTTTAGGGAGTGAGCACAAGCACTTTAGAACTGGTTAGCGGTGGTAAAGTGCTCAGAGTCCTAATGCCAAGAAACATAAATTCAGTAAAATAGGAGGGTGAAGGTAAAAAGATTAGGGGAAGATGACCCTAAGGCTGACTGGTCCAACACCTGCCATATTTGAGATCCTTGTCAGGCAGGCAGAGATCTCTGTGCCTTCAGCGATGCTACAGGCACTGAACTTTTTAGAGTGGGCTCCATGTTCATTGCACCTGCTCAGCAAGGGTTTTTAGATTGCAAGAAAAAAATCTCGCAAAGTGGTAGTTTGTTTCTCACAAAGAAAAAAACTATTTTGCCCTGAAGTGCAAGGAGTTCTATCCATGCATGTTAGAGGCATTGTTTGGTTTTCCCAGCCAGGGATTGTCATTCCTCTTCTAGTAGTCCTGCACATAGAAATCTATTGGCGGTCACCCCAAACTAGGTAGGGCAGGGTGACTGTCCCTATAACCTGGTGGCTCAATGGAAAAAGGTATGCCTGGTCAGAGGTTTCCACTAGCCAGAATGTTTTTTTTTTACGAACTTGACCCGAAGGTATCGGGTATCAGAGCGCTTTACATAGCACCAGTTGCGTTACATGAGGACACATTCATTTTTGTCAGGCACGTGTTACTGTTAGGCACATTTTTCTTCGCCAGTGTAAATGTGGTGGTTCCCCGCCTTTAAATGGGGTGGGGGAACTGTGGGATATTTGTGAATGTAGTACTGCCAATTTACAACAGTGCTTCTGTTTCACTAATCTCTGTATGACCCACATAGTTCCTCAGAGCCACATCAACGAGTTAGAACAATGTTTTAAGTCTCTGAAAGGTCAAGAAATTGGCCATCTTGCTTGTGAATTAATGGCCCATCTGTCAGGGACAGTAGTTTTGTGTTTTTTCAAATGAGTTACAAAGACCAGTGCAGTTTGCAAATGAACTAAGTTGGTTGATTTCTCCAGTGCATTTGGAAAGGCAGCACTCCAATATAGTTTTGGATAGCCTGCAAGCAGTTATTGCTTATAAAAGTTATGCAAGCAAATAATACAATGTAATAAGATTACCCTCATTCTATTACAGCACAGGAACTGGCATCGCTGCCTTTTGGGGTAGTTCTACAGACGGCTTCAATAGATAGCAGATAGCATTCTATGTACAATACTAAATGGAGTGGGATCCCTTTGCTCATGAATAGATGGCTTTCTTGTCTATCTCAGTCCCCTGCTCTTTATTGGATATTTTTCGTCTGTATTCGTGTATTTTTCTTGACCCTGGAGCATTTCCTGTTCATTGCTGCATTTGATTGGCTAAGTTGTATGCTGCCACCATTGACCTCATGGAACTCTTTATATTTTGTTATTCATTTCACCTTTAGCACTCCATGGGAGTGCATGTACTGCTCCCTTTTCTGGCTCTTTCCATCTCTCGTCCCTGCTCCTCTTTTCCCTCCTGCATCCCTGAGCAAGACCTTGAGCATCCCATTAGTTTCCTCATACATTACAGAGATGTGCTTGACTCATTTGCAGTGTGACATGTGCCAGATGGTGTGTTTGGTGATGACCTAGATATCTCGCAACACATTCCTGTACTTATTGTTGCTCACCTACCTCCTCTTTCCCTCCCACGCCCCTCTTGTGCCGGCCTCTGCCATTCCATTTATGCTGCTGCTATTGGGTTTGCCAATGCTGGATGCTTTTACAGTTAACTGCAGTTAAGGGTGTCAGAAAGCACAGGACGAAAACGTACGCCACCATTTTTTTAATGAAGGATGTCTGCTATTCACTTCATATTGTACAATGAAGTTTTAAGGCATGGGCAAAGTGGGCTCTGGACTAGAGCCCCAGAGCTTCAGGAGGCCCCCCTGATAATAGCCAGCTTTGTTCTGCACAGCCTTGCCCTGATGAAGTTGAATAATTCTTAAACAGATTATTTCAAATACCATTTTCCTTTAATTTATTTTTAACGTAAGTGATGTGTGAGAGTCTATTACAGACATTTTGCTGAGAAATGTTGTGTTCATTTTTCATGTGAAGTCCATAAAAAATAGTTTCTTTTATGGTATAACTCTTTTTATTGGTTTATAACAAAATTTAGCAGTGAGAGCTTACAGTCATTCATAGCGGGTAATCAGCTTTGAGAACACTATTCTTAAAGCTTAACACAGCTAAGTGCCAACAACCCGGAGGCAGGCCGCGTAATCCCAAAGCTATATCAGGCTACTCTGTAAGAACTGAATTCCTTAGGCGTGATTATCTAGAGCCTGGTCTCCTGCAACTGCTAACGAATAGCCTCTGTAGGGTAGATTCGACCTAGGCAACAAGCCGTACAGGACAACAAACAGGGCCGTTTCTAGATGTTTTGCCGCCGTAGGCGAGAATTGAAAAATGCCTCCCTCTCCCTTTTACTACCATCACTCTCTCCCCCTGTCATCCAGGCTAGAAGAATTAATGCACTCAGCTCTGTCAAGAATCACGCATCAGGCGTTAGACTATTTCATTTCAGTGTGGTGGTCCGCATCACCGCACTGAAATTCTCCCAGTTGGCCCTAATGCAAGCGAGGAAACTGCACCCCTCTCCCAATCCCTTGTTTTTGTACCAAAAACAGTACTAACTAGGGTGAAGTGCGTCCCTTGCACCACTGTACACGGGTGCCACTGCACATGCTGCACTACTGATAACTACGCCCCTGAGATATCCGGCGCCCCATCTAACAAGGTTAAACTCACCTTGCAAGCTACAGCCACAGCAGAAGACACTGCGACCCTCTCACGAGCTGTCCTGCCTCAGCCCCAAACGATGGTGCATCTCTCACTGTCTCACTCTGTGTCTCTCTCCGTGTGCCCCTCCCCGCTGTTCTCTCTCTCCATTGGTTGGTCTGCTTGCTGCTCTCTTTCCTTTTCTGGGGTGTCTCCCTCTCACTATTTCTATTGTTGTCTGCTGGCACACCTAATCACCCCCCCTAATAAATCTCTCCACCTCTGTTATCTCTTTATTGTTGCATTTCTCTCTCTCTCTGGTAGAAAGGACATATTATTTTTACTGTTCTCTATAACAAAAGTGAACACTCGGTGGGGGAAGGGGGTGGCACTGGGACTCAACGCCCAGCAACTCAATCCTCCCCTCCCCCAAAACAAGCTCACCTGGGTCACAACTGAGATGGGAGGTGGCTTCTGGTTGCTCTGATCAGGGGCTTTCCAGACAGTTTTCTGGTCCAAAACATTTGCTGGTGAGATATACAACGGAGTTCAGTTGCGCAGATGATGTAATTTACAACAGGCCCTGCTGTGCCGAGGAGTCGTCAGCGTGTCCATGTGTGCTGATGAGTCCTCCTGGAAGGCTGGGTTGTGTTAACAATGTTAAAACGTCTTGGAGCACAGGCTGCTCTGCTGATATATCGCGCAGTGTCCCTGCTGTGCTGGTTAATCTTGTGGTGCAGCCGATTTACCTGCTGATGAGTCTGGAAGTGCTGATGAGTTTTACTCAGTCTACTGCTATACTTAGAGCCCGACCGGTGCTACTGACGAGTCTAACTGTAAGTATACCTGGGCGTGCTGATGACTCCTGGGTTTCCTATGCTGTATGGATACGTCTTGCATGACGCCCTGATATGCTGATGAGCCCCAAGGTATGTCCAGGTATGTGGGAGGGTTTTATGGGAATCCCTACTGTCCTGATGGCCGGGTGTGCTGATGAGTCCTCCGCTGTACGGATGAGCCGTGCAGTAGCAGGGCCAGATGTGCTGCAGAGTCTCACAGACGGAGCTCCTGTGTTGGTTAGCTCAATGGGGCGGACCGCTACCCCTGAACATTCAGCCCTCCTCCTTGCCACCACTGCTCCTACCTTCTACCCCATCTGCAACCTTCACCCGCCACACTATGCCCCATACCCTCCTTCCCACCTGCCTACATGTCTCTGCCAGTCCTATCCACAACAGACCTTCAGCCCCCACCTCCCTGGTCTCTGCCCCTAGGTCTTCCACACTGTCCTGCACTTCCTACTCCATGTCTCTACAGCCTGTCCTCTCCCAGGCCCTGCTTCTCTGCCTCCTTCGCCCCCCTCCTCTGTATGCCCCTACCTCCTTCCCTCTCCTTCTCCCCAGCCTCCTCTCTCGCTCTCCCTCCTCTTTAGCCCCTCTCCCTCAGTATTTACATTACAAGGGTGGCCCCCACGGGTGTGTGTCCCTCTCTATGACTCCTTTGTTGAGCCCTCCTCCTCTGACCCTCACTGCCCACCTTTCCAGCACCTCCCCTGCCCCTCTCGGCGCTAGCCTCATATACATACAAATAGGCTGTGTGCCCCCAAACGCCTTTTCTGCCTCTTTTACCCCCCTCCACCCCTACAGTTCCCGTGCCCTCTTCACCCCCTCCCCAGTATCTCGTCTAAATCACTGCAACACCTCAGCTGTCTCCTCCCCCTCTGTCTATCCCGCCCTCCTTTCCCTCCCGTTATCCCCGCTCCGCTGTGCCGTCTCTCACAGTGCCTCCTGCACGTCCCCAAGCCTTGTCCTCTCCACGTGGCCCTCTAGCGCCCTCCCTTACAACCGCCCTTGCTCCAGGGCTCCAGCCTCGTGCCACATCACGGCCTCGCGCCGGACTTCAGCCTCGCTCTCTGCCTCACGCGCTGCTGTCTCGTGCAGTTTCACCTCTTATGCATATCCCTTCTTCTCCATTCTCGCGCCGGACCCATCCTTGCCCTCTGCCTCACATGCTGCTGTCTCGTGCAGCTTCACCTCTCATGCATACCCATTCTTCTTCTCCAGCCTCTCGCCGGACCCATCCTCGCCCTCTGCCTCACGAGCTGTTGTCTCGTGCAGTTTCACCTCTCTTGTATACCACTTCTTCAGAGGCCTCCCGCGCGCCGCCTACCCTTTATTGCTATCTTTGCCTCCTCCATCAATCTCCCCTTTCCCTGTATCTCCTCCTTCTACCCGTTACCCCTCCCGCTCCTGACCTCCCTGTCACCCCACCTCCTCTGCTGCGTTAACCATTCTTTCATAGACCCCCTTCATTTCTTAATCTTTCTTCACTTTTTCGTTAATTACCTAGCCCACATGGCAATCTGAAACCTTGGCAGCTTTGTTCATCAGTTATAAAATAACTTTTTGCCGCCCTCCCCCTTTGGCCGCCCTAGGCGGCTGCCTAGTCTTGCCTAGTGGTAGAAACGGCCCTGACAACAAAAAGGAAAGAAAAAGAAAACAAGAAAAAGAGAAGAGAGGACAGCACCCCCACCCCCCCACCCGTTCCCTCCCGCACCTTGAGTTAGGCCCAGATCTAGGCATCTGGCGTCTTTCTAGGTTGGTCTGTGGCAGTGAGTCGCAAAACCTGTAAAAGCTTTGGGCAGGTAACTTCCCTGAACTCCTTACTAAGGATGGTTATGAAAGGGGCCCAGAATTCTTGGAATGCGTCCACTTTTCGCTCTGCCACCAGTGACAGTCGCTCCATTCCCAACACCGCCCAAAGCCGTCTGAGCCAAGCAGAGTGGTCAGGGACCCTCTCAGTGCCCCAGTGGGTCAATAACTCTAGGCTTGCGGCGTTGAGCGCTATCGCTATCTGCCCCCCTCTAATGGAGCGCAAGGGAAAGGTCAGGCGGTTGGGGAGACCCAGCAGAGTGTATGCAGGGAAGCGCAGGATATCTGTGTCAAAGGCTTCATTTATGTTGTGTAGTATTAGATCCCAATATCTTACTAACTTGGGTCAGTGCCAGAGGAGATGTACTAAGGAGCCAGTTTGACCCCAACCCCGCCAGCAGGAGGCCGAACGTCCCTTGTTCCAGTGATTTAGCTGGGCTGGGGTTAGGTACCAGTACGTGGCTACTTTATAAGCTGCTTCTGTACCCGAGATATCATGAGCCGTGTGGTGTGCGCGATAGAAAATATCCTGCCACTCCTTGTCGGTAAGTCATCTACCCAGTTCCTCCTCCCATCTTAACTGCCCCCTGGATTTCGTAGGTGAGATGTCCGCGGAAAGGAACTCATAGAGCTCCGAAATAAGGCGTTTGTCATTGTCTTTAGTGATGAGCCACTTCTCGAAACGAGTGAGCTGTCGCGAGGCCACTTGGCTTACCTCTGGGGAGGTTTCCCAATGGCGCGCCTGTTGATACATATAGCAGTCTGAAGCAGGTATTGCGTAGTCCACCTGTAGTTGGTCAAAAGGGATAATACCCTCCAGGGCAAAGAGAGAGCTCACCCTTTTACATCCCTTCTCCCTCCCCTGCTGGAAGGGTTCTGATTTACATCCTGGCGGGAAATCTGGATTGTCAACCAGCAGAGACATCGGGGAGGGGAAGGTAGTGAACCCGTGTCGGAGCGCCGTTGCGTCCCATACCTTAAGAGTGGTCGCCGTGACCGGTGAGGAATAGAGACCCCACGCCCTGCGCTTGCGCCGAAGCCAGACCTCCCACCAGAGGTTATTGCCTGCTATCGCCTGGTCCATAAACATCCAATGCTTCTCCGAGAGTGGACGGTTCCACTCCAGAATGAACCGTAGTTGAGAAGCTTTGAAGTACCGCAATACCACTGGGACTCCCATCCCCCCTTCAGCCTTCGCCTTCATGATTAGCGAAAAGCTAAGACGCAGTTGCTTCCTGCCCCATACAAAGCAGTTTATAGTGCGCTGGAGGCTTCGTAATATGGTCAAGGAAGGGGTTAGGGGAATAGTTTGAAAGATGTACAGTATGCGTGGCATTACTGTCATTTTGACCGCTGCTATCTGGCCTGCCCACGAAAGACCCGAACGTGACCACGTGCTCAGTGTCTTGTTGGTTTGTTCCAGAAGTGGTGTGTAGTTGGCTGCTAAGGTCTTGGCCGGTGTGCGCGCCAGGAGAATACCTAAATACGGGATGTGGTGCTCGGCCCACGAGAAGGGGAATTGTTTTTGCAGGGCTTTCTCCAAGTCCATGGGGGTGGACAGGTTTAAGATTTGCGATTTCTGAAAATTAACCTTAAACCCCGAAACTTCACTAAAGCAGGAGAGCTCGCCCACTAATGCTGCCAAGGAGATCGCTGGTTCTGTCAAAGATAGGATTACGTCATCGGCGTACAAGCTGATAGTATGCGTGTCCGCCCCGAGACCGATTCCGGAGATCCCTGGGTTGTCCCCCACCCTCTGAGCCATTGGCTGCATATATAGAGCAAATAGTAAAGGGGAAAGAGGACACCCTTGGTGGGTCCCCCTGTAGATTGGGAAGAGCCCGGAGGAATACCCGTTGACCCTGACCGACGCTCTGGGCGTTTTATATATGCATCGAAGCCAGCTAAGAAACCTGTCCCCAAAACCAAACCGTCGCAGTGTCTCCAATAAAAATGGCCAATGGACCCTATCAAAGGCCTTCTCTATGTCCACTGACAGCAGGAGGGCCTCCCGTTGAGAACGGGCTGTGAGGTCCGTTAGATGGATGAGACGTTTCGTATTGTCCCCGGCCTGTCTCGTCGGAATAAATCCGGCCTGGTCCGGGTCGGTTAGGCCCGCCATGTACGGATTGAGACGCGCGGCCAAATGACCGGTGAAAATCATTGCGTCCACGTTAAGCAAAGAGATCGGCCGATAGGATGCGCAGTCCTGGGGGTTCTTCGCAGGATTTAGAATGACAAATATTGAGGCTTCCGTGAAGGAGTCAGGCAATGCCCCAGTGTCCAGGAACGAGTTGAAGAGCCGCGTCAGTATGGGGGCGAGAATCTGACAGAATTTCTTATAGAACAGAGGGGTGAAGCCATCTGGGCCTGGGGATCACTTCGTCTATCTGAATAGGGCGATCAATGTGGGCGGCCGCATCTACTGGCAACGTGGCCAACTGCATTTCCTGAAAGTAGGCGGCTATGTCTCCACTGGAGGTGTCTCCCTCCGAGTAAAGCTTGGAATAAAACACACTAAAAGCCTCTGCTATCTCGGAGTCCGTGTGGACTAGCGCCCCAGATGGGGCAATAGTTTCTTTTAGATCAAAATAGGACCACACATATGAGAAATGAGAGGGTGTCACAGATATTATTTGCAGTAATATTAGTAAACTACTACTGTGTTGCAATATTGATAACACACGTCACTATCCCTGAATATTAGCTGCAAATACATTTAGGATTTGGATGAGTGTGCCTGTGCACTGTCAGTGAGCTAGCTAAAGAGGGCATGAAAGAGCTGAAATTGAATCATAAAATCGAAACGGTTCCAAACAGGGCCCCCAAAAATAGGTTTGGCCTAGGGCCCAAAAATCCTTAAGATGTCCCTGACAATGACATAGAAATAAAAATGTCACCCTCCAACAGTCCTGAACACAGCTTACAATCACACTCAAGGCCATTCAGTTGTAATAGTCTAATCACCTACCCCTGAACCATTGTGCCAAATTGTTTAACTTCCATAGATATGCTAATAAAATTAGCTATAAGCAGATTGCAAAAAAATCACAAAAAGCAGGAGAAATTAATCCAGTTTAAGCTACATAAAGCCAATACGAACACAGCAAGTAAAAACCTTCCAAATCTTATTTGAAATATTGGTGTTGCCCCATATTGACAAAGAAAACATTCTCCTAACGGGATTGCTGGACTTTACCCTGACCGCACCGAAAGCACATTTTCACACTAGCGTACAAATCATAAAGGACAACAAAATCTGACAACATTGCCAAACTTTCAATTGACCTACACAACTTAGCAAACACAAGGAGATGATGGACGGAGTGCTGACACTTTTCAAACACTCACCCCCAGTCACAGATCTGGGTTGAATCCATCATCATTCTTTAGCTCACTTTGCCACCCCAGTTCAGACACAGCTATATGCAAATCAGTCTTGACCCTGTGCCTCATGGGAACAGTCCAGCCCGAACTGCCAAGCCATGTCTGACTCTTCCCTGGACCAGACACAAGCATCCTGAAACCGGCTTCGGGGTAACACCCTTCATCAGCCAGGCTAGCTTGAATCCAGTGGCAGAGTGAGCAAGGGACCCACGTCTGGTCATACACTGCCAACTTAGGGTGAACAAAGCAAACACCAGGAGATGATGGATGGAGTGCTGAAACTTTTCAAACACTCACCCCCGGTCACAGATCTGGGTTGAATCTATCATCGTCCTTTAGCTCACTTTGCCACCCCAGTTCAGACACAGCAATATGCAAATCAGTCTTGACCCTGTGCCTCATGGGAACAGTTCAGCCCGAACTGCCAAGCCATGTCTTCCCTGGACCGGACACAAGCATCCTGGGACTGGTTTCGGGGTAACACCCCTCATCAGCCAGGCTAGTTTGAATCCAGTGGCAAAGTGAGCAAGGGATCCACGTCTGGGCATACACTACAGAACTTATGCATGCTTTCTTTCCAAGTGGTGTTACATACTAAACAATGCTATGTCAACCAAAAAAACATCCTACCTGACAGACAAGCTCATCTTTTAGGCTAACTCTATGCCAGACCCCAACCAAGTCCTGGAATTTAAAAAAGACAAGCAAGCCTTATCAATCTATACCATTAGCCCTTGGAAAGTCTCCCCACTCAGGCTTTCACCCTTTCTTCTGGAGCTTGAGCAGGGTAAATAAAGGCTCCACCCGATTACTAACCATATGTTAATCAATATGCAAATATGTTAATTTGTGTTTTTAATGGTTGGCAACATAATGGAATAATTACTCTGCACTCATATAATCCAAGTATAGTCAATGTATTACTTATAACAGCTGAAACAATAAATGATATTTCTAACCTTTAGCTTAACTGCAAGTAGGCATTAGAATTAGCCTGACCAAACCCTTTGAAAAACGTTGTCGTAAGCTGAGTGTAACCTTCTTCTTGAACTATTCTCATGCTTTCTTTCAATTTCAGTTTCCCTATGGACTTCATAATTTAGAATAGCCTTTTAAATCGGGGAGCGGTAATTGGAACTTGGTTGTGGACATGAGTGTGTGAGAGAGCCTCCTATACCACACAGACTGGACCCTTGATACTGTTCAAGGATGTGCAGCTGTGTGTTTCTTTGTTTGATGATGGGAACGTGGGGAGATTCCTTTTCCCAGGAGACGGGTATCTTGATTGTCCCATGCAGAAGAAGTTGGTGGGCAAAGTTTCCAGAACCTTTTTTGTATTAATTGTGTTTCTTAGTATAGTCTAGCAGATCCTGACCTGACTTTGATTAGGGAAGACCTTTTTCGAACTCTATGTAGAGAGCTCGAAATATTCCTGAAAATATATAGAACCTGTCCAAGTCCAGCCCACTTCTCCAAATTCCATGGTCCCGTATGGAGCATTGGAAATGATTGGTGGTTCTGAAGGAGGCTGCAGTGTATGAGGAGTGAGTGTAAGTAGGGTTGTGCATCACAAACAGTGTATGTCAAGCTTGCAGTGTCTGTGTTGATGTTGTGTGTCTCGTGGTATGGTGTTTATTTTAAGGCTGAGAAGCTTGACAGAAGAGCTAATGTGCTTTTTATGTATACTGTTTGTTCATGTAAAGGTATATGTGCTTGTTGTTGAGAAGTTGAAGTTGTAATCGGACTCGTCGCAGCCCAAGGTTCTGAAATAGATAATAAGAGTATTGCTGTTTAACTTGCCTGTTGAAGTTTTGTGGTGTCAGTCCGTGAGGAACAATCGACTGCATTATTGTGATAGGGAACTAGAATTGACTGTTGTAAGTGTACTAGTAGTGATTGGTGTTGGTAGATCCTGTTGCGCAGAGGAGAAGCTGCACTAGTCAGGGTGATTTCCAACTGATTGAGATTTCACTTGTGTGTGTGATAACGTTGGAAAGGTTATTCCCTGTTTGCTCCCTTAAGTGAATGATAACTTTGAATTTCTTTAGTAGAACTAGCAAGTTATTTGTGTTCTGTTTCGCCGTCTTTGTAAAAGTTCTGCTTATGCAAATAAATTGTAACGGGGAAAACTGTTGCATGGTGCTGCAATCTACATCATTACATGCAGCACTGGTATTGGGTGGTGGGTGTGAGTGCCGCACTGAGATTGGTCATTGCGTCATCAGTTGTTCTACTATGAAAGGCTCCCATAGAAGGTGTCATGTTGGGATTGGACACTGATAGTGTTTTAAATTTCATTGTGATTTGCTGAGAGCTGCAGGTTGTTTAAAATCGAGATTGTTTACTCCTAACTTTCGAAAACTACTGCAAAATGAAATATTTTAGGATTTGTGAGAGGTGATGTGAGGGTCCCCACCCATGAGGGAGAATGAGCTCCTCCGGAAGGTACACCAGGTCATTTTATGGGTATCAATTTCGAACTCCACAATGGCATTTGGCTTAGCCAATGGAACAAGATCATTAACAAAGAAGGGGCCTTGCAATTTTTCTGATAAGGTACCTTTAATCTGAATATAATTGAGAATTTGAGGCAAGTGTTATATGATATGAAGCCTCCACCTAGACCAAGACAGTATGAGGCTTTGAATGCTTTGGGGTGAGCTGCACATGCCAAAGATAAGTAGAAGTATCAAACCAAAGCTAAAAGAACAGTCCATGGTTAAATGGATGCTGAGTGGGATGCTGAGCAGCAAGTGTGGAGAAGATTTGAGGTCGAGGGAGTTAGAATGTACCCACTACTGTTAAATGACCAACCAAAAAAGAAAAAAGCACAGAAAGAGGACACAGGTGCCCAGCTTGAATCTAGTACCAATAATGACTCTAGTGATGATTTTCTAGAGGACTTGTTGTCCTCCTGACCACCCCCATACAATGTAGCTCAACCTCTGGTAAAGGTCCCCGAGGTAATGGTAATGAAATAACTACACCAGTTAGCCCTGTTCAGTCCCAAGTAGGAGGGCCAACTCCAACAGTCCGGTTGTGACTGCCGCAACTCAAACAGCTCCCTTTTTGACGATCCCAATTACGACAGCCCATGTAATGTCAATTCCAGTAGTGACTACCCCGTCATAACAGCCCAGACTGCAATAATCCCCATTGCAACTACCCTGATTGCAATAGCTTTGGTTCCTGTATTTGTAGAGGCAACAGTTGGAATCTCTGTTGCCACCAGTGTCCCCACGACTCAAACTTCTCAAATAGTTGTATGAAACCCCAGCCAGTTAGTAGGAGCTTTTGCTTTGGAACCTTCTTTAGTGTTCAGAACCTCAATTGCTCAGGGTCCTACTTGACTCTTGGAACTAGGAGCACAGCCGTAAGGAAGGGAAATTCCACCACCGGGAGTTGAGAAACAGAGAAGGTTTAGGACAGTCCACTAACTCAGTTAGCTCTGATGCCTCTAGCTGTTGCTAGGCTGATTTTGGATTAGGATGAACTCATTAAGGGAATTTTGGACACAAAATTTCTAGATGGGCAACATGAAGAGGAGTTACAGTTCTTTTTTGTTGTTATTGAATTCTTTATTAGTTTTCTCACACTACCAAACTTGTGTCACAGACAAAGATGTACTAGAACAATTGTATGATCAATCCCCAATGTACAGCCGTTCAACTAAAATAAATGGTCCTCCAACTAAGAGAGGGGAACGGAGCAATTGGCTACTATAGAAGAAAGAGGGGAGAACAGTGAAGGAAAGGGAGAAAGAAAAAGAAAAGGATGCAAGGAACAACCTGCCCCTACGCTGGAGCTGTCTTTGTCATTGCAATAACCAAGATGGCTGAAATATTAACTAAATCCAGGCCTGATTATACCCAGTGTAGGATTAGAAAGACTTCTGTCCCATCCCGCACCCTCCATCCCCTATGCTCATCCACCTCACTGTGGGTGCAAGAGCACGTCTCAAACCTTCTAGTGTCCGACTCACCACTATCCCTCAATATCTGTCCATAACCCTCATAAATGTGGATACGTTAACTCTCGAAATTGGCCTCAAGTATGGTGAACCAGTCCTGCACTATCTGAACCGTGTGGTAGTCCCCTATGGAAATTGGGACGCTATCTTGTCTGTATCACCCTATCATTAGGCTGTATTGTGCCGTATCATCTACCCGTTCAGATATAATTACAGGTGTAAGAATGAGCCCAGGCCTCTTCAAATTTCTGCATTTGGTCATTGAGTTTGCATATGTGTTTTTCCATCGGCAGCCATCTCATGCATGTGAGACAATAAGAGTTATTAAGTAAGGAAATAACTCATTAAGCTTAGAAGGCACATAATAGCAAATTAATACTATATCGATGTAAGAGCCAGGCCTTACAGAAGTGTTTTAGGACACATGTGGATGAGGAAATACTCACTAATATGAGAACTTCTGGGTGGAAAGTGCACATTAGGAAATTTGGTTGTGAGTATACATAAGTGGAGCAATCTAGATAAAATTAGAGATAGATGGTTTAAGAAGGAATTGAAATTGAAATTGAAGTAGGACACTGATGTGACAAGAAAGACAACTGCTCAGAATGACACTGATGCAAGTGCCTTCCCTTTAAGGGAAGTGCTTAGAGGGAGATAAGCACATGTGCCCTGAGGTTGTGGTTATCTTGCCACATTTACAAATCAGTTTCCAAATTTGAGAGAAAGTTCCACTTGTGGTACACTCAGGTTGTGCGGTTTGTGAAGATCTCAAAGGTATTATGGGAATACTTGAACACCTTTTTTGACATTGTGGTTCCCAGTGATTTGTGGGCTGAATGTAAAGTGTCGGTACAGTGGCAGAATGCAGAACCCCAGAGGGTAGCTCAGATAAATGTGACATCTCTTTTGGTGATGCAGAAATATCAACATGTGATTTATTTCTTGAAGCGCAGGGTCCCACAGAAAGAGGTTGACGGGTTGAATATAAATCGGTCTACCCAAGAGGCTAAGAAGTATGTGCATGACTATTATGAGCATTTGGTGCATGATTATTAGGAGTGTTTGATGCACGCATTCATACAGCACAGCTGTGTTGAAAACCCTGAAAGGGGTGATGTGAGCAACATTGTGTCACAGTTTGTTCTTGGGTTGTGTCCGGAGATCAGTTTACACATTCAGGAGTAAGCCTTTGGTTGAGATTTTCCGATATGCGAAGTATTGCAGTGATGAGTTGGAAATTAAACAGAAAAGGCTGAAGGGAAAGTTTATGTTGGCCTATACCAAGCTTGAGCAGACGGGATTTCAGAATGGCCTGTATATGGGAAATGATGTTGGTAGAACTTGAATTCCAAGGCAGAGGACAGATGATGCATAATGGGAACAGTGCTCTACAAGATAGTGGTTGCAGTGTTCTGATTAATCCGAGCTGGGGAATAGATGTTGTGACATTGAAATTCTCTAATCCATGTCATTATTGCAGCAAGTTGGGCCATTGGAAGAGGGAGTGTAGGCTGAACCTTAACAGAATATCTGGTGATGGTCAAGTGCAGGCTGTTAATGTTAATCCAGTGCAGATGCAAAGTGTACCAATGCAGAGACCTCCTAATCTCAATATGTCACAAGCTCCTCTGATGCAGGTTCCACAAGCCCTAATGGCCACGCATATTATAAAAAATCTGAGGTTCAATGTGAACCAGGTCCCAATAGCTAACCCAAACCCCTTTGACAATCAAGCCAATTTCCTACAATTCCCAGTCTCCGATGCTTCCGTGGACTATGGGTCTGATCAATCACAATGAGAGTGCCTGAGGGGATGGAAGATTGCGCACTTGGCGCAGTCTTGGATGTAGACCAAAGTGTTCCATTCATGAAATCTAACATGAATGGCCACCAAGTGTCTTTTTTGATTGATATTGGTGCTATCAGATCCACAGTTAGAACAGGGAAAGTCCCAAACCTACGCCGCTCAGAAAAACAGTTTCAACTTGTAGTAAACAAATAGTTTGTAAATCCTGTGTCAGAAAAGGTCCCTATAAAGAAAGGTTTCTTTTTGAAGAGGATCATCAGGTTGCAGTATGTGATTCAAGTCTGGTTAACCTGTTGAATCGAGGCTTATTGTGCAAGTTAAATTGCACAATCTACAGTACACCAGAAGGTGTTGAATTCCAAACTCATGATAAAGATATAAATTTCAAAATAGCTAATCAAGGAATGGCTGTTGGGTTGTTTCCGATGATGAATGTTGATGTTTTGCCCTGTGATATGAAGGATACAGTAAAATTAGAAGTTTAGTGTTTCCCAGGCAAAGATATTGGACTCATAAAAGATGTAGAACCTGCTTGGATCAATATTAAACCAAATGCAGAGTACCCCTCGAACACCCCAGTATAGTCTCTCACTAGAGATGATAGCTGGATTTGTCCCAGTGATTGAGTCCATGATACAGCAAAGGATCTTGACAGAGATTTTGGGGAGACCCTGTAATTACCCTATCATGGGCCTAAAAAAGCCCTGGGACAAGTCCTGCATAGTGCAGGACCTTAGAAAGATCAATAACATTGTTATCCTTTGTTGCCCTGTAGTACGGAATCTTGCTGTGATTCTGTTTCAGATTCCCTGTGAGGCCGATTGGTTCACCGTTGTCGATTTGTGCAAGCGTTCCTTTCCATCCCATTGCGTGAAGAGAGCCTGTTTCTCTTCATGTTCCAGTTCCAGAATAGAATCTTGGCATGGTGCCGAGTTCCACACGGCTATACAGAGAGTCCCTTGATTTCTAACCAGATATTGAAAAAGAATCTGGAGACCTTGAAGCTACCATGTACCTCAGTCCTTGTGCAATACATTGATTACCTGTCAATGTCACAAGAGGCATATTAGCAAGACACAATTGCATCAATGAATCACCTGACTGGAAATGGACATAAGGTATCTCCAAGTAAACTGCAACATTGCCAGAAGGAAGTCCGGTATCTGGGACATCACATTAAAAAGGGAGCACAGAAGGTGTTGCAAGAAAGGATCTTGACCATTTTGAAAATTAATCCTCCGAATACACAGACAGAAGTCATGATGTTTCTGGGAATGGTGTGCTTCCATCCTTAGTGCATACCCAACTGTTCCCTAGTGGCAAAACCTCTACAGAGGTTGACACACAAGATGTGTAGGATCCAATACCATGGGACAACTACAGCATGAATGCCTTCCTAGAGCTAGGAGAAAGTCTCTGCCAGGTCTGGGAATGCCAGATTACAGTAAAGAATTTTCTATTTACTGCAATGAAAGGGAAGAGTGCACTCTCTCAGTGCTTACACAAATGCATGGCAGTTCTCGAAGGCCAGTGGCCTATTCCTCAGCCACATTTGATCTTGTAGCAGCAGGCTGCTGGGTTCCCTAAAGGCTGTGACTGCCATAGATGGCAGCATCAAACAAAGTGAGAACATTCTTATAGGCTATCCTCTTATAGTGATGGTCCTCCACTCAATGGAGGTGCTCCTCATGAAGACTAAGACACAACACCTGACTAGCAGCCAGCTCACATGGTTTGAGGAAGTTATACTGGCAGCTGATAATAATTATATATATATATTTTTTGAGTTTTACATAGCACGAACTCGGCCCGAAGATATCAGGTATCAGAGCGCTGTACATGAGCACCAGTTTCTTTACAGATGGACACATTCATTTTTTTTAGGCACGGGGAGATTAAGTGATTTGCCCAGTATCACAGGATGTTGAGCATCCCTGCCAAGAGTCGAACCCGGTTCCCCACCTTCGAGGTCGACCGCACTAGCCCTAAGGCTACATCCTCTCCCCAATTACTTCAAGGAGGTGCTGCAGCTGAATCTTACCATGTTGCTGCCATTACCAAAAAACAGCTTGATGGGGGAAAGTTGAGCATGGCTGTCTCGATGTAATTGAATAGTGTACCAAGCCAAGACCTCACATTAAAGATGAACCCCTTGCAGAGCCTGATTATGTATTGTATGTGGATGGCTCCTCTTTAAGAGATGATGGGGGAAATTTGAGAGCTGCATATGCTATCTGCACTTTAGCGGCTGTAGTAGAAACCTCCTGGCTGAGTGATGTAACCTCTGCCCAAGTGGCTGAATTGGTGTCTTTTACTACAGATTGCTGTATTTCAGACCAATTGAAAGCTACTATTTTTACTGATAGTCGGTATTGCTTTGGGGCCATCCATGATTTTGGGCAGTTGTGGTGACAAAGAGGGTTTATGACATCTTCTGGGTCCCCATGCGAAATGGGAATTATGTTATGAAGTTGTTGGAAGCACTGAAAATGCCTTTGGAAATTGCAGTGGTGAAATGTACACCACACAAGAGCGGCAATGATTATGTTACCACAGAAAACTGATACGCCGATGAGGTTGCTCAGTATTGCGCTCATGGAGCCATGTGCATTTAACAGAGAATATTCAAGGGAATCTGAGAAGGAGACCAACTTCAATTTGTAGTTTATTGTTGCTTATTCGTGGGACGAAGTCAGAAGATTGCAGGGGGAAGCGGCAGAAATTGAACAGCAGGGTTGGACTACAGAAGTTTGTGTGAGGAATGAATATGAGATTTGGGTTTCAGCAGATGGAAGACCTGTGTTGCCAAATAGGTTGCTGTCACCTATGGTGAGACATTTTCATCTTATTGCACATAGAGGCAGGGACGTGATGTTGAGGGTGTTCCAGCAGAATTGATTTAACACCCTTTTAGAGCGATGGCTTAGAATCTTTGCCATTGCTGTGTCACCTGTCAGCAGTTGAACGTAGCAAGAAGAACACCAGTAACACTGAGTCACACAGGGATGTCAGGCGGTCCCTTTAACAGAGTGCAATTGGAATTTATTGAACTGCCCATGTTCAATTGGATGTGATATGACCTGGTTGTGGTGTGCATCTTCTCCTTTCAGGTAGAAGTCTACTCCACCAGAAGAAATGACAGTCTCACTGTAGCTAAGCTTTCACTGCAAGTTCAGATTTCCTATTTCTCTTGAGTCAGACCGTGGAATCCATTTCAACAATCAAGTTCTGAGAATGCTGGGTGTAGCCTTACAGGTTGAACAGCGAATGCAATGTAGCATCTGAAATCACTGGTCAAGTGAATGGAACTTTGAAGTCCTGCCTAGCTAAAATGAGTGTGCCTCCCTCTTAGAAGTGGCCAGATGCTTTCTCTTTGGTGTTGATGAGTCTATGGAGTACCCCTGATCAGCGAATAAGATTGTCACCCCACAAAATCTTCATTGGGAGTGCCAGGAGGCTACCTGCGAATGCGCTTGTGAATATTTCACATGACATGGTTCTTTACTACTATTACGGACTGGCTGACGTGGTGTGTTCTGTCTCTTACCAGCTTGAAACTGCAACTGCCCTCCTGAACCAGGAGCAGTGCCATGACCTCAGTCATAAGGATTGAGCCCTGGTGAAGAAGCACATCAGAAAGTCGTGCTTGGAACCAGGCTAGTGTCACCCCTTCCAAGTTATCCTGCTCACCAACACAGAGGTCAAATGTGATGGATTGCCTAAATGGGTGCACGCCTCCCACACATCGATTGAGACATCATGATTAATAAGTGATGACAACAACCACTGATTCACAGAGCCAAATGCTTGATCACCCGGAAGGAGTAGAGGAGGGTGAAGAGAACACCCACTCACCTCCAAGTCAGCAAGCACTTCAAATCTAGAGGTGCCGCAAAGGCAACCTGATGAGAGTCCTGGGCCTTTAGGGAATGGCTCTGAAGTAACCACAGTGAATCAGCCCAATGCGCAAGTGAACACAACTCTGATCCCAGAGAGGAGGCGAGTAATGTGACCAAGAGTGACATCAAAAGGGAAGGGTGGCCGCGGAGTTGTGGGAGACTGAGTTTATCTTAGGAGCGCATCCCACAAACTGTCACAGAGGAGACTGAATTGTGCGGACTAAGTGATTATGAAGATGCACAGCCAGTAGTTAGGAGATCAACAAGAACAAGAGTGCCCAGTCAAAGGCACTCAGCTCCTAAGTGGACGTACTTTACAGAAAGTGCTCTTGACCCCATTACTTATGACACCGGTGATAAATGGACAGTGCCTGCAGAACCACTCTGAATAAGGCTACTACAGTGAGGTTTTTGACCTCTGAATTGATTACTATTATTATAACTGACGTATCTATGAACTGAACTTTGTTGAACTCTGAACTTTGGTGAATGCTGAGGGGGGCAACACTACGGAAGAAGAGTAGGGTTGCCATTTTAGATGGAGTAGGGCTAGGGATGACTCACGAACACAACCGTACATTGCTATTTTGCGTATGTAGACGTAATAGCAGTAGTTATCAATTTGCTTAAAACTGTTCTGAAGGTCTAACTGTGTTGCAAATTAGACTTGCTCTAGATATTTTACCTGCAAAAGAGGGTGGAATTTGCAGGAGGATAAAAGTTCAGCAATGCTGCGCCCACATCCCAGATAAGAGAAAAGGAGATCAGCAAATATGCGAAAAGTATCACTGGAATGTCAATGGAATTGAAGGAACTGAAAGTGACAGGTGCCTGGGAGGCAATTGAGAAAGGGTTTTCTGCTGTAGGTAATTGGCTTAGTAGTATTTGCAGTGGAATTTTAGGCATTATATTGAAGTCCATTTTGATTGTTGGTGTTTATTTGATTTGTCTATTTGCTATGGTGAAGGGATTTGGATATATGAGGGCCAAGAAAATGACGGTTGAGGGAAAGGGAACTAAGAGGAAGAGAGAAGCGATTGAATTGGAGGAAGAACCATGTAGAATTTATGATGAGATGAAGGAGTTGGAGAACACTAAATATAAGCAGCAACAAACAACTCGCTTTTGAAATTGGTCTTGGAATATTGATTCATCTTGTGTGTTTGCTATCCTAGTCATTAGAGGGGGCATTGGAGCAGTGTAATGAAATACTCCACCCAGTTACTAACCATGTGTTAATCAACATGGTAATATGCTAATCAAAGTATAATCGATATATTACTTAAAACGTAGCTGGAACCATAATTAAGATTTCTAACCTTTATCTTAACTGCAAGTAGGCCTTAAGCCTGCCAAACACTTTGAAAATCTTTCTCGTATTCTTTTCATGATTTTTTTCTATTTCAGGTGTCCTATCTACTTCATTAGTTAGAATAGCCTTTTGCTTATGCTGAGATCTTTTAGATTAGGGAGCAGTAATTGGAACTTGGCTGTAGACATGCAGTGCTGGGGATGGGGCAGAGTCTTCTGTTCCAGGCAGAGGGGACTCTAGGTACTTTCCAAGGATGTGCAGCTGTGTGCTTCTTTGTTTGATCATGGGAACGTGGAGAGTTTACTTGCTCCCAGGAGACAGTGTATCGTGATTGACCAATACAGTAGGAGAAGGAGTTGGTGGGCGAAGTTCCAGAGCCTTCTTTTTCCTATTAATTGTGTGTTTCTTAGTATAGTTTAGCAGATCCTGACCTGATTTCGCTTAGGGAAGACCTTTCCTGAACTTCGCTGATTTCCCCTACCAGGGGTGTTGAGCATCTATTTTCCCCTGTACCTTAACTTGGTTCAACAGATGCTAACACCTTCTGCTTAGGATTTCCCCCTGTCACTTTTCAATGCCTTATTTATCTTAGAGAAGTTCGTTTATGGAACCTATCTATTTCTGGTTTTGTATTCTGTACATCATTATATTTTGCATTTTCTTCTACATAATATATCAATTTAGATTGCATGACCAAATCGATATGTATATTTTAATTTGATAAATGGGTTTTCTGTTTACTTTGATTTGCAACTTTGATTAAATTTGCTAATAAACCTTCATAGTTTAGACACCATCCTCTCTGTCATTTCTGACAAATTGGTTTCACTGTAATGGAAATTGTGTGCTGTTGCTAGTTCCTTTCATACATTTCCAGTGAGCAAATAAAGGTCCATTTGACCAGTAGCACAACCTGTTAGATAACTACACTAAGATTTTAGTACAGAGCTCAGTGGTGAACTTAAAACTTGGACATGAGTCATTGTGGAATTTTATTGACCTGAAAGTAGACAATGTGAAAAATTACAACAAATTTGCTAATCCTTTTTAATCGCTAAAGGAAAGGTCCACAAAAGCTGATTTGGTGCAATAACACATTTTTTCAAAAAAAATTCAGCAAACTTTTTGCTGAAAAAAACAAATTGATTTTCTGGCAATTTCTAGTTAACTATTTTTAATGAAAACCCTTGGAAATTTACTTTTGTGGTATAATCCAAAAACAATTGAATATTGCCAGATACACAACTGAAAAAATATCTGAAATTCTGGTCATTAATTTGCAAATATAGTTAATTAGGCTTAATTACTCCAGCAAACTTTAATTTTTGAATCACCTTAATGAAACTCTTGCTTGGAATCCCAGTTTTGCTGAATGGATTTTTTTCAACAAGTTGCTAGGTGTTATAATGTATCATGGCACCTTACCTTTCCATTAATACAACCCTTTCCTTGGTATTATCGTGGGTACTGTCTTTCTTATATTCTCTCACTCTCCGCCCCCAAGCAAATTGCTTTGCTATATATATATTGTGGGCGCTTGCTTCACAAATTGCCAGAATCAAATAGACAAATGATACTAACCTTGACTTAGCCGGTATTGCATCTCCGTCTTCATGCGCTCATGCATGATAAAATTGGGCCAAACTCACAAAGATAAACTCAGGCTTTCATGTAAGTTTACAATTCTTTCCTATTCACAAACGTATTTTACGAGTAGTATCTTTACAACTGCGGAGTCTCCCCACTCGTGGCGGAGACTCCACATTTTCATTCATTCTTTCATTCATTTCAATCTTTAATCGGTTTATAACAAAATAAACCATAAAAGCACCATATCACACATCATAAAATCATGAAACAACATTAACCTTCATTCATTAAAACTATGTTGTGTCACAAGAAAATTCATATCAATGTCGTGAATACATTACAGTAGGATAAACCTTTCTGCAGTTAAGTACAGCCCTTTCTTTTTATGTGTGAAGTCTCTGCCACGAGTGCAGCGACTCTGCAGTTGTACATATACTTCTCATAAAAATACCTTTGTGAATAGGAAAAAATCATAAACGTACATAATAGTGTAAATTTACCTTTGTGAATCAGAACCTTAGGGGCCGATTCTGATGCGGGTTGGAAAAGCTTCCCGACCGAATCGGTTGGGAAATGGTGTCCGACCCACTCGGATCGGGAAAGTCCGACCGGCGGAGTAGGATGCATCCGGATGCTTCCAGATACGATTTGGTTGAACTCCCATTGACTTCAATGGGAACATTTGTTCCTAACCGCATCAGAATTGGGCCCTCGGTCGGGAAGACACGTTCCCGATCCGATTTGGAAGGAGCAAATGCCGTTAGGAGGCCTTCCTAACCGCATCAGAATCAGGCCCTCGGTCGGGAAGCTTTTCCAACCCGCATCAGAATCGGGCCCTAAGTGTTTCATTGAGCTAGATATTAGGGGGTCGATTCCGATTCGGGCCGGAAAAAGCACCGACCGACTCGGAGCCGGAATTTATTCCGACCGACACGCACCCGTGGCGCACGACACGCCAAGTACGATGCAAGGCGCGAAAATCCGACCGACACGTACCTAAACCAAGTCGACCGACCGAGCCGCACGGAAAACAGCAATCCGGCCGGAAAAACACGCAAATCCAACCGACCGACACGCACCCGGAACAAATCCGACCGAAACGTACACGCGAACTCCAAACCGCAAAGTACGATGCAAGGCGCGAAAACCACGAGCGAGTCGGACGGAGGCCAAGCCGTACGACCGACACGCATACAAAACCGAGCCGAAGCAACACAAAACACCGCGACCGACGCGTACGCAGCATACAAAACTGCACAAACACAGCTTGAACGAAACGGAGAACACCGTACGAGACTAATGCAGGGTCCGACTCGGTCACAAGAACGTTTCCAACATGCACAAACAGCACAAAGGAAAAATCACCCAAAAAAAGGCCAAACAAGCAATTACCAAGCCAATAAATACTGGGGGGGGTGGGGACAGAGAACAAGGACACACCCAGAACTCCACCTATATAAAGGACACAAATCACAACCATGAGCCTTTGCAAATGCCATTCCACTGCCAGCACCCAAGAGAAAGCAACCACACACCCACAGCTCATCCCTCACACAAGCCACACACCATCAACACACCAACAAATACCTACCTCACATACACCCAGCAAAACACACACTCACACACCCTCACCTGCACACCAACACACACATCACCCACCATCACCACCCATCACCATGCCCCCAAGAAGAATCCCAAGTTCCTAGATAGTGAATTGGAAGTCATGGTAGACGAGATCCTCAGGGTGGAGCCACAGCTGTTTGGCACACTGGTCCAACAGACCCCCATGTCGCAGAAAACCAAGATGTGGGAGAGGATCATCAACAGGGTGAACGCACAATCACCATGTCGGCGCACAAAGACCGACATCCAGAACAGGTGGTATGACGTGCGCAGGAGGGTACGGGACATGCTGAAGAAAGACTACATCAACAGCCAATACACCGGCAGTGCCCTCCTGCCAAGCCAATATACCTCAGGCCCTGGGAGGAGAAGGTGCGGGCCATCCTTCCGCCAGTGAGCGTATATGGACTAGAGGACATCCCAGAGCCTGGTGAGTACACAACAAATGTACACAATATACTGCCACAAAACACACACATCACTGTCAAGGGGAGAGTCAAACCATGCACTCATAGCAATTACACAGCAACCAGAACAGAATCATCCCAAAATGTGTATGTCAGTCAGATAAACACAACACATGCCATCCAAAAAGTCACATCCAACTGTGCCAACACATGTACAAACACAACTACAACTACAGCTAGGCAGTGGCACAAATAGAACTAACAAACACATCCACACATGTAGCCACCACAACAACACCAACACACAGTGAAGGCCACTCAAAGGAAGGAATTCTGTGTATGCTGGCCAAGTCAGTGTAGCCAATAGCATCATGGGAGTCGCAGTCACACATATTGCCCCCCCACAACTGTCCCATCAACACCACCATGAACCATGCTCACATCACAGGGAGTGGAGAAGGACTCACAAGATGGCTGACACTGGCTACTGCTGTGGGGAGCACAAGGCCCTGCTGGCAACTGTGCACCAACAAACAGCAGGACACCACTGACTGACATCCTGAGAGACAACTTACACTACCTGCAATGCAAGCACGTTCCATGGTGGGATATCTGGCTAGCTGGGTGGGAAGGGGGACTTCCAGCACTGACCATAGTCACAAGCACCTCCCCTCACACCCCCCCAACACAAACTCCACAGAACCCACCTGGTAGAATGCAATGCCCCCCATCCTAACACAAGATCCCACAAAGAACCACCACCCTGGGTTATGTTGTGTGAAGCACAGGGACACTCTTGGGACTTTTAGCCAAACAACTTCCAGGACAACACTCCCAGCCATCCTGTCAGCACAGCCACCCCACCGGGAAGCAGAGTCAAAAGGAAGGAAGCATGGGCATGCTGGGAAGGGGGGAGGAGGCAATAGCATGATGGGAGTCGTAGTCACAGCTCTACATCCCCCACCACATGGCCCAGCAAGCTCACACTCACGCATGCACATCCCACAGAGAGTGGAAAGGCCCATCAAAGATGTCTGACACTGTTGCTGTGTCGTGGGGAGCACAAGGGCATGCTGGGTACTGCACACCAACCAACAGCAGGACACCACTGTCAGCCATCTTGCCATTGCTCTCACACCCACACACACTGAACTCCACACAAAAGCAAGTAAGTATGGGAATACTGGGAAGTGGGGTGGAGGCAATGGCATGATGGGAGTCGTAGTCACTGATATTGGTCACCCCCACAACTGTCCCATCAACACCACCCTGAACCATGCTCACATCACAGGAAGTGGAGAAGGACTCACAAGATGGCTGACACTGGCTACTGCTGTGGGGAGCACAAGGCCCTGCTGGCAACTGTGCACCAACAAACAGCAGGACACCACTGACTGACATCCTGAGAGACAACTTACACTCCCTGCAATGCAAGCACGTTCCATGGTGGGTCATCTGGCTAGCTGGGTGGGAAGGGGGACTTGCAGCACTGATCATAGTCACAAGCACCTCCCCTCACACCCCCCCAACACAAACTCCACAGAACCCACCTGGTAGAATGCAATGCCCCCCATCCTAACACAAGATCCCACAAAGAACCACCACCCTGGGTTATGTTGTGTGAAGCACAGGGACACTCTTGGGACTTCCAGCCTAACAACTGCCAGGACAACACTCCCAGCCATCCTGTCAGCACAGCCACCCCACCCCACAGGGAAGCAGAGTCAAAGGAAGGAAGCATGGGCATGCTGGGAAGGGGGTGGAGGCAATAGCATGATGGGAGTCGTAGTCACTGATATTGGTCACCCCCACAACTGTCCCATCAACACCACCCTGAACCATGCTCACATCACAGGAAGTGGAGAAGGACTCACAAGATGGCTGACACTGGCTACTGCTGTGGGGAGCACAAGGCCCTGCTGGCAACTGTGCACCAACAAACAGCAGGACCCCACTGACTGATATCCTGAGAGACAACTTACACTCCCTGCAATGCAAGCACGTTCCATGGTGGGATATCTGGCTAGCTGGGTGGGAAGGGGGACTTGCAGCACTGACCATAGTCACAAGCACCTCCCCTCACACCCCCCCAACACAAACTCCACAGAACCCACCTGGTAGAATGCAATGCCCCCATCCTAACACAAGATCCCACAAAGAACCACCACCCTGGGTTATGTTGTGTGAAGCACAGGGACACTCTTGGGACTTCCAGCCAAACAACTGCCAGGACAACACTCCCAGCCATCCTGTCAGCACAGCCACCCCACCCCACAGGGAAGCAGAGTCAAAAGGAAGGAAGCATGGGCATGCTGGGAAGGGGGTGGAGGCAATAGCATGATGGGAGTCGTAGTCACTGATATTGGTCACCCCCACAACTGTCCCATCAACACCACCCTGAACCATGCTCACATCACAGGAAGTGGAGAAGGACTCACAAGATGGCTGACACTGGCTACTGCTGTGGGGAGCACAAGGCCCTGCTGGCAACTGTGCACCAACAAACAGCAGGACACCACTGACTGACATCCTGAGAGACAACTTACACTCCTTGCAATGCAAGCATGTTCCATGGTGGGATAACTGACTGGCTGGGTGGGTGGGAAGGAGGGCCGGCTGTCAACCAAACACAACCAATGCAGACCATGTTCACACCCCAGAAAATACATAGACATGCCCAAATAATGCAGGACAATGTGCCACACCAATATCAACCCCTGACTGTGACGACTTAGGACAATGCAATGTACAGGCCCGCACCCAGAGGCACAGTCACAACTGTCATGTGTGTCAACCATTGATGCCTGCAGAAACATAACACACATTGTTTGTATCTCCCAAAAACAGGTGATGATGGGGACACAGCAGCAGACGCTGAGGAGTCCCAGTCCCAGGTTCAAGAGGATGCCGAGCTCACTGGCGTCGTACAGCCTCTGTCCTCCTCGGACGATGAAGAACAACCTGGCACATCCGGTGCAAGTCAACATGCAGCACCAGCAGGACCACCAGCTGCAGCAGCAGCAGGACCACCAGCTGCACCCCCTGCACCCACCCCTCCAACGACTGTCACCACGAATACCATCCCTGCCGACATGGCCAGAACAAGGAGCAACACCAGCACAGGGACCCTGGACCAACCTGGGGCCATGGACACCACCACCACCACTAACCCCCAAGGTGGACCAGGGTTATCTGTGCGTGCCACTGCAAACACTGCACATGTCAGCAGGGGTGGTGGGAGGGGTGGGAGACAGAGGTCGCTGCTTGCAGACGTTGCTGGTGTGCATGATGACCCACAACTGGTACGCATAGCTGATGCGTACCAGTCCAGCACCGGAGAGCTCAGCCAGGTAGTGGGGCTCCTCAGAGACATGAAACAGCAGCAGGCTGCCCATCATGCCCGCTTGGACTCCCACATGTCCCACACAGGAGTCACACATGTCCCGTGTGGACTCACACATGTCCCGCGTGGAGTCCAAGTGGGATGCACTGAATGAGATGACGGCGGTGCACAGGGACATTTTACAATGCCTCCGCCAGATGAACAGCAACCAGTCCACACCTCCCTGTGTGCCAACAACATCTGGTGCCGAACAAACTGCAACTGCCACAGGGAGGGAGGAGGACTCTGGCGGAGAGTCCCCTGCACCGCAGCAGCCTGTACTTGAGGGCCCCCCCAAGAAGAGGGGTCGTCCGAGGAGGGAAAAGTGAGAGGCCGATGGCCAAGCGCAACTCCCAGGAAGCCTGAACCTGTTCTGGATGTTCGCCTTTGTGCACAGACTGTTCACCCTGTTGACGGCAACACTACTCCCACACATTGCATGGGGAGTACAAGTTGGACCAATGTGTCAGACAACTGTGGCCCCGATACTGGGGATCCTGTCTACCAGGACTTTCAATTCACCTAGGAACTTGGGATTGCAAGATTTATGTACAGCACTACCCATCCCATGCACTATTAACACAAATGTATCACAATAAACACACTAATACACCATACTTGCCTCTGTCGTGATTCCAACGTGGGTGCTGTTATGGGGATGATGAACTGCAAAATTACACTGTGTATGCGAACTGCAACAGCAAGGACAACACAGGCATGTGAGTACAGGCAACGTGACACACATGAGGGAGACACACCACCAGGGCTACACAACACATACACACCTAGGCCATCTGACTCATTGCCTACACTGATGTTGCCAGGGAAGACGGTGCAATGCACAGACACCACACCCATTCCCAGTTGTAGTCAAGTAGCCCACAGGTGCAGTAAGCAAATGGCAGTCAAATGTGTGACCACAGACAACGCACATCACAAAGTGGAGCACAGGTTTATTACACAGTTGCAACATGCCGTAACCACTACAGATGCAAGGTAATCCCACCTGGCAGCGGGCACACAGTCAACAACTGTAGACGGAAGGAAGTCCATGGGTGTGGCGCACATCACCTGTAGGGACACAACAGCTACCAGCCTGGATGTGCAATCACGTCGTCGGTGGACACAGTTGACCAAACGAATCTGAAAGTACCCTGTGAAGGACAGAAATGACACACAGTCAAAAGCAATGGAGTACAGGACAGAACAGCAAAACTCATGCACAATACATGTTACAAGATACCCACCCAGAACCAAGTTAGCATGTCAACACTGTTGGGGAGTACAGCCCACCTGTCACCACACATCGCAACACACATCCAGTCAAGTAGCCCATGGACACACTCCAACAGCACCCGAGCACCACCCACACATCATGCCAACTCACATCATTGACATGACACCTCAGGATACTCACATTCAGCTAAAGAAGTTGGTGATGAGCTGTGTGCGGACATCACCATCACCATCATCATCATCATCATCGTCACTGGCATCGTGGTCCAGGCCAGGATCCTCCACAGGTGGCGGATGTTGGTCATTGTCATCCTGGATGAGAGGCAACTCCTTCCGCACTGCCAGGTTGTGGAGCATGCAGCAGACGATGATAATCTTGCACACTTTCGCAGGGGCATATGGGAGGGACCCTCCGGTCTTGTCCAGGCAGCGGAAGCGGCTCTTCAGGAGACCAAAGGTCCGCTCAATCACTCTCCTGGTCTGACCATGTGCCTCATTGTAGCGCATCTGGGCTGGTGTCACAGGGTTCCTGAGGGGTGTCAGCAACCACGGCATGTTGGGGTATCCCGAGTCACCTACGGACAGACAAGTGCACATTAGCTGACTTGGAAAAGTGGGCGGAATACTACAGATCAGATCACACACAATGGCACAAAGTCAGTACACACCGACAAGCCAGGCACGCTGGTTCTGCATCTGTGCCATCATCCTGGGGATGCGACTACTCCTCATCACAAAGGCATCGTGTGCTGAACCAGGGAAACGGGCACACACGTGTGTGATGGTCATGTCTGCAAGACACACCACCAGTGCATTGACCGAGTGGTAGTGCTTGCGGTTCCTGTAGGCCTGCTCCTGGGCCTGTGGTGGTACCAAAGCCACATGTGTCCCATCAATGGAGCCAATGACATGCGGCATCCTCCCCAGGGCATAAAAGTCACTCTTCACGTCAGTGAGTCGTCGCAGTCTAGGGAAATAGATGTACCGGTTCAGGAAGAGCAACATTGCCGCCAAAACATCGCGGAGCACACGGCTGAACATGGTCTGTGACATCCCACCAGCAGTCGCCACAGTATGTTGGAAGGTACCGGTGGCAAAGAAGTGTAGGGCTGCCATCACCTTCACCTTGGGGGTCAGCGCTGTAGGATACGGCCGGCCAGGCTGCAAATGTGGGGACAACTGCACTGCCAAATCCTCAATCAGCTGCCTGGTGAAGCGGTACCGTCGGATGCTGTCCCGTTCCACCATCGTTGCCAGGTCTGGGAATGGTCGATGGACAGCAGGAGCCCTGCAGTGCAGAGGAGAAGTAAGCAAGATTGTCAGTCACCCCACATATGCGGCATTGAACACACTCAAGATCCCAACATACATCATTATGAGGCACAACTACATGAAGTGTGCAGTACCGGAAGGACATGTATGGTACATACATGGCCAACATCTGTCAACACGGTCCAACAGGTGGCATCAATTAGTCCCAGGTTGGCCCATTGGATATCATGAGGCCGTGTCACAGTTCCCATCTCCTGCTGCCGTGTCACAATAACCCCCCACAGTGACATGTGAGGACAGTTGTGCCCCAGGCACCACAGCTCAACGACAGGTACATTCCCAGGGACCCTGTAATGCCACATGGACACTGGCATTACATGGAGTATCATGTATACACCACAGCAAAACAACCATGACCCCCACAGGTAGTGGCCCCACTTGCCACGGCAGGACAGACATGGACGTCTGTGACACACACACGCACAACATCAGAGTCCATGCACACACAACGTGGATGTGGAGACTGTCTCCCATTGTGCACATGAAATCAGAGACATTGTAAACACTACATGCACAAAGACTGTGGAGGACCATCACTATTGTGCCACTGGGACACCCTGGCTCAAACATACCGTCCCACATGGGACTCACGGGGTATGTGACATGACATACACATACACCACTGTGAAATGTGACCATGGCACATGCACAGATATGAACAGTTGCACATCACAGTGGTCATGTACACGTAACACCCAGGATCCTGTCCCCATGAACACGTGCACAGCCTGGGGGTGGCTGCCCACAGGTGACACCCACAGGACAACATGTACACCAACATACACACAATAGGAAATGCAGCCTTACATGCCTTATGATAAAGTTTGGACAGGCTGTCGTGATGTAGGTGTGCCCCTCACTCCCTGGGAGCTATCTGTGGCTGGCATATGTCCATCTGAGACAGGCATGCTGACATATGCCAGTCACATGTACAGTGATGCGTTGTACTGCAATGGACCGATCGGTGCCTCCGGCCGGCCCATTGCATTCAATGTGTCGGGTACGCGTTGGACCCCTGTGCGCGTTGTACTGCAATAGACCGATCGGTGCCTCCGGCCGGCCCATTGCATTCAATGTGTGCGTGTACGCGTTGTACCCCTGTGCGCGTTGTACTGCAATGGACCGATCGGTGCCTCCGGCCGGCCCATTGCATTCAATGTGTGCGGGTACGCGTTGTACCCCTGTGCGCGTTGAACTGCAATGGACCGATCGGTGCCTCCGGCCGGCCCATTGCATTCAATGTGTGCGGGTACGCGTTGTACCCCTGTGCGCGTTGTACTGCAATGGACCGATCGGTGCATCCGGCCGGCCCATTGCATTCAATGTGTGCGGGTACGCGTTGTACACCCTGTGCGCGTTGTACTGCAATGGACCGATCGGTGCCTCCGGCCGGCCCATTGCATTCAATGTGTGCGGGTACGCGTTGTACCCCTGTGCGCGTTGAACTGCAATGGACCGATCGGTGCCTCCGGCCGGCCCATTGCATTCAATGTGTGCGGGTACGCGTTGTACCCCTGTGCGCGTTGAACTGCAATGGACCGATCGGTGCCTCCGGCCGGCCCATTGCATTCAATGTGTGCGGGTACGCGTTGTACCCCTGTGCGCGTTGTACCGCAATGGACCGATCGGTGCGCACCCATTGACAATGGGCTTGCCTGGCAACGGACGCGTTTCGAATTTCGAACGAGTCGGTTGCTGTAAATTCAGTTGGTCACCCACAACAATGTTGCAAAATCATGTATGTCATGAAGTTGAAGATTTGAAGGATGCTGTGGGCGTGTTTTGGTGCTGCTATTCCATGGATTGGCCAGATTCAGAAGATGCAAACGACTTGGACCTATCACTTTGGACACAAGGGACAGTATCTGCCTCTCCAGCACATATATATTGCTGGCTATTCCCCTGAGAGCTCACTTGCCTGCACTACATGCTCCAGGACGACATCTGCCACTGCACTGCTGCTGTCTCTGCCCCTCTGGACCCTGCAATGGCACGTACTGTGGAGAGAGCCCCAGCCTTCAGCCTTGAAGAGAACCAGGCCCTGCTGGACAGCCTACTTCCACAGTACAGCAAGCTGTATGGGACACCAGGGGAGCAGGTGAGTGTTCTGTGCACTGCCTTTCTGAATGTGCATTTTGTGTGACTAGCAAGGCTGAGAGTCTGCACGCCACTGGCTAGCAGGCTCACTGAGTAGTTGTCACCCCCATAGTGTGTAGTGACTTGCACTGGACAGGTATGGTGCAGTGACAGTGCATTTGAACATGGTTTTACTTCCCATGCAATGATACCATGTAGTGACGTCTGGCAAACTGTCCATGGTCAGCTTTGCACTGCCTGTGTACATCATGTGCCCCTGTGATTGAGACATGTATATACAACTGTGTCATGCACGGATATGTTGCATGTGTGGTAATGGCCTTTTCACTTTGTCATCCTGACAGGTTAATGCCCATCGGAAGCAGGAAATCTGGAAGGACATCGTCCGGGCTGTCCGGTCCGTGGGGGTCTACAAGCGCCGGATCCGCAACTGCCAGAAGAGGTGGCAGGACCTTCGGGGCTGGACCCGGAGGATTGCACGGGTCCAGCTGAAGCTGTCGCCTCCTCGCAGGAGGGGCGGAACACGGACCCTGACCCCCCACATGCTCCAGATCCTGGCGGTGGTGTTTCCAGACCTGGATGGGCAGCTGAAGGCCAGACAGCAGCAAGGAGGGGGTGAGTCAAAGACTGCACTGTGAACTCTGTATTACATGCTTTGTGCCCTCCTCTGGCCTGGTTCAACTGCCACAGTGCAGCAGTCATGTTGTCCAGGAGCCATGTCCCTCTATTGTGCACTGCCCACTGCTCATCTGATACCCAGGTGTGGCCCTTACATTCAGGGAATTGTGTCACTTGGGACTGTGTCCTTGCAGTTTGCTTCACTAAAGGTGGGGGACAGCATCTGTTTCCCTAACTCTGTTGTGGGCATCATGGGTGGGTCCATTGTTCACACAACGCCTGGGTTTGGACATGTGATCTGCGTGTTGCTTTGATATGCGGTCCACTTGCTGAGCTGAGCCACCACATGTGCCTGGGGTATGTGGCACACGCCCATGCAGCGGGTGGGAACAATGTTTGGGCCCCAGGAGTGTGCAGATTACGTGTGTCACACATACATGGCCAGCTATCCACTGTCCAGGGCACATCCCTCATTCATGTGGAGCAGGACAGTCATGCCTACTCCAGGCCATGCAATGCACTCTGTACTCCCACTCCCGTGTATCAGCTGACACATTGTGCACAGTGATTTGACCCCTCAGGTGTCTGCCTCTGTGTCAGTGTGCTGTGGATTAGTTGCCAGGACTGCTGGGGTGTTTCTTGGTAGGGGCTCAGCATGCCCCTGGAGATGTGACCATAGGAGACGATACTTGTGTGTCACATAGGTGTTTGATCAGCTGCCCGTGCAGACTGGGGTATGCGAATGTGAAGTTCAGGCAGCTGTTCCCCATTCACAGCAAATTGTGAGGGGCTCAGGTTCCAAGGGTAGTGTCACAGGTCTCCCATATGTCCAATAGGTGTGACCTGGACAGATGAGGGTTAAGATGATGTGTTGTGTGGTGGATGTACATGTGCACTTGTGCAGCTCCAGGACTTGCATTCCCCATGACCTACTATTGTGACACAGTGCATAGTGTTGTTGTCTGGCTGCCAAGTCATACATCACTGAGACAGTGATGTATGACTTAGCAGTCATGCCTCTGCCATGGCATGTGTCAACTTATTGGTGGTCCTGCAGGGGAGTGACATGTGCTACATGCACACCATAGTGGCGCTGGCTATCAGGACATGGGTGCATCATGGTGTCTGTCGCTGGTATGCATCACATGCATTTCCTATTTGACTCTGGGCATCCCTTTCATCCGGAAACCTGTACTGACTCAGTGGCAAGAGCTGTGATGTGTGCATGTCCACATGCCACACCGTGTCCTCTGCACTGTCCAACTACTGTGTACTTGGTGCATGTGTCCACACTGGGGTGTTGCAATCCAACAGACACCAGACAGATGGGTGCAAGGCCATGTGGGATGTGAGTGCCATGCTTGGCATCAGACTGACAATTGGCTTCTCCTGTTCAGTTAGGGCACTTTTAGCAATGTACAACTAATGATGCCAGGGCTTGCTCTGTAATGTGCTGTGCTCACAGTGGTGTGTGCGTTTGGTGCAGGTGACTGATGTCTGTCTGTTTCCCCATTGTTTGCAGATACATCCACGGCCACGGAAGGGGACAGCTCCACGGACCAGGAGGAGCCAGAGAGCCAGACTGGGTCAGCAGCCGAGGAGTGGTCGGAGGGACCCAGTGGCACGGAGGGCGAGGGGAGCCACACCGAGGAGTCCTCAGCACCATCCACCTCAGCTGAGGACCAGAGCAACTCGGAGGATGACTCCCTTGTGGAGGCGGGTGTCAGCAGCCACCACACGCCAGCTAGTGTTGCTGTCCCCGCCACCACCAGCACCACCACCGCCCTCCCATCGGCTCCCATTCCCCAGGTCCGTGGAGGCTCCCATGTTCGGGAGCGTGTCTCCTTTGGCCCAGGCACCGCACCCCCTGCCCCTGTGTCCCCTGCTGCCCTGAGTGAGGAGTCTGTGTACCTCCTTCGCCAGCTCCATGTAGGGCAGACAGCCATGCTGAGTGTCCTCCATGCGCACACCGCACTGTTGACTCAGCTGGTGTCGTTCATGGAGGGCATCTCATCGGGCATGTCTGACCTACAGAGGGGCAACAGGTCCATGGACTCCTCCCTGACGGCAGCAGTGTCCCTCCTCAGACAGTCCCTCACCCCTCCTGCCTCTGCTCCATCCACACTCCCCAGCACCTTACCCGTCCCAAGCACACACACACCGGCACAGGCACACACCAGCACACACACGTCCAGCACACAGACACACACGCCACAAACTAAACGCACACGCACGCACAGTCAGGGGACTGAAACCAGACTCACAGGGGATGGGGCCCTGGTACACACACACGCATCCACGGGCACTGCGCAGTCCTCAGTTGCCTCTCCCTCCAAAGCACCCTCCCTTGCCTCACCTGCAACCCCAAAGACCCAGCGCCTCTTCCTCAGTGACCTCGGCCTCTTCCCCTCCGATCCAGCTGCCCCAGCATCCAGGGGGAAGAGGAAGCCCCCCACACGGAGCAGAGTGCCCCTCGCCCCCGGACACCCTCCCCAGGCGCAGACAGACTGAGGCCCCCACCCGCAAGTCCCCCGGAGTGCTAAGAGCAAGACCCCGCCGCCGCCCTGCAGCTCAAGCACCAGGTCTCCTTCCTCCATCCCTCAGGCCCCCACTCCACAGGTGCCCCCACCACACCCTGCCCCAGGTTCCCCCACCCACAGATATACCATCCCCAAGAGGCTCCGGCCTTCTCCCCTGCCACTTGCTCTCCCGGAACAACACCCCCCGCTGCGCTTGTCTGTGCCACTGATGTGGTGAGGGTGTCCTCCCCTCTGTCCAGCCCACCTTGCCTGTTCCCCATTCTCCTCCCCTGGTGGTAGGCACTGCAGTGGAGTCCACTACCACCCTGTCTGACTTGGGCACTGCAGTGGCGGACCTGTCCACTCCATCTGCAGGGTCCACTGCAGTCGTGCCGGCACCCACAACATCTGAGCCATGCCCCCAGTTGTGCCGGCACACACCATGTCAGACACCTCCACTGCAGTTGTCAGTGGCTCTCCAGCACCCACCACCCCTTCCCTGCTTCCTCCTGGTGAGCCCTGATCCTGTCCCTGCGGTGCCTGGCCTACCCCCCCGGTTGCCCCTCCTAGTGGATTGTCCCTGGTTTTGTGCAGGCATGTGTAGGGTGGCATCTGCCACTGTCACCCACTTGTGACTTTGTTGATGGACTGGCCATTGGCCTTTGTTTATGTTCTACTGGACTTCTCCTTTTAATGCCACATATGCTGAATAAAGCAACTTTCTGTTCTCTAGTGCTTTTGCTTCTGATGTACATGATGTTGATGATGCTAACCATGCCCTTGCTGCAGTGATGGTGACATTTGGTCTCATGATAATGAAGTGTTACTGTGCAGGAACCCATGTGGTCCAGGGGGAATGTGTCCTATCCTGTGGTGTATCCATGTCATCCATAGCAGCATCTGAGGGTGTCATGTGTTCAGTATTTGGCAATGGGATTTCCTACTTAGATTGGCAATTTCACATCTGTGGCTTCCACCCCTGCACATCTGTTGTGCCTGCCATTGTTCTATTCGTCTACTTCCCTGACCGTGTGGCCATCTCCACTGGACATGCAGGTTTGGGCATCAATGGGGAAGGACTCATCTGTGTTGTCAGTGCAACATTGCTATACAAGTGTGTTGGATCTGTGCTGATGATTCCGTTGGCACTTCCATGACCAGGCTGATGTGACGGGAGCCCTCATTTGGTGCTAATTGTTGATTGTGTGACCAAGTGCTCAGCTGACATGGTGGGGCCCTACTGAGGCAACATATGGCACAGCTGTCCTCACACAGGAGTGGAGTCCCCTCATGGCAGTGTGTACTCCTGTGACATTGCCTGCGCCCAAGGTGTGTGTTGTATGTGCATGTCTGTGTGTTCACTTCCGTTTAGCTGTGCATGCTGTGATCCCTAGTGTTGTACCTGTTTGTGATGCTTGCTGAGTTGACCTATGTTCCCCCCAAGTCTTCTCCCTGGATTCTCTGTGATGTGGGTGCATGGCACATTACTGGTCATCAGGGTGTCACCCATAGGTGTGCTTGCTGTCAGGGCTGAGTTTGTGTGCAGACGCAGCTGGGTCACAGTCAGGTTTCCCCTTGGCACTTGTTGTTTGCCCCTGTCATGTGATTTCCAGTTTGTGTTATCTTTCAGTGATTGTGACACGTTGTGTGTGTGACTGCTGGCACTCCTCAGGTTCCGGGCTGCAATGTTGGTTGTTGTCTATGTGTGTTCTTTGTGGGTGACCTTGGCTTCTTCATTGGTGTGTGACTGTGGCTGTGATCCCATTGGTTGGTGTGGTATTGCCGTCATGTCCATGTACGGCGTAGTGTGCAGTGTGTCAGACATTCAGGAGTCTTGTTTAGTGTCCATGTGTGATGTGTTTCTGCACCTTGGTTCCCACCCACCACCCTGGAATAGTCATGGGTGCATGTGCAATGTCACCAGTGCATGTGTGCTTCACTGCTGCACATTGTTGGAGGTCGAGGGGTGTGGTGTTGAGTGTGTGCAGATGAGAGTTGTTGCCCGGCTAGGCCCCTGCCTCCATGTTGGCCTTGGCTCACTGGCCATGCTGTTTGATTTGTGCTTGTGTAGGTGTGATGGTAGTTAGTTGCTCAGTACACATGACTGTGGTTCACAGTGTGAACCACATTTAGCTTTGTCATCACAGTGGGATTGTAATGCAGCCCAGGGTCACCACATTGTGGGGGCCCTGGGGGTGGTGCTGTGGTGTGTCTGTGTCTTGCTGTGTCAGTTGCTGTCCCTACGTGCCTGTGTGACATGTGTGATTTGTGCTCCCTCTCATCTGACAATGCCTGCTTGCCCACATAGGGAATTTGGATCCATGAGTTACCTTTGTGTGGCACTGTATGCACATCTGTATGATTGGTATTCATGTCTCCTCATGTGTTGTGTGGTTGCCTGGGGACACTGGCACCCCCCCCCCTCACCTGTTGTGTATGATGTGCAGGGTGGGTCTGCCTGTTTGTGTTTGTGCATCTGCACCACTGCATTGGCATATCTTGGGTGTGCCATTGGCTGTATGTAGTTTGGTGGGTTTCCCCTGCTGTCCCTGGGACTCCTAGGTCATCGGTCAGCACAATGATCATGGTTTGTGTGTCCCATTGCTGCCATGGTATGGTATCTGTTCACCTCACATCTGCAGTCTCCACAGGGTATCTGCATGTGTGTGCCCATTGGTGCAAATATGTGGGTCTGCATTCGGATGGTCACTTCTGTCATTGTGTCATTGATGATTGTTGACGGTGTCAGCCCCCATGGGTGTTGTTTGTCTGCACATGGCCAAAGTTATGTCTTATTTGCACTGCAGGATTTGGCTCCCCCAATTTATGTTGCAATGGGACACATACACTACTTTGCCACTGATGTGTTTGTTGTTCTGTGACCAGGAATCATCCATGCAGTTTGGCAGTTGCACCTCTTACTTTGTCAACACTTACCTTTTGGTCACTGTGATGATGGGGGTTTGGACCCCATTGCCACAATGTTCAAAATGTGCTGCAGCTATGGACCCCACACTTACCTTTTGGTCACTATGATGATGGGGGTTTGGACCCCATTGCCACAATGTTCAAAATGTGCTGCAGCTATGGACCCCACACTTACATTTTGGTCACTGTGATGATGGGGGTTTGGACCCCATTGCCACAATGTTCAAAATGTGCTGCAGCTATGGACCCCACACTTACCTTTTGGTCACTGTGATGATGGGGGTTTGGACCCCATTGCCACAATGTTCAAAATGTGCTGCAGCTATGGACCCCACACTTACCTTTTGGTCACTGTGATGATGGGGGTTTGGACCCCATTGCCACAATGTTCAAAATGTGCTGCAGCTATGGACCCCACACTTACATTCTGGTCACTGTGATGATGGGGGTTTGGACCACATTGCCACAATGGTCATGTCCTGCTTGCATTGTGGGTGCCACACACATATTTGTGTGGCACATGTGCTAGGGGGTCACATTGTATGTTCAAAGTCATGTTCGGTGTTGTAGGCATTTGACACAGTCTACACACGCTTGTCATGGTGTTGGGGGATGTCTTCTTCTTGCATTCCCTAGGTTGTGGTGTGCTGGTTGTGTCATGCATTGTCCATCCTATGGGTGGGGGTGGTAGTGGTGGTAGGCATCCTGCCCCCTGGCTGAGGGTGGTAGTAGTGGTAGGCATCCTGCCCCCCTGGCTAAGGGTGGTAGTAGTGGTAGGCATCCTGCCCCCTGTGTGAGGGTGGTAGTAGTGGTAGGCATCCTGCCCCCCTGGCTGAGGGTGGTAGTAGTGGTAGGCATCCTGCCCCCCTGGCTGAGGGTGGTAGTAGTGGTAGGCATCCTGCCCCCCTGGGTGAGGGTGGTAGTAGTGGTAGGCATCCTGCCCCCCTGGCTGAGGGTGGTAGTAGTGGTAGGCATCCTGCCCCCTGGGTGAGGGTGGTAGTAGTGGTAGGCATCCTGCCCCCCTGGCTAAGGGTGGTAGTAGTGGTAGGCATCCTGCCCCCCTGGGTGAGGGTGGTAGTAGTGGTAGGCATCCTGCCCCCTGGGTGAGGGTGGTAGTAGTGGTAGGCATCCTGCCCCCCTGGCTAAGGGTGGTAGTAGTGGTAGGCATCCTGCCCCCCTGGGTGAGGGTGGTAGTAGTGGTAGGCATCCTGCCCCCTGGCTAAGGGTGGTAGTAGTGGTAGGCATCCTGCCCCCTGGGTGAGGGTGGTAGTAGTGGTAGGCATCCTGCCCCCTGGGTGAGGGTGGTAGTAGTGGTAGGCATCCTGCCCCCTGGCTAAGGGTGGTAGTAGTGGTAGGCATCCTGCCCCCCTGGGTGAGGGTGGTAGTAGTGGTAGGCATCCTGCCCCCTGTGTGAGGGTGGTAGTAGTGGTAGGCATCCTGCCCCCTGGGTGAGGGTGGTGGTGCGCATTCAGGCCCCTGTGTGCATATGTGGCATTGGTGATGGGCATCCCGCCCCTATGGTGCTGCTGTTGCAAGTATATTCTGCATCCCTCTGTGTGTGTGTGTGTGTGATGTGTCGTGTACGTGTTGTATGTGTTTCGTGGTTGGTGTCTGGCTTACCTTCTGCGCCGTACGCGTCCGTGCCTGTTCCGGTAGTAAATGTAGAATATTGGTATGATCGGGACGAAGGGATTCATGGTTGGTTCGTGTCGTTCTTCCTTCTCGTTGCTTCGCGTCTTCCTCGTCGCTTCGCCTCGTCCTCGTCGCTTCGCCTCGTCCTCGTCGCTGCCGTGTTCGTCTCGGAGCCGTGGATCGTGTTGTGGCGCGAATCGGAGCTTATGTGCGCCTCTCCCGGATGCTTTGACGTGCCGTGCGTAGCAACGGGTTCGGGCGCGTACGGAAAGCGCATCGTACTTGTCCGGCCGGACGGGGCTGCATTTTTCCTTCCGTGCGACTCGATTCGGCGTTTCCGGATTCGCCTCGGTCGGGGAACAGGACCTGGTTTGGGTGAGTACGGCTCGGCCGGATTCTTTGCTGTTGTGCGCATCGTACTTACTCGTTCGGTGTGCTGTACGGATCGGTCGGGAAACAGGCTTTCGCATGGCTTTTTTCCCGACCGAATGGTGTTGGGTGCGCCTCCGACCGAGATCGGAATCGGCTCCAAGGCCTAAAAAGAACGGTGCATCATTTTCGTAAGTGACTAATTCCATACCAAACAGAATACTGATATCACGAAATGGCAGAAAATAACAAGTGGGATATAAGCTAGATGACTGTTTGAGATAATGAATCTCAAAATCATTATTTGTACAGTGAAGCTACTGCACAAGTCAAACACTTTGGGCCCGATTCTGATGCGGGTTGGAAAAGCTTCCCGACCGAATCGGTTGGGAAATGGTTTCCGACCCACTCGGATCGGGAAAGTCCGACCGGCGGAGTAGGATGCATCCGGATGCTTCCAGATACGATTTGGTTGAACTCCCATTGACTTCAATGGGAACATTTGTTCCTAACCGCATCAGAATTGGGCCCTCGGTCGGGAAGACACGTTCCCGATCCGATTTGGAAGGAGCAAATGCTGTTAGGAGGCCTTCCTAACCGCATCAGAATCAGGCCCTCGGTCGGGAAGCTTTTCCAACCCGCCATCAGAATCGGCCCCTCAATCGATATACACTCAGGGGCCGATTCTGATGCGGGTTGGAAAAGCTTCCCGACCGAATCGGTTGGGAATTGGTGTCCGACCCACTCGGATCGGGAAAGACCGACCGGCGGAGTAGGATGCATCCGGATGCTTCCAGATACGATTTGGTTGAACTCCCATTGACTTCAATGGGAACATTTGTTCCTAACCGCATCAGAATTGGGCCCTCGGTCGGGAAGACACGTTCCCGATCCGATTTGGAAGGAGCAAATGCTGTTAGGAGGCCTTCCTAACCGCATCAGAATCAGGCCCTCGGTCGGGAAGCTTTTCCAACCCACATCAGAATCGGGCCCTCAGTCCCAAAAGCTGTCTAAATGTGTATGATCACCCAGTTGAAGAATAATCAGTCCCAGGGCAAATAAAAAATAACCTCATTATGCACTCCAATCACTAGGACATGTATGTGACATGTTCTCTTTCTTACTAATACATATCGAAAGTGAAAGAGGCAAACTACCTGAGACATTTATCACTATGTACAGAGAGTGATGATTACTAAGTCCTTACTAAAAATACATCAATATTTATAGAAGACACTAACCTTTGTTTATTATAACCCCAAGTGACCTTGAGTTACTGATTTGGTAGTGCTATTGATTTGCCTGTATCTGTAAAGGAGATAGCGAGTCATCAATATTAAAGCGTCTGACTCACAAAAGTAATCTTACATTTTTATGTACGTTTACTCCTTTTTGATATACACAATCAATGATTTAATAGTGACTTTACGACTATGGTGACTCCGCAGTCCAGGTGGAGAAATCCGCACATAAAAAGATAGGGCAGGTCTATCTGATGATATCCTCAGCATGTGACTCTGTAAATAAGGAGATAGAAAATGTTTTTCATCCTTTTATCCTTTTCAATGCAGCACTGTAGAATTAAACGCAGCAATTAATTTATCCATTGGCTACTTGCTGTAAGTCAAAGGGCTTATGTCAGACTAGAGAGCAATGGGGAGTTGTTGAAATTGTGTTACTGGTTGAGGGGGGTGAAACCTTACTCAAGCAGAAACCACAATCTCTGTCAGGGTGAAACGCAAGCAAACCCCAAATTAAACCTCTGTCAGCTTGGCACAAAGAAATCAGGCTTAACTTAGAGGCAATGTATAAAGTATTTATGCAGCATGTCAAACAGTAATAAAGTGAGAACCCAACACAAGAAAATTTGCACATCAAATTAGAAAAGTAGAGTAAAGTGTAATAACTTATTTGACACCAAAACAACCAAAAATCAAATCAGTAGTACCGGAGATATGCAGTTCTAAAGATTTAAGTAACAATAGTGCCTAGAAGCACAAAGCGCCAACTGTAGGTATCTGGTTGTGCCTGACTGGGACAAAGTCACAAGTTAGGGCTGAAGGTGATGGAGCACATGCCAGATACAGGGACCAAGTTTGGCCCACTGAACAAATTATGTTAAATCCTGGTTTGCTTAGAGTTGTGAGATCCTGCATTGAGGATGTTCCGTGCGGTGGCAGTTCTAAGTGGGCTGTGATGTGTAGTCATGCACTGTGGTCGAGGATGCTGTTGAAAAGGAGCTTGAAATGCAAAGTCCTGCATTGAAGATGCATCGTGCACCGGAAGTTCCAATGAAGGTGCAGAACTGCGATGCAAAGTCATGCAACTGCATGGAGAATGCCGTTGACGAAGGGCTTGTGATGCAAAGGCCTGCGTCGAGGATGCATCGTGAAGTGACAGTTCTGAGGAGACTGCGGCCTTCAATAAGAGGTCTGGCCTTGGGGATGTGTTGTGCTGCGGTGGTTCCACTGTGGCTGCAAGGAGATGCATCACGCTTCGTCGGTTCTGCATCACAGGACCACAGCTGGACTGGCAGAGCACCTTCAGTCCCACTTCCAAGTGGCCAGGACTGTGGTGGCACCTCTTGGGGAGTAGGACTCACAGCAGACAGAGTTCAGATGCTCGGTTCAAGGTGGTTGGAGCCTTTTCTGTCTCTGAGGCTCTGATCAGGAGGTCAGCCAACTAGCCCTTGGAGTCACTCTGGTGGTCCTTTTTTCAAGATATAGATCCAGTCCTTTCACTCAGGCGACAACTCAGCAGGCAGCAGGGTAACAAGGCAACAGAGTAGCAGTCCTTCTTGCAGAGCAGTACAGCAGTCCTTCTGAGTCTTCCACAGGTCCAGAGGTGTACTGAAGAGTTAGTTCTGAGGGTCCATTTATATATATGGTGCCAGCTTTGATGTAGGAGAAGATTCTAGAGGTTTCCAACCCCAGAGGTGTTTGGAATTTCCTGCCTCCCTAACCTGGCCCAAACGTGTCTAGGGTCACAGTAAACTAGTGTCAAACTCTTTGTGATAGTGCCCAGGCAGAGCCTTCGGGATGCACAAGCATGGTAGGTGACATTTCCTCCCTCTCATTATGTCAGAGAGGGCCCATCCTGCTAACACTTATTGCCCTTTGTCTCAATCTTTGGGTGCAATACACAATAACCAACTGCTGGCTACACCGAGTCATGTGACCCAGTATACAGGCTGCAGACACCAAATGATTGGGACAAGACAATGCCAACTTTCTAAAAGTTAAACATATAAGGGCAACCCAATATTCACTTGTGTGCATGGGTATTGAAAGTCAAATAGACATTGGTGCCAACAAGGGATTCGTTCTCATAGAAATATTTTAATTACTATCTCAATCATATAAGATGTCTGACTTGGCATCGTAAATTAATTGCAAGTAGTACACTTGGGGTCCTATTACGATGGCGGTCGGAGGCACCACTGCGGTGCTGGCGGAAAATGCTTTTTTCCGCACGCCAGCAGCGGTCCTCACGCCCGCCATATTAGTATGGCCAAACATAGCCCATTTCCCGTCCGCCGTGGTGCGACACGAACCGCCATCGAAGTGCGCCCGCCACCGCGGCGGTGGGAGCCAATGGAGACTCACCGCCATGTGAAATGACGTCCCGACCGCCGTACAAATCAGGATGCCCCAAACAGCCAGTCGCACCGCAGCGGAGAAACCGGCCAACCAGAGACGGCGGAAGCATCACAGCGGAGCGCGAAACCAGAGTCCCGGTCCCTTCCACCCGGTCCCGACCGCAATGGATCCAGCTCTACACGTCTTCCCGGCGCTGTACCTGATACATCACCAGCAACTCATGGCCCGTTGCGGACGCCGCCGCAGGTACGCAATAACACAACTCCGCACACAACCACAACACACAACTCATGGGCTGATATAGGGTTCCTGTCCACACCAGACACCCTGGTGGGGACAGGAACACATCCATAAGTGTACCCACACATGTCCTACCTGTCACCAAATCACCCCTCCGCATCCAGGTCACCCATCTACCGCGATCATGAAGTAATGTCCCGGTCACGTCACCGCAGCGGTGAAGACGTGGGAAAACATGCGCACAATGCAGAAGGCAGGGCCAGCGCCAGGCATGGGCAGTGCACAAAGACCACAGGGCCACACCTCCACCCTCCACACACCAGGCCCCCCCATGAAGGGACATGCCATGTGCCCCTCCTGTGCTCCCCCATGCACAACAACAAGCCAGGTGAACCCACACCCTGCACCACACACCAAACAACTATGGAGACAGCTACACCAGGAGTGGCTGCAGAGGAACACACAGCACAGAAGCACAGGGCCAGGGCAACCCACACACCACAACAACACCACACACATGGCAAGAAAACTGAGTCGAAGCAGAAAATGAACACACACACAGATAATGAACAATCACTCCACTGGACACACAGCCTGCCAAGTCACACAAACATACCCCACACTGACACACAGCCATATACACAGACCACATGCCAGCAGCAATGGAGTACAACATATAGGAAAGCTAAAGTGAGGTGCCCACAATTGGAAGGCCAAGGAGTTAACTACCAAGCATGTGTACATCACATGCAAGACATGGAACATATAAGAACACCCTCAGCCCATCAAATCACACATGGCTGGCACAGTGAGTGAAGTCAAACCACAGTCACCTCAGTGCAACAACTCAGGGAGACAGCAAGGCAACCCATGGATAGGCACAGGGATGAAAGGAAGGCCCTGAAGTCAAACAGTGAACAGCCACACATATGTATCCAACTACTTGACAGGAGCATGTCAGCAGCACACCACACAGGGCCCATTGACACACTCCATGACTGTCAAACACAAGTAGGAATCTTCACATATACCCCCCATCACACCTGCAGCACACAACACCAGTGTCAGACACACAGAAGGGTGTCAATAATGTCCAGTCAATACACAGACAAACAATCACACTCCCTGGGGGTACCCACAAACATCACACACACACAGGGATGCCAGAACTAATGTCTGCACAAAAACAACAGCCAAACACATAACTCAACAAAAACACACACAGAAGCACAACAAGACCAGACATGACCTGTGCAGCCAAACTGTGGAAAGGCAATGGGAGCACAGACAGAACATGAGTGCACAACCTCATCATTCAGGAACAATGCACAGACAACATACCACAACACAGACAAGAAGTGCACCATCACAAAACAATCATGGACACAAACTGGGAGAAATGGGCCTACAATGACACACAGACAGACATACCACACCACCCATCAAATCAACATGATGTCACAGTGTACCACATGCCTGCACATGCACAAGAATGACAAGAGACAGCTCAGATATGAGAGGAGAAAACAACAAGGACGCACCTAACACAAGCACAGGAACTAGAATAGACCTAAGTTCATGTGACAGACACACAAGTAAGGCACACCACACTGGCAACACACATCTGAATGAAACACACCGCACCAACAAAACACACACACTGACATGCAAATAGAACACCACACACAGAGCATCTGTCATCTGCAAGAGACAACACAGCCCAAACACTGCACGCAGCCACATCAAACACACACCAGATGCACATGCCAATAAATCACATTCCAAACACAGCAGGACATCAGGGGATGCACACCAGGCAAGGACAAGGCAACATACACCCACAGCACTGCATGCACACCAAGCAGTGTGTGCACACCAAACATACCAGTCCCACACAGATATGAGTGACACACCATGAACACCCACAACAACAATCAAAACAGCACACTGACAACATCAGACCCAGGAAGTGAAGCAGTACCTCAGCAAACACACATACACCTAACCCAACACCCACAGATGCACAAGTCTGGGACACCAAAGTGGAAAAAACTTGACCAGAGGACTGTGCAGCACAAACAGTTGAACTGCATATGAGCAACCATGACTGCTAAACAGTACAAGAAAATCACATATAACCAATCAGGAAAATGTCCTGAGTGGCACATTGGTCCTGTGCAAAGATCTGCACCACAAAGCACAGTGTGACAAATGAAGTGATGGGGAGGCACACACACAGGCAAACCAAGGGGACAGCTGACATGAAAGTGAAGTGGTGTGTACGTCAGTAGTGGACATGGCAGGAGTGTACCATACACAAATAGATGGAGTGCAGACTCACAATGGGTAGGCATCTGAAGCACAGATAGGGGATGGTATGACACCACACACCACATGCCATACTGGAGGCAATAAAGCCCCATGTGACAGCAATGCATGAGAAAACACACCCACAATGTCAGTGTGGCTGAGCAGGGATGCACAGTGAGTACAAACAGCATCAAGACACATGGATGATCAACAAAACACAACACTGACTTGCCAGTCACATACTCTGCATACTCACAATTGCCAAAAACAACAAGTAGGAGTCAGCCAGAACTGCAAGGACACACCAACACACTGCACAGTGCACAACATACAACACACACATGTGCACACAATCACAATCACAGGGCTGAACAATTACACAAACAGGCACTCTACTCCTGGGTGACACATGTGCGTAGTTCACATTGCAGGTGCACACACACATCAACACTCATGACAAAGTCACCACCTTCACACTGCACACTTCTTGACCACCAAAGTGCACACATTGAAAGTAACCCATGTGACTAGGATGACTGACCATCACAAGATGACTATACACCTACACTGCTGGGCACACATAAAGTAAGATCACACATACATGATGACCCTGGCCAGCCTGCCTGCAATCCTGTGGATAGAATCCCACTCTGTGCTGGCAGTGCTTCCAAACCTGACATGTGTACAATATAGCTTGCACAGATAGGCACCAATATTAGACAAGAGCAAGGCCAGTGGCCAGCACAAAGTGCAGAGTAGTTACATGAGAAGCTGCACAGGCAAGGTGCAAACAGCAGTGAACAACAAGGCCAGTGGCCAGTCCAATGTGCAGAGTAAGTCCATGAGAAGCTGCACAGGCAAGGGGCAAACAGCAGTGGACAACAAGGCCAGTGGCCAGCACAAAGGGCAGAGTAGTTACATGAGAAGCTGCACAGGCAAGGTGCCAACAACAGTGAACAACAAGGCCAGTGGCCAGTCCAATGTGCAGAGTAAGTCCATGAGAAGCTGCACAGGCAAGGGGCAGACAGCAGTGAACAACAAGGCCAGTGGCAAGTCCAATGTGCAGAGTAAGTCCATGAGAAGCTGCACAGGCAAGGGGCAAACAGCAGTGAACAACAAGGCCAGGGGCCAGCACAAAGGGCAGAGTAGTTACATGAGAAGCTGCACAGGCAAGGGGCAGACAGCAGTGAACAACAAGGCCAGTGGCCAGTCCAATGTGCAGAGTAAGTCCATGAGAAGCTGCACAGGCAAGGGGCAGACAGCAGTGAACAACAAGGCCAGTGGCCAGTCCAATGTGCAGAGTAAGTCCATGAGAAGCTGCACAGGGAATGTGTGCGACTGTACCCTGCCATGGTCAGCAACACAGTCAGGGGGCTAACAATGGGCAGTACAGGCACCGCTGTGGGAGAGACAGGTGTTTGAGGGGGACTACCACTCAGACTTGGCTGTCAGTCGGACTGGGAGCTGGCTGTGTGTCGGGGACAGTTGGAGGCTTTGACCGGGGAGAGAGAGGCCCAGCTGAGGTAGAGGCATCAGTGGCTTGGGAAGCCGGAGGGCTGCTTGGACCAGGTGGTGTAGTGGCACGTGGAGGTGGAGTCATGCTGCCGTGAGACACAGTGTGGGTGGGAGATTGTGGAGGGGTGCCCTTCCACTTCTTGGGAGTCAAAATGGCTTCCCTGTCTTGGGCTTACTGTCAAGTGGTGCGGACACAACAGGCACACCCACCACCAAAGCTGCATCAGGTGCAGACGGTGGCCCTCCCTCTGGGGACATGCTGGATCCAGCTGTTCGCTTGGCCTGGCCTTTGCCCCTCCATCCCCTGTTTACCAGGTTTTCCCCCTACAGTGCCCTCCTTTCCCTGCTTCACAGGGCTTTGGATGGGAGTTGAGGTTGTGGGTGAATCTGCCTTGGAGCTCTTCTTATGTGTTCTTTTAGCAGGCACCACCTTCTCAGCGGGCATGGAAACTGTCTGCTTGTCTTTGCAAGACGCTTTTGGGACAGGAGAGTCCTTGGCTGGGGATGCCTCTGAGGCATGTGACCCTGAGGTCTGCTTCTTGGCTTTGTGGCCCTTGCTGTCGCATGACGGGCTTATGTCTTTGCGCTCTGGGGTGGCTATAGTTTCCTGTGGGGATGGTGTCTGCGCCCTGGACCGCTTGGGCTGCTGCTGCTGTGTGCTGCGTGTGCTGTATCTTGACCTAGAGGTCTGTTGTGCGTGGTCACTATCATCAGATGCGGCCACTGGCTGTGGGGTGGACAAAGGGACTGGAGCTGGACTCCGAGATTGTGCCAGTTGAAGGGCTGCCGTCACTGCGGAGGACAAAGACTGGAGAGTCCGGTGTAGCCCACCCACGTCTGAATGTATGCCCTCCATGAAAGCAACCACCTGTGCCAACTTTTTGTCGTGGTCTATGAAGGCATTGAGGAGAGCTGTCTGGGCCACACACAGCTGGCGCAAAAGGTCCACAGACTCAGCACTGATGGCAGCAGGGGGGACAGGGGCAGGGGCAGCGGTGCCTGGGGTGAAGGAAACTCTTCCCTGCTTACTGGTGCGAACACGGGCAGCAACAGTGGAAGTAGCTGGGAGGGTGGGCACTGTACGCTGTGTGGTGGAAGAGGAGGCAGAGTCCCCGTTCCCTGTGCCCGCCAACATGGATGCATCACCGCTGGCGTCAGATGACGTTGAGCTTTGCGTCTCTGGCTGTGATTCCTCCAGCAGACTCCTGTTCCCCTCCGAGGCGCTGGTCACATCTGTGTCACTGTGCTCGTGTGCAGCTGTTGTGCTTGATGCCTCACCACTGGTGTCCGTCCCCTGTCCTTCCGTGCCCACGGGAGATGCTGCATGAGAGAGAGAGATGTAGGGTCAGTTCATTGGCATCAACAGAAAAAACATATGCAAGCAAAGCATCACTGAAGATGAAGAAATCTACATGTTGCACACCACCCTGTGCAACGACATTGTGCACCCTCAATTTTGAACTCGAACAGTGCGTGTAAACAAGAAAACCAGGCATAAGTGAGCCATGTGATGACCACACAGCACAATATCCTGCCGGTGGCTCCGTTCAACCAGACACACAAATAGCTCTGAGCACACCTCGGGCCCTGATGTGGCCAAGGATGAACCTCACAACATGTTGCCACTGTCATATCTGGATGCAGCAGAAGGGGACAACACAGATACAGACTCCAACATAACAGTCCACAATGGCCATGAGCTCATGCCATCCACCATGTTGTACTTTGGGGCACAACTACTGTAGCACATTTGCTTCAGATGTCTAAGCCTCACAAATCTGAGGTCAGGCAATGCACGCATTGATGAAAGCACACTCAGATTAGGCACACTGCCGTTCCCTTCCATGTGATTCCCCAGACTACCCCAATGCAGACGATACCTGAAGCCCACGACTCAGAATGCCATGTCAATGCCCAGTACTCTAATCACACTAGGAAGTACAGGTAGGGCAAATGCATGACAGCTGCACCCAGCACAGAGGCCACTTACAAGCCACTGCATCACACTACCAACATCACATAGCCCAGCGCTGTCCCAGGCTGTGAACATATGCAGCCACTCACAGCCAAAGTCACCTTTCCCAGAATACTCACCCCTAGCTTGCTGCTGATCCTCCTTCAAACGTGCATCCAGCTCAGGCTGTGTCACGGCCAAGATGCGGGCCATTAGTGGTGTCATGCTGCGCCGCGCCAACCTGCCAGTCCAAGGGAGCAGGCCCAGCGTCATCTCCGCCACCTTCTTGCTCAGGCAGCAGATGTCATCCCACCTCTTGTGGCAGTGGGTGCGCCGTCGGTTTGAGACACCCACAGCCCGCACCTTGCATGCAATGGCCCTCCACACGGCCTTACGCTGGTGTACTTTGAGCTGCAGGCATGGGAGACAAGAGGGGGAAAACATCAGTGACACAGTGTTATGTACCAATATCTCTCAGTACAGTAGCATGATACTGACTCATACCAAATCCACAGATATGTCTAACAGAGACAAGAATGCATCTCACATGGTACAACAGAATGGAAGACTCATACGCAAATGCATGCAGGTATGAGGGTGGACACAGTACCTGCCCATCTCATACACATGCAGGATGCCAACACAGAAAGCTATGTGTAGGCTGCCCACATCTACTGTCCATTTTGAGGGTGAGCAAGACATACATGACAGTTCAATATATGTATGGGGGAAGACTCACTGTGTCCAACACTGCGCAGCCCTCAATGTCCTTGCCCTGTGAATGGCTCCCTGTGGCATGGAGGTCACATTGAGGGACATGATCCTACAAACCCACACACTCTCACAGGGCCTGTCGTGTGCAATCTATAGGGCTGAGATGGCTCTTTGATGGAAAGTCCTTGAAAAAACACACATGTGACACTCGGTACATTCAGTGATGTGTCCTTGTCTGCTTGGGCAGTGACTGTGCAGGCCAGGTGTGATCACACTGAGGTCCAACGTGGGGTATCAGCAATGTCACATGAAGGGACAATTTGAGAGCGTGAACAGTGCCTGCACATGCCAGTCTGTACACATGCTGGTGGAAATGGAAGGGGCTGTGCACAATAGTATGGCAATCAGCTGTGTCATAGGTGAATGACCACCAAGAGTGTTACCCTCGGGAATTGACGTCCTGAGCATAGTGCTGAACTATAGATGATGCCAATTGTGAGTCAGACACAATTCCATCACTACCCTCTGGACGAAAAGCCTTGCTAAGGCCACAGATGAGCCTGTGAAGGGCATCAGGGACCCACACAGCCAGTCACACAAGCAACTACTGTCCTAACTCCTGTATTACCAACTTGCTGCGTCACTGTATGGCTGACAAGACAATACATGTCCCTCCAGTTCTGATGTTCAGGCAGGGAAACGTGTGAAATAGGCTACACACCCCATTCACCTGGTGAGAGCATGCAAGGCAGTGCATGACACAAACCCCCACTTTCAGGCACATACTGCACCACATCAATGTCATGTGTGCACCCTTGCACTCTCATTTCTACTCTGAACCACTTACCATGACATTTGGAGCACCATATAGCCTCCCATACTGTGTGAGCACCTCGTCCACCAGGACCTCCAGCTCCTCGGTGGTGAAGGGACTGGCACGGATCTTCTCAGTACTCGACATCACTGTGTCCAGGAGACAGGAGCAGCAGCAGTTGGTGGTGAGGGTGGCAGGCAGCAGGCTCTGGAGACAGGAGCAGCAGCAGTTGGTGGTGAGGGGTGGCAGGCAGCAGGCTCTGAAAGCTGTGGAAATGTGAGGCTCTCGCCCAGACATATATAGCCCCCTGGGGTAGTTTCAGTGGTTCTAAGCTGCTGCAATTGGTGTTTCAGATCAGCCTTTTTCAAATGCATCCAATGACCGCCTCCGCGGTGGCAGAGCACGCCTCCCGTGATTTTCAAAATAGCATTAGGCTACCGCGATTGCGGTTCCCATTGGCTGTAAGGGCATGGTCCATGGCGGTGACACACCGCAGGGGACAGGCTGGCGCTACCGCGGTCGTGTATCTTTCAATTGCATCCAATGACCAGCTCCGGGGTGGCGGAGCACGCCTAGCGCGATTTTCAAAATAGCATTAGGCTACCGCGATTGCGGTTCCCATTGGCTGTAAGGGCATGGTCCATGGCGGTGACACATCGCAGGGGACAGGCTGGCGCTACCGCGGTCGTGTATCTTTCAATTGCATCCAATCACCGGCTCCGGGGTGGCGGAGCATGCCTCCCATGATTTTCAAAATAGCATTAGGCTACCGTGATTGCGGTTCCCATTGGCTGTAAGGGCATGGTCCATGGCGGTGACACACCGCAGGGGACAGGCTGGCGCTACCGCGGTCGTGTATCTTTCAATTGCATCCAATGACTGGCTCCGGGGTGGCGGAGCACGCCTACCGCGATTTTCAAAATAGCATTAGGCTACCGCGATTGCGGTTCCCATTGGCTGTGAGGGCATGGTCCATGGCGGTGACACACCGCAGGGGACAGGCTGGCGCTACCGCGGTCGTGTATCTTTCAATGGCATCCAATGACCGGCTCCGGGGTGGCGGAGCACGCCTACCGCGATTTTCAAAATAGCATTAGGCTACCGCAATTGCGGTTCCCATTGGCTGTAAGGGCATGGTCCATGGTGGTGACACACCGCAGGGGACAGGCGGTAGCCACCGCGATATGTGTGCCATGCCTGGCTGAGAATGACCGGGATTGGGGTGGCGGAGCATGCCAACCGCCATTTGGCCATGTGTATATGCCAGACACTACCGCGATTGTGGCGGGGGCATTAGCGGTGACAGGCCACAGGGGACACGCGGTAGCCACTGCGATATGTGTGCCATGCCTTGCTGAGGATGACCGGGATTGGGGTGGCGGAGCATGCCAACCGCCATTTGGCCATGTGTATATGCCAGACACTACCGCGATTGTGGCGGGGGCATTGGTGGTGACAGACCGCAGGGGACAGGTGGTAGCCACCGCGATATGTGTGCCATGCATTTGAGGCAGTGACCGTGATTTGGGTATCAGATCACCTTGACAGAACTTACGGACACGTCATGCAGTGTGAATGGCCAAAGGCAAGTCCTCCACACTGCACAGTAGACACATGATTCATGGCACAAGATTGTGCACTCAATGCCAATTTGAACTTTACCCCACTGCTGACTGCACATGCCATGTTGTTGTATAGGATTAGGAACATTGGCATGGACTCACTCACATGTCACTTGTGGTTTTCTGGGCATGTACACAGAACAGTGTTGTGATGGACTCTACAATGGGTACACATGTCAATGTGTGAAAGGGGTGAGCAACTTACAGTGATGAATGTCTCACTACAGAATGTGCAGATTTGACTGTCTACTTTTCCTGGCTCATGCACATACTTGGCAATAAACGCAGTGTTGGGTCATTGTGTGGTTGATGTGTGCCCTGTGTGACTTACACAAGAAGGTGTGGCAGTTACAGCAGCTATGTAGGAGACGGTAGTGTTTCAGTTTCACACATATGCTTTTGGTACTACTCTCTGGGCTGCCCATGCAATATGTGGCCATGTCCCTTTGTGCATTCACATAGTCGGATATTGTTTGTCAGATGCTAGCTGTGTGAAAAGTGGACAGGGGTACGGATGGTGTATCTGAAGGTGTCCCTACAAGTAAGTTGTTTTGTAAGGTGTACTGTGGTGCTAGTCATTGTTTCCATTGTGTCAGTCAAAATGTAAGATGTCAGACACATCTCCTGGTGTATTGCGTTGACATATGTCCTCTTTCATCTCACCTAGGAGGAGACCAAATCTGCATCGTCCCTTCACAGTGCTGGCACACATGGAGGATGAGGAGGTCATATGGAAATTCCGGCTGGATCGGGACACCCTCCAAGTCCTATGCGCTATGTTGTAGCCCCACCTACAGCCTCGCAGGACATATCCAGGTGCTTTCACAGCAACGTCGAAGGTGATGGCGGCCCTGCATTTTTTTGCTTCTGGATCTTTCCAGCACACGGTGTCCAGCGCAGGTGGGATGTCACAACCTATGTTCAGTATGGTGCTACGGGATGTCCTGTCCGCTATGATGATCTACAAGGACAGATATATCCATTTCCCCAGGAGGCATGAATTGGCGGCTGTGAAGGGTGATTTTTATGCACTTGGGCACATCCCCCATGTTGTTGGTGCCATTGACTGCACACATGTTGGCCTGGTTCCACCACAGGCACGGGAGCACATCTACAGGAATAGGAAACATTTCCATTCCATCAATGTGCAGGTGGTGTGCCAGGCCGATATGATCATCTCACACGTCTGTGCCAAATTTCCTGGCTCCGCCCATGACTCCTACATCATGCGTAACAGCATTGTGCCACAGCTGATGGATAATCTGCGCCCGGAGCGTGCATGGATTGTGGGTGAGTACGCAGTGTCAAGTAGCGTGCTGTGTGTGTGACATGCTGTCCTCTATATGCACGAAGGATATGGAGTTCCTCTGAGTCCAAGTAAAAGAACAGGGAGATACTAGAGGTGGGGGTGGTGGTGGGGGCCCCACACGGAAGGTAAAAGGGGAAATCCCTTTTTCGGAACTAGGTGTCATGCTTCATCATATGAGCCTGCCCCTCGTCAGGTCGGCGCTGCAATACCTGACGGGCACCCAGTATGTGGCTCTTTGGCGGGGATCTTTTGTTCCTGCCGTTGGGTGCAGTGGGGGTGAGGGGCCTAGTAAGTGTAGATGTGGGAGGGAAGTGAGTTAAAATAGGTCAGTTAGTCCTAATAGTGATTTATTCAGGGAGGTAAACTGCCTAGTTAAAAATATAGAGAGTGGCGGTGAACTAAATGCAAGGTATCTAGCTATATGTGCCCTACTCTCGGTCGGTCAACATGTTTCGTGCCCTGTGTGTCAAGGGGATCAAGGCACTTCTACAGGACCAAGTGTCAATGCTATCTACACAGAGTGGTAAGTGAAAAACTACATACCACATTCTCAGGTCAATAACCTATACTGTTGTCTAGTTAGGACTGCAAACAGTATCCGGCGGTCGAAAAGGACACCAATTTGGGTCCAGCGTTCAAAGAGCGCTTCGTATGCGACCTACCCTGCCACCGGAAACCATGTTGTTGGTGCCATTGACTGCACACATGTTGGCCTGGTTCCACCACAGGCACGGGAGCACATCTACAGGAATAGGAAACATTTCCATTCCATCAATGTGCAGGTGGTGTGCCAGGCCGATATGATCATCTCACACGTCTGTGCCAAATTTCCTGGCTCCGCCCATGACTCCTACATCATGCGTAACAGCATTGTGCCACAGCTGATGGATAATCTGCGCCCGGAGCGTGCATGGATTGTGGGTGAGTACGCAGTGTCAAGTAGCGTGCTGTGTGTGTGACATGCTGTCCTCTGCCACAGTTGTATTACAAAGTTGGTCTGTGTATCTCCCACCTAGGTGATTCTGCATTTCCCAACCGTCCTTGGTTGCTGAGCCCACTGCGAAATCCCAGGACCCCAAGTGGAGTCCACTACAATGATGCCCATGGGAGGACACGTCGTGTGGTGGAACGTACTTTTGGTCTCCTGAAGTCAAGGTTTCATTGCCTGGACAGGACCGGAGGTGCATTGATGTACTCGCCCAAAAAGGTGTGTCAGATTGTAGTTGCATGCTGCATGCTCCACAACCTGGCCTTGCGCAAGGAGATACCCCTGCTCCTGGACGCTGATGAGCAGCCGAGGCCCCCGCCTGCAAACCAACCCATGTCCAGTGACGAGGATAGTGGAGAGGAGGAAGGTGTCGACCTGCGTCAACAGCTCATCAACCGCTACTTCACTTGAAGGTGAGTGACAATGTACAACAGACCCATTGTCTGCTGATGTTGTTGTTGGTGAAAAGGTCTATATGAGCTTTGTGACTGCAGGCTGTTGTTGACTCAGTGCTGGCTGCCAACGTTTCTTGGACAGGGTAGTTTGCCACAGTTCCAGGATGTATCTGTCGGTACTGTTGCTCATTGTGATGTGTGTATGTTGGAATGCCTTGATGACAGGTGTTGTGTGATGGCTGCGATGCCACCGCGTGACTGGTGAATATTGTTATGTTGTGTTTTTCCAGGTCCCATCAGCCTCTCCTTGACTACAAACAATCCGTGCTCCTGGTACATTGTACTCATGGTGAACATTGCACATCCTGTGATTAAAACACGGAGCAGACACAACAACATTGGTGTGTAAGGAGTGTTTATTTACAATGGGTACATGTGACAGTGGAGTGCATATTTACCAAAAGGTGAATGGTGAAGCAATGAGTTGTCAGTGATGGAAGGTGAGACAATCAAGTAATCACCACATAGATGTGGTGACCCAGTCCAACAGACGGATGACATTCACATGGCAGGGTGGGGAAGGACAGTCTACGAAGTCTATCGCAGGGTGAAGAGGGGTGCCATCATGGCTGGCTCCTTGACTGGCGTTTGGCAGGTGCTTTGCCACGGGATACTCCCAGGGATTTCTTAGGACGGCCCCTTGATCGTTTGGCAGGGGGGGCCTCTGCTGCAGGGCCAGTGGGGTCTGAGGAGTCCCCCCTCTCCGTGGCATCAGGGGAGGGTGTGGAACTGTGATCCTGCGGGCCACCAGAGGGAGGTGGAGGTGTTGTTTGTGCCGCAGGCCTGGCCCTCAGTACCACCACTAGCTGGCCCAAGAGGTCCACTATTTGGCCCATGCGGGTGTCTATGGACCTCAGCAGCAGGCGGAGCTTGCGGGAATCTTCCTGTGCCTGGCCCGTTTGTCCCTGGGCCCGTTCATACGCTGCAATGACTCTGGTGATGTTGTCCAGGGCTTCGGTACCAGTGTCCGTTTGGCTCAAACTCCTCCTTGCCCTCCCATCTGCCCTGCTGTGACAGACCTGTTGCCTCACCACTGCATGCACATGCATACTCTCCCTGCCCTCCTCTGTTGTTGGGGTGGGATGGTCATCCTCTGGGGCAGGGCGAGTGTTGCAGGCAGCGCTGGAGGTTGTGATGGTGGAGGCTGCAAAGGTCGTTCCAGCAGGGGTCAGCGTGGTTATTGTTGTTGCTGATGTGGTGGGGGGGACAGTGGGGACCTGTGGCACCCTGGCATGCCAGATGGGCCGGCTTCAAGCTCCGCATCCTCGAAATCCAGGGAGTCATCATCAGTGAGTCCATGTTCCAGGGGTGGAGGCTGGCTCTGCAGGTTGGTGTTGTCATCTTCTGCAGTCAGTCCTTGGTCACCTGTGGGACAGAGGGGAAATGGTAACTGACGGGCACCCCTCAGGCTTGTTGTTCAATGTATCTTATTTACAGGTAATGCAACACACAGTTTACTAGTTTGCACATTGCATGTCTGCACAGTAAGGTGCATCTTGACATGATGTGGCGGTACATACATCAATATTCAACAGTGTGACATGTCAATGGATACCATGCCCCACGTGCAAATTTTCTGATTATGAGGACATGTTGTCATCTGTCAACTGGCGGATATGCGACTTGATGTGCAACATCTTTGCTGATTACTCTGCCTGGCATGCATTACATCTGTGCATGAACTTGCCATTGTCATCTCATGCATACCTTTGTCATGTCCTGTGCTTTGATTTGTTTTTTCAACAGACCATGCTTGCTTTGTTTTCATATGGTCCTTCAAGCTCAGCACACATGGATCTTACAGGTAGCATTCAGTGCTGTACATGTCTGGGCCCGGATTTACTTCAACATGGTATTTGGTGAGTCAAACGTTTGTTTCTGTGACAGTTACATACGCTTAGCTGTCTGCACACTGTAATTTGATATTGTATCTGTGTCAATTTTGTTGGGATGTGAGGGCTGGTGTTGTCATATGGCTCCATGCTTTTGGGAAGGAATGGTGGTGTGCATGCACTGTCTACTTACCTGTTCTGTTGTCACATTGGGGTGGAGTTTGTAACACATCTCTCTGGCTGTGTGTTTAAGTGCTACTTCCTGCTCAGGGGTGGGACAGGGGGGCCTGGTGGGAGTTGTAGTGCAGGCCTCCCACCCCCAAGCAGCCCTCCCTGGGAAGATGGCTACCTACCTGTAAGTTTGGTTGTTGTAATACGATGGCTGCCACATGCTTCTGTGTGGGTGTGGAGTGCTACATCCTGCTCAGGGGTGGGACAGGGGTGCCTGGTGGGAGTTGTAGTGCAGGCCTCCCACCCCCAAGCAGCCCTCCTTGGGAAGATGGCTACCTACCTGTTGGGTCGAGGTGAACAGTGCAATGGCTGCCACATGCTTCTGGGTGTGGGGGGAGTGCTACATCCTGCTCAGGGGTGGGTAAGGGGTGCCTGGTGGGAGTTGTAGTGCAGGCCTCCCACACCCAAACAGCCCTCCCTGGGAAGATGGCTACCTACCTGTTGTGTGAGAGGGAAACTTACAATGACTGCCACATGCTTCTGGGTGGGTGTGGAGTGCCACATCCTGCTCAGGGGTGGGACAGGGGTGCCTGGTGGGAGTTGTAGTGCAGGCCTCCCACCCCCAAACAGCCCTCCCTGGGAAGATGGCTACCTACCTGTCAGTTTGGTTGTTGTAATACGATGGCTGCCACATGCTTCTGGGTGGGTGTGGAGTGCTACATCCTGCTCAGGGGTGGGACAGGGGGGCCTGGTGGGAGTTGTAGTGCAGGCTTCCCACCCCCAAGCAGCCCTCCCTGGGAAGATGGCTACCTACCTGTTGGGTCTAGGTGAACAATGCAATGGCTGCCATATGCTTCTGGGTGTGGGGGGGAGTGCTACATCCTGCTCAGGGGTGGGTAAGGGGTGCCTGGTGGGAGTTGTTGTGCTGGTTGCCTGGTCACATACAATCCTGTTAATGTTGGCTGCCTTTGGGGTGATTAAGATGGAATGCATGTTACATCTGTGAGAGCTGTGTTGGGTATTGTGGTGTACATGAATGCATTTGGGCCTGGGAGGTGTTGCTTAGTTTTTGTGCAAGACAGTACATAGCAGTGTGATGAGAGACATTTGTTGGTACTTACCAGCCTCCACTCCCCCGGCTATTCCTGTGAGACTCTCTGGATGCAGTATGGCAAGCACCTTCTCCTCCCATGCAGTGAATGTTCTTGGTGGAATGGGAGGGCCACCGCCAGTCCTCTGAGCCAGCTGATGGTTCTTGTTCCTCATCTTTTTGATGACACTCTTCAGGTCATGCCACTGCTTCATGATTTCCTGTTTGTTGCGTGGGGTGGTCCCTACTGCATTGATCTTGTCAACTATCCTTACCCACATTTGCGTTCTGGTGGCTAATGGTGTCTGTTGGACGAGGTTACCAAACAATTGTGGCTCTACTCGGATTATCTCATCTACCATGACTGTCAACTCACTGTCTGTGAATTTGGGCATTTTCTGTGGTGACATGGTGTGTGATGTGCAAAGGGGTTAGAGGTGCAGGTATGTAAGTGGTGGTGGTGGTGATGTGTATGGTGTGTGATGTGCAAAGGGGTTGGAGGTGCAGGTGTGGGAGTGGTGGTGGTGATGTGTGTGTGTAGTGATGGTGTGTTGATTTGCCTCTCCTTTCAGCTGTGGTGTTTGGCCCTTCACTTCTGGAGTATTGCAAAGGATTGTTGTCAGGGAAGAGGCTGGTTTTAAACTCAGCTATGTGGGTGTGTCAGAATGGGGTATTGCTGTCAGGTCTGTTGTGTGGGTGGTCCTGGGATTTGTAGTTTAGGAGTTGCCATGGGGGTGGGTCATTGGGGTGTGTTATGTGTTTTTGGGGGCAGGGCTAGCTTCCTGTGTGCACTTGCTGGCCTTGTTGTTGGTTTTTTCTGTCGACCGCCATTTTTGTCACGGAGCGTCCGCAGCGGTGGCTATGCTACAGCCCTTCCGCCGGCTCTCCCATTCCTCACTGTTTGCGACCGCGGCGGTTGGGAACTGCGGAACGTACTGCTGTCAAATCGGGGGAATCCTAATTTCACAGGCGGTTACTCCGCGTGCCTGGCATTGGTTTTGGGTGTTTCCGCTGCGAATCCGACCGTCGCGGACGGTTTATCACCGGCTCCGTTGCCTCTTTCCGCCGCGGTCAGGTTTTAATGGCGGTTGATCCTAATCTGACAGCCGGTTTTGCCGCGGTACCAGTGGGCGGTTGTTTTCCGCTACCATGGCGGTCGGGGTTGTTTTCCGACCGCCATCCTAATAGACCCCTTAATTTTTTAAGAAAATTAATTTCAACACAAAGGTGTATGTCTTTATATCCAATTTATATTGAAATTCAGAATCATAAAAATAGTGTATAACTAAACAATCTCCAAATACTTTCACAAAAGACACAACCATCACTTTTTATCTTAGCATACACACATTGACAATCATGTCAATGAATGTAAAAACCCACTTTCCAAATCAAAATGTATTAAGTCTGTCTCTCTCAGAAGAACTAGAGTTGAAATATCAATGTAACAATGACTAAAGGGAAAGTTGGGTTAAGCATTGATGTTTCCGTCTCCGTCATCATATATCTTTGAGACCGTCTTCAGAGACCATCTTCAGAACAGTGTAGTTGTGTGAAGATCCAAGACCCACTAGTTGGTGAGTCAAGGAGTGGCTCTGATTAATCAATTGTTCCTTGGTGAAGAATCAGGAAAGGTAAGAATACTAGACATTTACTAAGTGGTCTCCCTTTCACTAGTAATTCAATTCAATATTTAGAAAATTGTCTGCTTTTATCGAAGCCATGGCATAGGAGGTCGGTCTCTATCAGCAATCAACATGAAACTCATGTTGATTGTCATCAGAGACCAATACTTATGCGTCGATAAAAGCAAACAATTTTCAAAATATTGCAATGGCAAGCCTGAGACATGTTTAAAAGGAATATATAACGTTACAACGCATACCATTACAACGCATACTTTTACATCGCAGTTTTTACAGCACAATTACCATTACATCGCGTGTTTTTACAACGCATACCATTACAACGCATGTTCATTGAAATATATTGAAACTACCATTACAACGCATACCATTACAATGCATACTAATACAACGCATACCATTACAATTATAATATGTTTTCATTGTATTTTAGTAAAATTTCAGTAACTTAATATGTTTGCATCCATCACCTGGGACGGGATGCAAGGCAAATAGGGGTTGTGGGTGGGGGAGATTATTAATACCCAGGTATTAATTTTAATACTCAGGTATTTTTATAGTGCCTATCAATTACAATTCCTGGGTATCAATAAAAAAATCGGAAAATATGTTTGGAAAAACAGCAAAAATTACAGATATTATTACAGCATTTTTTTAAAAATACACACTAATGTCAGAGGCAAAAAAATATTATACATACAACCATTGGAAGCACATAAAATGATAGTCCTTCAGCTATTTTTTTTACAGACCCAGAGCCAGCATCTACTCAAAATGGCTGACATTCCGAGAAGGAATGTCTAAACGAACATTTTTACAAAAGACAAAATAAATATACATTCAGTCATGGCATGAATCACAAGAAAAAACTGTTTCCAAAACATATTTTCTTTAAAATTCTCGTTTACCCCCAAAAAACGTATAAAATAAGCCGACCACCATTTTGTGCTCAGTGGTAAACTGACTTCCATAGTGACCACACACAGCAGGAGTAGCAGGAGAATTTTGCGATTTACCAGTTGAACACTGCCATCTACAGACCGAAGTAAGTGTACATTGAAAAATAAACAGCTTCCAAATAATTACACCTTATTCTCAAGTACTTATAATATATTTTTAACTAATTTACAGCATTTACTTAATTTAAAAAGCAGCCCCATATATACAGCATATATTCTTAAAATTATCTTTCCATTGAAAAGTAAGTGAATAAAAGCGCAAAATGTTTTTCGAACTAAAAAAAGCCATAAACAAAATAAAAAGAATATTACAATTTTCCTTTTGATATTAACAGAGATTGGACATCCAGAAACACCAAATACCTACCAAGAACAAACAAACCTTTACAGAATCAAATGTAAGTGAACAGTAAAAAATGTCCTGAGAAAAAACAACTTTATTAATGTCAGTAATAATATATTAGCAGGCACTGATAAGTGATATGTTTCAAAAATAAAAAAATGTCACCTTCATGACTTTGCCTCAGGGAACATGCTCAGGTAAAGTACTAGATGGTGGTGGGGGCAAATTTACTATTCCTACTCCGACATTTGCTTGCCTCAGGGAAAGTTCCTGGATGGTGGTGGGGGAAAATGTACTATTCCTACTCCGACAGGTGCTTGCCTCAGGGAAAGTGCTGGATGGTGGTGGGGGCAAATTTACTATTCCTACTCCAACAGGTGCTTGCCTCAGGGAAAGTGTTGGATGGTGGTGGGGCAAATTTACCATTCCTACTCCAACCTGTGCTTAACTCAAGGAAAGTGCTGGATGGTGGTGGGGGCAAATTTACTATTCCTACTCCGACAGGTGCATGCCTCAGGGAAAGTGCTGGATGGTGGTGGGGGTAAATTTATTGTCCCTACTCCGACAGGTGCATGCCTCAGGGAAAGTGCTGGATGGTGGTGGGGGCAAATGTACTATTCCTACACCGACAGGTGCATGCCTCAGGGAAAATGCTGGATGGTGGTGGGGGCAGATTTACTATTCCTACACTGACAGGTGCATGCCTCAGGGAAAATTCTGGATGGTGGTGGGGGCAAATGTACTATTCCTACACCGACAGTCGCATGCCTCAGGGAAAGTGTTGGATGGTGGTGTGGGCAAATTTACTATTCCTACTCCGACAGGCGCATGCCTCAGGGGAAGTGCTGGAGGTGGTGGGGGCAAATTTACTATTCCTACTCCGACAGGCGCTTGCCTCAGGGAAAATGTTGGATGGTGGTGGGGCAAATTTACTATTCCTTCTCCGACAGGTGCTTGCCTCAGGGAAAGTGCTGGATGGTGGTGGGGCAAGTTGATTGTTCTTAAATTAAATATTAAAAATGAAAACTGTAGATTTCACATTTTCATTTCAGTTCTTTTTCAAGCATGCAATCAAACTGTTTTTTTTCTTTACAAATTCTCCACAGATAAAATCAAATAAACCAACAAGAGTATAGGAACACATCCACAGCCTCAATAATCCAAACAAGCCCTTCAACTCTGAAGAAGCCAAATTATACAAGGTAAAAATGATCCAAAACCACAAATATATATTTTTTTTTACAGGTTTCAAGTAAAGAAGCATTTTTTTTTTAAATGTATCATTGCATTTAAAAAAATGAGCCTCACAAACAAAAGCAAAATGACTTTTTGTCAAGTACATAAGCACTAATCTTTTCCTTTGCAGGCTATTTGCAAAACTAACACTTTTCTAAGCAAAAAACTTATAACATTTCTTCACTTTTTTCAGAACCAAAGAATTAAAAGCTCCAAACACAACAGAAAGAACAACTGATAGAAAAATTCGAAACAAAACAGCATCTACACAAGAACTTTCCAACCACACAACAGAAAAAACTAAAAAAGGTAACCTTTTTCTTTCTGTCAAGTCTATCCAAAATTAACCTTTTTTCCAATCAAAGGTATCAAAGCAGCAAACAATTCCAAACCAACATTATCAAGCCAATGCAATTAAAACCTGGTGCAATTTTGGTAAAAAAGCTGTAAAATAATTAATGTACACTAACTTTTCACTTGCAGGCAAAACATTTTTTTAATTTTTAAAGCAACCACACACAAAATCACTAAAACATTATTTTTTCTCTTTTCCTTCTTTCTACAGAGAAGGGCAGCAAGAAAACAAGCCACCTATTTGCAATCAAGCAGGGGAAATAGACTTTTAAGTTACAGTGGCTATGTTTATTGTAAGGAGAGATTAACTGAGCCCAGGTGTCATTGGAGGTGCGTGCATTATTACTCATCCCGTTGCACAGGCAGAGCGGTTACTCTTGGTGACACTGTTGAAAGGACCACGGAGCATAACCACTCTGCCTCTGCAATGGAGATAGAGGTAAGAGAAAATATAAATGAAATGAAAGCCCTAGCATCTACCTCCAATGAACCCTGTGGCTCAGTTTTGAGGGAGGTATCACAAAACATTCCTTCACATGTAGCAAGTTGTATGGCCACAATTCCCAACCTACGCAGAATTATTCAGCGTAAAAAACAGGCAAGTAACCCCCTACGTGTAACACCCCAAACCTTCTCTGATATTAACATTCCTCCTCAACTTACTGTAACCATTACTAATGAACCCTTTCTTTTGCATGACAATAAAAACCCTCTTAAAAGAATTCTAATCTTTAGCACACCCCATAATCTTGTTAAGTTAGAGAGTAGTGATAATTGGATGATGGATGGGAAGTTTAAATCCACACCCCATCCATTTACCCAAATATACACTATTCACACCTACATTAATCATACAGTAGTGCCCTTAGTGTACAGTTTACTCCCTGATAAACAAACCTCAACATACACTGAATTGTTGTCAGTGATAAAAGCTAAAACCATGAACAAAAGTCCTAGAAAAGTATTAATTGACTTTGAATTACCTATGATTAACAAAATTACCAAAATGTACACGGATACCCAAATTCATGTTTTTTTCACTTTTCACAGGCTTATTGGTGAAAAATTACAAAAACATCCTTAGTTGAGGATTACATATCACACAGTAAACTGCAATTTGAATTGAAGAAACTAACAGCACTTTGCTTTGTTCCTCTTGACAGGGCAGATGAATACTACACATCTATTACTGAATCTGACTATTTTACTGCAAACGAGGATAAATTGGCACTCCTTCTAAATTACTTTGAATACACATGGATTGGCCATCTAAGCAGGTCAGGTCGCAGGAGGAAGCCATGTTGCCATGTGAAGTGGTGGAACTGCTACTCGACCTGCTTAGAGGGAGGAGCAAAAACAAATAATGCCATAGAGGGATGGCACAACTCCTTCAACAAATCTATAGGTAAACCACATCTTAACTTCTATCATTTTTGGGAAATTTTGAAGAAGGAGCAAAGTTTCCAAGAAATGAGAATTGTGCAATCATTAACTGGTAGTCTGAACTCACGAATTTCTAAAAGAACAAAAGAAATGTCCGAGGGACTATTGGGTGCAATTCAAAACTTTTCGTTGATGGTGGCTTCAGACTACCTAGATAATATTGCACATATCCTACATTTTTAATCTACACTAACTCCTAAACCACCTTACTTGCCTGTTTTGACAATACATTTCTCTAATTCAATTGCCATTTTTCTAAAAAAATGTAAATTATGAATTATTTTTTTCAGCAATTCTTTTTATTGATGACATCTCTGATACAACACAATTGCAATTCCATGCAGTACTTATAACAAAATATTTACACATGAGTCATGTTCCTCCTCCCTTTACCAAGCTTCTGATCCTACTAATCTATCTATCCCTCAGGACTACTCTCAGTCCATGTCAGGTTCAGGATGCTGCACTACCTGCGGTGGTTCACATATGTTCCCTCTGTATTCGTTCCATTTACCCCATATATGCGACCATTTCTTGGGACAACCTCGTGGCTCGTATACAGTTCTTTCCATTACCATATCTTTCTTCCAAGTTACTAATGTAGGTGCTTCGTGTGCTTTCCACAGTCTGGCTGTGCTTCGCTTAGCTACAGTCATCCCCAGCGTCACCCAGGCCTTCTCTTTCTCATTTAAATCAGTGGGGTCCCACACATTCAGGAGACATAGGGGTCGATTCCGATTCGGGCCGGAAAAAGCACCGACCGACTCGGATCCGGAAAAAATACCGACCGACACGTACCCGTGGCGCCCGACACGCCAAGTACGATGCAAGGCGCGAAAAATCCGACCGACACGTAACGAAACCAAGTCGACCGACCGAGCCGCACGGAAAATAGCAATCCGGCCGGAAAAACACGCGAATCCAACCGACCGACACGCACCCGGAACAAATCCGACCGAAACGTACACGCCAACTCCAAACCGCAAAGTACGATGCAAGGCGCGAAAACCACGACCGAGTCGGACGGAGGACAAGCCGTACGACCGACACGCATACAAAACCGAGCCGAAGCAACACAAAACACCGCGACCGACGCGTACGCAGCATAGAAAACTGCACAAACACAGCGTGAACGAAACGGAAAACACCGTACGAGACCAATGCAGGGTCCGACTCGGTCACAAGAACGTTTCCAACATACACAAACAACACAAAGGAAAAATCACCCAAAAAAGGCCAAACAAGCAATTACCAAGCCAATAAATACTGGGGGGTGGGGACAGAGAACAAAGACACACCCACAACTCCACCTATATAAAGGACACAAATCACTACCATGAGCCTTTGCAAATGCCATTCCACTGCCAGCACCCAAGAGAAAGCAACCACACACCCACAGCTCATCCCTCACACAAGCCACACACCATCAGCACACCAACAAATACCTACCTCACATACACCCAGCAAAACACACACTCACACACCCTCACCTGCACACCAACACACACATCACCCACCATCACCACCCATCACCATGCCCCCAAGAAGAATCCCAAGTTCCTAGATAGTGAATTGGAAGTCATGGTAGACGAGATCCTCAGGGTGGAGCCACATCTGTTTGGCACTCTGGTCCAACAGACCCCCATGTCGCAGAAAACCAAGATGTGGGAGAGGATCATCAACAGGGTGAACGCCCAATCACCATGTCGGCGCACAAAGACGGACATCCAGAACAGGTGGTATGACGTGCGCAGGAGGGTACGGGACATGCTGAAGAAAGACTACATCAACAGCCAACACACGCGGCAGTGGCCCTCCTGCCAAGCCAATATACCTCAGGCCCTGGGAGGAGAAGGTGCAGGCCATCCTTCCGCCAGTGAGCGTATATGGACTAGAGGACATCCCAGAGCCTGGTGAGTACACAACAAATGTACACAATAAACTGCCACAAAACACACACATCACTGTCAAGGGGAGAGTCAAACCATGCACTCATAACAATTACACAGCAACTAGAACAGAATCATCCCAAAATGTGTATGTCAGTCAGATAAACACAACACATGCCATCAAAAAAGTCACATCCAACTGTGCCAACACATGTACAAACACAACCACAACTACAGCTAGGCAGTGGCACAAATAGAACTAACAAACACATCCACACATGTAGCCACCACAACAACACCAACACACAGTGAAGACCACTCAAAGGAAGGAATTCTGTGTATGCTGGCCAAGTCAGTGTAGCCAATAGCATCATGGGAGTCGCAGTCACACATATTGCCCGCCCCAAAACTGTCCCATCAACACCACCATGAACCATGCGCACATCACAGGGAGTGGAGAAGGACTCACAAGATGGCTGACACTGGCTACTGCTGTGGGGAGCACAAGGCCCTGCTGCCAACTGTGCACCAACAAACAGCAGGACACCACTGACTGACATCCTGAGAGACAACTTACACTCCCTGCAATGCAAGCACGTTCCATGGTGGGATATCTGGCTGGCTGGGTGGGAAGGGGGACTTGCAGCACTGACTATAGTCACCAGCACCTCCCCTCACACCCCCCAACACAAACTCCACAGTACCCACCTGGTAGAATGCAATGCCCTCCATCCTAACACAAGATCCCACAAAGCACCACCACCCTGGGTTATGTTGTGTGAAGCACAGGGACACTCTTGGGACTCTTAGCCAAACAACTGCCAGGACAACACTCCCAGCCATCCTGTCAGCACAGCCAGCCCACCCCATAGGGAAGCAGAGTCAAAAGGAAGGAAGCATGGGCATGCTGGGAAGGGGGTGGAGGCAATAGCATGATGGGAGTCGTAGTCACAGACATTGCTCAGCCTCACAACTGGCCCATCAACACCACCCTGAACCATGCTCACATCACAGGGAGTGGAGAAGGACTCACAAGATGGCTGACACTGGCTACTGCTGTGGGGAGCACAAGGCCCTGCTGCCAACTGTGCACCAACAAACAGCAGGACACCACTGACTGACATCCTGAGAGACAACTTCCACTCCCTGCAATGCAAGCACGTTCCATGGTGGGATATCTGGCTGGCTGGGTGGGAAGGGGGACTTGCAGCACTGACTATAGTCACCAGCACCTCCCCTCACACCCCCAACACAAACTCCACAGTACCCACCTGGTAGAATGCAATGCCCTCCATCCTAACACAAGATCCCACAAAGCACCACCACCCAGGGTTATGTTGTGTGAAGCACAGGGACACTCTTGGAACTCTTAGCCAAACAACTGCCAGGACAACACTCCCAGCCATCCTGTCAGCACAGCCAGCCCACCCCACAGGGAAGCAGAGTCAAAAGGAAGGAAGCATGGGCATGCTGGGAAGGGGGGTGGAGGCAATAGCATGATGGGAGTCGTAGTCACAGACATTGCTCAGCCTCACAACTGGCCCATCAACACCACCATGAACCATGCGCACATCACAGGGAGTGGAGAAGGACTCACAAGATGGCTGACACTGGCTACTGCTGTGGGGAGCACAAGGCCCTGCTGCCAACTGTGCACCAACAAACAGCAGGACACCACTGACTGACATCCTGAGAGACAACTTACACTCCCTGCAATGCAAGCACGTTCCATGGTGGGATATCTGGCTGGCTGGGTGGGAAGGGGGACTTGCAGCACTGACTATAGTCACCAGCACCTCCCCTCACACCCCCCCAACACAAACTCCACAGTACCCACCTGGTAGAATGCAATGCCCTCCATCCTAACACAAGATCCCACAAAGCACCACCACCCTGGGTTATGTTGTGTGAAGCACAGGGACACTCTTGGGACTCTTAGCCAAACAACTGCCAGGACAACACTCCCAGCCATCCTGTCAGCACAGCCAGCCCACCCCACAGGGAAGCAGAGGCAAAAGGAAGGAAGCATGGGCATGCTGGGAAGGGGGTGGAGGCAATAGCATGATGGGAGTCGTAGTCACAGACATTGCTCAGCCTCACAACTGGCCCATCAACACCACCCTGAACCATGCTCACATCACAGGGAGTGGAGAAGGACTCACAAGATGGCTGACACTGGCTACTGCTGTGGGGAGCACAAGGCCCTGCTGCCAACTGTGCACCAACAAACAGCAGGACACCACTGACTGACATCCTGAGAGACAACTTCCACTCCCTGCAATGCAAGCACGTTCCATGGTGGGATATCTGGCTGGCTGGGTGGGAAGGGGGACTTGCAGCACTGACTATAGTCACCAGCACCTCCCCTCACACCCCCCAACACAAACTCCACAGTACCCACCTGGTAGAATGCAATGTCCCTGCACCGCAGCCTTTACATGAGGCCCCCCAAGAAGAGGGGGTCGTCCGAGAGGGGAAAGTGAGGCTGATGACTGGCGCTCCCAGGAAGCCTGAACCTGTTCTGGATTTTCGCCTTTGTGCTGGAGCTGTACCTGTTGATGGCAACACTACTCCCACATTGCATGGGAGTACAGTTGGAACAATGTGTCAGACAACTGTGGCCCTGGAGCACTGGGGATCCTGTCTACTCTGGACTTTCTATTCATCTAGGAACTTGGGATTGCAAGATTCATGTACAGCACAATCCATCCTATGCACTATTATCACAATAAACACACTAATACACCATACTCTGCTCTGTCGTGATTCCAACGTGGGTGCTGTTATGGGGATGATGAACTGCAAAATTACACAGTGTATGCGAACTGCAACAGCAAGGACAACACAGGCATGTGAGTACAGGCAACGTGACACATATGAGACCACCACCAGGCTACACAACACATACACACCTAGAGCCATCTGACTCATTGCCTACACTGATGTTTGCCAGGGAAGACGGTGCAATGCACAGACACCACCCATTCCAGTTGTAGTCAAGCAGCCACAGGTGCAGTAGCAAATGGCAGTCAAATGTGTGACCACAGACAACGCACATCACTAAGTGAAGCACAGGTTTATTACACAGTAGCAACATGCCGCGAACTCACTACAGATGCAAGGTAGCCCCACCTGGTAGCGGGCACACAGTCAACAACTGTAGACAGAAGGAAGTCCATAGGGTGTGGCGCACATCACCTGTAGGGACACAACAGCTACCAGCCTGGATGTGCAATCACGTCGTCGGTGGATCACAGTTGACCAAACGAATCTGAAAGTACCCTGTGAAGGACAGAAATGACACACAGTCAAAAGCAATGCAGTACAGGACAGAACAGCAAAGCTCATGCACAATACATGTCACAAGATACCCACCCAGAACCAAGTTAGCATGTCAACACTGTTGGGGAGTACAGCCCACCTGTCACCACATCGCAACACACATCCTGTCAGTGGCCCATGGACACACTCCAACAGCACCAGAGCACCACCCACACATCATGCCAACTCACATCATTCACATGACACCTCAGGATACTCACATTCAGCTAAAGAAGTTGGTGATGAGCTGTGCGCGACATCACCATCACCATCATCATCATCATCGTCACTGGCATCGTGGTCCAGGCCAGGATCCTCCACAGGTGGCGGATGTTGGTCATCGTCATCCTGGATGAGAGGCAACTCCTTCCAAGCACTGCCAGGTTGTGGAGCATGCAGCAGACGATGATAATCTTGCCACTTTCGCAGGGGCATATGGGAGGGACCCCCCGGTCTTGTCCAGGCAGCGGAAGCGGCTCTTCAGGAGACCAAAGGTCCGCTCAATCACTCTCCTGGTCCGACCCATGCGCCTCATTGTAGCGCATCTGGGCAGGTGTCACAGGGTTCCTGAGGGGTGTCAGCAACCACGGCATGTTGGGGTATCCCGAGTCACCTACGGACAGACAAGTGCACATCAGCTGACTTGGAAAAGTGGGCGGAATACTACAGATCAGATCACACACAATGGCACAAAGTCAGTACACACCGACAAGCCAGGCACGCTGGTTCTGCATCTGTGCCATCAACCTGGGGATGCGACTACTCTCATCACAAAGGCATCGTGTGCTGAACCAGGAAACGGGCACACACGTGTGTGATGGTCATGTCTGCAAGACACACCACCAGTGCATTGACCGAGTGGTAGTGCTTGCGGTTCCTGTAGGCCTGCTCCTGGGCCTGTGGTGGTACCAAAGCCACATGTGTCCCATCAATGGAGCCAATGACATGCGGCATCCTCCCCAGGGCATAAAAGTCACTCTTCACGTCAGTGAGTCGTCATGCAGTCTGGGGAAATAGATGTACCGGTTCAGGAAGAGCAACATTGCCGCCAAAACATCGCGGAGCACACGGCTGAACATGGTCTGTGACATCCCACCAGCAGACGCCACAGTATGTTGGAAGGTACCGGTGGCAAAGAAGTGTAGGGCTGCCATCACCTTCACCTTGGGGGTCAGCGCTGTAGGATACGGCCGGCCAGGCTGCAAATGTAGGGACAACTGCACTGCCAAATCCTCAATCAGCTGCCTGGTGAAGCGGTACCGTCGGATGCTGTCCCGTTCCACCATCGTTGCCAGGTCTGGGAATGGCCGATGGACAGCAGGAAGCCCTGCAGTGCAGAGGAGAAGTAAGCAAGATCGTCAGTCACCCCACATATGCGGCATTGAACACACTCAAGATCCCAACATACATCATCATGAGGCACAACTACATGAAGTGTGCAGTACCGGACGACATGTATGGTACATACATGGCCAACATCTGTCAACACGGTCCTACAGGTGGCATCAATTTGTCCCAGGTTGGCCCATTGGATATCATGATGCTGTGTCACAGTCACCCCCAGTGACATGTGAGGACCAGATGTGCCCCAGGCACCACAGCTCAACGACAGGCACATTCCCAGGGACCCTGTAATGCCACATGGACACTGGCATCACCTGGAGTATCATGTGTACACCACAACAAAACAAACATGACCCCCACAGGTAGTGGCCACACTTGCCATGGCAGGAGAGCCATGGACGTCTGTGACACACACGCACAACATCAGAGTCCATGCACACACAAGCGTGGATGTGGAGACTGTCTCCCATTGTGCACATGAAATCAGAGACATTGTAAACACTACATGCACAAAGACTGTGGAGGGCCATCACTATTGTGCCACTGGGACACCCTGGCTCAAACATACCGTCCCACATGGGACTCACGGGGCATGTGACATGACATACACAAACACCACTGTGAAATGTGACCATGGCACATGCACAGATATGAACAGTTGCACATCACAGTGGTCACGTACACGTAACACCCAGGATCCTGTCCCCATTAACACGTGCACAGCCTGGGGGTGGCTGCCCACAGGTGACACCCACAGGACAACATGTACACCAACATACACACAATAGGAAATGCAGCCTTACATGCCTTATGATAAGGTTTGGACAGGCTGTCGTGGATGTAGGTGTGCCCCTCACTCCTGGGAGCTATCTGTGGCTGGCATATGTCCATCTGAGACAGGCATGCTGACATATGCCAGTCACATGTACAGTGATGCGTTGTACAGCAATGGACCGATCGGTGCCTCCGGCTGGCCCATTGCATTCAATGTGTCTGGTGCAGCGTTGTACCCCTGTGCGCGTTGAACAGCAATGGACCGATCGGTGCCTCCGGCGGCCCATTGCATTCAATGTGTCGCGGTGCAGCGTTGTACCCCTGTGCGCGTTGTACTGCAATGGACCGATCGGTGCCTCCGGCCTGGCCCATTGCATTCAATGTGTGCGGGTGCAGCGTTGTACCTATGCGCGTTGAACAGCAATGGACATTCGGTGCCTCCGGCCCGGCCCATTGCATTCAATGTGTCGAGTGCAGCGTTGTACCCCTGTGCGCGTTGTACTGCAATGGACCGATCGGTGCCTCCGGCCCGGCCATTGCATTCAATGTGTCGCGGGTACGCGTTGTACCCCTGTGCGCGTTGTACTGCAATGGACCGATCGGTGCCTCCGGCCGACCCATTGCATTCAATGTGTCAGGTGCAGCGTTGTACCCCTGTGCGCGTTGAACAGCAATGGACCGGTCGGTGCCTCCGGCCCGGCCCATTGCATTCAATGTGTCGGTGCAGCGTTAGTACCTCAATGCAGCGTTGAACTGCAATGGACCGATCGGTGCCTCCGTCCGGCCCATTGCATTCAATGTGTCGCGGTGCAGCGTTGTACCTACATGCGCGTTGAACAGCAATGGACGATCGGTGCCTCCGGCCGGCCCATTGCATTCAATGTGTCTGCGAGTGCGCGTTGTACCCTATGCGCGTTGAACAGCAATGGACCGATCGGTGCCTCCGGCCGGCCCATTGCATTCAATGTGTGCGCGGTGCGCGTTGTACCCCTGTGCGCGTTGAACTGCAATGGACCGATCGGTGCCTCCGGCCGGCCCATTGCATTCAATGTCGCGAGTGCAGCGTTGTACCCCTGTGCGCGTTGTACTGCAATGGACCGATCGGTGCCTCCCGCCGCCCGGCTTTACTGCGGAAGTTTCAGGCGTAGAATTGCAATGGGCCATCGGTGCCCGCCGCCCATTGTTAATGCGCGGGTGCGCTTGTACCCCTGTGCGCGTTGTACCTCAATGGACCGATCGGTGCGCACCCATTGACAATGGGCTTGCCTGGCAACGGACGCGTTTTCGAATATTCGAGCGGGTCGGTTGCTGGAAAATCAGTTGGTCACCCACAACAATGTTGCAAAATCATGTATGTCATGAAGTTGAAAATTTGAAGGATGCTGTGGGCGTGTTTTGGTGCTGCTATTCCATGGATTGGCCAGATTCAGAAGATGCAAACGACTTGGACCTATCACTTTGGACACAAGGGACAGTATCTGCCTCTCCAGCACATATATATTGCTGCATGTTCCCCTGAGAGCCCACTTGCCTGCACTACATGCTCCAGGGCCGACATCTGCCACTGCACTGCTGCTGTCTCTGCCCCTCTGGACCCTGCAATGGCACGTACTGTGGAGAGAGCCCCAGCCTTCAGCCTTGAAGAGAACCAGGCCCTGCTGGACAGCCTACTTCCACAGTACAGCAAGCTGTATGGGACACCAGGGGAGCAGGTGAGTGTTCTGTGCACTGCCTTTCTGAATGTGCATTTTGTCTGACTAGCAAGGCTGAGAGTCAGCACACCACTGGCTAGCAGGCTCACTGAGTAGTTGTCACCCCCATAGTGTGTAGTGACTTGCACTGGACAGGTATGGTGCAGTGACAGTGCTTCTGAACAGGGTTTTACTCCCCATGCTATGATACCATGTAGTGACTTCTGGAAAACTGTCCATGGGCAGCCGTGCACTGCCTGGGTACACCATGTGCCCCTGTGATTGCGACATGTATATGCAACTGTGTCATGCACGGATATGTTGCATGTGTATGTAATGTCATATCACTTTGTCATCCTGACAGGCTTCTGCCCATCGGAAGCATGAGATCTGGAAGGACATCGTCCGGGCTGTCCGGTCCGTGGGGGTCTACAAGCGCCGGATCCGCAGCTGCCAAAAGAGGTGGCAGGACCTTCGGGGCTGGACCCGGAGGATTGTCACGGGTCCAGCTGAAGCTGTCGCCTCCTCGCAGGAGGGGCGGAACACGGACCCTGACCCCACATGCTCAGGATCCTGGCGGTGGTCTTTCCAGACCTGGATGGGCAGCTGAAGGCCAGAGAGCAGCAAGGAGGGGGGTGAGTCAAAGACTGCACTGTGTATCTGTAACATGCTATGTGC